>JAPQVY010000144.1:9715000-12115000 GCA_028535165.1 Quercus tomentella
TTAAAGTATTAAGAGATGTATTATGTGAAATTCTGAATTTGAACAATTGGTGGATTATGTCAATCTTTGAGTACAATGTAGATGCTCTGAATATCAAGTGAAAAGTTATATCATTTAAGTAAGGAAACAAGGATGAAAAATAAGAGGGAAGCTTTTGGTAAAAGTTTTGTAAAAGTTAAGTTGGTTCTTGTTAATATCAGGTTTAGGCTTGATATTAGCATGCCAGTCATGGTCACAAATCCAGATACCGGGTTTGGGGCGTGACAGAACCTAGAGGCTCTATCACCCCTTCAAGGGGGCTGTGACAAGGGGACCCTATTTCCCCATATCTATTTTTACTTTGCGCTGAAGGTTTATCTGCAATGATAAAAAGGAAAGAAAGACTTGGTAGTCTGAGGGGTGTATCGGTCAAGAAAGGAGCTCCAAAAATATCCCATCTTTTCTTTGCGGACGACAATCTTATCTTTTGTAAAGCTACGGTTGGGGATTGTGCACAAATTGCAGAGGTGCTTGCTACATATGAGAAGGAATCGGGGCAAAGGTTGAATAAAGAGAAGACCTCACTTTTCTTTAGCAAAAATACGAGTATAGATATTCAGGAAATGGCTAAGGAAACTTTTGGTGCACAAATTATCCAACAACATGAGAAGTATCTCGGGCTGCCCCCGCTAATGGGCCGGAGTAAAAAGAAAGCTTTTAATCGGATAAAGGACCAAGTGAGTCGGAAAATAGCTGGTTGGAAAGGCAAACTGTTGTCCAACGCAGATTTTGGTGGGGTCAGAAGACAAATGAAAGAAAGCTAGCTTGGGTGTCGTGGGAAAAGCTTTGCTCCCCAAAGGTTGATGGTGGGATGGGGTTTAGGGACTTGAAGGCATTTAACTTGGCGTTATTGGCAAAACAGGGATGGCGAATTTTGAAAAACCCAGAATCGTTAGTTCATAAAGTGTTCAAAGCAAAGTATTTTGCAAAGACAACTTTTTTGGAGGCTCAAATAGGGAGAAGACCATCATACATTTGGAGAAGTATCCTATCGATAAGGGAGGTTATTAAAATGGGGTCTAGATGGGTGATTGGCAATGGTAGGAGGGTGAATATTTGGAATGATGGATGGATTCCAGTGGCTGATACGTACAAGGTAATAAGCCCAAGAGTCCAGATTAGAGGTGGTGAGGAAATGGTGTCGGCGTTGATTGACGAAGAGAGCAAAGGATGGAATTCTGATCCTATTAGAACCTCCTTCCTACCTCATGAAGCGGAGGTGATCCTTGGCATCCCGTTAAGCCCCATGGCCCCTGAAGATTCTCAGGTATGGACCAAAACGCCCAATGGGATTTTTACAGTGAATAGTGCGTACAAAGTTGCCTACAAAATGCTGAAGGAAGCTAACTCGGAGAATCATAGCGCTGGCTGCTTAGACAATTCCAGAGCGCAAGCTCTATGGAAGGCGATTTGGAATTTAAAGTGTCAAAGTAAAATCAAACACTTTATGTGGAGAGCATGTAGGAACATCCTACCTACCAAGTTCGGCCTAAAGTAGCGAAAGATCATCATGGACGATAAGTGTGACATTTGTGGTGAAAGGGAGACATCAGGACACATCCTATGGAGCTATGCTACAACGAAGGACACTTGGGAGGAGCTGAAAATTCGAAATGCCAATCAGATCCCTCCATTGGAAGCATTTATTGATGTGCTTTGGTGGCTGCGTGAGCATGCTGGTACTAGTGATTGGGAGTTCTTTGCTACTGCGGCGTGGGGCATCTGGAATAACAAGAATGTCATTAGACATGGTGGACAAGGAAAACAGGGGAGAACAATAGCACTAAAAGCTCGGAGATATGTTGAAGAATTCCGAGCTCACATGCCTTGTACAATTCCTAAACTCAATCAGTCCCCACAGAGATGGTCTCCGCCCCCACCCAACTGGTATAAGGTTAATGTGGACGGGGCGGTCTTCAAAGAGCAAGGGAGTATAGGTGTGGGGGTGGTTATTAGAAATGCTCAAGGAGAGGTGATGGGGGCGATGAGCAAGAAAATCAGCAAACCACTGGGAGCAATTGAGGCTGAAGCAAAGGCAATGGAGGTAGGCATTTTGTTTGCGTGGGATCTGGGCCTAAAGAATATTGTAGCAGAAGGTGATTCGCTGGCAATAGTTCAAGCTATTAAAGGAAGCGTCACCCCTGCAATCTCTATTCAAAAGGTAACTGAAGGTATCTCTTGGTGGCTTAAGAATTTTGACAACTGGAAGATTTCACATGCAAGACGAAGCAGCAATACAACTGCACGCTCAATGGCTAAAGAAGCCAAATCAATTTTAGAAAGTGTAATATGGGTGGAGGACTCTCCCCCTTTTATTTCGGACCAGCTTATGTCTGATGTACTATCAATGGGCATTTGTCGCAGTTTATGAATGAAGTTTATGAGTTTTTCATCAAAAAAATAAAAATAAATAAAGAAAAAGTAAAATAAAGAGTAAAGACTAGAGACTAGAGAGAGCTAGAGGGAGAGAGCGTCTGGTCCAAGCTTTGAGCGGAGAAGAAGTCTTTGAGTGAAGAAGAAGAAGATGATGAAGAGAAAGAAGAGATCTGAGGTGATGGATTATCGGCGAAATGAAATTTATTATCAGATCTCCTTCCGATCTTTATTCTTCTTCTTGTTCTTTCATTTCTTCTAAATCTAATCATAACTTTATACCGGTGTATTAGCCAAAATTCACCTAAAAAGATGAAACAAAAAGAAACTGTCCGAACCTCAAAAACCAGTCACGGTTCTCAAAACCGTACGGTTCGACCACGGTTCATACGGATCCCCGCTTTTTTCCAATAGAGCGGTTCTTAAAGCTAAAAAAACCGCAAAACTGAGAGGTTCATGGTTTTTCCAGTCAGACTGTACAGTCCGGTCCGGGTTTCAAAACCATTACACGTAAAAAAAAAAAAAAAAAAAAAGGAATATTTAAGGTTAATATTAACTTAAAAACTAATGAAAAATCAATGGTTAATCACTAAAATTATAGTATTAATAAAATATTTAATGAGATCATCCTAAAAAAAATTACCATGCACAACTTATTTAGTTATGATAACGATTCATGCGCTAAGGTTTTAAATAAGTCTAGAGGAACAAAGTTTTACAAACATCATTATCAAAATTATATATTGAGTAAATATTATTTGATGCAGAGTGAGATAAAAAAAAAATTAAAAATGGAAAGGACAGCACATAGTGGATCATGAAGAATTGGAAGGCCAGGGAAAGCCTGGTGCTTATAAATGTTGTGACCATTGGGTTAGAATCAAGAAAATCCGATCAATTTTTTTAACCACTCCTTAAAAATATTACCAAGTCAATATCTAGAATCAATGAAGAAATGAATCAACCACAAAAAAGAACAGTATGATTGGATTTCTATGAAAACCCTTTTCTTTCAACTTGAAGGGAAAAAATTACTAACTTGTGACTTCCAGATAACTTAACTTCTAAATTTTATTGTAGTCAAATAAGAAATATTAGTCTCAAACCTCTCTTACACCAAAAATTAGTTAATGTTTTGACATGATGAAAAATAGTGATTATTAAAAAATGACAGTAAGTTGAAAATCTATCTTACCTATCAAAGAAAAGAAGAAGAAAAAAAAAAAAGGACTAACTCCAAAAAAAATTCATTAATTATAAAATCAGTTAATAATATTTGAATTCCACAACAACTACAATCATATCACATTTAAAATATTGGTATCAAAAAAAAATATATCACATTTAAAATAATTGATACAAAGGTCATCTGAAATTTTCACTCATTTTGTCTCTCATTCTTCTTGTTTTCTTTACTCTCATAAGTCACGTCACTCCCTCTTCTTTTTCTTTTTCTTTTTCTTTTTCACGTTGCATCCTCACACAGCCGCACTAATGCATTCAGGTTCTCGCAATAAAGAGGAAATAGGATTTGTTTTTTTGTCGTGTGGTTGTCTTGGTAGCCAACACAAGCATGACAACCACGTGAGGCCTGGACCATTAGGTTGTCCCAAAAATGTCAATTTAAAAATCCATGTTTGACCCGTAATAATAGGAAATCTCTGAGACAAAACTCTGAAACAAATATATTTATATATATATATATATATTTGGCTAGGTAATTAGATAGAACCTAGAGCTCAAAGATACACGTGGTACTGGGTACCACTAGGCTATAAGGTCCGATAGTGAAACAAATATATTCTGTCTCAAAGAAAAAGTATATTGTAATTTACCTAATCACTGTATCAAAGTATCAAACAACCGAATTGTCTAAAGTCCAAAAAATTTAGAATCCATTTGGTACATATGTTTTCAATTTTTAAATAATATTACAAATATTTTCACACATGTTTTCACCCGCACGTATTTTTAAAAAAATTAAAAACTGTTATTTAAATACACGTACCAAATGAACCCTTAAAGTTAAACTAAAATCTTATATAACTCCTTACAAAAGCAATCTTTTAAAATTAAAAAAAGTTCTAACATATAAGAAAAATCTTCAAAACCAATTGTGGGCTCGAAATCTCAAAAGTGGTCCATCTACAGCAAAGCAATTATGTCCTGGCAACCTCCTTTGACTATGAATATGAGCAACTAATCAACAACAATGAGTCACAAGCTACCATCAAGGGAGAGAGTGCGAGTTTGGCACTAAACTAGTTCAGAGCTATCTTCTCCAACCCACTCGAGGATGATTTATAAAAAATGGGTAATATTACCGGTTTGGAGGAAAATTCTTTCAATATACTAGGTGATGATTTCAACAACTATTTTCATCTATCTTTAACTGATAAACTATTGTGCTATCCAATTATTGTTGGTTCTCATCTGAGTCACTATTAATATCACTTTTTTACTTATCAATAATCACTTACTACATCAATTTATAAATATGTTTATAAAATAGTTTGTATTTCTAACATTTTTCTTTTAATAAATCATTTGACTTGTTTAAATAAATGAAAGTGCCATCGCCATATAATTGGAGGATTTGGAGAAAAAATCTATTCTTACGGATTTCACTAAAAACTTCTTCTTTAGAAGATTCAAGGAATTATTCCAGAGAGTTCTAGCTTATGTAAATCATCATTATCTATAAGCTCTATACCTGGCTTTGTAATCCTTACTTTCTAGTAAGCGTTTTGAACACGTAGTCAAGGTTTTAACTTATTTTGTTTCAAAAGGGCAACAACTTTTTTCAGAAATCTGAAAGTGACGCTATAAAAAAATGAAATTTAGTTTTCATGCGTCCATTGAGAGAAAAAGACCCAGCTAGCTACTTTCAGGAAACCAATAATATACTTTGTCGTTGCATACATCAATGCATGATTTATGTTACCGATATGCACATGTTCATTTCTAGTAGAGCTTAGTTTTTTTTTTTTTTTTTTTTTTTTTTGATGTGTGAGCTTAGTTAAGTTAGGCCGCGACAAGGGAGTTGATGTATGGGTAATGGGGACAATGCATGAGTTAGTACTTTTTGATTTATGTCAATGTCAACCACGTAGTACTAAAATTTTTAATGTCTATATCAAATAATGTGTACTGTTCTCTCTTATTCTTCTTTCTTCTTTCATATGGCAAAATATGTATCATGTAGCTTTGTTATGAGTTGTTGAACATAATGATGAAGGCTCTCTGAAAGGAAGTTTTGCACGGACTCTCTGTATACCATAAACGGCTAGCTAAGAAAAGGAGAAAGCGCCTGCTTTGGTGTATTGAGGTATATATGTCCTTCATAATCATGAACTTTTTCGTTAATTTTCTATGTATGTAATCATAAACATATCATCTTTCACAAGCAGACAGTTCTCAATGGAGGTTCACTTCATGTCCATTCTTTGAACTAGTTTTTATTCTATTAAGGAAGTTTTGTATGTCATCTTGGGTTGTCAGTGCACTTGATCATATTTCTAGCTTCATGATGGGTGCATATTGTGCATTCACTCAAGCATGATCAATCACGCGCACCCTTTTTTCTTAGGATAGATTCAGTACTAAAGAGATATGCTTTGACTATTTTATGGTTATATATTTAAGTCTGTCTTGTATTCAACACAGAGTTTGAAGAGGGAAGATAAAAGAAAAGATTGATCGAGGCTCTGGCAGTTCACAGTGGTGGCAAAACTGACTGTTCTAGTTTTGATTGTCATCCCTCTTCATGTGTCACTCACGCATTGATAATTTGTTCTGACATTCTGCTAATACTCAAGATCTAATACAATATGGTTCAGAATTTGTCACCAAGAACAATTCACATTCGTGGCCAATTTCAAGGATTATCAAATTTGCAGATAGTTTCTGCAATCTTCAATGGCTGTCTCGGATTAGTGTATTTATGCTTGGCCTTCTGGATTTTAGAGGAGAATTTGAGGAAAACCCACATAGCTCTGCCTTTGGATCAGTGGTTACTGGTGTTGTTTCAAGGCTTCATATGGCTGTTGGTGGGTTTAGTCGTGAGCCTTAGAGGGAAACAACTTTCAAGAGGGCTGTTGCGACTATTGTCCATTCTTGCCTTCTTGCTTGCTGGGATTGTCTGTGTGTTGTCCCTGGTCACTGCCATTTCCAGCCAAAAAGTTTCAGTAAAGACAGTTTTAGATATTCTGTCCCTTCCAGGAGCAATATTGTTGCTGTTGTGCACATATAAGTATATATATGAAGAGAGGGAAAACAGATTTAACGAAGATGACCTCAATTCTCCCTTGAATTTTGAGGCCAGTGACATCAGTAAAAGTGATTCAGGAGTACTTGTGACTCCTTTTGCTGAAGCCAGATTCTTCAGTAAAATGTCATTTTGGTGGTTGAATCCATTGATGAAAAAGGGCAGGGAGAAAACCCTTAAGGATGAAGATATACCCAAGTTACGCAAGGCAGATCGAGCAGAAAATTGTTATTTGCTATTCTTGGAGCAATTGAATAAGCAGAAAAGGGCAGAACCATCATCCCAAACATCAATCCTGTGGGCAATAATTTTATGCCACTGGAAAGAAATTTTCTTGTCTGGTTGCTTTGCTGTGTTAAAGATTGTCACACTGTCTATGGGTCCTCTACTTCTGAACGCCTTCATTTTGGTTGCGGAGGGAAAAGAAAGTTTCAAGTATGAAGGTCACTTATTGGCAATATCATTTTTCTTTTCAAAGTGCATAGAATCCATTTCGCAAAGGCAGTGGTACTTCCGGAGCAGGCTTATTGGCCTAAAAGTGAGGTCATTGCTCTTAGCAGCCATTTATAACAAACAACTAAGATTATCCAACTCTGCGAGGTTGATGCACTCAGGTGGTGAGATAATGAACTATGTCACAGTAGATGCCTACAGGATTGGAGAATTTCCCTTTTGGTTCCACCAAACTTGGACAACAAGCCTCCAGCTATGTCTTGCATTGGTAATTCTTTTCCACGCAGTGGGGCTAGCAACAATTGCGGCACTGGTGGTGATCATTCTCACCGTGCTTTGCAATGTTCCACTTGCAAAGTTACAGCATAAGTCTCAGTCTAAGCTAATGGTGGCACAGGATGAGAGACTGAAGGCTAGTTCTGAGACTCTAGTGAACATGAAGGTTCTGAAATTGTATGCTTGGGAAACCCATTTCAAGCAAGTCATAGAAAATTTAAGGAAGGTGGAGTTCAAATGGTTATCTGCAGTGCAGTTAGACAAAGCATATCATAGCCTTCTCTTTTGGTCAACTCCTGTTTTGGTCTCATCTTCTACCTTTGTAGCATGTTATTTCCTCGGAGTTCCACTGCATGCAAATAATGTTTTCACCTTCGTAGCAACTTTTCGCCTTGTTCAGAATCCTATTGCATCTATTCCTGATGTTATCGGGGTGACAATTCAAGCAAAGGTTGCATTTGCACGGATTGTGAAATTCCTTGAGGCACCAGAGCTGCAGAGTGCACATGTCCAGCAGAACTGCAACATGGAAAGCATGAATCACACCATTTTTATTAACTCAGCCAAATTTTCATGGGAAGAGAATTCACCGAAGCCCACTCTAAGAAACATAAATTTGGAGGTTAGACCTGGGGAAAAGGTGGCTATATGTGGAGAAGTTGGCTCAGGAAAGTCAACCCTTCTAGCAGCAATTCTCGGAGAAGTTCCAAAGATTCAGGGAAGCGTAAGTTACTTCAGCTCTTTTACTTTCTTTCCAAAAATACTTCAGGTCAAATTTTTGTTTTTTGTTTTTTGTTTTTTTTTTTTTTTGTTTTTTGTTTTTTGTTTTTTTTTGTTTTTTTTTTTGTTTTTTTTTGTTTTTTTTTTTTTTTAATGTGAAATTTCGTTAAAGGAAAACACCAGAGATAGGTAGTCTCCATAAATTATAAAGATCACTATTTTGAATAGTCTTTAACATTCTTACTCCAAGCAAGCCATTCAGCAACAACACTTTGCACCAAGTCAACTTCTGACCAAACTATTCCATTGTGAATCCTAGCATTCCTATCAAGCCAAACATGGTAGATGACAGCACTCCAAGCCAGCTTGCATATAGTTCACCGAAACTTTTCACCATTTAGCTTCCTTACAGTGCAGTCCAGTTCATAACACTGGTCACCAACCTGCCTTCTCATTGGGCACTTGCTTAAAACTTCTTCCCAATTTCTTTTAGTGAAGGAACATTTATAAATGGTCTTGAGCTTCAATTTTACTCCTACAAAACACATCACATTCCCCTTGAAAACCCAAGCAGCTGAGCTAGCCTACCTTTGTTAGTCTGTTTTACAGAGCTAACTAGCATACAAAAGCATGCTTAGGAGTGTTTTTGGAAAACCATACCAGCTTCCACTACCTAATTTAAAGCTTCTTATCACATATGGCCTTCCAGGTACCTTTGCAATTATACTCTTTTTTGCTGAAGGAAACCACTCAACCTTATCAATATCACCCAACTGAATCCCCTACAAACTACTTTGTATTAGGACTAAATTATCAGACCTAGCTGAGGCTAATTCCACTGGCATTGCACATTGAGAATAAAAGTGGATAACCTGTCTGGAAAATAGCTAGCAATATCTTAAGCAATTCTGTCCATATTGCTGAATCAAAGCCTCATCAAGATGCCATGAATCATCCCAAATGAAGATGACTTCACCATTCCCCACCTTATTCCTTAAAAGAGACCTGACTTCATTCCTAACGTGAAACCAAGCAACCCAAATAGACCCAGCTCTAGCAAAAATAATCAAAATAAAATGCATAACGGCAGCCATATTCCATTCAACAAGCTTACACACCCGCAAACCACCTTCCTGCTTGGGAAAAGTAAGATACTTCCAAGCTACTTTAGGAATGGCAAAAGTAGCAATACCACCTCACATATGCCAGGATCCTTGTGGTAGTAGCATTACTCGGTTCTTCCCATATGGGGAACTTGGGTCTTTGTCTTGGATTTGAAAAAACACATCCTAGACTCAACAAGACTCAAAAGTTTTGCTCACGTTTTGCCAACAGTCAATCTATTGACACCCTAACAGTCTATTCGATCAATAGTACTATAAAAGCCAAGGATAAATTCCTTCCACTCCAAGAGTTGATCCATTTGGTAATTTTTTCTACAAGAGGCCTGCACTCATTTAAGGACAATTCTGGGAATCAAAGGTACTCCAAGGTACCTAATGGGAGGCTAATCTTCCTTGAACCTCAAAATGCCAAGGAACTCAGATTTGGAATCAACATCAACACCAGAGGAGAAAATAAAACTTCAGATTTACTGGAATTAGTAGCCATCCCTGACATCTCCTTGAACTCCTCAAGAACTTGACTAAACACCACTAGATCAGCCGTGAAGCACAAATCAATGAGCTATATTTTAGCACGCATAGGATGATACCCAAATCCACTACCAAAACCCAATTCAATGGAAAAAAATTTTCATGGCCATTACAAAGAGTCACATCCCCTTGTATCAACCTTCTTTTCCCTTCAAAATAACCCACCAATCCTCCATTGACCGCAATCAAGTATTTTGCACATCAAACAGGTTTATTATCTTAGCTGAGCAAAACAAAATCCCCTTCAATGGAATCATAGGCGTTCAAAATACCAACCTTTATAGCACATCAAACAGGTTTATTGTCCCTATGAATTTCTGAACAAGTCAAAATTTGTAAGACCTGTCTCTTATCATATGCATTCCAACACTTCCCAAGCATACATCCATCGAACATAAATGTAGTGCCCATCTAATATTGGAAAAGGTTAAAGTATTCTAACTGTGTAATCTGATTCATTTATTAAAATTACAGATAAAAGTCTATGGGAAGATATCCTATGTTTCTCAAACAGCATGGATACAAAGTGGGACAATACAGGAGAATATTTTATTTGGGTCTGCTATGGATGGTGAAAGATACAGAGAAATACTAGAGAGGTGTTCGTTGGTTAAGGACCTTGAGTTGCTTCCATTTGGTGATCTCACTGTAATAGGGGAGAGAGGTATTAATTTGAGTGGTGGTCAGAAGCAACGTGTTCAACTTGCCCGTGCTCTCTATCAGGATTCTGACATATATCTCTTGGATGATCCATTCAGTGCATTGGATGCACAGACTGCTACAAGCATATTTAATGTAATTGTATTTTCCCAGCACCTTCCACATCTTTGTTATTTTTCACTATCCATCTGTGTTCAATTTCTAACTTCAAGTGCAAGCTTACTTAACTGTGACAGGAATATGTTATGGAAGCACTTTCAACAAAGACGGTCTTACTTGTGACCCATCAAGTTGACTTCCTGCCTGCTTTCAATTCTGTTTTGGTTAGTATACTGAAGTTAATGATAGACTGAAGTACACAGAGCACTTGGTGAGGTTAATGACAGGAATTTAGTCTTTTTCCCCCTATTAGAACCACTAAAACTATTTTGGAGGCCTCTCAAAGCCACCATTTCTATATTTGTTGGGAAAAAAGTCCCTAATATCTGTGTATGACGAAAGAATGCCTGTTGAAGATTAGGTTACCATGGTTCTCTATTTTAAATCTCTAGTTATTACATGAACCACGCACTTAAAGATTCACTTAACCTGCACAACATAGTGATCCTTAATTTACTTTTTATGTAAAATTTTATTGATATTTTCATTAGTTAGAATTGGTTAGTTCCACACAACAATTTGATGTGAGTTTGATTTTATGGACAGTTGATGTCAAATGGGGAAATCCTACAAGAAGCTCATTATCAGCAGTTGTTGGCCTCAAGCAAGGAATTTCAAGACCTTGTTAATGCACACAAAGAGACAGCAGGTTCTGAAAGGCTTACAGATTTTAGTTCTACCCATAGACAAGGAACATCATCCAGAGAGATTACGAGCACTTATGTAGAGAAGGAATCAAAAGCATATAAAGGTGATCAATTGATTAAGCAAGAAGAGAGAGAAACAGGAGATATGGGCCTCAAACCTTACATGCAATATCTGAATCAGAACAAAGGGTTCTTGTACTTCTTTATTGCTTGTCTCTCTCAACTTTTATTTGTGGCTGCTCAGATATTGCAGAATTCTTGGATGGCTGCTAACATTGATAATTCTAATGTTAGCACACTTAGATTGGTCTTGGTTTATATGGTGATTGGATTGGCCTCAGTACTGTTTTTATTAGGTAGAACTCTTTCTACAGTTGCTTTGGGTCTTAGATCTTCAGAATCCTTGTTTTCAGAGCTATTAGACTCGCTTTTTCATGCACCTATGTCTTTCTATGACTCCACACCTCTGGGAAGGATACTTAGTCGGGTAGGCATAGTGAACGTTTCTAAAATGTCAATGTCCTATTGTTTGATTTCTAAAACTAATGTTTCTATCGTGTGTTCTGTCAATATGCGCAGGTCTCTTATGATCTGAGTATCATAGATCTGGATGTCCCATTCAGCCTTGTCTTTTCTGTTTCATCTACCAGTAATGCTTGTTCTACTCTTGTAGTACTAGCCATTGTCACTTGGCAGGTCCTGTTTGTCTCTATACCAATGGTTTATCTTGCAACTAGATTACAGGTATTACTATACAAGGTCCTTTCATGAATAATATTCTCTGGAAGCAGTTCTCTTTCATATGCCATATAAATCAACAATATTTTAGACAATCTGTGACTATTACCCTTGGCTACATGATGCTCCTCTAGTATATAAGTACTAAAGTAACAATTTTTCTTTTCCTTGGAAAATGATGATCTTATTGGATCCATTGTATTGACTATAGAGTAGCAATTACCCTCTTTTGCTGTCTACAAGGAAGCCTTTTTTACTTTTTATTCAACGAAAATGTTATTGATTTTTCTTTTGTTTTAACAAGTAACAGAAAGTTGCATTTCTTTTTACCAGAGATATTACTTTACCTCTGCAAAAGAATTGATGCGGATAAATGGAACGACCAAGTCCTTTGTAGCGAATCATCTAGCTGAGTCTGCAGCAGGAGCCATGACAATAAGGGCTTTTGATAAGGAAGAACAATTCTTCACAAAGAATCTTGGCCTCATTGACACAAATGCTAGTCCTTTTTTCCACAATTTTTCAGCAAATGAGTGGTTGATTCAATGGATAGAAATAGTAAGTGCGGCTGTTCTTGCCTCCGCATCACTTTGCATGGTTTTGCTTCCTCCCAGTACATTTAGCCCTGGTGAGTTTGCATTTGTTATTTTTGGAAGAATGACCATTGCAGTCATTTGTTATTCTGGTGACTATATCTATATGTCAGCTTTTATAGGAAGAAATTTTTGGAAATCAAATTCTTAGAATGAAATTGAACTACTGACACTCTTATATGATATTTGCAAACACAGGATTTATTGGGATGGCACTTTCTTATGGTCTTTCCTTAAACATGATGCTTGTCCGTTCAATTCAAAAGCAGTGCAGTCTAGCAAATGACATCATTTCTGTAGAGAGGCTAAATCAATACATGCATATTCCCAGTGAAGCCCCTGAAGTGACAGAAGGGAACCGCCCCCCAACTAATTGGCCAGCTGTGGGTAAAGTGGAGATACAAGATTTGCAGGTAAATGATTATTACTTGGTGTTAAATCAAAGGAAGTGTTCATGTACATACTGAAAAAATTGATATGAAAACAGGTCAGATATAGGCCCAATGCACCACTTACTCTTTGTGGTATAAGTTGCACTTTTGAAGGAGGGCACAAGATTGGTATTGTTGGCCGAACTGGCAGTGGGAAGTCTACTCTCATAGGTGCTCTTTTTCGTCTGGTGGAGCCAGCTGGAGGGAAGATTATAGTCGATGGCATTGACATCTCTTCAATTGGCCTTCATGACCTAAGGTCACGTTTTGGAATAATACCTCAAGACCCTACTCTTTTTAACGGGACTCTCAGATATAATTTGGATCCCTTATGTCAGCATTCCGACCAAGAAATTTGGGAGGTGATCCTTCATTTTTTTTTCTGCCTATGGTTGCTTTGTACTAAATTAATGGATCTACCACTAGTAAAACAATGCTGGTATAAAGTGGTGATTAGTGTTTTATGGTCCGTTTGGATTGAGAGAGAGGGAGGGGGAGTAGAGTAAAGTAGATTTAGCACAAAATTAGCTTTTTAGCTAATTCTACTCTACTCCCCTTCACTCTCCCTCCTTCCCCCCTCCATCCAAACAGGCCATTAAGGTTGTACATTTCTGCAAGGGTTGCAAATGCAGACTAATCTATCAATGTTCATTTTTGAAGGTTCTTCGGAAGTGTCAACTACAAGAGGCTGTTCAGAAGAAAGAAGAGGGCCTAGACTCCTTAGGTTAGTTTCCATACTATAAAATGTGACATGTACTGATTTTTTTAACTATGATGAACATTAACAACTGTGAACCTGCTACTCAGTTGTGGAAGATGGATCTAATTGGAGCATGGGGCAACGGCAATTATTTTGCCTAGGTCGTGCACTTTTGAGGAGAAGTCGGGTATTGGTACTTGATGAAGCAACTGCATCAATTGATAATGCTACTGATATGATTCTGCAGAAAACTATTCGGACTGAATTTGCAGATTGTACTGTAATCACAGTGGCACACAGGATACCAACTGTGATGGATTGCACAATGGTTCTTGCCATTAGTGATGGTAAGTTACAATAAATGCCACAACCAACTGTGATGGATTCCAAAATTAAAGAACAAAATATTCAATATTTCTATAATTCCTTTGCTAAAGTTGACCACACGAACTTAATAATATAAATGCAAAGACAATCCTTCTACTCTATGAAAGACTTGTTCCTTAAAGAGAATTGTAGTTATTCCACCAAATTTTTTACTGTAAAGATCAATGAGTAGGTGTAATATTGCAGTTGGTGGATTCATGTCAAAAACATACATAATATGCACTGTTCCGAAAGATCTGATCTTTAGCGTAAAATCAAGTAAATTAAAAGTCAAATAAAATCATGCAAAGTGAAAGGGATGTTCCATAGAAAATAATTTTCCATATTGAAATATCCTTGTTTAAAAATCTGAAGGAGATGTTTCCATTTCTGTTTCAGGAAAACTAGTGGAATATGATACACCTATGAAGTTAATGAAGAGAGAAGGTTCACTCTTCAGGCAGCTTGTGAAGGAATATTGGTCCCATTCTCAGTCTGCAGAACTGCACTAGGTCTAATAATAAGTTCTCATACAGACTTCAAAAACCATGGGAAGGGTGGAAATGTATTTTCAGCATAATTTTCATTTGGGCAGTTCTGTTTAACACATCTTCATGGAAATTATAGATTTTCCTACTGGGATGTATATAACTTTGGAGCCACAAACGTTGAATCCTTATGGGGGCATCCACATTCTCCCCAACTCTCAGACAAATTAATAATGGCGTGTTCCCAATTAAATAGTATGCTTATTGCATGAAACATTACTTTCATTTTGCATTCAATAATAAGAAAATAAAAAATAGAAAAGCATCAGTGATTCTAATTACGTCCACCAGTCATGCAAATCAGGACTCGGTAGGAAGTTACCTAATAAATTCAGCTGATAAAACAATATGATGGCAAGATTAATCAATATAGGAGTTAAGGTCCTCCAAGTACAGCATTCTCAATATCCTCTCTGCTAAGTGCATAACTAAATCTCCTCTCAACATCCTTTTCAAGACTCCCAGGTCCACTCTTCATATACCTGCATCAAATGCAATTTTCAAGATTCATAAACAGATGTAATAATCAAAAACAAAAGTGAATTCATTTCCAATTTCCAAATTAACACCTATTTTACTCTCATAATCCTCAAAAGTGAACGGCCACAACAGGACTTCAATATAAGCCAATAATGAAAGTATGAAACCCAATTCTGACACCCCAACCCCTCACCCTTCTTTCTTTAATTAAGAGAGAAGTTGGGGGACCTCCAGTTAAATTTTTAACCTCAATATATTAGGTGATTAATTTAAAAAAATAAAAACAATCAAAACTAGAACACTGACCTCTCCCTCTCTCTCTCTCTCTCTCTCTCTCTCTCTCTCTCTCTCCCCTTAATATATATTTCCTCTTTTCTTCTTAAAAAGCAAGAAAAATTCTTCTTAAAAAGCAAGAAAAATAAATAAATTTCTGCTCTCCTCATCCTCATACCTCATTATATTCCAATTTGTCTCTTCCTCAAACCTTTGTCAATATCAACGTGCATTTTCCCAAAAACAATTTTTAGAACATCACTTCTGCTGAGAACGATTGAGACTGATAGCTTCTGATATCCAAAGACATAAAACTATGATACACATGACCAAGACCCATCCCAAAAGTAAACATCAAACAACAACAACGATCAAACCTTAGTCCCAAAATCTTGAGGTCAACTATGGATACTCAGCAAACTACTTAGGGTCAGCCACATATTTTCTTTTCTGCCATTTTATCCTATCCAAAAGAAAACATCTAAACCCTAGATAAAACAGAGAGAAGCTACATATATATGGTGATGATTTAAAATCCCTATCTTTGTTTCCGTTGGATATATGGAGAAACTATCACATGCTCCAAGTTTTCAGTAGCTAATTCACAGTCCTATAAAAGGAGAATTCAAAGGCAAGCAACAGGAGGACTATCAAGAAGCTTGCCTTCACAGACATGGGACTAATCATCACATGCAATGAAAGTAGGATGGGTCTAGCAATAGCAATAACAGGGTACCTCTAATTGCTATATTATCACACAGAACACAAAACAGTATTTGGAACTAAATATTTAGCAAGAAAGATTCAATAGTTGGTAATTATGTATTGACTCAAATACAGCACAGACCATAAATACCAGGCAATAAATGGTGTGCTTCCAAGTAGCTAGACAGAGTAAAAATGCTAGAAACATCCATCCGCTCTCTAAAACTTTAAGTAAGCTACAATGACGTGGAGTGACCTATGATCTGACCTGGGATCATACCCCAGCCTGCAGCACATGAGCAGAGTTAAATAAAACCTAGGTAGACTAGAGAGAAACAGAGAGTATGTTTACAGACACACACTTGAGCTGATGCTGGGGAACCCCAACAACATCAAATGCTGTGCTGTTTGTCTCCCTCCTTTAACCTCCACCGTTGCCAACAAGCTGAAACTTCTCAATCTCATCCATTACCATGACCCTCTCTTTTCTAAGTAGCTTACAGGCTCACGTGGATACTTTCAAGGCACTAACCCACATATATTTGAAAGTGATTGCACCTAGAAACATTTGCAGTTCTAGAGAGGTTTCAATCAAACTCCAATAATATTTAAACCTTATACAATTTTATTGCAAGAGATGGAGTAATATCTCCAATCACAGATTGTGCCTAGAATAATTCATTACCTAACACCCAGACATGGTTTTTTGTCTAATCTAAGTTGCTGAACTTAGTTTTCAAATTTCAACATAGATACAAATATAAACGGTTAAGTGGCTAGAACTACAGGCAGCTTGTAACTTGTTGAAGTGATTTGGTCCATCCTAAATAAATTTCATAACTAAGTTACAGAACTTGACGCACAGGTCATTGAAATCTCTTCTCATTCAATAAATTTCATGGCTCTTATGGTTCTGTGCAGCTGTGCCCTCCCTCACATCCCCACCCCACGTAAAAGCAAAAGGCTAATAGTCAACGAATCAATATTTAATAACTACTGTAAATGGAGATACACCTATACCTGCAAAATATGAAATCATAAAATATCAATTGATTCACTCCAGTCACCTAGTGCCTCCGATCTATCAACCATCTCAAATCCTAGAACTCGTCAGAACTATAAAATGGAAAAGTGGAATGCTACCAAGAGCCTTGTAGCTCAACTAATTCGGTAATACCTCCTGGTATTTTTAATGGAGATGTCTAGGGTTCAAATCTCCCTTCCCCCATTGTAACTATGGAATTATAGATATAAAAAAGGCAAATTGGAATGCTGCAAACTATTCCTGTGCCTGAAAAACCTCCAACCTCCAACCTCCAACATCAATCTACTTAAAGTTGGGAAAAAAGAAAATAAAAACATCAAAACCAGAACAACCTCAATCATCAAACAAATACAAAATATGGCCTAAGGTTCATATGCTTTGAACATAATGTTATAGCAGCCTGATAAGAAATCAAAATAAAACAAAGTCATAAAAGCCCAACATTTTTTTTTCTTAGACCTTTAAACCCCACATTCCTAACCACACCACCAATCAATCAACCACCCAAAATTCCAAAACCCCACATCACCAAAATCAGATAAACTATTAAATATCCAATACAAATAGCTATTGAACACATACAAGCACACATAGAGACATACATAACCCCAACACTATCCAGCAAAAGCACGAAAACCCATGAAGTAATCATAATTCAAAACACCAATGCACAAAAACGCAAAACCAACCTGATATAGAGGTCGGTGACATCCAGTGAGAGCTGGGCGTGCCACTCGGGCTTCTCCACAAGCCAAACGGCCCTGTCCTCTTTGCTCTGGTAAAAACCCAGGCTCCTAAGCCAGGCCTCAATGCAAGGCAAGCTGTGAGAGTAGAGGGGCTTCTTCTTGTCCGGGAGCTTGTTCAGCCACTCGTCTTCTGGTTCTGCTGAGAGCTCCTCTGCTTCCTCAGAGGACTTTGAGAATGCTCGTGTAAGGGATTTTCTTGAAGAGTGGGTGAGGAGGTGTGGAGTTGGAGTAGGAAAGAGTTTTGGGAAAAGCTTGGGTTGGTGAAAGGTGGGGAATTTTGGGAACTTTGGAGGTGGAGTTGTTGTGATGGAAGAGAAGGTATCAGTGGTGGTGGTGAAGAATTTATTAGAGGCAGAAATGGTGGACATATTTATTGGGAAAGTGAGAGTGTGTGGGGTTGAAGATTTTGGAGGTGTGGGTGTGGTGTGGTGTGGTGTGGCGGCTAAGTTTTAAGAGGGAGAGTGTGGAAGTGAACTGGGAAAGTTTGAACTTTTAACTCAACAGAGTTTCATTATCTTCTTCATCATTGAGAGTTGAGTATTGGAGAGGTTAGACTGTAAGCACTCACACCCCAATGTAGTGTGTTCATTTATTTTTATTTTTTTGTGAACTATTTTTATTTCTCTAAACAGCATTATTATTGGTAGGGAGTAGCTCTTCACCAAACCGCTCAAACCACATGAACACACCCAAACTAACCAAAAATTGCCCACAAAATGGAGTAATTGCACCAAATGTGTTCCAGTTTCACATTAAAAATAGTTTTGTTTTGGTTAAATATAAAATCAAAAGTTCAAAATGTGGTTCACTTCTTCATCTCACACTCTTACTCTTTTCTCTCGATACCCTATTACTCACATAAGCACATGTAGTAGTGTATATAATATCCTATTATGGACCTTATGGTTGTTGCTTGTTAAGCGTTTTTGGGTTACAAGTTATATTTGTCCAACACGTATAATTGTGTATAGTTTACTGTTATGAATTATTCTTTTATTATATAAATATATATATATATATATATATTTGTGTTAATTTTTTTGTTACATAAGGTATATTCAAAATAAATAAATAAATAACTTATTGACATATTTTCATGGTTATTAATAGTAAACTAGTAATTGGTCATTACAACTTAAAAAATATACCAACCCAAAATCAACCAAATTGCACTTAATATACTACACTGCACATGTGAGTACAAAATTATAGTGTGGTGTAGTTATAGTTTTGATCAAAACACACTGTAAAGTATGGTACTAAAAATGACCAAAAACCGCATTGAACCGCACCGCAGACACCCCTATCACTATACATTATAGACAAAGTTTCTCTCCAATTTAATTTGGAGGAAAACCTTTCAAACTCCTCTTATATTTTTTTTATTAAATGTGGATTTGATAAATTCACCGTTAAATTGCATTTTCTTATTATACCCTCTATACTTACAAAATTTAAAGAAAATAAAAAATCAATAACTATGTCATCAATCAAATGTCTAAATTTTAAGTTTTTGTAGTTTTAAATTATACATAAAAATACATTTATGGATTAAATAGTAATTAATATATAATTTGAACGAAATTTGGCATGCATGTTAAAAACATAAAGAACATGTAATCCAATAATTAAAATTTCAAAATATGTAGTGATACTAATTTTTTAATAAGAATTTGAAGGATCTCTCTCCAAATTAATTTGGATAAAAACTTTTTTTCTATATTATTATTATACATACCAAATATTCACTAGCTTAATTAGCATTTTTTGGTGTTTTGATGATAATTCTAGATTCAATCCCCCTCCAACTATTATATCATAAAATAATAATAAAAAATAATTCAAGGTTAGATAAACAATAATTAAAAAAATAAATAAATAATTCAAGGTTAGATAAACAAGACCCCAATTTAAGAGAGAACCTCATTTTAAATACACACCTAAAATAAAATCGCTATAATATCTTAAAGCCAACGCACTAGCTCCGTTTGAGCCTTATCAACATAATATTTTAATGCATTTAGGTCTACTCGGTCTATTTTGACCCGCTCGATCCACTTCAGTCCACTTCACTCAATTCAGTACACTTTTTGGTCTATTTTGTTGATGTTTTAGGAGGAGAGGTTTGTGTAAAAAATGAGCTATTTCATTGACAACTATGTCACATTCTCAACATAATGTTGGTAGTTTTTTTTTTTTTTTTTTCTTATGTTATATGTTATTAAAGTCTTGTATTTTTTTTTCTTAATATAAGTGATAAATTTACTTATATATGCTTCTACTTTAGGCCATTCAAAAAACATATAAAAGATGCACAATTTGTGAGGAGTACTAGAAACAAACTCCAACCACACAATTCATCATTTACAAAAATAATATCTCTTCTTTTATTATAGTTGAATGTAAAATACATTATATTTCCTTTTAATAACAAATATAAATAACTTAATTTAGAAAAAATTATTATATTGTATTAATTATACATTTTTAGAAAATAATCACATCATTTTAAGAATAGTTTGAGAGACTAACACTTATAAGTCTTATTTACTATTTTCATTTTTCATTTAACAAACAAAAATCACTTGAGAGTTGAGACATTTTTTTTATAAATTAGTTTATTTATTTTCAATGACAAATTCAAATTGATTTGAAATCATATAATATAAATATAGTTAGGATTATAAAATACTCAGGGACAAAATCGTCTTTTGACCGAAATCTACGGTTTCCCGCCTAAACAGTCTCTCATTCATGATTCTTCTGTATCAGTCTCTCATCTAATTGTGCTTCAAAAAATGCCATTATTGTCTTTGCTTCTCCATTTCCTTTGATTCCATAAATTTCAATTCAAACAGTTTAAAGTTCAAACTCACAGCTCCCCCCCCACCTCTCTCCCCTTCCTCAGCCACCGCACACGGTGGCTGTTTCTCCAATGGCACCAAACCCAAACCCAGATCCGAATCCAAACCCAAACCCAAACCCAAAAGATCCAATCACAGACTACGCCAAAACCCAGCGCATAGTCCTCCTCATTGACCTAAACCCAATTCTCCACCTCTCTGACCAAACCCAGTTCCTCAATTCTCTCCTTGCCTCCTCAAACACCTTCCTCTCTTTCCCTCCTCTCTCTTCCTCTCTCTTCTCCTTCAAATTCTTCTTCTCTTCCCTCTCCCCCCTCCTCTCCTCCTCCAAACTACACCGTTTTGTCCCCACATCTTCCCTCTCCTTCAATGACGCCACCACCACCCTCCTTTCCCTCTCCAAAGCACTCAATTCCTTGCCGACACTTTATGCACACCAGCTGTTTGATTCTTTGCCCGTGTCGTCCCGGGGTTCGTTTCTTGCTGCTTCTATGCGACAGCTGGTCCATGATTACGCGTGGGATCCTGTCGTTGATGATTCTATAACGGGTACGCTTTTGAATAATGATTCTCTTGTTGTTGGGTCGAATTTGGTTGTTTTGTTTTCGCCTGTCTGTAGGTGTATAAAGTCTCTGTCTGAGTTTTTGAATGTGGGAGTTGAAGATGAGTGTTTGGAAAATGTGGATGCTTTTTGTGAAAAGTTTTGCAGGTTTTTTGAGAATGTGAATGATGCGTATGTTAGTAGGGATATTCGGTTTAGTTGGGTGGATGTTAGGTATGAGTTGGATGGGGTTGAAAATAAGGTTGAAATTGATGAATCTAAATTGAAATGTGGATTTTTTGCAAGTGGGGTTAGGAGTTTGCGTTGGGGGTTTTGCTCCACTGATTCGATTGTTCTTGGTTCTGCTCTTGTTCCCTTTGGGTTGATTTATCCAAAGATTGCAATTTCATCAAAGGTTTTTGATTATAGTGATAATCGTAAGACACTTAATGCACAGTTGAGTCTTGAGATATTGGATGTAAGTGGGAAGCCTTTGGAATGCAAGTGCTGTGATCTTCAACTGGTCAATTTGAAGATGTCACCTAGAAATAGATCTAAAGATCTTATGTTTACTCCAGATGTGGTGGGTTGTGAACGGAAGAACTCGTTTTGGGAACTTTTTGGTGATGGGCTTATAAAACTCCATATTAAGGCTGTGCAAAGATACGTTGAGTGTGGGAAATTTGTTGGGCATTTAGCTGAAAATTTAATTCTTGTCTGTGAATCTTTTGGAGACTCTAAGAATTACCAGAAAGAAAGTTCTGTTGAATTTTTTGCAGATAGGGTTCTTGAAATGCTAGCGATGGAATTGGGTGAATTTGTGCATAGAAAATCTACACCCATTTGGCAGATTCTTTTGAGTTTTCTTTATAGGGAAGGTTACTGGGCATTAGTGTCTCTTTCAAATGGCAGTGGTGATTCACATATGGGAATTCTCAAGCCTTTCACAGTTTCTTCAGCTCTCCTTTCTATTATTGAAGATGGAGTCTATCCTCCCCACAGGGTACATGATTCTGGTGAAGCAAATGTGGCTCAATTTATTATGAAGATGGACAATGAGATTTGCAAACCCAATATAGATTTGAAGCGCTCCGATGGGTTTATAGATTCTCAACCTGGGTCTTCACCATCTAATAAGGCGGCAACAGTTGGAGATGGTACAAGGAAAAAGAATAAGAATAAATTAAATATGCTTCAAGACCTCACGTGGAGTGCCTTCTGCAAGACAGCATTTGAGCACTCTGCGCTAGATTTGGGAGAGGTCTACTTTTCCAGGGAAAGTTATAACTCAAAGAAGTTGAAATTTCTGAAATGTTGGATGAAGCAGATTAAGAAATCTAGTTGTTCCAGTCTAATTTTACAGGAAAAGTCCAAGCCGCCTAAGGACATTGAAACACAAATAGATGATAGATTGACTTCATTGCACCAAGAAAGTGAACAGCCAGTCTCTTCATCTGCCTCAGCTGGAGAAAACTCTTTGACTGAGGCTTCTAGGATACATGACGAAGCTGCTGTTGATTTACGGTCAGAAACTTCTGAAGCTTTTTTCAGTAATCTTTCCAATAAGATCCAACAAGGACTTGAGTTTGAAGGAGTAGACTTGGGGGCTTTGGCAGAGCGGCTTGTGAAATCATCCATATATTGGTTATATCAAAAGCATGAAACTGAATCCCCTTCAGCAAGTCAAACTACTGTGGTAAAATCTGATGAGGCTTGTGGTAGAATAGTTCCTGAACTAACAAACCTTTTACTAAGGGAGCCTAAGGACTTGGTGGCAAAGCACAAAAATAATGATTCGTCCTTTCAAGCATCTGATCCAGGATGTAGTGGATTTGGTTCAAAAGATATAGTCAGAGAGTATCCTTTTTCATTTTCACTAATTTCTGCATCACCATACACTACTTATTTTGATGTTTAAGGTGAACAATCTGGCTCCTATAGTTTTAACATTTTTTTTCCTTAATAAAAACTAGATATGAATTGCAGATATTGTTTCGGATGGAGATAATACGATCAGAGGTTGGAGCAACTATTGGGGAGTCTATGAAACAAAAGTTTGTTAAACAAATTTGCTTGCTTTTAGAGACCATTCAGTGCCATCTGGAGAGAGGCTTTTTTGGAGATTGGAGCCTTGATAATTATGTAGGAAAGATAATAAAAAGCAGGTACATTTGTCTAAAAATTATTATCAATTCATTTCAAATGATGATGTTGACATTCTGTGACCCATACTTTAGAGAAATTCATAGCTTCTTTGTGGAGCCTAGAATAAGCTCCACCGTTTTATTGTTTGGAGCTATACCAAATGCATATTTCTGGTGCTTGCTTTTCCACCTATCTGTGGGATTTGATTTCTTTCAAGAAACATATTCTTATACAATATGTCCTACTATTCTTAAGTAAGATTGCCAACGAAAGAAGAAAGCAAAAAAGTGGTTCTGAAATCCAAATTGTAGGAGCTGGCTTCCTTTCTTATTACATGATGCTTCTTTCCAGGATATAGGTCACTTAATACTCATATATTTCTTGTTTGACTGAACATAGCATAAAAATGGGACACTCATAATGATATGTTTATGTTATTAATATGATCCTTGAAATGGATGGAGCCCCAATACCAATTGTATAAACAGCTTTCTTAAAGTGACTTTCAGATATAATATCATTAATTGTCTCAATTTACAAGTGCAGCACTTGATTATTACTTAAGGATGAAAGAATAAGGAGAGGGCTAAGTAATGTATGATTTCCAAAATTTCAGGTATTGTCACACCCTGGAAGATGTCGTTCATAGAATATATACAAGAATGGATTTGTTGCTGTTTGCCGATGAGGATAAATCCCCTAATCGTTTACTCAACAGCGAGGATAGCAATCAATCTTGGAGAGAAAAATCAGAGAGAGATGAGATTGGTGAAAATTATAGAACTAATGAACAGGTGTCAGCAGAAGCTGAGTCCCTTCAGCTGCCACATAATGACAATGGAAGCCCCCAGGGGAATAAACAAGAGGATCATGCTCGTAGATTAATGGAAGCTCAAAAGAGGAGAGAGAGGGCTCGGAGATTTTCATCTTTCACAAGTTGGACGCCTGATTTGCAGAGAGTTTGGGCCCCTAAGCAGCCAAAGTTGATAAAACAAAAGTCAGATCCTCTTCGGAAGCTTTCAAAAAGGAAGGAAAGGCGAAGGGTAAGCTACGACATGGTATGTGAGACTCCTATGACAGCAAACATGGTATGCGAGACCCCTATGACACGGAACAAACGTTCTTGCCCACGGGGAAGCAGTATTGATGATAAAGACTACCAAGATTCTGGAAGTCAATCGGGTGGTTCTGTTTCTAAGGCATTGTTTCAGGATGACCAATGATATGAGCCAGTAAATTTTCTTCAAGCTGTCCTGATTTGTGACTTTCATCTGAAACTGTGTAAAAACATTAAAAAGACACTGTAAGAACCAGCTGCCATACATTTCTGGATTTAACAAGGGAAGCCTACCTGAGAGTTCAACCAAAAGTGGTTGAGAAATAGAGTTAATATACTTGTACCTTTTTCATCTTATTTTTATTTATTTGTTTGTAAAATTAGTTGAACATTGTATTTCTTTTTTCCAAATTACCTTAACCTGAATGTATTTTAGACCCTTGATTAAATAAAATGGAAAGAGGGTGAACTGTGATGCTTCTCCACATTTATGTATTTTATATTGGTGAAACCGCATGATTGTATGTACAAATGTACAACGTATTTATTTTTTTGGGGGTTGGTGTGAATTATTTTTTTACTTGGTGGGAATTCAAGCTAAACACAACTCCATTAATATTTTTTAAAATTGCTAAGAGCTTTGTAACTCAATTACATTTATTGGTATTTTCAATGAAGAACGCATGGTTCAAATTCTTTTTTCTTATTGTAACTATTGAATTAAAAAAAATTAAAATAAAATATTGTAGTCCATTACCATTAGGAACAGTGCTTTTTGATGAAATTGGTAAAGAATTTACATCCTATAACCTTCTCTCCTTGTTTTATTTGATAAGAACTAAGAAGTAAGAAGACTAGCCATTTAACTGCTAGGAACTAGGGATTGATAGTGTAGTCTGGTACACCAAGGCTATGAAATCCAATTGAAGATGGTGTAGCCTTGTAGTATGGACCTTAGAATTTAGACACACCATATATCAAAGTTGAAGTTGTAATATCTACGGTGGCGGCTTTAGGAATCTTTTTTAGAGTGGGCACTAAGAAATTTAAATTATCACAATATTTCTATTGGTACAATTTTTTAAAGAAAAATGAAATTAAAAATTATTTTTATTGAATAAGTTGAACGAACTACAAATTTTATCTTTTTGTTTTATAATAGGCTTTTTGTTGAATAATTTTTTCAATTATTGTTGTTTGATCTTGTCTTGTTTTTGTTTGATTTATGTTTGTTGTTATTTGAGCTAATATTTATTGTTGTCATATAAGCTTTAAAAAAAAACAGGGATATATATATATATATTTTTTTTTTTTTGCATCTAAAAAAAAAGATTAAGAATTATGTTTGGAGGCAAAATTAATTTTGAAGTAATGCTACGTCTACAATATTTTTACAATAAATCTTATGCCAAAAGTTGTTATTGGTGGGTAAAATAATAATATTAGTATTTGATCCAAATTAGAATCAGTAAAAGCCTACTATATTAGATTTATTGTAAAATTATTGTGAAAATATTGTAAATATAGTAGTAATATTTTTATTTTTGTTGAACTCAAATTTTTGTAATTTTCAGATCAGGGTGTTCAAAATTTTTATTAAGTAATAACAATAGTTTTTTTTTTTTTTTTTGATAAGAGGTAATAACAATAGTTAGTTTAACGTATAATATTTTTTTTTTTGGCAGGTTTATAAATATACATTTTTTGCAAGGGTGGTCGCCACTGAATATCTATCAGTTCCAAGCCTCATTTTCGAAACTCTTTTGCTCATTCATGAAATCAGTCACTCCTCTTTCTCGTCATTTTTCTACTGCCAGGCAACTTCAAAACCTAGTCTTGTCAACCCCAAAATTCGAGTTCGCTCAGAAAAGCTCAGCTCTCACTGAAGAACTGTGTGGTGATATATTGGACCAATACCCAGATATCAAAACCTTGAAAAAACTCCATTCTAAGATCGTTGTCTATCAGCCTCTCTGCTCAAACCCTTCTATTGGCATCAAACTCATGAGAGCTTATGCAGCCTGTGGAGAACCCGGTATCACGCGCCACGTATTCGATGAAATTCCTGAGAAGAACGTTGTTTTCTTTAATGTCATGATCAGAAGCTATGTAAACAACCATTTGTACCATGATGCTCTTCTTGTTTTCAAAACCATGGCTAGCCAGGGATTTGAGCCTGATAATTATACATATCCTTGCGCGTTGAAAGCATGTTCCGGATTGGAAAATTTGAATGTTGGGTTGAAAATTCATGGTGCTGTTGTTAAAGTTGGACTTGATTTGAATTTGTTTATCGGGAATGGTCTAGTTGCAATGTATGGGAAATGTGGTTGTTTAATGGAGGCTCGTCGAGTTCTCGATGAGATGCCAAGTAGAGATGTTGTTTCCTGGAATTCAATGGTTGCTGGGTATGCACAAAATGCACGGTTTGATGATGCATTAGAGGTTTGTAAAGAGATGGAGGCATTGAGATTAAAACCAGATGCTGGTACAATGGCTAGCCTCTTGCCGGCTGTAACTAACACAACTTCTAACAATGTTTCATATGTGAAGGAGATTTTCATGAAGTTGGCCGAAAAGAGTGTGGTTTCATGGAATGTGATGATAGCAGTGTATGTGAATAATTCAATGCCTGCTGAAGCAGTTAATTTATATTTACAGATGGAAAAAAATAGTATAGAACCCGATGCAGTCACTATTGCTAGTATTCTTCCTGCTTGTGGGGATCTTTCGGCTCTATCTTTAGGAAGGCGGATGCATGAATATGTTGAGAGGAAGAAACTACGACCAAATTTATTATTGGAGAATGCCTTGGTTGACATGTATGCTAAGTGTGGAAGTTTACGAGATGCAAGGGAAGTGTTTGACAGAATGAAATTCCGCGATGTTGTAACATGGACGTCAATGATCTCTGCATATGGTCTTAATGGGCAAGGTTGCGATGCTGTGGCAATTTTTGCAAAAATGCAAAACTTAGGTTTGAGTCCGGATTCTATTGCCTTTGTTTCAGTTATTTCTGCTTGCAGCCACGCAGGACTATTGGAGGAGGGTCGATATTACTTCAAATTGATGACTGAGGAGTATAGAATAATTCCAAGGATTGAACACTATGCTTGCATGGTAGATTTGTTGGGACGTTCCGGACAAGTAGATGAGGCCTATAGTTTTATCAAGCAGATGCCAGTAGAGCCTAACGAGAGAGTTTGGGGGGCTCTGCTGAGTGCCTGTCGGGTGTACTCAAACATGAATATTGGGCTTCTAGCTGCTGATCACCTTTTTCAATTGGCTCCCGAGCAGTCAGGTTATTATGTCTTGTTATCCAACATATATGCAAAGGCTGGTAGATGGAAAGATGTAACAACCATCCGATCAATGATGAAGGGTAGAGGACTTAAGAAAATTCCTGGCATCAGCAATGTTGAGCTGAACGATCGGATTCACACCTTTCTTGCCGGTGACCAATCACATCCACATTCTGAGAAGATATATGAAGAGCTAGACGTATTGGTGGGGAAGATGAAAGAATTAGGTTATGTTCCTGAGACTGATTCTGCTCTACATGATGTGGAGGAGGAGGATAAGGAATGCCATCTGGCAGTTCATAGTGAGAAGTTGGCTATTGTCTTTGCTATTCTGAACACTGAGCCTGGGACACCAATTAGAATTACCAAGAATCTCCGTGTTTGTGGGGATTGCCATATTGCAGCCAAGCTCATCTCTAAGATAGTTCAACGTGAAATAATTGTCAGGGATACGAATCGTTTCCACCATTTCAAGAATGGTGTTTGCTCATGTGGTGATTATTGGTGAGCAGCTTCTTCGTGCCTTTTTCTTGAAAGATAAGGGTTAAAAACAATAGAAACCTTGAAGCCAAACAATGATTTGGAAACTGCACGGTTCATAGATTATGAGATTGTGGATTTTTTTGCTGACTGCAGCTGTCACCCCTGACCTTTACATGATCATCAGTTCTCATTCTCCTAATGATATAATGCCTGCAATTTGCACTGGCTAAGGCCCTATATATTTGGCAACGTTTTCAATTCCTGTATGGATATGTGATGAAGTAAATATGTAGATGGTTTTGGTGATTCTGACTTCTTAGGGATACCGTGTGAGCAATGGCAGATATCATTTCATATACCCAGATTTTTGCTAGTTATTCTGTACCTGTTCAATTGATTAGGTAGCTTGTTGTAAGGATTATTCTAACTTTATAGGACTACTGTGGCAATGGTAGATGTGGAAATCATAAACTGTGCGTGAGACTTGATGACTGCATTTTTCCAAGTCAAATACCACTAGGGGTCAGAAAGCAAATTTATGAGAATGGGTAGGCTTTTTCAGGGTTTGTCAGCCTGTATATATGTGCTCTGCTGAAAAGTAACCCCCAAGGGAAAGGCTATGTCCGCTCATGCCTGCCATTTGCAAGAAAGTTGCATCTATGCCTGATACTTTGTAATTTCAGTCAGTTGTTGACAAGTTGGTCAAAGATCTGATACCTATTCTCAATTGGTACATATTTTCAATTACTTCAGTTTTGTTTAGTTGCAAATTTTGATCATTATAAATCTCATTTCCTAGTTGATTAACTCTCATGAATGTCCATCTAAAGATTAAGAGCACATATAGTTCAAATTCTACTTTGTAATCAAATTAAAGCATTCACATTGTCTTGGATGGTTTTGTTTGCCACAAATTGTCCACCAAATCATGCTAAAAGTGTGAAGAAGGCAAAATTTCAGAACCATGAATATTATTCCATAAATTTACAAAATTTCATTTTTCACTTATCAATCTTTTGCAATTCCTTCTTAGGCAAGAGATATATCATTGAAAAGCCTGAGCTCTTGCTGAGAAGAAAATATACGCAGCCTAAGATTCTTGTGCTGGTTGCTTAGTCCTCCTGTCATTCCATAAAACTGCTGCTACACATGGTTTTTCTGTGCTTCATTGAAGTTCAATTCCGCTGAGTTTCTTAAGGAAGCCCCCATCACTTTGCACCTGATATTGACCCTCACAATTGGATGTAATCTTTGTGTATCAGGGTGATCACTTGTAGTGTCTGCTGAACTTCCAGTGAAAACAATTCCACCAAACGTATTGATTCTCTGAATAGCTAAATAATGGTGGCTGGTAAAATGAGTGAAAAGAACATTTGAATTCATACCCTTTATTATTTTTATTGCTAAGAAAATGCATAACATTTAACAGATTAAAAGATGCAGCTCAGATTTTCAAACATTTTGATTGCTAATTACACTCAATTGACTTTCAACTGACACATCTATTTGGCTGAACTTTTTTTTTTTTTTTTTTGGTTGTTGTTGTTGTTGTTGTGGTGACTTTTGATTATTTGGTTTGATCACTTTGCATATAAGAATGTGGACAACTGTAATTTGGGTTATTGTTAGATATTTAACTTTTTATTATGGAAAAATTATAGATTTATGCTTAGTTGAATGATAGAAATCCTCAAAGATAGGTCTGAATATATTGCAGTGTCACTAATAGGGCTTTTGTAATTTTTAGATGCTGAAAACTGTGAAGACTTGATTTAGTAAGAAAGTAACATTGTTGATAGGTGATTGTGAGAAAGATTCTGATTTTCAAATATAATAGTGTAGACAAGCCAATTGATAGAAGCAAGAACCTTATCATATGCAAGACAATTATTTTTTGTTGATATATTTAACCAAATAACTGACCTTTGAATATGTTTCTTGGAATTTCAACTTCTTCTAGTCTCCCTGGAATGTTTGATCGTTAACAGAAATGGCAGATGACTGGCTACCAAAGAAATCCACTGCCCACATTTAGTGTTGCAATATGACAGCTTTATCTGAAGAAATCTGTAAGAACAAAAGTGAAGAGATAACAGGTAGGAGTTTTCTTTAATGATATTTATATGGCAAATACCAAGCTACTTTGGTGTAAGCTAGTATTGTGTGTATGTGGAGAAGTAGTCTAGCAATATTCCTAGCCAGCACTTTTTTTTTTCTTAGAATAAAGGTGAACTGTGATTCGGCTTTATTGTTAGATGTTTGATGACTTTTTATCATGGAAAGAAAACGAATTGTAGATTTTTGCTTAGTTGAATGATAGCAACCCTCAGAGATGCCTGAATATATTTCACTGTTTGAGTAATTCGGGTTTTGTAATTTTTAGATGAAGACTTCATTTAGTAAGAAAGTGACATTGTTAATAGGTGATTATGAGAAAGATTCAATTTTTTTCAAATAGAATAGTGTAGACGTGCAATCAATAGAAGCAAGAAGTCAAGAACCTTATCATATTGAAAATACAATTATTTTATGATGATATTTAACGAAGTAACTAACCTTTGAATGTGTTTCTTGGAATTTCAACTTCTTCTAGTCTCCTTGGAGTTTTGGATTGATTACAAAAATAGCAACTGACTCTGCTGGCTACCTAAGAAATTCACTGCCCGCCCACCTTTAGTGATGCAATATGACAGCTTTATCTGAAGAAATTTGTAAGCACAAAAGTGAAGAGATAACAGGTGGGAGTTTTCTTTAAAGATATTGATAAGGCAAATACCAAGCTGCTTCGGTGTATGCTAGTATTCTGTGTGTGGAGAAATAGTCTAGCAATATATAACTAGCCAGCACTTTTTTTCTTAGAAAAGTAAACCTCAAAAAGATTACCTTGAAAATGACTCTTTAAAGTACAAACATGGTCTAAAGAATTGAGCTTTTTCTGTTATCATTCTAGCAATAGAAACAAACAATGCGTAAGTTTAAATTATAGAGTAAGAACAAACTGAAGATAAAATGTACAGAGACTTTGCAAGAGAGATTTTTAAGGTATTATGATCACTTAAGTAGCTGATGACGGCTTCAACTCCACTCAACCAAAGAAGAAGAAGAAGCATACAGGAGTGATATTGGTTCGGCTAATCTCGGAGCTTTGGATGTGAAAGTAGAAGACGAGCCGTACCAATATCACACCTTGTCTACTTCCTCAGGAATGAGTAGTTTTTAGAACTTTCTCCTCCATACTTGGAAAGTTGGAACTTAATTCCTATATATAGGGATGAAAACTGAAAAGGGTTTGTGTGGATGGGTCCTATGCTAAATGACATGCATGTACTAGGCATACGTATTGTGGAGCATTTGCCATGATCAAGATTTAGGAATCCCACTAGCAATCCTTTTTATTTATAAAATATGCATAGGACCCATCCACACAAACCCACTGATCCTCCATTAGGCATATGCCTAATGGTTCGGAGGATCAATATTCTTTAGTTAGGGCACGAAATCTAGTATGAATATATAGCATGTCTCATCAATTTCACAAAAATGCACGTACGTCATGGTTAATGAATCTTCAAGCTCAAACATAACCGTGCACCAACTCTGGTTGGTGAATCATTGATCAGAAATTTCAGAACTAACTAATTCACGGTCTATAGATTCCATACGTAAAAATGTTACAACTTAAGAAAGAATATAGATTTACGGTGTTAGGGTTCAATTATTGTACCAAAAAAAGAAGAAGATAGTAATTCATTTATAAATCTCTGTAATTGTCAGTAGCCTTACTCCCTTTTTTTTTTTTTTTTTTTTTTTGTCACAAAAAAATGGGTGGAGGGGGATCAGAGGTGGTCAGTGTGGCTTCCCTATTTAGGTATGACCATAGTAACATCCTATTCGCTCCCATGCGAGACCTCATGTACTCCCGTTCTGTGTGAGAAACTCAATTATTTTTTAGGTCAACCGTTTAGGATGAAGATAAGATAAAAAGAACATCAAAACATAGCTAGTTGTTTGAGGCTCAAACCCAAGTCTTGAGACTCATGACCTTGTATCTTACCAACTATGCCACCCGATATCTTACAATATCTTAGTTTGATTGTAACGTATAAACAAATTGGAGTTTGGATCCTATTATTTGAAAAATAAATAAATAAGTTACTTATATGATCTTGAAAAAGAAGCATGCATGTATTTTGGAATCTAGTGGATTGACCGAATCTAAATGAGATTGCAAGGAAATGAGAGTTCAATGTATGGGACATATTCTTACATTATTTGAAAACGTCATTGGCAAATTGCCAAACCATGCACGTAAATACTGTCTTGTGCGTGTAATTATTTTTCTTTGGCGTGTGTTTTTCCCTCTATTTTGTTTCTTATAGGTTTGGGAATTTGGTGTTAATTTCCTACATCTTTTTCTATAAAGGCGGATGCTGTTGCTCTCTTTGATGCCTAGCACCACCTACCAATAATCTTTTGGCTTTGCTCTCTGACTTCTTTTAGTGGACATGTCTGAATTGATTCTCTACTGATCACCAGCTGACCTAAGATAAATGGAGGTGTTGCCATGGATATGTTGGTTGGTTTCTCTACACTACAGGTGCGCTCTAGTACCCTTATGAAATGAATTATGTCCAAATTACTAATTAATTTGAACCATGAAATGAATTCATTTTAAACAGAGAAGGTCAATTTCTGTTAGAAGCATATATGGTCTAAGAAGTAATAAACGAGTTTATTGATAGTTCTCAAATAACATATATTAGTTGTGAAATACTATTTGATAGTTCACAAATTACCAATGTATTTAGTTTTTGAATTATACAAAACTATGATGCTCTTGAGGCCTGCTTTTGCTTTCATTCCCCTTTATACTTTCCATGCTGGAGGGGTACAATAAACAATTTTCATTGCACTTTGTAATAGAATGGACAGGGAGCTCAGTGCAAGATGGAATAAGCTTGCCAACCTTTATGCACCCTTCATGGGCACTAACAAGAAAATTACACAGCTTATGTGAGCATCAGAAAAGATGATTTTATTATAGTCCTTAATTAACCAAAGTTGTCTTGCTATCATCTTTCATTTTTACATTTCTTTAAAACCAAACATGTTTAAGTTTTAAAAAGCCACATATAAAAAAGCAAAATAGCTATAACATGCAGTAGAGTGAAATTTACAAGAGGGCCTACCGAACTACCATGATCAAACACAAGCTGCTGCTGATGGGAGTTCAATAGGAGACATAAGGAAGAGCTAAGCAAAGAAGCATACAAGAGTGATATTGGTTCCGGCTCATCTCTTAGCTCTTGATGGTATGCTAGATGTAGAAGATGAGCAGAACCAGCATCACGCCATGTCTACTTCTCCGGAAATTGCTATTATACTATGCTTCTGTACTACTTTCTCTCCATGTTGGAAGTGTTGGAACCCTGCCCCCCTATAAATAGACATAACGGTTTGTGACATTGCGTGGAGTTGTATATGACTCATTTTATTAAAAAAAAAAAATGGAGTAATCATAAGGAAACAGCATATACTATATGAGCATATAGAAGATTTATTATGACAAAGATTGGGGAATCCCACAATAGCAATCCCTCTCATTGTTTATAAAACCAGCATAATGGAGGATTCTTGTATAAATGCATGTCATCACCAATATCGTAAAGCTAAAGCAAACCAGTTTTATTCAACTTTTAATTAAGTCCAACAAATCGAATGCACCTGATATGATTAATAGGCCTTATTGAATAGTATATTTCATAGACCATTAAATTGCTATAAAGTTCTTAGCAAAGATGCATATATTTTGGAATCTTATTGATTTACCAAATCTAATTAAGTTTTGATATTCCATTTTCTAGCAAGATCTCAGCAAAGATGCAGATTAATTTATAAATATTTAAATTACTAGTAACTTCTTTGCAAAAATGCATATATTTTTTAAATCATACAGAGGGACCAAATCTATTAATTAGAGATCTTCCCATTTCTAGCAACATCATTGTAAAGATGCAGGTGTGTTCAATGTATGGAACATATTCTAATTACCTAACAAAGTTGAGGAGGGGCTATTAATATTAATATATGAGTGGTAGAGACGAGTGATGCATATGGCATATATTACAGCCCAACAATCGAGTTAATTCATAGATTATAGAAATTGTACAATTGTTTTTTTGATGAAAAAGTATGCTTAAAAACATTCAATAGAAAAGGGACTATTATTCAAATGCTTTTGTGCGGTCTCATTAATTAGTCTTCTCCTTCTTGCTGTTAAGACTTAAGATCTTTTTTTTAATAACATTTCTATTCTCTTTACGTACATAACCTAGATCATAGTTATGGCTGAGGTGTGTTTATGAATGATATGAAATTTCTATCTTAAGCTGTTACTACCTAGTATTTTGCTCCATGCCATGCATGATAAAGATACTTTTAGAATAGCTTTTACTATGAATTATATGAAAATTTTGTGAAAAAAGGAAATAAGGATACTTTTGGAGAAATTGATGATTTATGATGATATCAAATTCTCCTACATGTCGCGAAAGAGTGTTGAAAATAGCTAGGACTGTAATTTCATTAGATTTTATGATTACCCTTTTAGTGAATATTTACAAAGAACAATTAGAGAGAGAGGAACTCTTTCAAAGTTTTGAAAGGAATGAAGATAAGAGCAAAGAATCAATTTTAAGGGTTCATCAAGCAATTGATTCCCTGATGTGAGAACAAAGAGAATTCATTCTTGATATATTATATCTCTAAAAATACCTAGCTTGGACTTTTAAATTTAGGGGGCCTAACTTTGGGCTTTCAAATTTAGGGAGTTAATGTTAAATATTCAGTTGTTTTAAATCAATTTGTTTGTTTGTTTAAACCCCTTAAAGCAGATTGTTTAACCTAATATATTAGCTAAGTGATTACTTAGGTTAATTATGAGATCTAGGTTAAATAAGGACAAATCATATCATGCACAGCAGTGGAAAATAAAGAATACAACGATATGATAACTTAGGAAAAACAATGAAACCAACAATTTCAAGGTAAAAACCTAGGAAATATTTGACCTAACTATTCTCAAGGTAAAACAAATTTACTATAGAGAATTGAAGTTTTTACAATCAAATTTAACCCTATATCTAATGCTACCTCTAGTAGTAACCAAGGTTTTTAGACCCGGACCGTTTAAAGAACCGGAGACAGGAAAGGTTCAAGGTTTTTAAGGTCAGACCGAGGTCGAACCGCGATGACATCAAAATTAATTTAATATTAAATAAAATACAAATGAATGTATTAAATGTGTAAAAATATGAAAATTTACCCTTAAAAAAATACTAAGCAATTAAAATAACTTTCAAATGTATTTCGTTATTTTTATAAAGTGAATAGAAAATAATAAATATAAACAAGCTTTAACAAATTGTATTTATTATTCTTTCAAATAAAAAATGCATTTTAATTTAAAATAAAATCATTTTTAACATAAATTTACAATTTTCATATTCATATTTATTGATGTGAAAGAATAATTCTTGAACAAAAAAAAAAGAAAAGAAAAAGAAAATACTATTAAGTAAATAGTGATTAAATTAAATCCAAAACTATTAATCTTGTAGAATTAAAATAAATAAAATATAAGTTTCAAGAAGGACACAAGGAAGCCTAGTAGTTCAGTGGTTAGCGTGTTGGACAAAGGTCCAAATTCCTAGGAGATCGCTAGTTCTATTCCTGAAGCGTGCGTTTTTCCCAATTAAATTCAGAACCGACTTTCACTTGCTAAAGAACCGGGTTAAGACCCGGGTCATGGGTAATCGGGTTCGACCGTCCGGTCCGTTCCAAATTTCAAAACCTTGGTAGTAACTTATTGATATGATCATGTGCAAGCTCCGAATTCATGGACTCCTTCTCTCTTAGATTTGTAGAATACAAACTCCCATATTTATGACTCTAAGACCACCCTTAAAGGTTTAAATCATTAGCTATGTATAATCTTGTAGCAGCTACTTCAAATCTAACGATTTTAAGAATGATTTTCGATAGAAACTTTGATAGGAGAAGGTACAACACCTTTTAGATCTCCACAAGAGCACCTCCAAAGTCTCTTTAAAACGTGTCTTAGGATTTCCTTTAAATACTATGTGAAATACATGTCTTAGGATTTCCTTTAAATACTATGTGAAATAGATCTAAAACCCATCACTTAATGGGCTTAACAGGCTGATGGGCTTAATTAAAATTCTGTAGACCCAAGTTTCGATCGGTTGAACATGTTCTCTCGATCGGTCGAACTTGGAAAGTTTTTGAATGCATCTTTCTGTAACTTCCTTTTTCTTATATTCTGACTTGCAACACTTTGAGTATTGTCTAATAAATCCTATAGCCTCTAAGATTTATACCTAGACAAGTTTGTGCTCACAGTTTGCCAGTTGTTCAAAACTTTTAGAACCTAACACAATTTAATGTTTATGCTTCTATTCTATGTTACGGTGGATACTGGAGATTAATGGTAGATTATTGATTATAGAGTATCAATAAACTTGTTTTTCAGGATGTTTAGTAAGCAAATCGATCAAAAGCCGATCTTAGTGTTTGGGTTTCAAAAACAGAGAATGGGTAAATTGAATTTTTTCTCTCTTAAATATGGGAGTGTTTGAGTTTGGTCTCTTGGAATTTCAAAAAAGGAATACTTTAGTCCCTTCATCCTTTTTCTATTTACATAACTAATAGAATGCATTGTTATTAATACCGTTTCGGACCCCGTTTCGGTTTGTCCAGTGGAATGGAATATTTCGGTACCGGCCAATTTCGGCGTACCGTTTCAGGGTGTTTCGGAGTTCTTAAAAAATAATCTATATATATTCTTGTAGAACATAAAATTGTCAATTCTAATAAATATATAACTAAATATCAAATAATACAAATCATTTAGTCTTAACTCTTAAGTCTTAAACATCAATAACTTGAAATATAACATCAATTTAACATCACACAATAAGAAGATTACAATACAATAACTAAATATCAAATAATCAAGATTTACTCCTCCTCATCATCATCCATGAGAGAAGGATCAAATTCATCATCAAAAGAACTCCCAAATAAAACTTTTAAAAAAAAAAAAAAAAAGTTAATAATAGGCCAAATCCAATACCGGCCGAAATTTGCATCTCGGCTGGAATTGGCCGGAATGGACCGAAACGGCCCGAAATTTGACTCAAGGTGGAGCGTGGGGTATTTCGGTACCAGTTTGCATACTGGTACGAAAAATTTCGGCCGTTCCGGCCGGAACGGAACGGAATCAATAACAATGATAGAATGTATAGACATCCCATTCTGTAGGAACCAAACCAAACCAATCACATAAGATCAAAATCGAAGTAACTATTAATTTAAAGATGAAATTATATTTGTTTTTGAAATTTCATGCAAGAACCAAAAATACAATTAATTATATAAAAAATAACGTATGTATTTTTTATTTTTAAAGTGGGGAGTTGGTTTGGTTTGTGAAAGGGAAGTAACACAAAAAGAAATTAAAAAAAGAAGGGAAAAAATTGTAAAAAAATTAGGGTTTCTATAAAAGCCTAATAGCATAGGGGAGAGTATGCCCCACTTCCCATCAAATCTAGTCGTTTGGAACGTACTTTTTTTTTTTTTGGAGAATAAAAAAAAGGAGACTCGCATGTGGCAGTCATTGTTCCACGTCCCATGGTACAGTTGGGTAAGCCCATGGGTACTACCAGTTCGAACTGGAGCTCGGAAACTCCGAACCCACACACACCTCAAGCTCTATTAGTTTCTGGGACTTCTAGAAACTGCAATTATAGTCCTCGTAAGAACTCGAACCTAGGATGTGGTGAAACCTCAGTAGTCACCTACCAGTTGTACCACACCCGTTGGTGGTGTCTAGAACGTACTTTAGGCAACAAAAGTTGACCTATATTATGTATGTCCTAAAAAGTTATAAACTTTGAGAGAATACTTGACCAAGGTACTCATACTAGCTATAATGAAATTTTAAGGATGGTTTCATTGTAGTTCCATATATAGATAAAATATATTTTTGCACTCACTTTGGAGGTATCTTAATTTTTCTTTTGGGGTATCTCATATCAAAATTAATTTAATAATTGATATTGAAAATTAATTAACAATTAATATTAGTGGGTAATTTGTCAAGAACTTTAGTATTCAGCAGAGACATCTGAGATTCAAATTCCCACTCTCCTCCCTCTCTATTATAACTATCAAATTATAAAATTAAAAAAAAAAAAAAAGGGTATTATTAACTAGAAGTAATAGAAACTTAAGTAAAATGCAATTTAAATTTATATTCACGCTAAGAATATGTTGGAAAAACACCAAGTTGTATTCTATTTGAAAAAAACCTTACAAAAATGACGATATCTTCGTTAAAATGTTCTTATTTGTTAGGTTTCAAAGTCATTTAGTAATCGTTTTTTGTGCCAAAATACTATCTAAGATTGACATGAAGCAATTTTGGTGTTTAAATAGGTTATAAATACAATTTACTTAAAATTTTGATATTTTTAACCTAAAGAGAATTAATAAAAATTCAAATTGCAATCTTTTGAAACAATAAGATTGAGATTGATGCAACTTGAAAATTCAAGATTTATTGAAAATTGGTGTAAATCCTAGGATGTTTTATGTAATTATTCCTACTTTATTTGTTATAGGCTTGATCTGACTAATCTCAGTATTTGACTTAATGTGCGTTTGGGATGAGTTGAATTTTTCAGCTTATTTTCATTTTCAGTTTATTTTTTCTACTATTCGTGAGTCCCATTGCATTTTTTAGTACTATTCATGGGTCCCACTACACTATTCAGCTAATTTTTACCTTTATCTACAATACTTCCAACAAAAAGTTTTTAGTTTCTGTTAAATATGCTGTTCCCAAAACAAACACTTAACATAGACTTTGAATCACTAGATTATTATTTTAGCCAATGGGTTATTGGTAGGACCATAGGTTCAATTGAAAATTAAACAAAAAATAAGAATATTTATAAAAATAAAAATGGAAAAAATTGATATATCAATTTTGAAAAAAGCACAAAAAAATTATATGAAATATTCACAATAAAATATATAAGCATATAATTGACATATTAAATAATTAATATAATATTAATTAATTATTGAGCTCTCTTTATAAAAGGTAAACATAAAATGAACTTCACATTATTTTTTATAAGAGTTTTTCGTAATCAATCATTAAATGTATGAAATCAATGCGTTCAAATAAATAAATACATGAGATAGGTCATAAAGTGAATTTGATTTAGTAAGGAAATAAATTAATAGATACTATTTTAATCACTGTGCATCTTTAGCATAATAGATTGAGTTCAAAGATTATTAGAAATAAACTTTACATACATATACAAAAATATGTATGATTCCTCAGAAGAAACTTCTGATATTGTTAAAGTTGGTGAAGTATTCATAATTCATCGACTTGATGGTAACTCGAGCTAGAGGAAATCACAGAGCTCCTCGCACTTCTAAACTAAAATATGTTCTGTTGATTTGCATGTAGCTCGATCTGCACCTGAAAGACCTTTCGAGTCATAGTTCACAAGGTGGGTCCACCAGCTACTATTTTGCACTTAGCTTTTTCACTACCGTTTATGCTGTCATTTCAATCCCTTTGTTTGGTGATAAAACAATACTAATCTTATATACGTACTGATCTATTAAAATGATTTGGTTTCTCAAAAAAAAAATCTATTAAAATGATTCTTCATTCTTTTTTTTTTTATTTTTTATATTTTATATTTAAGACAGATTCTTTCACACTCTTTGACGCCAAGTATCACTTGGCGTCAAAGAGTGTGATGTATGCTACCATGCCATAACTATGGTTCCGCAAAGTAATAAAATGAGCATACTGAGTCAACTGTTTTGCATGCACTGTGATACCCAACACAATTTATTCCTTTCGTTATTCTTTGTTTTGCATGTCTAACTTTGGATTACAACATAGTTCCCAGATTATCAGGATATTTCATTTACTACAACTGTTGAACAAAAGAACCCAAAAGTATGGAACTTGCCCACTGGCTGCCCCTTTTGTGTATTCTTCTTCTTCCTTTTCTTCACTCATCTTCTGGTGTACATTAACTTTAAGATGCATGAGAAAAATGGCAGTGGCAAAACAGTTTCAGCTTTCAGCTTTTTTTTTTCAGAGAATAATTTCAGGCTTCAGCTATAATTTCTCTGACAACTACTAGATCTTCATTCATAAATTTCTGGCACATACTCTGGAACAATTTTTGGCATCTACCATTCATAACAGAAGTCTCACAAGATTAACTTATATATATATAGTGAACAATAGAAATCTCACAAAATGCTTCTTATATCTACAATATTACTTTTCCTTTGATTGGCCACTGCATCCTTTGTTCCAGATCAACCTGAAACTTAGCACGCAGCCACACATAACACAACACACACTCAATCAATACACAATCAAATTAGGGCATCACATTTTGTGTTTATTAATAACAACTTGTGTGTTTACAAAAAATTGGGATATAATTTTATTCACAATAAAAAAAGAGTTCAATCATTATGCCTACATTAATTCTCACTCTTTAATTATGTGCGCAGTCTGCATAAGGAAAACTACATTTATGTAAGCACAAAAAAGACGGCATAATAGCAGTAATTACCAAAGTATTTATCTACAGATTTTGGCTTGAGGTGGTACTTTGGATTAATAACCATATGATGATAACAGCTGCCATTCTCATTTCTGTCAAGCAGTAGGGGACTAGAAAGTAGAAACCAAGATGGAGATATATTATATTATGAGAAATGATATGACTACAATATTTTTACAACATTTTTACAACAAATCCTAAGTGGCAAGTTGTTACTAATTGTTATTGTTGGGGGCAAAAAAATAATCTTTGCATTAGTTTGAAATTTGAACCAATAACAACTAACCACCTGTGATTTGTTGTAAAAATGTTATAAAAATGTTGTAGACGTAGCATCTCTCTTATATTGTATATGTTCAACAACACTTTTATCTATTTTTTATAGATAAAAAGGGTATTTATATTAAAACTTTCCACGTGGTTTGCTCCCATTAATGATATAACATCGACGTAGATGTAATTTCTAGGGCATGGTAGAGACTCGATTCAAAGATTTCTTTTATACTATCATATAGCTAGGTTAATTTACTAGTTAGTACTAATCAATTACCATGACTACTAATTAATTAGAGCATTAATGACCAAAAACTTTGAAGGGGGATAATAAGTGGGAATTTGCTACTAATTAGGGTGTGCGGTAGTAGTAGTTTTTGGTTATTTTTTTTTTCCTTTCAAAAAAAATAACCAAAAACTAATACTACCGCAAACCCTTGGTGTGATGGTCACTCCACAAGTATAAGTGCTTGTGGGGTGTGGGGAGTAAGAGTCGAGGTTCAAGTTTCCGGAAAGGAGTTTCACACACATATACACTTAAATTAGACTAGAGTAGAATTCTATCTTATATATATATATATATATATAAAAACCAAAAACTACTAATTAGTGTACTAATTTGCTACTTTTGATCGTAAATAATAAGTATGAAAAAAATCATAATGCCTGTTTGTACAAGATGAGTATATAAGGTTTTTTGGCTATGATTTTACTGCTCTACATTTCCTTAAAAGCAAGCACCAAAATTTTTCAAAGCCACAATATAGGAGCATATGAAAATAAACAAAGAGAAAGAAATTTGCAAGAGAGAGACACTTTGAGTTACCGTGATCAAGCATAAGCTGCTGCTGATGGTTCAGGCTATATATGCAAAGAAGCATACAAGAGTGATATTGGTTCAGGCTCATCTTAGAGCTTTCGATGTGACCGTGAAGATGAGCCCGATCAATATCACGCCATGTCTACTTCCTTGTAAATTACTTCTTAGAACTTTCTCTTGGTTTTGAGAGAGCTGGAGTCTGCCCTCTATATATAGGACGACTACTAACATACTGTTCATCATAGTCGTTGAACTGTGAAAAGTGCTCTTGTTACAAAAGGACTAATAATAAAGAAGCAGCATATACTAGGGACATTTAGTCATGATCAATATCTAAGAATCCCACTAGGTCGGTCTCATGTTTATCAATGGCCAAGCTAAGATAGAGTTCATCTTCGAGAAGCCCAACTAAATCTCTCTCGATCATATATTATACTTACCAAGAGTCTTGTAACTTAAGACATTATCTACTCTCCTTTATTAGAAACACTATAGTTTCAATCTCTCTCTTATTGTTTTACCTATTGAATTATTAAAAAAATATATATATTATTATTTTTCTCATTCTTCGTCTATGTCATGTAGCACACTTGAAGCACATTAAATTAAAGTAGTTGTTCTAGGTGAAGCTCTATTGCTAAAAAAAAAAAAAAAAATACTCTGATTAAAATTCTACCACTAAGAGTTCTAAAACTTTAAAAGAAGTTTCAATATTTATTTAATATTATTTTATAATCTATTATAATTTTTTTTTAATAATAAAAGTTGGGTCTTACACATAGTACTAGCACTATATGGTTCATGTAAGGATTACAAGTTGTACATCTTCATTTCGCCATTTGACTCATTATAAGTGTATCGAAATTATTAACAAAGTTTACTTTAAGTGAAACTCCATAACTATAGTTCATTTTATATGTGTGTATGTATATAATTAAATTTTAATTATATTATTATATAATTAAATTTTAATTATGTTATTTAAATACTTTCATTAATCTACATACGATAGAAACACATTAAATTTACAATGTGTAAGACACATTTTTAATCCACTAGGTGTAAATATGGTGTATAGTTTTTATTTTAAATTACTTAATTTTTGATAATAGAATTTTCATTGAAGTAAATTTTTAATTTTTTTCAAACTTAGGTAATAGAGTTTTACGTAGAGTAAATTATTAGTAATAGATTCCTAATAATTAATATGAGGATAGAGTCTTGTCACGAAGAGAATATAGCCATTAAACTCAACCATGATTTCTATTTATTGTATAGTATATTATATAATAACTATTTGTAGGACAATACCCTGTGCTCTTTTTGAAAATATGTGAAGATAAGCCTAAATAATATGGGGTAAAAAAGAGATTTCAATTAATGATGGTATGTTTCACCTTTTCTATTTTTAATGTTGAAAAATTTTAGGTAAAAATTAGTCAATAACTTACATATATGAGTTTTATAAAATAATTCTTCTACTTTATTATTAATATTTTTTAAATATAAAATTATAAGTATGATAGTTATTAATGGGAATCTGTTGTGATATTATTGTACATTTTTAGACCCTTTAAAATACAACCAAATTAACCTAGGTAATTAGCCAAGTGATTACTTAGCCAAATTATCAAGTCTAGGTTAACACAAATATCATATTATTGTAAAGTACGAAAAATAAAGAACACAATAATATGATAACTCAGGAAAACCAAACCGGTAAAAAATCTGGGGAGGATTTAACCTAAATATCCTCAAGGTAAAACTGAATTCACTATGAAAGAATTGAAAGTTACACAATAGAGACTTAGACCATTAACATTTTATTGCTACCTTGAATAGGAAACTTACTACCACGACCACGTGACAGCTCCGAGTCCATGGACTACTTCTTTCTTGAATTCCCAGCAAGTACAAGCACACCCGCTTGTGTATCTTTAAGCTCTTAATGCAGCAACTGAATCAATCACCAAGTTCTTGACATAATCTTGAAACTTGGAAACCCTAAGTATGTGTGAAGGTAAACACCTCTTGATCTCACAAAAGATTCACACACACAGTATAAGGAGCATCTTCAAAACATGGCTAAGGTTTTCCCTTTTATACTTAAAACAAAACATAAAACCTTACACGTCAAACAGGCTTGGATTGAGTTGGAAATTTCTGCAGAAAAACAATCTGCACGACTTTTGATTGATCGAGTTTAATTCTCGATCGATCGAGCCAGACAAAATTGCACAATAAATTATGCAGTAACTCAATTCCAACTTTACATAAAAAACAAATACTTTGAGCAAGTCTAAACAAGACTAAAATGTTTTGATCATGGTTTGCCAAACATTACAAATTGAAGTTATAATACATTTAAACCTAAAGTCTTAGAACCCAACAATTATAATTCTTAATAAACATTTATTATAATTTTATTTATATATTAATTATATATGATTTCATTTAAAAAGAAAATGAATTGACATGAATATAGGATGTACAAATATAGGAGGTTTTATAGAAATCCTAATAAATTTTAATTCAATTAAATATATATATATTTCAATAAAGATGTGAAAAATTGTGAAGTCTCAGTTTTATGTGGCAAAATAATAAGAGGTCAAGCCAAAGTCAAAATGTTTTGATTTTATATATGTTATAGATGTCAATCGTCAATAAATATATGAGATAATAACCTCCTCAAATTCTTGTTTCAATAGTTTTGTGCTAAAATTATTTGAAAATAGCTTTAAAGTTTCCTAATAATAATTTTTATATAAAAAAAGGATATTAGTAGTTATTTATGAAAAGGGATTAAATATTTATTTGGGGATGCATTAAATCCTTATGCATCGTCTCCCTATAGTTTACGTGTGGCTTGGCCATTGATGTTTATTTAAAAAATGAACAAGGATTAAATCTTTGGTTAGGGCACGTATATTAATTAGTATATATATAGCATGCTACATGCATGGTCATGATTTTTACTTTTTATTTTTTAGATACTATATAATTTCATCTTTTAGTCTTGACAAATTATATTTGTAGTCGAAATTGTTGCACTCGGTGAAAAGATGTTGGAAATGGCGTATTATCAATCAATTAATTAATTGATAGTTTTAATTGCTAGTACGATCTTCGCAAAGATGCAGATATTTTGTAATCTCACCACTTGACCTAATCAATGTGACATTGCGAGGAAATTGATGAATTCAATGTATGGAACAAATTCTAATAACCTAAATTAACAGTCGTTTGGAGAATTGTAAGATGGAAAAGCTAAGTTCCATTGTGTATTTTAATTTGAATTAAATATTGCAAAGAATGAAAAGGGAAAGGCATAAAGTTAAGGATAGGATGAGTTACTAGTAAGTGCCACCACGTTGTGGCAATCAATGTTAAAAGTATAGCAATCAATTAAGGATTGGAGACTGAGATTCAAATTCTATTATTTGCTGAGTACTAGTTATATATCATATCAAATACTCATTGCACGTTGGTTGGAGTACCATTATCCAAATAATATTCCATATTTGATCTCGTTTGGGCGGGTGACTTAATTTACAAAAGAAACGTAATAAAAGTTAGTAAAATCTACTCCATTTCAAGTTTTATCATTTTCATCGATTTTATGGTTCAAATTAATTTTAAAAATTTTAAAGGTGTACTAGTTGCCATATCATTTAAAGTTTTAAACATGATATGATGATAGAGTATTTTATACATTATTAGATCCAAAAAATAAAATATAAACTTTAAAATGGATGAAATGGACATAAACCTTAGGGTGTGTTTGTTTGGAGGTGAAATAGAGTAAATAGAAAACTTTGGAGAGAAAATGGGAAGGAAAACTTTTTTGAAGTGTGTTTGGTTGGGTGGAGATGGAGGAATATAAATGGTGGGGGTCTAGGTGTTATCTCCCCAAAATAGAGAGAAAACTAAAGGGAAAAATTAGGCATAATTTTTGGACGAAAATGCCCATGTGTAGTTGCACATGGGCTTCATCCATGATGCTTTTTTTCACACTTTTTTTTTTCTTATTTTCCTCTTGGACATTTCCTACCTCCATTTTTTTTTTTTTTTCCTAGACGTTGCCTGCCTCTTCTTCTTTTTTCTTTTGATTTACTAGGCAGGCTTCTCTAGTATTTTTTTTTTTCTTTTGCTTTCTTTTGGGTTTTTTTTTTTTGTTAGATGTGATTTTTTTTATGGACATGATTTTTATTTTTTAATAAATTTAGGTGATTGATTTTTTTTTTTTTTTGTTTATCATTTTTTTGGTTTAATTGGGCATCATTTTTTAACAGGGGTATATGTGTAAATTTATACAAAATCACTTTTTCCATCCTTCCATTTATCCACTCCCAACCAAACAAAAAGGAGGGAAATTAAAATATTTTCTATCCTCCCACTTTTCCATCCTCTCACAATTTTCTGTCTTCCCACTTTTCCATCCCTCCAACCAAACGAACCAAGATTGTGGTTAACTTAGGTGGATGTTTTTATTGTCTTTATATTTTCTTTCTCCTTACATTATGTACCATATGTTTTCTCCATATCTATATTATATATAAGAGGATTCCCTTCTTTGAATTGGACTTTTATATGATTCAGAAATACTTCTAATGATTCAGAAATACCCCTAAATCTTGCGTTTAATAGGGAAAAAAACTTGAAGACAACCTAGTAAAAATATATCTCCAACTCCACTTAAAATGCCTACATAATATGACACTTTCCTATTAATCCATGTTTTCAAAAAAAAACTTATTCAAAAAAAAAAAGGACAATTATGACAATTATCCATAATTTAATTAAAAAAAAAAAAAAAAAAAAAGCATCATCTCACCCACAAAGTATGTGTGATGAGGCTAGTAATGTCTATAAGTATGTAAATATTATTATAATACGTTAAGTGTTTTTTTTTTCCTACAAAAAAAAAAAAAAAAAAAAAAAAATCAAGGAAACCCAAATCCCATGAAGCACAGCAATTCACTACTTCCGGAAAACTCTCAATTTGAGTCTAGGACCTTTCGTGTTGGCCACACTTCTCTCATATTGTTAGGATCTTAACGAACTCTCCTATGTAAACTCAAGAAAAGATCATTTTGCACTGATAGTGTTTTGAGTAAATCTAATTTGTCGTGTCTTCAGTCTGCTATTATCCCTTTAGGCAGTTCAAAGGTCTAACTACCCCAACTGTATGGTGCATGGAGGAACTCGATATTCATAACTCACACTCAGACTTCCAAAGAACAGTGAGTCCACTTTGCCTTGCACTCAAAAGTCGAAACTATCAAGTATTAACCCATTTGGAAATCCCAACCTCAGTTTGTAAGTCCAAATCCATATTTGATAGCTTCATTAGGAAAACAACATTGGGCTCTTCTTCCTATATTAGCATGTGTAATGCACAAACTGATCGAGAGTTTCAAAATAGATTAAGATCCTTTAAAGTTCTTTAGGTGTTCTACTATGTAGAGTTCTTTAAATTCTTACCATCCACTTAAAATAAAAGGTTAAGATTATGCCACATCATGAATCCACTATTAGGAACATTAAAAAAAATGATTTCTCATAAAATGTTCAAATCATTCATGGTAAAACCCTAAAATTCCCCTTCCTTCTTCCACTTCCGATCTTCGGCAATCGAATCCATTATTGATGGTCGATTTTGTTTATGGAGTTTGGTTGGAGTTGATGGGTTTGGCGGTAGTGTTTGATGAGAGATGGTAGCCGACAATAGATTTTCCATGGATTCTCTCTAAAGATTAGCAGGAAAAGAGAAAGAGGGACAAATTTTGTCTTTTTGGTTTTATCATGAATGATTTTGAACTTTTTAGGGAAAATTTTATTTTTGTTAGTAGATTCATGATGTAGCATAATCTTAACATTTCATTTTAAGTGAGTGGTGAAGATTTAAAGAACTTTACATTGTAGAGTACCCTAAAAATTCTAGAGGATCTTGATCCTTCCCAAACCCCTAAGAATTCTAACTTAAGGTTTAATTTCTTGTAGTATATAAGTGTTTATTGCAACAAAACTTTTAGTTGCAATAAATCTTTTTTCTTGTAGTTAATTATTGTAGTGTGTGTGTCTATATATATATATATATATATTTGAAATTCAATAAAAACATCAAAATTCTTTTAATTAATTAACTATATTTAGATTTAAAATTTATGATAGATAAAGATAACAAGTATTTATATAAATTGGGTCATTTTTGTTTAATTGTGGATTAAGCAAGTTAACTTAAAATTGACCTATCTATTAATCGTGTTACATGAACACATTTACATAAAACATTGATCCTAAAAAATTTGTGCCGTATTTGTGCTGGGTGAAATGTTGCCACCTCTACCGTGGAGGGAGAAGCAACGTCATGTTTAGATGCCCTTATTGCTGGTACCCAGCTATTATGTTCTTTAGCATGTATCAAGTATGATAAGAAATATAACCGAGCTCAGAAGCTCTTATGAATGCTGCAAATTCTGCTAGCTGGGTTTGAAGAGAGGCAAATGAAAAAAAAAAAAAAAAAAAAAAAAAAAAAAAGAAGGGAATTAAGGATGAAGAGTGGTAAACATAAAACAACTCATATTTTCCCACAGAAATAAGAGATTTATGTTAACACAAAAGAACGCACATACATGAGAGAGATCTAAAACATAAAATTTACCTTTTTTTTTTCTTTGTTGAAAATATAATCACAACTTCCCAAAGAAGTTACAAAACACATGCCTATGCTTAATTTATTTATTATTGGAAGGAGCTAACTCCATTTATTTACTCTACCTTTCAATAAGGAAGACAATAAATTTAAGCCTTTCTCTCAAAGGTAACAGGAATCACATTACCATCCAAGGCTAACAACCTCTTTCCATTCTCAACCAAGTTACCAACAGTACCACAGTCAAACTTACAAATAGGACAAACTTCTGTAGGACACCATGAAATCTGGTAGATATCACCTCCAACACTAGCTTTCCCTATCCGGAAGTAATTTCTGGCTCTTCGTGAGCCTTCGTCTTCTCCGGTGACAATTAATCTCCTATTAGTCTCGGGGTCCTTCTCGCCTAACTTCCATGCAGTCGACTGAACACAGATTGTGGCCGCTGAGAAAGCAACCCTGAAGTCCCTATTCTCCCTAATCACTGTCTCTCCCTCCACGAAAGGTGTGAAGATGACAGGGAGACCTTCTAAGCCTGAAACATTTTCCTGCCCAACATAAAAGGGGCATGAGCCATTTCGATTAATCAATGTGAAACGACCGCCACTGTCAGTAATAGCAGGATTGATGTAGTATTCTACACCACGTTGAAGAGGACGTCCGGCACTGTCAAGCACAGGTGCGGGTGAGGATGATGGTTGAGCTACTGCTGATATGGCCATCACTAGCATTATGCAGCTAAGGCTTCCAATCAATCTCATCGACTTCATTTTCAAGGATTGCTCACAAAAAACTAAGAATTTGCTCTCTGGGGTTGGTAGTTTTCGAACTTGTATATATGGATTATTTGGTGTTTTGCCAATGGCCTTGGCATGGTATTTATAATATTTGGTGCGGTGATATGGCACGTCATTGAGATCTCGACTGGTTGAGATATGATGAATAAAAAAGTCCATGAAAGCTTATCCGATTGTGAATTACTTGTACCTTACGGTGGTCATTAATAGCATTAAACACGGTAAGGGCCAAGACTTTTGCAACCTGCACATGTGAGATATTGGTCATTTCTGTACAACACAGTGGCAGAAAGTTATATTAATTTGTAAACTCCAAAAATTTCAAGACGGTGGAAGAAGTTGAACCCAAGTACAGCCGTACAGGGGAAAAGTCGAAGCCTAGCCGTACATGCAAAGCTTTTCAATTTGGATATATACACCGAGGCCACCTTTTTAGAATGTTTAAATTGTCACGTGGTTTCCTATTCACACGTATAAGACTTGAAGCTACTATCTATGCATGGACATTTCTTGGTTAGCCTCAAAACATGGTTAAGGTCTAGATAGTTGACTCTTTATTTTAATGTTTATTTTTGCCGAAAATATATTGTTAATGCTTAATATTTACAAATTGAGTGCTATTAGTTATGAAAGTTTGAAATGAGCGTTATTGGCTTATAAAGTTTTAAAAATAAACACTATTAGTCTCTACGTATTGCGAAAGTATTTATGTAAATATTTTGGCTTGGATTAATAACCATTCGATGCTAACAAGGTGTTTTCAGTCAAGCAGAAGGGAGACTAGCAACCAAGATAGATTTATATATTCAACAACTCTATCTACTTTTTTTTTCTTTAGATAAAAAGTTTGATAATAAACGAGGATGTGTTATGAGCAACTCTTTGTTTTGGTAAAAAGAATTAAATTAGTAATTAAAGGACAGTAGAAATACAGTCAATTCCCAAAAAAAAAAAAAAAAAAAAATCAAATTGAACTCTTAACAGCTTAAGTTGATAGAAAGGAGTTATTGATCGGTCATTTCTATATGAACCAACACTTCTCCCGTGGTTTTGGTTTCATGTGAATGATACTCCATCGACACTTCTCACACTCAAACTTGCAAAGAACAATGAGTCCTCCACTTTGCCCTGCACTCGAAAGATGAATCTATTAAGTATTAACCCAATTGGAAATCCCAACCTCAGATTATCCAAATCCATATGTGATACGCTTAGCTTCATCATGAAAACAACCTTGGCTCCTCTTCCTACACTAGCATGTGCATGCACAAATTGATTGAGAGTTCCCAAATGGATTAAAATCCTTTAAAGTTCCTATGGTACTCTACCATGTAGAGTTTTTTAAATTCTCACTATCCACTGAAAATAAAAAGTTAAGTTTATGCCACATCATGAATCCACTAATAGAAAAATTAAAAAAAGTAATATTTCCCATATATAAAAAGTTCAAATCATTCATAGAAAAACCCAAAAAATCCCCTTTCTTCATCCACTTCCGATCTTGGACGATAGAATCCATTATTGATGGCCAATTTTGTTTATGGAGTTTGGTTGGAATTGATGGGTTTGGCCGTAGAGTTTGATTAGAGATGGCAGCCGACAATGGATTTGTTTTTGTGGCCTGAATTTTCCATGGATTCTCATTGAAGATTGGTAGGGAGGGAGAAAGAGGTACAAATTTTGCTTTTTTGGTTTTATCGTGAATGATTTTGAACTTTTTATGGAAAAATTTTACTTTTGTTAAGTTTTTGTTAGTGTATTCATGATGTAGCATAACCTTAACATTTTATTTTAAGTGGATTGTGTCGATTTAAAGAACTTTACATTGTCTAGTACCCTATACTCTAGAGGATCTTGATCCTTCCCAAACCCTTAAAAATTCTAGCTTAAAGTTTTCATGGCTCTCAGTAGGATTGGTCATGACCAATTACCATTGAAGGATATTTCATCCAACCTGCTGCATCAACAACGTTTAGCTTCTTACATGCATGTTTTAACCAAGCTGTAAATTCAAAATTTTAAGTTTTGAAATTAAACTACAAAATAATTTCCCCAAAATTAATACATTAATAGAAAAAAACTACTACTGGGGTTAACCCTAACCTCAAGGAAAATATCAATATTAGGATTGAATTATTGCAATTGAGACTTAACCAAATTCCTTATTGCTACTCAGTATGTAGACACTTATAGATGTGATCCCACAATTTGCTCAAGCCACTTGAGCTCTTCTAATTTGAAATCTTCCACATGAACCATATCTATGACTTCAAGGATCACCTTAAAAATTTGACTCCACAATATTTATATTGTGATGATACTTTGTGGCTTCAACCTTGATTAGGAAATAAGAACTTTATCTTTAGATTTGCTTTTTATACTCAAACTTGTGGTGAATAGAGGTTTTTGATCTTTCTATGGTAGCACACAACACAAGCCTTCTAAAATATCTCAAATCTTTGTTTTGGTTGGCTATATTTTGACCTTGTATATATAGTTTACATGTAGATCATGGATTCCAAGTTAGTAGTTGACTATATAAAACATATCAGGAAACTACATTCTAGTTTCATTGAAGAGTCAACGTGTGTGCCGAGAACCAAGCTTGTATTGACCGAAGGGGAATTGAAGGCCTAACGAAAAACCAAACACATCTTTTTCTTAAGTTGCTCCTTGGATAATTGATCTTGTACTTCTGAGTGAAACTTTGCAACTCAAACAATATTACAAGTCAGCAAATTTGTCTTTGTACTAAACCAAACACATTAATTGAACAACATTCGCTATCCAAAATTATTTAACTGTATTGCAATAAGTTATAGCAATGATTTATTTTGTTGCAATAACCTTATTTAAAAAATTATTAAAAATCTTTTATTGCAACAAAAGCTTATTGCAATAGTTGGCAACAAATTTTTTTATTGCAACAAAAACTTTTGTTACAATAAATCTTTTTTCTTATAGTTAATTATTGAAGTATTTATATTTGAAACTCAATATAAACATCAAAATTATTTAATTAATTAACTATATTTAGATTTAAGATTTATGATAGATAAAAATAACATTTATTTATATAAATTGGGTCATTTTTTGGTAAATTGTGGATTATGCAAGTTAACTCAGAATTGACCTATTTATTAATCGTGTTAAAACATATCGACCCACTTCGACATAAACGCATTTGCCTTAAACATTGATCCTAAAATATTTGTGCCGTATTTGTGTTAGGTGAAACATTGCCACCACTACTGTGGAGGGAGATGCAAAGTCATGTTTTGATGCTCTTATTACCTAGCTATTATGTTTTTTAGCATGTATCAAGTATGATAATTAAGTAATATAACTGAGCTTAGAAGCTCTTTTGAATGCTGCAATTTCTGCTGGGATTGAAGAGAGGCAAATGAAAAAAATGAATAGTGCTTGTTACGCCAAATTTGCATTTCCTTTGAGGTCCTTATTGTGTTGTAATCAGTCTTATCCTCAAGCTGTTTGGGATGTGTTGATGAGAGATATATTTTCTTTTTTTGGTTAATGGAATTTTTCATTAAAAAAAAAAAGTAACAGGAATTAAAAAAAAAAAAAAATGAAGAATGGTAAGTATAAAACAACTCATCTTTGCCCACAAATAAGAGATTTATGTTAATACAAATGAATACACATATATGAGAGAGAGAGATCTAAAACATAACATTTACCTTTTTTTTCTTTGTTGAAAATATAATCACAACTTCCCAAAGGAGTTCCAAAACACATGCCTACCCTTTATTTAATATTGGAAGGAGCTAACTCCATTTATTTACTCCCCCTTTCAATAATGAGGACTAATAAATTTAAGCCTTCCTCTCAAAGGTAACGGGAATCACATTACCATCCAAGGCTAACAACCTCTTTCCATTCTCAACCAAGTTACCAGCAGTACCACGCACAGTCAAACCTACAAGTAGGACAAACATCTGTAGGACACCATGAAATCTGGTAGATATCACCTCCAACACTAGCTCTCTCTATCCGGAAGTAATTTGCGGTTCTTCGTGAGCTTTGGTCTTCTCCGGTGATAATTAATCTCCTATTAGACTCGGGGTCCTTCTCGCCTAACTTCCAAGCATTCGACTGAACACAGATTGTGGCCGCTGAGAAAGCAACCCTGAAGTCCCTATTCTCCCTAATCACTCTCTCTCCCTCCACGAAAGGTGTGAAGATGACAGGGAGACCTTCTAGGTCTGAAACATTTTCCTGCCCAACATAAAAGGGGCATGAGCCATTTCGATTTATCAAGGTGAAACGACCGCCACTGTCAGTAATAGCAGGATTGATGTAGTATTCTACACCACGTTGAAGAGGACGTCCGGCACTGTCAAGCACCGGTGCGGGTGAGGATGATGGTTGAGCTACTGCTGATATGGCCATCACTAGCATTATGCAGCTAAGGCTTCCAATCAATCTCATCGACTTCATTTTCAAGGATTGCTCACAAAAGACTAAGAATTTGCTCTCTGGGGTTTGTAGTTTTTGAACTTGTAATCTTGTATAGGAATATTATTTGGTGTTTTGCCAATGGCCTTGGCATGGTATTTATACCATTTGGTGTGGTGATATATGGCACGTCATTGAGATCTTGAATGGTTGAGATATGATTGTAAGGTTGAATTTAATTAACCATCTTGTTGGCTTATTCCGTGCCAAATTTGCTTGTATTTCAGCAATTAGTAACCCTATATTTAGGTGGGTTTGTTGTAAGGGTAGTGAGTGAGATAGAGTGTTGAATGCTCAAGAGTGTGCAAGAAAACAGAGTCTCACTGATGGATCACGCGGGTGACTCGCGGCTGCAAGCCGCCAGAAGCTGCACACGTGCCAAGCATGCCAGAAGTTGAAGCGTCATGCTAGCTGGAGCACTACAGGACAAAATAGGACAACTAACCGTTCTGTTATCTCGCGGCTGGATCTCGCGACTCAGTCAAGTCGCGAGGCTAAGCCGCGAGCCAGCCCTGTTTTGAAAAACCTGACGTTTCACATTCCATTCTCACCCTAATATATATACCCCTTATACCCACGAAAGAATGAGAGTTTCCAAAGAGAATTTTGAGAGAGAAACCCTAGAGTAAAACAAGATTGATTCATCCACAATCTTTACATAAGAGACTTCAAATTCCTCAGCTCTCTTCCTCTCCATTGTTAAATCTTTGAGAGACATTTTACCAAAACCTTTTCTCACCATATCCATTACTGTGAGAGGGCTGTTTGGTGTTCTAGGAAGCAGTCAGCAAGGAACCAATTTACATTTGTTGATGCTATGGTCAAATAGCGGAATCTGGGAAGTTAGAAAAGAAATAGGTTCATCGCAACCTCGTTGGAGCAAGAAGGTTGGAGAGTTTAGGTATACTGGGTAGGTTAGGCTTGGAGGGTCTATTACTGTTCATGTATCCCAACTACATTTTCTAGTGGATTGTTTACCGATTGGAGGGCGGCGGAGAGGTTTTACACCGAGGGTTTCGGTTTCCTCTTCGATAACACATCGTGTGTTGTCCTTGTGTTTACATCTCTCTTCCCTTTATCTTTGCCTTTTATTTTCTGCTGTGGATGTGATTTTAATTGGCTTAGAGTGTTTACCAATTATGTATTAAGCTTTTATTTCATGTTCCGCACATTAATTGTTTGATATAAAGCTTGAATTGGTAATTTGTAAATTGGGGGTCTAAACGTTCAAGAGTGTTTTTACACTATTTGAACTTTCAATGATGAATAAAAAAGTCCATGAAAGCTTATCCGATTGAGAATTACTTGTGCGTTACGGATGTCATTAATAGCATTAAACACGGTAAGGGCCAAGACTTTTGCAACCTGCACATGTGAGATCTTGGCCATTTCTGTGCAACACAGTGGGCAGAAAGTTAAATTTGTAATTTCTGAAGATTTTAAGACGGCGGAAGAAGTTGAACCCAAGTACAGGGGAAAAGTCGAAGCCTAGCCGTACATGCACTGTTTTTCAATTTGGATACTTACACCGAGCCTATCTTTTTATATAGAATGTTTGAATTGTCCCTTGGTTACCTATTCACACAGATATAAGACTTGAAGCTACTATCTATGCATGGACATTGCTTGGTTAGCCTCAAAACATGGTTAAGATGTAGATAGTTGACTCTTTATTTTAATGTTTATTTTTGGCAAAAATGTAATCCTAATATTTACATATTGAGCATTATTAATTCTTAAAGTTTGAAATGAGTGCTATTGGTCTCTGAAGTTAAAAAAAAAAAACACTATTAGTCTCTACGTTAATTACCAAAGTATTTATCTAGATATTTGGCTTGGATTGATAACCATTCAACGCTAACAAGATGTTTTCAGCCAAGCAGAAGGGACACTAGCAACTAAGATGGATTTATACGTTCAACAATTCTATCTACTTTTTTTTCTTTAGATAAAAAGTTTTATAATAAACGAGGATATGTTATGAGCAACTCTTTGTTTCAGTAAAAGAATTAAAATGGTAAGTAATGGACAGTAGAAATACAGTTAAGGAGTGTGCTTTGTGGCCGCGTTGGGAGTAGTTGTGATATATGATAATTATTATATTTATTCGCATATATATATATATATAATTCTTTTTTTGGTTGAGAAAAGTGATGTATGATAAATTTGCTCTTCTGGAAAATAGACTGGCCACGGACAAAATTGATCTCTGCCCTTTTCAGGCAAAATAAATAGCATTCTACCTCTTTTCTCAAACTAATTAGAGAAATGTTCCTCTTTTGAAACTCGACTTTCTTAAAATCGAGTTAAAAAAAAAAAAAATTCTGGAGCTCTAAGTGGCGTTTTAAGGAGCCTATAGTGACGTTTTAATGATCAATAGTGGCGTTCTGTAACTTGATTTCCATGAAGTCGAGTTACATGCAATTTTTTTACCTATAACTCAATTTAATGAGCTTGAGTTAAAAAACGCCATTATAAGTCCTTAAAAGCGTCACTATAGGACTTAACTCGATTTTCAAAAGAGGGACATTTTCATAATTAGTTTGGAAAATGGAGTAGAATGCTATTTATTTTGCCCGAAAAGGGCAAAAGCCAATTTTGTCTGACTGGCCACGCAAATTTTAGGAAGATTAGTTTTAAACATAATAGTCTGAATAGATTTCATAGAGTTTCAGAATTGCGTTTGACATAAAAATCATTAGCTATAGGCCATAGCCATGCATATGATTGTTGAATTAATGCTGTATGTACACAGATACCATCATCAATTCCAATATATATATATATCAAAGCCTCCAATCGAACTCTTAAAAGCTTAAGTTGATAGAAAGGAGTTATTGATCAGTCATTTCTATGTAAACAAACACTTCTCACGTGGTTTGGTTCCATGTGAACGATATACCATCGACACTTCTCACACTCAGACTTGCGAAGAACAGTGAGTCCTCCACTTTGCCTTGCACTTGAAAGACGAAACTATTAAGTAAAAATTAACCCATTTCGAAATCCCAACCTCAGTTTGTCCAAATCCATGTACAGAAAATAAGAGATTTATGTTAACACAAATGAATACACATACATGAAGGAGAGAGATCTAAAACATAGCATTTACCTTTTTATTCTTTGTTGAAAATATAATCACAACTTCCCAAAGGAGTTATAAAACACAAGTCTACCCTTTATTTAATATTGGAAGGAGCTAACTCCATTTATTTACTCTACCTTTCTATAATATGGAGGACTAATAAATTTAAGCCTTCCTCTCAAAGGTAACAGGAATCACATTACCATCCAAGGCTAACAACCTCTTTCCATTCTCAACCAAGTTACCAGCAGTACCACAGTCAAACCTACAAGTAGGACAAACATCTGTAGGACACCATGAAATCTGGTAGATATCACCTCCAACACTAGCTTTCTCTATCCGGAAGTAATTTGCGGTTCTTCGTGAGCTTTGGTCTTCTCCGGTGACAATTAATCTCCTATTAGACTCGGGGTCCTTCTCGCCTAACTTCCATGCTGTCGACTGAACACAGATTGTGGCTGCTGAGAAAGCAACCCTGAAGTCCCTATTCTCCCTAATCACTGTCTCTCCCTCCACGAAGGGTGTGAAGATGACAGGGAGACCTTCTAAGCCTGAACCATTTTCCTGCCCAACATAAAGGGGGCATGAGCCATTTCGATCAATCAAGGTGAAACGACCGCCACTGTCAGTAATAGCAGGATTGATGTAGTATTCTACACCACGTTGAAGAGGACGTCCGGCACTGTCAAGCACCGGTGCGGGTGAGGATGATGGTTGAGCTACTGCTGATATGGCCATCACTAGCATCATGCAGCTAAGGTTTCCAATCAATCTCATCGACTTCATTTTCAAGGATTGCTCACAAAAGACTAAGAATTTGCTCTCTGGGGTTTGTAGTTTTTGAACTTGTATATATGGATTATTTGGTGTTTTGCCATCGGCCTTGGCATGGTATTTATACTATTTGGTGCGGTGATATGTGTGGCACGTCATTGAGATCTTGACGGGTTGAGATATGATGAATAAAAAAGTCCATGAAAGCTTATCCGATTGAGAATTACTTGTACCTTACGGATGTCATTAATAGCATTAAACACGGTAAGGGCCAAGACTTTTGCAACCTGCATATGTGAGATCTCGGTCATTTCTGTACAACACTGGGCAGAAAGTTCGTTTTGTAAGAAGTTGAACCCAAGTACAGGGAAAAAGTCAGAAGCCTAGCCGTACATGCACAGTTTTTCAATTTGGATACATATACCGAGACCACCTTTTTAGAATGTTTGAATTGTACCTTGGTTACCTATTCACACATAGTATAAGACTTGAAGCATGGACATTTCTTGGTTAGCCTCAAAACATGGTGAAGTTCTAGATACTCAACTCTTTATTTTAATGTTTATTTTTGGTGAAAATATACTGTTAACCTTTAATATTTACCTAATCGAGATTTATTGGTTTCTAAAGTTTGAAATGAATACTATCAGTAGTTCATATGTTAATTGCCAAAATATTTATCTAAATCAAGATAGATATATATGTTGAACAATTCTATCTACTTTTTTTCTTTAGATAAAAAGTTTGATAATAAACGTACGAGGATGTCTTATGAGCAACTCTTTGTTTTGGTAAAAAAAATTAAATTGGTAATGAAAGGACAGTAGAAATATAGTTAAGGAGTGTGCTTTGGTGACCATGTTGGAAGTTGTGATATATGATAATTATTATATTATATTATATATATATATATATATATATATTTTTTGTTGAGAAAAGTGATGTATGATAAATTAAGCAGTCTTTATGCGTGGCCAGTATATTTTCTCGAAGGGCAAATTTCAGGAAGACTTGTTTTTAACATAATAATCTGAAAATTTTCATAGAGATACAGAATTGAGTTTGGCATGAAAATCATCAGCTATAGCCTTGCATATGATTGTTGAATTAATGCTACATGTACACAGATACCATCGTCATTTCTTAAAAAGAAAAAAAAAACAAAAACAAAAACAAAGCATCCAGTTGAAGTAATGAAAATTTTTAAACATTTTCATAAAAGCGTCATTAATTTATCAGTGGCTCTAATAGCTCAAGTTTTTTTTTTTTTTTTTTGAGAGAAATAGTAGCTCAAGTTGATAGAAAGGAGTTATTCAGTCATTTCTATGTAAACCAACACTTCCCACGTAGTTTGGTCCCATGTGAGTGATATACAATCGACGTACGTAGTTGTAATTTTTAGGGCATGGTAGAGACTCCAGAAAAACAAATTCTGTTCATTTACGAGTTAGCACTAAATTACTAATCAATCACCTTGACTATTAACTATTATATTAGTACAAAGTGTACAACCAAAAACTTTGAAGGGGGTCGATGCCCTATTTTTTCAAAAGGTACTCTTCTCCTGAACACCAACTTCTGAGAAAAATTTACTCTAATCATAAAAGATGGCCTAAAAAAAACCTTCTTTATCACTCTTATCGCGGATAAGTATGATACAGGTTTTTCATCTATATATCATTGTTCTGATCTACATCTACTTAAAAGCATGCATAAAAAATTTAAAAAAAAAAAAAAAAAAAAGTTTAAAACCACAAGAACAACATGAAAATAAAAGAGCAGCCAGAAATTTACAGGGGAAGTCACTCTTAAGCTACCATAATCAAGCATAATAAGCTGCACGCTGTGCTGATAACTTCATCTCAGGAATGCAAAGAAGCACACAAGAGTGATATTGGTTCCGGCTCGTCTTAGCTCATGATGTGATAGTGAAGAAGAGCCGAACCAATATCACGCCATGTCTACTTCCCTGGAAATCAGTTCTTACATCTTTGTCTTGATGTTGAGAGAGCTGAAGCCTACCTCTTATTTATGTCACGAACTGTGTAGTGCTCTTGTTACAGGGGACTAATCACAAGGAAGCAGCATATTCTAACCGTATGCAAAACATTAATTTATCATAATCAATATTTAGGAATCCCACTAGCTAGGTCGTTTCATGTTTATCAATGGCCAGACTAGGAATCTACCTTCTAAAAGCTACACTAAAACTATTCATCTCGCCCAATCGTATACTATATAATAAAAATTGTGTCGTGTTATGTTGCACTAAGTGAACACCCTCTTAGTTTTTTAAAAATATTTTTTCTCATCCTTTCTCCATATTATGTCGTATGTCACACTTTAAGTACATTACATTAACATAGTTGCATTACTTGATTTTTCCAATAGAGATAACTTGAGTTCAAATTTCCCCCTCCCTACTTATTGTAAACAAAAAGAAAAAAAATTCAGTTTTAGAAGGCCAAAAAAAAAAATACTACTTGTATTAGAATTTTTCCACTAAGTGTTTCTAATTTCTTTTTTAAAATTTTATTATTTATTTTATATTATTTTTAAATAATAAAAATTGGTTCTTATACGTTGTACTTACACTATGAGCTTCCTCTAAGTATTACAAATTATATGACTTAATATTTTCATGTGACTCATTATAATATATTAAAATTATTATTATATTTTATTATTCATTATTCAATTTTAATTATTTAATTTGAAAATTTTTTAATTTAATTATGATTCTTAATAATTAAATTATGCATATATACGTGGATGGTAGATATATAATATTATTATATCTGAGAGCACAAATATAAAATATATGTATTGCATATCATATATTCTTGCTATAAATACTATCCGAGGAAAAATGGTATAAACACGATAATGAAACTTATATTGGTCAATGAATTGCAATTCCAAATTTAAAACAAATGCCATGAAAGATGACAAGTAATCCATATATGAAAACCAATCGTAGGATTATCATATCTTCGTACACTTCTTGAAAAAATATGAAGATAAGTAATGCTAGGAATACTACCATTATACGAGATAGAGCTTACAAAATAAAATGTCACCAATCACAAAAATACATTTCAAACATTCATTTATTAGGTGGTTGAAGTCTATTAATTATATTCATTATCACATCAATTTATAGTTTAATGTAATAAAACTTGTAGTAAGTTTAACATTTTCTTATATGAAAATAAGCATACAAAAATGAAGGAGGCTAGAAAGATAGAGCTTTAATAATTATGATTTTTTTCCACTTTTAATTTAGAAAAATATAAACGTGGAATGTTTGCTATATAAATTATAAAAAGTCGATCAATGAGGAAATTAAGATAATAAGCTCCTCAAACATTCAGTTTCAATAGTGTTGTACTAATGATAGTTCTTAAGAAATTTTAAAAAATTTAAAATCATAATAGCTTTTTATATGACAAGACAGCAACCTCTCTTGCGATTTTATGAAATGATACTCCTCTTTTGAGGTTTGTATAAATGAAATACTTAATTTTCACTAACATAATATTTTATTTTATTTTAAATTCCTATTAATTTATACATACTGAAGGGGGAGGGCGTCATGCATCCACAAATCGCAAGAGAATAGAGTGTCATTTCATTGGGTAAGAATCTTTTTTAAAAATGAAACATTATGTTAGTTTAATCACAGTTTAAAGAGTATTAGTTAAACCATTGCATTCATACAAAGCTTAATGAGTGAGTATTATTTATACAAATTTTTGGGAGGGAATATCATTTTCATAAACATCAAGAGAGGGGGAATGCATGTAATTTTCCAAAAGTTTTAATAATATTTATTAGTGATGCACATATTTAATATTTGAATAACCACAGCACACTCTTGGCGCGATGGTTGTACTTGTGGAGTGTGACGGGTAAAAGCCAGGATTCAAATCTCCAAGAAGGAGCTTCACACACATATACACTTAGATTATGTTATAATATAATTTCTATATTGTATAATAATAATAATGATTCTCAAAAGAAAATTTTGAATATTAATTATTATAGGAAAATCACGTGCATTTCAAAGAACCTAGGGGCCGTTTGGTAATATTGTTCTAGTAACGTTATTTGTATTTTTTGGAAATACATGTGGTTGAAAGAGTGTATGAAAATACATGTAATGTTGTTTAAAAACTGAAAATATGTGTTTAAACACATGTACCAAACAACCCCTAAACTTTTGGGCATAGGCTCCCTAGCTTAGGAATAATTATCACAGTTTTAGGATACGTGCTAGAGATACCGTCTCCTAATTTACATGTGGCTTTCCATTAATGTTTCCTAATTGAGCACTGCGAAGGATTAAATGTTTGGTCATGGCCGGTGAATATGCTATATATATGTATATAGTCATGGTCCATGGTTATTGAATCTTTGAGCCTTTATAGATTATATTTGCATTCGAAATTTGTGCACTTGATGAAAAGAAGTTGGAAATGGGGTAATATCAATCAGTATATTTGATGGTTTTAATTTCTCGTAAGATCTTGGCAAAGATGCATATATTTTGTAATCTGACCAAATCAATGTGACACTGAGAGGCAATTGATAAAGTTCAATGTATGGAACAAATTCTGTTACCTTAAATTAACAGTCGATTGGAGGATTGTTAAATGGAAAAGCTAAAGGTCCCCTTTGTGTATTTTAATTTGAATTAAATATTGGAAATCATGAAAGGGAAAGGCATAAAGTTGAGGATAGCATTAGTGACTCGTAGGTGTCTCAACGTTGTGGCAAGCTAGGTTAAAGTATAGCAATCAAATAATTAAGGAGTGGAGGTTGGGAAATTCAAATTTAAAAATAAGTTTCATTATTATTTTAATAATTAAAATCTTTGATAGTAGATTTTTCTTGGCTATGATTTGCAAATTATTGATTTGTCAACTCAATGAAAATATTGATCAACATGCATGGGTCAATTGAGTAATTATTTAATATTGTGGGAATAATATTGCTTCATTCTTTGTCATAATACTATGTTTTAGTAATTAAAAATATGGTGAGACTGACCCAGATAAAAATCATTTGTCCCAACCTACATGCTATACTCTATGTTCCACCAATTGTAGCCTACCATTTGTCATTTTTTTTCTTACATATATATATATTTTTTTTAGAGTTCCTTATAAATTAAACAAAGCATAAACGAAAAATCAAAAATCAAACACTTATAAGCATTCTGTAATTAGTGAAGTATAAAGCAAAACACTCATAGTGGGATAAATTTTTTTATTTTTTTATTTTTTATGAATCTAACCATTCATAAAAAAGAGGGAACATTTATTAAATAATTTTCAGGTTAAATTAGCAATATGGTGCTAAATCTAGATCTTAGAAAAGCGCACTAAATGACGTTGAGGGAAAGGGGACGTTGAGGAGTTCAGTATGTACTACTCCAATAATTGCTTCTCCAAATCTTCCAATAATATCTTTTTATACGGGAAAAAAAAATAGTGACATCTTTAAAAAAAATTAAACAAAATGACAGCATTTGGTTATTTTTTTTTATTTTTTTTTTTGAGAAAGAACTTCGCTGAATATTATTAAGGTAGGCTAGTAAGATCAGCCTGAACAACAACTAATAGATCTGGTGGCACATTTTCCATCCAGAGTTGCATATGATTGAGGGTTTTTGACTTCCTCGCTAGAGAGTGAGCTAACTTATTACCCATGCGACGTACAAGAGAAGTTTTAAAAGCTGGAAGGAAATTACTGAGATATACAATGTCTTGCACTAAATGTCCATAGGATGAAAAGTTTCTGCCTTCTTCTAGCAAAGCCTTGTGCAGTGTTTCTGAGTCCCCTTCAAGTATGACGTGGTCAACGCCCAGCTCCACAGCAAGTTCAAGAGCTCTCCGTGCTGCAAGGACTTCGACCTCGATGACTGACATTGGCAATTGAATTTTTTGGGACAAAGATGCCATAACTCTGCCGTCCTTGTTTCGTATGACAACACCCAATCCTGCACTGTTATCGTCGGCAAAGGTGGCGCCGTCGAAGTTAATCTTGTACCAGTTATCTTGGGGCGGAGTCCACGTTGCTGCCTGCGTTCTCCCCTGTTTTGTGGACGTCATGGGGCTGGAATGGGACTCAAGTTGTCGCTCCCTAGAATGTTCCAGCACCTTGTCCAGTGGGAGTGTTGGTTTCCCGAGTCGGAGATTATTTCTCCGGTTCCACAGGTTCCATATCACCAATGAGAAGAGCGCCGGATCTGCTGTACCTGCAAAAACCAAACCAATAAAGTCAGTGAAACATGTGCTCTGCTTGAGAGTGCCTTGATTCCACTCCGGTATGGAATTTCCAAGGGGTTGCAAGTCTGGACATCGGTAGAGAGCATGGATAATATCTTCATCTTCCTGTTTGCATATCTCACACCGTGCATCAGTTGTGATCTTGCGCCGAAACAGGTTTGCTTTTGTGGGTAGGGAGTTTTTGCAAGCTTTCCATAACAGAGTCTTCACTTTGTTTGGAACTTCAAGAGTCCAGATTTTGTTCCACAGTGGTTTCAGAGTTTGAGTTGATGATTGACCCGGTTGTTGCACTCTAGAGGCTTCCTGTAAAAACCGGTATCCTGACTTGACCGTGTATCTTCCGTCCGGTGTGAATGGCCATATAAGGACGTCATCTTGAATGGTGCGGCACAGGGGAATGGTTTTTATAATTGATGCTTCAAACTCATAAAAAACTCTATCAACTAAATCAGCCTTCCATATTTTTTGCCCTTGGTCAATAAAATCTCCAACCTTAGCACCTTCCCACCCAACCACTACAGGCGTGATGATTCTAGGAGTATGTTTAGTAGGCAGCCAGTTTTCCCCCCAAACATTGACAGATAGGCCTGACCCTATTCTCCATGCTGCACCTTTCTTGATAACATCTCTCCCCTTCAAAATACTCTTCCAAGCATATGAGGCGTTTGCCGGATTTTTTGCTTCCATGATTGTAGAATTTGGAAAAAACCTCGCCTTGAAGACCCGGTAGAATAAAGAATCTGTGTCATGAAGTAGACGCCAAGTTTGTTTGGCTAGGAGGGCATCATTAAACAAAGCAAGGTCTTTGAAGCCCATACCCCCTTGGTTCTTGGGTTTACACAAATCTTGCCATTTAACCCAATGAATTTTCCTATTATCACCCTTTTGACCCCAAAAAAATCTGCATATCATTGATTCAAGCTCATGGCACAAGGAAAGTGGTAGTTTGAAGCATGTCATTGTGTAAGTGGGTAGAGCTTGGGCCACAGATTTGATTAAAATCTCTCGTCCCGCTTGAGATAAGAGTTTAGCTTCCCAACCAGCTAGTCTTTTCCAAACTTGTTGCTTGATATGGTTGAAACTCTCCTTCTTTTTTCGACCCACAAGTGATGGAAGGCCAAGATATTTTTCATATTGTTGAATGACTGAAACTCCAAGCATAGATTTGATTGAAGCTTGCATCTCTTCGGATGTGGATTTGCTAAAGAAGAGAGTAGTCTTGGTGCGATTAATTTGTTGCCCCGAAGCATTCTCATATTTAGCCAAGATATCAAGTAAGCATTGGCATTCACTTTCCTTAGCCCTGCAAAAAATCACACTATCGTCTGCAAAAAGTAGGTGGGTTAGCTTAGGACCATTTTGACAGATAGATACTCCTTTTATGTCTCCATTAAGGGCTGCTTTATTGATTAGGCCATGTAGGCCTTCAGTGCACATGAGAAAGAGGTAGGGGGACAGGGGATCCCCTTGTCTGAGACCTCTTGTAGGAGTAATATTGCCATGGGGTTCACCATTAATCAAAATAGAGTAGGATGCATTTGTAATACAGAGCATCATAAGGTGTACCCATCTACTATGAAAACCCATCTTCACCAAAACATGCTCCATGTAAGACCATTCCACTCTATCATAGGCCTTACTCATATCAAGTTTCAAGGACATAAAACCTGTCTTTCCTTTATTGTGATTTCTCATATGATGCAAGGTTTCAAAAGCCACTAAAATATTGTCAGAAATCAGGCGATCAGACAAAAAAGCACTCTGATGTTCAGAAATAAGCTGAGGCATAATCTTTTTCAATCTATTTGCCAAAACTTTAGCAAAAATACGATAAAGCACATTACTCAAGCTTATAGGCCTAAATTGAGACACATATTCCGGATCTTTAACTTTAGGAATTAAAGTTATATATGAATGACCAAGAGATTGTGGCAATGTACCTGTGTTCAGATAGTGTAGAATGGAGTGGGAAACATCTGAACCAACCAGGGACCAATAGCTTTGATAGAACAAAGGAGGCATGCCGTCGGGGCCGGGTGCTTTCAACGGTGCCATTTCTTTCACTGCCACTTCAACTTCTTGAATGGTGAATGCCCTTGTGAGTGTGTCGTTCATAGACTCAGTGACTACTTGAGGAATAACTTCAACCACATCCGCCAAGTTTTCCGGATTAACTGTTGTAAAGAGATCCCTATAAAACCCGAGAATGGTGTCATTTACTTGGCTCTGGCTTGTGCACCACCTACCCGTGGAGTCATACAATTTAGTAATGTAATTACGTCGGCATCGCTGAGAAGCTTTGCTGTGGAAGAACTTAGTGTTACGGTCACCATCCTTCAGCCACAAGATCCTGGACCTTTGTCTCCACATTTGTGCCTCTTTATCAAGAAGTAAGTTTATTTCCGATTCCAGTACTCTCATTCTTCTAGAATCACCAATTCGGATCGAAAATCTCTCTGCCTGCTGTAATTCTTTTCTCTTTTTCTCCAACTCCCGTCGTACATTACCAAAGTGTCTTTTGCTCCAACATAATAATTCATGGCCACATTTGTCTATTTTTTTCAGCACTCTAATATCCCACGGTTCCAAGCTATTCTCAGTCCACACTGCTTCAATGGTCTCTCCGCACCCCTTGTCAGTCATCCACATTTGTTCGAAGCGAAAAGGTTTCTGAAAGTTTGTTGACATACCTTCAGGATTGATCCATATTGGCTTATGGTCTGAAACTGTTGTGTCTAAGTGGTGGACTTTTGTTCCAGGAAACATACTAAACCATTCAGTTGTAGTCAAAGCCCTATCTAACCGTTCCCAAACAGTGTAATCAGCAAAGTGTTTATGCCAAGTAAACGGGAAGCCCACAAAGCCAAGGTCTATAAAAGCGCATTCATCCACCACATCTCGAAAGAGTTGCATCTGACTGTGCAACCTTGGTCTGCCACCACTTTTTTCAGATTGTCGGGTAATTTCGTTGAAATCTCCTGCACACAACCATGGTGAAATTCTCCTATTTTTCAGTTGCCGTAGCTTGGCCCAAGATTCAGGTCGTTTTTGTGTAGCCGGTTCTCCGTAAAAACCCGTAAATCTCCATTCATTAACCTGGTTTTTGTTGATTGTGCTATCAATATGATTTGGAGAAAAAGTCTCAATATCCAGTGGAAAATCTTCCTTCCAGAATAAGGCCAACCCCCCTGCCTTATCTCTCCTTGGTGATTCAAACATGTTTTTGAACTGAATTTTTCTCTGAACTCTCTCTAGCCTTGCTTTATCGGTCCATGTTTCGGCTATGAACACAACCGAGGGATCTTTTGCCCGCACCATATCCGCAAGCTGATCTTCTGTACGTAGGTTCCCAAGCCCACGACAGTTCCAAACGAGTAGACTCATTGCTTCTGGCAGGGCTGGGAACCAGCCTCCGCCAATATCACGATGTTTTCATTATCAATTTGAGAAACCAGATATTTCTTGTTTGGTAACTCAGACTGATGTGCTTGGTGAGGAGCTGCACGTTTCTGCCCCACTGGTTCAGTCTTAATTTGAGTTTCATGTGTTCCAGGTCTTGGGATGCGTTTCCAAGTAGCCACGGGAGGGGTGTTTTTAGGTGCTCTGTTTTCGGGTGGTGGAGCAGAGGTGTTTATGGAGGTAGTGGAGGATGGTGGGGTCGGGTTATGTGTGTTAGTGTTATTTTTTGAGGTGTAAATGATTGGTGGGGCCATGTTGGGTGTAAGAAGGGATGATGGAGTGTCATATGATGCTCTGTTTTCGGATGGAGGAGCAGAGGTGTTTATGGAGGTAGTGGATGATGATGGGGTCGGGTTATTTGTATTAGTATTGTTGGTGGAGGTGTAAGTGATTGTTGGAGCCATGTTGGGTGTAGGAAGAGATGATGGAGGAGTGTCATTTGATGCTCTGTTTTTGGATAAAGAAACAGAGGCGGTTTGGCGGGTAAGGTGGGGTAGGGACGTTTGGTTTGGCAATAGCTGAGATGTGGGAATTTGGTTAGGAAATGTGGAGGTAGAGGAGTTGCACGTGATTATGGGATGGGTGTTAGTATGGGTTACGTCTAGTATGGGAGAGGTGTGATTGGTTTTGGGAGTTTTTGGAGTATTGCATGGTGGTGGGGTCGGGTTGACGTTGATAAGGTTGGGAGTATTTATGGGTGGTGGGGTCGGGTTGGGAGTATGTAGGGATGGTGTGATCGGGTTGAGATTATGTTGGGTTTTGGCTGGGACATTTGATTTTTGAAGGGAATGTGGCGTAACAGGGGGGCTGTGAAGGGATATTTTTGTTTGAGGAGGGAAATAAGTTTGGGAAGTATTTTCAGTATCCATAGGTTGCTCATGCACGTTATTCCCAGGTAAGTCAAACCTCCGTAATTCTCGGTCAATTTCCTCTATTTGTTTCTCTAACGTCTCCAAATTAACTTGTGATTGCGCCAAATCCGGACCTGCTTTATCATGGCCAGCTCGACCATTCTGTGTAAGGAAAGAATTTTCTGAAATTTCATTTATTGCTTCCACCGTTTCAGTAGTTTCTTGATTAGGCTGAGACGCTCCCTGTGTACGTTTCAAAAATTCACCTGTCGCCGACGGCCGCCGTGAAAAGCCATCAGAGTTTCCTCTTACTGGTATGTCCTTGTTTTTGACATAGAAGCCCGGCACTGTGATCACTGCCTTGCGCGAGCTTACAAAGGGAGGAGCCCGTATCCAAGGACCATACTGCTTATCTGTTTCCTCAAGTGTACCCTCACTGTCTAACCACAACTCACAATCACGGTCATTATGTGTTAGGCACCCACACCAATAACACAGATTGGGCAGCCGCTCATATTTGAAAGAAACCCATAATTCTTTATCATCCTCGAGGCAGATAACCCTTCCCCGACTTAAAGGTTGAGATATATCAATCAGGATCCGGACTCTCATGAAACCACCCCCTTCTTCAATGGGCATTTTTGGGTGGCATATGACTTTCCCTACGGTGTCACAAAGTCCTGCCGCCACTGTCGGGTTCATATATCCCAGAGGAATACCATGTACCTGCACCCAAAAATGTGTGAGATTAAATGATAGTTCTTCCACAATTGAGTCCTTACCATATCGTTGTAGGACCATAAGATGCTTGTCAAAACTCCACGGCTCGTTGGCCATAATCATATCCACCTCTTCCTCATTATCAAAAGTGAATAAGATAACATGGTTGCCGAGATTTTTCACCCTGAAGCCGTTTTTGGATCGCCATAACGGCTTGAAGGTTGCTGCAATTGCATCAGTGTTTAAGGCTCGTTTCGTCAAAAATTTTGCAGCAATAGTATATTCAGCAGAAGCCAAATTTGAGTGTAGCCGGAACTTAGGTCCTTCTCTGTGCGAAAGAGAGAGCCCATTCCACTGTACAGCGAGATCCTCCATGGTGCAAGGGATGAATAGTGTTTCCCTATCCCCGAAGAAGAAAACCCACAACAAAAACCTTAGTGTAACGTTGTTACCCTAAGGGACAAAACAGCACCTTCAAAGAGGGACAGCGGTTCTACAGCCTAGGAGAGGTTAGAGCAGCCAACCTTCACTAGCGACAGAGAAACTTTTTGGTGCATTTGGTTATTTTAATACATGTGTTTATTGTATGAACAATATTACTTCATGATATATATGTTTAGCAAAAAAAAAAAAAAAAAAAAACCCAAAACTATAGGGTTAATTTAAAATATAGTATATATATCCAAATTAATAATATTTTGATGTGTTCAGTAATCAGTAATGTGCTATAGAGTACTCTGAAGTGCTCAATAATTTTTAAATGCAAGGTAATAAAATAATATCATCCTTAAAAAACATTTAGACTCCATAGTCCATAGTCATTTTTTAAATGTAAGATAAAACTTTCTATATATATATATATATATATATAAGATAAACTAAATAATCATAATTGGTTCTTGTAGTCAAATGGTGCCTCTCTTCCCTTAAAAAGAAATATGAATTGCATTCAAGGCAAGGATGGGGAGGACTTTGAGAGAAGAAAGGCTACCATCCATTGTGTGGATAAAAAGTAGGGGTGGCAAATGGGTGGGTTTGGGCTGGGCATAATTGGGTTGGGCATATAAAACCCATTTACCCATTTAAATCCCATTTAACTAATTGCTTCTAACCCAAGTCCAACCCAACCCAATTATTATGGGTAAACCCCAACCCACCCAATTACCCAATTATCAAAATTACCAAAATGCCACTAAAGTGAAAATGACCAAAGTACTCTAAAATCTTCAAAAATGACCAAAATACCCCCAAAACCCAAAAAAGACCAAAATACCCCCTAAAACCCAAAAAATGACCAAAATACCCCTAAAACCTAAAAATGACCAAAATACCCCAGAAACCCTAAAAATGACCAAAATACCCAAGAAACCCAAAAAATGACCAAAATATCCCCGAAACCCAAAAAATGACCAAATACCCCTGAAACCCAAAAAATTACCAAAATACCCCCGAAACCTAAAAATATCCCCAAAACACAAAAAATGACCAAAATATTCCCGAAACAAAAAAAATGACCAAAATACCCCCAAAACCCAAAAAATTACCAAAATACCCCTGAAACCCAAAAAATGACCAAAATACTCCCAAAACCCCAAAAAATGACCAACGTACCCCCGAAACCTAAAAATTACCAAAATACCCCCAAAACATAAAAAAAGACCAAAATACACCCAAAACCCAAAAAATTACCAAAATACTCCTGAAACCCAAAAAATGACGCAATAAACATTTAATCCTTTTTTGGATTTCAGGGGTATTTTGGTAATTTTTAGGTTTCAGGAGTATTTTGGTAATTTTTTGGGTGTCGGGGGTATTTTGGTCATTTTTTGGGTTTCAGGGGTATTTTGGTAATTTTCTGGGTTTTGGGGGTATTTTTGTAATTTTTAGGTGTTGGGGGGGTATTTTGGTCATTTTTTGGGTTGAGGGGGGTATTTTGGTAATTTTTAGGTTTTGGAGGTATTTTGGTAATTTTCAAGTTTGGGGGGTATTTTGGTCAATTTTATGGTTTTGGGGGTATTTTGGTCATTTTTAGGTTTTGAGAGTATTTTGGTCATTTTTTGGGTTTTGGGGGATATTTTGGTCATTTTGTAGATTTTGGGGGTATTTTGGTCATTTTGTAGGTTTTCGGGTTATTTTGGTCATTTTTTAAGTTTAAGGGGTATTTTTATCTTTTTTTAGGTTTTAGGGGTATTTTGGTCATTTTTAGGTTTAGGTGTTATTTTGGTCATTTTTTAGGTTGAGGGGGTATTTTGGTAATTTTAGTGGTTTTGGGGCATTTTAGAGTTGGGTGATTTGTAGAAATGATAGTTGGATTATAATTGGGTCAATTGGGTACCCAATTAAAACCCAATAAACATTAATGTTAATTGGGTTTCATTGGGTTAATACTCATTTAACCCAATTAATAATTGGGTGGGTTTGGGTCTAATTTAAGTGGGTGGGTTTGGATGGACAAATGGGTTTGGGTTGATTTTGCCACCCCTAATAAAAAGGATAAGCTAAACAAAAAGGTATAAGCTAAGCAGTAATTAATCAGATTGGCATCTTCTGGAAGACTATTGGAAATTTTTGTCCCTATCATGAAGCATATGCCACATACTAGGTCTTGTTTCACATTCTTGACTATCGGATAGTATGCGCATCCTTTTCAAGATTGACGGCTTTAAAGTTCGAAAACCAATTAGACGTAGCTTGTTCTTGAATTTGGGTGACAATATCTGATGGGAATAGGTCCATAATAAATAAAAATATACTTGTACCGCAATTTATAACCGATTTTCTAGGTAAGAGCTTATAGTTCAACAAGTTTTCACTTCTTAATGTTTTTAACGAAAACATTCAGAATTCATATCCTTCCTAACTCTTTTGTAATATCTATCTTATTTTTAAAAAAATTGCAAAGTAAATTTGTTTCCTTAAATAAAATCCTCAAATCATTAAGATTAATATACAAACAAGTCATACATGCATAATATTTCTTTCAAGCAGAGACTACACCGGAGCATATGTACCCATGCACAAGTTCAACTTTGCTTTTTAACTCTTTCTCTGAGGGAGGGACCAGGTTGTCGTAGCTTGATTGATGGGATGCTTGAATTGTTAAATGAACTTTGGGCTAGAATTCGTTAACTGCAAGACACGGCTGTCATACTTTTCTACCCTTATAAACCTTGTGGCATGACCCTACTTCAAATTTTCACATGAAATCCATTTTATAGTTAAGTTTTTTTTTTTGTTTTTTTTTATTTAATAGTGTACATAATAAAATCAAACCAATTCACAATAAATTTGTACCCACTCCACTATTCTTGATCCCAAAAAAAATAAAATAAATTAAAATAAATAAATAAAAAATAAAAAAACCTAAGAGGATCCCAATATGGCTGCCCATAAACAAGCATCATTAATCTTATTGTCCCTCTTAATCATCTCTTTATGTAAATCCTTACAGGCTGCTGGGATTGCCATATATTGGGCCCAAAACTCTAATGAAGTCTCCTTGGCTGACAATTGTGCTACAAGGAACTACCAATATGTGAACTTAGCTTTCTTAAACAAATTCGGTAATGGTCAAACCCCAATGCTAAACCCAGCTGGGCACTGTGACCCCAGTGCCAATACTTGTACCCGTTTCAGCTCTGAAATCAAAGCTTGCCAAGGGCAAGGCATCAAAGTCTTCCTTTCACTTGGAGGCTATGATGGCAGCTACACACTTTCTACAGCTGATGATGCAAAGCAAGTAGCAAATTACCTTTGGAAAAACTATCTAGGAGGTGAGTCCTAGGTGATGCAGTTTTGGATGGCATTGATTTTGGCATTGAGATTGGTTCAACCCAACACAATGGTGAACTTGCTAGGACACTTAAATGGAATTAGCCAACAAAAAAAGGTGTACTTAGCAGCAGCTCCACAATGTCCATTCCCAGATACTCATCTAGATACCGAAATCAAAACCGGTTTGTTTGATTATGTTTGGGTTCAATTCTACAACAACCGTGATTGTCAGTACGCAGGCAGTGCTAATAACCTTTTGAATTCATGGAAAACATGGACTACGGTTCAAGCAAAGCAAGTGTTCTTGGGGGTACCATCTCGGCTCCAGAGGCTGCTGAAAATGGTGGATTTATCCCAGCTGATGTGATCAAAAATCAGGTCCTTCCATCTATTAGGAGACTTCTCCCAAGTATGGAGGGGTTATGATTTGGAACAAAATTTTGATAAGGGGTATAGTGCATCCATAAAGAGTGCAGTCTAAGTCTAAGTCAATGCCTAAACCACTCAATGCCCTCCTGAATAAGGAATGCATGGTAGCATTTTCACTACCTATGGATTGTAACAGAGATTTATGACAATAAAACTTGCTTGCATGTACTTCATTTGGAAAAATATTGAATATAATGTTGCAATTGACACCTATCATATTCAAGTTTGTTTTGAGCCTTTGCATTCGTAAATTGTATGATTTTTCACTCCAAGCAATAGCTTAAAGATTTATGTTGATTTTTTTGGAAAGTGTAAGGCTTAATTTGAAATTTCTGAAAATGTAAGATTTTAAAATATAGTTTATCCAAATAATAGTCTGTTGTGTTCAGTATTATGTTATACATAGAATACTCTGTAGTGCTGCCATCTTTAATCAATACTTTTTAAATGTAATCTAATAAAATAATATCATCCTTAAAAATTATATAGACTCCATACAGTAATTTTTTTAACTGTAAGATAAATTATATATATATAATCATCATTAATTACTTTTTCAGTGAATTGGTGCATCTCTTCTCTTATAAGGAAATATGAATTGCATTCAAGATATTAAACCATGAGCTATGTCATTCTACCTTAAAACTAATTGACAATAAAAAAGACACTCAAATCTTTTATGCATTTGATATCATGTCCCATGAACCTATTTTTAGAGTAGTTGTTAGAAGTCAAATTATGGTCCCCCCAATCCCTCCCTCAAAATAATGTCCCCGCAACTCAAACCCATAACTTTAGGTCTGATACCACTTATCAAACCGTAAGCTATATCACATTCAAATATTTTATGACATTTAATATAATGTTTTGTGGACTAGTTTTTAGAGCAATTGTGGGGGGTGAAATTGTGCCCCCAACACAAGGCAAGCAAAATGAAGAGCATTGTAAGGGAAGAAAGACTATCTATTGTGTGGACTTGTCGAACCGTAAGATATATCACATTCAAATCTTTATGACATTTGATATAATGTTTTGTGGACCAATTTATAGAGCAATTGTGGGGGGTGAAATTGTGCCCCCAACACAAGGCAAGCAAAAAGAAAAGGACTTTAAGGGAAGAAAGACCATCTACTGTGTGGATAAAAATTAAAAAGGATAAGCTAAGCAGTCATCATATTGGCATCTTCTGGAAGACAGTTGGAAATTTATGTACCTTCATGGGCCATTGAAGCCTTACAAACTTCCAATTAGATAAAGTAATTTGGCAGGTGTCTATTTGCCACGTACGAGGTCATATGTCACTTTCATGGCTATCGGATAGTAAGCTCTTTTTCAAGATTGGTGGCTTCAAAGTTTGAAAACCAATTAGACATAGTTTGTTCTTGAATTTGGGTGACATGTGATGGGAGTAGGTCCATTATAAATAAATAAAAAAACTATATAGTTCTTTTTTTTTTCTTTTTCTTTTTTTTTCTTTTTTTTTTTTTTTTCATTTTTTTGGATTTAATAGTGTACATAATAGACTTAATCAGCTATAAATTTGCACCCCCTCGACCATTCTTGAGCCAAAAAAGAACCCAAAAGGATCCCAACATGGCCGCCCATAAACAATCATCATTCCTTTTATTGTCCCTCTTAATCATCTCTTTATGCAAATCCTCACAGGCTGCTGGGATTGCCATATATTGGGGCCAAAACTCCAATGAAGGCTCCTTGGCTGACACTTGTGCCACAGGGAACTACCAATATGTGAACATAGCTTTCTTATCCACATTCGGTAATGGCCAAACCGCAGTGCTAAACCTAGCTGGGCACTGTAACCCCAGTGCCAATACTTGTACCCGTTTCAGCTCTGAAATCAAAGCTTGCCAAGGGCGAGGCATCAAAGTCCTTCTTTCGATTGGAGGCGGTGCTGGAAGCTACTCTCTTTCTTCAGCTGATGATGCAAAGCAAGTTGCAAATTACCTTTGGAATACCTATCTAGGAGGTAAGTCCAATTCACGTCCACTGGGCGACGCAGTTTTGGATGGCATTGATTTTGACATCGAGTTGGGTTCAACCCAACACTACGATGAACTTGCTAGATCACTTAATGGATTTAGCCAACAAAAAAAGGTGTACTTAGCCGCAGCTCCACAATGTCCATCCCCAGATGCTCATCTAGATGCCGCCATCAAAACCGGTCTGTTTGATTATGTTTGGGTTCAATTCTACAACAACCCTGGATGTCAGTACTCAGGCAATGCAAACAACTTTTTGAATTCGTGGAAAACATGGACTGCTGTTCAAGCTAAGCAAGTGTTCTTGGGACTACCAGCGGCTACTGCGGCGGCTCCAAGTGGTGGATTTATCCCAGCTGATGTGCTCAAATCTCAGGTCCTTCCATCTATTAAGACTTCTCCCAAGTATGGAGGGGTTATGATTTGGAACAAAAATTTTGATAATGGGTATAGTGCATCCATAAAGAGCGCTGTCTAGGTCATTGCCTAACTTGCAAACAATATGGCATGCTGAATAAGCTACTCATCAATAGGTTCACTACCTATGAACTGTAACAAATATCTATGACAATAAAGCATGGTTGCATGTACTTCATAATTTTGATGCATATAGCAGACTGTAATGTGACATTTGATATCTATCATATTCAAGCGTTAAATCCAAGTAAAAAGAAATAAAACAAGATAATCTATACTGAGTTGTAATGCTTTTGATTTAGGAAACTTTGAATGTTTGATGCACTGAATGAAGACAATATTAGGAATAATATTAATCCTTATGGTCGGAAATGAAAGATTCAGTAGATTCATTGTTTCTCTTCATAAGTTGGTTGTTACTATTTTTTATATAATCTCCGTATGGTGTACCAAACATGCGCTACAAAAACATTACAATTCAATGATATTATCTTATTCTTCTATGCAGAGTTGATCTTCCTCACCTATAATAATAATAATAATAATAATAACAACGAAAACACAACACGACGATAAACCAGTTGTCGAACTAATTCAACAACTAGCTCAAGTGGAAGTTGAATTATTCTTATAGGATTCAGGAGCTAAGCCACTTCTCTATTAATCTAATATCAAATACCATTTAAATATATATATATATATATATATATGTTGGGTGTACTGCACCATGAGTCCAGCCCACATAATAGACATGCTCATTTAATGAGCATGTCATTCATGGTTCTTAACTTTTCTTCATTATGTACAAAGTCAGCATGGGTTGGTTGGCTTAGGCGTGTCCAACACGCTGAAGGAAGAAAGAAAAGAAAGAAGTAAAAGGCAAGGTCATTCGGCTAAGGGAGAGTTGAAGAAAAGAAATTGGTTAAAGCAAAGTCAAGATAAGTTGGCTTGCATTTATTGTGATTTGATGTGAAGAGTGTGAAAGGGAGAAAAGAAGGAAAAGATGAAGCACTACAAAAAAAAAGTCATGTAGCCACGTTTTTAAAACGCGGCTATAAATTAGAAAAACGTGGTTATAGGACGATTTGGCCTATAGTTGCGTTTTTTTAGGCCACGTTTTCAAATGTGGCCTAAACCTCATGACTATAGGCTTGAGGGGGTCTATGGCCGCGCTTTTCAAACGCGGCCTAAAACCAGGACTTATGGCCGTGTTTAAAACATGGCCTATACCTATAGCCGCGTTTAAAACGTGGTTATAGGATCGGACCAATGGCCGCGTTTGTGCAGAGGGAAAAAGGAAGTGAAGTCCCAGAGTGTGGTGAGAACTTGGTGCAGTCTTGAAGAACTGCGTAAGTGAGAGGAAGCAAAAGAGAAGAGAAAAATAGAGAGAGTAAGAGAAAATACACATTGAGAAAGAGAGCAGTGAGTGAAAAGAAAAATAGAGTTTTTTTTACTCAAGTTGTATCTCTAAGTGTTGTAATCTCTATTTAATATAGTAAAATTATTCGGAGTTTGTCCTGTGGTTTTTCCCTTCAAGGAGAAAGGGTTTCCACGTAAATTTTTGAGTTCTTGTGTGGTTGTGCTTCCACTGTGCTTGCTGAAATTTATTCACAATTATATATATAGAATTTTTCCCAACAATATATATATATATATATATATATATATATATTTGAAGTCGGTTTTAATTTTTAAATGAGGCGGATCTTATCACCCGCAAAGCTCCTCATCTCCTTACTCCTAAACTCCTCACTTGGCCATTGTTTTTTTATTTTTATTATTTTATGAAAAGACTGCAACTTTATTAAGAAAAAGATAAATTTAGTACATCTTGAGTCAAAACAGACTCAATAAAAGCTTAATTTTCTTTTATCCAAGTTACATAATTTTCAATACTCTTGACATGCTAAGCCAAGATGTGAACTAGTCGGTTCCCTGAACATGTGAGATCTGTGAAGTCTTGAATGCTTGTAACTTCTAACAAATGCTTGCGATGATGTTTAGACAAACACTCAAGGACTACTAACACCAAACACGGCGTCTACAATCAGTTTTGAATCACATTCAAAATGAACATCCCTTATACCAACGTCCCAAGCGAAGTCCACGGCTTCCTCCAAAGCTTTGGCTTTGGCTTCTAATGGACCCGAAGGGCAGTACACCTTCTAGTCAGAAGTATTATATTTGGGCCTAAATTAAAATTATATTATTCCTATTTATATTGCCTCCCATGCTTTTGATGTATTATGTGTAAATATAAGGAAGAAGTCAACGGATCCACTATGAACCTCATGCGGACTATTTTTAAGTTCCGTACCTCCTTAATTATGTCACTCATATTATATTTAGTGTTATATCAGTGCTGATATTTGAAATTGTAAGGTTGAATTTAATCAACCATGTGTTGGCTTTATTCCATGACAAATTTGCTTGTAATACAGCACTTAGAAACTCTGTATTTAGATGGGAATCATGTAAGGGTAGTGTGTGAGAAAGTGTGAAGAAATGCTCAAGACAGTGCAGTGAAGCAGGGACTCGCGGCTGGATCTCGCAGGAGGCTCGCGGCTTGCAAGCCGCCAAAAGTTGCACACGCGCAGAGCATGCAGGGGAGCTGAACAGTCATGCCAGCTGGAGCACTACAGGACAAAAATCCAGACTGGCCCTTTAGTTAGCTCACGGCTTGAACTCGCGACTCAGTCAAGTCGCCAGCCAACCCTGTTTTGGAAAAACTGACTCTTTGCATTCCCTTCTCACACCAGTATAAATACCCCTCATTGCCACAAAATATGAGTGGCTATTCAGAAAGAAAAAAACCCTAAGAGAGGTTTTTTCAAAACACCCACCCAATTAGAGAGAGCTACTCATTCTTAGAGAGAAATCTTTGTAGTCTCTTCTCATTCCCTCTCTCATTGTCATACCTATTGAGAGGAGATTTCTATCAAAACACTACCCACACCCATTTAGAGTGTTGAGTGTTTTTGGAGTTTTGGGAAGCATTGGAAGATGCCAAGGATGGCGGATGCTATGGATTATAGCAGAATCCGGTAAGCTAGAAAAGAAAAAGGTTCGGCACAACCTCGTTGGAGCAAGAAGCTTGGAGGGCTTAGGTACATCGGGTAGATTAGGCTTGGAGGGTCTATTACTGTTCATGTATCCCAACTACATTTTCTAGTGGATTATTGACCGCTTGGAGGGTGGCGGAGAGGTTCTACGCCGAGGGTTTCGGTTTCCTCTTCGATAACACTTCGTGTGTTGTTCTTGTGTTTGCATCTCTCTTCCCTTTATCTTTACCTTTTATTTTTTGCTGTGGATGTGATTTTAATTGACATAGATTGTTTACCAATTTTGTTTTATAGTTTTTGTTCATTTTCCGCACACTAATTGTTTGTCATAAAGCTTGAATTGGTTAATTTGTAAATTGGGGGTCTAAACGTTCAAGGGTGTTTTTACACTATTTGAACTTTCAGAAATGATAGTTTAGTAGTAATGACATTTTTTTTTTTTTTTTTTTTGATATCTCATATTTTTTATTCTAACTTCATAATTCCCTTCTCATTATCATTTTTTTTTTTAAAAAAAAAAATTAAAGTTAAGAGTCTCTTTATAATTCAATTGTTACCATAAGCGTAAAAGGGAGAGAATTTGACTTGTATAAAAAATTAGAATCTACTTAAATTACAACCTCTTGAATCATGACAATCCTTCATTCTCCTGTATTTAACTGTAAACTTTTGTGTGATGCGATGAACATGATGAATCTCGTAATGTATAATCAAATGACACTTAACACTTATACTATTTCGTATGTAATTAATAAAGCTTCCCATCTCAGGAAAAAAGAAAAAAAGTTTAAGTCTATCTCTACTCTCTAGTGGCAGAAAGTTGGCCATCTTTAATTGTGAGCTAGCATTTGGAATTTATGCTACTTCAAAAAGCATATGCCATTGAAGCACAAACGTCCAATTAAATGTTTGATGAATAGGAAATTCCTGTTTCCCTAAAAATTTGTACAAAATATCTATGCATTATACACCAGGTTTGGCTTAGCCTAAGCTAAGGAAACACACAATTGAATCCCAGGAAAAAATATGTCACAACTTACAAGTTACGACAGTCATTATACTTATTCGATTTTTCCACACAAAAATATTGTCTTATACACGGAAAGACACGTTATAATTTTTCTTCCTTTGTCTTTGCTTTGGAGCCCCACATGAACGGGACAAGTTGTCTTCTAATGCAATGTTCATTTATAATAGACGACAAGGTGATGGTATTTATTCAGTGTAAGACCCGTTACTCCTATGTAAGAAGAAAAGCAGGCATTAATTTATTGTGCTTTGAGAGAGAATTGAATAATTACACGCAAATTACAGACATGATAATGACAATTACTCGGAAACAAGAATACAAAAATATGTTAGAGCTGTCAATAAGAAAAAATGGTTGTAGTTTGTATTGACTTATTTCCTCATTCTTAAAGAGAAAAAAATTGCCTCTATTTCCTCTTCTTCTTCTTCTTCTTTTTTTTTTTTTTTTTTCTTTTTTTTTTTTTTTAATGAGAGCCAATAAAACTACAAAAAGATCTGTAAGATTTATCTATAATTTTTTTTTTTTAAAAAAATTTATACTACCATGCTATAATTCCCTTGTGACTTTGGAGACCGACATGCACCTGTATCTTTCAGTGCCACCTTCACCTATATTGGCCCAAAAGACGGGGTTAAATACCCAGATGCTGCCAAATCTTCCTATCCCTTGGACCTAGGCAAAACAAGGAAATGTCTACTTATCTGCGGTTCCACAAGACCCAATTCCTAATAAGAATCTAGATTTGTTCTATCGAAAATGGCCACTTTGATTATTTTAGTTTCAAATTTCAATTCTACAACAACCTAAAAGTGTCATTATACGAACAATGCTGCAAATTTTTGAAGCACTTGGAACCAATTATATTCAATCCAAGCAGCTATATCTTTTTTGGGATTCCTGCAGATCTTGAGTTCGATATATTTCGCCCGATCAATTTACTAAAGTCTCAGATTCGTCCATGTACATAAGATAGGGAGGAATCATGCTATTGAAAATGAAAAAAATTTAGTTTGACAAAGTGTATAGTACTTCAACGCTATCAGGGACAGTATCTATAATTTATTAGTGCTATATTACCATAATTACCTTCATGTTAATTATGTCACGTTCATTTTTGTATATATAATTCAATAATTATAAGTTAAAACCTGAGAGGGATTCAAACTCTGGTTCTCTTAACATGAGCAAATTATGCCATTAAAATATAAGATTTTTAAATATTTTACATTTCCTTTTCATAATCTATTATGATTACATGTTTGCATGTACTTTAAAAAAAATACTAAACTGTTTCTTTTTAGCAGTCTAATGAATAAATTATTCTGGCCCCCTAAAAAATAAGTCCATCATTTTGAATGGAATTATTCAAAAATCTGACCAGCAACCACCACTTGATAACTTTGTAAATCCTATATATATACAGCTGTTAAAATTTCTGTATTTCATTCACTTTTTATGGCGCTGTGGGTTTTTTCTTTTCTTCATCATTGGCCCACTTGAAAATTGGTGATTGAGGTGTTATTGTAAGGCCCTCTTAAAATTCATGATGGACGAGGAACTAAACAAGAACGAAGGGAATCCCAAAGCGTGGGTTGAAGAGTGAAAAAGCGTGGGTTGTTTCGTCGTTTTGGCTCTGCATCCTTGTGTTATATATAGAATACTCTAAAGTGCTGCCATCTTTAATCAAAACTTTTTAAATGTAATGTAATAAAATAATATCATTCTTAAAATTTATATAGACTCCATACAGTAATTTTTTTTATTTAAATGTAAGATAAATTATATATATATATATATATATATATAGTAAGATAAACTAAATAATTATCATTAATTGGTTTTTGCAGTGAATTGGTTCATCTCTTACCTTGTAAGGAAATATGAAGTGCATTCAGGTGTGAGTTATGTTATTCTAACTTAAAACTAATTTGTGATAAAAAAAACACACTCAAATTTTTTTATGTATTTGATATTGTGCCTCACGAGCCTGTTTTTAGAGTGATTATTGGAAGTCGAATTGTGATCCCCCCAATGCCTCCCTCAAAATAACACTCCCTCAACTTAAACTCATAACCTTGACTCTGATACCACTTGTCAAACCGTGAGTTATATCACACTTAAATATTTTATGACATTTGATATATATACTAATATTTTGTAGACCTGTTTTTAGCGTAGTTGTAGAGGGAGTGAAATTATAGTACCCAACACAAGTCAAGCAAAAAGAAGAGGACTTTAAGGGAAGAAAGACCACCATCCATTGTGTGGATAAAAATTAAAAAGGATAAGCTAAACAAAAAAAGATAAGCTAAGCAGTCATCATATTGGCATCTTCTGGAAGACAATTCGAAATTTATGTCCCTTCATGAAGCATATACCATTGAAGCTTTACAAACTGCCAATTAGATAAAGTAATTAGGCAGGTGTCTATTTGCCACGTATGAGGTCATGTTTCACTTTCATGGCTATTAGATAGTAAGCTCTTTTTCAAGATTGGTGGCTTCAAAGTTCGATCGAAAACAAATTAGACATAGCTTGTTCTTGAATTTGGTGACAATATGTGATGGGAGTTGGTCCATTATAAATAAAAATGCACCTGTACTGTAGCCTATAACCATTTTTCCTTAGAGCAAGACTTAGATACAGTACTTATATACTGTTTCTTAGATTCTCCTTTTAAGATTTTTTCATGAGGATTTTTTAACAGGGGAATGAAGTATATTTTTTAGTTAAGTAGCCACATAACTGAATCTTAAGAGGGGAACTTAAGGAACAGCACATAAAGTACTATACCTAAGTTTTGTCCTTTTCTTTAGAAGTAACATTTGCAATGTAAATTCTTATCCTTACAAAAAAAAATCCTTAAATCATTGAGATTATACAAACATGTCATACAAACATAATATTACTTTAAAGCAGAGGCTACACTAGATAGAACATGAGAGAAATCATGCACTCTCTTGCTATTCCAACCTTTACCCATCCTTCATAAGCCTCATTTAGTCATTTCCCACAAAATTAACCCCTAAATCACATCTGAAAGTTGAGAGAAACCCAATGAATTTTGATAGCCAAACACCTATTTATCAATTCTCTCTACTTACTCAACTCTCACTGTAACCAAATCCTTTAGAGTTGATCATTTCCATCACACTCATCAATACTGTCGAACCGTGAACTGTGCCATTTTTCCTCAAAACCAATTGGGGATGAGGAAGACACACTCAAATCGTTTATGACATTCAATATCACATCACGCAGGCCTATTTTTAGAGTGATTGTAAGAAATCAAATTGTGGTCCCCCCAATAATCCCTCCCTCATAATGACACTCCTGTGATTTGAACCCATGACTTTGGCTCTGATACCATTTGTCGAGCCGTGAGTTATGCCATTCCACCTCAAAACCAATTGGTGATGAGAAAGATACGCTCAAATCTTTTATGGTATTCAACATCATAATACGCGACATGTTTTTAGAATAGTTGTAAGGGATCAAATTGTGATCCCCCAACAAATACCATTCAATGTTGATATATGAGAGTTGATTGGAGTTGTCGGAATAATTAGAACACACCCATTTTTATCATCATCATCATCATTATTATTATTATTATTATTATTATTATTATTATTATTTTAAGACTTCAAAATTTTAAGTATTAAATCGTCAACTTAAATACAAATGGACCCACACAAAAAAGGTATTTTATTTTTAATAAAGAAAGTTAATTCCACACCATACCAGCCAATTCAACATCTTTCTCTCTTTCAGATTTACTTTCTCTTCCCTCTTTCTTGGTTGTGTACAACTTAAGCCGAATAGCCTAAATTTCAGCTTCTTTAAACACCCAATAAATTTGAGAGCTTGCAAAAGTTATGTTTAAAGTCAAAAGAAACTTTCATATATCAGATTTTTTTTTCATTTTTTTATTAATTTCTAACCCCTTAAAACTGTCAAAAGTCCTCTTAAATGTCAGTTATTCTACTTTTTTTTTTAAGCCCTCATTTACTTCACGTGTGAAAGGTAAGCTTAGTATTTTAAATTTAAATTGATTTTTAATTCTTTTCATAGATATAGATGTTTAGCCTTGGGCTTCGGTCGGGTTTAAGATTACAAATTAGTCTAATCTATGAATTTACATATATGGACTTTGAACACTATTTATTAATATATATATATATATATATATATATATATATATATATATATATATATCTTTAGCGGTAATCTCGAAACGGTACATCAGTATTAACTGATATCGAAATATATCGTTCTTTTGGTCAAACCAAAACGGCTTCCGGTACGAAATTGACCGCCTTAATTTTAATGATAAATACAAGCAAATTTTGACATGGAATATGGCAACACAAAATAAAACCTAACATTTATAACCATTTACTTCACATGACCTTATTTTAAATTTAAAAAATATATATTTTATAGTTTTTTTTATATATAATTATAGGTAGAAGATTTGAACTTTGAATGTTTTCATTGAAGACACCATAATATGATGGTTGGACAATTGAAGTGAAAGACTCTTGGCAATCAATTTTATAATTTTCTTTTTCATTTTTTGGATTTAATAGTGTACATAATAGACTCCACTCAAACAGCTATAAATTTGCACCCCCTCAACCATTCTTAAGCCAAAAAAGAACCCAAAAGGATCCCAACATGGCCGCCCATAAACAATCATCATTCCTTTTATTGTCCCTCTTAATCATCTCCTTATGCAAATCCTCACAGGCTGCTGGGATTGCCATATATTGGGGCCAAAACTCCAATGAAGGCTCCTTGGCTGACACTTGTGCCACAGGGAACTACCAATATGTGAACATAGCTTTCTTATCCACATTCGGTAAGGGCCAAACCGCAGTGCTAAACCTAGCTGGGCACTGTAACCCCAGTGCCAATACTTGTACCCGTTTAAGCTCTGAAATCAAAGCTTGCCAAGGGCGAGGCATCAAAGTCCTTCTTTCGATTGGAGGCGGTGCTGGAAGCTACTCTCTTTCTTCAGCTGATGATGCAAAGCAAGTTGCAAATTACCTTTGGAATACCTATCTAGGAGGTAAGTCCAATTCACGTCCACTGGGCGACGCAGTTTTGGACGGCATTGATTTTGACATCGAGTTGGGTTCAACCCAACACTACGATGAACTTGCTAGATCACTTAATGGATTTAGCCAACAAAAAAAGGTGTACTTAGCCGCAGCTCCACAATGTCCATCCCCAGATGCTCATCTAGATGCCGCCATCAAAACCGGTCTGTTTGATTATGTTTGGGTTCAATTCTACAACAACCGTGATTGTCAATACTCAGGCAATGCAAACAACCTTTTGAATTCGTGGAAAACATGGACTACTGTTCAAGCTAAGCAAGTGTTCTTGGGACTACCAGCGGCTACCGCTGCGGCTCCAAGTGGTGGATTTATCCCAGCTGATGTGCTCAAATCTCAGGTCCTTCCATCTATTAAGACTTCTCCCAAGTACGGAGGGGTTATGGTTTGGAACAAAAATTTTGATAATGGGTATAGTGCATCCATAAAGAGCGCTGTCTAGGTCATTGCCTAAACTTGCAAACAATATGGCATACTGAATAAGCTACTCATCAATAGGTTCAATACCTATGAACTGTAACAAATATCTATGACAATAAAGCATGGTTGCATGTACTTCATAATTTTGGTGCATATAGCAGAAAATAATGTGACATTTGATATCTATCATATTCAAGCATTAAATCCAAGTAAAAAGAAATAAAACAAGATAATCTTTACTGAGTTGTAATGCTTTTGATTTAGGAAAATGAATGTTTGATGCACAGAATAAAGACAATATTAGGAATAATATTAATCCTTATGACCGGAAATAAAAGATTTAGTAGATTCATTGTTTCTATTCATAAGTTGGTTGTTACTATTTTTTATATAATATATGTATGGTGTACCAATCATGCGCTACATCAAAAACATTACAATTCAGTGATATGTTATCTTATTCTCAATGATATCATCTTATTCTTCTATGCAGAGTTGACCTTCCTCACCTATAATAAATAATAATAATAATAATAACAACTACAACGAAAACACAACACAACGATAAACCAGTTGTCGAACTAATTCAACAACTAGCTCAAGTGGAAGTTGAATTATTCCCATAGGATTCAGGAGCTAAGCCACTTCTCTATTAATCCAATATCAAATACCATTTTTTTATTAAAAAAAATTGAAGACGGTTTTAATTTTTAAATGAGGCGGGTCTTCTATATCACCCGCAAAGCTATTCATCTCCCTAGTCCCTACTCCTAAACTCCTCACTTGGCCATTGTTTATTTATTTTTTATTTTTGATGAAAAGACCGCAACTTTATTAAAAAGAAAATGAATTCAGTACATCTTGAGCCAAAATGGACTCAATAAAAGCTAGATTTTCTTCTATCAAAGTAACATAATTCTCAATACTCTTGGCATACTAAGCCAAGATGTGAGTCGACCGATTCTCTGTTCGCTTAACATGTGAGATCTGTGAAATTTGGAATGCTTGTAACTTCTGATAAATACTTGCGATGATGTTATAGATGAATACTTGGACTGCTAACACCGAGCACGGCGTCTACAATCAGTTTTGAATCACATTTAAAATGAACATCCCTAATACCAATGTCTCAAGCAAAGTCCACAGCCTCCTCCAAAGCTTTGGCTTCGGCTTCTAACGGACCCAAAGGGCAGTACACCTAGTTAGTAGTATTATATTTGGGCCTAAATTAAAATTATATTATTCCTATTTATAATGCCTCCCAGACTTTTGATGTCCTATGTGTATATATAGTCTAGGAAGAAGTCAACGGATCCACTATCAACCTCCTGCGAACCTTTTTTTAGTTCTGGACCTCCTTAATTACGTCACTCATATTATATTTAGTGTCGTATCAATGTTAATATTTTAAGGGATAGTTTAGTGTTAATGACATTTTTTATGATATCTCATATTTTTTACTCATAATATAATTTATTTTTTTAAATAAAGTTAAAAGTTTCTTTATAATTCAATTATTACAAAAAGCGTGAAAGGGGGAGAATTTGACTCGTATAAAAAATTAGAATCTACTTAAATTACAAGCTCATGAGTCTTGACAATCCTTCATTCTTCTATATATAATTGTAAACTTTTGTGTGATGCGATGAACATGATGAATCTCGTTATGGATAATCAAATGACACTTACACTATTTAGTATGTAATAAAGCTTCCCATTTCAGGAAAAAAGAAAGAACGTTAAGTCTATCTCTACTCTCTAGTGGCAGAAAGTTGGCCATCTTTAATTGTGAGCTAGCATTTGGAATTTATGCTACATCAAAAAGCATATGCCATTGAAGCACAAACGTCCAATTAAATGTTTGATGAATAGGAAATGTCTGTTTCCCTAAAAATTTGTACAAAATATTTACACTGCATTATACACCAGGTTTGGCTTAGCCTAAGCTAAGGGACACACAATTTTACACAATTGAATCCCAGGCAAAAATATGTCACAACTTACAACAGTCATTATACTTTTTCGATTTTTCCACACAAAATTATTGTCCTACACGGAAAGACACGTTATAATCTTTCTTCCTTTGTCTGTGCTTTGGAGTCCCACATGAACGGGACAAGTTGTCTTCTAATGCCATGTTCATTTATAATAGACGACAAGGTGATGGTATTTATTCAATGTAAGACCCATTATTATATGTAAGAAAGAAGACCAGCACGCATTTAATGTGCTCAGAGACAGAATTGAATAATTACACGAAAATTACAGACATGATAATGACAACCCAGAAACAAGCATACAAAAATATGTTACAGCTGTCAATTTGATAATTTTTAGTTTTTACATACCAATAAAAAAAAATGGTTGTATAGCTATGTGTATTTGTATTTACTTATTTCCATTTGGAACCAATTATATTCAATCCAAGCAGCTATCTTTTTTGGGATTCCTGCAGATCTTGAGTTGGATATATTTCGCCAGATCAATTCACTAAAGACTAGATTCGTCCATGTGCATAAGACGGGGTGGAATTATGCTATTGAAAATGAAAAAAAATTTAGTTTGACAAAGTGTACGGTACTTCAACGCTATCAGGGACATTATCTTTAATTTATTAGTGCTATATTACCATAATTACCTTCATGTTATGTCACGTTCATTTTTGTATATGTAAATCGAAAATTATAAGTTAAAACTTGAGAGGGATTCAAACTCTGGTTATCTTAATAGGAGCAAATTATGCGATTAAGATATAAGATTTTTAAATATTTTACATTTCTTTTTGATGATCTAATATGGACAAAATTTAGATACAAAATAGGTTTTAACCTTAAATTATATCTGTAAGGACACGATTCTGTTGAGGCCCAATAAGGATGTTGGGCTCGCACATGAAAGATCCCTCACAATATGATTTGTAGAGAGTGGGCTTGAAAAGCTAGCCGTTGAGCACGGGGCGATATTCCGGTCTGGGTTTTAGAGGAATTCATATAGAAAGAGGAGTTGGGCTTTGAACATTTAAGCCCTATAGTGTCGCATCCCATGGGGTTGAACTCCTCGGACTTGATCCGAGGAGCAGTAAGGTCCTACTCCGGTTCCCCAACGGTGGGCCTTTTTTCTCTGATCTGCATGAGTTGTTTCGGTGTTTTCCCCCATGGAGTCTCTTCCTGAGGTGGGATGGAGACCGCCCCCCAACAGATTCACTTACTTCTTCTTTTATACCATCCTGCGTTCGCTGTCCTTCGTCCACGTGTAGGGTCAACCTTTACAAGACTGACATTTGTCCCATCAGTCCAATCCCAGAATTGTTGGGGATGGTTGATAAAGCTGAAGAATACGGCTCTGTCAGGTGCACAGTCTTATCTGGGAAGGGTAGTAAGGATAACTTCCCCCAAGATATTTTAGATCTCCTTACAAATTTGTTCCTATATCTCTTCTTTACCCCTCTTCTCAATGGAGCTCTGGGTCTGCCGAGGACTAGACTGTCCTCGGCTGCGTCTCCGGGCCATTTTTGCCTTATATTTTTGAGCTCGGGCCATCACCTTTTTCGGCTTGGGCCTTTGGACTCCCCATGAGCAAGTGGGCCTGGCCCATAAATTATTGGGCCCCACAATATCCTTATTCAATATATTTTTATTAGAAGTGAATTTTAATAAGTCCACAATTAAATTATATCTTCTTTTTATATCCTCCATACTTGCAAAATTTCTAGAAAATTAAAGATCAATAGCTATTTTATCAATAAGTTATTTAAATTGTAAGTTTTTGTAGTTTAAAATTATCCATAAAATATAAAGTTATAAATCATATAATAAATAATATCTGGCTGACACAAAATTTGACATGTATATTAAAAGCGTAAAGAACATGCAATTCAACAGTTAGATTTTCAAAATATTTAATAATGTTTATTTTATTAAGTAAAGTAGTAGCATAAGGCTACAACCAATTTTGTAAGTAAACTTTGTCCATATAATTACATGATTGCATGAACTTTAAAAAAAAATACTAAACTATTTCTTTCTCAGCAGTCTAATGAATAAATTATTCTGGCCCCCTAAAAAATAAATCCATTATTTTGAATGGAATTATTCAAAAATCTGACCAGCTACCACTACTTGATAACTTTGTAAATCCTTTATATATATACAGTAGTCAAAATTTCTGTATTTCATTCACTTTTTATGGCGCTGTGGGTTTTTTCTTTTCTTCATCATTGGCCCACTTGAAAATTGGTGATTGAGGTGTTATTGTAAGGCCCACTTAAAATTCATGATGGACAAGGAACTAAACAAGAACGAGGGGATTCCATCGAAGTCCTTCATTTGTTGTTTATCAGGTTGGGTTGCGAGTTGCTGTGAACCCAATTCGACCTAACCCAACCCAAAATCACACTTACAAAGAAGATAGGGAGGGGTGTCACTTAAAGATGAAGAATTATTTCTGGTACACAAAATGGCCCATGTCTCAGCCTAAAACCCGATTAGACAAGGCATACTCAATGCTATATTAACCCCTAGGCCCAAAAGAGACCAGGAACCAAAGCTTGCGCAAGTAAGCGTGCTTAATTGACGGGTCCATAAGTGAATTGAGTTGTTTAAGAATAACTCGACTTTGATTAAGATAAAGCTTGTACCTGTCTAGCAAGCAACTCAATATCAAGTCCAGGTTTAGATTCAACTCAACTATTAAACAAGTCAAACCTAAACATAATAATATATTTATAAAAAAATTTGTGAACATGTAGGCTCAATTTAACTAATAATGTTATATTTTAATATGTATATTTATCTTCCCTTTCAAAAAAAAAAATGTATATTTATCTAAAAATATAGTTATATTTTAATTGAATTATTCCGGCCTCACATTGGGTGATATCATGTTAGGTCAAAATTGTAGATAAATTTAGTACCATATCCAAGAAAGCAAATTGATATGGATGAAATAATTTGGTTGATTGTGATGAGGCTTTGGGTTTTTTTTTTTTTGAAGGCTGATGAGGTTTTGGGGTTGCGTACGGCCGAGATATGCATTATTAGTTCAACCTAAGCTTGATTGAAGGAGCTAGCCTCCCCACGAATTATGGCGCAAAAATTGAAACTACATGCCTTGTGCACGAACTTAATTTTTATTTATACATTTATTTAAGTATTCAACAAAGAATGATAATAGAACTCATCAAAAAAAAAAATGATAATAGAATAAAGGACCACAACTACGTTACATACAATGCAACAAAAGGAAAAAAGGGAAGTATCTATCGAATACAAATGGATGGCATGATCAAAGATAATTTTGGGTCCTTTTAAAAAAATATTGAGAAAGAGCTTGAAAATAATTTTTTTAAAGAGATTTAAAAAAAAATAAAAAGACGAACTCTTGAGTGGATCTTACAAATATAAATGTTTGTGGGGTATGAGGAAGGTGGGGGGGAGACAAAGGCCGAGGTTCAAGTGTCTAACTATCTATAAATGAGTTTCACAAACATACACTTAGATTAAATTAGAATAGAATTCTATATCAGACCCAAAAAAAAAAAAAGCTTATACATGTTGTGTCCTTTTGTAGGGTCAATGCAATGGTGGATCTGGACCTTTTTTTTTTTTTTTGGATAATTCAATAGTAAAAAGAGAAGATATTTGAACCCTAAGCATCATGTTGAATATGTCAGAACGTGCCAACAAACTTACAAAGCTCTTGTCTCGAACCAATGTTATGTAATAATGTAGCAATCAATAAATTTTAATTAACTAGAACTATATATAATTCAAGCTGTGGCATTAATATCCATTTTTTATACTTAAATAATTATCCATGATTTAAGTCTAAAAGCCCAAAGTTTATGCCTTCAAAAAATTAAGAAATTACCACTACGCTTCCTTGGCATGATGGTCACTCCATAAATATAAGTACTTGTTGGGTATTAGGGGGGGGAGACAAAGGTCGGAGTTCAAGTCTCCAAAAATGAGTTTCACACATATTCACTTAGATTAAACTAAAGTAAAGTTCTATATCAGTCAAAAAAAAAAAATTCTTATACATATGTCCTTTTGTATGGTCAATTCAGTGGTAGATCCTGGACCATTTATTTACTTGTTTTTTATTTATTCATTTATTTTTTATAATTCAATAGTTAAGATAGAAGATTTGATCCCTAAGCATGTTGAAAACGTCATAAGGTGTCAACAAACCTACAAAGCACTTGTAGAGATATGCATTATTAGTTTAACCTAAGCTTGATCAAAGGAGCCTCCCCATGAATTATGGCGCAAAAATGGATCCTGGACCTTTTTTTTTTTTCGATAATTCAATAGTTAGGAGGGGAGATTTGATCCCTAAGCATCATGTTGAAAATGTAGAAGGTGCCAACAAACCAACAAAGCTCTTGTCCCAAACCAATATTATGTAATAATTTAGTGATAAGGAAATTTTAATTAACTAATCGCTAATCCGTGTAATGTACGGAAAACTTTTAGATCAAATGTTAAAATGTTCTAGTTTAAATATTATTCTAATTTCAACTATTTGAAAGCTAAATAGTTACGTTTGGGTTTTTTGGGTAGATAAGAGATTGGATTGGGTGAGAGAGAAGGAAGGCGGCAATTGACACTTAAGGTTTTCACCGTGTGTTGAGTTTTCAAAAATTTGGACTCAGGTTCTTCAAAATAAATAGTAAAGATGGTTTTACAAATATAAAATCAAAATTTTTGTTTTTTTATTTAAATAATGCTGAAAATTTGAGTGAGTATTAAGGGTTTCGACCTTGGTAGGAGTTTATATTTGTTGAAAATTTTGTTATAGAATTTTACTTGAAGTAGAATTTTCAAACTCTTGAAACATATATCTAATAGAGTTTTACTTAAAATAAAGAGAAATAATAAATATATAAGATATAAAACTTAAAATAAAAAATAAATAAAAATCTAAAATAAAAAGAAAAAGAAAATAGTGGTGACGTGGAATATTGTAGTAATTTCAGAGGTTTTGGTTATATATATATATATATATATATATATATATATATATATATATATATATATTAGAACTATATATAATTCAGGCTGAGGAAATAATATACTCTTAATTTCCTAATAATTATCCATGATTTAAGTCTAAAAGCCCAAAATTTACACTTTCAAAAAAATTGAGAAATTTTTAATGCACTCCCTTGGTGTGATGACACTCCACAAATATAAATTCTTTTGAAATATGGGGAGAAGGGATAAAGGTCAGGGGATAAAGTGAGTATTAAGGGTTTCGACCTTGGTAGGAGTTTATATTTGTTGAAAATTTTGTTATAGAATTTTAGTTGAAGTAGAATTTTCAAGCTCTTGAAACATTTATCTAATAGAGTTTTACTTAAAATAAAGAGAAATAATAAATATATAAGATATAAAACTTAAAATAAAATAAAAATAAAAATCTAAAATAAAAAGAAAAAGAAAATAGTGGTGACGTGGAAAATTGTAGTAGTTTTAGAGGTTTTGGTTATATATATATATATATATATATATATATATATATATATATATATTAGAATTTAGAACTATATATAATTCAGGCTGAGGAAATAATATACTCTTAATTTCCTAATAATTATCCATGATTTAAGTCTAAAAGCCCAAAATATATGCTTTCAAAAAAATTGAGAAATTTTTAATGCGCTCCTTTGGTGTGATGATTACTCCACAAGTATAAATGCTTTTGAAATGTGGGGAAAGAGGATTAAGGTCAGGGTTCAAGTTTCTAGAAATGAACTTCACAAGTATAAACTTAAATTAAACTAGAGCAGATTAAAATATCAAGAAAAAAAATTGCTTATACATGTGTCCTTTTGTAGGTTCTATGTAACGATGGATCCTAGATCATTTTTTTATTTGTTTTTGTTATTTTTTATTATTTGATAATTCAATAGTTAAGAGAGAAAATATTTGAACCCTAAGCTTTATGTTGAAAACGTCAGAAGGTGTCAACAAACCTACAACTTTTAACTGAGACAGTATACAACCCTATTTGACAAAGTTTTGTATTAAAACTGAAACGATTGGTCAAGTTTCCAAACTTAACTCTGAAATTTGAATTCTATAAAAGGAGCCTCTTATTGTCTTAAGAAAGCACATGAGACGCAAGATTTTAGATTGAGACAAGCGAAAATGGCTAGAAATCTTCAACTTACACCTTTAGTCTTTTCCCTCTTATTCCTTATGACCCTAATCAAAACCTCTCATGCTGGTAGCATCGCCACCTACTGGGGTCTAAATGTCAGTGAGGGAAACCTATCAACTACCTGTGGCACTGGAATATATGCCTATGTAAACTTAGCCTTCCTAAACGTATTTGGCAATGGCCAAACCCCAGAAATCAACCTTAATGGTCATTGCAACCCAGCATCCAATGGGTGCACCTTTCTTAGTGAAGATATAAAGTTTTGCCAAAAATTTGGACTTAAGGTCATGCTCTCAATTGGAGGTGGAGTTGGAAAGTACTTTCTAGCTTCTCCCAATGACGCAGAAAATGTAGCAACATATTTATGGAACAATTTCTTGGGTGGCAACTCCTCTTCGCGTCCATTTGGGGATGCCATATTGGATGGCATAAACTTTGACATTCAGCATGGTTCAACACAATATTGGCAAGACCTAGCAAAGAACTTAAAGAATCATTCCAATGTGTACTTATCCGCATCTCCACAATGTCCATTTCCTGATAACTTTCTTGGTACTGCACTTAACACAAATCTTTTTGACTATCTTTGGGTTCAATTCTATAACAATCCTCAATGCCAATATGATTTCAGTAACAGTAACACCACTAATCTTATAAGTTCATGGAACCAATGGAGTAGCTCATTAAAGGTGGGGAAATTATTTTTAGGCATACCTGCGGCTCCTCAGGCTGCTGTAAGTGGATATGTTCCATCTCAAGTGTTAAATGCTGAAATTCTTCCTTTGTTTAGGAAGTCACCAAATTATGGAGGTGTGATGCTTTGGAATAGGTATTATGATGAGTTAACTCGATTTTTTGCCACCATTCTTGAAAGTGTATGATGAATTATGCTTTGGTTAGTTTGAGAATGATAATAAATTGGGTATCTTTATTACCAATTTAAGATTATGTACAATTGGTTATTACCCTCCAAAGAGAGAATAAATCACTATAATGATGATTGTGTTCTTATTTCTTTTTCTTTTTCTTATTTTTATTATTTTTTTGTGTTTTGGCCCAAAGTCAAAGTAATTTTTTGCATGCACGTGGATGGAAACAAAGATAAAGTCCAGGGACAATATTATTTTTATTTAAAGTGATGGTTGTAGTTCCTTCATCAATTAAGAGGAGTGTCTGAGGGTACTCAGACAATAGTGAATATTCTTTTCATTTTATTTGTTTGACATTATAGATGTGGATGTGGTCGAATAGCCATGGAGGGGAAAATAAATAAAATAAATTGGAAATTTTAAGCTAGTAAGGAATAATTATTTGGAATGATTCGATCTATATGTAGATTTGAATGTTGAGCTTGACTTTCTTGGCTTGGACTATTTTTTCAGTCACGGTGTTGTGATTTCATGTATGCCTTATTTTTTTTTTTTTTTTTTTTTTTGGAAAACAAGCACAAAGTACGGATGTGGTTGGATATTTCCTTCAATTTGATACGTGCCCATCTGAAAACTTGGAACATTGTTAAGATCATAGTGGATATTGGATACTATATGGTACGTAGATGGAAATGGTGAATATTCTCTATTGTTTTTTTTTTCCCCATAAAATAAGCTAGAGAGAATATGCTTTGAATTTTCAGATTCAAAAAACCTAGCTATCAGTGAAATCTAGCACCCACACACGAGGAGATATGGGACCAAACATATGGCCATTAAGACACATGTTACGTCTAGTGCACATGAGCATTTGATGAAAGCCAAACCCAAAGGTCATTATATAATGTATATCCTATTTAAATATATGGATTGTTCCCAGGTTGAAGTTCTGACCCTGAAAGCCAGATGCACAACAACCCACCTATGTTTGGGTTTCAAAGAGAAAAACCCATTGAAGTTTGAACTTTATTATTCTATCGTACTATTTAATCCTGATCTTTGTTAGCTAAATTTGAGCAGACCAGTACATCTACATTACCGCCAAAGTCAAAGGGTGCAAGTGAATCCACTTGTAAAAACCTTTAACTGTTGCAAAGCTAAGGCATTTGAAAATGTCTCTTCAGCATCTTCTGAGAATTGCATGTAGATAGGAGTACACACTCCTTGATACAATGCCAGCCTCTGTTGTATAGTTTTCCTGCATGGCTATCAAAGTTACGTGATCAGCCACACTATTAGATTTACATTCCTCGCCTTTTCTCCAAACTCTCAATTAACTCATCAAGCAGACAATAGACCTCATTCATGAACTTCCGACTCAACGATATTTAAACAAAACGTAATTTAATAGCAATAAACTCTCAAAAGTAGCTGATCTCAGGGAATTAATTTGGTTTTCCAAGCTCCTGGTTAATTTTGGATTGCAGTAATTAATCCAGACACTAACGAACTTAGCAGTTCTATATTTTCAGCCACACAGTCAAAACTAAGACAAGATAGGACATTTATTATGCTAAATTTTGCATCACAATGACCAGCTAATTAAGAGTCTTTCAAGAGTAGACTTTATGCCTAAAGAAAAATCTAATAGACACAGAAAAATCTACTAAAGACTCAGATTCGTCCATCTATAAGAGGTGGAGGGGTCAAGCTATTGAAATTGAAATAATACAGTTTGACAAAGTGTACAGTTCAACGCTATCAGGGACAGTATATTTATTAGTGCTATATTAAGAACGTTTTTTAGTAAGCTATATTAAGCACATTATTCCTATTGAGTCCTCGTTAAATTTCATGTATATTACCACAATTGCATTCATGTTATGATACATTTCACTTAATTTTGTATATATAATTTGATAGTTATAAGTTACAACATGACTACAAAGGATTAGTGCTGCTTTAAGATTAAAACTAGAATTACATACAGAACGCTGTTAAAATTTTGGTATTTCATTCACTGTTCATGGCCCTGTGGGTTTTAAAATTTTGGTTTTTTTTCACTGTTGATGGCCCTGTGGGTTTTTTTTTCTTCATCAACGGCCCACTTAAAAATTGGTGATTGGGGTGTTATTATAAGGCCCACTTAAAATTCATTATGGACAAGGAACAAAACAAGAACAAGGAGAAATGGAGAATCCATCGAAGTCCTTCACTTGTTTTTTATTTTTATTTTTTGGGAATCCATTAAAGATGAAGAATCATTTCTGGTGCACAAAATGACTCATGTCTTAACCCAATATCCAATTGAAGTACTAGACTAACCCAATGCTACATTTAGGGGTGTCCACAGATCGGTTCGAGTCAAGTTTGTGGTCAACCTGAACTCAATCCAATTACTTTAGGTGGAAAAGAATAGAACTCACCATCAACCTCGAAGGAACTGTGGATCTGAGAGATTAAGATCAACCCACCCAGGTTGATCTAGAACTTGGGAAGGCCAGAAAGACTTTTATCAGTCAGTACTGCTAGTCATCTGCCCAAGATTTGATTCCAAATGAATATTTGGCAATTATGTTATAATTGAATTATTCTGGCCTCACATTGGGTAATCATGTTAGGTCAATACTCTAGATAAATTTAGTACAAGATAACATCCAAGAGAGCAAATTGATAAGGATGAAACAACTTGGTTGATTGTGATGAGGTTTTGGCGTTGCGTACCGAGAGATGCACTATTGGTTTAGTCAAACCTAAGCTTTGATCAAAGGAGCCTCCCCATGAAGTATGGCGCAAAAGTTGAGACTCCATGCCTTGTGCACGAATTAATTTTTATATATTTATTTATTTAACTATTCGATAATAAAGAATCATAATTAGAGTAAAGAAGCACAACTACGTTACATACAGTGCTACGTACAAAAGGAAAAACAAATGGAAAAAGGAAAGTATCTATCGAATACAAAAATGGCCGGCATGATTAAAGATAATTATTGAGAGAGAGAGAGAGAGAGAGAGAGAGAGAGAGAGAGAGAGAGAGAGAGAGAGAGAGAGAGAGAGAGAGAGAGAGAGAGAGAGAGAGAGAGAGAGAGAGAGAGAGAGAGAGAGAGAGAAAATGATTATTTTTAAAAATAAAATAAAAAAGTCAAACTCTGGATCTTGCAAATTAACACACTACAATAAACTTGAGTTTTTTCAACATATTTATATCCACAGTCGCTAAAAAATGTAGATAAAAACTGAATTTTCTACGGTTGAGTACAACCGTAAAGTAAAAATAAGGAAATTTATAAACTTATTTATGCAGTTGTTATAACTATTAAAAAAAATATTAAAAAGTATTTGGTTTTAGTTTTTTTCTTTAGGCACCGTAGTAAAAGGGGGTCTAAAAAATATTATAAAGAGAATAGTTTTATCAACAACTTCATCAACTATGCATAAAATAAAATAAATTTTGTATCAACGGTTGTAAAACGTTGGAAATCAATAACACTCTATTGTATTGTATAAAAGCTCATTTTAAACTCAGAGTTTAAAATGTTAAGGTAGGTTCTCTCTTGCTCTCACTCCCGTTCTCTTTCATAGCTCACATCTCTCTCGGCCTAAAATAAATTTGGTTTTTTTAAAAAAAAAAAAAAAATACTTATTTCAATGGTTTCAAACTGTTGAAATTTATCTCAAGCCAACATACATTTCAACAGTTTTCAATAACATTTCGACGTTTAATAATTGTTGATAAAGGTGAATTGCATTTTTCGACGATCACATAGGGTGTAGAAAAAAATTTTCAACATAATTTTTAGTGGCGGTTCTCAACGGTCACTTAAACTGTTGAAAATACTTTTTTCGACGGTTTCTAATACTTTTTTTGACGTTTTCAACCGTTGAAAATAGAAAATTTTCTTGTAGTGACATGCCCATGGAAAATTCTTAGGTACTTCGGAGCACGGAGAAATAGTGCTTCATTTTCTCATATTCACGGTAAACCCCACTATAAATTTAATGAGTGGACTCCATCATAAGTATGAGAGAAATAAACACCATTTTCATGCTTCAAGAGTACCTAAAAATTACTCCATGCCCATGCCTTTTTTCATAAATTAACCTGAATTTTTTTAAGAAGAATAATTAATTTCAGTTTTCATTATAGCTCCCAATAGAGCATTTGTTTTCACCTTCTTGGAGCAAGTCCACCAGAGAACCTTTAACCAAATTTGACTAAGTTTTTTATTAAAACTTAAACGAATTGGTCAAGTTTTTAAACTCAACTCTAAAATCTGAACGACTGAACCCTATAAAAGGAGCTTATTATAGTCTTATGAAAGCACAGGAGACACAAGTATTTTAGATTGAGACACTAGCAAAAATCATGGCTAGAAATCTTCAACTTACACCTTTAGTCTATTCCCTCTTATTCCTTATGACCTTAATCAAAACCTCTCATGCTAGAGGCATCGCTATCTACTGGGGTCAAATTGGCAATGAGGGAAACCTAACAACTACCTGTGCTACAGGAAGATATTCCTATGTAAACTTAGCCTTCCTAAACGTATTTGGCAATGGCCAAACCCCAGAAATCAACCTTGCTGGTCATTGCAACCCAGCATCCAATGGGTGCACCATTGTTAGTGAAGGTATAAGGTACTGCCAAAAGCATGGAATTAAGGTCATGCTCTCAATTGGAGGTGGAGTTGGAAACTACTCTCTAGCTTCTCCCAAGGATGCAGAAAAAGTAGCAAAATATTTATGGCACAATTTCTTGGGTGGAAAGTCATCTTCGCGGCCATTAGGGGATGCCATATTGGATGGCATAGACTTTGACATTGAGCTTGGTTCAACAAAATATTGGGAAGACCTAGCAAAGCACTTAAAGAAACATTCCAAGAAAAGAAGGAAGGTGTACTTGACAGCAGCTCCACAATGTCCATTTCCTGACAGATTTCTTGGTACTGCAATTAACACAGGTCATTTTGACTATGTTTGGGTTCAATTCTATAACAATCCTCAATGCCAATATAGTTCGGGTAACACCACTAATCTTATAAGCTCATGGAACCGATGGAGTACCTCGATAAAGGTGGGGAAATTATTTTTAGGCTTACCTGCGGCTCCTCAGGCAGCTGGAAGTGGATATGTTCCACCTGATGTGTTGACTTCTCAAATTCTTCCTGTGATTAGGAAGTCACCAAAGTATGGAGGTGTGATGCTTTGGTCAAGATATTATGATGGTTTAACTGGATATAGTTCCTCCATTATTGAAAGTGTATGATGAAATATGCTTAATTTGGTTGGTTTGAGATTCATAATAAATTGGATATCTTTATCAATTTAAGATTTTGTGCGTTTGGTTATTACACTCCAAAGAGAAAATAGATCATTAAAATGATGATTGTGTTCTTTTTCTTTTGTTTTTTTTTTGTGTTTTGGCCCAAAGTCAATGTATTTTTGTGCAATGGGAACAACGACTAAGTCCATATTTTAAGGGACAACATTATTTTATTTGAAGTGGTGGTTGTTGCCTCACGTAATAAGGTTATGATATTGGCAACTTGGAAGCTTCCTTTTTACTTTCTGTTATTTTAATTTTAGTTGGTTTGGAGTTGAAGGTTTCTTTGGTGTAAGTAACTGGGGTGCAAAATGTTTAACCTCACAAAATTGTGACATATTCACGGACGTTTGCAACCTTTTGTACTAATTCAAATCTTTTTTTTTATTTTTTTATTTCATAGTTGTAGATCCAAAAGAAAGGTCTTCATTTCTGCGGCTCCACTAGGTAGTGCCATAAAAAGTATTTCTTTTGATTATGTTTAGGTGCAATCTACAACAAATAATTCATTATAGGAACAATGCTGCAAATCTTTTATGGCCTGTTTGGAAGTTTAGAGAGGGAGGAGAGTAGAGGAGAGAAGAGTAGAGAGGAATGGTTATCATCTACCTTGTTTGGATGTTTTTAAAATTAGTAAGGGGGAAAGAAGTAATTAGCCCTTCCTCTTGTTTGGATGTTTTAAAAATTAAGATGGAGAAGAGAGAAAATGATTTAAATAGACAAATTTACCCCTATTTGAAAATGAACTTGCAACATTGGTCTATGATTAATGGGCCCAATTTTCCCACCAAAATTTGTGAGCACGGACAATGAAGCTTTCACAATATGGAAGCGCGAGTGTTGTACTATTCTCTTTGATTTTTTTTTTTAAATTAAAATTTTCCTCCATTTTCTCACTAACCAAACAGAGAATAAAGAACATTCTAATCACAGATTATCACTAAAATACCTAAACTATATCAATTTTCCTATAAAAAAATCGAATGAAAGATAAAACGCAAGAAAATCAAGAACTAGAATTAAAGAAAAAAAAAAGGGATCCACAGAATTGCCTTCAAGTGGATTGGTAGATGCCTTAGCTTGTGAAGCCATTTCCTCTTGTAATTTACACTAGCAATAGCAAAGTAGAGAAGTCTACAACTCCAGTTCCATCACACCCAAGCATAACATAGAGAGTAATTCTAATAGATAGCGTCTGTGACTCTCAAGTAAAAATGTCGAAGATGAACATAGACATCACAGCATCGGTGAAGCCAGAGTACCAGTCTTAGATCAGGACCCTCCGTTCACCAGAGTCCAAACAGATGCATAACAATTTTTAACTACAGTTTCTGTCATTTTCCTCTGTTTTTTCAGAGTCTAAACAGAGCAGAGCAGAGCACTGCTAAAAGTACCAGTGCACATTGATGAAGCACGATCAAGGACACAATTCCAAGCGAATAAAAAAGTAAATTGAAGTTCAGAAATATATCGTGAAAAATAGTGAAATTTTGGACCTCCAAAGCCAAAAGAACACTGAAAATCAGCCAGAAACAGTCATTATTTATAAGACTCGGCAGCGTCTAAATAGTGAGATTCAATTTTTTTTCATTCACCTTAAATTTTCTCAAGAAACAAACAAAGATTATTTATATAATCGGTTTGTAATTTTGTTAAATTAAAAAGGGTAAATTGAAGAATTCATTTGGTCAATAATTTATCTACTCTAATCTCCCTACAAATCTCTCCAATTTAGGGAAATTAAAAATGAGGGGTTAGAGGTAGTTGAAACCCTTCTAAACCCCTCCAAACCCCTCCCCCTCCTTCCTTAAAAAACTTCAAATAAGGTAATTAAATTACTCCCCTTTACTCTACTCCCCCTCCTTTTTTAAACATCCAAACAGGCCATTTAGGTCTTGAAACCAATGGACACTAATTTCAGTCCAAGATAAGTAGCCATTTTTGGGGATTCCTGCAGGCTGCTACTCTTGATGGTACTGGCATGGCTATACTCCGCCAGATGAACTAAAGGTTTAGGTTCTGCTAACTATGGAGGGATCGATCATGCTATGAAATACACGGTTTGACAAAGCGTGTGTAGTTCAACTATTAAGGGCAATATCGGTATCGCCGTATTATGTACAATATGAACTATATAATAAGACATTCAATTTTGATACTCCTATATTATAAGACATTTACTTAAAAATATATATATAATTTATAAATATCTAAAAACTGAAGTGTGTTGTTTATTGTTGTTAACTTGTTATGCACCCAGTGGCAGCTCCGGGAAATTTTTTGAGAGTGGCCATTAAGAGACTTAAATTATACAAAATCAAATAAAAAAGAAAACTTCATATATTGGCAACAAAAAAAAAAAAAAAATACACACAGACAAACACATAAAGTCTTACAATTTCCTTTTACGAATTTTCTTATTTTAAAATCGTTACATGATAGTCTCGTTATTAATGTTGAAAGCTGCATCTCTTTCAAAATTTTAATCAAATAAAATTTTTCATGAACTTCTTCTTTTTGTTTGTAAGGACGTAATATATTGTTAAGGGAACCAAAGTAAAAGGACAAACTTAGTTGTAGCCTAATGCTACAACTCTCATTAAACAAATTAACATTGTAACAATTTTTGAAAATCTAACTGTTGAATTGCATATTCTTTATATTCTTAAAACACAAGTCAAATTTTATACTAATCGGATATTAATTATTATTCGATCCATAAACTTATTTTTTATGTATAATTTTAGACTACAAAAACTCAAAATTTAAACATTTGATCGATAACATAGTTATTAATCTTTAATTTTTTTTAAATTTTGCAGTTATGGAGGATATAAAAAGAAAATGTAATTAAATAGTGGATTTATCAAAATTCACATCTAATAAAAAAATATTAAATAAAGTTGTAGCCTTAGTCTACAACTAAGTTTGTTACCAAATTTTGTCCAAATTTTAATTATGTTGGGCCTAAAAAAAAAAAAAATTAGGGTGGTCACAAAATTTTTTTAAGGATAAAAAAATTATATATTTTTAAAATTTATACATAATAATTTTTTTATTCGAGGTCAGGGTGGTCTAGTGACCATCTTGGACTCTATGTGAAGCAGCCTATGTACGCTTCTATTAAGCAAGATCAATTTAGCATTTCAGTCCACCTCGGTCCTTTTCAGTCTACTTCGATCTATTTGGCCCATTTGCTCTATTTCGGTCTAGTTCAGTCCATTTTGTCCATTTCGGTCCATTCATTTTATTTTGGTCCACTTCGATCAATTCCACTTCATTGATGTTTTGGGAGGAAAGGTTTGTATAGAAAAATGAGCCATTTCATTGATGTTTATAGGGTAAGTCCAAGAGAATAATGTTTATGTTATAAGGATTTATTCATTTGGATATCTGATATTAAAATTGTTGTTTTCTCGGGGGATTAAAATCAAACATTGCCCAAGCCTATGTAACGGAGGATGATTGTTTTTCCTCTAAAACAGGTGTGGCACATGTGATGAAGTGATAGGCAACTGGTTACGAAGTTGAACAAAATTCATGACCTTTTGGAATCAACTGGGCATCTCTAAAAAATACTTTGACTCTTGAATGACTTGAATGATATGAGTGTCTAAATAATATTTTTAAAATGATATATACAAGAGCATTTAAAACACAAAAGGGCCTAATTTTCAATGGAAATACTCAAGTGGTGCGCTCATTGATCTAGAGAGTAACATAAACTCAAACTCTCAAGTTCAATTAATCACACTGTCGGTTCATGAGCTTTCTAAGATGTCTCGTGGTAGAGAATGGATCATCCTAACTAAAGATTGGGACATTACTAAAGACTTGGTCAACTTAATGAGCAACATCTAAAAATTGTACATAAATTTTGAAAGTGCTGCATAAAATAATTTGATGGTCAATATTCAATAATTCTTATATATATATATATATATATATATAAAAAGATTAAAAAAAAAAGAAAAGATATTTCATAATTTATTTACACTATGTTTGAATGGAAGGAGATGGCACTTCTAATATGCTCAACATAAATATTTCGTACAATATTTTTTTGTAAAGATCTTCTTTTTGGAGAAAATATAATAATATAAAAGGTAAATTATAAATTACACCCCTAAAGTTTGGAGGTGTTTGGATTTTATACCCTGAAGTTTCAAACTTTAAATTTTACTCTCTAAAGTTTGAGATGTTTGGATTTTACACCCTGAAGTTTCAAACTTTATATTTACCCCCTAAAGTTAGGGAATGTTTGGATTTCACACCCCCAAATTCTGAAACAATAGAGTGTAAAATCCAGACACTCCTAAACTTTAGGGAGTAAAATCCAATCACCCCTAAAATATAGGGAGTAAAATCCAAATTCTAAAACGTCGGGGTGTAAAATCCAAACACCCCCAAACGTCAGGGGGTAAAATCCAAATTCTAAAACTTCAGTTTGTAAAATCCAATTACCTCTAAACTTTAGGGGTGTAATTTGCAATTTACCCTAATATAAATGATAATAAGTTAATATGGCTGGACCATCGGATATATACGTATACGTAAAAAAGAAGAGGGACATGAACTGATGAAAGCTTTACAGATAGTTACTTTCATTGCCTCAACTCACAAGTAAATCTCCTTATAAGTCTTTTTAACCATACGGTACGCACTCTCTCCCACCATATTTGAAATTTTTGGTATATATAATACAATACAGTTGCTGTCTTTTAGAGCAACTTCTCTTCTCAGCTAGTTGTTGTTCCATATTTTCTTTCTTTCTCTTCTCTTCAGCAGCCGCAATAATTGTCTCCCTTTCTCTTTCTCAGTTTACTGTAACTGTAGATTTGTAATTACTATAATGTAATGAAGGATTTAGCTTCAGTAATATTATAGAAATGATAGGATGTGATGCGTGACTAACACTCATTTCACAGCTAAGGCAACAAAGCTATGGTTTGCATGTAGTCCTTCTAAGGCATCAATGGCTTTGCAATTCACAGTAAAATTAAAATAACAAACAAACTAGGAAAAAACTAACAACTAATCATAAGGCAATACACAAGCTTTCTCTCTAGCTTCTTTGGAAAATCAAAGTTGCTAGTGTCTAAACAATTTATAATATGGATTTTGCACCCAAAAAAAAAAACCCAAGAGATTTTGCAGTAGGATTATATATGATGTCAAAACTTGGCTTCCAAGAGATCACTTGCCAGTGCCAAGTAAAAGATCTTATCCACAAAGATATTTAAATTTATAATTTTTTATATTTTAACATTTAGTAAACTACAAAAAATTGAATTAAATGGTAAACACACATCAAATTAACATGAAATGTACTTCAAATTACCAAAATATTAGGGGCATAATATATTATTAAGTAAAATGTTTTGAAATTTTGAAGCAAAACATGTCGTTGTCAAATTTTAAAAATGAGGTGCGTATATCCTGATTCCTGAATCCCATAAAAGGGAGCAACCCCCCATACCATGGCAGCAACAAAAACCAAAGACATTGCCATATTGATAACTAGCAAAATTAAATGGCTAAAATTCCTCTGCCTACAGCTCTACTCCTTCCTCTCCTCATCCTAGTCTTCATCAGAACCTCTCAAGCTGGTGGCATTGCCGTTTACTGGGGTCAGAGTGGCTATGAAGGAACTCTAACTGAAACATGTGCCACTGGAAAATATTCCCATGTAATCATATCTTTTCTGAACCATTTTGGCAATGGTCGAACCCCAGAAATCAGCCTTGCAGGTCTTTGTAACCCAGTTTCCAATGGGTGCACCATGGTTAGCCCTTGCATAAGATATTGCCAAAGCCGAGGAATTAAGGTGATACTCTCAATTGGAGGTGGCATTGGAAGCTACTCTCTAGCTTCTTCAATGGATGCCAAAAATGTAGCTGATTATGTATGGAACAATTTCTTGGATGGACAGTCACCTTCACGTCCACTAGGTGATGCAATATTACATGGCATAGATTTTGACATAGAGCTTGGCTCAACACTTCATTGGGATGATCTTGCTAGGTACCTAAAGGCATATAGTCAGTCAGGAAGAGTTGTGCACTTAAGTGCAGCTCCTCAATGTCCATTTCCTGATAGTTTTTATGGACTTATGTAATGAGTAATGACTTGTTATAAATCTTTTTACTGTTTGATGTTATATTGAGGTTTAAGACTTAAAAGTTAAGACTAAATGTTTTGTATTATTTGATATTTAGTTATTGACTTGTAAATCTTCTTATTGTGTGATGTTAAATTGATGTTATATTGATGTTTAAGACTTAAGAGTTAAGACTAAATGATTTGTATCATTTGATATTTAGTTATTTATTTATTTGAATTGACAATTTTATGTTGTACTAGAATACATATAAATTATTTTTTAGGAACTCCAAAACACCCTGAAACGGTACACCAAAATCGGCCGGTATAGAAATATTTCATTCCACTAGCCAAACCAAAACAAAGTCCAAAACGGTATTCATAACATTGACTTGTATGACACTATAGATGTGGATGTGGTCGGATAGCCATGAAGGGAAAAAAATAAATAAATTGGGATTTAAGCTAGTACGGATTAATTATTTGGCATGATTCTATACATAAATTTGAATGTTGAGCTTGACTTTCTTGGCTTGGACTATTTTTTCAGTCACGGTGTTGTGATTTCATGTATGCCTTTTATTTTTTCTGGAAAACAAGCACAAAGAATCAAAGATGTGGATGTAGTTGGATATTTCCTTCAGTTTGATACATGCCCATATGAAAACTTGAAACATTGTTATAATCATGGTGGATATTGGATGCCTCATAGTATGCACATGGAAATGGAGAATATACTCATTTGCCATATAGTGTGTACATGGAAATGGAGAATATACTCTATATTGTTTTTTTTTTTTTTTTACTAGAAAATGAGTTAGAGATAATATTCTTTATTTGAACCGGAACAAAATGAAAATTCAAGAAAATATATATTAAATATTAGTTTATTAAAAACAATCTGGTTTTTATGCCATTGCCTGATTGGTTGACATTAGTGATCGAATTTTATAGCATCTGGTTTCTATAGTGATTGTATTGTGATTAATATTTTGGATGACCAAATTGTGTTATGTACTGTGTTGGTGTTTAACAAGATAAAACGGCAAGCTCTATAGATTTCTGAACATGTATCAGGAAATTTAAAAAACAGTATTCTACCAAAAACAAACAGAACAAAGCACCAAAGAGAAGCAAGTGGAACCATGAAATACACATAAATAATAATGCAAGCAAAATTCACGTCTATCCATCAGAGGGAAACCCCAGAACAGATTCGAGTACCCTGACAGTTCAAAATAATCACAGGCATCTACGCTTTCCGGACCTGGATATTGTGGGTAGATTGGAACCGCCAGATGGGTTGTCTTCCACTCTGGAGAAGTGCTACCTCTTCTCCTTCCTTCACCATCCCTTGCTTCTGTACATGAAAACCAAAAAAAGTATATTACAATGATGAAGATGTGATCATATGAAACCTATTTAATTTGAATTTTCGGTTTCAGAAAATCTAGCACTCTATGGATAGAACACTGGTTGAATTATGGATAGCATCTATTCATCACCTTATGGGCTTACACAATTCAACAAGCTCTGATTTCCAAGAAAACTATAAAGATTGCGTAAGGATAGTCCACTTAAGGTTGGGAGTGCCATATCTCCAGTTGTCTTTTATAGAGATATACCCTCTAAATTGAAATGTCATTCATCAGTCCAAATGGACAGCATGGTCAGTCATAAAGTATACCATGTAAGATACATGGAAAAGCAAAAGCACAAATGTCACAGGGCAAGAGATATTGAGCCCATGTTGAAGGTTATTGGGGTAAGGCTTCCATCCAATGCTCCTATGCACAAGACAAGATACGGGACCAAGATACGGGACCAACACATGGCCATTCAGGACACATGTTGCGTCCAGTGCACAGGAGCATTTGATGCAAGCCAAACCCAAAGGTTATTATATAATATATATATATCCTATCTAAATATGGATTGTTCCCAGGTTGAAGTTCTGACCCTGAAAGCCAGATGCACCACAACCCATCTATGTTTGGGTTTCAAAGAGAAACACATTGAAGTTTGGACTTATAATTCTATTGTATTATTTAATGCTGATCTTTGTTAGCTAAATTTGAGCGGACCATTACATCTTCATTACTGCCCAAGTCAAATGATGCAAGTGAATTCTCTTGTAAAAACCTTTACCCGTAATAAAGCTAAGGCATTTGAAAATGTCTCTTCAGCATCTTCTGAGAATTGCATGTAGATAGGACAGACTCCTTGATACACTGCCAGCCTCTGTTGAATAGTCTTCCTGCATGGCCATCAAAGTTATGTGATCAGCCACATTATTAGATTTACATTCCTTGGCTTTTCTCCGAACTCTCAATTTACTCATCAAGCAGACAATAGACCTCATTCATGAACTTCCGACTCAACGATATTTAAACAAAATGTAAATTAATAGAAATAAACTCTCAAAAGTAGCTGATCTCAGGAAAATAATTTGATTTTCCCAGCTCCAGGTTAATTTTGGATTTCAGTAATTAATCCAGACATTAACGAACTTAGCAGTTCTATATTTTCAGCCATACAGTCAACTAAGACAAGATAGGACATTTATTATGCCAGATTTTGCATCACAATGACCAGCTAAGAGTCTGTCAAGAGTAGACTTATGCCTAAAGAAAAATCTAATAAAGACAGAAAATATGCCTGCAGCATGATGAGGTCCAATATGCAATACTGTATCATAACCTCCCATGTAAACAGTATCCTCATTGCGTAACAGTTTTGGGACTTAAGGATAGGAGAAACTCACTCATTTGTAAAAGCAAAAATAGTGCCAGAAGGCCGATAGTGGCTCAGTAGAGTAGCCATGAAACCAGTTCTGGTGAAGACAACAATTGAGGTTCCAAGAGTGTTAGACATCATGGTTGCATGGTAAGCAAACATTTCGCTCATATGATTCTACACACAACAAAAAAACTTCCAGTCAGTATTCAGTGTTAAAAATCAAATAGGTTTTTTTTCGGAGGGGGGGAGGCGGTGCAGATAGAGACTCCATGAAACATCAAAATATATGAAATTTGCATCAAATAACCTTGAAGGCTTGACCAAGATTAGCTGGCATTTCACTGCCTGATATTGTAGCCTCAGTCCGTAATGCAACTGTGTGCATGACTTTCACAGCTTTCAAAGGGAACCTGCATGGCAGTGAAATCATGTCATTTGAGTGCATTAAGGTGTAAAAGTTTACACATAAATAATCCATATTATTTAAGCCCATAGTGGCTTGTAAGCAATATGGATGTTACTTGCTCTATTGCAACCTGAGCAATGCCACTGAAACACAAATCTGCAGTGACCAAAATTTGACAGCAAGGAACCAAACCATTCAATCTTAGGTATTTTTCCAGGGACATCAAATCTCTCTGTACCCACCAAGGATTGATCAGAAGTAAGTAAATACTTCTCATTGTGCATGATGCTTACACCCAAAAAAAATAATCTCCAATCACATCCAAAGTAACAGACTAGTGTCTAACCGTATACAGCTACTGTAATTGGGTACCACTTTCTCTGTTTTTAATTAAATTAATTACTTATCCAAAAAAAAAAAAAAAACATCTTAAGTAACAGACTACAAAGTCAAAAAGAAGTAGCTTACTTTCCATGAGCAGTTTCACCAGAAAGCATGACTGCATCAGCACCCTCTCGGACAGCAATGGCAATGTCTGATACCTCTGCTCTGGTTGGTGTTGGGTGTACAATCATGCTTTCCAGCATATTTGTTGCCACAATAACAGCCTTCCCCATGCTACGGCAGATCCTGATTATCTCTTCCTGCATTTTGAATTGAAATGTTCTGAATGTCAAAGAGTAACTCAACTTGACCTCTTAAAAGTTCATATAAAAGGCCACCAAAACAGGCAATGACATCCCTTTTGTTGCTATTCTATTAAAACTTAAAAGTAAAATACCTGCAGAAGTGGAACCTCCTCAATAGGGAGCTCTGCACCAAGGTCTCCTCTTGCAACCATTGCCTGGAATAGGAAGAGCATGTGTTACTTCAAGCAGGTGCCAGGTAGTACACAAGAAAGGCAAGAATCCAGATTTTTTATTTTTTTATTGATAAGTAAGAAGCCAGATTTAGATCAATATTAAAGAAAACTGGTGGAATTCTAGGTCTAAATGATAACTGTCCATCAAATGGAGGAGCAACTAGAAGATAAAATGCAAGGATTAGGGAGATCACCCCATCAGATGCTGTGATAATGGAATGCAAATTTGGGATAGAGTCTGCACTTTCAATTTTGACAATGACATGTATATCTGCACCACAGCCTGCCATAGAAAATGGAAAAATTATATTATAATTGGTACTCTGGGGAAGACCAACAAGCATGTTCAAATTTCTTTTTTAAATTAAGGTATTTTGTCTCTATGTTTACTTTGCAGATAATTCTTCAATTCATGAACTACTTGTGCATCTTTAACAAAGGAGACGGCATAAAAATCAACTTTGTTGTCCACTCCGAATTTGATATCATCCCAATCCTTCTCTGCAACAAACCAATATAAACATTTATGTCCATTTGGAAAATGAAAAAATTTCAGTAACTGCTCACCTAGAGAGAGAAAGAGAGAGAGGAAAAGGCAAATCAGTAGGATAGTACAGAGGGCATAAGGATTCAAGGTCTAACCAGTGATGGAAGGTAGTGTTGCACTCTTTCCTCGAACATTTAAGTGACGCCTAGACTTGAGCTCTCCTCCATCAACGACTACACATTTCACTGAATCTTCTGTCTTGGATTTCACCATCAACGACATCATACCACCTATAGCATAGATCAAGAGTCAGCCGTGCAGTGCATATGTCATAAAAGGAAATGTTACATCATTCCTAATTCTGATCTGATATACACAGAACAGAGCTTGCCTCTTTAATCACACTTGCAATCCAAAAACAATCATCTATCAACAGAATCTACAGTTAGCTTAAAATCTATGGTTCTTAAAGGCTCTGAAGAGTCTGAACTAGCGGAAACAGGTACTAATTTGAACTTGTTATGATAATTCATCTCAAGTGCTTCAAGAGAATTCCATGGGCAGAAACCCTTCACAATACTAAAGCTGATAACCCCTTATAAAAGCATTACGGGTTCTAAAATCTTAAACAAAGTGTGAAATCTCAGCATACAACATAAGCCTCTTTGCACCCAATTCAAATGCTCTCGGTCACAAATTCTTAAAAATCTTTAAAAGCAGAGCCCACTGGACTGATATCAACAAATTACATGTTTATCAACAGTGTGAGAGACATGGTACATGGTGGCTCATATTCCATTCAGTAGTTAATGATATTTTTCTGTCACACAACAATATAATAAACATTTCTAAAAGCATATTGACTTCATATTTGGGAATATAACACAACTTTCACAGTGATATTCACAGGCATGCACACATACAATAGTCTGATCTCAGTACTCAGAAAGTTTGGTAAGTGACAGAACATGCGGATACCACTCAAATGTGTGTGTAAATATGAATGTGTATTTGTGTGTTTACAGCATATTTTGGTCTGTAGGTATTGATACAAAATTTAAATAAACCTTCTCAGAAAAAAATAAATAAAAATCTATGTATGTATCAAATAAAAGGGTTGTGAATCTGGCAAGACTTACAGGCAAGGATTTTTTTTAACCTCATCCTGTAGTGAAAAAAAAAAATTCAATATATATCCTTTAGTAAATATTAAAATATATGACATCCTAGTATTTGAAAAAAAAAATGATAAAACTTTGAGCATGAATGGTATTCTCTCCTCTAAGTGATACTTTAATCAATGACCATGGTCTAGATGATAGAAACGTCCTTGTTTAATAGAAAGGACAAGTATAGCATACCATCAACAAGAAGCATGTCATTCTCTTCTACATCATTAACAAAATCATCATAGTTCACGCTAACACAATCCGCTGAGCCAACCCCTCTCCGAATCGTAAAAGTGAATTCTTGCCCACTTGTCAACATGATTGGTTGGGGCAGGTCCCCACTCCTAACTTCAGGGCCCTGATGACAACCAATAATACATAAACAAAGACATTAAACCAACCCAAATATAATATTAATAATCAATATATAGTTACACATGGAAATATGTAACTATTATATGAAATAGCATGTTAAAATTTTGTTCTTCATAATACCCTTGTGAAAAGAATGTCAATAAGTCTTTTGACACAAAAAATTTTACATTTATAAAAGTCGTGTCAGCGATGTACCCATGTGAAAGTAATGTTGCACCAATCACAACTAGCCACCTTAACAACTCGGGAATTTTTTTTAAAAAAATTTGCAAACTTTTTTGTGTCCCCAACATTGCTCTATGAAAACAGCCTCTCCATTACACTTTACACAATGAAACCATTCAGTTAATATGCAATTATCAGTTTTTTATCCAAGTAATGCCAAACCCACTTGTGCAAAATGGTGTACTAACTTAACATAAAAGCGAAAAATACGAAACGAATACACGACTTGCACTTTGTGAATGGTGTACAATAAAAGTCGTGTTAGCGATGTACCCATATGAAAGTAATGTTGCACCAATCACAACTATCCACCTCAACATTCAGTTAATATGCAATTGTCAGTTTTTATCCAAGAAATGCCAAAACCCACTTATGCAAAACGGTGTACTAACTAAACATAAAACCCGAAAACACGAAACGAATTCACAACGATTAAAAACTTGCTTGCCTTGGTGTCAAGCATGATAGCAATGACATTGTCTTTGCTCTGTGCATTGTACTCCTTAACCAAGTCTATGACTCTCTGATGAGACGCGTGGTCTCCGTGCGACATGTTCATCCTCGCAACATTCATTCCAGCCTCAGCAAGCTTCCATATCATCTCCCTCGTGTTCGTCGAAGGCCCGATCGTGCAAACGATCTTCGTCTTTCGCCTAACTATCGGCTTCGACCACATCGACCCCACCGATTTGTCAAGCAGTTCCTGAACATCTACGTGCTCAAATTGCTCCACTCTCTAATCAAACAAAATCGTAAAGAAAGATTCAAAATTCGCAACTTCCAATAATTCAATAACACGGTGAGTAGTAGTAGTAGTAGCAGCACAGACCTTTGGTACATCTTGGGGTGAGACGGGAATGAGCTCGGGCTCGGCACGTGCGGATCTCACTGCCACAATGCGAGAGGCGGTGGTGGTGGTGTTGTTCTCACGTGGGAAGGAGACTCTGGAGGCGAGAGTTGAAGGATTGAGCTGTGGGGATCGAGAGTTAGGGCAGAGTAAGGAGGTTTGAATGGATCGGGTGGCGACGACTTGAGCCATTGTTGCAGAGAGAGAGAGAAGAAAGGAATTGGAGATTTTCAGAGAGAGAGAGAGAGAGAGAGAGGAGTGAGAGAGTTTTGAAGGGAATGGGAGTGATGAGTATTTTGGAGGTTGGAGATATCGATGGTTGTTGAAGTTTTGGCGGAGGAATTGAGGAGAGAGAGAGAGAGAGAGCGCTTTGGTTGTATCGAAGAAATAGAGAAATGAATAGCGATTTTCTGTAAAGTTTTAATTTCAATTCAACCGCATTTGGGTTTGTGGGTTTAAGCAGGGGAAAGAAAATGGGAGTGTGTGCGTGTGAATTTGGGGTTTAGAGGTTTTAACTTTGACCTCTGGAAGGAATAAATGCGACGTCGTTTAAGTATTTTGGGATTTAGGTTGTGATGAATTTGTCTATTTTGAAGTGGATGTTCATGTAGTTCCGAATTCAATTTCCTATTATTGAATTTGATGGATTATAAAAGAACCAAATCCAAATGAATATGTTTGTTCCCCTCGTTAATGTGTGGGAATTTAAAGACCTTTTTTTTTTTTTGCTTTTGGGAGTTTAAAAAAATTAATTTATAATTGTGTATTTGTGTGTATATATATAGTTTTAGTTTTATCATTATAATGTTTGTCATTTATTTAATAAATTGAATTGAATTGTTAAATCTAAAATTTGAGTAAACCACACTTTTAGCCCTTTAACAATGGAGTATTTTCTAAGGTTCAAGTAGAAAAATAAAATAAAATAAAAAAGAACAACAATGGGGTAATTTTAATTTGGTTCATATATATTTAATCTAGCCAATTTTTTTCTTTGCTATTAATTTTATCAATTTCATCTATAATTGTATTAACCAAGTTAATTTCCATGAATAAAATTAACTTGGTAATTACAATGGAGATGAGATATTTTAATTTTGGAAGTCTCCATTGGAAATACCAGGAGATGCCAACTAATTGAGTTACAAAGTTCTTTGTATACAATCAAATTCCAATGATGTTCACTCATAATAATTGTTCTTTATCATTAGACCCGAGGTATCAATTGGTTTGGATCCACTAATAACAAATGTAAATAGGACTATTAACATCATAGTTTGACCCTAACATTTTGCAATAAAAAAAATGAACCTCGTATAATTTTTTTAAAAATAAAAAACTGAACCTAATTAACTCAAAACAATCGGTTTGGGTCTTCCACAATGCAGATATGATAGAGGTTATAATAGACAAAACTACATAGAGGATTATTCCACTCGTAATCCTCCAATTTCCTTCTTCTTTTTTTCTTTTGCTAGATAATCCCTCCCATAATCCCATTACTTGATACTCACATAAAAATGATGATGACATTGGGGATTAAAAATAGCAATTTGTCTTAGAATTTAACTTTGACTGGGTTAGCTTTGTTGGGTCACCAACTGCGCAATTCTCTACCAAATAATAAATTTGAACCTTGATGAGAAGAAAGGGAGAATATATAAGAGTGAGATTTTGGATTTATCATGGAATCGTATTCTTGGATTGTTGTCTAATTTTGCGATATTTTCATCCTTAAAGAAATATATATATAACCTAAAAGATAAAGCGTAACATTTATTGTTACTACCTTCTTCTGAGCCACATTAACATAGCTATTTGGTTCGTTGTGGTCCACTTTGGTTCACTCGGTCCAATTGGTACATTTTGGTTCATTCGGTCCATGTCGGTCTAATTCAGTCCTCTCAGTCCATTTCGATCCATTTAGTACACTTCTGTCCAATTCGTCCAAATTGGTCCATTTCGGTTACTTCAGTCAATTTCGATCCACTTGGTCCGTTAGGTCAATTTCGGCCATTTCGGTCTAATTCAGTCAATTTTGACCATTTCAGTCCAATTCGGTCCATTTAGTCTATTCTGGTCCATTCGATCCACTACTTTGATCCAATTCGGTCCATTTAGTCTACTCTGGTCCATTCAATCCATTACTTCGATCCAATTCAGTGATGCTTTGAAATGAGAAGTTTGTGTAAAAAGAGGAGATGATTCATTGAGAATTATTCTTTTTAATGTAATGTTGATAAGTTTTTTTTATAAAATTACATTTTTTTTAATGTTATTAAAGTCTTGTATTTTTTTTCCTAATATAAGTAATTTATTTATTTATATCTTTCTCTTTAGATCATTCAAGATGTATAGAGGACGAATCGTTTGTAAGGAGTACTAAAAACAAATTACAACCATACATTACATTATTTATATACAAAATATCTTGTCTTATATAATAATTGAATGTAAATGTATTATGTTTCTTTAAAAAAATTACAAAACATAAAACACTTTCAAATAAAAAATATAGATAACTTTATTTAGAAATTTTAATATATCGTATTAAGTAGACTTTGTTAGAAAATAATCAAATCATTTTAAAAATAGTTTGGAACTAGAACTTATAAGTCTCATCTATTATTTTAATTTTTCACTTAACAAAAAAAAATCGTCAAATTTTTTCACCTAACTAACTGACTAAATTACCAACTAAACTTATACGGTACAAAAGCTACAAGTCGTATACAGTAAAAGCAAACAATAGGCAAAACTAGTTTACGTTCAGTCTTCTTCATAGGCTGCTTCTTCTCATTTTCTTCTTTCAATCTCTGATTAAATCGTTGCTCTTTAACCTGTGAATTCTTAATACTCTGATAAAGAGCACATGAGAGGCTAGAGAAAAATGCATATATTTGCTTTTAGCTCAAATTATATTCTAATAAGCTATAACCCTTTCCACTGATAAAGGTTTAACTTTAACCTCTGATCTGAAGGAAGAAATGCGACGTCGTTTAAGTATTTGGGATTTAGGTTTGAATGTGATTGCCTATTTTGAAGAGGATGTCATGTAGTTCCAAATTCAATTTCAATATTATTGAATTTGATTGAGCATAAAAAAATCAAATCCAAATGAATATTTTTTCTCTCTCTAATGTGAAGGAGTTTAAGGAATGATTCTTTTTTCGTGGTTTCTAGGAGTCGAAAAAATTAATTATAATTGTGTGTGTATATATACTATTTTAGTCTCTAAATTTTTTATAAAAAAAAAATTCATCATTAAAATTTGTAAACAGTTTTTTTTTTTTAAATAGTTTAAAGACAAAAATAGGAATGAAAAACAGACATAACTCTCTTATTTTAAATCCAAAGTAGGCAAAATTTGTGTTCAAATTAAAGTCCATAATGTCTACATTCTAATGAAACAAACTTTACTCAAAAATTATTTATGGTTAATTCAAATATTATGGTCAAAACTATGAGCAAATGTTATTTTTCAACATCGTTTTTAAAACGATTTAATTAAGCACTTTTAAGTTGTGATTGCCTTCAAACTATTGAGAACTCTTTAATTATCCTTGGTTGATGTGTATCAAGTTCATCATTGGAGCTAGAGGCCAAAAATGTTATTAATAGATACAAATGAGGTGTTTACAAATGGGGTGTAGACCACTTTTACCATGGTCCATGTGTGCATTTCATGGTTCACTTTCTTCCTCTTTTCTTTGTTAATGTAAAAATATCTGGATATGAAAAACTTGAAAACAAAATAGTAGAAGAATAAAATAATTAATCCAATCTAACAAATGTTTCATAGATAAATTTTTTTTACTAACAATAAACACAATATAATAGAAAATTTAGGTAAAAATCTCACAAACGAACAAGAAATTCATCGAAAAGATTTACAATAAAATGTATATGAAAATATCACAAATGAATAAGAAATTCATAAAAAAAAAAAAAAAATATATATATATATATATATATATATATATATATATATATATATATATATATATATATATATATATGTGGGGTCATAAGGCCTAGTGACATACACATCCACCTTTCATACTGGGCCTGAGGCCCATGCCGAGGTCCAGAATCGTATATGAAGAAGACAATGATAAATCATTGCGATCCAGAAAATCGTGCCGAGGACAACGCTGTCCTCGGCTAGCAAAAGCCGAAGTAAAAGAAAATTGACTTACCAACAAAGACAATCTACCAAAGCATCCCAAGGAAAAGATAGGTGCAGAAGGTAAGCACGCTGGAGCATGACGGTAGAGCAATCCCAGGAAAAGCTGCTGCCTCCACATTAAATGCTCCACAACTAACACTCTGGCCGCATTAATGTGGAAATGATACCTGAGCAGTGGCTTTTCAGACCCACAGCTACTACCTAGGAGCTTTAAGAGGAGGTTGATGTGAAAAGACCAACAACATCAAATCCGATCTGCACGTGTACAGTGAAGATCAAGAAGGAAAGTAGTATATAAAGAAGAAGGAGCCCTGAGGAAAGGGATTGGGAAAATTGAACTAGAAGACCCACTGTAGCGATCTGAACCAGCTTTGTAACCATTATCACTGTCATTGAAGTAATATATAAGCAGAAGCTCCTCGGACTAGCGCCGAGGACTAAATTGCTCTCTCAAATCCATATTTGTTTTACTTCTTCATTCTTCAAATCAACCCTAACTGTTGTTATACTCATTGAAGCCCAGTTCTTCTATCCACTCTCTACAAATTTATTGTATTGGGCTAGTTGGGCTTTAATTCACTTATCCCTTAGGAACAGTGCTCAAACCCGGTCCTTACAATATATATATATATATATATATATATGAGAATTAAAAGTTTTAGAAGTAGTTTTACAAATAAAAAAAAAAAAAAAAAAAAAAAAAAAAAAAAAAACCTCAATTAATGTCATTCAAAATTACATAAAATTTCTTTTCCAAATGCATGTATATTTTATAGAATTTTACTAATAATATCTATTACTACAGTTAGTTTCTATAGAAAGAAATTTTTCAAAATTAAAATTGATAAAATTATATTTAAGATCAACTATGTCACAAGAAAAATTAAGTGAATTAATTATATTATTAATTGAAATATATATGTTAGTGCTTAGTAGAACTCAAATACAAAAATTTAATTAGTAATTAATTTTGCATCTAAAGAAATAGAAAGAATAGACTTTAAGTAATAAAAAAATTAAGTAATATTTAAATGTATAAAAAAACCCTTAATTTACTTATCACCTCAAAATGCATTGAGCCGGCAGCTCTCTTTCTTTATAATAAATAATTTTTTCTCTTATCTAGACATATATAACATTTGGCTTGTACTACCTTTTTCAGTCAAAAAAACATTTGGCTTGTGTTTAATTAGGGCTTCCGGACTGTACTGTCTGCATGTGAGTGTTTTTTCTTTCACTCTTTGCCGTCTATCGGGCAAGAGTGTTTCTCATTAAACGAAAGGTTATATAAATGTGGTTGATGGTAGGGGTTTGAGAACTTAAAAAAAGCACACTACTTTCTCTGTATTGTCCTCATCCTCATCTTCTTCATATCAATTGTGATGTGTTGGTCATGACTATGATCATGGGTGGAAGGTCCTTTAAGCTTCCTTATGCATTTTTAACGCTTCTCGTTTTAGTGCACTTGATGAGATTAGCCCTTGCCGGATTCATTCCAAGGGTTGGAGATGCTAACAACATCAGCTGCCCAGAAGGTGAGAGACAAGCGCTGCTTGAGTTCAAAAGAGGAATCAGTAGTGATCCCTATGGAAGTCTCTCTTTATGGGGGAGCGAAGATGAAAAAAAGAATTGCTGCAACTGGCAAGGAATTCACTGCAGCAACCAAACAAGTCATGTAGTTCAGCTTCATTTTTATGGTTTGGGAGGTATCATTAGTCCTTCACTACTTGAGTTGCCTTATTTGACTTATTTGAATTTCGGATTAAGTGATTTTAATCATAACCATATCCCAGAGTTCATTGGTTCTTTAAGTAACTTAGAATACCTTGATCTCTCTTCGGCCAATTTTAGTGGGCCAATTCCACATCAGCTTGGAAACCTTTCACGCTTGCAATATCTTCCTCTTGGCGGGAATGAATTGACAAAATCTGAAAATCTCGAATGGTTGTCTCATATGTCTTCAATAGAATATCTTGACCTAAGTTTTACAAACCTAATTTAAAACCTTGCATATGTCGGCCTGTAATCTTCCTCTAATGAGTCTTTCATCTTTTTCCCAATTCAACCATTCAAAATCTTTTACTTCTCTTGAAAGTCTGGAACTCTATGATAATGAACTTAATGACATTCCAAAAAATTTTGGGGATATATGTACTTTACGTGAATTGGCTTTGTTGGGAAACAATCTCAATGGACAACTCATTAAGCATATCAATGACTTGTCTGGATGTACAAAAGACTCATTAGTGGTTTTGGGATTAGCAATGAACCAATTATGGGGATCATTGCCTAATTTTGCAATGTTTCCATCATTAAAAGAAATATATTTTTTTTCCAACAAATTAAATGGGACTATGCCCAAAACCATTGGAAACCTTCATAATTTGGAGCGTTTGGATGTCTCTTTGAATTATTTGCAAGATGTCCTCTCTGAAGCATATTTCTCAAATCTTTCCAAATTATTGTATTTGGACTTATCTCATAATTCTCTTACTCTTGAATTCGACTTCAATTGGATTCCTTCTTTCCAATTGCAACAACTATATTTGAGATCTTGCAGGTTAGGGCCTAGATTTCCAAATTGGATCCTAACCTAAAGGATTGTTGAAATACTTGACATCTCCAATGCTGAAATTTCTGATACCATCCCAGCAGAGTGGTTTGCAAACTTGCCTCCTAAATTATCTACTTTAAATATTTCTAGCAACCAAATACATGGACCACTACCTATGCGTCGACAATGAGTATGAAAGGACAAGTATAGCATACCATCAACAAGAAGCATGTCATTCTCTTCTACATCGTTAACAAAATCATCATAGTTCACGCTAACACAATCCGCTGAGCCAACCCCTCTCTGAATCGTAGAAGTGAATTCTTGCCCACTTGTCAACATGGTTGGGGCAGGTCCCCACTCCTAACTTCAGGACCCTGATGACAACCAATAATACATAAACAAAGACATTAAACCAACCCAAATATAATATTAATAATCAATATATAGTTACACATGGAAATATGTAACTATTATATGAAAAACAATTATTATGAGCGAACATCATAAATTGAAATTCTATTATATACCAAGAGCTTTGTAGCTCAATTAGTTGACATCTCCTGGTGTTTTTAATGGAGACTTCCAAGATTAAAATCTCTCATCTCCATTGTAATTACCAAATTATATATGTGTGTGTGTGTGTCAATTTGTTAAAAGTCTTGTAGTTTAAGTGGTTGGTACTTCCTAGTATGTATATGACATATATTGAGGGCACCCCTTTCCCGTTATAACTATCAAACTAATAAAAAAAAAATAAAAAAATAAAAACCTCAATTGACATCTTCTCATGCACAAAAGTGGTCAAGGTTTAGGGTGGGCTTGACTTTTGAATCAATTTCATCTCTCAACTTCAAAATCAAGCCAATTACTCCTGAATTTTTTGAAATCAATTTAATGATCTATTCATTGAAATTGACTTGGTTAATACAATTATAGATGAAATTGACATAATTAATAGTAAAGAAAAAAATTGGTTAGATTAAATATATATAAACTAAATTAAAATTACCCCATTGTCCTTTTTTTTATAAATTTTTTATTCATTTATTTATTTTTATTTTTTTTATACTTGAACGATAGAAAATTACTCCACTGTTAAAGGACTAAAAGTGAGGTTTAGTCAAATTTTAGATTTAACAATTCAATTCAATTCAATTCATTAAATAAATGACAAACATTATAATAATAAAACTAAAACTATATATATACACACACTAATACACAATTATAATTAATTTTTTTAAACTCCCAAAAGGAAAAAAAAAATTTAATTCTTTAAATTCCCGCACATTAACGAGGGAAAAAAAACATATTCATTTGGATTTGATTCTTTTATAATCCATCAAATTCAATAATAGAAAATTGAATTCGGAACTACATGAACATCCACTTCAAAATAGGCAAATTCATCACAACCTAAATCCCAAAATACTTAAATGACGTCGCATTTATTCCTTCCAGAGGTCAAAGTTAAACCTCTAAACCCCAAACCCACAAATCCAAATGCGGTTGAATTGCTATTCATTAAAACTTTACAGAAAATCATTATTCATTTCTCTATTTCTTCGATACAACCAAAGCTCTCTCTGTCTCTCCTCAATTCCTCCGCCAAAAATTCAACAACCATCGATATCTCCAACCTCCAAAATACTCATCACTCCCATTCTCTTCAAAGCTCTCTCTCTCTCTGAAAATCTCCAATTCCTTTCTTCTCTCTCTCTCTGCAACAATGGCTCAAGTCGTCGCCACCCGATCCATTCAAACCTCCTTACGCTGCCCTAACTCTCAATCCCTACAGCTCAATCCTTCAACTCTCGCCTCCATAGTCTTCTTCCCACGTGAGAACACCACCACCACCACCACCTCTCGCATTGTGGCAATGAGATCCGCACGTGCCGAGCCCGAGCTCATTCCCCTCTCACCGGAAGATGTATCAAAGGTCTATGCTACTACTACTACTTCTCACCGTGTTATTGAATTATTGGAAGTTGCGAATTTTGAATCTTTCTTTACGATTTTGTTTGATTAGAGAGTGGAGCAATTTGAGCTCGTAGATGTTCAGGAACTGCTCGACAATCCTGTGGGGTCGATGTGGTCGAAGCCGATAGTGAGGCGGAAGACGAAGATCGTTTGCACGATTGGGCCTTCGACGAACACGAGGGAGATGATATGGAAGCTTGCTGAGGCTGGAATGAATGTTGCGAGGATGAACATGTCGCACGGGGACCACGCGTCTCATCAGAGAGTCATAGACTTGGTTAAGGAGTATAATGCACAAAGCAAAGACAATGTCATTGCTATCATGCTTGACACCAAGGCAAGCAAGCTTTTAATCGTTGTGTATTCGTTTCGTGTTTTCGGGTTTTATGTTTAGTTAGTAAACCATTTTGCATAAGTGGGTTTGGCATTTCTTGGATAAAAACTGATAATTGCATATTAACTGAATGGTTTCATTGTGTAAAGTGTAATGGAGAGGTTGTTTTCATAGAGCAATGCTGAGGACACAAAAAGGTATGCAATTTTTTTAAAAAAATTTCCCGACTTGTTGAAATATGTAACTATTATATGAAATAGCATGTTAAAATTTTGTTCTTTATAATACCCTTGTGACAAGAATGTCAATAACTCTTCTGACACAAAAAATTTTACATTTTCACAAATCCTGAGATTCCAAGATTGCACTTTGTGAATGGTGTACAATAAAAGTTGTAATAAAAGTTGTGTCAACGATGTACCCATGTGAAAGTAATGTTGCACCAATTACAACTAGCCACCTCAACAAGTCGGGAAATTTTTTTAAAAAAATTGCAAACTTTTTTATGTCCCCAACATTGCTCTATGAAAACAACCTCTCCATTACACTTTACACAATGAAACCATTCGGTTAATATGCAATTATCAGTTTTTTATCCAAGTAATGCCAAACTCACTTATGCAAAATGGTGTACTAACTTAACATAAAAGCGAAAAATACGAAACAAATACACGACTTGCACTTTGTGAATGGTGTACAATAAAAGTCGTGTTACCGATGTACCCATGTGAAAGTAATGTTGCACCAGTCACAACTAGCCACCTCAACATTCAGTTAATATGCAATTGTCAGTTTTTATCCAAGAAATGCCAAAACCCACTTATGCAAAATGGTGTACTAACTAAACATAAAACCCGAAAACACGAAACGAATACACAACGATTAAAAACTTGCTTGCCTTGGTGTCAAGCATGATAGCAATGACATTGTCTTTGCTTTGTGCATTGTACTCCTTAACCAAGTCTATGACTCTCTGATGAGATGCGTGGTCCCCGTGCGACATGTTCATCCTCGCAACATTCATTCCAGCCTCAACAAGCTTCCATATCATCTCCCTCATGTTTGTCGAAGGCCCGATCGTGCAAACGATCTTCGTCTTTCGCCTGACTATCGACTTCGACCACATCGACCCCACCGGATTGTCAAGCAGTTCCTAAACATCTACGTGCTCAAATTGCTCCACTCTCTAATCAAACAAAATCGCAAAGAATGATTCAAAATTCGCAACTTCCAATAATTCAATAACACGGTGAGTAGTAGTAGTAGCACAGACCTTTGGTACATCTTCGGGTGAGATGGGAATGAGCTCGGGCTCAGCACGTGCAGATCTCATTGCCACAATGTGAGAGGCGGTGGTGATGTTGTTGTTCTCATGTGGGAAGAAGACTCTGGAGGCAAGAGTTGAAGGGTTGAGCTGTAGGGATCGAGAGGTAGGGCAGAGTAAAGAGGTTTGAATGGATCGGGTGGCGATGACTTGAGCCATTTTTGCAGAGAGAGAGAGAGAGAAGAAAGGACTTGGAGATTTTCAAAGAAAGAGAGAGGAGTGAGAGAGTTTTGAAGAGAATGGGAGTGATGAGTATTTTGGAGGTTGGAGATATCAATGGTTGTTGAATTTTTGGCGGAGGAATTAAGGAGAGAGAGAGCGCTTTGGTTGTATCGAAGAAATAGAGAAATGAATAGTGATTTTCTGTAAAGTTTTAATTTCAATTCAACCGCATTTGGGTTTGTGGGTTTAAGCAGGGGAAAGAAAATGGGAGTGTGCGTGTGAATTTGGGGTTTAGAGGTTTTAACTTTGACCTCTAGAAGGAATAAATGCGATGTTGTTTAAGTATTTTGGGATTTAGGTTGTGATGAGTTTGCCTATTTTGAAGTGGATGTTCATGTAGTTTCAAATTCAATTTTCTATTATTGAATTTGATGGATTATAAACGAATCAAATCCAAATGAATATGTTTTTTTCCCCTCGTTAATGTGCGGGAATTTAAAAAATTAAAAAAAAAATTCCTTTTTGGGAGTTTAAAAAAATTAATTATAATTGTGTATTTTTCATGGTTTTAAAAACCGAACCGGGCATCAAACCGTTTTTTATAAAATTTTCGATTCAACCCCGGTTTTTGACTGGTTGTTGACCGGTTTTGGGGGTTTTTACCGGACCGGACTGGCTCTCAATTCCCGGTTGAACCGGTCGGACCGACTGGTCCGGTCCGTTTTTTAAAACTATGGTATTTTTGTGTGTGTATATATATAGTTTTAGTTTTATTATTATAATTTTTGTCATTTATTTAATGAATTCAATTGAATTGAATTGTTAAATCTAAAATTTGACTGATGAACACAAGGAAATCAGTAAGCCTGAATGTCTCGAGCGTTGATCTTTGTTACTTGATATATCCTGAAAAGATGAACACAATGTCAAAGGAGACCGGGGAAGACCGGTCTAGAATCCTCCGATAGTGAAGTCAGTATTTTCAGAATTCCAAGTTGTATGAAAAAAATGTCTGGCCTGACTTACCTTTCCGTAGAAGAGTCCTTATATAGTTTGTCTGCGGCAGTTACCTCTCCAATCGTTGTGGAGTTCGGAAGGCTCGGAGGTAACTTCCATAACCGTCAAGGAAGTTACCTTATTTGGCCTTTGTTTTCCTCAATCGCTTACTGGGAAAACGGTTTTGTAGCTTGACAGGAGAATAGAGATCGTTTCAACTGTGTTCAAGGATCACGTTTAGGACACAAGGTGCTCGTCCAACCTACTTCACGGACGGATGAGCTTATCCTTGGACGAGCACAATCTAAACCAGTCATCTGTTCTTCAGGACAAGCCATATGGACGAGTTTCAGGAGTTGGTCTATTTTATAACACCATCAGTTGCCCCCTCATCTATATGGATCGTCTAAGAAAATGTGTAGTTTGGCATCATTTTTATGGACGTGTATTTAAAGTCTACAGTTGAATGTACCACGTGTCATAATTTTATTGGTGAGTAGTCTCGTCGATTTATTATTATTTTCCATGTATTTTTTTCGAGGGGTATGCCACGTGTCATATCCTAGTTGGTTGTGTCGTTTCGAATACCCAAGTCAGATGTCTATAAATAGTGGAATTCCTCCTCTACCCTTTACATTTCTGAAATTTTCTTTCGTCTAGAGCCTCGTCTAGAAGTCTCTCCACGTCCATAGTCCTCCCTTATCTAGAGCCAGGTATTCTCCTCCTTCTCGTCTTTAGGTATTTAGTTTCCAAAAAATGTCTAAAACTGTTATTTCTTCGTCTAGCGATAGTACAGAGAAAGCTATAGACGAGTATTATGATACAACCAGCGATAGTGGTTCTAATAACAGTAGCCATAGTAGTGAGGAAAGTTCTACGGACGAGGGGTATACCTCTGGTGTCCCTAGGCTTCCTTTAGAAGTTATCCAAGAACAACTTAGGAAAGCCTCTAGTTCCCAAGCTGGCACCTCGTCCAGTGTCCCTTCGTCTAGTCCTTTAGACGAAGAGGAGACCGTCTATAGTTGTGCTGTAGGTATTCATTCCAAAACGAGTGAGCAAAGGCTCAACAACCTTAGGGCATGGTACCAGATCCCAGATGAGCTTAACCCTAGGTTGCCCGACCGTGGAGAATGGTGCTGCAATCCCCATTTTGGGGTAGGCGTCTATAAGGCTTATTTCTTGGGGGGTTTTAGGTTACCATTGAATGCATTTGCTAGAGAGTTATTGGTTAGGTTAGGTTTAGGAATATGTCAATTCAACCCTAATGTGTGGAGACTAGTTATCTCTATGCAAATTTTGTGGAGTGAAGTATTTGGAAAGGACCGTCCCCTTATTATGGACGAGTTCCTCTTCTGTTACAAACCTTCAGAGATAAATCAATCCCTTGGCTTCTACCAATTCACAGATAGGGGTAAAGATTGTAGATTAATCAAGTCCCTGGCCTCATCTGACAAAAATTGGAAGACAGAGTTTATCTTTGTCTCTGGTTTTTGGGCAGGGAACCCTGTGGACGTTGGCAGGGACCCTTTTGCCCCTTACTCTGGGGACTTAGGGAACCTTCGTCCTGAAGGTACGTCCCTCCCCTTTTTCATTTTTCTTTTTCTTTCAACTTATTTTTATTTGCTTTTAACTCTTGTTCACCATTTGCTTGACAGGTGTTAAACGACTGTCTTTAAGCAAATTCCACTGTGATCGCGTCCACAGAGCTCGTCTTTTTGTCAACAGGGATTTTCATTCTTTAGTTACCCTAAGACGTCTTGCCAAGTGGGGACTTGGTCCTGAACCATCAGACGAGGCTATTGCTCACGAGGTCACAGTGCGAAGAAGTAAGTTTTTACTTAATCATTTGAACACTTATCTTAGTTCCTGATCTATTTATAATTCGTCACTTATTGTTATTGTTTTTCACTTTTAGGAATGTCAACAATGAAAGAAAATAAGGGGAAAGAAGTTGTAAGTGAAGAGAATCGTCCTGAGACTCAGCCTCAAGTTCATCCGTTGGCTGGGGACAAAAAGAGGTCTTTGTCTAGAAATTTGGATTTGAGAAATCTTCCCAACCGACGAGGCAAAAAGGCCAAGCATGGCTCGTCCCAAACAATTAAGCCTAAGCTTCCTCACTCCCAGTCTCCCGTCCACATAGTTGACGTTGACTCGTCCACTCCAGTTGAGACCACTCCGTCCAAGACTCCGCCGGCCAAGACGACTATTCCTGCCTCATCTCAGCCCCCTCAACATGGCCCTTCAAATATTATTGAAAATGAAGACCTAGCTTGGGAGTGTTTTCAAAAAGTTGTTTCAGACGAGGATATCAACACTTGCTATGATATGTCCTTAAAAGATTTTGAACATTCTGGTGTTCATAATCTTTTTAAGGTACACAATCACACTTTTATATATATATATATATGTGTGTGTGTGTGTGTGTGTGTGTGTGTGTGTGTGTGTGTGTGTGTTATATTTTTAGGCTATGTCAAAATTCATTGCAACGTCCAGGCAAGCCACAGGGTTGGACAAGACGAGGATCTTGCTAGAGACGAGGATTCAGGAGGTGAAAGAAGAATCTAAGAGGTGGGCTGAGGTAGCTGCCAAGGCTAAAGAGAAGACAAGAGAGCTACAAAATTTGATTGAGGAGTTAAAAACTGATGTAGTGGAAAAAGACGCTCGTCTTGACCATCTACAGAAAAAGAACGACAAGCTGAGCACTCTTCTTTCCAATGCTAAAAAAGATGCAGTGACTGAATTTAAGGCATCCAAACAATATACTGATCGCCTGGACGAACATTATGCAGCAGGTTTTGAAGATTTCAAAATGGATGCTATGGAAAACTTTCCTGAAGTGGACTTTAGCTCCATCAAGCTTAAACTGACTGCTGCTACCAGCTCTCTTCTTCAAACTAGCTCTGAGGACATCAATGTTGAAGACGAGGCTACTACCCAGCCACTTCAGGACGAACCCAATTCCAATGCCCCTTCCTCATAAAGACAAGACTTTTGTATTAGATTATACTTAGTATTTCTTTTTCTTTTGGTTTGATCCATTGTTTTGGATCTTTTCATTGTAACCCAAGTACATTTTACCTCGTCCATGCTTTTAGGACGGGCTTCTAAACAATTGCCTTTTGGGCTTTTTATTTTAACTAAGGTTTTTTGGACTATGAATGTTTGTTTTTCTGTCTTATCATTGACGAACAAAAAATTTCTTTAACAATTGGTCACTTTTGACTCATCTATGATAGAAGTTGCATTCATTTATCCTTCTAAATTTTACGAGATATTTTTTAAGTATAGCTCGTCTTTAGGAATGGCAATACTTTTTTTTCTCAGCTTTATTCGTCCTTTAGACTTGGTAGCTAGTTTTAAATTCCATTCATAAGCCTAACTTTTTTCTCGTCCAAATAAGGATTGTTAAAGTTGGCGTCTTACTTGACATGACATATTCATGTATGCATTTCCTCGTCCATGGGTAGGACTAAGGCATTATGGGCTTTACTCCATCCATTGTTTTGACGTCTCCATACTCCAAGTTTAAGGTTTCTACTCGTTCATGATTTGGACAAGTATACCTTCATCCTTAGGAGAGTTTATAGACGTTACATCTCCATGATCAGAGAATTTACTCGTCTTGGGCTCTTAGCCTTTTTGTGAACTAATTTGAATGAAAGCAGGAATTCACACAACATTATGTACATATCATAAATATTGTTCACAAACAAGGCGCATGCTTAGAAGCAAACGCCCTTTCCAGGGAGTTTAACAAGTACAAAAAAATCCATAACTTTGTTCATAACCACAACATAAATAATAAAGTAGCATTTATCATATGTAGATCATAAGTAGACAAACAGGCTCCAAGCTCGTCCATAGTAACACTCGACCAGGCCAGCACTCCTACTAATAGTACCTCCTTCCAAGGATGCTCAACATTCCAAGGATGCTCCAATTTTCTCCCGTCCAAGGCCTCCAAGTAGTAGGATCCTTGCCTTTTATAGTTGATAACTCTGTAGGGTCCTTCCCAATTAGGCCCCTGTTTCCCATGAGCCGGGTTCTTGGTTGCCAAAGAAACCTTTTTCAGGACAAGGTCTCCTATGTTGAATTGCCTCGGCTTCACCATTGCATCATACTGCCTAGCCATTAGGTTTTTGTACCTTGTCGTCCTATGTTCTGCATCCGTTCTTACCTCGTCTATTAGATCGAGGTTTAAACGGAGTTGTTCCTCGTTATCCTTATCCTGATACATTGTCACCCTGTGGTTGGCCATGTGCACTTCTGTAGGTATGACTGCTTCGCTTCCATAGGCTAGCTTGAATGGAGTTTCCCCCGTAGGGGTTCTTACCGTCGTCCTATATGCCCATAGAACACCCGGTAGCTCATTTGGCCATACTCCCTTTGCCCCCTCAAGCCGAGTCTTGATGATTTTCAACAAGGATCGGTTTGCAATTTCAGCCTGGCCGTTTGCTTGGGGATGGGCGGGCGAGGAATAATGATTCTGAATTCCGAAGTGTTCACAAAAGTCCCTGAAAAGTGCATTGTCAAATTGTCGTCCGTTGTCAGACACTAGTACTCTGGGTACCCCAAACCTGCACACAATATTCTTCCAAACGAAGCTCTTGACATTTTGTTGTGTGATACTTGCTAAAGGTTCTGCCTCTACCCATTTGGTGAAATAATCAATACCTACCACTAGAAATTTCATTTGCCTCGTCCCAAGTGGAAAGGGACCCAAGATGTCTAGCCCCCATTGTGCAAAAAGCCATGGGGCCATCATCGGAATGAGATATTCTGATGGTTATCTAGGGACATTACTAAATCGTTGGCATTGATCACAGATCTTGACATATGCTTTGGCATCGGCTTACATGTTTGGCCAGTAGTAGCCTGCACGGATGACTTTGTGAACAAGTGATCTAGCCCCTGAGTGGTTACCACATGCTCCTTCATGAACCTCCCTCAATACATAGTTAGCCTCGTCCGGAGCTAAACACCTCAGATAAGGTTGTGAAAAACCCATTTTGTATAGTACGCCGTTCATGAGGACGTATCTAGATGATCTGAGTCTGAGCTTCCTAGCCTCGTCTTTTCCTTCTAGAAGCTTTTTGTCCTTCAAGTATGATACTATTGGAGTCATCCAATTTTCTTCACCCTTTACCTGGTGCACCTCTGGAAAGTCTATGCTAGGAAGGTATTGAATTTCGTCAAACTCGTCCATTACTTCGTTCGCTGAAGCTTCTTTCGCCAAAGTATCTGTGTCCATATTTTCTTCTCTCGGGATCTGAATGAACTCAGCTTTCTTGAACTTCTTTAGGAGGCGTACCACCTTATTAAGGTACTTCTTCATTCGTTCTTCTTTGGCTTCACATGTCCCATTTACTTGGCCTATGATTAGCTGAGAGTCTCTCAGGACGAGTATCGATTCTGCTTCCACAGATTTAGCCAACTCCAACCCTTTAATAAGGGCTTTATACTCAGCCTCATTGTTGGTTGTTTGATACTGCAGACGAACCTTGTGCTTCAATTTATCTCCCTCCGGGGATAGTAAAACAACTCCTATTCCTCCTGCATATTGTGTAGATGACCCATCCACATGGACGATCCATTTATTTCTATTTTCTACCTCACTTAAATCTTCATAACTCGGAGTGAACTCTGCAATGAAATCTGCCAGGGCTTGAGCTTTTATCGCATGCCTTGGTTGATATCTGATATCAAATTCGCTAAGCTTGACAGCCCATTGGATCAGTCGTCTTGCAGCTTCTAGCTTGTTCATTGCTTTCTTGAGCGGATGATCAGTCATGACATTGATGACATGAGCTTGGAAGTAATGCCTTAGCTTCCTGGAAGCCGTTATCAATGCAAAAGCCAGCTTCTCTATTAATGGATATCGTCCTTCCGCTTCCCTTAGTGCTCTACTTGTGTAGTACACGGGCTTTTGCACTCTTCCTTCCTCCCTTATCAATGCTGAACTAACGGCATGTGGGGTAACTACCAAGTACAAATACAACTCCTCTCCTAGCACGGATGGACTTAGTAAAGGAGCTATAGTGAGGTAGATTTTCAAGTCCTGGAAGGCTTTTTGACACTCGTCCGTCCATTCAAACGCCTTTTTAAGTACCTTAAAAAATGGCAAACATTTATCAGTAGCTTTAGAGACAAACCTGTTGAGGGCAGCAACTCGTCCGGTAAGAGACTGGACTTCTTTGATATTCTGTGGAGGTTCCATGTTCAGTATCGCCTGGATCTTGTCTGGATTTGCTTCAATCCCCCTATGTGAAACCATGAACCCCAGGAATTTCCCGGATGACACTCCGAAAGCACACTTGCTGGGGTTCAACCTCATGTTATACTGCTTGAGTGTGTCAAATGTTTCCTGCAGGTCGTCCAGATGCTTTCCCTTGTCCTGACTTTTCACGAGCATGTCATCTACATAGACTTCTACATTCTGCCCAATTTGCGGACGAAACATGTGGTTAACCAACCTCTGATATGTTGCCCCAGCGTTCTTTAAACCGAAGGGCATCACCTTATAACAGAATAAGCCTTGGCTTGTAACAAAGGATGTCTTTTCTTGATCTGCGTCGTCCATCCTTATCTGATTGTATCCGGAGAAAGCATCCATAAAGCTAAGCAACTTGTGTCCCACAGTAGAATCTACCAACTGGTCAATGCATGGCAACGGGTAGCTGTCCTTGGGGCAAGCCTTATTCAGATCAGTGAAATCTACACACATTCTCCACTTTCCGTTTGCCTTCTTGACCATTACTACATTGGCCAGCCAGTCTGGATAATAAACTTCTCGAATGAACTTCGCTACGGTCAACTTCTGCACTTCTTCTTTGATAGCATTGTCTCTCTCAAGAGCAAACACCCTTTTCTTCTGTCGTACAGGCTTAGAGGAAGGATACACATTCAGACGGTGGGTAATGACGCTAGGATCTATACCCGACATGTCCTCATGACTCCAAGCAAATACATCAATACTTTTTCTCAAGAAACAGACGAGGTCCTTCTTAATCCTCTCTTCTAAATCTGCTCCAACCCTGGTGCACCTTTCAGGGTTTTTCTCGTCTAAAGAAATATCTTCCAACACCTCGATGGGCTCAGCCACCATTCTCTTTTCTTCAATATTCATCGTCTGAACTTGCTCGTCCATGGCCAACATGGCCAGGTAGCACTCTCTTGCTGCCAGCTAATCTCCCTGAACTTGTCATATCCCATGCTCCGTTGGAAATTTGACTGACAGGTGGTAAGTAGACGTAACTGCTTTCCAACTATTTAAAGTTGGTCTTCCAATTATGGCGTTGTAAAAGGATGAACAATCTACCACCAAGAAATTCACATCCCTGGCTACCTGTTGTGGGTATGCCCCCACCACGACAGGTAATGTGACAGTGCCTACAGGCTGCACCTTCATTCCACCGAATCCTACCAAGGGTAAGTTTACTGGACGAAGTTGGTCTCGTCCGAGCCTCATTTGCTGAAAGGCAGGGTAATATAAAATATCTATTGAACTTCCGTTATCCACCAACACCCTTCTAGTTGTATAATCAGCAATTAGCAAAGTAATAACAATGGCATCATCATGGGGGTGGTGAACTCTTTCAACGTCCGCGTCCGTGAATGTTATTGCTTGCACGTCCGTGGTCGTCGTCCTTGGAGACCGTCTAGAGAGTTGTACATTCTGCACTACTTTTAGATATGTCTTCCTGGACTTGGACGACTGACCGGCTGAGCTTCCTCTTATAATAACTCTAATCTCTCCAAGCGGGGGGCGCGACGACTCTTCTACCTTCCCTTTCAACTTCTCATCCTTATGCTCTCATCCAAGGAAATTTTCCAACTTTCCTTATCTTATAAGATTTTCAATCTACTGTTTTAAATCGTAACATTTGTCCGTGTCGTGTCCATGGTCTCTATGGAAGCGGCAATACTTGTTTCTATTGCGCTTATTGGGATCTCCTTTCATTTTCTCTGGCCATTTCAAGGAAGGATCGTCCTTGATTTGCATAAGGACCTGTTCAAGTGGTGTATTCAGTGGTGTGTACTGTTGACTCCGTGTTGAAGGACCAGCCCTCTTACCATCTCAGTCTTTTTTATCTTCCGTCCGTCCCCTTTTTGGACGAGGGCCTTGCTCGGAGTGGAGCATGGGGTTTGCTTCCATTCTTTCAGCTCTCTTCCTCTTCTTGGCTATGATCGCGTCTTCTGCATTCATAAAGTTCTGGGCTGAATGGACAAGTTCAGCCATAGATTGAGGCTCCTTCTCATAAAGTTTGTGAATGAATAGATCAGAATTAACCCTGCTGTGGAAGGCTGCCAATAGCAGTTTATCATCCACCGTCAAGGCTTCCCTGTTGAAACGAGTGATAAAAGACCGCAGGCTTTCATTCTCCCCCTATTCTATAGTCAACAGGCTGGACGAAGAACGCTTGTGTCTCTGTCCCCCAATGAAGTTATTAATGAACAATTTGCTCAACTCTTCAAAAGAACTTACCGAATTCGGGGGTATTTTACTGAACCACACTTGTTCCGGACCTTTGAGGGTGGTAGGGAAGGCTCTGCACATAATTTCATCTGGGACCCCCTGAAGGTGCATTGTAGTCTTAAAAGTAGCAATGTGATCAAACGGGTCACGGGCTCCATCATACGAATCCAAGGAAGGCATCTTAAATTTTGAAGGTATCTTAAATTTTGAAGGTAAGGAGTGACCATTGATGGAAGCCGTGAAAGGGGAATCTGTGCGGTGAACTAGATCCTTAACAGGATTTGTTCTTCTCATGTTCTCCCTCATCTCATCCATAACCTTCCTCATCTGGTCGATCTCTCTCTCCAAGTGTGGCACCCTCTTTGACGTGGTGCCCCTTGATTGACTTTCAGGCACAGCACTTCTTCCATCTCCCTAGCTCTGGTCTTGCTCTTCCCCATATGCCTCATGTCGTTGCCTCCTGAGATGAATCTCCCTTGTCAGTTCTTGGTTTTGGCGAGTTAACTCCGCCATAGCGGCTGCCATAGATTGCATATGAATAGAGGACAGTTGCATGGCAGGCGCAAATTGACGATCGCGATGGGGATGGCTAGAAGCATCCCTACTTTCTTGATGGCCTGGGCTGGTAGCCCTCGATCTAGTCCAAACCATTACAGCCTTTTTTGTCAGAGAAAGAAATTGTAGAACTCAAATAAAATCTAACAACTCTTCCCCACAGACAGCGCCAACTGATGAACACAAGGAAATCAGTAAGGCTGAATGTCTTGAGCATTGATCTGTGTTACTTGATATATCCTGAAAAGATGAACACAATGTCAGAGGAGACCGGGGAAGACCGGTCTAGAATCCTTTGATGGTGAAGTCAGTATTTTCAGAATTCCAAGTTGTATGGAAAAAATGTCTGGCCTGACTTACCTTTCCGTAGAAAAGTCCTTATATAGTTTGTCTGAGACAGTTACCTCTCCAATCGTTGTGGAGTTCGGAGGGCTCGGAGGTAACTTCCATAGCCGTCAAGGAAGTTACCTTATTTGGCCTTTGATTTCCTTAATCGCTTACTGGGAAAACGGTTTTGTAGCTTGACAGGAGAACAGAGATCGTTTCAACTGTGTTCAAGGATCACGTTCAAGACACAAGGTGTTTGTCCAACCTACCTCACGGACGGACAAGCTTATCCTTGGACGAGCATGATCTAAACCAGTCATCTGTTCTTCAGGACAAGCCATATGGACGAGTTTCAGGAGTTGGTCTATTTTATAACACCATCATTGACTAAACCTCACTTTTAGTCCTTTAACAGTGGAGTAATTTTCTATCGTTCAAGTATAAAAAATAAAAAATAAAAAATTATTAAAAAATGGACAATGGGGTAATTTTAATTTAGTTTATATATATATATATATATTTAATCTAGCCAATTTTTTTCTTTACTATTAATTATGTCAGTTTCATCTATAATTGTATTAACCGAGTCAATTTCAATGAATAGAATTAAATTGATTTCAAAAAATTCAGGAGTAATTGGCTTGATTTTGAAGTTGAGAGACAAAATTGATTCAAAAGTCAAGCCCACCCTAAACCCTAAGCACTTTTGTGCATGAGAAGATGTCAATTGAGGTTTTTTTTTTTTTTTTTTTTTTTCTTTTTTAAATAGTTTGATAATTATAACAGGAAAGGGGCGCGCTCAATATATGTCATATACATACTAGGAAGTACCAACCACTTAATTGACACACACACACACATAAATAATTTGGTAATTACAATGAAGATGAGAGATTTTAATCTCTGAAGTCTCCACTGGAAATGTTAAAAATATTGAATTATTGTATTGTATTTCTTAGTGAAAGAATATACATGAGTGTCTTTATATAGGAGGCATATGAGTGCAGTACAAGTAAGAGTGTAGTACAAGAATGTGTGTTATACAAGTAATCTAATTGAGCCTAAAGCCCACAACATTATACACATTAACAACCCCCCTCAAACTCAAGGTGGATGTGAGACCAACTTGAGGTTGTCAACCAAAGTACGAAGGCGTCCCTTAGAATGTGACTTGGTAAAGATATCTGCAAGTTGATCTTTAGAGGAGACTGAGATCAACTTAAGAGCACCATGGATAAGATGATAACGGATAAAATGACAATCGATCTCGATGTGTTTAGTCCGTTCATGGAAGACATCATTGTGAGTAATATGAATGGCACTCTGGTTGTCACAATAAAGAGGAGTAGCAGAGGATGTAGACACAACTAAGTCTTTGAGAAGCCATCGTAACCAAAGGAGCTCATATGTGGTATCAGCAAGGGCACGATATTCTGCTTCAGTACTGGAGCGGGCCACATGAGTTTGTTTCTTACTTCGCTAAGAAATTAGAGAAGAACCAAGAAGAAAGCAATAACCAGTGGTGGACCTGTAATCAGTGGGATCTCCTGTCCAATTAGCATCAGAAAATGCACGGAGAATAAGAGGAGACTGAGTAGAGTAGAAAAGACCATGGAAAAGAGTGCCCTTTAGGTATTGAAGAATGCGCAGAACAGCAGCATAGTGAGTCGATCGTGGAGTAGACGAATACTGGCTCACCTAGTGAACAGCATAGGAAATGTCTGAACGAGTGATAGTAAGATAAACTAGGCTGCCAACCAAGCGTCTGTAAAGAGAGGGATTAGACAATGGTTTCCCCTCTGAGGGAGTCAAATGCGCATTAAGTTCAACTGGAGTGTCAACAGTCTTGCTATTAGTGAGTCCAGCTTGAGACAAGAGTTCAGAGACATACTTGGCTTGAGTAATATAAAGTCCATCTGTAGAATGAGTAATTTCAAGACCCAAGAAGTAGCTGAGATGTCCAAGATCTTTCATCTCAAACTGTTGACTGAGAAAATCCTTGAGTTCTTGAATACCACTGAGGTCATCACCAATTATGATCGTATCATCCACATACAGGAGAAATAAAATAGTGCCTTTGTCGGTGCGATGAAGAAATAAGGCAGAATCATAATGACTGGTCATGTAACCCAAGCGAGAGATGGTAGAGCTGAATTTGGCAAACCAAGCTCGTGGAGCTTGTTTAAGGCCATAAAGTGCACGTCGAATGTGACAAACCTTGTTTAAGTCAACAAAGAGACCAGAAGGAGGTTGCATATAAATTTCTTCACTTAAATCCCCATTAAGGAATGCATTTTTGACATCCATCTGAAAAATGTCTCATTTACTGGTAGCAACAACAGCCAAGAGGGCACAAATAGATGAGATACGAGCAACTGGAGCAAAGGTCTCTTCATAATCAAACCCATACTCCTGTGTAAAACCTTTTGCAACAAGACGAGTTTTGAAGCGTTCAATGGACCCATCAGAACGAGTCTTAATCTTGTAGATCCACTTACAACCAACCACATGTTTCCTAGGGGGGAATGTCACCAAATCCCAAGTATAGTTTTAGATAATGCATCAAGTTCCTCTTTCATTGCAATTTACCATAAAGGGTCAGTGGAAGCCTCACGATAGGTGTGAGGCTCGTGTAGTGTAGCAAAGGCAGTGTAACAATGATAGTCAAGTAAATGTGCAGGAATGGATCTTACCGGAGTTGAGTGACGAAGTGGAATGTCTTGTGCAAGATCTTCAAGCGGAGCAGGAGTAGGGGACCCAAGCTCAGGGTTGGGGTTGGGTAGCTTGTCTTCAACCTGTTCATCTTCCACCTGTTCATTAAAGGGTGAACTAGGAAAAGGATTAATGATATCTGGTGGTTGGACAGAGAAGTCTACAGATGAATCATGAGCAACTACAGGAGGATCAGGAGCAGCTACAGAAGGAATATGTGCCTCATCTGGAAAAAGATCTAAGACAAAGGAGGAAGATAGGGAGGCACGAAAGTGAGAGAGCTCAACAAAGAGGTGATGTTCCCAAAAGACAACATTGCGGGAGATATGAAAACGATAAGAGACAAGATCATAACACTGATACCCTTTTTGAGTTTCTCCATAGCTAAGAAAACAATAAAGCCTTAACCGAGGCTCAAGTTTGTTATGCTCATGTGGCTGAAGAAGAACGAAACAAGCAAAATCGAAGGAGCGAAGGTGGTGATAGTCTAGAGGTGACCCAAAAAGGCGCTCATATGGAGTTTGATTTTGGATAACAGGACTTGGAATGCGATTAATAGCATGAACAGCATGAAGAGCAGCTTCGCCCCAAAAAGGAGCAGGAACTTTAGTAGAGAAAAGGAGAGCACAAACAATGTCAAGAATATGACGAAGTTTTCGTTCGGCTCTACCATTTTGCTGAGAGGTACCTGGACAAGTTAGTTGATGAACAGTGCCATATGAATGCAAAACAGCTTGGAAAGCATATTAAGTGTATTCAAGAGCATTATTAGATCGAAAAATTTTGATGCGTTTGGAAAACTGAGTTTCAACCATTTTTGCAAAATTAGAATATACTTGCAATAATTCAGAACGATGTTTCATATTAAAAATATAGCTATAGCGAGAGTAATCATCAACAAAGAAAACAAAATATCGAGACCCACCAATACTAGAGACAGAGGAAGGCCCCCAAACATCAGAATGAATAAGGTCAAAGATATCAGTGGATATTGATTCACTAGTATTGAAAGGCAAAGCTGGTTGTTTTTCTAACTGACATGAAACACAATCAAAATTTAAAGTAGACACTGAACCTAACAAACCTCTAGAAGCAGATTGTTGTACCCGAGAGGAAGATGTGTGACTAAGTCGAGCATGCCAAAGTGCAAGGGAAGGAATTGAAGAAACTTTAGCAGTTGCAGCAACAGAAACAGGAGCAACAAGTGGAAGACGAAGGTTGTCCACGGGAAACATACGCCCAACTCTGGGACCGGTCCCAAGCTCCTATCCCGTCCTTGGATCCTGCACAATACACCCAGAATAATCAAATATAATGCGATAACCCAACTCAACTAATTGTCCCACAAAATAAATTATAAGAAAGGTCAGGAACATTAAAAACCCCAGGAACCGAGAGGTTGGAGGTTGAAACAGAACCTATATTATGACCAGATATTATGGAACCATTTGCTGTGCAAATATTAAAAGGGTGTGGTGCAAGTTTGAGTTCAGAAAATAAGGACGAGTGAGATGTTATGTGATTGCAACAAGCGGAATCCATAAGCCAAAAGGAAGGAGACATACTAGGTAAAGCTGAAAGAGAAGAGGAATAAAATGCATTACCAACCATACGAATGACATTGGTGATGATGTTTTTAAGGTCATCTGTGGACATAGTGAAAGTGCGTCCTGAAGATTTAGACTGTGCAAAGACGGGAGCCATTGGCTAGACACTCTCAGTGTTAGTAACAGTAGCAGCAGAAATTGAAATAGCTGATTTGTTGCAAAGATAGCAAGTCTTAATATTGTGGTCAAAACGTTTGCAAAAATTGTAAAAAACTGCAAAAACGTTTGCTGGATTGTTAACGACGATTATTGCAACAACAAGAAGACCTATCCTTATTCTTTATTTAGAAGCAAAATATGCAAAAACGGATTGCAAAAATGAATTCTACGCGAAAAATTGGGTAAGGAGCACCTGGACTGCAAAAGTCAACCCTGGTCAAAGTCAACATTGGTCAAAGTCAATGCAGTCAACGGTAAAAGTCAACGATTGGTCAAGGCTAGTCAACAGTCGGTCAACGACGACGTTAGCTGAGGACTGGATGATGACGCCAGCCCTAACTGACGTGGCAGTGATGACGTCAGCAGGAACAGAGGGAGGCGCGTGATGCGTGACTCTGAGGCGCAGCTTCTTTGGACGGCGTGTGAGGGCGCTTGCGGCCTCCGATGACTGCGAGACTTCCACGATTTAGTAGATCGAGGCGAGATGATCATTGTGGTACTTACAAAATATCTATCGAAGCAAGATGCACGGCGAAGACAGTGAGTGCAGTGGTCTGTGTGGTGCAGGACTCCTCAACGACGACAGCTGCAGGTCCGAAACCCAAGGACGACGGTTGGAAGACATTGGAGGTTCTACGGCAAAAGGCTGCGGCGGCTGCTATGTCGGCGGAAGCGATGATAATGGAGTAGCACCATAAAGACAAGACTACTGAGAAAAGGTCAGAGCAGTGGCTCTGATACCATATTAGAAATACTGAATAATTGTATTGTATTTCTCAGTGAAATAATATACATAAGTGCCTTTATATAGGAGGCATATGAGTGCAATACAAGTAAGAGTGTAGTATAAGAATATGTGCTATACAAGTAATCTAATTGGGCCTAAAGACTACAACACTATACACGTTTACAAGAAACACTAGGAGATGCCAATTAATTGAGCTACAAGGCTCTTGGTATATAATAGAATTTCAATTTATGATGTTCGCTCATAATAATTGTTTTTTTATCATTAAACCAAGGCACCAATTGGTTTAGGTCTACTAGTATGTAAAAATGATTATTAACATCATAGTTTGACCCTAAAATTTTGTAATAAAAAAAAATGAACCTCATATAATTTTTTTAAAATAAAAAAACTGAATCTAAACAATCGGTTTGGGTCTTCTACAATGCAGATATGATAAAGGTTATAGTAGACGCAACTACATAGAGGATTATTCCACTCGTGATTCCTCCAATTTCCTTTTTTTTCTTTTGCTAGATAATCCCATTACTTAATACTCACATAAAGATGGTGACATTGGGGATTAAAAATAGCAATTTGTCATAGAATTTAACTTTGACTGTGTTAGCTTTGTTGGGTCACCAACTGCGCAATTCTCTACCAAATAATAAATTTGAACCTTGATGAGATGTAAGGGAGAATATATAAGAGTGAGATTATGGATTTATCATGGAATCGTTTTATGGGATCATTGTCGAATTTTGTGATATTTTCATCCTTAAAGAAATATATATAAAAAATATAAAAGATAAACCGTAGCATTTATTGTTGCTACCCTCTTCTGAGTCACATTAATTTAACATAGCTATTCAGTCCATTATGGTCCAGTTTGGTTTGCTCGGTCCAATCGGTACATTTTGGTTCATTTGATCTACTTCGGTCCATCTTGGTCCAATTCAGTCCTCTCAATCCATTTCGATCCATTTAGTATACTTCGATCCAATTCGGCCAATTTGGTCTATTTCGTTTTACTTCAGTCAATTTCAGTCCACTTGGTCCTTTAGGTCCATTTCGGTCCATTTAGTCTACTTAGGTCTAGTTCGGTCCATTTAGTCGATTTCGGTCTACTTTGGTCAATTAGGACCATTTCGGTCCATTTAGTCTCATTCCATTCAATCCACTTTGGCCTACTTTGGTGATGCTTTAAAATGAGAGATTTGTGTAAAAAGAGGAGATGATTCACTGAGAATTATTCTTTTCAATGTAATGTTGGTAATTTTTTTTATAAAATTACATTTTTTTAATGTAATTAAAGTTTTTTATTTTTTTTCTAATATAAGTAATTGATTTATTTATATATTTCTCTTTAGGTTTTTCAAGATGTATAGATGATGAATCGTTTGTAAGGGGTACTAAAACAAATTACAATCATACATTACATTATTTATATACAAAATATCTCGCCTTATATAATAATTGAATGTAAATGTATTATGTTTCTTTAAAAAAATTACAAAATTTAAAACACTTTCAAATAACAAATATAGATCACTTTTCTTTTTTAAAAGAACAAATATAGATAAGTTAATGTAGAAAATAATTAAATCATTTTAAGAATGGTTTGAATCTAGAACTTATAAGTTTCATCTATTATTTTAATTTTTCACTTAACAAAAAAAAATTGTCAATTTTTGTTCACCTAACTAACTGACTGTATTAAATCTAAAACCAGCTAATTGAGTTCAAACACGTGACTGGCATTCTATTTACTGGGCCAAAATGGCACAATAGCACTGTTTACCAAAATATATATCAATCTACTACTATTTCGGAAATATGTAAAGATCTACCACTTTTTGGGTACTCGAAGTTCCATGAACTCGAGTTCCATGGAAAAAATTTCTAGTAAATTTGAAGTTTGTTTTTTTCAAAAAACTCGAGTTCATGGAACTCGAGTTACCATGGAAAACTCGAGTACCCAAAAAGTGGTAGATCCCTACATATTTCTAAAATAGTGGTAGATTGATATATATTTTGGTAAACAGTGGTATTTGGCCATTTTGGCCCTATTTGCCAACTAAACTTATACGGTACAAAAGCTCCAAGTTGTATACAGTAAGAGCAAACAATAGGCTACTATCATTTACGTTTAGTCTTCTTCTTAGGCTGCTTTTTCTTTTTCTTTTTTCTTTTTTTTTCTTTTTTTTTTTTTTTAGTAAACTTTAATATATTACTCAAAAAGGAACTAACAGGCCAAGGCATCTTCCTCACAAACAGCAACCAAACTAGCTCGAAGATTACCTGGTACAAAACTGAGAGAGCCTAAACAATCTAGTGCGTACTTTGCTGTCACATGGGCAGCAGCATTTCCACTTCTATCAATCCAAAGAAAATGGATAATTATAGATTACCCACCTATGGTTTAACCCGAATTTAACTTACCCACCCGTGTTTTCATTTTTTACACTTTACCCACCCGTGGTTCATTCCGTTTATGCTCCGTAACCCACCTTTAATTTTTCCGTTACTCTAACAAGTTTCATCAAAAAATCAAACAAGAAATCAGATCAAACACTCCTCTCCCATGCACTCTCTCACGCTTGCTCACCCACCTAAGATCTTAGATGCTACAATGGCACCCACTTGATTTATTAGTCCGAGAATCATCTGGGTTTTCATCGTGCAAGGAAACCGAGGAAGGAGACCTACAGATTCTGGGTTTTGAGCATTACCAACCTGTTCATGTTTGGGAACACTTTCGGTCTTAATCCCTTTGTGTTTCTTTCTATTGGGTGGGCTTCAGATCAACGTCAGGTCGTGGTGCTGTGGGTGGACCTGGGTTCGTGGGGCCGTGGGTAGCAGCTCGCCATGGGTCTTGGGATTGATGGATAAAAAAGCGATGGAGATAGGAGCATAGTGTTGGACAAAGACGGAGGCAAGATCGATTACGACAAGCTCATCGATAAGTTTGGCTGTCAAAGGCTTGACCCTTCCCTCATCAATCGCGTCAAGCTTCTCACCTCCCACAGCGCCCACATCTTCCTCCACCGCGCCCACGTCTTCTTTGCCCACCTATACCTCTACCTCCCAATGCTAACTCACTCTAATAATATATGTATTGAGGGTAAATTGGAATTTGATGGTTGTATTTTTTCCACTATTTACAGAGATTTCAATGATATATTGGATGGATGGACGAAAGAGAGAAAGGGGGAAGACAGAGAGAGGATGAGATCTGTGGAGTGGTTGATTTGAGTTTAATTTTTCTGGGTTTGAGAAGTCCCTGAAATATATGTCTGGATTTGAAATTGGGGTTTCAAATGTATGCCTGAGTTTGAATTCATTTGTTCTTAAGTTCCATTAAAGTTCTCTATTTTTTTTCTCTTCCAACAGAGAAGTTGAAACTGTGATTTTTCTCTCTCTACATGTTAATTTTCAATGTGTTGCTAGCAATTTGTGACTCTTTTTTGTGGGCTTAATTTTGAAGCCAATCTGGTATAAAACATGGGATCAAATGTTGTGCTATATTTTTCTTCTTCTTTGTTTATTTGATTTAGGGATTGGGTTTCTTTTGGTTGTTAGGGTTTGAAAAATGGGATTTGAGGCATGGTTACTGATGGATCCATGGGTTTGGATGTATGTGGGTGTGTTGATGTTTGTAGTTTGACTTGGGTTTTGGGGTTGTATTTTGATAGATCTGTGGTTTGTGCTTTGATGGTATTGCTTGATTTGATTTGTATTAGTTTTCTGGGTGTATGTTCTTCATGTTTATGTATGTTCTTCATGTTTGTGAATTGTGAGAAACTAATTCCATATTTTAATATTGTTTTTCTTTTGTTTTTTTTGTTTTTCTTGTTTTGGGAGGAGAGAGACATAAAATGGGTGTAAAAAAACTTATTTACCCCTCTTTTTTAAGAGAGGTGGGTAACAGAAACTAAACGAAAGTAACTTCAGGTGGGTAAAGTGTCAAAAATGAAATCACGGGTGGGTAAGTTAAATTCGAACTAAACCACAGGTGAGTAATATGTAATTATCCCCAAAGAAAAAGACAGGAGGAAAAGGACTTAGCCAATAGACTGATGTTGAAGACCTTAGTAGAGATAGCCCACACGGGGTTGCCTGAACCATCCTAGATGGCATCGATGCTGATTTTTGAGTTGCTTTCCACAGTAATATACCTCCAGTTTTCTCCATAAGCTAGGTGTAGTGCCCAGAGGATTGCTTCAGTTTCAGCAAGAAGGGGGGAACATGTGAATTCTTCTTATTTTCTTCTTTCAATCTCTGATTAAATCGTTGCTCTTTAACCTGTGAATTGTTAAAACTCTGATAAAGAGCACATAAGGAGCTTGTGAAAAATGCATATATTTGCTTTTAGCTCAAATCAAATAAGCTATAACCCTTTACACACAAGCGCTAACCCTTTACGTTTGTGAGTATATAAACTATCTGTTAGTCTCTATGTGTGTGTCAATTTGGGGTTTAAAGGTTTAACTTTAACCTCTGAAGGAATAAATGCTACGTATTTAAGTATTTGGGATTTAGGTTGTGAATGTGATTGCCTATTTTGAAGTGGATGTCATGTAATTCCAAATTCAATTTCAATTATTAAATTTGATTGAGTATGTAAAAAAAAAAAAATCAAATCCAAATGAATATGTTTTTTTTTTCTCTCTAATGTGAAGGAGTTTAAAGAGTGATTTTTTTTTTTTTTTTGAGTTAAAAAGAAAATTTATTATAATTGTGTGTGTATATATACTATTTTGGTTCCTAAACATTATTAAAAGTTTATTTTTCATTTCTAAACTTTGAAAAAGTTTTTTTTTTCATCCTTAAACTTTATAGACATTTTTTTTTCAATAGTTTAGAGACAAAAATAGGAATGAAAAAAAGAAGAAGATTTTTTTAATAGTTTAGGATGAAAGAAGAACTTTTTAAAGTTTAAGGACAAAAGTAAAACATTTTTAATAGTTTAGGGATGAAAAAAAATAAACTTTTCTATAATTTAGGGACAAAAAAAGAATTTACTAAAGTTTAAGGACAAAAACGAACTTTTTGTAAAATTTAAGGACCAAAATAATATTTTACCGTTATTATAATGTTTGTCATTTATTTAATACATTGAGTTGAATTGCTGAATCTAAAATTTAACTAAACCTCACTTTTTAGTCCTTTTAACAATGGGGTCATTTTCGTATTAAAAAAAACAATGGGGTCATTTTTTGTCATTCAAATATAATAAAAAAATGAAGAAGAAGAAGAAGAAGAACAATGGGATAATTTTGATTTAGTTCATATATAAATATATATATTATCGAGTCAATTTTATTATTATTATTATTTATTATGTCAATTTCATCTATTATTGTAAAAACCAAGTCAATTTTTTTGGAAAACTTGTTGATTTCATAAATTCTGATAGAGTTTGTTGTTTGGAAGTAGCTTGGATTTTGGAGGATATTGAGCTTATTTGTGAAAGTTTTGTTGATATATCATTTGTTAATGTTCCTATACATCAATAACACATCATAATTATTAAACTAAACAAGAACAAACTTAAAAATAAAATTTTCTATAGTTTAGGGACAAAAAAGGAATTTACTAAAATTTATGGATGAAAAACGAATTTTTGATAAAATTTAGAAACCAAAATAATATTTTACTGTTATTATAATGTTTGTTATTTATTTAATACATTGAGTTGAATTGTTGAGTCTAAAATTTAACTAAACCCCACATTTTAGTCCTTTTAACAATGTTGTCATTTTCGTATTAAAAAAACCAATGGGGTCATTTTCTGTCGTTCAAATAAAAAAATAAAAAAGAAGAAGAAGAACAATGGGATAATTTTGATTTAGTTTATATATATATATATATATATATATATATATATATATATATATATATATATATATATATATATATATATATATATATATATATATATTTATCGAGTCAATTTTTTTATTATTATTTATTATGTCAATTTCATCTATTATTGTATAAAACCAAGTCAATTTTTTTGGAAAACTTGTTGATTTCATCAATTCTAATAGAGTTTATTGTTTGGAAGTAGCTTAGATTTTAGAGGATATTGAGCTTATTTATGAAAGTTTTGTTGATATATCATTTGTTAAACAAGAACTAATATGAATGCTCAGTCCTCTCAGTTCTCAAACTTCAAAGCAAACCCAAAACCCATACACATTAAAATAATATATTTACCCAAAACCCAGCAAATACACAAATGCACAGCCCAGTGACAGTGGCCACCACCCAAGAACCAACAACCACCGCTACAACCACCGCCACAAACTACCACCACAATCATCGGATCTTCCAACAAATTCCAAATCCAAAAACCTCAACAACCATCGGCGGCGAGAGCTGTGGAGGACGACGAGAAAAGATCGGCGACTGCCACTGGGCGAGCAGAGCTTTAGATTGGCGAGCAAAGATCGGCAAGCTCTGCTTCAGATCGGCGAGCTGAGCTTCAGATCCTCGACGACCCCGCCGCCGGAGAGAGAAATAGGCGCAGAGAAAGGGAACGGAAAAAAAAAAAAAAAAAAGGAAAAAAAAAAAAAAAGAACCCAAAGCCATGTGGTGAAGATGCTGGAGAAGAAAGAAGAAGAAAAAGGGAAGAGGGAGTGACAGGAGATAAGGAACAGGCAGAGGAAGAAAGAAGAAAAAAAATAAGAGAGAGAAGAAATGAATAAAAAAGAGAGAAAGAAATGAATAAAAAAATATTTTTCTTTTTAGCCCGTCTGTCTGTACCGTGCCAAACTTATGATGGTACTGTAACATATTTCAAATTTTTGACACATTTAACACAACCCATGAAGGTGTATTTTTGGTGTTTGGTGTGCCAAATGCCAAATATTTGGCATTTGGCACACCTGATGGTAACGTCTCCACTAGTATCTAACATGTGAATGCTAGACCAAATTCAATTTTGAACCCAAAAAAAAAATACAATCAGAGAGAGAGAGAGGAAAAAAGCTTGATTTTGACCCATGAAAGCTATTCACTCCACCATTAAAGAATGACAGAGTACTAGCTCACGACTTTTTTTTTTCCACACAATGTGAATATCTGAACCCAGTTCTTTTTCTTCTTCTTTTTTTTTAATAAATAAAAATTAAAAAAAAAAAACCCATTATTTAAAATTCCCAAAATAGAAATAAAACCCCATTTTTTTTTATAAGATCTTTCAAAAAAAAAAAATTATAAGAAAAAAAATTACTCTACACATTCATGCTCAGTCCTCTCAGTTCTCAAACTTCAAAGCAAACCCAAAACCCATACCCAATCCTTTATCACTCCACCAGTATCTAACATGTGAATGCCAGACCAAATTCAATTTTGAACCCAAAAAAAACATACAGTCAGAGAGAGAGAGAGAGAGGGGAAAAAAGCTTGATTTTGACCCATGAAAGCTATCCACCATTAAAGAATGACAAAGAACTAGCTCATGACATTTTTTTTTCCACACAACGTGAATATCTGAACCCAGATCTTCTTCTTCTTCTTCTTTTTTTAATAAATAAAAATTAAAAAAAAAAAAAAAAAAAAAAAACCCATTATTTAAATTTCCCACAATAGAAATAAAATATCAATTTTTTTATAAGAAAAAAAAAATTACTCTACACATTCATACTCAGTCCTCTCAGTTCTCAAACTTCAAAGCAAACCCAAAACCCATACCTAATCCTTTATTACTCCACCAGTATCTAACATGTGAATGCCAGACCAAATTCAATTATGAACCCAAAAAAAACATACAGTCAGAGAAAGAGAGATGAAAAAAGCTTGATTTTGATCCATGAAAGCTATCCACCATTAAAGAATGGCAGAGTACTAGCTCATGACTTTTTTTTTTCCACACAATGTGAATAACCCCTCATGACTTTTTTTTTTTCCACACAATGTGAATAACCCATACCCAATCCTTCATTACTCCACCAGGGGTTTTTTTTAAAAATAACTATAAAACACAAACTATATTATTAGTTAGACAACGTTTGAAACTAATTTGGTTTCTAACAATTCGAGTCCAGAGGACTCGATTTTCATCTCCACGTAGGCCTGGAAATCGAGTTCATTAGACTCGGTTTCTGTACATGGAAATCGAGTCTAATGGACTCAGTTTCTGTACATGGAAATCGAGTCCATTAGACTCGATTTCCGTTCATGGAAATCGAGCCCAAAGTACTTGGTTTTCTTCATTCAGCACACGGTCATCAAAACATCAAGGAAGAGAACACGTGAATGAACACACATGCTCTGTTTTACTCTCCACAAAACAGAGCATGTGAGTAGAGATTAAGAATTTCTTTTTATATTGTACACTTTCAAATATATATAAATATTTTTTCATTTTCATATCCAGACATGCAAGGAAAAAATTCGGGCTTCTTGAAAAACACAATAACAAGAGCCTGCCAAAGCCTCAATTTTCATTGCTGCTATAAGCATGTTGCAGCACCTGAGAACACGAGGCAATAACAAGACTATTTTTGTCTCTAATTACGACCCCAATACCTGACTTATTATCACCTGCAAAAATGGCTGTGTCAAAATTGATTTTTGCATAATTTTCCAGTGGAGCTTGCAACTTGCATTTGGGATGGATTTGTCATTCCTGTATCGATGACTGGGCTGTCAAAAACTCGGAATACCTATCCTTGGCCTGCTGAGAGATCAGATGCAGTGGAATGGCCGATTGCTGGAGACGGACTTGGTTTCTTTGTGACCAAATCTCTACTCACATGCTCTGTTTTGTGGAGAGTAAAATAGAGCATGTGAGTGTTCATTCACGTGTTCTTCCTTGGTGATTTCATGTCCGTGGGCTGAATGAAGAAAACGTACTTTGGGCTCGATTTCCATGTACAGAAACCGAGTCCAATGAACTCGATTTCCAGGCCTACGTGGAGATGAAAATCGAGTCCTCTGGACTCAAATTGTTAGAAACCAAATTAGTTTCAAACGTTGCCTAACTAATAATATAGTTTGTGTTTTATAGTTATTTTTTAAAAAATCCCCTCCACCAGTATCTAACATGTGAATGCCAGACCAAATTCAATTTTTAACCCAAAAAAAACATACAGTCAGAGAGAGAGAGAGACGAAAAAAGCTTGATTTTGATCCATGAAAGCTATCCACCATTAAAGAATGACAGAGTACTAGCTCATGACTTTTTTTTTTCCACACAATGTGAATAACCCATACCCAATCCTTTATTACTCCACTAGTATCTAACATGTGAATGCAAGACCAAATTCAATTTTTAACCCAAAAAAAATATACAGTCAAAGAGAGAGAGACAAAAAAAGCTTGATTTTGATCCATGAAAGCTATCCACCATTAAAGAATGACAGAGTACTAGCTCATGACTTTTTTTTTCCACACAATGTGAATAACCCATACCCAATCCTTTATTACTCCACTAGTATCTAACATGTGAATGCAAGACCAAATTCAATTTTTAACCCAAAAAAAATATACAGTCAAAGAGAGAGAGACAAAAAAAGCTTGATTTTGATCCATGAAAGCTATCCACCATTAAAGAATGACAGAGTACTAGCTCATGACTTCTTCTTTTTTCCACACAATGTGAATAACCCATACCCAATCCTTTATTACTCCACCAGTATCTAACATGTGAATGCCAGACCAAATTCAATTTTGAACCCAAAAAAAACATACAGTCAGAGAGAGAAAGAGAGACGAAAAAAGCTTGATTTTGACCCATGAAATCTATCCACCATTAAAGAATGACAGAGTACTAGCTCATGACTTTTTTTTTTCACACATAGTATCTGAACCCAATTCTTCTTCTTCTTCTTTTTTTTAATGAATAAAAATTTAAAAAAAAAAAAAAAAAAAAACCCCATTATTTAAATTTCCCAAAATAGAAATAAAATATTAATTTTTTTATAAGAAAAAAAAACCCTAAACAGCTAAACTAAAAAACGCTAACATTAACATTAACATTAACATGAAATTTAAACAAAAAAGTTAATCTAGTGGGTGAAGTGTAAAAAGAAGCTGCAGATTTTAGGCTTTTGGGTTCGGTTCAGCACAAGCTACCGAAGTGTGGATTTGGGTGAATAAGAAAGGTCAAATAGACTAAGCGTGAGGCCTGACAAGTTCTCAAATATCACATGTGGTGTTGTCCTCATTTCAAAAGAAAATTAATTGTAGCAGGTGGCAAAAAAAAAAAAAAAGAAGGGAAAAACAAGAAAAGAAAAGAAGACCGTATAGAAGAAGATGGGTCTAGGATGGATTTTCAGGAAATTCTGCAGCAGTGCCAGCCTTAAACCTTGTTAGGAAGTCAATAAGATACAAAAGCAAGAAAAAAAAAAAAAACAAGGTACTCGATTTTGTGAAGCTCGAGTACTATAAAAAAAGTACTCGATTTTCATGATATCGAGTACTATAGTACTTTTTTAATTACTCAAATTCTAGTACTTGATTGGTGACTTAGCAAGGAACTCGAGTATTACCAAAACGTGGTATTTGACTATTTTCACCCTCAGAGTCTTCTATTTATTTAACTTAAATGATATATATTTTTAAGTTTGTTTCACACTTTCACTGCACAATTGTTTGATGGGTGTCCCATGGGACACGTTTTTTGCTATGATAGCTTTTCTACCCCTCTTTGGACTCTTTTATGCTATGATAATTAATAGGACACGTTTTTTGCTAGGATGATAGGAGTAGTGGATTACACGGTTTCTCACTTTTTATTGATAGGAGTACAACCCACAGTTATAACTTACAAGGTTTCTCACTTTTTATTTTTATTTTTATTTTTTATCTGACATTTTATCTATTATTATAAATTATTATACCAATTAATAATTTGATATATATCATATCAACTCATTTGTATTATTGTGATACTAATTTATTAAATTATAAATTAAATTAATTTTTATTTGTACAAATTTAGACTTTAAAATGGTCACGGCTTGAGAAAAATTACAATAATCAAGTTCTATTGTTTTATACTTTAAATTTTATTTTTAGTTAAATTATCATTTTTAATTATAAATTGTGTTTTATTTATCTATAAATACAAAAACTTAATTAATAATTTTACATCTCAAAAAATAAAAAAGTAAAATAAATTTTAAATAAAAAAATTTAGTATATATACTATTTAATTAATATTTAATTATAAAAATGCTCCACTTGAAATTTTCGCCTAAATCCCCAAAAGTTTTGAGCAGGTGCTGCGTACTGTGTCTGCATGTGTGTTTTATCTTACATTCTTTCCGTCTACCGGGCAAGTGTTTCTCATTAAAGGAAAGGTTATAAATATGGTTGATGGTAGGGGTTTGAGAACATAAGAAAGACACACTACTTTCTCTGTGTTGTCCTTGTCCTGATTTTCTTCATATCAATTGTGATCTGTTGGTCATGACTATGATCATGGGTGGAAGGTCCTTTAAGCTTCCTCCTGCATTTTTAACGCTTTTCGTTTTAGTGCACTTGAGATTAGCCCTTGGCGGAGTCATTCCAGAGGTTGGAGATGCTAACAACATCAGCTGCCCAGAAGGTGAGAGGCAAGCGCTGCTCGAGTTCAGAAAAGGAATCAGTGATCCCGATGGCTGGCTCTCTTCATGGGGGAGCGAAGATGAAAAAAAGAATTGCTGCAACTGGCAAGGAATTCGCTGCAGCAACCAAACAGGTCATGTAGTTCAGCTTCAGTTTTCTTTTTTGGGAGGTATGATTAGTCCTTCACTATTTGAGTTGCCTTATTTGACTTATTTGGATCTCAGTGAAAATGATTTTAATCATAGCCATATCCCAGAGATCATTGGTTCTCTAAGTAACTTAGAACACCTTGATCTCTCTTCGTCCAATCTTAGTGGGCCAATTCCACATCAGCTTGGAAACCTTTCACGCTTGCAATATCTTCATATTGGCTGGAATAATTTGACAAACTCTGAAAATCTTGAATGGTTGTCTCATATGTCTTCTATAGAAGATCTTGTCCTAAGTTTTACAAATCTCAGTGGTGCCAATGATTGGCTTGAAGTTGTGAGTAGTCTCCCTAATTTAAAAACCTTGGATATGTCGGCCTGTAATCTTTCTCTAATGAGTTTTTCACCTTTTTCCCAATTCAATCATTCAAAATCTTTTACTTCTCTTGAAAGTCTGCAACTCGGTGATAATGAAATTACTGACATTCCAAAATTCTTTGGGGATATATGTACTTTACGTGAATTGGGTTTGTCAGGGAACAATCTCAATGGACAACTCATTGAGCATATCAATGACTTGTTTGGATGCATAAAAGACTCATTAGTGGTTTTGTCATTAGCAGAGAACCAATTATGGGGATCATTGCCTGATTTTGCAATGTTTCCATCATTAAGAGAGATTCATCTTTCGTCCAACAAATTAAATGGGACTATGCCAAAAACCATTGGAAACCTTCATAATCTGGAGCATTTGGATGTTTCGTTGAATTATTTGCAAGACGTCATCTCTGAAGCACATTTCTCAAACCTTTCCAAATTATTGTCATTGGACTTATCTGGCAATTCTCTTACTCTTGAATTTGACTTCAATTGGGTTCCCCCTTTCCAATTGGATGAACTATATTTGAGATCTTGCAAGTTAGGGCCTAGATTTCCAAATTGGATCCGAACCCAAAGGAATGTTACCATCCTTGACATCTCCAACGCTGAAATTTCTGATACCGTTCCAGCAGAGTGGTTTGCGAACTTGCCTTCTAAATTATATAGTTTAAATATTTCTGGCAACCAAGTACATGGACAGCTACCTAATGTGTCGACAATGAGTTCGAGTGAACTGAAATTTGATTTGAGTGTACTGAAATTTGATTTGAGTGCACTGAAATTTGATTTGAGTGCTAACCGTTTAGAGGGTCCACTACCACTTTTTTCCACTAATGTCACCTCCTTGAATCTCTCCAAAAATCGCTTCTCAGGGCCACTTTCACCTCTTTGTAAAATCAATGGTTGGTCGTTGGTTTTTCTAGACGTATCTGATAACCTATTATCTGGCCAACTTCCTAATTGTTTTATGGATTGGCCGAATCTACTTATCTTGAATTTGGCAAACAACAATTTCTCTGGTGAAGTTCCAAGCTCTTTCGGCTTCTTGTTGATGCTCCGCACATTGAGTCTACATAATAACACTTTCTCTGGAGATTTTCCTAATTCCTTGAAAAATTGTAGCTACTTGAGATTAATGGACTTGGGAAACAATAGATTCTCCGAAAAAATACCAGCATGGATTGCAGAAGACCTACCACAATTGATTGTTCTTATCCTGCGTTCCAATAAGTTTAGTGGAAGCATACCATGGGAGACATGTAAGTTGAAATATTTACGAATCTTGGATCTCTCTTTAAATGACTTCTCTGGTATTATACCACAGTGCCTCAATAATATAACTGCCATGGCTCACAAAGCTTACTCTTCGACTAATCTTTTTGAGGGTGGTTATATGGGCTCACATGGATATAATTACATGCATATTGGAGACTATGTTGACAGTGCTATGGTTGCATTGAAAGGAAGGGAGTACAAGTTTGGCAAAAATCTTGGATTGCTAAAGATCATTAACCTTTCAAGTAACAACTTTACAGGAAAACTTCCTACTGAAATCACTAGCCTTTTGGAGTTAGTTGTACTGAACGTATCCAAAAACAACTTAATTGGAGAAATTCCGCAAACAATTGGTCAGTTGAAGCAGTTAGAATCATTTGATATGTCAAGGAATCGGTTTTCAGGTGAAATCCCATCAAGTATGTCAGAATTACAGTTTTTGAGCCGCCTAGACCTATCTTTCAACAATTTATCTGGAAAAATTCCTTCAGGCACTCAACTCCAAGGCTTTGATGCAACTTGTTTTACTGGAAATAGGGCTCTTTGTGGGCCTTCACTAACACATAAGTGTCCAGGTGAAGAAACACCAAACCAAAGTTTACCAACTGACAATGGCAGTACTGAAGATGACGAGGACAATAGAGATGAATTCAAGAAACGGTTTTATGTTGGAGCAGGAATTGGATTTGCTGTAGCTTTTTGGGGCATGTGCAGTTCTTTGATTCTAAAGCGGTCATGGAGACATGCTTATTTCTTATTATTGGACAACATGAAGGATTGGCTATATGTAACAATGGCGGTGAACAAAGCAAGATTTTGGAGGATGTTTCAGAGGCAGGGGTAACCACTTTTAATGTGAGGTTAACAAAGCAAGTCATCTATAGCTCTTTTTCACATGATTTTAGATATATTTTGTTGTTGTTGAGTATTTCTTAGGTACTTTGGAGCACTGAGAATTGTGTTCCCTTCTCATGTGAGAGGAAAGAGCACAATTTCTCCGTGCTTCAAGAGTACCTAAGAATTTTCTATTTCTGCTACTCTGCAGCAATTTATTTCGGTATTGTTCATTAATTTGTTTTTTATTTTATTTTTTACTCTTTTTCACATATTTTTTTTATTCACTACACATGCTAAGAATCATTACTAATTCTTTTCATATTTCAAATTACATATCAGGAAAGAGATTGCCACTGAAGGTGATACACTTAACCTTGATGGTAAATTTCACTTAGCAATTGCATGAAGTTGAAGAGGTTCTATCTAGTGCCTTTACTCTAATGGTTTTCTTTTACCTTGGTGTTAATGTCTGTCTACTGCAGCTGCACATGTATACATGAGTGTCAGGACTCGTTTGTAATATTTGTGTGGGTGTGGTCTAGATGATTTATTTTATTGCCTTTTCTCTCATCAGCATGATTGTCAGCTTCAATAATGTAACTTTACAAACAGATCATATGTAATTTTAATTTAGTTGAAGTGTACTTGTACCTTCGATTGTGATGTCATTGGTGGTTATTAGCCATGTGGCCCCTCTTTCGGGGGCATTTAGACATTGTTGAATGGATATGCGTGCTAGTTGAAGAATCTCGAGAGTCAAGAGTATGATTTCTTTAACCCAGTTCATGTTAGGAGGTGGCTCATGAAAAATGACTCCTCTTTTCTCTAAGATCAATTCATAATAGCTGCATGGTAGGAACAGTTCATTCTCATTTTGTCACCTTCTCTCTCAGCAATTCTTTACTACTTTGTAATTTAATTAGATACTTGGTGATATACCATTTTTCTTTCTCTTGGAAGTTGTTTAAAAGTTAAAATTGATGATTCTGATTGCACTTGAGGCAAATAAACACGTTGCACTGCTAAATTCTTTTAGCTACAAACTTTGCATGCTTCTATAGTTACAAGAATGACGTTTTTTTCTGACATTTTACTTGCAATTTCCCACAAATTCATCAAACTTATTTACAAATGGCCAACAGTTGTATAATTTGTAAACTTTTTATTATTATTATTATTTTTTTTTTTTTATACATAGATGTTGACATTCTACTGCGGTACATTAAAGTTGAATGTAATCAAATGGTTAAGTTCATATCATCTGCATGGTGAGGAAGAAAAAGATCGAGAGAGCGGAGTTTTGTCTGTTGTCAAGATTCATACTACATCTACAACAAAAACAAAAACAAAAACAAAACAAAAAAGTTATGGTAAAAAAACTATGAAAAGTGGAGAAGAAGCGCCAGTAGAAAGAATAACAAAGAAGAAGACAAAACATAAAATGATAAAAGTGAAGATAAAGATGAGAAGAAATTCAAAAGTAAGAGCATTCACATCAGTTCTTCTAAATTTTCTGTCTATTTTACACGAAAAAACCTATTTTTTTTATTTTACACGTCCACTTTTACAAAACACCCACATCAGTTTATCTATTCTACACATTTATTCAATAAAATATTCATTATTTTACTAATTTTTATTATTCACTCCCTCACTGCCCCTCTCTCTCACAGACCCACAGCCACCACCACCACCATCATCAGAAACCAAAGAAAAATCAGATCAACCCACACATACCGATCAACCCACACAAAAAATCAGATTCAACATCAGATCAACCAACACCGATCAACCCACACAAAGAAAAATCAACACCGATCAAAACGCCATCGTCTCCATGCCTCCACGCCTCCACACATACCCAGATCAACCCACAACCCAAATCAACCCAGACCAAGCAAACCCACACAAACCAAGACCAACCCACACCATAAACTCAAATTAAACCACCATCGAGACCTCCCCACGTCACCGCCATCGATCATCGACCCAAACCCACACCGCCACCATCGAGACCACGCCACACGCCACGCGCCAATCTCGCCACGCTGTGACCCACAGTGCCGATCTCGCCACGCTGTGACCCACAGCGCCGATCTCACCACGCTGTGAACTCCGGTGGCATGCTTTGAACGAGAGAGAGAGATGTGAGAGAGGGAGAAAGAACTAAGGATGAAAGGATGGGGTGGGTTTTTTGTGAGAGAAAGAGAGAGCGCACAGCTAAGAGAAAGGGAGGTGAGAGTCAAGTGGAGAGGAGAGAAAAAAAACTAATAAAAAAATAAATACACATGCTACAGTGCCCGTGTAAATTTACACGGGTATTCTAGCTCGTTGAAAAATATAGAAGACTTTACACATTTTTAAACAGGCTGATGTGGAGTGTTTTTTGGTTCAAAATATGTATTTTACACATTTATACAAGAGCTGATGTGAATGCTCTAAGAAGGGTAAAAATCAAGGAGTTAGAGACTAGAAGTTGTGTGAATGAGAAAATACAAAATAAAAGGGAAATGAGGTGGTGGTAATGGTATGAAATTGAAATGCCGAAATAGAGGCAAAGAAAGAAGTGGGGGTAGGTAGGAATATTTAATGAAATGTCACTTTTCACTTTTCTATTAGTTGATAGACATTTTATATGTTTTTTCCATTCAATGTGTGTTGTCTTTGATGTACCTTGTTTGCATGTAATTCAAATTGTATTTAACTATTTATACCATTGCCTGATTAAATATATAAACATTAGTCATTGATATTTTTAAAAAAAAATTAGCAATTTGGCATTTTATTATATAAATTTATATACAGTTAAAGTACAAACAATGACAAGCCAAGAGCGCCCTCATTCCTATCTAATTATTATAAAAATAAAATGATGGAAGTAAAAATCCACATACGACCATATCCCTCAAGTCGCAAGTTGCATTTTACCACATTGTTTTAAACAAAGTTTTACCATAACAGGTTGTTGTAACTAGTATGTAATTGATTCCATTATGGAATCGTATAAATAACCAAATAATTACATATTATATGAAAAATACATTTAATTGAATTATTTTAGTCAATTTTTTTTTATTTGTTCTAATTTATTATATTTATTTTATATTTTAAATAATTATTAAATTAATTATAACGTCATCATAGTTTGACCTCGGTCTCTAACTTCCAAAATCTTGAACTTTTCCTCTAACGGTTCATTGAACAATCCAAATCTAAAAACCATGCTACCCATCAAAATTGAATTGGATCTTTGCACACTTACATTAATTAAATTATTTGGTAATTTTGACTTAATTAAAACCAACGAAGGTCTAAACAACCTTTCAATCACAAACAGCAACACACCATATAATAAAGCAATGTACACCAGATTTGATGAACAAGTTGGAAACTGATGGAGATCTCCTACGAAGAAAAGGCCACTATGGAAATAACGTACCCCAACTAAGGCAATTCACTATATATGAAAATTCTAAACAAAACCTTTGTTATGTAAACTCTACAACATAGTAGACAACTCAATGTTAATAGGGTTAAGTGGTTAACCAAAAAAAGAAAAAAACAGAAAAAGTGATCGCTAACACAGTTAACATATAAGATGTGATGGAATGGAAGGTTTAGGGCCTGTTTGGTTGTGTTATTCAAACAACTGTTTTCATTGTTTAAACAACACAACACGTATCTCCATAACATATTTTTACCCACACGTATTTTCACAACACTAAAATAACATTACTAAAACAATATTACCAAACGGGCCCTTAAATGCTACACAGTTTTGTTTTTAAATTTTAATTTTTTTAATAATAAAAAATTTAAGATTTAAATGTAACATTTTGAAAGCTTTAACTTTAAATAAAAAGTAGTAAAAACTTTACGATTTAAAAAGTGTTTAAAATAAAAAATAAAAGTAATTAAAATTCTCCTTTTACACCTAAAAAAAAAAATAGTGAAGATTGAAGAAGTTTCCTTATAAAATTTGGCAAAATCAAAGTCTCGATCTGGGCTCTACCAAAATTGGGTAAAAAAAAAAAAAAAAATCATAGTGCAGTTGTGCCACATCATCGGATGGGAAGGATGCAAGAGCCACCTGTTTACACACAAAGCGCTAAGAGCTTGTTTGGATTACATGGAAACTGAGTGATATCACTCAGTTTCCATCATCCATCATCCAAATTTCGTGGGACCCACAACTGAGTGAGTGTTTGGCTTGATTTTCTAATCTTGTTTCCATCACTCAAAACTCAAATTTTGAGTTTTGAGTGATGAAAACTGAAAACAGGTTTGTGGTGTTTTCAAAATATGGAATATGAGTTACAGGGGAAAAGTTGTAAAAAAACCAATCCAGTGGGACCCATTCTCCTGAGTTGTCTCTATCAAGTCAGACCCACTCCACCAACGGCTTTTTTTTTTTCTCTCTCTCTTCTTCTTCTTTCTTCTTCTTTCTTTCTTCACATCTCTTTCTCTGAACTAGTGCTTCTTTCTTTTTTCATGAACCTGAACATAACACACACTTAACTCAAATCTAAAGCCAAATGCACATATAGTATACAAAATTTACATGGGTACCGATGTCTCAAACCCAGAAACACATGGGTACCGATCAAACACAGATCATAGACCCATAACCATGTTCATCATAAATCTACCCAGAAACACAAACCCACAACCATGTTCATCATAAATCTACCCAGAAACACATCGGTACCGATCAAACACAGATCATAGACCCATAACCATGTTCATCATAAATCTACCCAGAAACACAAACCCACAACCATGTTCATCATAAATCTACCCAGAAACACATCGGTACCGATCAAACACAGAAACACAAACCCAAAAACATAAACCCACAAATTAAACACAAACACAGATGCATAAGTCTACAAAAAATTTCCCCCAACACAAACAAAACCCAGAAGTAAGAAATTTAACAAACCCTTAAACGAGAGAGCGCGAGGCCGCCGGTCTAGGGAGAGAGAAAGACTGAAAACAGATCTTCAGTTCTTGTGGGTTGTTGCGGGTTTGTTTGCTATTTGTAGCCTATGGGTTTGATTGCTGTGGTGAGGAGAACTTAAGGAAAAATCAAGCTTCTTTCTCATTTCTTTGTTCCTTCTGATTTGAGGAATGTGGGAGAGAGAAGTGGTGGATTCAGTGAGTGAAAGAGAGGAGAGGGGCAGAGAAGAGGGGCGAAATTTTTAGGTCTTAGGGGAGAGTAAAGGCAGAGAAGTGAAGAGAGGAAAAAAGAAAAAGAAGAGGAGAGTGAACTTACGCGGGTAGGCAACTATCCGTCTGACCCAGTACAGTAAATGGGTCCCACCATTATTGCAAAATTTTGAGTTACATAGAACAAGAAATGAAACCAAACAAGTTTTATTTTGAGTGAGTGAATAAATAGAGTTTGAGTGATGAGTGATGAGTGATGGGTGATGAAAACTGAGTGATGAGTGATGAGTGACCATTTTTTTTAACCAAACAAGCCCTAAATCATCTACTTTCCACGCAGAGTAACCCTTAGAAAAAGCGCGGGAAAATTCTCATCCCCGTTTTCGTGCCACAAAAAGCCCTAATTACAAATCCATCTCTCTCTCTCTCTCTCTCTCTCTCTCTCTCTCTCTCTCTCTCTCTCTCTCTCTCAAAGAGATCATCTCACACCAAAAAACCCCCCTCATTTCTCACTCTCCGTAAAAACCCTAAAAAACCAATCAATCTATTCATGGACACCGAGGGCTTATCATTAATCTGCGCGGGTCTCGGATTCGCCGAATAAGACGACAATGGCAATCGGATCGGCTACTCCAAGGTGCTAGTGGATATGGGTTAGTGTGGTGGATTGTGGTGGTGGTGATTGGGTTTGATGGTTTAGGTTTTGATTTTTGTGGAAGAGCACAACACCCATTTTTTATTTAATTTACAATTGATTTTTGGTGGAAGAATGTATACAAATTTTGGAATAGAAATTATTTGAGTACTGTTCTTGTTATCTAGGTTTGAGTTCTTGTGTTCTTATGATCTGGTTCATGTTCTTGTGTCCCTGTGATCTGGATTCATCTTCTTGTTTATTTTTATTCAAATCTGAATTGATGTATTTTTATGTTTTAAATTTTGTAATTTTTTTTTAATTAAATGCTGACATAGATACTGACGTGGTATTTATTATTATTATTTTTCCACCACGTTAGCATTTAGCATGCCACCTATGCACTCCGTTTGCCACCTCGGATTTTTCTGTTATTGGGTTGATGATAGGGACCAAAATAAAAACAATTTTTTAAAATTAAGGTCTAACCTAGGAGTGAAATCAATTTAGGGGCCAAATCAAGAATCAGTCCAAAATGTAGGAACTAAAAGTGTATTTACGACTTTTTTTTTTTTTTTCTAAGAATAAATTTGTATTGTCTACATGGCATGGGAGACGATTGTGTCATTTTTTAATTACCTTCTTTCTCAGTAACTTCTTTATTACTTTGTAATTTGATTTTTGAGATAAATTTTCACTGCACAAAATTAGGTCTTTTGCCATAGCCAAAACCACTATAAAAGGCAAAAAAAAAAAAAATACAAGCACCATTTTGAAATATTTTAAAGTGTATAAGAATGATTTTAACAAAGGCTAAAATTCATAAGAAAAAAAAAGGCTAAAGATTGATGACCAAACGTGCAATTTAGCCAAATATAAATAGTTACCAATAAACATATTAAAGCAGGGCAAACTTTAGTTATGACTTAATTTTTAGGTGTTGTACAAAAAGTTTCCTAATTAAAATTAATCATGAGAATTCACCGCATACCTTTGATACAATGGTCACCCCATAAGTATAAGTGCTTGTGGAGTGTAGGGGGGCAAATACCGGGATTTAAGTCTCCAGAAAGAAGTTTCATACACATATACACTTAGATTAGGGCAGAGTAGAATTTATATCTTGTATCCAAAATAATAATAATAATAATAATTGTGGGGGCCAACTATCTAGAAGGTAATATTAATACTGTATGAATTGGGCCTTTGGCCCAATCTGAGGATATCAACCAATCCGAGAACAGTTAAATAAGGTTATAATGGGAATGGTATAAGAAGAAGAAATAAAGATTGTATGTGGCAATCCAAAATACGTCTGAGGAGAAAATTCATCTCGGAAACGAAGACCTAAGGTCAGTAAGAATGTCTTATCATCCCAGGCATCCCTCAAGGTTGCATCACAACTAAGAGTCAGGCATTGGATAAGGGATGAATAAAGGGTGGCAACAAATATCTTCAAAAGCTGCTGCCTCCACATTAAATGCATCCCAACCAACACTCTAGCCGCATTAATGTGAAGGTGATACCTGAACAGTGATCAAGCAGCCTTACAGCTACTAGTTGATGGTTCTGGGAGGTGTTGGATGGGACATGAAGGAGTTCCTAGAATCCAACCTACACGTGTATGGTGGGGATGATACCAAGATTGTAATATATAGCATGGGAAGGTGACCTAAGAAGAGAGATCGAAAAACAATCAGGAAATCTTGGCAATAACATTGTGAATTCTTGTAACCGTATTCATCAACAGTATATTATAACTTAAGCTCCTCAGGCCATGCCGAGGACAGATATTTTTACTTTACTTGTGCTTAACAGTCTTAATTCATCAACTTTTATTATCTATCTTCTGGAATAGAACTAGTTCTTTCACCCACGCTCTATAAATTCATTGTTTGGGCTTGTTGAGCTTAAACCTAGTCCTATACTGGGTCCAATCCAAATTCAGTCCTTACAATAATAATAATAATAATAATCATCATCATCATCATGAGATAGTATTGATAAATGCAACAAAAAAGTGTCATATTCCCCTAAGAATAATGAATTCAACTACATGACTCATTTATCAATACAATCACATGATTTAATTTAGGTTAAAATACAAATTGCACTTTCTAAGTTTGGTTAAAATTCATTTTAGTCCTCTAACTTTACTTTTATTTAGTTGAGTTCTTTAAATTTCAAATTTATTCAATTTAGGTATTTTGTCCAATTTTGTTATAAGAATTGCCTTAAAAAATATTATTTTCACATTAAAAAATCTTTTTTGAATAAGTTTTTATAAGAGAGTTTCAACTTTACTTCTAATGATTACTCTTTATCATCAAACCAAGATGCCAATTGGTTTTTAGTGTAGGTGGGGATCGAACCCCGGATCTCTTATTTGACGACAAAAGACTTTACTAATTGAGCTAATTGAAACAATGGCAGCTCTAGAATATTTTTTGAAGGTGGTCATTAAGAAACTTAAATTATACAAAATCTAATAAAAAAGTGAACTTCATATATTGGCAAAAAAAAAAAAAAAAAACACACGCAAACACACAAAGTCTTATAATTTCCTTCTACGAATTTTCTTATTTTGAATCATTACATGATAATCTCATTATCAATATTACAAGCTACATCTCTTTCAAAATTTTAATTAAATAAAAATTTTCTTGGACTTTTTCTTTTTATTTGTAAAGACCTAATATATTGTTAAGGAGACCAAAGTTTAAAGACAAAGTTTGATTACAAACTTAATTGTAGTCTAAGGCTACAATCTCACTAAACAAATTAACATTTCTATATATTTTGAAAATCTAATAATTGAATTACATGTTTTTTATATTCTTAAAATACATGTCAAATTTCATGCCAATCGGATGTTATTTAGTATTTACTATTCAATTCATAAACTTATTATTATACATATAATTTTAGACTACAAAAACTCAAAATTTAAACATTTAATTGATGACTATTGATCTTTGATATTTTTAAAATTTTGCAAGTAAGGAGGATATAAGAATTAAATGGTGGACTTGTTAAAATTCATATTCAATAAAAAATATATATATATATATTGAATGGAGTTGTAGCCTTAGTCTTCAACCAAGTTTATTGCCAAAGTTTGTCCAAAGTTTAATTACGTCGGGCCTAAAAAATATTTAAGGTGGTCACCTAGTTTTTTTTAGGATAAAAAAAATCATAAATTTTTAAAATTTATACATAATAAACATAATAATTATTTTTTTTCCCAGGCTAGGGTGGTAGTGTTTAGATTTTATACCTTAAAGTTTTAGAATTTGAATTTTTTTCTCCTGAAGTTATATTCTGTTTGCAGCAGCGGCCCCTCAGTCCTATTAAGTGCCACATAAGATTGTCACACTTTATTAGTTCATCTAATAAAATGATGTATTTTCATTTTTATTTTTATTTTAAAAAAATTTGTATGCGAAAAAAAATAATGTGACATCTTTTTATTGGATGAATTAAGTACGCATGACATGTTTACGTGGCATTTAACAAAAAATATGAATGGAAATACTGCTAATATACAAACAAAATATAACTTCAGAAAATAAAATCTAAGGAATGTTTGGTATATGCACTTAAAAACTGAAAATTGTTATTTGAAAATATGTGTGAAAATACGTGTGAGTGAAAAAAGTGTATAAAAATATGTGTAATATTATTTAAAAACTGAAAATTGTTATTTGAAAACATATACACAACACCCCCTAAATTTACCCTAAATTTTTTATGCCAAAAACGCGCTTGCAGCATTGGGTATTTAAACGCAGAGTACCTTTCATTGTTATTCCATCTTTCACCGAAAAATTAATCATTATTCTCATTTGCTATGACAATGATCAAGTTCCCAGGACTTCTTCATGCATTTTTAATGCTTTTAGTGCACTTGAGTGCAGCCCTTGGATTCATTTTAGGGGCTAGAGTTGGAGATGCTAACAACATCAGGTGCCTAGAGGGGGAGAGACAAGAACTCCTTGAGTTCAAAAAAGGCCTTGTTGACGATTCTGGCAAGCTATCTTCATGGCGAAGCAAAGATGAACATAAGAATTGCTGCAACTGGTAAGGAGTTCACTGCGACAACCAAACAGGCCATGTACTCGAGCTTGAGGTTCATGATTTGCGAGGTATGATTAGTCCCTCAATACTTGAGTTGCCTTATTTGAATACTCTTGATCTCAGTGGTAATGATTTTAATCAAAGCCATATCCCAGAATTCATTTGTTCTCTTAGTAACTTAAAACACCTTGATCTCTCTTCGGCCAATCTCAGTGGTTCATTTCCACATCAACTTGGAAACCTTTTACACTTGCAATATCTCTATATTCATACAAATGATTTGAAAATTAATGAAAATCTCGAATGGCTCTCTCATCTATCTTCATTAGAATACCTTGACCTTAGCCACACAAATCTCAGTGCTGCCAATGATTGGCTGGAAGTTATGAGTCATCTCCCAAATTTAACAAGCTTGTACTTGTGGTCATGTGATCTTCCTCCTATGAGTTTCTTATCTCTTTCCCGTTTCAATTATTCGAAATCTTTTACCTCTCCTGAAAGTCTGGTTCTTGGTTCTAATCGACTAAATGGCAGCATTCCAAAATTCTTGGGAGATATATGTACTTTACGTAAATTGAATTTGACGCACAATAATCTCAATGGACAACTTGTTGATATTATTGATAATTTGTCTGGATGGGCAAAGAACTCATTAGAGATTTTGGGTTTACCATCTAATCAAATTTCAGGATTGTGGCCCAATAATTTTGGAATAATATTTCCGTTGTTAAAAGAAATTAATCTTCGACAAAACAATATGAGTGGGACTGTCCCCAAAACCATTGGAAACCCATATAACCTCAACTATTTGGCTGTCACTTCAAATTCTTTGCGAGGCGTGATCTCTGAAGTTCTTTTCTCAAATCTTTCCAAATTAAAGTATTTAGACTTATCCAAGAATTCCCTCACTTTGGAATTCAGCTCCCAGTGGGTTCCCACTTTCCAAATGAATTTCATAATCTTAAACTCTTTCAAGCTAGGGCCTAGATTTCCAAATTGGATCCAAATTTGGAAATCCCCGATGCTCAAATTTCAGATACCATTCCGGCAGAGTGGTTCACAGACCTGCCTCCTACATTATCATATTTAAATCTTTCTTGCAACCAAATATATGGACGGTTACCAAATATGTTAACAAAGTTTGTGAATAATGGTCTTGCAATTGATTTGAGTGCAAACCAGATAAGGGGTCGATTACCACTTTTTTCCACTAAAGTCATGATGTTGAATCTCTCTAAAAATCGATTTTCAGGGTCAATTTCATCTCTTTGTAAATTCAGCAGTGGGGTTCTTGAATTACCTAGACTTATCTGAGAACCTGTTATCTGGACAACTTCCTAATTGTTTTATGCATTGGCGTAAGCTGGTCATTTTGAATTTGGCTAGCAACAATTTCTCTGGGGTAGTTCCAAGCTCTTTGGGCTTGTTGTCTGAGCTCGAAACATTGAGTCTGAGTAACAATAGGTTCTATGGAGATTTACCCTTGTCAATGAAAAATTGTAGTTCGTTGAATTTTTTAGACTTGGGAAACAATAGATTCTTTGGACAAGTACCAGCTTGGATTGGGGAGAGCCTGCCACGGTTGGATATTCTTATCCTACGTTCCAATAAGTTCAATGGAAGCATACCGTTACATATCTGTTGGCTGAAAGATTTACGTATCTTGGATCTCTCCCTAAATAATATATCTGAAACTATACCACAATGCCTCAATAATTTCACTGCCATGGCTCAGATTGGGAACTCCTCCAGTGATATCATTCATAGTTTTTATAACTCGAACTTTATTCTGAGTAATAATATAACTTTTCGTTATAAAAAAGAATTTGTTAATCATGCGACGGTTAAGTTGAAAAGAAAGGAGAATAACTAAGGTAAAATTCTTGGATTATTAAAGATCATTGACCTTTCAAGCAACAAATTGATGGGAAAACTTCCAGATGAAATCTCAAGTCTTTTGCAATTGGCTGGACTAAATGTATCGAGAAACAATTTAGTTGGAGAAATCCCTCAAGCACATCGACCTACATGTCAGAGTTAAACTTTCTGAGCGACATCGACCTATCATACAACAACTTATCTGGGAAAATTCCTACAAGCACTCAACTCCAAAGCTTTAGCGCATCTGATTTTATTGGAAACCCGACACTTTGTGGGCCTCCACTTATACAGAAATGTCCAGGTGAAGAAGTACCAAACCAAAGTCACCAAGCTGATTATGGAAGTAAAGATAAAGAAGGGGACGAAGATGAATTTGGAAAATGGTTTTATGTCGGAACAGGATTTGGATTTGCTATAGGTTTTTGGGGTGTTTCTGGTTCTTTGTTGTTGAAGCGTTCACGGAGACATGCCTACTTCTTATTGTTGGACAACATGAAGGATTGACTCTATGTAACAACGGCAGTGAACATAGCAAGGTTGCGGAGGAATTTTCAGAGGCAAGGATGACCCCTTTGTGGTGGTTAGCAAGGGAAGACGTCACTCCTTCAATATGCATTAGTATCAGGATTGATTCAATAAACAGGGGTGGCTTTACATTGATGCCAGGGTGGTCACAGGACCACCCTGTACTGCACAAATTAAAAAAAAAAAAAACAATTATTGCTTATAAATTTTAAAAATTTTATGATTTTTTTACTTTCAAAAAAATTTGTGACCATCCTAAATTTTTTTAGGCCAAACATAATTACATGTTGGACAAAGTTTGTTGACAGTAAACTGAGGCTATAATTTCACTTAATATTTAAGGTGAATTTTGACAAATTTACTGTTAGATTTTTTTTTTTTTTATATCCTTCATACTTGCAAAATATCAATAAATTAAATCAATAATCAATAGCTATGTAATCAATTAAATGTTTAAATTTTGAGTTTTTGTAGTCTAAAATTATACATAAAAAATAAGTTTATAGATTGAATAATAAATAACATCCATTAGCATAAAATTTGACACATATTTTAAAAACATAATGAATATGCAATTTAATTATTAGATTTTCAAAATATATAGTCATATTAATTTGTTTACTGAGCATTGTAGCCTTAAGCTATAACTAAGATTCCAGCCAAATTTTGTCCTTAAATTTTAGTCCTAAATGTCAGTTAGTTATAAAACTCCTGGAATAATATATTTTAAGTTTAGTTTTACCTTTTTGTACACCAGTTCTTGATTTTGCCGCACATGCTAAGAAGCATATTGCTAATGGTTTTCATATTTTAAATTGCATTATTAGGTTGCATATATCGTTGTGCTGAAGGCGATACGCTTAACCCGTAAGGTAAATCTCACTTTGCATGAAATAGCTGTACTTCTATCTAGTGCATGCATCAAGACTGGTCCGGCTTGTGTCCAGTGAAAGTTTTCACTGGACACGTTGGATCTTGGACACGTGTCCACTCTTGGACACGTGTCCAAATCTTGCCGTGTCCAGTGAAAATTTTCACTGGACACAAGTCTTGGTGCTGAAATCAGAAGTTGCTGCTACTGGTGATCACGTCAAAATAAGTGTCAGAATCTCCGTTTGTAACATTTGTGTGGTTGTGGGTCTATAATATGCTTTGGTCTGTCGCCTCTCTCAGCACCGTCATTATCAGCTACGTCTTCAATAAACCAAATTAAATAATTACAAAGATATCGTGTGCAATTTGAATTTAGTTAATGTTTTGAGTGTTCCCATCCTGAACTATTTGTACTCTTACCTTTGTTTGTAACTTTGGTGGTTTTAAGCTGTGGCTACTCTCTTTGAGGCATTTTAACATTATTGAATGGGCATTTGACTTAGTTTCAAACTTCATTTATAGTCTACACTCTGCAGAAGATGTCTATTATAATGATTATAGCTTCCTCCTAATGTCAGTAAATAAGTCATGAGTATTAAAAATTCAGGATATTTTTTTGAGGATAAAAATTCAGGATTAATTTATTTAAATTTAATTTGTACACAAGTAGTTCAAACTTAATTATAACCAAATTACATAGAATGTTCAAGTTTGTTTCAATTTTTGTTGAACAAATTTGAGATTATTCATATATAAGCCACTTAATTATTTTATTACTTCTTTTTATATATATAGTAAACACCATGAGTAAATTTTTCCCCCTTTAAAAATATATCCTAATAACTAATAACTAAATCATAGTTACAATTATAATATTTGAGTTAATTAGATAGAAATATTTTATTTTATAAACTTATAAAATAAACAGATCCACTAATTTTATATTGTTAAAAATTATATATAATTTTTACTATGAAATAAATTATTTATATTGTCAATAAATTATATAAAATAACTATTTTTTATTGAAACGATAGCATGAATAAGAACTTGATATATCATTAACTTATTTAAAAACTCACACAATCCAAGAGCATTCTCATCAGCTCTCTCATAAAAAATGTCATTTTAACACATCAAAAACTTACTTTATCATTTTAGCACTTCATTTTACAATATCTCATTTATCATATGTTTTATTCTTCCCTTCTATTCATTAAAATAATATTTACACCACATTAAAATAATATATTAAACACCTCCAACAACAACTCCTCCACCACTGCCGCAACAACACCGACATCCACCATCGGCATAAACCCACATCTACCAATGACACCTTAAAAAAAAAAAAAAAAAAAAAAAATCCACAACCCAAAAAATAATCACCACCACAACCACCAAATTGCTGCTACAACCACAATACCACTGCCACAACTAACCCACAACCCACCACATTCACAAACCTCAAAACCCATCCCAAATCAAACAAACCCATAGCTCAGGCAACGAGATCGGCTTCAGGCGGGAGACGTCAGCGGCGAGATCGGTTTCAGCGGCTTGAGGTGGCTTTAGGCGAGATCGGCTTCAGGCGGCTTGAGGATGAGAGAGGAAGAGAATGAGAGTGAAGAGGGAGCTACGGAGGACGACTATGGCTCCGGTGAGGTCCGCGGCTTTGGCGAGATCAGCGGTGAGATTAGCAGCTTCGGCGAGATCGGCAAGAGAGAAGAACTTAGATCAAGAGAGAAAAGATGAGATAAAAGAGAGAGAGAGCCGGAGTGAATATGAGAGAGAAAACCTGGTGAATAAACAAATAATAAAAAATTTTGGCATGGCTGTCCATACTGTCTCATATTTGAGACGGTATTGTAGCATGTTTCAAATTTTTGGAACATTTAGAACAGCTGATGAAGCTTGAATAGTGATGTTTGGTGTGTTAAATGTGCCAAATATTTGGCATTTAGCACATTTGAGAGAGCTGATGAGAATGCTCTTAAAGTTTATATAACTAGTTTCTCAACAACAACAAAAAAGAGTTTATATAACTTTATTTTTATAATGTAAAATATAAAATTATATAGGCTAAATTATAAAGTATACTCCCTAATTTTAAATTATTTTTCTTTTTCATCTTATAGTTTTAATTTTTTTTTTTTTTTTTCATTTCAATCCTTTAACTTAAATATGTTTTCAATGTCCTTTTGTTCGTAGTTTGCCGTTCATGTCTTGATTAAAAATCAAAATAAAATCTTTGTTAAGCTTCCACTAATCATTTATTACAAAACAAGAATTATTTATTATTAGCAGATACTACCAGGAAAAAAAAAAGGATTTTATGGAAGAAGAGAAAGAGATCTCTAACTTAAGTTTCTAAGCAATCTTTGCAGTATGGCCATATAAATATTTATTACATATCTAATGGGTATCTTTTTAATAAAAAGTTACCAACGTTTCTTTATTTTTTTTAAAAAAAAAACCTCCAAATAGGGACGATATAAATAAATATATATATATATATATATATATACACACACTTCATATTTTTTAAAAAAATTTAGCTAAAAAAGTAATACTTAGTTTTATTTTTTTATTCTATTAACTTAATTATATTTTCAATGTAATTCTTTCAATCATTTCACACTTTTAAGTGTCATAAGTCAATCTATTTTTTATTCTGATTTAAAAGTTAAATTGAATCTTTGTTGTGTTGGGAAAAATACTATATAACTGTGAATAAATTTCAGCAATTAAAGCGGAAGTATAACCATATAAGAACATAAAGATTTACGTGAAAACCCTTTCTCCTTGGAAAGAAAAACCAAGGAACAAACTCCAAATAATTTCACTCACTACTCTCTTTCTCACTATATATCTCTCACAATCTTCTCTTACTCTCTTTATTTTTCTCCTCTTTTATTTACTCTCACTTACACAGTTCATTAGACTGCACTGTCCTCAGTCTCACTTGCTGGGACTTCTCACTTCTCCGCTTTTCTCTACCCCAAATGGCCGAATGGCCTTTCCCTCTTATTTCTTTAACCTTTTCTTCTTTTCTTCCTTCCACACTCTTCACATCAATTCACAATAAATGCAAGCCACTTACCTTGACTTTTCTTCAACTAAAATCTCTTTCGTCAGCTCTCATGGGCCGAATGGCCTTTGCTTGAAAAAGCATGTGGACTGGACCCATGTTACAGTGCACCCAGCATGTTGAACTTTCAGATTAATCATTTTCTATAAATCAAGAATTATTTATTTTTATTAAAAACTGGAGAAAATGCTAAAAGTTTAAAATACACCCTATAAATTTGATGAAATACCATTTTAGTTTTGTTCATTGCGGTTAAAGAATCTTCGTTCATTTTATTTTTTTTAACATTAAAAAATGATTTAAATAGTTTTTTTTTTTAATAGATCATCAGACCATCAGTCTATTTTTCTTAAGTGAACGTTGCCGTTTCGATGTTGGCTCTGATCATTAGTTTATTTATAGCGTTTTCTCTAGCAAAATAAAAATGCCACAAAAAATGAGAGATTTTGTAACATTTATTACCATTACTACCATGCATTTCAGCCCATTGCAGTGATCTCGGCATAGATTGTGTAGGTCTCAACGATAAGAAAAAACTTTGTGCAAGATCACGTGTATGACGTGCCTATAATTTATCAGGCTTATCTTATGCTTATGGATTCACATCCATGCTATGGTGAAAGCTTAATTTTATTTATTTTGTGATAAACAAGCTTAATTTGGTTTACACCTTATCTTAAAATTCTAGTAGAATGAGATTATGTGTACTTTGCAAGTTAGCAGGACCTGGAATTGTCTTTAATAAAGTACTTGTACAAATTTCATAAATAATAAGGTTTCTTCATAAATTTATATTTTAATTGGGCCCAACATATTAAACTTCTAGTTGATATTAAGAGCATTCCTATCAATTTGTGCAAAAATAATTTATGTCTATTTTAGTATGAGAACCTACTCTTTTTTTTTTTTCATATTCACTTTTCAAAACACCTAAAATTAGATTATCTATTTACACTATATTTTATTAAAATAAAATTTTATTTTTTTATTTAATTATTTCTCTTTCTTCACACAGAGCAACTATCATCTACTTTTTTTTTTAATTCTCAAGATATGTAGAAAAAAAAAACTAAATGCAAAATGAGTAGTGTCAGTATAAATTTATACTATTATTGTAGAAATTATGTATTTTTACACAATTTTGCATGGTTTAATGTGATTTTTTTTTTTTTTTTTTTGCTTAATTGGCTAAAATGTGGTCATTTTTCTATTATAGAAACACTCATAAAAGTACTATAATATTTTCATCCATTAGGTGGCATTTAAAAAATATATATATCTAAAATAAAAGTCTTTTTTTTTAAAGATAAAAATTATATATAGATGTTTCGAATATGGACCACTGTTCTCTAAAAAAAAAGGTATGGATTAATGTACATTCTACATTGCTTGCTCTACATATTTTGTAGTATTACTTTGTTTGGGCTTCTGGGCCTCCTGGCATAGTGAAGTTTCTTTGCTGAATACCTAGCATTGTGAACAAGGCCGAACTCTAGGCCTAGGCCTAAGCCTAAGGTGTAAGATCTTACATGACCCATTCTTATCCTGCCACGTCTTATGATACACACACATAATAGGATATTAAATCCACAACTTAAAACTAAAATCAACCTAAAAATAAAAAATTTCTATGTCCATAAGATTTTTATAATAGATTAAAGTGATGAGTTGTTACTAGTTCTAATTTAAACTCACAATTGAAATTACTTTTTTTACCCATCTGTAATAACTAATAACAACTTGTCACTTGAAATTTGTTATAAAGGGTCTGTTTGGGTTGAGCTTATTTTTGCTGAAAGTGAAAACTGAAACTGAAAACACTGTAGCAAAATAATTTTTAAATATGTGAATAGTGTCGTGGAACCCATTTTTAATGAAAAAGTTGTTAAAAAATGGAATTTGTGGGTCCATAAACAGTGCACAGATGCACTATTCACCGTGGAAAAATCAACAAATGCGGGCTGAACCAAAAAAAAAAAAAAAAAAGAAAACCGCAGAACAAAAACCCAGGCGCCACAATAATTTGAATCCAAACAGGCACAAAAGTGTTGTGAAAATCTTGAGGTCGTATCATTTCTATAAAAGATAAGCACAATCAAATAAATTTTTTGAAAATTACATTTATATATTAAAAAAAAAAGATAATAAAAAAAGTGTAATTGCCAGAAAAAAAAAAAAAAAAAAAAAAAAAAAAAAAAAAAAGTAAGCATACCAAAAATAAAAAACTATCAAATAAAAAATTATGTTTATTGCCAACTCAACTCATTTATTCTATGTGGGACCCAACAAGTCCACTTTTCTTTCTTCTTTTTTTGAGAAGAAGTTTATGTCTTATTCATTAAGGGAGGCTATTAAGATAAGCCTAAAGTATGGGCGCAACGTCTAGTAGTACATCTTTCATTCACATTAACAAGTAACAAAAGTGGCGCAAATTGCTCATCTGGCTAATTAAAGAATGTGCTATAGAGTTACAATGCCTTACGCCCTTACCTAAATACACATTCATAGACATATACATAGGCTGTGTTTGTTTTGGGTGTAAATGATTTCCGGAAAATATTTTACACCCAGGTCCATGTTTGGCACCACTTGAAAATAAAGTCAAACTGAAAATAGAATTCAATTTGACCGAAAAAATCCTTGTCAACCCGTAAAATGATTTCCGTTCCCATTTTACCTTCTAATGCTTTCTGGAATTACTCACTTCTCACACACTCCTCTCACACACGCACCAACCTCATTTTAGCTCCAACCCACGCACCAACCTCAACTCCACATACAGTCCGACGCCAAGCTCCGGTCGCCCAGCCAAGCCAAGGCCAGCCCAGATCGTGCCGCCCCCACCGCCGCCCCTTCTGCCCAGATCACGCCGCACCACCGAGATCGCACCCCAGCACCGGCGAGATCGCACCCACTCAACCTCACCTCCATGCTTCACCGCTGCATATCTCCGATCCACCACCGCCATCACCACCCCCGCCATCATCCAAGCTACCCTCCTCCATGAGCTTTGATCCACATCCAAGCTACCCATCTACCCACACAACCTAATCCCCATTTCGGCAAACCCACACCCACCTTGCCCGATCCACACCCACCCGATCTAGCTGCCGTCGTCCTCCGTTGGTACCGATCTCTCTCTTTCCCGATCTGGCTACCGCTGTCCTTCATTGATACCAATCTATCTCTCACTCTTTCTTCCTCCTCTCATCGAGTATATTATGTATATATTGTGAAAAAATGATTTTATTTTGATTTTTGGTTGTGTTAAGTGTATATTTTGAAATTTTCTGTTATAAAATTTGTTTGGAAGCTAAGAAAATGGCTGAGAAAATGTGAAGCATTTGTAGGAAAATAGCATTTTCAAAATGTTACCAAACACCGAAAATTGGTTTCCGGACTATTTTCCATTGCAGAACCAAACACCCGGATTTCATTTTCCTTACGGGAATTCATTTTCCCTTGCATTCATTTTACACTCGAAATTCGATTTACATCGAACCAAACGCAACCATAATTGCAAATATTTGAAACCACAAAAAGAATACTTGAAACTTGTGCGACCTGTTAAAGTTTTAGGTGTAATTTTGGAAGTTTTGAGACAATCACAATCATCTACAGGTTTTGAGGATTTCGTTTCATTTTTCTGATGGTTTTGGCGCCATTTTAGTGGTTTTATGGGTTATTTAGTCAAGTTAGCCTTTTTCACTTTTTTTAAAAAAATTATTTTTATTTTGGAGATTTAAAGATTATTTTATTCAATTTATATGTTTCACAGGAGGGGGGTTATAACGGTAATTTTGAAGGTGTTGAGGGTGTTTTGATTAGTTTAGAGGCCATAAGGGTATTTATGTCATTTTATAATTCTTAAGGGTTTTTCAATCATGAAAGTTTTAAATGAGCATTTTTTTAGGTTGTGAAGGTATTTTTTTAAAACATTTTGGAGAGAGAAAGAGAGATTTTTGTTCTCTTGAGACCAAAATAAAAAATGTTTCACACTTCTTTTAGGGTCATTGTAAGAGTGGGTTTTGGATCCTCAGCCCAAAAGGTAGATGGATTAAGGCCCAAAGAACCCAATACAATGAATTTGTAGAGAGTGAGCTAAAAACTAGGCTTCAATGAATTGGACAACGCTCACAATGGACCAAAGATAGTGAGAAAGCAAGAAAAACAATGAAAAAACAAGTTTGTACAAAGAAATTCTTCGTCGGCCATGTCCGAGGAGAGTAATTCTTGGATATATATATTTCTCTTAAACTTGGTTACAATTACAGTTCTTAGTGCTACAATGTTTTTCCTTTTTTCAATTATCAAATCCCTCTCTGTAATGGGATTCTTCTCCTTTATTTTACCCCCTTGTGCTCTATCTCAACCCTCTACGTGTAGATTAAATGACTGACTCTCGTCCTTATTCCATCAGCACCTTCCTGAAGCTTTTAGAGGTAGCTATAAGGCTGAACATCACTGTTCAGGCATCACTTCCACATTAATGTAACTAGAGAGTTAGCTACAGAGCATTTAATGCAGTGGTAGCAACTTTCCCTCAGATATTTCTTACCTTCCCTTTGCCTCATTCCTTCCTAATGCTTATCCTCAACAGTGGAACTGCCCAGAATGTTGCTCTTGATGGCAGGTCAACCTTTCTGATCTCTGCACCGTCAAAGTAGATGAGGAATTTATCCTCGGACCACCTTCCTAAACTCTCATGACTAGTCACCTTCCTCCATTCACTAGCCCGCTCTCCTATATCAACATTTACCTGTCCTCAAACTAATAAGTGTTCTCGGACAGGGCCCACGGCCCAACATATGCTTCTGGGCCTGTCATCCCTACAGTCATAAAATAAAGGGCAATTTATTCCACATAATGTGTGAATAACTTAAAATTGTGATCACAAGTTTAGTTATTATTTGGTAGCGTGTGGATCCACACATTATATGGAACAAGTTTTTTCCCCAAAGTAAAATATTATTATCCCTAAAGAGGCCATTTTTCCTGCTTAAAGGAAAATGATTTTGATTTGACCAAATTTTTTGTTGTCCCAATTGATTAGAAATAAAGAAATTATTTTCTCGTAAAAATAAATTTTATGTTGAAACAAACTAACCTAATTCCACATTGTTCTTAACATAAATATACCAAAGAGTAATGTTAGGGGAATTTTTTTTTCATAAAATTTTTATTTTGTTAAGGTGATAAATTATGATTAGAATAATATTATTTTTACAAGAGCCCATCATTAATAACTCTTTTAGGGCAATATGTATCAATTATAACTAACTATGTGTGAAAAATTTTGTTTACCGAAACTAATTATATTCCAAACACTAAGTCTAATACCACAATAAATTTCAGATTTGATAAGTTGGTAGGTTATTATAGGTATTTGGTGGTATGCCATTTGTTTAAAAAAAATTTCATTATAAACTTTGATTTATTTTATAATAAAAATAGAAATAATATGTAACAAAGTTGTTATTTATGAAATATAAAATGAAAACCAATGTGGCGGGTAGTGAAGTGAACAAATAATTTTGTATTTTTGTGTAATTATTATCTGTGTATAAAATGATATTAAGCATGATCCCATGTTTCCCATAAAAAAAAAATAAAAAAAATAAAAAGCATGATCCCATGTGGAAAGCAACCTTGTACTACTTATAATTGATCACGTCAACCGTAGTAGTTGGGTTAAGGCAGCCTAGCAAGGAAGTCTAGTCCGCATTATTATTGGCTCAATATTATTTTTATGATTAGAATAATATTATTTTCAAATAGGTGTGCGGACCATTTGGCCAAGTCAAAGTTCTACGTTTAGAGCATTCTCATCAAGAATGCTAAATATTTCAGTATTTATCACTTCAAAATCCTACTTTATCAATTTTAAAATACAATTTTACAAACCACCAAACATCAAACATTCTATTTTTTTACAACTTCAATTAAATAATATTATTTTTATTTTACCACTTTCTCTCTCTTTCAACCACTTTCTTCTCAGCCCAAGCAACCCCAGTCACCCACCACCACCATAAACCATCAACATTTCAACAGCAAACCAAGACCTATGGCCAACCCACTGCCACCATAATCAGCATCCATCCAAAAATCGACCCCATAGCCAAAAAAAAAAGAAAAGAAAAGAAAAAAACGACAACAACAAAAACTAAACTAAACTAAACTTAAGAGAGAGAAGCCTCACCGTGAGAGGAAGAGAGGGAGGCCGAGGATAGAGTGGCGAACAAAACCCATAAACCCAAGACCCATGGCGGCCACGGCAAGCAAAACCCATCAAACCCAGAGACCCACGCCTCAGCCACAGCAACCCACCTTAGTCACCACCTACCCAGAGACCCATGAACTTAGACTCACAAACTCAGACCCATAAAATCGCCGGAGCACATTAGGGAGAGAAGAGTGGGTTCGGTGGGTTCGGTTAGGGAGAGAAGAGTGGGTTCGGTATGGGTTCACTCAGAGGAAGAAGAAGCTGTGTTTGTGATGGTGGTTCAATCAGAGGGAGTAGTGAAGTAGAGATGGGTTTGGCAGCATGGATTGAGGGAAGGGAAGAGTGGCTTGGGTTGAGGGAGAACGAAGAAAAAAAAAAAAGGAGAGGAGGCAGAGGCAGAGGTAGAGGCGTAGGCGTGGTAGAAAGAGTGAAACAGAAAAGAAAAAAAAAAAAAAAAAAAAAAACGGGAAAACCAGTAGAGATAGGCACGAAAAAGGGAAGCGGGTGGGAGGGAAAGTGATTAAACAAATTTTTTTTTTTTTTACAATCTTGCTACTAGCAGTCCACTGTAGCCGGATTGCAAATTTTATAGGATTTAAAAGTTTTGATGGAGCATACTTTTTAACATTTATAGCATTTAACATGCTAAAATTTAGCATTTATACCATTTAGCATTCTTAATGAGAATGCTCTTACACATTATTGCTTTCCTAATTTGAAAAATGTACGGTAACTCTCTTTTTTATTTTTTGACTTTCTCCAATGTGATTCATATATTATACAATAAAAATGTTATATTCACAACATTTTCATAACAAATTTTAAGTGATAGGTTGTTATTAATTGTTATATGTAGGCAAAAAAGTAATTTAACTTATAGATTCAAATTATAACCAATAACAACTTACCACCTATGATTTGTTGTAAAAATATTGTGAATAAAATCTCCAACTTCCCAATGCCAGACTCCATGTTCAACCAACCAATATCGACCACCTGTCCTCTTTTTATTTTTTTTCCTCATCTTAGGATCTATTTGGAATCTGTTTATTTTTCTGAAATTGAAAACTTATTGATAAAAGTACTGTAAATAAAAGTAAAAATTAGCTGAAATAGTACCGTTGGACCCATTAATAGTACTAAAAAGTACAGTAGGACCTATAAATAGTAATAAAAATAAACTAAATAATAAAATAAGTTGGCAAAAATAATTTTCGTCAAATGGACACTTAAGAAAGTAAATGAAATCCCCGACTTAACAAAACTAATCAAATCATCCTCAGTTAATTTTTAAAGTTAAGCATTTGACAAGAGTGTGAAACCCAGAAACATTACTGATGCCATACCAAGAAACATCATTTGGTAAGTAGTTTTTACTTTCCTATAAATTCCTGAAGTTGACAATACTGATGCCACGTACGTTCCTTTTCCCCTGCACCATTGGCCAATGGGTGTGTGCTTAAAGAGAAGTGCCTTTCATCGTTATCCCATCTTTCACTGTAAAATTAATCACTATTCTCATTTGCTATGACAACGATCAAGTTCCCAGGTGGAGGGTTCCTGAAACTTCTCCATGCATTTTTAATGCTTTTAGTGCACTTGAGTCCATACCCACATACGATCCTTGTTATTTTGTTTATTAAAACAAAATAAAGATAGCTTGTATTAACAATTTAATCTTGAGCATTTTATGAATGGTGGAGGCCTGAAAGTATAGTACAAAAAGAAATACAGAGGAAGAGGATGATGATATAAAGGAAAAAAAAAAAGAGTTAATGTTGCGTTTTTTTTTTTTTTTTTTTTAATAATAAGAGTTAATGCCTAAATCACTAATTTTCAGGGAGTAATAATGACATTACTATAAGTGTTTTTCTGACCTTTAAATCTAATAGTAATCAATGGTCTATAAAAGGTGTAATTCTTGTGAAGTTAGACCAGGTGTAACTTGAACCCATCTCTTGTTTAATATATTGAGTTGAATTGTTGAATGTAAAATTTAACTAAACCCCACTTTTTAGTCCTTTTAACAAGGGGTCATTTTCTATCTTTCAAATAAAAAAATAAAATAAAATAAAAAAAGAAGAAGAAGAAGAACAATGGGATAATTTTGATCACGTCATATATATATATATATATATATATATATATATATATATATATGTATATATTTTATCGAGTCAATTTTTTTATTATTATTTATTATGTCAATTTCATCTATTATTGTATAAACCAAGTCAATTTTTTTGGAAAACTTGTTGATTTCATAAATTTTGATAGAGTTTATTGTTAGTAGCTTGGATTTTAGAGGATATTGAGCTTATTTGTGAAAGTTTTGTTGATATATCATTTGTTAATGTTCCTATATATATCAAGAAAACATCATAATTATTAAACTAAACAAGAACTAGAGCTATCCAGGAGACCCGCTGAACCGCTGAACCTGGCTAACCTGCCCGAGTTCCACCCGCTGCCACCTGATCCGACAACTCCGGCAGTCTTATGTGGGTTTTGAACTGTCAAACCCGACCCCAGTGGGTTAGTTGTCAGTTTTGCATTTCAAAACCCGTGAAGCTAGACCTGAATCGATACCTTTAACGTTTATGGCGAAATATTAAGCATCCCGGACCAAATCCGGCGAGATCTCGCCGTTATCCGATGAAATCTAGGCCAGATCTCATTGGATCTGACCAGATTTCAGCTAGATCTCGCTGGATCCGGCCAAAAATCGTTCCCGACGATGAAACTCGATACTCGAATCGATACAACCCGAAACTGACGAGACTCGAACCAAAAAATCCTACCAGATCATCTGGGTCGGTTTCAGGCCATATTTTCCTCCACTCGAATAATTAGGGTCAGGTCCGGGTTGGGCACAAACCCGACCCGGCCCTACCCGTGGACACCCTAACAAGAACAAACTTAAAAGTAAACTATAACTTGGAAAAAAAAAAAAAACTCACCTTGCTTTACGATCATAAATTGGAGGATATTTAACTGACCTCTCAGTGCTTGCTATACAAAGATTAAATTGATAAAACAAAAAAGATTAAAGAACCAATAGAACTAAGATTATCACAATTCAAGAATAAGAAAAATAATTGAATGGATTTGAAAATGATTTAGAAAACTAGTTTCTGCCTTAGTAAACTACTAGAGAAGGTTTTGAATACTGTAAAAAAAAAGTGCTTAGATGTTATGTTAGAAATTGATTAGATGAAATGGGTTTTTAGAAAACATAAAGGCCAAAAATAAACTTTCCCAAGCCAGGATTTGGATTGGAAACATAAAGTGAGTATTTATATGAATAAACTAGGGTTTGGCGGCATTTAAGATTCTTTTGAATGTTCCTAAAGGTCTAGGAGGCAGCCCAACCCAAAGATTAAAGTTTTGGGGCCCTAAATATGAAAATCTAGGTTTCTGGAACTGAGGGTGTGTGTGTGCCCTTGAATATTCACATGCATTCTTGCTGAAATCATAATTCCTAACAAAATTGATAGCCCGACTTCAAATAACCATAACTCTCTTAGTTGTGTTCAAATTAAGTCTAGGATGTCTACTTTCTAATGAAACAAACCTCACCAGAAAATTATTTGTGGTTCAAAAGTTATGGTAAAAATTAAAATATGAGCAAATGTCATTTTTCAACATCGTTTTCAACGTGATTTAATCACTTTTGAGTTGTGATTGCCTTCAAAGTATTGAGAACTCTTTAATTATCCTTAGTTGATGTATGTCAAGCTTATCATTGGGGTTGGAGACCAAAGATTATTAACAGGTACAAATGAGGTGTCTACAAATGGAGTGTAGACTACTTTTATCATGGTCCATGTTGTGCACTTCATGGTTCACTTTCTTCTTCTTCTTCTTCTTCTTCTTCTTCTTCTTCTTCTTGTTAATGTAAAAATATTTGGATATGAAAAACTTGAAAAATATATATAAAAAAATAGTAGAGGAATAAAATAATTAATGCAATCTAACAAATGTTTCATAGATAAATTTGTTACTAACAATAAACACAATATAATAGAAAATTTAGGTAAAAATCTCACAAATGAACAAGAAATTCATCAAAAGATTTACAAGAAAATTTATATGAAAATCTCACAAATGAATAAGAAATTCAAAAAAAAAATGAGAATTAAAAGTTTTAGAAGTAGTTTTACAATAGAAAAAAATACCCTCAATTGACATACAAAATTACATGAAAATATTAGAATCTTTTCCAAATGCATATATAGTTTATAGAATTATACTAATAATACCTATTAGGCTATTACAATTAGTTTCAATAAAAAGAAAATTTTCCAAATTAAAGTTGATAAAATTATATCTAAGATCAACTATGTCATAAAAAAAAATCAAATGGATTAATTATATTATTAATTGAAAAATATATGTTAGTACTTGGTAAAACTCATACAAAAATTTAATTAGTAATTTTGCATCTAAAGAAAAACAAAGAATACACTTTAAATATTAAAAAAAATTAAGTAATATTTAAATGTATAAAAAAAAAACCTTAATTTACTTATCACCTCAAAATGCGTTGAGCCATCAACTCTCTTTCTTTAAATTAATTAATTTTTTTTCTTATCTAGACATAATATTTGGCTTGTCTTTAGGGTTTCGGGATAAGGGAATCAATCTCATATTGGAAGTTGTACCGGTTTGGCGAGCGGAACGATATATATTCGGTACCGGTCAATACCGGTACACCGTTTCAGGTTTACTGCTATTTAAAAAAAAAATATATATTTGTATATATTTTAAAAATAAATAAATAAATATCATTTGTATATTTATAACTTTAATTATTTGGTAAAAGTTAATTTGTTAGAGCATCAGCATCAAAGAATTCTATCCTATTCTATTTTACCATCTCAAAAAACCACTTTATTACTTATACCATACCATTTTACAATTCCTTTAGCATTCCAAAATTCTATTTTACCATACTACACATTAAAATAATATAAAGTAAAATAAAAATAATATAAAAATATTCTCAGTACAACCACAACTCAACAAGCCCAAATATCCGCCGGCAATTTGTACTCATTGTGATTAACTGATTCCGGCGACATGTACAAAGGAGTTCCTCTAAAATCCCACCGGAACAAAAATCCCATATTAAAAAAAAAAAAAAAAAAAAAAACCAGCGTCACAATAGAAACCCAGCAACATCGGACTCGCCAACAGAAACCCAGAAACATTGACCTCACCGTGACCCACTTCAGCCATACCACAACCCATTTCAGACCACTCCGATCTCCGATCTCCGTGACTCATGCCGTGACCCACTTCAGCCATACCCACAACCCACTTCAGCCCACTCTGATCTCCAATCTCCGATCTCCGTGACCCACTTTAGCCATACCCACAACCCACTTCAGCCCACTCCGATCTCCGATCTCTGCGACCCATGCTGTGACCCGTGCCGTGACCCACTTCAGTCATACCCACAATCCACTTTAGCCCACTCCGATCTCCGTGACCCACAACTCACCTCAGCCATACCCACCACTTCCTTTAAGCATAGGTCACAACCAAAAAAAAAAAAAAAAAAAAAAAAACAACCACAGAACCCGTCGTATCGCAACCCACCAGAAAAAATGAACCACTATGAGATGTTGGGAGGTGGATGATGTTTGGGTCTGAAGAGAGGAGAGAGCAGATGAGAAAGAGAGATGGAAGAGAGAGAAGAGAATAGAAATTATGAGAGAGGAGAGAGAAATGTTGGGGAAAGTTGATTAAAATATATATATATTTTTTACAATACTGCTACAGTACAATTCTAAAGATAGAATTGTAATGTAGTAGTATTGCAAAAAAATTTGCAATACCTGTATTTAATATTCCCTAATGAAGAACACTTTAAGAGACTTAAAATGTCAAATTCTCCTAATATTTGGTATTAGCATTGTCCAATACTGATGCTCAAGCAATTAAAAGTACAAGCCCAAAAATGTATAAGGTCAAAGATGAACAAAGTAGAAGGCCAATAAACTATTTATAAATTTATTATAAAAAAATGAACAAAGATAAAAGTATAAGAGCATCCACAGTAGATGTTGTAAAAAAAATGTCATTTTGCCACATTAAAGACCTACTTTATTATTTTACCACATTATTTTACAACATCTCATTTATTAGATGTTTTATCATTCAATTCTATACATTAAAATAATATTTACTACACATTAAAATAATATATTATCCCATCCCATTATCATCAACGACATCGACAGCCACCACCGGCCATCACCCCCACAGCCCACCACCACTGCCACTGTCACTGCCTATAGCCCACAGCCCACCACCACCATCAAATAAACCCAAATTGCAGCAAAAAAAAAAAAAAAGACACTGACAGCCACCACCGGCCATCACCCCCACAGTCCACCACCACTGCCACTGTCACCGCCCATAGCCCACAGCCCACCACCACCATCAGATCAACCCAAATTGCAGTAAAAAAAAAAAAAAAAACCCACAACCAGAGAGAGGCAGAGTGAAAGGCGGACAGAGAGGAGAGGGAAGAGGGTGAGATCGACGGCGGCCTCGGGGTGAGATCGGCGAGATCGAGCGTGGCTGATCGAGTGTGGCGGAGCGCGCTGTCGTCGTCGGAGCTACGCCATCGTTGCTGCCGGTGAACATCCAATCGAGAGCTCGTTCCCAAACGGAGCGAGCTCGATTGAAGTCCTTCTGAGACTCCTCCCACTGCGCGTACTTGATCCAAACACTGCTATTCCATCGCACGCGGCGGATTAGGTCTTCGAACTCCTTCCGCTTGCGAAGCCAGTACTCGGAGAGTTCAGTCGCGTCGGTGATCTTCTGCTTCGGAGGCTGAATCTCAGCCTCTTGTCGTTCCCGTGCTTCACGGAGGATATGCTCGGCGGTAATCTGAATCGACGCCGGAGTTTTGTTCTTGAAACGTTTCGGTCTCGGAAGCTTCACCTCCGAAGAGAGAGGGAACCGATACAGGGAGAAGAGAGAGGGAACCGGAGAGTGAGAGAGAAGAGGAAAGAAAAAAATGAAGAGAGAGGAGAGAGAAAAGAGAATATAAAATAATAAATTTTTTACAATATTTGTCCGTATCGTTGCAAATTTGCAACGGTACTGTAGCCATGTTGTATAATTTTTGAGATTTGACACATCTCATGAAACACCATTTTTATATTTGGTGTGGTAAATGTGTCAAATATTTGACATTTGACACATTTATTATACCTGCTGTGGATGCTCTAAGACCAAAAAAAGAAAATAAAAAAGAACGAACAGGAGGTGAGAAATGAGATATTACGTGGGAGGGGTTTGGTAGAAAAAGATTAAATAATTAGAAAAACTATGGGTGATAAAACCAAAGAACTCAATTTTTTTTTTCAAGTACTTTTGTCAGCTACTTCTCAAAAAAAAAAATACTTTTGTCAGCTTTTTATTCCACACACGTTAACTTACTGTACAGCACAACTTCCTATTTCACACCATTTAAACTTCCTAGACTCTCTCAAGTGACTTGCTCTTCCCACCACACATATTTTCAGATTTTTCTCTCCAACATGAGAGTATTTCCCTTCCATTAGCCAAAACATGTTTTCAGATTCGATCTCTCTCCCTCTCTCTTAGATTAGGCATTCAACTCCGTTTCACTGCTTCAATGCCGGTGCCGTTGTTCACTGCCAGCCAGATTTGCTATCACCAGTGTAAGGCCAAGGTGAAGAGATCCCAAATCGGTATCTAATTTCCGGCCGAAACCCGGTATATATCCCCGGTACGGCCGACATTTAAACCGGTACGAAACACCACCGTTTCTATACCGGTGTACGCACCGGTACGAAATATACCTGCCGATACGGTACGAAATTGTCTTCCTTGCTTCGGGACCGTACTGTGTCTGCATGTGTGTGTTTTTTCTTAAGCTCTTTGCCGTCTATCGGGCAAGAGTGCTTCTCATTTAACGAAAGGTTATATAAATGTGGTTGATGGTAGGGGTTTGAGAACTTAACAAAAGCACACTACTTTCTCTGTGTTGTCCTCATCCTTATCTTCTTCGTATCAATTGTGATCTGTTGGTCATGACCATGATCATGGGTGGAAGGTCCTTTAAGCTTCCTCATGCATTTTTAACGCTTCTCGTTTTAGTGCACTTGATGAGATTAGCCCTTGGCGGAGTCATTCCAGGGGTTGGAGATGCTAACAACATCAGCTGCCCAGAAGGTGAGAGACAAGCGCTGCTTGAGTTCAAAAGAGGAATCAGTAGTGATCCCTATGGCGGTCTCTCTTCATGGGGGAGCGAAGATGAAAAAAGGAATTGCTGCAACTGGCAAGGAATTCACTGCAGCAACCAAACAGGTCATGTAGTTCAGCTTCATTTTGATGGCTTGGGAGGTATGATTAGTCCTTCACTCCTTAAGTTGTCTTATTTGACTTATTTGGATCTCAGTGACAATGATTTTAATAATAGCCATATCCCAGAGTTCATTGGTTCTCTAAGTAACTTAGAACACCTTGGTCTCTCTTCGTCCAATCTTAGTGGGCCAATTCCACGTCAGCTTGGAAACCTTTCACGCTTGCAATACCTTGATCTCTCTTGGGCTAATCTTAGTGGGCCAATTCCACATCAGCTTGGAAACCTTTCAGACTTGCAATACCTTGATCTCTCTTCGTCCAATCTTAGTGGGCCAATTCCACATCAGCTTGGAAACCTTTCACGCTTGCAATATCTTCATCTTGGCTGGAATAATTTGACAAAATCTAAAAATCTCGAATGGTTGTCTCATATGTCTTCAATAGAAGATCTTGACCTAAGTTTAACAAATCTCAGTGGTGCCAATGATTGGCTTGAAGTTGTGAGTAGTCTTCCTAATTTAAAAACCTTGGATATGACGGCATGTAATCTTCCTCTAATGAGTCTTTCATCTTTTTCCCAATTTAATCATTCAAAATCTTTTACTTCTCTTGAAAGTCTGCAACTCGGTGATAATGAAATTAATGACATTCCAAAATTCTTTGGGGATATATGTACTTTACGTGAATTGGGTTTGTCAGGGAACAATCTCAATGGACAACTCATTGAGCATATCAATGACTTGTTTGGATGTGCAAAAGACTCATTAGAGGTTCTGGAATTAGCAAGGAACCAATTATGGGGATCATTGCCTGATTTTGCAATGTTTCCATCATTAAAAGAAATACAACTTTGGTCCAACAAATTAAATGGGACTATGCCCAAAACCATTGGAAACCTTCATAATCTGGAGCATTTGGATGTTTCTTTGAATTATTTGCAGGACGTCATCTCTGAAGCACATTTCTCAAATCTTTCCAAATTATTGTCATTGGACTTATCTGGTAATTCTCTTACTCTTGAATTTGACTTCAATTGGGTTCCCTCTTTCCAATTGCAACAATTATATTTGCGATCTTGTAAGTTAGGGCCTCGATTTCCAAATTGGATCCGAACCCAAAGGAATGTTACCGTCCTTGACATCTCCAATGCTGAAATTTCTGATACCGTTCCAGAAGAGTGGTTTGCGAACTTGCCTCCTAAATTATATAGTTTAAATATTTCTAGCAACCAAATACATGGACAGCTACCTAATGTGTCGACAATGAGTTGGTTTGAACCAGAATTTGTTTTGAGTGAACTAGAATTTGATTTGAGTGCTAACCATTTAGAGGGTCCACTACCACTTTTTTCAACTAAAGTCAGCTCCTTGAATCTCTCCAAAAATCGCTTTTCAGGGCCACTTTCACCTCTTTGTAAAATCAATGATGGGTGGTTGGGTTTCCTAGACCTATCTGATAACCTATTATCTGGGCAACTTCCTAATTGTTTTATGGATTGGCCGAATCTACTTATCTTAAATTTGGCAAACAACAATTTCTCTGGTGAAGTTCCAAGCTCTTTCGGCTTCTTGTCGAATCTCCAGACATTGAGTCTACATAATAACACTTTCTCTGGAGATTTTCCTAATTCCTTGAAAAATTGTAGCAACTTGAGATTTATGGACTTGGGAAACAATAGATTCTCTGAAAAAATACCAGCATGGATTGCAGAAGACCTGCCACAATTGATTGTTCTTATCCTACGTTCCAATAAGTTTAGTGGAAGCATACCATGGGATACATGTAAGTTGAAATATTTACGAATCTTGGATCTCTCTTTAAATGACATCTCTGGAACTATACCACAGTGCCTCAATAATTTCACTGCCATGGCTCACAAAGCTGACTCTTCGACTAATCTTTTTTAGGGTCCTTTTTTTAGCAGAAATGAATATATTGGAGATTATGTTGACAGTGCTATGGTTGCATTGAAAGGAAGGGAGTACAAGTTTGGCAGAAATCTTGGATTGCTAAAGATCATTAACCTTTCAAGTAACAACTTGACAGGAAAACTTCCTACTGAAATCACTAGCCTTTTGGAGTTAGTTGTACTGAACGTATCCAAAAACAACTTATTTGGAGAAATTCCGCAAACAATTGGTCAGTTGAAGCAGTTAGAATCATTTGATATGTCATGGAATCAGTTTTCAGGCGTAATCCCATCAAGTATGTCAGAATTACAGTTTTTGAGCTACCTAGACCTATCTTTCAACAATTTATCTGGAAAAATTCCTTCAGGCACTCAACTCCAAGGCTTTGATGCAACTTGTTTTATTGGAAATAGGGCTCTTTGTGGGCCTCCACTGAAACAATAGTGTCCAGGTGAAGAAACACCAAACCAAAGTTTACCAACTGACAATGGCAGTACTGAAGATGACGAGGACAATAGAGATGAATTCAAGAAACGGTTTTATGTTGGAGCAGGAATTGGATTTGCTGTAGCTTTTTGGGGCATGTGCAGTTCTTTGATTCTAAAGCGGTCATGGAGACATGCTTATTTCTTATTATTGGACAACATGAAGGATTGGCTATACGTAACAATGGCGGTGAACAAGGCAAGATTTTGGAGGATGTTTCAGAGGCAGGGGTAACCACTTTTAATGTGAGGTTAACAAAGTAAGTCATCTATAGCTCTTTTTCCCATGATTTTAGATATATTTTCTATTTCTGCCACTATGCGGCAATTTATTTCGGTCTTGTTCATTAATTTGTTCTTTATTTTATTTTTTTACTCTTTTTCACTTTTTTTTTAATTCGCTACACATGCTAAGAATCATTACTAATTCTTTTCATATTTCAAATTACATATCAGGAAGTAGCAGAGATTGCCACTGAAGGCGATACATTTAACCTGGATGGTAAATTTCACTTAGCAATTGCATGAAGTTGAAGAGGTTCTATCTAGTGCCTTTAATAGTTTTCTTTTACGTTGGTGTTAATGTCTGTCTACTGGAGCTGCACGTGTATACATGAGTGTCAGGACTCGTTTGTAATATATGTGTGGGTGTGGTCTAGATGATTTATTTTATTACCTTTTCTCTCATCACCATCATTGTCAGCTTCAATAATGTAAATTTACAAACAGATCATATGTAATTTTAATTTAGTTGAAGTGTACTTGTACCTTCGATTGTGATGTTATTGGTGGTTATTAGCCATGTGGCCCCTCTTTCGGGGGCATTTAGACATTGTTGAATGGATATGCGTGTTAGTTGAAGAATCTCGAGAGTCAAGAGAATGCTTTCTTTAACCCAGTTCATGTTAGGAGGTGGCTCATGAAAAATGACTCCTCTTTTCTCTAAAGATCAATTCATAATAGCTGCATCGTAGGAACAGTTCATTCTCATTTTGTCACCTTCTCTCTCAGCAATTCTTTACTATGTAATTTAATTAGTTACTTGGTGATAAACCTTTTTTTTTTCTCTTGGAAGTTGTTTCAAAGTTAAAATTGATGATTCTGATTGCACTTGAGGCAAATAAACACGTTGCACTGCTAAATTCTTTTAGCTATAAACTTTGCATGCTTCTACAGTTACAAGAATGACGTTCTTTCTGACATTTTGCGTGCATTTGCCAAGTACTTATAATTTGCGTTATGCGTTTTTTTCCTGGGTTCCACGCACTGTTTACGGATTAGCAAGTACGGAAATGCAGCAATAAGCAGTAAATCTGGGTCTCACAAGTACTATTCATAGTTTAAAAATTATTTTGCTACGGTGTTTTTAGTAATAATTTTTCAATTTTCAAGAATAGACGGTATCCAAATAGATCCTTTATTTGCTATTTTTCACAAATTCATCAAACTTATCTACAAATGGCCAACAGTTGTATAATTCGTAAACATTTTTCTTTTTATACATAGATGTTGACATTCTACTGCGGTACATTAAAGTTGAATGTAATCAAATGGTTAAGTTCATATCATCTGCATGGTGAGGCAGAAAAAGATCGAAAGAGCGGAGTTTTGTCTGCTGTCAAGATTCATACTACATCTACAACAAAAACAAAAACAAAACAAAAATGTTATGGTAAGAAAACTAAGATTGAAAAGTGGAGAAGAAGCGCCGGTAGAAAGAATAACAAAGAAGACAACATAAAATGATAAAAGTGAAGATAAAGATGAGAAGAAATTCAAAAGTACGAAGGGTAAAAACGGAGGAGTTAGAGACCAGAAGTTATGCGAATGAGAAAATACAAAATAAAAGGGAAATGAGGTGGTGGTAATAATGGTATGAAATTGAAATGCCGAAATAGAGGCAAAGAAAGAAGTGGTAGTAGGTAGGAATATTTAATGAAATGTCATGTTGAATTGGATCTTTGCATACTTAGATTAATTAAATTATTTGGTAATTTTGAATTAATTAAAACCAATGAAGGTCTAAACAACCTTTCAATCACAAACAGCTGTTGGGTGCACTGCACCATGGTCGAGCCCCCTTGTAATAGACATACTCATATTTAATGAGCTTGTCTTTCATGTTTCTTGAAAGGTAGGAATATTTAATGAAACGTCATGTTGAATTGGATCTTTGCATACTTAGATTAATTAAATTATTTGGTAATTTTGAATTAATTAAAACCAATGAAGGTCTAAACAACCTTTCAATCACAAACAACTGTTGGGTGCACTGCACCATGGTCCAGCCCCCTTGTAATAGACATACTCATATTTAATGAGCTTGTCTTTCATGTTTCTTGAAAGGTAGGAATATTTAATGAAATGTCATGTTGAATTGGATCTTTGCATACTTAGATTAATTAAATTATTTGGTAATTTTGAATTAATTAAAACCAATGAAGGTCTAAACAACCTTTCAATCACAAACAGCTGTTGGGTGCACTCCACCATGGTCCAGCCCCCTTGTAATAGACATACTCATATTTAATGAGCTTGTCTTTCATGTTTCTTGAAAGGTAGGAATATTTAATGAAATGTCATGTTGAATTAGATCTTTGCATACTTAGATTAATTAAATTATTTGGTAATTTTGAATTAATTAAAACCAATGAAGGTCTAAACAACCTTTCAATCACAAACAGCTGTTGGGTGCATTGCACCATGGTCCAACCCCCTTGTAATAGACATACTCATATTTAATGAGCTTGTCTTTCATGTTTCTTGAAAGGTAGGAATATTTAATGAAATGTCATGTTGAATTGGATCTTTGCATACTTAGATTAATTAAATTATTTGGTAATTTTGAATTAATTAAAACCAATGAAGGTCTAAACAACCTTTCAATCACAAACAGCTGTTGGGTGCACTCCACCATGGTCCAGCCCCCTTGTAATAGACATACTCATATTTAATGAGCTTGTCTTTCATGTTTCTTGAGAGGTAGGAATATTTAATGAAATGTCATGTTGAATTAGATCTTTGCATACTTAGATTAATTAAATTATTTGGTAATTTTGAATTAATTAAAACCAATGAAGGTCTAAACAACCTTTCAATCACAAACAGCTGTTGGGTGCACTCCACCATGGTCCAGCCCCCTTGTAATAGACATACTCATATTTAATGAGCTTGTCTTTCATGTTTCTTGAAAGGTAGGAATATTTAATGAAATGTCATGTTGAATTAGATCTTTGCATACTTAGATTAATTAAATTATTTGGTAATTTTGAATTAATTAAAACCAATGAAGGTCTAAACAACCTTTCAATCACAAACAGCTGTTGGGTGCATTGCACCATGGTCCAACCCTCTTATAACAGACATACTCATATTTAATGAGCTTGTCTTTCATGTTTCTTGAAAGGTAAGAATATTTAATGAAATGTTATGTTGAATTGGATCTTTGCATACTTAGATTAATTAAATTATTTGATAATTTTGAAATAATTAAAACCAATGAAGGTCTAAACAACCTTTCAATCACAAACAGCTGTTGGGTGCACTATACCATAGTCCAGCCCCTTGTAATAGACATACTCATATTTAATGAGCTTGTCTTTCATGTTTCTTAACTTTTCTTCATCATGTACAAAAGTCAGTATGAGTTGTTGGGGTTAGTTGGCTTAGGCGTGTTGGACACGCTGAGGAGAAGAAGTGAAAAGAAATTAAGGGGCTGATGCATTAAGGCCATTCGGCCAATGAGAGGTGAAGAAAGAGATTTTGGTTGAAGCAAAGTCAAAGTCAGTGGCTTACATTTATTGTGATTTGATGTGAAGAGTGTGGAAAGGAAGAAAAGAAGTAAAGATGAAAGAAATAAAAGGGAAATGCCATTCGGCCATTTGGGGTAGAGTGAAAGAGTGAAGTCCCAGAGTGTGAGGGCTGGGGTAGTCTTGAAGAAGTGTGTGAGTGAGAGCAAGCAAAAGATAGAGAAAAATAGAGAGAGTAAGAAATAATTGTGAGAGATACACAGCCAAAAAGAGAGAAGTAAGTGAAAAGAAAAAGAGAATTTTTTTTTTTCTTAAGTTGTATTTTCAAGTATTGTAATTTTTATTTAATATAGTGAGATTATTTGGAATTTGATATGTGGTTTTTTCCTTTAAGGAGAAAAGATTTCCACGTAAATTTTTGTTTTCTTGTGTGATTATGCTTTTACTGTGTTTGCTAAAATTTATTCACAGTTATATAGAATTTTTTCTCAATAACAGTAACACATCATATCATAAAGCAATGTACACCAGATTAGATGAACAAGTTGGAATCTGATGGAGATCACCTTCGAAGAAAAAGCCACTATGGAAATAACGTACCCCAACTAAGGCAATTCACTATATATGACAATTCTAAACAAAACCTTTGTTATGTAAACTCTACAACATAGTAGACAACTCAATGTTAATAGGGTTAAGTGGTTAACCAAAAAAAGAAAAAAACAGAAAAAGTGATAGCTAACACAGTTTACATATAAGACTTGATGGAATGGAAGGTTTAGGGGCTTGTTTGGTTGTATTGTTCAAACAACTGTTCTCGTTGTTTAAACAACATAACATGTATTTTTACAATATTTTTTCACCTATACGTATTTCTACAACACTTAAACAACGTTACTAAATTACCAAACGGGTCCTTAAATGCTACATTATTTTGTTTTTAAATTTTAATTTTTTTTAATAATAAAAAATTTAAGTTTTAAATTTAACATTTTGAAAGCTTTAACTTTAAAAAAAAAATAATGAATTCTTTTTTAAAAGAGTTTAAAATAAAAAATAAAAGTAATTAAAATTCTCCTTTTACTCCCAAAAAAACAAAAGAGTGAAGATTGAAGAAGTTTCCTTGTAAAATTTGGCAAAATCAAAGTCTGGATCTGGGCTCTGCCAAAATTGGCAAAAAAAAAAAATCATGGTGTGGCTGTGCCACATCATCGGATGGGAAGGATGCAAGAGCCACCTGTTACACACGAAGCACTGAATCATCTCCTTTCCACGCAGAGTAACCCTTAGAAAAAGCGCGGGAAAATTCTCATCCACATTTTCGCGCCACAAAAAGCCCTAATTACAAATCCATCTCTCTCTCACTCTCAGAAATCAGATCAGAGAGATCATCTCACACCGAAAAACCCCCTCATTTCTCACTATCCGTAAAAACCCTAAAAAACCAATCAATCTATACATGGACACCGAGGGCTTATCGCTAATCTGCGCGGGTCTCGGAATCGCCGAAGAAGACGACAATGGCAATCGGATCGGCTACTCCAAGGGCCAGTACTGTCTAGGTACACCTCAAAAATTCAAAATTTTTTTTTTGAAGCTCTTATCCTCTACTTTTTGCCTTTTCAAGTTCAATTCAAACAAGCTGAATGATAGCATTGGGTATTGTTTTCAATTCATTTTAGTTTCAGCAATTGAATTTTCGTTTCCCAAATTTTCAAACTCGTCATTGATTTTCAGGAAAAGATTTGTTTTTGTAAATACTCCAAAATCAGATTTTTTTTTTGGGTTATATAACCTAAATGATCAAATTTACAGTTTCTCCAATTATTTAATTGTTGGGTTTTTTGTTTTATATTGTAAATTGGGTTATAGAAATTGGTAAGCTTGCCTTTAGTTAAGATAAGAATATGTTTTTAGGTTCAGTTGAGAATGGGGTTCTGTTTTCTAAGGTCCCAGATAATGAAAATCACAAGAATTGGGATTTAATTTGTTTAATTGGCTATATATATATATTTATTTATTTTTTTCTCAACAAGTAAATGGGGATTTGATATTGACAATTGTTATAATTTTCAAATTTGTGTCAGATAATTTGAAAGATTTACTGAGGTTTTTGAGGCGTGACGATCCACATACACGGGATGTGTTCAAGCAAGTCTGTAAATGGAACATTGTGTCGAAAGATCTGATTCCTATTATAGAACACTGCCAAGATGATCGTAACTTGGTTTTGAATGCAGGCAGGTTTTCTTATCTCTCTAATATTTATTGTGAAAGAGAGCTAAAGGATGAGTTTTTATTATTATTGTTGTTATTTGTTTGACAGTGAAGGTTTTGGTGTTCCTTACTATGCCTATTGAGCCTACATCGAAGGATATTTCACAACAGCTAGAGTATCTGTGGGGGTTGAAGTCGTCAGTTACGTGTAGTGACATTGTCGCTGTGATAGTCTCACTTCTGGAAAGCCCATTGGAGAATTTGGAAAGGTGAGTAACGATTACACATAAGTGGATTCCTTGAGTTTCGATCATTTGATCCAGGTTGGATTTTTGTTGAACTGGAACCAAGACAAGATTTTTGCAGTAAAGGCCGGCATTTTTCATTTTTCTTTGAAAATTTTCTAGTGTGCTTGTTCAGTTAGAAATTATTGCCTCTTTGTCTGAGCTAATGGTTTGTTAAACTTTAAGAGTTCTTATTATTTTTCATGCTTTACATACACTTCTGTCCCCCCCACCCCCTTTTTTAATATAAAAGCAAAAGTAAAAAAAATAAAAATAAATGCTTCATGTGCACTACCTTAAAGAGAGTAGGACTTGGTGGTTTTACTTTTTATTTCTCAAAAATAGTACTTACTAAATAGTTAAAATTAAAAGGATATGATTTGGAGTGCAATGATGGGCTAAAATGACAAAGTACAAAGATACAAAAATTCTTAAATGTAAGAAAGTGAAAAAAAAATAGGAGTGACAGACAAAGCCTTAGTCCCAAACAGATATAGTGATTAGGGAGTTGAGGCAGTTGTAATAATTAGGCAAAATGGACTTTTATATTTTAAAGGATTCTCTGAGCACACACTCCTATATTTACTAATGAATGTTGGCTGTATCTTAAAATATATGAGCCTAATAAATTTACATGTATATTTAAGAATTATTTGTTAGTCAGTGTTATTTTATTTTTGCTGCATCTAGAGATGCCAGTTGTTTATACATTTTAAAAATCTCTAAATGTCATTACCATCCCTGGATTATTGTTATCTTCACATTGGTTTTAAGTGCTCTGTAACTGTTTGAATTATCATTTTGATTTCTTTTATAAGGTGGAATAATCCCCCCCAAAAAATAAAAAAAATCATTTTGTGACTACTGCCTACTTTCTATGTATTTGGTTTTATGACTAATCCTGTGTCATGCAGTGAAACATTCACAGAGGATGACTGGAAATTGGTGCAGCTTGTACTTACTTTATTTCGAAATGTTCTAGCTATTCAAGAAATCCCGTTACAGCAAAAGGCAGGGGGATGTGCAAGTCAATTTTTATCTTTGAGAGAAAGATTTTTGGAACTTCTCTTCCATGAGAATGTAATGGACTTAATTATAGTTATAACTCAGCATGTTGGTGGTTCATATGGCTATTTTCGTCAAGACAATTTACTTTTATTAGAGATTTTCCATTACATCTTTATGGGTCAAGAGCCAGAGTTAACCGCCAAAGCACATCTGAAGGGTTTTAAGGTTGGTTTCCCTTCATCTATTTCCACTGTCTATTATGGTAACAAGATCAAGCTGGCTAAAAAAACGAAAGGGTAGATTGAAGGGGATGAAGTAGAAAGGGTAAATAGAAGGGGATAAAGTAAAGCTTGTAACCTCTGATGTGAAATACTGAAACTACATTGACACCGTCACAGGCATAAATATAGTTTACCAGAATGACTACAACTCATCAGATACGAATTGGATTGGTTAAAATTGTCCTTCTCTTCAAGTTTATGGCTATTGAACTCCTTAGTGCTGTCTATTGATGCCATCTTTTATCTGTTCTATAGTTGCTTAATGGCATATATATATACGTGTGGTAGTCTGATAATTCATGTTCAATTTTCTTAGGTGGATGTAGACACTGAAGATTCTCTTAGTAGTCTTGAGTCCATTATGAAGGAGGAAGAAGAGAAAAGAAGACTTTCCAGATTACGCAATATGAGTCGTCATTCACAGTTTATTGGGACATTTACACGGGTTACCATGGTATGAAGTTCTGTTGCTGATGCTAGCAAGTGTTGTTCATTGAAAGCTTTAGTAACATTGGTAGTTTTTACTACAGGATGGTTCTAAGGCAGTATTAAAGGGAAATCCAAACTCTGCATCTCAAGATACCCTGCTTAAACCTCACAAGATTCCTCGGGGTCCTGTAAAAAGGATTGCATGGGACATTGGAAGATTACCTCCAACCAAGGATAAAATTTTGAAGTTGCTTTACGATTTTGTGAGCCAGTTTCTATCGGGAGGTTACAATGGCAAGTGTTTTTGGAAATAAATGTCTTTTTTAGGTTAAGTTTTGTTTCTTACAGCATTGTAATTTTATTACACATCTTAATGCAATCCAATTTTTTACCAGTTTTGATGCAGTCGATTCGTGAGGATATTGAAAAGGAACATCATGCAATTCAGAAAAACGATGTCATTGTTTTCTTTCAGGTTGCTCAGTTTGTTACCTCTTTTCAACATCACAAGTTTTTGAATTCTAAGGTGAGACGTGAATTCTGGCATGTTAACCTATGTATTTGTTTTCATATCCTTGCACATAACTCAGTTTCTATAACCTATCCCTTCTTAAATCCTATTTAATTCCATTCAATAATCCTTTAACAACATATCTAGAGCACTACTTTACTGTTGAATTTCTAAAGATCCTCTAAGATGACTAATGCTTGAAAACCCAAAAAAAGGTAAAGAAAAAAAGTTGATGAATTTACACTTTCGTTTCTCTCTTGTTTATATTTTTGTCAAACAATAGAATATGAATAGATTTGAAAGAGATGTGTTGCACCTTTTTTTTTCCCTGAATCCCTAATCATGATCAGAAGAAAATAAATCACATTGCTCTTATCATGTAGGCACTGGCAAGGTTTCTGGAATAGTGCAAACTTCTGGTTGTATCATGTTTTTGAGCTTTGGGAATATGTATTGATGGAATTTCTTAACCAGGAAATTTGGTCCATTTGAGGACTTTCATTGTTCCAATCGAGTTTTCCAAATATTTTTACAAAAAGTGTTACTGTAGATGTTTCATGTACAAAGGGTTAAATACAATTTTGGATTGAAAGCAAATCATGCAATTTTAGTTGTTTGTTTCTACATGCCGTAAGACTGCGTCCCAAGTTCTGTTTCTTGATGTCTAGTTGATATATATAGCCAATAGTCCTGTAGCTAAATTAGCTGGCATCTCTTGGTGTTTCCAAGTGAGACATCGAGGGTTCAAATCTCTCCTCCCCCAATTATCAAATTATTAAAAAAAAGGTTGACATATCTCTTGTTGCTTAATCATAATTATCTTTGATTTGCATTCTGTTTTTCTATAGAAAATGTTTAGCTGGTCACCTCATTTTCCTGTGTCTAGCAGCCAAATGTGGGAGTAGATAATTTTGAAGACTTTGATAAAGATGCTGATAGCACAATTTTTAGAGGTGATATATGTGGACCAATTGCTGAATCCATGAACGAGTCAATGTTCCAACTAGTCATTCTAAAGTGGCGTAATGCATTTGATGGGTTAAAGGAAACAAATGATTACAAGTTTCTCTCTGCTGCTGGTTCTCTTATGAAAAACATGGTAATTGTTAATCCAACTCAGAGTTCTGTTACTTATCTGGAATAACTTCTGTTACATCGGCTTTGCTAGCCTGACAATATATGCTTCAGTAGTTATGGCCCTCCCCATAAACCTTCCTTAGATGATGGTTGATTGTATAAAGAAGGTTTTTGTAGCTCAGTTGATTTTTACATGACAAAAGGTTTGATTTTTGTGACATGGGGTAGGGTAATTCTATGCAAATAAATTAATTGGAGAATACATTCACTTTGGAATAAAGGTTTGTCTTTCCCATGTTTGGAATTGGATTCTGTAATTTTGAAGTTTTGTCTAAATAATGAAATCTTCAATAGCAGCCAAAATTTCAAATATGGAAACCTTTCTTGAGAAAGATTCATAGAAATGACTGAAGGGGTGCAATGAAATTGGTTTTTTTTTTTTTTTTTTTTTTTTTATAAATTATTATTATTTTTTAATTTTTTTTAATTTATAATATCAAGAATACAAATTTTGGGAGTAGTCAAACTTGTTTTAGTCACTGAAGGCCAGACAAACAATCTGTAGATAACATATATGGTGTCACCCTAATCCAGTTTTGTCCTCAGGATACATATATAATATTCTATCTACTCTAGTCCTTCTCCTATCAGCAATAGACACTCTTTTAAGTTATTCACACATTTCTTATTGTAAAAATAGCGTATGATGTCTATCTATTATAAGGTGGAATTTTTTTGTTGGTTTGCAAATTGCTGTTTGTAAGATGTACCACTTGTTAATTGGGACACTGCCTTACAATTCTTACATAGTAGAACAGACTCTACAAATTTCCTTTGCACTTTAGAATCCACATTAAAATATAAATCCAAACTGACCTTGTTGTGATACTTCTCTATAAGTTAGTGATATTGAGTAACCTTGTGATGTCCTTCCTAACTGGTTTTCCTGCTTGCAGATTAGCATGCTAGATTTGATGCTTAAGTTGTTGCCAGACGACGCTAAGGAGCTTTACACAGCTCGCATTCTTCTTTACAAGTTATTTTATGATCAGACTGATCAAGGGATGACTCAGTTCCTCTTGAATTTGATCAAAACGTTTGACACTCACAAACAACCAAAGAGGTTTTTCCCCTTTCACACTAACAACCCAAAATGATTGATTTGTTTATCTTTCATATCCTGTTCTAGTATTTCAGTACCAGAAGATCGAAGTGGGCAGGTTGATGGGTGGATAGGATTTTATCCCTCTTGCTTTTAGGGTTTCATATTTCAATTATTTATTATAATCTTTAGAGAGGGGAGATGGATTCAGGCTTCTGCCAGGTATTAGCCCATGCTAATGGATCATCAGGCAACACTTGTGATTGGCTTCTTGGTCTTCCTCCACTTGTTAAATTTGGGGGGAAACATACCTTGCTAGATTTTATTTATGCTGCTCATTTTCTTTTTTAAGTTTTGGGTGGGAGAAATGACTCCCTCAGTTATACGCCTTCATTTATATTGGTCGGATATGTAGATGCTTTCTAAAATTTTCTATGATTGGCTTCTTGGTCTTCCTCCACTTGTTAAATTTGGGAGGAAAATACCTTGCTAGATTTTATTTATGCTTCTCATTTTCTTTTTTAAGTTTTGGGTGGGAGAAATGACTTCCTCAGTTATACGCCTTCATTTATATTGGTCGGATATGTAGATGCTTTCTAAAATTTTCTATTATAGGTAGTATATTTGATTGACTGTATGCTAGATAAGTACTCTTTTGTATTTTCCAGTAAACATGTTAGAAAAATTACGATTTTACTAAAATTAAAGGAAGTTTCTCTCACCAATTCTTTTGTTCTTAGAAATGTTTCTCTATAATCAAGCTTCCAGTTTGAAATTTGATTTGATGCATATGAGTTGCATTTGTTTGTGTTTGTTCTCATTTTCACTTAAATCTGGACATCTCAATTTATGTATATTAGTTATGTGACTTCTATTTCTTTCTGCAATTAAACCTACCTGCATAAATTATACCAGAATAACAATGTGTATGCAACCATGAATGTACCTACCCCTTCCCCCAATAGCCTCACTGGCCTCTATAGGTACTTATGCAAGACCACTTGCACATGCTTATATCATCTATTCACTATGAAAAAGTGTAGTTCTTTTTTGAATATATTGGTGCCATAGCTGACCCCAAATTTTGGGAATAAGGATTTGTTGTTACTGTTGTGTTGGTGCCATATTTATGATACTCTTCTTCTCAGTGATCTCGCAGATATGGTAGAAATGATGCATAAAGTTGTGCAGCTTATGGAGAACCTTCAAGCACGTGGAACTTTGAGGGTGTGTTATGCTTTTGTTTGTGCCTTAATGGGTTAAATTTAGATGGAAAATCTGTTTGTTTTTCTTTGATATTTTTTGGTCTTAGAGATCTATCCTGACAAAAAATGACCCCCTTTTTTTATTTGTTAGCTAGTCAATCACATTTTCTTTAATTTCCATTGTTTATTTAATTACTAGCAAAAGTGCAATACATGCATACATTGACATTTCTATAATTTGTTCCTCAAGTTAACTCATGTCTGCCATGAATTGAAAATTTTATAATTTTGTTCCACAAAGTTGATACTCCTATTCCAAAAACAATAATATAACAGACTTACAAAGTTAACTCATTCCCCTTATCATTTTTCTGACAGACTTATCTTAATGATAATCAGTATATGTCATATGCATTCCAATTGCCTACACAGGGTGTTTTTTTCCTCATTTAACTTATATTTGTTATCAGTAAAAGTTGATTTGTATTTTCCTGGTTTTTTTTTTGCGCTGATGGAAATTAGTGCATTTTCTTTTTATATTTAGTGAATTGTCACATAATTCTACGCAATGCTTCTCCCATGCATTTATACTCTTCTATGAAAATTGGGATTTCTTCCAACTCTCTGTTCTTTAATCTGTTTGAATTTCTGAATGCATCTTTTGGCTTGAAAACTTTCCTTGTGAGACATGCATCCAGTTTTTTTCCATTTGCAATCTCTAGGAAAAAGCACTTCTCTATTAACATCTTTGATTTTCTTTTTAATTAATAAGGTTATGTATTATCAATGTTCTGTTTATCAGTCTAAGGAAGCCTTTTTTGTGGGGATCTCTGTTAAAACCATTTCTCCTTTTTTAGGTTTCTAGAAAATCAAGGAGAAAGAGAAAGAACAAATCATTGAGTGACAAGGAAGCAGGAAACGTACAGGGTGATCATGTCACTGTTCAGAATGAGATTGGCATCTCTAATAGTGAGCAATCAGCAGATATGAGCATAGCACAGAAGGGAAGTCTAACTAACACAAATTCTGATGGGAATGAAAACATCATGTTCTCTGCTCAGGCCGATGAACTTGATATATCCATGTCAGAGACAGGGAACCTTAAAAGCAGTGTGCCACATATGGATAATGAAAGTGCTGCTCAGGCTAATGATGATCCTTGTTATGGCACAGGTGATTCTTCTGATGATGAGCAGATAAATGCAACTGATGAAGTTGATTTTAAGGTGTCAACTTTGATATCTGCTTTTGCAAACAACAACATTATTCATAAATTATGTTGGTTACTAAAGTTTTATAAGAGCAATTCTGCCACTACAAATCACTACATAATTTGCATGTTGCGGAGGATTACTGATGACTTGGAGCTCTCTCCAATGCTGTATCAGGTAAAACTTCATGATTTACCTACTTTTCAGAAGAAAAAGAAAAGCATGGATGTTCTATTTTTCAAAAGACAATAACTTATATCTCATAGGACCAGTAAGTACTGTGCAATTAAAGCTTAATTGCTCCCTGTTAAAATACCTATGCCAACTCTACCCTTTGTAATGCTTATTATAGATATTTTACCCCAACAATATGACGAGAAGTGATAACTTCTTAAAAAATTGAAGCAAAACTTTACCCCATCATAAAATTAAAATATAAAATAGTTATAGACAAGAAGAATTAGTTTCTTTGTTAATAAGAAAATGTGAAATAAATCATCCCAACAGATATGATGAACCTTGCTTATTTTAGAGTAAAAATTTTCCTTATCTGTACTTGTGAGTTTTTATTCTTATCTAAAATCTCAAGGTCTTAGGTAAACTAAAAAATTCAAATAATGTCCAAATTTAATAATTTTCATTAGTAGGTTAAAAAATGACTTTGCTAAGAACAATCTTTTTTAAATTTATATGATAATTTAATATATATATATATATATAGCATGTGTTTAGATCTTAGGGATAAACATACAAAAAACTTGATAAAAAATAAATGGTTAATGTTGCATTGACCACTTTGTAAAAGTAGTTCAACTTCTTTAGGAAGAAGTTGTTGATAAAAATAAATATCTAAAAGTAAGGTTTATTAATCTGGTGAAATATATTAGGATTTATCTTCTCAAGGAAAACTAGGACATCCACATTTTCTCTCCCCCCCCCCCCCCCCCCAAAAAAAAAAAAAAAAACCCAATTATTTATGAATTTGTATCTTATTTGCTTCTTATGCACATATTTTGGCAGTTATCAATCCTGATCACATTCCATAGTATCCTAGTTGAGCAGAAGTCATGTCCATCAAAAGATTATGCAAACATTGTTGATTTCCTGACAAGTTTTGTCAGAAGGATGCTAAGAAAAATGAAAGTTCAACCCATTCTTTTTGTGGAAATTCTCTTTTGGAAGACGCGCAAAGAAAGCCATTACATTAATGCTGAATATATGTTGCATGAGATTGGCTCTTTGATGAAAGACAGTAGAAACTGGGAAAATATTCCAGAGGATGCAGAACTCGGTTCATCACAGGCCAAAGGATGGACCGGTAGAAGCATTGCAGATGCACTTGGTGAAGATGAAGCTGATGTTGTGATCTCTCATGAGCAAGGATATCAGAAGTAAGATTTTTTTTGAAAACTTGAGTATTTGTTTAGTCTTTATCTTTTTCTTGACCTTTTCATTTTTCTGTTTCTTACACTGCATATTTACAATGATGCCAAACCAAGTTATTCTAGAATCAATTCTTCTACAACCACACACTTTGCCACAACTTTTATTACAACTTGCACGTGTTAACCTGTGATTGGATCATGTCACTTACACATGAGTCCACCACTGGTACTTGGTAAAAAGTAATTCAATCACCACTTAACACGTACAAGTTGTGAAATAGTGTGTGGCAAAGTATGTCCCTAGAATCTCAAACCATCCATTTATAGTCTTGTTCAGAGATGCTATTTTGTACTTATAATTTATTGAAGTTTCTCTTCATTTAAGAAAAAAAAAGTTTATCTTGATTGAAAGTGTAAAAGGTATACATATACATTAAAAACTCCTTGGTGCATTTGGTTGTTGCAGTAGGGAGCAGTCCATGGAACATGAATCTGAAAGGGATCCTAGAAGAAAGAAAAGACTTTCTCTCGATGGCGAAATGGAGAGAAAAATTAAGGATCTCTATGAGAAGTAAGTGTGCTTTAATTTAGCTGTTTTATTTCTTACAAATGTTGTTCCTAAAACAGCACTTAAATTATTGTAATTATACCAGATACTATTTGAAGCATGCAAAACGTTTGATGGGTATTATCAATTGTGTATTGTTTCATTTTTCTTCTGATTTCAAAACTTTTTGCTCAAGTCTTTTCTGAAAAAATGTGGCCTTTTCAGATTCAAAGATGATCGGCATTGTAGTCGTCTTATTGCTGAAGTTCTAGAACCTGATGGTAAAGTTTCACCAGCACAAATTTCTAATAAGCTTAGACAGCTAGGACTGAAAGTTGCACCAAGGAAAAAGATGCGCTATGATGATGACCATGATGGAGATGGAAAAGCGGTGGAAAAAGTTAGTAATCTCCATAACTCAGATGATATGGAGGGAAGTTTATTGAGGCCTTTGTAAGTACAATAAGAAATTTGTACTTTATGAATGTTATAGATAATATGTGCGTGGTATAAGATTGTATTCTAAAGCAGTGGCTGATAATGCAAGGCATTATCCACATAAAAGCTTCTAGTGTTATGTTTTTAGTCTGAAATCTTTGTTTATTCATTTTCCCTTCTATTTTTTGGAAAAGTCTCTGATACCTCCCTTACTATATTTCTATAGGCACAAAAGGAAAAGAGTTTCTGCTTTTAGTGAAGATCAGGAAGATATGATCAGAGCTCTATATGAGAAGTGAGTGTTGCGTAGCTTGGTTTCTGGTTACAAGATTAGATTAAGTCTCCTTTTAGATCAAATATGCTAAAAAGTTGATAAAGATGTGATGGAATATGTTATTTTGTTATTATTTGAATTTTTAAATAAAAAAAGTTTGGGCTTTGCTTAATCCTCACAGATTCAAAGAGCATAAGAGGTGTAGCTACATGATTGCAAATGCATTGGATGCAGATCATAAATTCACAGCTGTTCAAGTTTCTCATAAGCTTAAGCAACTTGGTTTACGAGTTCCTCAACAGAAGAAGTTTGAAGCCAACATGCTTATAAAAAATGAGAATTCTAATAGTTTGTTCACAGACAAAGCACATGACCCTGACGATGAAACATTGTTATCGTTATTGAATAGGTAATATTATATTCATAGGCAGTATCCTGTGCTATTCATATTTGGATTTTGTTGCTCTTCTTAGATTGCAATATTAGGTTTCTTGATGTGCACCCCTGTATACTTATCCCAGTTATAAAAATCATTCTTTTTGGTATTAAGTTCAGTAAGTATTCCAAACAGTTCTGTAGATTCCTTTTAATGGGTTTGGTGGCATGCGTCAAGCTTTAATTTTGGGGAACCCTATCAATGTGAGGTTGTGAATAGGTGGGATACTCATTTGAGAAGTATGTTGCTTTGTCATGTTCTTGACTTAGCTTAGTCATCATTTAGTTATTGTAGGTTGCTTTCACATTTCTTTTAACTTCTCCACTATGTCTGGTATTATAATTCTTAATATGAAATTGGGCATTTTCACATTCCATTGACACAAGTTATTTTCTTGCTTAACATCTCAAGATTTTTTTACAATTTTGTTTTGTTTCTTGTGGTTGTAGTTTCAAGTCTGTAATTCTGTTGATCTTTGAATCGATCTTTTTATCATACTGCTCATCCATCCAGGCATCATCATTTATCTCCACATTTCTGAACCTTCCTCTTTGTCTTTTTCATTTATATGTTTATTTTTTAAAAATTTCCCATCAGTCAAACCATAGGGCATGGCTGGTTTAATGTCAGATATTTGGTTTTCTCTTACTGATGGACATGTGCAATTGCCAAAATCATCCCTTCATTATATTTGTATTTTCTCTGACTTTTTCCCTACATATATGAATTTTCATTTTTCCAAGTTCAGATGAATTTGACATCTCTTGTCAAATATTGCTGGATTTCCTGATGTTACTGATCTCTCTCTCTCTCTCTCTCTCTATATATATATATATATTAAAAAACTGTAGGCGCAAAAAGGAGAATGAGAGGCTATTTGGTGAGCAATTACCAGAACAAGTTGAAGGATTATTGCCCGAAGATGATTCGGATGATGAACTCCTTAGCTCTGTTCTTAAGTAAATCTCTCTCTCTCTCATCACAAAGAATAAATATTTATAGTTGTTGGAGCTTGATTGTGTATATATTATATTGGGTATTTATATCTGGAAGCTGTTACCTTTCCTTATAATGGACTCATATCTGGGAATCATTGTTTATTTGAAAGGAATCTATGAACTGTATTTGAAATATTCAGTGTTTTTCCTTAAAAATGGCATAGTTGTTATCTCTACTTTTGTTTGAATTTTGTTTGGTAAGCAAAAGCAGAGCTGCCTGTCATATTGTTTCTTATTCTCTTATCTTTCATATTTTAAAGTTTATTTATTTTTATGATTGGTACTTACCCAAATAATGATAAAGTTCACTTTTTTTTATTAAATTTGCATATATGGTGTCAAATATATTTCTGAAAATCAAGAATTCTCTTGCCCAGTCCACTGTAGAACCAAGAAAAAAATTGCAACTAATCTGCTTCGTTATTTGTTTACATCTACAATGTCTCTTGGCTTTAATATTTCATTGATTTTTGTGGTTATTTGTTTGTGGTCCGTAGCACTGCTGCTATTTGTGGCCATCAACATGAACCTTGCACTGCCAGTTCCATTGTCTCATCCATATTTATGATGAATTCTTTTAAACTTATATTATCAATTTTATGCATGGAGTATGTTAGTGGTTTCATTGTTTGTCCTGTCATAGAACTTTTTCTTGGAATTGTCCTTAGCCTGGGAACAGCTCTTCTTATATGTAAATTGTACACAATTTTTTGAATATATGCATGGTATCTATGTTATTGGATGCATCATTTGCCTTTTTCCTGTGGACTGGGAACAAGTCTCATGTATTTGAAAATGGGACACATTAATTGGACTGAGACTCAAGTTGATATCAGGTGATGATATTAGTAATATCTGCATAGCACACAACAACTTAATTATGCTGCATCACGTTGATTGGAATTCTGTTTTGAATGATCTAAAAGTTCCTTTGCATTATGTAGAAAACACTGGAAATCAAATGGAATCCTTTCATTGTATTATAACTGTTTAAATGCTAAATAGCTGCAGCACTCTAAACATGTCATTAATTTTCATAATTTTATGCCTGTATCCTTTGTGGTTTCCTTTTTGAAGATAGTACTGTTCGGAACATAATTATCTATATATTCATTTACTCCGTAACTCTAAATTAGAGTATCCGTGTGTTAAATCTAATCATATCACTGTGTGGCAACAACTTTTCCTGTTATGTTTCTTTCTGTCCTTTGTTTATAATTAATTAATCTATTGGATACAGGAAAACTAGAAGGCCGCTTCCTCAGTCAAAGGACGAGAAGCTCACAGCCATCTCAATTCAGGGAACAAAAATTCAAAATGATCCTGGAAATAGACCTACTGAAGTTGTCAAAATACAGTATGTTGCTCATCCACCATGATTATTCTTGCTAGTTACTACGTTATTCAATTTATTCTACAATCCATATAATGCTGAATATTCAGGTTGAACTTGAAATGTTAATCTCACTTTTTTCCATTTCCAAGTAGTTACTCCTACAATTGAACATGTTGGAAACGAGGGAGATTGATGCTGTTGAATGTTTAGTGGATCTATTTAGTTGTGATGCTGATGTACTATTTGAAGTATTTGCATACTTCGAGATGAATGACAAATTGATAATAGGCTGAAAGTCTAGAAAATACTTCCTAGTCCTTTGGAAATTGTTATATATTTTCTTGTGCTGAAATGGCATCATTATCATTTTCAGTTTTGCAGAAACTATTTTTGGCATCTGCTATGCCCGCTTCTCTGGGATGCCTGGATGTAAATAATTTTCAATTGACCCATTTTATTTTATTTTATGGGTAAATAGTAAGTTTACTGCCAAAAATAAAAAATAAAATCAAGACACATGACAAAGCTCTCAAACATGCTTCTTCGGGACATCCCCTAAAGCACCCAAAGAAACAAGTCTTACAACTGGAGAGACATTGGAACCTAGCCTAGAAAGGACCTTACACGGTGCAAGAGGCTAGGAAACAATTAACCAAAGGCACAAAAGTGACTAACGAGAAAAACAAATAAAAGAGAAGAAAACATGACAACCTGAGAACTCAGGCTTCAAACAAACCATGAGTGACCTTCCATACAAAATGTGGCTCTTATGAGCATATCAAACAAACTCGAATAAGGTGGACTTTTAAAAACTTTGTCAATCCAATTCTTGTTGGAGCTTGTCTGCATATTTCAGGTGGAAAAGGAATAGCACTCTTCCAAAATTGTTGAAAGACTAGCAAAAGCTTTCTGCTTTGTCAATTTTAGAGTATATATCCATTGAAAGGACTAATTCGATGGAGGAAATAAAGTGAGCAAAAAAAGTGATATAAAGTTGGGTCATTTGAGCCTCTTAAAATTTTATTTTGATTTAATCATGAGTTACAGACAGTTTACTACAAAGACTTGCAGGAATTATGCCAAATTAAATTCTCAAGGCCTCATGAGATACATGAGACTCTGGGTTCAAAACTCCTAGTTTGCATCTTGGGGCACTCCCAATGGATTCCTCCCTATAATTATCTAGTATGTGGGATTAGTCAAGTGCTTGAAGAGCTTTGGACGCCCATGTTAGCAGTGTTACTTAGAATTTTACAAACTGATATCCTTGTTAAGCTGTTATGTTTGGAAAGCAGGGTTGTGTTTATCAAGCTGGCTTCTTTTCAAAGGGAATTTGTACTAATAAAGAATAACCTCCGTTATTTACTTGATGTTGGTTGCATTAAGTTATGGTTTGTGAAGAAAAGTATAGCTTCATCTTAGCTTCTTGTTTGTTCAAATATTCTGATAATATTTATTAACTTGAACATAGAACTAATCTAATGTATTTTCAGGGATGTTAACAACCAGTGCAGTAAGGCGGAACCTGCAGGAGTCGATGTGAATGTTGCTTTTAACGATGGCAGTCTGAATGGCACTGCAGAAGCTGAAGTGACTAGCATTGGCAGTGGAAGTTTGTTGAACGTTGCACCTGTGAATCATTTAGATAATTTGTCACAACAAGAAGTTGATATTTCGGCAGCTTTTGGGGATGCAGTGGCTCCCAGTTCATTTCCACAGAGTAATCTAATAAGAAGGATTGGCAGTGGAAATCGTTTGGATGTTGCACCTGTGAACGATTTAGATAATTTGTCAGATCAGGTAGTGGATGAGGAATTGGAAGATGCAATTGATGAATTAGCTCCTAGTGCATCTCCAAAGAGTAATGTAATGAGAAGGAAGTTGAGAATGGTACTTGATCTTGAGGATGACGACTGAGATGGAAGCGTGGCCAGGTTCCTCTCATTCTTAAAACTTGTACAGTTTCTCTAAACTTCTGCCATATCTGTCTGATTGGATATTGGAAATCAACTTTTCAATTACCTATGATCCCAACTAATTCTAATTTTTTCGATTTCAGCCAGAATAATTTTAAATTAGTAGAATCCCATATTTATCTGTTTGTGTATTTTTCTTTTCTTTTTAGGACCATAATCAGTTTATATATCTTAAAGATATCTTATTCTCTCTGATTAAAAAAAAAAATTATATATCTTTATCTCACTATAATCACCCCAGCGGAAAATTTTCTTTTAAGTTTGCGGATCTCAACTTCTGTGAAATATAAATGGGGGCGGGGTGATTGTTGACCCACTTTAAATTTTATAGAATATATTGTTTAGAGTTATCTGTAATCTCAATTTCTACATTTCGTGAAAAGATTCTGTAAGTTATTTATTTGTCCAGCTGAAGAGTGCATTCCCTTAGAACTGAAACTGAATTTTGTTGTAAGATTTTTCGAGTGTAGAAGAGTGGATTGAGAAAAGATTTTGTAGATTGATCATTTGATGAAGTTTTCGCACTTCGGGGTGTGATTTGTCCATGTTATCGCGTGCATTCTGTCTTGTGTCTATTTTCTAAGGAGTAATGATTATCACTCATTATTGTATATAATCCGTATACTAATTATTTTAGATTTTAAATGTGAAATTGTGGACCTAATGTATATGGAGTGTATAGCATTGAGTTTGTGAGAACATTATTGTTCTCTATTTGAATTAGGTAGCATTGATTGAGGTGTTAAGTGTCATGGCAAAATGACATTGGTGTAAATTGATGGGGTGGGTGGGGGTATTAAGGTTTCTAAGGAAAAATTATCAGATACTTTTAGAGTACGATGATATGGTGTTTTCTCATCTCACGTCTATGGTGGATCTCATCATGAATTTAATTAGTGGGATTTATCATGAATGTGAGAGAATGGAGCACTATGTCATCGTACTCTAGGAGTATCTAATAATTACTTATTTTCAATGCTTTTGACTACGATATATACTGGAGAAAAGTAGAGCAAATTTGACAATATCAAAGTCTAACTTTGCCAAATGCCTTCTCCTACTTCCAACTATTGAATTAAAAGCCAAAAAAAATAAAAAATCCAACTTTATTTCAAAAAAGAAAAAAGAAAAAAAATCCCTTTCTCTTTCTTCTTGGTAGCAGTTAACCATTTAGAGAGGTTTTTTTTATTTTATTTTTTATTTTTTTAAAATTATTATATAAATATTTATTTATTTATTTATATAAATATTTATTAATTTTTACAATAATTGATGAGGGGATTCGAACTCTAGTTATTTAGGAAATGTCAAGAATTGAGCGGAACTCATTTTGACTTTTAAATCAAGACTCAAAAGTTATAACAAAAAGAAAAATTACCATTAATACTAAAATAATGACTTTAATTTTTTCTTTTTCTCATAAAACCATAGTTTTAAAAATCGGACTGGACTAGTCGGTGCGATCGGTTCAATCGGGAATCGAGAGTCAGTTCGGTCTGGTTAAAATCCCAAAAACCAGTCAACAACCGGCAAAAACCGAGGTTAAATCGGAAATTTTTTTAAAAATGGTTTGATGTCTAGTTCGGTTTTTAAAACCATGCATAAAACAATAAACTAAGAAGACTTAGTTCTTAGTGAAATCTAATGCCATTAAATCACAGGAATCTAAGTAATTCAAGATTATTCTAAGTTTCATTACAAACAGGAAATATTATATACACTTAATTAAATAATGACATTAATTTTTTTTTTTCATAAAACAATAGACTAAGAAGACTAAGTTCTTAGTGAAATCTAAATGTGACTTGTATAAACAAGATTAATCAAAGTCATAGAATATAAGGAAAGTAACTTATTGGCATAAACACCTTACAAAGCCCTGCAAACTATTGAAATCTATTAAGGACTACAATTACAAGAGAATAAACTCTATTTCATCATGAACCAATACGTAGAAAGATCCATAGAAGGATCTTTTCGATTCGTAATCAAGTTTATGGCAATGATTGAGTCAAATTCAATAATAATATGTTTATGGCCCAAATCCCATATGCCCTATGGAGTGCATGACGAATCGGAATAGCCCATAATTTTGCACAGTTTGTTGGTGTATATACCGATATGGAGGGAAAATCCGAATAACCATCTCCCCTTATCTACTATCATCAATGTTTAATTTCACATAATTTAGCCCATTTGCAATCCCTTAAAAAATGAAATATTGTAGTCTCTTTTTGGTGGCACTTAAGGCAAATCTTCTCATTGGGATTGGCATTTTTATAGATAAACCCTAGGGTGGGACGACGACCGTGGCAACTTTTCCTAAAAACAATTAAGGTTGTGATTTGTCCCCCCCCTTTTTTTTTCTTTTAATAAATTTATTTAGGGTAACAATAATTTTTCAATATTCTATCTAGTGTCTCTAGACTAATTCTTTTACCTGGTGTCAATATTAAGAGTTGCTTCTGTAGCTGCACTTGAAAATATAAATATAGCTACCAATCTTTCTTCTAAAAGTCTCCCTTATCACACTAGCTGTTCCCAACATATATAATCGAATGTCAATCAAAATTTAGGTATGGTTTCAACTTTCAACCATGTGATTGCATAACATGACAGATGGAACAAAGAAGATTTTATCTTCCCACAAGAATAATTAAATTAAACCCTCATTATCCATGGTTAAAATTAATTGAGTAACCTAAGATATCACTATTAAAATTTAGAAAATGTTGAAGTTGCTATCAATTGTACTGTGCAAGTTTTACAAATGCGACAATGGATGTTAAAATAATCGGCCAAAAGTTAACGAGAAAAAGGCCAAAGGCAGCATAGCAGGGAAGTCCAACATTTCTGCAGACAAAATAATGACTCCTTTCGGGCTATTTCTCACCAAGCCGAAGTTCTATACGCCCACGTTACTGCTGCTTTCTCAATTTGCAAATGTGATTTCACACAAAAGGAATGTAGTCACATTGCAGATAATTTCATACGAGTATTTGTAAGTGTGTGAAACCAGAAACATTGCACTATTTGGAGGCAGTAGTAGTACTTTCTACTAACCGATAAATTACAATGCTCTAGCAATTAATTTGAGTGCTAACCATTTAGCTAGAGGGTCCACGACCACTTTTTCCCACTAATCTTCTCTATATTGAACCTCTCCAAAAATCGATTTTCCTAGTCAATTTTGTTTGTTTGTAAAATTAATGGCGGGTTGTTGAAATGCCACCTATAGATAAAGAAGAGATAAGTAAATATTAATGATGAAGAAAATTTTAATGAAGAAATAAGTTTGCAAAATGATAAATATGATGATAGTATTGACTTAGATGGAGTTGATTAGGCAATATGATGAATTTGATGAAAATAAATTGGGCAAAACTTAGGTACAGTACCTTAGGTTCCCTACTTAAAATTTTGACATCTGTCCAATTTAACTCCTCAAACAAACGGCGTTAAAACCTTTTTTTTTTTCTTCTTCCTTCTTTTTCCTGTACTGCAAATGGCTTCTCTTCCAAACCCAAAGCCTTTCTTTTCCAAACAACCCAGGACCCTTCTCTTCGAAACCCAAAACCCAAATAAAGAAAAAAAGAAAATCTCATATCTCCTCTTTCACTCTCGGTGTGTGTGTGTGTTTCCTTTCTTCTTTTCTGATCTATGATTCTTTCTTTCTCTCTCGGTGTGGGTGTATCTATTTCCCTTCTTCTTTTCTGATCTGTGATTCTTTCTGATCTGTGATTCTTTCTTTCTTTCTCGGTGTGGGTGTATCTATTTCCCTTCTTCTTTTCTGATCTGTGATTCTTTCTGATCTGTGATTCTTTCTTTCTTTCTCGGTGTGGGTGTACTTGTTTCCTTTCTTCTTTTCTAATCTATGATTCTTTCTTTCTCTGTCGGTGTGGGTGTATCTGTTTCCTTTCTTCTTTTTTGATCTATGATTCTTTCTTTCTCTCTCGGTGTGTGTATCTGTTTCCTTAAGAGTGTGGAAGTTTCGGGTATAGCTGAAAAGGGTATGTGTTTTGGTTTGAAACCCAGTAGATCTAGCTTATTTTTTGATCTTTCCTGTTTGGTTAGTGAGAAAATGAGGCAGAAGGATCCCTTTTTTGGTTTGAAACCCAATAGATCTGGCTTTTATTTTTTGATTTTTGATCTTTACCTGTTTGGTTCTGCATTTTAGCTTTGCTTCTGCATTTTAGCTTCTGAGTTTTGGATTGGAATTCGGAATTCCCTTATTATCTTCATTTTTGCTTCATCAATCAGAGGCACTGGAGATTTGAAGCCGTGGTTCTCTTGCAGTTGCAGTAGCAGTACAGGAAAAAGAAAGAAGAAGGAAAAAAAAAAAAATAGTTTTAACGCTGTTTATTTGGGATGTTAAATTGGACAGATGTCAAAATTTTAAGTAGGGAACCTAAGGTACTGTACCTAAGGTACTGTACCTAAATTTTGCCCAAATAAATTATTATTTTTGGGTCATCTGTAATATATTATCACTTTTGAATTTAAGCAATTTGAACGTGTATGCTATAAACCAGGGACAGAGCCAAAATATCAAGGGAGGGGAGCAGGGCCGACTCAATAGGTGATGCAATTGATGCAATTGCCTAAGGCCCCCAAATAAAAGAAGGCCCCCACTTGTAAAAAAAAAATTATATATATAATATATTTATTATATATTTTAGTTAAAAAAATTTTAAGAATTTTTATTGGTCAATAAAATGCATTAAAAAGGCCCCCATTGTATCTTAAAATGCAAAAGATTAAAAAGGAAAAAAAGAAAAGAAAAAGTCAAAGTTCAGCTAACAAAATTAAATTTTAGGAGACAAATGTATTAACCCATTCTTGAAATATGCTAAAATTAAAATTAATAGCAGACAAATTCATTAATAATACAACGTAATTGTCTTGAAATATGCTAAAATAGAGATTATAAATGTTAAAAACAAAAGAAAAACCTCTTATCTCTCTGTCTCTCTGCCTCTCCATCTATATTCTTACGGTCTTACCTTTCTTTTCTTCATCTTCATCTTGATTCTTGATCTTTTTCCATCAACTCAGTTAGCCAGTCAAGCTTGAAATTTTTCTTTGTTGATTCCAGCATACCAGTCTACCAGCCGGCAGTCACAAGAGGTATTCTTCTTCTTCAGTTCTTCCCCATTTTCTCTTTGTCTTTCCGAAAATAAAGACTCAGGAGTCTTCTATTTCTTTAACTTAAATTATATATATTTTTAGTTTGTTTCACACTTTCACAGCACTGCACAATTGTTTGATGGGATGGGACACGTTTTTTGCTATGATGGCTTTTCTAATTCTGCCCCTCTGTGTACCTTTTTCTGCTTTAAAACTTAGCCATAGAAATATAGGATCTAGTGGAGAAAAGGCTGGATGGTTCTCACTTTTTTTTTTATAAGAGTACAGCCCACAGACCACTAACCACAGTTATGACTTACACGGTTTGGTCCGACGGTCTCACTTTTTTTTTTTTTAATCTGACACTTTATCTATCATTTTAAATTATTATATCAATTAATAATTTGATGTGTATCATATCAACTCATTTGTATTATAGTGACACTAATTTATTAAATCATGTATTAAATTAATTTTTATTTGTGCAGTTTTAAACTTTAAAGTGGTCACGGCTTTAGAAAAATTGCAATAACCAAGTTCTATTATTCTATACTTTAAATTTTATTTTTAGTTAAATGATCATTTTTAATTATAAATTGTGTTTTATTTATCTATAAATATTTTCTCATTATAAATGTCTATTAACAATACCTGTTACGGTTGCATCCGCAGAAAGAAGTTTTTCAAAATTAAAATTAATAAAATCTTATTTAAGGTCTACTATGTCATAAGAAAGATTAAGTGGATTAGCTATATTATCAATTGAAAAAGAAATGTTAGAGGAACTTAAATACAAAAACTTAATTAGTAATTTTGCATCTCAAAAAGCAAGAAAAATAGATTTTAAATAAAAAAATTCAATATATATATATATATATTATTTTATTAATATTTAATTATAAAAAGACCCCATTTAAAATTTTCACCTAAGGCCCCAAAACTTGTTGAGCTAGCCCTGGAGGGGAGGTTAGAAAAAATGCTTAGTTGTCTCTTTGATTTATTATTTACCTAATAATACTTAGTTGTCTCTTTGATATAATTATAAAGATGTCAAACTATTTATAAAAATAAAAAATAAAAAATGACAAACTAAAAGACAAAACAATACAACCATGTCAATGACTCAATAAAACACAACACTGCCGCTGACCCACTTTACCACTACCAATAGTTTTCTATAAAAAGCTACCAAAGAAAAATTTACACAGTTTTTTTCCTTCTTTTAAATATATAGTTTCTTTTTAATATGTTTCAACTTAACCATACTATATATCAAAATGAAACTCCCTATTTATAAAAACAAAAGGGAACTCAACGTTCTTTTGCATTTTTGAATTCATCTATGATTACGTTTGTATTAAATTTCACTAAAAAGTTAAAGAAAAAAAATCAAAGAGTTTTTTTATTTTTATTTTTTATAATATCATCTTTCATTTATTTTTGAAAATTTTCATGAGATGGAAAATCCTTATTCCATAGTTGCAGTAAAAATTAGAAGAATATATAAGTTCTAGTATAACTACTATATAAAAAAATAGGTAACCTATTGATATTCTAGTCCTTACCATATTGGAAGAATAAAAGATATAAAGAAATTTTTTGAAGTTCCATATGTCAATTTTTTCATCGAAATATATAGGTTCCTGAAAATAATCTGAAAACTATGGCAGTTTTAAAATTGTGAGCTTGAGTCAATTTCAAAATTAACCAAGTGAACGTTTGGATACAGCTGAATTTTTTTTTTTTTCAGCTGCGTCCAACGTTTGTCAATGAGTCCTGTGTACTGTTCACGGGACCTACAAACTTTTTTTTTTAACAAAACTTTCATTAAAAATGAGTTCTACGGCACTATTCACACATTTAAAGATTATTTTGTTACAGTGTTTTCAGCAATAAGCGGTATCCAAACAAACCCCTAAAATCGTGAACTCACGGTTTCATCTAACTGGACATTTGGTTCTCAAAAGTTGCAACTTCGATCTAGTTAACAGACAATGGAATCAAGTTACAGATACAGGGTACAATCTATGATGATAGTATTTTCTTTCCATTTTGTTTTCTTCAGACATTTTAAAGTAAGTCTTATTTTCTAAATTTTCTTGAGCAAAAGTACTTTTTTCTTAATTGAAAGTTTTAAAAATAGTTATAAATCTTTCTTGACAAATTCCGGACTGTTGGGGACATTTTTTTTTTATAATTTTTATAATTTTTCCTTTGAGACTTATTTGACTTAAAAAAAATTACAATAAAATATTTTTAAAAATTATACATAAACTATGATAAAAATAAGCTAAAATTAAAGCTTATCCAAACATTCATCTCTGTCATGCCACACCATTCTCAAAATGAATATTAGGATCCAATTGGTTAGATGACCTCACCAAACCGATCAGACCTGCTCAATCCGAAACCCAGCGGACTGCTTTAGAGTTTAGATGGCTCTCCATATCAAATGGTCTGATTAATGTTTACTTCAAAAACCAAAATCAAATTAAATGAAAATTAAATTTTATTAAAATATTTTATTTGTAGGGACACGGTTTTAGTTGACCCGATCCTTGTTGGTCAGGTCTTGGCCCAAAAGGTCCCACACAATGAATTTTTTGTAGAGTATGGGCTAAAGAACTTGGTTTCAGTTAGCTTAAACGGTTTATTGCATGGGCTCAGGGGGTACAGAAACAAGAACAAAAGGAGGTAGCAATGAAGAGAGATCCTTCTCAAATGATCAGGTCTCAAACTTGATTAATGGGCACAGATTCATGCAAATAAAATTTCTCTACAGTGTTCTCTCCTCTCTCTTTCTCAGTCTCTCCCTTTTTCTTGGGGGACCTTTACATATTATATAGGCCCTCTCCTATCATCTGGGCTTTACACTTGTTGATCATCCAAACCCCTACTTGAGCACCTGTTCCATCAGACACCCTTATCAGTTCTTTGTGAGTTGCAGTGGCCAAGGTAGCATTGTTCAGGGGTCTTCTCTTCATTAATGCGGCCAGAAGAGTAGTTGTGGTGCATTTAATGTGGTGGAGGCAGCTTTTGCTGAGATATTTTGGGTTTCCTTTCTTTTTACGTACTTGGAGGGAGGACTATAGTAGCCAGGACGCACCCTTGACCCGGATTTTGGAATGTTTGAGGAGGAATTACTCCTCGGACATGTTCTTTTTGCCCTAGTGGGCCTAAATAAGGATTTTGGGCCACGACGTCTCCTCGGACGGATTGGTCCTCGGACGGGCCCAGGGCCCAGGGCCCAGGCAACCTATTATTCTAGGCCGGTCCCCACAATAGCCCCTCAAAACTCTGGTTTTTGATCTCTTTCTGAGGAGAAAAGCGGGGTTTTGACATTACAAAGGATGGAATTAATGAGATCTTGGTTCGCGCGTGTGGGCAATCACTTTTAACGTGCTACAATTTACGAGGCGCGACCATTTACTCCGGGTAGCTTTATGTCTCCTTTATCCAACGGCGAGGCGTAGATCTGACGGCCAGCATTTTTCCTCGAATTCTTGAGCGGGAGTGGTTTTCTCTTTCTCCCTCTTCCTATATGAAGCGCTAGTGAGGCTCATTTTTTCTTTTTTATTTGCATATCAGAAGTCCAGAGAACTCCAGAGAACTCCAGCGCCCAGAAATCTACGAGCTCTTCCGTTCCTCAAATTTCCATAACCGTTTCTGCGAAGCGTCCTTCCTAGAAGAGATTTTCCTGCATCTTACTGGTCGTTTGTGAAGATATTCGTAAGTTCCGTTCGTTTCGTTGCTTCGAATTTCTCCTCGGATTTCACTTTTCTCCTCGGTTTTTATTTCCGCCCTTCCAGTTCAACTTAGATGGGTAGATTCAAAGACCTAGTAGACACTCCGGCTGCCATGGAGGCCTTTAGGGCAAAATACCACATCCTGCAGGGGGTGGTTCTGCAGTACTGTCCCCCCAAAAGGAGTATTGCTAGATAGAGACGTGGGTGAAGTGGTCATTCCTATGATTGCCTTTATATAAGGAGGAATGACACTTCCCATGCGTAGGATTACCCGGGACTACTTGTTCCACCATAGGTTGACACCGCATCAGTGCGCTCCAAACATGTTCAGGGTATTAGGCTGCATAGATGTCTTGAATGAGCAGATGGGTCTAGGCTTGACCTGGCATGATGTGGTTCACCTGTACGAGTGCCACTACGTCGAGAAAGGAGGGTATTACCTTAAATCTCGATTTGAGGCGGTTAGGCCAATCTCCTGCCTCCCCATATCCAATAAGACTATGACGGATGACTTCCTCATTACCTCAAGAGAGTGGAGTGATGGTTTTCATTGTCCAACTCGGGCAGGAATTCCAGGTGCGGCGCCTTTAGGGCCAGTCCTTTGGGGAGGGGGCTTAACTCTTCGGATTCACTCTCTTTTTTTTTGCTTAAGTCATAAATTTTATAGTTTAACTCTAATTTCCTTCTCGGCTGTATTGCAAATAGAGCTCTGGTTGCTCCCAAGCTGAGCCACGTGAACGTTCAGGCCTTGAACTATCTTCTAAGGTCAGAAATCTACGTTACCGAGGACGGGCAGCTACGCGCGTATCATTTGGTTTTGGGTTACCGACCACTAACCCGCTCTTTCCAACCCATTGGTCACGCCATAAGAGCTGGTAGTCCAAGGTTGGCTAGGATTGACGTATCCAAGCCCAAGTTTTTGGCCCGACAAGATCTCAAGCCAGTCGTGTTACCTGGCACTCGGAATCTTCCACCAGCCGTGCAACTGCCTCCGCCAGACAACCTTGACGTTGCTGCGCCAGTTGAAGGAGAGACCGAATCCTCTCGTCTTTCTCTTGAGGAGGAGATAGACGAGTTCTATTTTGAAGAGGAGGTTCATAAAACCCCTTTGATTGAGCTTTCAGACCCTGAAGGAGAGCAGGATCGAAACTCCGTGGTCGGTGCTCCGATTATTATAGCTTGCTCGGAAGACTCTTCAGACGAGGAGGTAGACAATATGGCTGGCAAAGGAAAAAACTTACGAGAATTGATGTCTTCCCGAGGAAAAGGTCAATCTTCGAAGGTGCCTGCTCAGTCGCAGACTTAGGACCTTCCTCCAGTCGCTCCTCAGATTCCTTCTGACCTAGGCCTCAAGGTTAACCCAGACCTAAAAAAGAAAAGGCCGGCTGAAATCCCTGAGGAAGGCGAGGTGGTGCCCCGCCAGGGCAAGCAGCAAAAAACCACCCGGGGCAAAAGAATAAAAGGGCTTCCTCCGTAGAGAGCCGAGAGGAGGAGAACCGGGCTGAAGTGCGTGTTCAACCACGCACTTGGAGTCCTAAGTTGGAGCTAGATGGGGTTGCTATTCCTTACACTGCATCGGTCTGAGAATACAACAGGGGCCGAGCAGGGTACATAGTTGAGGCTTTGGAGCAGCCAGTACTCCTCCCTTGGGATATGGAGGCCTACAGGCGGTTCTCTCAGCCCGAGCTCTTTCTATCCCTTAAGAGGGACTGGCAATGGTAAGTCACTCTTCTACCTTTTCGTTAGATCGTTGAACATTGTTGCATTCTAAGACAATTTTTGTTTTGTTGGCAGATCACTCAGCAGGTGTTTGTGGCTGAGGAGTTCTGTCGCAGCAACTGCAGCTTAGCTGAAGCTGAGGTCCAATCTCGGACAGAGGTGGAGAAAACCGTGGGGTCCCTCAAGCATGAGAACTTTGAACTTGCGGAGAAGTTCAAAGAGGCGAAGAAAAAGCGCCGGAATGTTGAGGCCGGCTTGAAGAACGCTGAAACCCAAGAGGAGGACCAGCGCCAAAAATTGTACGTGACCGAGACCAGCCTGGCCACTGAAAAACAAACAGTGCTGGATCTCAAGGCCGCGCTACAAAAAGCTGAGGAGGAGGTCCGGCGGTCTAAAGAAGAGGCTCAGCTGGTTCGGGAGGCTGTCGAGGCTGAGAAGAAAGCTGCTTATCAGCTCGGGGCTGAAGAGACTGAAGCCAGGCTCTCCGAGGAAATTCCGGAGGTGTGTAGGGATTATTGCAGCATCTCATGGGCTCATGCCCTTGATGCTGTAGGAATTCCTGCAGACTCGGCGCTGAGGTTGCCCGGGAAGGTCTTCTTTCCGCCGGAGATCCGAGAGAATCCTGATGGCGCTCCTGAAGCTTCTGAGCAGGCCATGGCTATTCCTGATGCCATCCCTCTGCTTGATAAAGCCAAGGATCCTGCCAAAGAGTCCATCTCCGAGGTTCCTCCTCCTTAGCCAGAGCAGAAAGAGAATCCTCCTGCTAAGGCTTAGATTTTAGGTTTTTAATTATTATACTTTTTTTTTTTTGAATGAGAGTTGTCTTGTTTTTGTTCTTTTGTAAAGACCTCTCCTTGTAGTGACCCCGGCTTATTAATATAAAATGTTTTTTTTTTCCTTTCTCTTTTGATGCTTATTAATACTGTTCCCCTTGAACTTGCACGAGAGTTTTAAGTCATTAGTTTCCGTCTAAAACTTGCAGAGGTGCCTCAAGTTAATAATTTCCCCCAAGTCTGTGGTCCGAGGAGCCATGCAGGACTTGGGTTCTGTTTAAAACTCGGATAGATGCCATAAGTTATTAATTTCCCCTAAGTATGTGGTTCGAGGAGTCATGCAGGACTTAGATTCTGTTTAAAACATAAGTTGTTAATTTCCCCTAAGTCTGTGGTCCGAGGAGCCATGCAGGACTTAGGTTCCGTTTAAAACTTGGATAGATGCCATAAGTTGTTAATTTGCCCTAAGTCTGTGGTCCGAGGAGCCATGCAGGACTTAGGTTCTGTTTAAAACTTGGATAGATGCCATAAGTTCTTAATTTCTCCTAAGTCTGTGGTCCGAGGAGCCATGCAGGACGTAGGTTCTGTTTAAAACTTGGATAGATGCCATAAGTTGTTAATTTCCCCTAAGTCTGTGGTCCGAGGAGCCATACAGGACTTAGGTTCTGTTTAAAACTTGGATAGATGCCATAAGTTGTTAATTTCCCCTAAGTCTGTGGATCGAGGAGCCATGCAGGACTTAGGTTCTGTTTAAAACTTGGATAGATGCCATAAGTTATTAATTTCCCCTAAGTCTGTGGTCCGAGGAGCCATGCAGGACTTAGGTTCTGTTTAAAACTTGGATAGATGCCATAAGTTGTTAATTTCCCCTAAGTCTGTGGTTCGAGGAGCCATGCAGGACTTAGGTTCTGTTTAAAACTTGGATAGATGGAAAGGGATCAATGGGTATGCGATGATCAGGGAACAAAACATAGGTAGAGCTGTTTTCATTAATAATAATATCTTCTTAGATTATTTACATTCCACGGGCGAGGTACAGTTTTTTCATCTAAGTGTTCCAGGTAATAAGCACCTATTTCGGCCACAGATGTGATACGATACGGTCCCTCCCAATTGGGTCCCAGCTTGCCCCAGGAAGGGTTCTTAGCACTGCCGAGAATCTTCCTCATTACGAGGTCGCCTAGACTTAAAGGTCGCAGCCTTACATTAGCGTCATATCCCCGCCTTAGCTTCTGATGATAATAGGCCATATGGATCATCGCTTTTTCCCTTTTTTCCTCTACTAGGTCCAGACTTCTCCCTAGTAACTCGTCATTGCTTTCTGCGGTAAAAGTGCTAGACCTCAATGTGGGGAAGCTGTTATCGATTGGGAGTACAGCTTCGGCCTCATAAGTCATTGAAAAGGGAGTTTCGCCCGTTGACAGTCGCGGCGTCGTCCGATAGGTCCATAAAACGTGCGGGAGCTCTTCCACCCATCTCCCCTTTGCATCATCCAATCTCTTTTTCAGACCGCTTACTATAACTTTGTTCACGGCCTCGGCTTGCCCATTTCCTTGGGGGTAGGCAGGAGTGGAATATCGGTTGGTGATGCCAAACTCGTTGCAGTATTCCCTGAAGTTCTTACTATCAAACTGAAGACCGTTGTCCGAGATGAAGGTGTGAGGAGTTCTGAAGCGCGTAATAATGTTCTTCCAAATGAATTTCTTAGCATCCACGTCCCTGATGTTGGCCAAGGGTTCAGCCTCTACCCACTTGGTGAAATAGTCGGTGCCGACTATTATGTATCGCTTATTCCCTGCTGCTTTAGGGAAAGGATCGACAATATCAAGACCCCATTGAGCAAACGGCCAAGGGCTAGAGAGGGGGTTAAGGATTCTTCCAGGTTGGTGGATATTTGGGGTGAATCTCTGACATTGATCACACTTCTTCGTATATTCTTGGGCATCTCTCTGCATATTCGGCCACCAGTATCCCTGGGTGAGTGCCCTGTGCGCCAGCGATCTTCCTCCTGTGTGACTCCCGCAAATCCCCTCATGCAGCTCCTCAAGTAGGGACTCGGACCCCTCTGGGTATATACACAATAGGTACGACCTAGAATAGGAACGCCGGTATAGCTTGTGGTCTTCCGACAACCAAAACCGAGGAGCATTCCTTCGTATCTTCTCAGCTTCCAGTTTTCCCTCTGGTAGGGTTTCGTCTTTGAGGAAGTTCACTATAGGATCCATCCAGCTGGGACTCTTTCTAACCTGATGGACCTGAGCTGGGTCTCTTCTAATTGAACTTGCTTGGACTAGATCCTCGACAAGGATTATCCGCGGTAGATCATGCGCCGAGGACGTGGCAAGAGTGGCCAGCGAATCTGCATGGGTGTTCCCACTTCTGGAAATGTGTGTCAGATTGAAGGATTCAAAACTCGACTGCAGGCATTTGACTCGTCCGAGATACTCTTGCATTCTAGCATCTCTAGCTTCTAACTCACCCATCACTTGGCCAACGACCAATTTGGAGTTCGAGAACGCTTCCATTACCCTTCCGCCCAATTTCTGAACCATCGTCATCCCTTGAAGTAAGGCTTCGTACTCGGCTACGATCGGCCTCGTTGTTCGTAGCCGAGAACTCGAGTCTTAGTGATTTCTCAATGGCAATACCTTCGGGCGATATTAAAACTAGCCCAATTCCAGATCCTCTTTGATTGGCCGCGCCATCCACGTAGACCCTCCAGCGCAAGGTCTCCCGTGTTGAGATTGTGCCAACCGATTTTCCATCCATGTCTTTCTTCTCGGTTATTGTTTCTACAGAGGGTTCAGTGAATTCTGCGACTAAGTCCGCGAGGACTTGACCTTTGACAGAGGACCTAGGCATATATTTAATATCAAAGGCTCCCAAAAGTGCACTCCACATGGCGATCCTTCCTGTGTAGTCGGTGCTTCGAAGCACCGCTCGAAGGGGAAGCTGGGTTAGAACGATGACCGTGTGTGCCTGAAAGTAATGAGGGAGCTTCCGTGTGGCGTGCACTACCGCCAAAATTGCTTTCTCCAATGGTAAGTATCGCACTTCGGCCTCATGTAATGATTTACTTACATAGTACATTGGTCGCTGTACCCCATTGTCATCCCGTATCAGTACCAGGCTTACAGCATGAGGGGCTACGGCTATGTATGCAAACAGTACCTCGTCTGCCTCAGGGCTAGACATGATGGGTGGTCGCGACAAGTATTCCTTAAGTTGCTGGAAGGCCCGGACACAACCCTCTGACCACTCAAACCCTTTCCACTTATTTATCAAGAGGTAGAAAGGTCGACATCGGTCTGCAGATCGTGATATGAACCGGTTTAATGCTGCGATCATGCCAGTGAGTTTCTACACTTCTTTTGGATTCCGAGGAGCCTGTAGGCTATTAATCGCTTTGATTTGATCTGGGCTTACCTCTATCCCTCTGTGGGTTACCATATAGCCAAGGAATTTCCCAGACCCGACCCCGAATGAGCACTTGGAGGCATTGAGCCGCAACTTGTGCTCCCTTAAGATGCCAAAAATGATCTCTAGGTCTTTCACGTGCTCGGACACCACCTTGCTTTTTACCACCATATCATCTATGTAGACTTCAATAACTTTGCCTAGTTGCAGTTCAAACATTCTGGTCATCATCCTTTGGTACGTTGACCCTGCGTTCTTTAGTCCGAAAGGCATCACCTTATAGTGGTAGTTTCTGACGGGTGTCATGAACACCGTTTTCTCCTGATCCTCTAATGCTAGGGGTATCTGATGATAGCCCTGGAAGGCGTCCAGGAAGCTCATTCGAGGGTGGCCTACAATCGCATCTACTAGTCGGTCTATTCGAGGTAACGAGAACGGGTCTTTCGGGCATGCCTTGTTCAAGTCTGTGAAGTCTACGCAGACTCGCCACTTCCCCGTTTTCTTTCTTACCACCACCGTATTTGCCAGCTGTCACGCCCCAAACCCAATACCCGGATTTGTGATCATGACCGGCATGCTAATATCAAGCCTAAACCTGATATTAACAAGAACCAACTTAACTTTTTGAAAACTTTTACAAATTTGCTTCCCTCTAACTTTTCATTCTTGTTTCTTTACTTAAATGATATAACCTTTCACTTGACATTCAGAGCATCTACATTGTACTCCAAAGAATAATATAATCCACCAGTCATTTAATTTCCATACTTTTATATAATACATCTCTTAATACTTTAAGGTACACAACTTTCATTTGATCCTAAAATTAACCATACTACAAATCTAAACATCAAGTTTCTAATTTAGGATCCATACATATAAAACTAAAACCAGCTCCTTCCAAAACTCGACTAAGGCTCCCTCTGCTCCAAAATAAAACCTGCTAACTGAAAGAGTGGAAGGGGTGAGCTACACAGCTCAGTAAAGGTAAGATATATGAGAATTCAATAAGGATGCATGTAAATCGAATCATTTCATCCTATGAATATTCGAATAGGAGAACATTTTTCCATGCATAGTATTTTATACTATTCATAATAATAGCTTATACGCTCTTCATAGAAAATAATTGTTCTCCTTTTTCTTATCGGTTTAATATTACCAAAACCTTTCGGATTAAACTTCTTTCATTTCCTACAAAGTCACCATATATATATTCTCATTACAAAATAATTATTTTAACTTAAATCAGATAATCGGCAACTTTGTATTAAACTAGAAACATCTTGACTAATATGAAAACTTTTCTTTATAAACTTCTTCTCATAAAATGCTATATCTTTCGTGGTCATAAAACTTAACGTTTCATAAAAATAGATATCTGATAACTTTTAAACATAACTTGTACTTTCATCAAAATCTTTATCTTTATAGCATAACAGAACTTCAGAACTTTTATCTTTAATGAACAGCTTTTCTTTTCATCAAAAACTTCTTCTTGCCATGAGAGCTTTTACTTTTCGCAATGCATTTAAACAAAATAATTCTCTCATGATTAATAACATAACATAGCTGTTCATAAATAACTTATTGGTTAGTCCATATCTGATAAGTCTATACTTATTTGGGAGGCTTCTAGCACCACGGTGCTAGGCATCCAGCATTCCCCACAATGCCAGGTATTCCCGGGATCACATCATAATACATAACTTCCAACCATGGGGGTAGGTTGGCTTCCCCCACAAGTCGGCCGTAACCAACAAGGGGCGGGTACAGCAGAGCCAGTCCCACTTAATGGCCAATCATATAACATTTTTCATGGAAAGCTAGTAATTAACCCCTACTAGCAGAGTTCAGATCACCAGAGGACGTAACCCGAAAACATTTCATACTTTACATCATACTGAAATTTCTTATTCTCCATAACATTTCATAATAATAGCATTTCCATTCTTTTCTTTAAATATCATGTTCGTGGAATCAATAATAGCATCAATATGCTTAAATCATATACATAAGTTTTTGAAAGCTCACGAACATATCTTTGTCAGAATAATGATTGCATGCCATATCTCTAATCAAAAACATTTTAATGCATAATAGACTTTTAAAATAACCTCATGACTTACCAAATGCTCATATAACTTATCCCTTACTTGAAAGCAGAGGAACCGAGAGCCTAAAGTCGAAGGAGCTTAGACCTGGATATTGATAACACCTAAACCAAATATCAAAGCTTATTACTATCCATAATTCCTTATCATAAACTTCACATTCATCTCAAAGCCTATCTCTTAAAATCAAGGAAGTCCTAATCCCACCTCAAAGAGGTTCCCACAAACAAAAATACATTCATCAAACAACAGGTACAAAATCCTAGAGAAACCAACATTCTTATATTAATCTCATATCTTTAGAAGAGCCAACTTTATTTCAAAAGGTGCATTGAGGTTAGGGCAATAATGCATACCTAAATATAAAATCTTTTAAGCATGGTTATGCAACTATATTAATTCATATGGTAACATACAACATGTCGGGCAAAACAGCTTCATACATACAACCGTCTCATGATTTAGAACCCCTTCCTTTGAGTACTAAACCTCAAAACAAGTTACACAAGATTAATCTATGATCGAGACATACCAAAAGATAAGCATATTAAATTATAGCTCAAAACATTCACCCTAACTTGAGAATTAAATCCACAAAGTTAGGCATGTCCCTTACTATTCACTGTTCTATTCCAGCAGCATAGGCTCCATTTGTAAAATACAAACGGGCTGCTCAAACACATCCAATTGTCATGAAATTTTACATAACAACTCCCCTGTATGTCCAATATATAACATAAAAATTTCGGAGTCAAATAATAAGCCCATGATTTACTAAAAATCACGCAAGACAGCATACTCAAATCTGTCCTGACAGAATTTCATGCAACTTATAAATTAAACCATTATTTTCATATTAATCCAAATGCTGTGAGACCAATTCAATAACAACCACAAGTGTCTTAGGTTTCATAGAAATTATCCCTAGCATCCAAATTCACTATATGAAATTTAATACATAATTTATCATGCATAAACACAGAATCTGTCACAGTGACAGCTTCAGTACATATTCTTACAAAATCATCAACAAATAGCAGTAGGCCTTAATTTCATTTGGGTATTTTTATACACTCATTAGACATGTTATAAAACACTTTCATACAGTTATTTAACCATTTAGAGAAAAATACACACAACCAAAAATCCCAGCAGCAGCATCAAAATACTCATCCTAACTTTTTCTTACTTCCTTAATCTTATAAAATCATTAATTAGTAAAAACCCTAACCTACCTTCAACAAATCACCCACACAACTTCAAAGCTTCTTAAAACAGCATATATATATATATATATATATAGACTTACAAATACCATTACTAAAATTATTTAAAGGAAAACATGGATTCTAAGAGGAGAGTAGCTAGAATCCTTACCAAGTTTATGGTTCTTGTGGGGAAAAATAGACATAGAACCACTCATGAAAGAATGGTAGAGAGCTTGAAAGAGTTTTCTGGTTCCTTTGAGAGAATATGAAGAAGAAATGAGCTTTCTTTTGGTGTGTGAACCGGTGGACTTGAGGGAAGACTCAAGGGAGCTTCCTAGCACTTTCCTTAAGAGAAAAGAGTGTAAAGTGAGGTGCAAATTTCTGATTTGCATGGATCCGTGGGAAATGGGAGCAAAAGAGTTTCTTAAGTCTTCTTTCTTTGAGAAAGTCAAAGAAGAGATAAAGGTGCAACCAATAAGAACAAAGAAGGAAGAAAACAAAGAAGTAAAGCAAGAATGACCAAGGGAAATTTCTGGTGCAGCCAAGAAGTCCAGCAAAAATATCTTGGGTGAACTATCTTGGGTGACATACGTATATTGCTAAGGAAAGGGAGGATAACTCATCTTTTCAACTTCCTTGCATTCACACTCACTTTCTACCAAAATAATTTCTTGCATTCACACTTACTTTTCTACAAAAAATAATATCACTTTGCATATACATACATATATATATATATATATATATCTCTCTCTCATAACTTAACCACCTAATATATTTTTTGTACATGCTAAGTATATATTTATAATACAAATAGTCATTTTAATTGTTTATAATCTTTAAAATTCTTATTCAATGACATTATAATAATATGTTTATTAAATACTCTTATATTAATTTTTGTAAGTAAGTGGCTTAACATATTAACAATACTTAACCACTTAAACACATAGTTTAATTATAAAAATTGGGTCGGGGTGTTACACCAGCCATTCGGGGTAAAAGACCTCTTTAATAGCCCCTGCCTTTTTCAGTTTTGTCACTTCGTCTCTAACGGCACTGGCATGTTCCTTTGAGGGACGTCGGGGTGGTTGCTTCTTTGGAATGGAAGATGGGTTAACATTCAAGTGGGGACAAATAAGGCTAGGGTCCACCCCCGGGGTGTCGTAAGCGTCCCATGCAAACACATCGACATTTCTTTTCAGAAATTCGACCAGTTCCTCTTTTTCTTGAGGAGGCAACTCGGAGCCGACCTGGAAAAATCTCTCCGGGTCATTGTCAACGATAAACATTTCTAAAATTTCACACCTTATCTCCTCGGATGGCTCATTGATTTGCCCTGCCGAGGTGGCTGGTTGCTATAAGTTCTCAGAGGCCGAGGACTCGGCATGGGACCGACGTGAGATGGCGGCCACCATACACTGCCTGGCCATGGCCTGATCTCCACGAATCTCTTCTACTTGGCCTCTGGACGGGTATTTTACCTTTTGGTGAAGTGTGGAGGATACAGCTTCTAGGGCATGGATCCAGGGCCTGGCTACTATCGCTATGTAGGGCGAGTAGGCATCGACCACGATAAAGTTCACCTCCACCACCTCTGACCCAGTCTGTATGGGTAGTCTGATCTGCCCTTTTGGGGTAACAGTCTTCCCTTCGAAGCTGATAAAGGGAGAGTCATAAGCCGTCAAATCCTCCGGCCTCAGGTTCAGCCCCTTGTATAGATTAGGGTACATTACCTCTACTGCGCTGCCCGGGTCTACCAGCACCCTTCTCACATCGAAGCCTCCGATTCTCAGTGTAACCACTAAGGCATCTTCGTGAGGTTGGATAGGTCCCCTCTTATCCTCGTCCGAGAATCCTAATATTAACGAGCTTTCCTTTTTAGACCTTTTAAATTCTCTTCCCCCGTCCTCGGTAGAGAGCCGAGCCACAGACAGCACCCTGGAAGGAAATGACCGGTTCTTCTTGGAGCGGCGAGGATGACATGGATCGTTCCTATGGGGGGTCTTAAGGATACATCTTTTCGAGGCTCTTGCATTGCCTGGCCCGGATGACCGCTTGAGGGGTGTAAAAGGTGACGTAACTTTCCTTCTCGGACCAACTGATCTAGGTGATTCCATAGATTCCTGCAATCCTCAGTGGTATGTCCATGGTCCTGATGATAGTGGCAATACAGGTTCTGATTACGTTTTGAAGGGTCTCCAGCCATCTTTCCCGGCCATCTGAAGAAGGGTTCGTTCCTTACTTTCTCCAGCACTTGTTGTACTGGCTCTCTGAACATGGCATTCACCGTTTGCATGTTACTTTGTCCAGCCTGTCTCGAGAAATCTCTCCTCGGCTGGTTATGGTTATATCGTTCCGACCTGAAATCATTCGCTTTGGGGGGAATGATCTTCTCCTTTCCCTTTCCTTGTAGCTGATCTTCTTCCACCTTTTTGTACTTGTCAATCCTATTCATCAACTGATGAACGTCGGCAACTGGTTTACCAGTGAGAGATTTCCTTAAGCCATGCTCAGTGGGGAGACCGCTTTTGAATGTGCTGATAGCGACATCGTCATGGTTCTCATCCAACTCGTTATACATCTCCCAATATCTATCCGAATACGCCTTCAGGGTCTCTCCCTCATGCATGGATAAGGACAACAACGAACTTAGGGGTCGAGAGACTTTGCTATTTGTAATAAAGCGAGAGCAGAAAGCCTGAGTGAGCTGCTTATATGAGCCTATGGAATTTGTCTTCAGGCTGTTGAACCATTTCATCGCCATTGGTCCCAAGCTGGATGGGAAGACTTTGCACATTAGGGCTTCATTTTGCGAGTAGTTGGCCATTTTTTGGTTAAACTGACTCACGTGCTCCACTAGGTCCGCTCGGCCATTGTAGATGGCGAACGCTGGTTGATTAAAGCGTCGAGGCAACTTAGCCCCTTCAATTCTGTACATAAAGGGTGATCTTGAAATCTGGTCTAGTGCCCTATTCATAGCATCGTTTCCCAAACCTTTGCCGGATGGGTTCTCATACTTTTGTACAGGGCGAGACTCCTTCTCGCAAGAAAAGGTTTCACTTGGGGGTGTTCTTGATCTCCATCGATAACTCATGTCCTCCTCGTTAGAGGACGCATCTGAGCTGGAGGGAGATCGCTTTCGCTGTGCACGTCGCAACTTCCTTTTCAGGTCATCTATCTCTCGCTGCATGGCCTGATGACTATTTCGCCTTTGGGATACGTGACTACCTATCTGGGTATGACTTTGGCTCGTCTGGGTAGTATGTACGCTTCCCTCACGATTCCTTCTGCTGCCTGGGTTGACAGGATTATTTTACCGTTGGGACTCAATGGGTTCTGTCTGTTGAGGGTTAGCCTGGTGAGGATTCTCCTGGTGTGGACCTAGTTTTGCCATGCTCGACCGTTGTGCTTACTGATATTTTAGTTCTTCCCACAGACGACGCCAATTGTAGGGACACAGTTTTAGTTGACCCGATCCTTGTTGGTCAGGTCTTGGCCCAAAAGGTCCCACACAATGAATTTTTTGTAGAGTATGGGTTAAAGAACTTGGTTTCAGTTAGCTTAAACGGTTTATTGCATGGGCTCAGGGGGTACAGAAACAAGAACAAAAGGAGGTAGCAATGAAGAGAGATCATTCTCAAATGATCAGGTCTCAAACTTGATTAATGGGCACAGATTCATGAAAATAAAATTTCTCTACAGTGTTCTCTCCTCTCTCTTTCTCAGTCTCTCCCTTTTTCTTGGGGGACCTTTACATATTATATAGGCCCTCTCCTATCATCTGGGCTTTACACTTGTTGATCATCCAAACCCCTACTTGAGCACCTGTCCCATCAGACACCCTTATCAGTTCTTTGTGAGTTGCAGTGGCCAAGGTAGCACTGTTCAGGGGTCTTCTCTTCATTAATGCGGCCAGGAGAGTAGTTGTGGTGCATTTAATGTGGTAGAGGCAGCTTTTGCTGAGATATTTTGGGTTTCCTTTCTTTTTACGTACTTGGAGGGAGGACTACAGTAACGAGGACGCACCCTTGACCCGGATTTTGGAATGTCCAAGGAGGAATTACTCCTCGGACATGTTCTCTTTGCCCCAGTGGGCCTAAATAAGGATTCTAGGCCACGACGTCTCCTCGGACGGATTGGTCCTCGGACGGGCCCAGGGGCCAGGCAACCTATTATTCTGGGCCGGTCTCCACATTATTCATCTACCATAATTTTTAGTTTTGAAAATAAGAATAAAAAACGATCCTACTTGATATATTATTCCCATTTTTTACATGATAAGCTAATGTCATATGTAAAAACTCTAGAACTTCTTACAAGAAATTTTTATCCCCATTTTTTAGCCATTCAGAGTATTAAGTATAAAAAAAGTTTGTATTTTTTATGAAATGTGAGTGTCTTATTTCAAAATTAGAGGGGATGTAAGTACAATAAGTCAATAACAGAAAATTTCCAAGATGGTCAATGCAATTTTCCTAATTTTTATAAATATAATAGATAAGTCCATACCATACCATAGGTCTTTTCCCACAATAAATTGGTAATAGAGTTTTCACTTTTACATTAAAAAAAATTATTTTACTAAAAAATTTGGTATGCAAATTTTTTCTAAATGATACAATTTTTGTTTGTTTGTTAGATTTCCAAATGAAATGTTATAAAAAGCATAAACTGTTCCGTCATTTTACTAAAGAGAGTTTTATTGCATGTCTATTGTCTGTTATCTAGACTTGATAAACTTTGGGTGAAGTGTACAATGATTTAAGACAAGAGTCTAAAACGTGTCAAGACCTTGAAAATGAAGGCGTCTTTATTATTAATTATTACTCTACTTTTTTCATTTTTTCTTAAAAACGTCAAAATCCAGGTCGACTTTGGAATGTTTTCTATATTATCATATCATACTCACTCTGTCTTGGCCCTATTTTTTATTTGAATTAGGTAGCAATGACTAACGTGATTTATTTCATGGAAAATTAACATCGACTAACTTGTTTTGTTTTTATTAATTAGAAAAGGAGGGCAAAGCTATCGACAATCCAACTTTATTTATTTATTTTTAAATCCATTTTCTTTTTCTTTTTTGGTCACGGTCGACCATTTAGCAAAGTTAAAAGTTGCTTCATTCATGGTATTGGGTGGTTGGGATGGTCTTTAAAAAAATTGCTTTTGGTACATTTGAGAAAGGTGGAAGAAGTTTCATAAAAAAAGAAAAGAAACAATAGGTGTTTTCCATTGTCATTCTAATGCTAGATTGATTGAAGTTCAGCCAATTCTTTTATATTTATAATAAACCATTGTACTATAGTATACTATACCAAAAGTGCAAGTATCATATTGCAGAAGACTAGATATTGCGTTCCGTGATTCTTCGATAGGAAATACAAACAAATAAGGGTGTGTTCATTTGATAGAGTTTGAGGCTGAAATGGTCAATTTTTGTGAATTCATGAAAGGGAAAAGTTAAAGGATGTCCTTAGAGCATTGATTTGAGAAATATTTTAAAAAACATTTTAGGGAAAAAAGTAATTAATTTCTTTTTATATTTTTCATAAAAATAATATCAAAATTTTCTTAAAATTTTCCATTAACAAATACTCTAAGGACAATCGTTAATTGAACCTTCATATGAAAATTTGGTTTATGTATTACAAAATTTATGATCATAATTTTAAAAAACATTTCAATTCTAATAGAATATGAGAATTTTAACTCAAATTTTAGGTAAAAAAAATATGTCAATTCTTGCAAATAATGTATATCTGGGAATTATCAGCGTGATATACTTATATTTGATTTTTCATTTTTTATTTAAACTAATTATATAGAGTTAATCTAGAATATATATATATATATATATATATATATATATATATATATCTATATAAAACCAAAATAAGATGTTTATTAATATTCAAGGGTTCACTTAAAAAATTATCTATAATTGTCCAATTATTAATTGTTTGACTACTAAATGAATATATATATATATATATATATGATTATTCTAAACAATTAAATTTATAATTTTTATGGTGTTTTCTAATTCTATAGACTGATTTAAATTCAATCTTTTCATCTATTTTAAAAACGTAAATGACAGCCAAAATGGGGATATACCCTTTTCGCACAAACTTTCTAGCAAAATGCCCCTGTTCTGAAACTATTTAGGGAAATGTCCTTGTTCTGAATCTCAATTTTTTAAAAATCGAGTTACTTGCAAAAATTTACACGGAACTTGAGTTCCATGTAAATTTTTGCCTATAACTCGATTTTGAGAGAATCGAGTTTTTTATTGAAACTTGATTTTTAGAAAATCGAGTTTAAAATAGAGGTATATCCCTAAATAGTTTCAGAATAGGGGCATTTTGCTGGAAAGTTTGCGCGAAAGGGGTATTTTGTCGTTTTGGCCCGTAAATGACTAACTCAAAAATTATAATTTTTGAGTTTAAACTCTAAAATTTTATAATCCCAAGATTGAAAATTCATTACAATCAAACAAATTAAGAAAAATGCATCTTTTTAGTTTGGGCAGATAAAAATTTATTTGTCACCTCAGATTACATTAGAAAGTAGTGTTTTCCAGAAAAGCTAGTGTCTTCAATCGATGCTCTAAAAGCTCTCAAACCTGGCCAAGCTTCATCAATATGATGTCCACTCTTGACTCTAGAGAGTAGATTAAACTAGGGGTGTCCATCAGAACCCGTAAACCGACCCACCTGCCCAAACTGCCCGGGCCGACCCGAAAACCGGCCGACCCGACGCCGGTGACGGGTCTCCGCCACCAAAAACCGATTTAGGGCGGGTCGGATGGTGGGTTTTCTTCCTTAAAACCCGATATACCCGATCCGACCGACGAAAGCTAAGAAAGAACGCCGGTTTTACCCAGATCCGTTCAGATTCATCGATATTCCGGTGAGAAGTTTGGTAGTTTTTGGTTAGATTCGGTGAAGATCTTGGTTTTCTCTTTAGATCCGGTGAAGATCTTGGTTTTCTTGCTTAGATCCGGCGGGGAGATAAAGATTTTGCTCGATTTTTACTTAGATCCAGCTTGATGTGGTGCTTTTGCTTCGATTTTGCTCAGATCTGGGCTTGATTTTTGCTTCGATTCTTGGTTGATGTGGTGCTTTTGCTCAAATCCGGGCTTGATATAGTGCTTTTTGCTTCAATTTTTGCTTAGATCTTGTGATTTTCTCTGAAATCTGGGCTTGTGCGGTGGTTTTGAGCTTTAATCCGGCGAAGATTCCGTAGTTTACCTCAGTACCGGGGCCGACCGACCCGACCGTCGTCCACGAGAGACCGATCCGACTCGACCCAAGGTCGTCGGCGGTCGGCGATGGGTCGTTCGATCAGCCACCCGATATAAGCGGGTCGGTTGCGGGTTGGGCATAAACCCGACCCGGACCGACTCGTGGACACCCCTAGATTAAACATCCCTTTTCCTTATTTAAATGTTGTAAAAATTAAGAAACAGAAAAAGGTAATAGAGAGCGAATCTTCCTTGGTTGTAGGATGAAAATGAGAGAAAAAGATAATATAGAAGATATAGACAAGTATATCATTGTTTATTGAAATTTATATTTAATATTTATTAAGGGAAAATTTGAAAATAAAATTCATAAAAAGTCATTAAACTAGATTTTTTTTTTTGGTGCACATCATACGTATATGTTCGTTTTTAGACCCCTTAAAACACAACCAGATTAACCTAGTTATTTAGTCAAGTGATTACTTAGTCAAATTATCAGATCTAGGTTGACACAAATATATCATATCAATGTAAAGTGCAGAAAATAAAGAACACAAAGATATGATGACCCAAGAAACCAAACCGGTAAAAACCTGGGGAGGATTTAACCTAGCTATCCTCAAGGTAAACCGAATTCACTATGAAAGAATTGAAGTTTACACAATAGCGACTTAGACCACTAACATCCTATTGCTACCTCAAGTAGGAAACTTACTACCACGATCACGTGACAGCTCCGAGTCCATGGACTACTTCTTTCTTGAATTCCCAGCAAGCATAAGCACTCCTGCTTGTGTATCTTTAAGCTCTTGAATGCAGCAACTGAATGATCACCAAGTTCTTGACATAATCTTGAATCTTAGAAACCCTAAGTATGTGTGAAGGCAACCACCTCTTGATCTCACAAAAGATTCACACACATAGCATAAGGAGCAACCTAAAACGTGGCTAGGGTTTTCCCTTTTATACTTAAGACAAAACATAAAACTCTACACGTTAAACGGGCTTGGGCTGAGTTGGAAAATTTTCAAAAAAACCAATCTGCACGACACAAATTTAACAAATTAATTCTGCAGTACACTCGATTCCAACTTTACACATAAACACACTTTGAGCAAGTCTAAAACAAGACTAAAACCTGTTTTGATCATGGTTTGCCAACATTACAAAATTAAGTTCTAAAACATTAGTTCCTAATAACTTAGAACCTAACAGTATATAACTTTACTGTTAATCTATGATTATAAAATATATATTAAATTAAGCAATATCCTATTTTAGTGGTTAAGATTAAGACAGTGGCGGAGCCACATGCATACTTGAAGAGGGGGGGGGGGGGGAGGGGACTTACCCCGTCCAAATTTTAATTTTTTTTTTACAATATAGGTATATTTTATAAATATTTAAAGGTTATATGGAAAAAAAAAAGGAGTTGCCCTCCCCCCAAAAGAAAGCATTGATCAACTAATCTAGTCATCATTCCCAAAAAGAAAAGAAAAGAGGGTTTAGAGTTGATATACAATTGCAATAGAATAAAATAATTAGGTAGTAAGTTTTGTGAGTAAATAGTGGAACCCCTAATTTTTAGCTCAATTTCAAATCCTATTAATGTGTTCAAATCATTCAACTTTGATAATATATGCAATTTGGTTGAAATTTTCTATTCTCAAGATTTTATCAAGAGAAAAAAAAAAAAAAAAAAGCTCGTATGAGACTTCAATTATAACATTATGATTTTGATTTGTCAAACATGGATGAAGTTTTGCAAACAAGTTATATATTGAAAAGGAAATTATGAATAATTTTGATCTAAAAATAATAATTGATGAAGTTTATTACGTGAAGTATTATTGTTAAGTATGACTTTGATGGAAGATACTATGTTCATTTTTTTTTTTTTTTGGTTCTATATATTTGTAAGTTGTATACCCAATTATACGATGTTTGTATACTTATTAGAGTTTACGAAGATTATAAATTTCTCTTATAAAAAAGATCTCATGTCTAGGTGTGTATATATACATATTAAAGTTGATAATTTTGTGTATATGTATATAACTTACTCTAGAATAAAAAAAAAAAATTTAAATTTATATTTTCATACACAGACATATATTATGAGAATTTGTGATTTAAGTTTATCTTGACATAATAGTTCGGCCCCCCAACTCAAAATTTCTAGCTCTGCAACTCATTAAGAGTAAGTACATACATACCACACCAAATATATATATATATATATATATATATATATATATATATATATATATATATATATATATATATATATATTTATATATATAGTGTAACGTACATATAATTAGAATTCCTTGCCTTGAAAATTCTCCAAATTTGAGGGAACTTTATAATAAAAGGGTTTGGAGGATAAGACAACCCTTAAATAGTTAAATCCTTTCACCTTCTGTATTGGGTGACTTGTACCCGCTGTTGCATAACTCCCTAGTTTGGTTTAAATCCATTAGAGAGGCTTTAAGGAGGGAAAATATGGGGTCCGAGATGGGTTCGGACAATTTAGAAAGAGACTCGTCCTCTGATGCAGGCACGGTTGGAGCAGGGGTAGATACGGCTACTTCTGCGCCTTCTGGTGCGCCTTCGTCCTCTCATCCTCCTGCTTCTGGTGGACCTCGTTCTTTCCATGCTCTCAAAGAAAAATGCTCCTTGAAGATAGAGGTTTTCAACAAATTTAGGAACAGATTTCAATTTCCTGATGAGACTAGGGCTCATCTTCCTAGGAAGGGTGAGAAGGCTTGTGCCTTTGCCCATGGAGAGGTTTGTTTCTATGAGGTTGCGTTCTTGTGCGGCCTCAGATTTCCCGTCCATCCGTTCATCTTGGAGCTTCTTCATTACTTGAACCTTGCTCTGGGGCAGCTTATGCCGAATTCGTGGAGAATCGTCATAAGCTGCATGGTGATTTGGATGATCATAGCTAACGGGGATATGATCACGATAAATGAGTTAGTCCATCTCTACCGTTTGAAAGAATCCAAGGAGTTTGGGTCTTACGAGTTTGTGCCCTGGAATAGAAAGTCCCGTCTTGTCGTTGATCTTCCATCGTCCTTCCGTAACTGGAAGTCTAGGTGTTTCTTCGTTTCTGGCGATGGTTGGGAGACTCTTTCTGATGACTTTTGGGGGGACGTCCCTAGGTTGCTGCGCTGGTGGGAGACCCCTCATCTTGGTGCGTTCGCCTCCCATGAGATGTTTTTCCTTTTTTTATCCTTTTGTTGTATTGATCGTCCTTCTGACCTTGTCTAATTCTCTGTCTTGTAGTGAAAGAGCATCCCGAACTTGAAGGGAAGTTCAAAGAGAGAGTTCAAGAGGCCATAAGTACGCGAGTACTATTGACGACTTTGACGAGCTGGTTGATCCGCGCAATTTAGCTCGTCATCGTTTGGGGCTGGAGCCATCAGATTACGTCCTTCGTGCAATTGATCGGGAAGAGAAAAAACGTGAGTTATCTGAGTTATTTTATGTAAGGTCGTCTTTTCTCCTTTTTCTTTAACTTTACTCTTCTTGGTGCAAAGATGACGACAAAATTTAACAAGGAGATGTATGCAAAAATTAAGGGGAAGAAGAACGAACCCCTTTCTGCTATCGGTCAAAGAAAGTTGAGGATTACAGACAAGGATAAGGAAAAAGAGACGGCGGAGAGAGTCTCGTCCACCCCTGCTTTGGATCTAGACGAAGGTCAGGCAGCTTCTCCCGATGTTTCAATTGAAGAAGTTATTATCCTTCCAAAAAGCGAAAGACTGGAGACAAGGGGAAAGAAAAAGTTGGTTCCAGTGTTTGGGAGGATGCTGGAGTGGCAATGGATCGTGTAAGCGAGCTCCTTACTCCCGAGGAGATGAGAGAGATTTCAAGTGTGCCTTCCCATGAGATGGTAGCCGTCACGTTCACAAGCTCGTATAGGTAGTTGTCCTACTTTGAGGAATTAGACTTTGAGGTTGTTGATAAGGAAATGGAGGAGGACGAAGCGGCCCTGGCAACTCAGGCTGCAGCATTTACTGGTGCGGAGCCTTCTCAGGCTGATAAGGACGAAGAAAACGCTCCCCCTTCTTGAACTCGTTGCCCCTTGAAGAAGAAAGCTTTTTATTTTTTTTGGAAAAGTGCCTTGTATGTTTTAAGGCCACTGGACAAGTTATATCTGAATTTTCCCCTGGTTTTGGGGCTTTTTGAATAACTTGCATCCTTTTATATATGATATATTTGTTGGTACATTCCTTGTTCGTTTCAATTGTGGGAGCATTTTCTTCGTCCCTGTGGGGGACCTAGAGAATTTTTATTGAAGTACCCCTTTCGTCCCTATGGGGACTTAGAGAATTTTTGTTGAAGTACTGAGCACTTTCTTCGTCCCTCTGGGTGACCTAGAGAATTTTTATTGAAGTACTCCTTTCGTCCCTATGGGGACTTAGAAATTTTTTTTTGCAGTACTCTTGGACGATGTTATTCGTTTCAAGAATCTCACCCAACATACATCTATTAAGAAATTTCATCGTCTTTTTGATTTGGACGATGTATAACCATTTAAGAAGTTTTATCCCTTCTTTGGTTTGGACGATCTATATCCATTTAAGGAATTTTTTTGTCCTTTTGATTTGGACAATGTACATCCATATAAGGAAGCTTATCGTCTTTTTAGTTTGGACAATGTACATCCATTTAAGGAATCTTATCGTCTTTTTGATTTGGACGATGTACATCCATATAAGGAATCTTATCGTCTTTTTGGTTTGGATGATGTACATCCATTTAAGGAATCTTATCGTCTTTTTTATTTGGACGATGTACATCCATTTAAGGAATCTTATCGTCTTTTTTATTTGGACGACTATTTTGGGCTTTTGAGGAAGAGATAATTAGAGCGCATGAATTGCTGAATGATGCTTGTGAAATGCTGAATAACCACTTATGAAATTCTGAATAATCACTTATTTGAATACATAACTTGTATTAAAATGTACGGAATCAAATTATTTTAACTGCTTACAATCAGGCTATGGTTCCTTTTCGTAATACCTCTTTAGATGTTCGACATTCCATGGACGAGGCAGCTTGTTTCCCTCTAAGTCTTCTAGGTGGTAACTTCCTTGTCGTGAATAGTGGATGACTCTGTAAGGTCCTTCCCAAGTTGGACCTAGCTTGCCTTATGCTGGATCTTTTGTTGCAGGAGTCACTTTCCGGAGGACGAGATCCCCGATGCTGAATCTTTTCAGTTTCACTCTCTGATTGTAGTATTCGGCTATCTTCTGTTGGTACTTGGCCATTCTTTGGGAGGCTTGGTCTCTGACTTCGTCCAGACAATCCAGGTTCAGCTTCAATTGATCGTCATTACTTTGTTCATCAAAGAACTCCCTTCTGAGGCTAATGAGCCCTACTTCGACTGGGATGACTGCTTCTGTGCCGTACGTTAGATTGAAAGGTGTTTCTCCTGTTGGTGTTTATGCCGTCGTCCTATAAGCCCACAGGACACTTAGTAATTCCTCGGGCCATGCTCCCTTTGCCCCCACCAACCGGGACTTGATAATCTTGAGCAAGGTTCGGTTGGTTACTTCTGTCTGTCCATTGGCCTGAGGATGTCCTGGTGATGAGTACTTGTTTTTGATACCTAGGTTCGAGCAAAATGACCTGAACCCATTACTGTTGAATTGACGACCATTGTCTGAGATGATTGTCCTTGGTATCCCGAACCTGCAAACAATATTTTTCCATACAAAATTTTGTACCTTTGCCTTTGTGATCGTTGCAAGAGCTTCCGCTTCAACCCACTTTGTGAAGTAGTCAATTGCGACTAGCAGGAACTTCATTTGTCTCTTTCCCTATGGTAGGGGGCCCATAATGTCAATCCCCCACTGTGCAAACGGCCAAGGTGAGGAAATGGTCGTCATTTTTCCCCTAGGACTCGTTCAACATTCCCATACCTTTGGCAACTGTCACATCTCTTCACAAAATCTACTGCGTCTTGCTGCATCGTGGGCCAGAAGTAGCCTGCCCTCATGATCTTCCTGACAAGGGACTTTGACCCCATGTGATCTCCTCAAACTCCCACGTGTACTTCCTCCAGGACATATCTGGCCTTTTCCTCTTCTATACATCTCAAGTAGGGCTGGGAGAAGCCCCTTTTGTAAAGCTCGTCATTTAGTACTGTGAACCGGGCAGCTCGCTTTTGGATCTTCTTGGCTTCTTCAGGATTTGGTGGTAATCGTCCATCTCTGAGGAACGACAAAATTCGATTCGTCCATCTCAAGCGGGTGTGCACAGGGAAAGTTTGAAGCTCTTTGATGCTAGGGGACTTTTGTTCTTCTAGCCTCCAATCATTTATCTTGTCCTGGTCATCTATTGATGCACTCCTTGCTACTTCGTCAGCTTCTGCATTCTTATCCCGTGGAATCTGAACAAACTTTGCATGATGAAAGCTGTTGACCAACTGATTCGTCAATTTGAGGTATTTTTGCATTCTTGTCTCTTTTGCTTCAAAATCTCCTCTGACTTGCCCAATGACGAGCTGTGAGTCGCTCTTAAGCACGATATTTTCAGCTCTAAGTGCCCGAGCTATTCGTAGCCCTGTCAATAAAGCCTCATACTCCGCTTCGTTATTGGTTATAGGGAATTTGAGTTGGACCCCAAACTTGAGAACGTCCTCTTCAGGGGAGGTGATAACGACACCCGCTCCGCCTCCTTTCTGAGTGGATGATCCATCGATATTGATCATCCAAAGGTCTTTTTGGTCGCCTGCATGCTCGGGGATGGTGAATTCTGCTATGAAATCTACCAATGCCTGAGCTTTTACGGCCGTTCGTGGGCGGTATTCTATATCAAACTGGCTGAGTTCGATGGTCCATTGTACCATTCGTCCTGCGGCCTTAGGTTTGTTCATCACTTTCTTGATGGGCTGGTCCGTCATTACTATGATAGGATTAGCTTGGAAGTAAGGACGAAGTTTTCTTGAAGCCACTATTAGGGCGAAGGTGATCTTCTCTATGCGCGGATATCGAGCCTCAGCACCTTGGAAGGCCTGGTTGACATAGTACACAGGGAGTTGTACCTTGTTTTCTTCTCTAATCAAAGTTGCACTAACTGCCGTGACAGATACCGCCAAGTATAAGAATAAGTCTTCGCCTTCCTTGGACGGACTCAAGAGTGGGGGGTTGCTCAGGTAGCGCTTCAATTCTCGAAATGCTGTCTCGCATTCCTCCGTCCAAACAAATGCTCTCTTCAAGGTCTTGAAGAAAGGAAGGCATTTGTCTGTTTCCTTAGAGATGAACCTGTTGAGGGCTGCCACTCTTCCTGTGAGTGATTGTACTTCTTTAATCGTCCTTGTTGAGGACATCTCGAGGATAGCACTCACTTTTTCGGGATTTGCTTCAATTCCTCTTCGCGACACCATAAACCCAAGGAATTTCCCTGAGGAAACCCCAAAAGCACATTTGGATGGGTTTAACTTCATGCTGTACTGTCTGAGTGTGTTGAACGTCTCCTTGAGGTCGTCCAGGTGATCCTCTTCCTCTTTGCTCTTGACGAGCATATCATCAACGTATACCTCCACATTTCTCCTAATCTGTTTTTTGAACATCTGGTTTACCAATCTTTGATACGTGGTCCTTGCGTTCTTCAAATCAAAGGGCATGATCCTGTAGCAATAGAGTCCTTGGCTAGTGATGAAAGCAGTTTTTTCTTGATCTTCCTCGGCCATCTGTATCTGGTTATACCCAGAGAATGCATCCATGAAAGTGAGAAGTTTATGTTCGGTGGTAGAATCTACCAGCTGATCAATTCTGGGTAAGGGAAAACTATCCTTCGGGCAGGCTTGGTTTAAATCCTTGAAGTCGACACACATTCTCCAATTCCCGTTTGCCTTTTTGACCATGACAACGTTGGCCAACCACTCAGGATAGTAGACTTCCCGAATAAAATTTGCAGCAAGCAGCTTATTTACTTCATCCATTACTGTTTTGTTTCGTTCAGGGGCAAAGACTCTTCTTCTCTGCTGGACGGGCTTCTTCTCTGGGTCTACATTCAGGTGGTGCTGGATGATGTTTGCTGGGATCCCTAGCATATCCTCGTGGCTCCAAGCAAATACGTCTAGGTTATCTTTCAGGAAGTTGATGATTCCTTCCTTCATCTTTGCACTTAGGTTCGTCCTTACTTGGGTTGTCTTCGCCGGACTTTCATCGACCAATTCTATCGTTTCTAGCTTCTCGACGATCTCAGGTGTTTTATCTTTGATTACCCACGTGTGGTTCTCTCTTGAGGCTAGGACGGCCTGGTAACACTCCCTTGCCAACACCTGGTCTCCTCTTATCTCTCCGACCCCCTGTTTTGTTGGAAACTTTACCTTCAAACAGTATGTGGAAGTAGCAGCTTTCCAGCGGTTGAGGGTAAGTCGTCCTATGATCACATTGTAGGATGCAGGTGAGTCTACCACCAAAAAATTGTGTTTGTTGGTTACCTGGAGGGGGTATGATCCTACCGTGACTGTCAACGTCACTATCCCACGGGGGTACACCTTGTCTCCACTGAAACTGGCGAGGGGCGACTCGAAAGGACGAAGTCTTTTAGGGTCTACTTTTAATTGCTGGAAGGCGGAAAGGCAGATAATGTCCGCCGAGCTCCCATTGTCTTCAAGAACCCTCCTTATATTGAATCCCTCGATCATGATCATAATGACTAGTGGGTCGTCATGAGGTTGCTTTATTCCTCTAGCATCTTCTTCTGAGAAGCACATGTCTTGGTTTGTCCGTCTTTGTTTCAGGGGAGGTAGGCTGTGAATGCTGTTTACCTGCCTTTGGTATGACTTTCTGAGGGATCTGAATGATCCCCCTGCGGTTGGTCCTCCTGTGATAGTTTTTATCTCCCCCAGTGCACTCTGTGGACGAGGTGGTGGGTGATCTTCATCTCTTTGGGAACCTCCGTGCTGATCCTTCTTACCGTATTTGCTAGAATCTCCCCTTTTTACATACTTCTATAGTTTCTCTTTCCGTATGAGTTATTCTATCTGCTCCTTCAGATTCAGGCAATCCTCTATGTAATGCCCGTGGTCTTTGTGAAAACGGTAGTATTTCCTCTTATCGCGCACACTAGGCGACGAGTGGAGTGGCCTGGGCCATTTAAGAGATGGTTCGTCTCTTATTTCCGTCAAAATCTGGTCAATGGGCATCACTAAAGGTGTGAACTTCATTGGTCGAGGATTTTTGTCATCTCTTCATCTATTGCCTTCATCATTTCGTCGGTCAGCTCGATCTCTTTTTTGTCCCCTTCGATCATCTTCTTTTTCCTTTTTCTACTCCTTTGGTTTTTCTGCTCCCTCTATGGCTGCTAAAGCGTCTTCAGCATTCATATACTTCTGTGCTTTCAATAGCGCTTCTGCCATTGTCTTAAGGGGATTCTTCGCCAAGGAAACCACAAAATCTCTGGACTTTAATCCTGCCTTGAAGGTCGTAAGTTGCACCTTATCGTTTGACTCGTCTTCTTCCAACATTCCTCATGTGAAGCGCGTTACATAGGATCTCAAAGTTTCCTTTTCACCTTGTTAGATGGTGAGTAAATGATCAGCTATCCTTTTCAGACGTTGTTCGCCAACAAAATGACGAACAAACGAGCTGCTTAGCTATTCGAAGTTATCAATGGATGACGTTGGCAATTTGGTGAACCACTCCCTGGCTGCCCCTTTGAGGGTAGTGGGAAAGGAGTGGCACAGGATCTCATCAGGAGGTTGCTGAAGACCCAGGGTCATCTTGAATGTGTTTAGATGATCCAAGGGATCTTTTAATCCATCAAAGGGCTCGAGCTGGGGTAGACGAAACTTGGAGGGTACCGGGCACTCCTGGACTGCTACGGTAAAGGGTGAATCCATCTTTCTGACAATTCTGTCCAAACTTTGATCTGTCTTTCCCTTGATAGCGTTTCTCAACTCGTCCATCTCCTTCCTCATCTCCCTAAGGAAATCTGAATTTGCCTCTTCTGGAGTGCTGGTTCGTCTCTTATGACGGTCTTCATCATCGTCCCTGTTGATTTTCGTGTGGTTATCTTCTTGCTGTAGCCGCTGCCTCATCTCCTGGTTTTGCTTGGTAAGTTCCTCCACAGTGGCTGCTAGTGACTGAATTTGTAGGGCCAATGCTGCAGGATCTGGGTTAATGCTGGACTCCATCTGAACTTATAATTTGGAATGGAACTGTGTTCTTGAACTAGGTGCTCAAGAGTCATTTCCCACAGACGGCGCCAAACTGATGATGCTCGAATCGTTAGCAGAGATGATCGTCCTAAATGGAGTCGTCGTCAGCTAATCCTGATCCTGCAACGAGTTAAGCTATGAAAAGAAAGAAAGTGGTCACCGGTGTGGCGCCTACCACAAGGTCTCCGATGCCAAAGTTAGAATGACCAGAATAATAGAATATCTGATGTAGAATGTTTTTAGTGCATGAGTACCTCTTCTTTGGATCTTATGAGCTGGTATTTATACAGGTGTTTTCCTCTTCCTTCTAGCCGTTAGGGCTGCCTTAATGGTGATTTTATTCTTGAATCAGCAACGTCTTCATGGAACATTGATGGTGGGTTATTTCCCCAACGGTATAAAGATTTATCATTGCTTTGTAACGCCTCATTAATGATTGAGGATAGACGAGTTTGTTTTGGCCTGATGATGTTCATTGGTTGGACGGTTTCCAGGATCGTCCTTGTCATTGCTTCGTCCTGTAGACGAAGGTATAATCGGGATAGTCAAAAACTTTCTTTAACTGGATTCTTAACTAGTGCCCTAAGGGCACTAGTTAGCATTTCCCATATTATTATATGCGCTCTCAAAAAAAAAAAAAAATGCACTCCATCTTGCGTCTGTTTTATATTTGAATTAGGTAACATTGACTGAAGTGTTGATTCCCACAGCATTGATGGCAAATTAATCTTTACCAAAAAAAAAAAAAAAAAAAAAAGATGGTAAATTAACATTGACAGACTTTTTCATTAAAAAAAAAAAAAAAACATTGACTAAGGATCTATTTAAGATCTGCTTATTTTGCTGAAATTGAAATTTTTTTGTTAAAAGTATTGTAAATAAAGGTAAAAGTTAGTTGAAATAGTATAGTGGAACTTATGAATAGTACTAAAAAATGCAATGAAACCCTTAAATAGTAGCAAAAATAAACTGAATAGTAAAATAAATTGGCAAAAATAATCTGTAGGGACTGGGTTTGGGTACTTCTGCTATCAGAGGTGTGGACTCAAGCCCAACTAGCCCAATACAATAAATTTATAGAGAAGTGGGTTCAAGAACTAGGCCTTAGTGAGGTGTTACAACAGCTAGGCATGATCATGAGAAGATTGAATGGCAAAGACTAGAACTAAGTTATGAACTTCTATCCTCGGGTCTATCCGAGGAACTTGTGGTTCTTATTGTTTCTTCAGTGCTTTGTTACAAGGGTTCCAGAGATGATAGCTACCGTCTTCTCTATTTCTTCTTTTTTCTCCCCCCTTCTTTCATGGAGGATTTCCTACATTATATAGCCCCTTTTAGTTGATCTTGGCTTTCCATCTGTTGATCATGCAGGTCACTACTCGAGTGTTTGTCCCATCAGCCACCTCCCTCAACCTTCTGTGAGTTGCAGCACCCAAGGGGGCACTGTTCAGGGGTCACTTCCTCATTAATGTGGCCAGAACGTTAGTTGTGGGCATTTAATGTGGAGGTGACAGTTTTTCCTTGAATTGCTCCTCCACCATGCTCTCAAGGCTGACCCACTGTACTTGTCCCTTCTCTTAGGATGCTCTAGAGGGCTGCCTTCGATGGCGTGCCATTCTTCCCTTCTGGGATTCGGGTTGGCCGAGGTCAGGGCTGTCCTCGGCGATGATTCTGGGCCATTGAACTTTCTTCATTCATCCTCGGCCATTTTCTCCTCCTCAGCGTGGGCTTTGGACTTAGTATAAAGCGGGTCGGGGTTGTCAAATTCTTAGGCCCCACAATAGCCCCTTAAAATCCTGCTGTCCGGCTCCTTGGACGGAGAGGAGGATTTTGGTGTCCTCGGGCCTTATCACGGCTTGTCAAGTCTTGTCCTCTGTCAGTGCTGAAGCCTTTTCACTTGCCCAAGGCACGTTCCTGGCGCCTTGGTATGCGGAGCGCGTTTCCATTAAATTTTGGCGGTTTTGTGCTCCCTATGTTCAACGGTGCTATGGTGATCTAGCGGTGGAGATTTTCCTATCTTTATGGGCGGGAAAATCCGCACAGTTACTTTTAATGGGGGGTATAAATACTCGTTTGAACTGATTTGTCTCTTTACTTTCGCATTTAAGAGCTCTGGCGTGCATATCCTGAGTTCAGTCAAACTTCCAGCCAAACTCAAGTTTCTTTCCAGCATAAAAAGCCTGTCCGAGGAGCTTTTCCTCATTTCTGTAAGTTCTCTGCTCTCACTAACTCGTGTTTTCTCTTTTATGAGTTTATCCTTCTCTTGTTCCTCTCCTTCTCTCGTCATCCCCTGAGTCTCTTTAGCGGTTTCTAGAGATGCGTAAATTAAAAAAGTTGGTTGAGACCGAAGAGGCGATGGAGAAATTCATCGCCGATTATAGGATACCCCCCAATATAGGTTTGAGGTACTGTAAGGAAGGGGAATGGCACTTTAGGAGAAACGCGGGCGAGGTGGTGATTCCCCTACTCGCTTTTATAGAAGGGGGTGTGAGAATCCCCATGGGGCCGGTAATGAGGGATTACCTTAGCCACTTTCGATTAGCTCTCACCCAGTGCGCTGCTAATGTGTTTAGGATCCTGGGTTGCGTGGATGCCTTAAACGAGAAAATGGGGCTAAGACTAACCCATCCTGACGTAAGCTGGTGCTACAACCTTTAACACTTGAGGGGCAAATCCTACTACATGAAGACGAGGGACGATAAGGTTCGGCTTATCCAGTGCCTCCCCGAGTCCAGCAAAGGGTTGAACAAGGACTTTCTTATTGTGTCTGGGGAGTGGCACGATGGCCTTTCTTGCCCAACTGTGGAGGGAGAACCAGGTGGGGTATAGAGAGTAGGAGGGGGCTAATCTTTTGTGCCATCATAACTTGCACGGTTCGGTTACTAATAAGAACATGTCTTCTTTTTGCAGATCCATACACGTTTCAACGACACTTTCATCTGACCAACCGGGGAGATTTAGAGACCATTCTCAAGGCGGCGGTTTTTGTAAACGAAGAGGACAACCAAGTCAGAGCCGCTCACAAGATCTTAGGGTACGATCCTATCCAGAAGTCGTTCGCCGCCCTAAAGCACGTGATTAGAGCTACCGATCCTCGGCTTTAGAAAATCACTGTAGCAGAGCACAGATTCTTGATCCCCGAAGGATCTCCTATTCCAGAGGGCATCCCGTTGGCGGGCTCTCCTTCGTCCCATCGAGCAGCGGAGGCCGAGGGTGATTTGGGTTTGTCCGAAGAAGGATTCGGTGTGTTTGACCAAGCTAGTCCATCCGAGGATCCATTCGGTGACTTGGGTAACCCCAACTTGTTCGAGGTGGATCTCTTGTCAGTGGGGACATTATCTCGGGCGGAGATGGGTTTTAAGAGAAAGCCCCACACCAGCTTGTTCGACTTGATCGAAGGCCAGCCGGGGAAGGATGCACCAGGGAAGTCGCAATCCAGTCTTCCACCTCCCCTACCACAGCCCCAGCCTGTCCAGACCAGGTATTCTCCCTCCCGATCGCAGTCACAATCTCCCCGACCCAAACTTCCTGCCCCTCCCCAATCGACTCTGCCTTCTCGGCCTAAGCCCATCGACCCAAAGAGGAAGAGGAGTTCCAAGGGTAAGGAGCCAATGGATGGGGGGAAGTCTCGCTCCTCTCAAGAGGAGGGTGAAGCCCCGCGAGCTCAAAAACAATTAAAGATTGGGCATCAAGGCCAGGGGAAAGAGGTCGATGCCCAATCTGCGCCCCATGCTTGGCTTCCTGCCCCAATGCTCCACGGGGAGCCACAGATGGAAAATGCATCCCTGAGGAACTTCCGAGACGGCGAAAGCGCTTATGTGGCCGACGCGTTGGAGAGGACTCTGTTGCTCCCCATCGATGTGGACGAGTTGAAGAATATGAGGAGGTAGGGGGTCTTCCTTAGCATGAAGAGGTACTTGGGTATGGTAAGACTTCTAATACTTGTGACTCCGTTGACTTTTGCTCATAAATTTCCCATTCATAGTGTATTTGTTCCAATTGGCACGTCGTCTAGGCCACTTATAGGCTAGAGGATGAGGCTAAGGAGCAGAGCAAGTTCGTGGAACTTGAGCGTAATAAGCGCGTGGAGGCTGCGCGAACCCTTAAAAACTCCGAGACTGACCTTACGAAGGCCAGGGAGGAGTTAAAGGAGATGACCAAGGCCAGGGATAGTGCTGAAGTAGGCCTGGCTGGTGCCCAAAGACAGGCTGAGGACCAGACGAGGCGCTTGCTTGTCGCCGAGGAGCAATTGAAGATTGCCAAGGAGCAGATTGACGATTTAAAGAAGAAGCTGTCCGAGGCAGAAGGGGTTAAGGGCGTCGCGGAATGGGCTAGGGATGAAGCCTTGAGGGCCAAGACAGAGGCTAAGTTTGCTAGGATGGAGGCCAAGACCTCCAAGGACAAAGCCGAGGAGGAGGCTTATGACGCGGGGGTGGCTGATACCCAGGCCATTCTCAAAGCTCAAATCCCTGGAGTATGTAGGCTCTACTGCTCCCAGGTCTGGAATGAAGCCCTCAAACAAGCTGGGGTGGAGGCTTCGTCCGATCTGTGGAAGGCGGAGAAGGTGTACTATCCTCCGGCCATCCATGAGACCGTCTCTGCCAGCTTCGAGGCTGTGAGTGCTCCAGAAGAGGTTGAGGCTGCTCGGCCAAAGGTTGCTCTGGTCGTTCCCACTCCTGACGAGCCAGCCAAGGGGGGCGAGCTTCTTGGGGTGACAGAAACACCTGGAGGTCTGAATCCTGAAGCGCCCTAGGAGGCTGCCAAGTCCACAGTCTGTGCTCAGGTCTCTCATGCCGAGGAGCCGGCCCTCTTGGTTCAGCCCTTTCAGACCATTCCCCTTGCTGATGTCTTTGAGGGTCTTGAAGCCAATCCTGCTCGGCTCCTCAAGGAAGGGGATGTCTCCCAGGGTCCTGAGGCTAATCCTGCTCAGCTCCCCAAGGAAGGGACCAAAATAAAGTTGAAGAAGTAGGGGGTCCCGGCCAACTTTTGTATTTAGTTCTAGTTTAGTTTTTAGTTAGTTCTCTTTTGTTTTGAGAACCTTGGAATTGTTTGTAATTAAACTTTTTGACTACATGTATGAAATTCCTTTCTTCCTTTTTCTTTTGAATTATGCGTTTATTGTCACTACCGCCATTGTTATTACTGCGAATCTCGTGTCTTGTGAATTGGTCATCCTAACGGGTATGAATAGTTGCGTACATAATATATTTAAAATTAAGCCCCTAAATTCTAACTCGTCGGTTTCAAGGGGACGCTTAGCTTGCGTCTACCCATGTTTTTAGGGGGCCGAGTATGTGATCCGAGGTACCGAGCGCATACTTAAACCTTATTCACAACCTTTACGATCCTTGAAGTATCTAGTTTCCCCAGAGGTTTGAGTCCGAGGACCATGCAAGACCTTGGTTCTGTCTAGTGCTTAGATCTTCTTGAAGTAGCTAGTTTCTCCATAGGTTTGAGTCTGAGGACCATGCAAGACCTTGGTTCTGTCTAGTGCTTAGATCTTCTTGAAGTAGCTAGTTCCCCCATAGGTTTGAGTCCGAGGACCATGCAAGACCTTGGTTCTGTCTAGTGCTTAGATCTTCTTGAAGTAGCTAGTTTCCCCATAGGTTTGAGTCCGAGGACCATGCAAGACCTTGGTTCTGTCTAGTACTTAGATCTTTTTGAAGTAGCTAGTTTCCTCATAGGTTTGAGTCCGAGGACCATGCAAGACCTTCTAGTACTTAGATCTTCTTGAAGTAGCTAGTTTCCCCATAGGTTTGAGTCCGAGGACCATACAAGACCTTGGTTTTGTCTAGTACTTAGATTTTCTTGAAGTAGCTAGTTTCCCCATAGGTTTGAGTCCGAGGATCATGCAAGACCTTGGTTCTGTCTAGTACTTAGGTGGTTGCCAAGATGCAAGACATATAATCATAATAGACTTAAACCTTGAATTAGAGAAGTACTTCTATTAATAATAATACCTTCTCAGGTTATTTACATTCCACGGACGAGGTATAACTTTTTCATCAAAGTCTTCTAAGTAGTATGCACCTACTCCCGCTACTGAAGTAATTCGGTATGGTCCTTCCTAATTGGGTCCCAGTTTTCCCCAGGATGGGTTCTTGGCAGCACCCACGACTTTCCTCAATACCAAGTCCCCTGGTGCCAGTGGTCTCAGCTTCACATTGGCATCATATCCCTGCTTGAGTTTCTGGTGGTAGTAGGCCAACTGGATCACTGCCTTTTCTCTGCGTTCATCGTTCAAATCTAGGCTCTTTCCCAACAGTTCATCATTTCTGCTTGGAGTGAAGGAGCTCGTCCTCAGCGTTGGGAAGTTTGCCTCTAGAGGGATAACAGCCTCGGCGCCATAGGTCATGGCAAAAGGTGTCTCCCCTGTTGACCGCCGTGGTGTAGTCTGATAAGTCCATAGGACGTGTGGCAGTTCTTCTACCCATCTTCCCTTGGCGTCATCCAGCCTCTTCTTAAGCCCATTGACTATGATCTTGTTGACAGCTCGACTTGCCCATTTCCTTGAGGAGAAGCTGGAGTTGAGTACCTGTTAGTGATCCCCAGCTCGCAACAGTATCTTCTGAAGGCCTTGCTGTCAAACTGGAGTCCATTATCTGAAATGAGGGTGTGAGGGACCCCGAATCGAGTAACAATGTTTCTCCAGATGAATTTCTTAGCATCCATATCCCTGATGTTGGCCAGGGGTTCAACTTCGACCCATTTGGTGAAGTAATCTGTGCCGACCAGTAGATATCTCTTATTTCCTGCTGCCTTTAGGAAAGGTCCTATAATATCCAGGCCCCACTGGGTGAACGGCCATGGGCTAGACAGAGGGTTTAGTATCCCGCCTGGCTGATGAATATTTGGGGCGAACCTTTGGCACTGGTCACACTTCTTAACGTACTCCAGGGCTTCCTTCTGCATCCCCGGCCACCAATATCCCTAGGTAATGGCTCGGTGGGACAGAGATCTTCCTCCTGTGTGACTCCCGCAGATCCCTTCGTGCAACTCTTCAAGCAGTAGTTCTGATGCCTCAGGGTGGACACATAGTAAATATGGCCTAGAATAGGAGCGCTTGTACAATTTATGGTTCTCGGACAACCAGAACCGAGGAGCTTTTCTTCGTATTTTCTCAGCCTCTGACTTCTCCTCGGGCAGAACATCGTCTTTAAGGAATCTCACTATGGGGTCCATCCAGCTAGGACCCACTCTAACGTGGTGGATATGCACCATGCCTTTCGCTACTCCATTCGCTTTATCCAGATGCTCGACAAGAATAATTCAAGGCAGATCCCCTGCCGAGGATGTGGCAAGCGTGGCCAATGAATCTGCATGAGTGTTTCCACTTCTGGAGACGTGTAATAGGCTGAAGAGATCGAAACCCGACTGCAAGCGTTTGACCCGGCTTACGTACTCTTGCATCCTTGCATCTCTAGCCTCTAATTCCCCCTTTACCTGGCCCACCACCAACCTCGAGTCCGAGAACATCTCCACTGCTTTTCCTCCCATTTTCTGTACCATGGCAATTCCTTGTAGCAAGGCCTCGTACTTGGCTTCATTGTTCGTGGCCGGGAACCCAAGTCTAAGGGACTTCTCTATGACGGTTCTCTCGGGAGATATTAGGACTAGCCCCACTCCGGATCCCCTTTGATTTGCTGCGCCACCAACGTACACCTTCCAACATGGGGGTCCTGGTGCAGAGATTACTCCAACCGATTTTCCATCTATGTTCTGCTCCTTTGCTACTATTTCTCCTGGTGGTTCAGCAAATTCAGCCACTAAGTCAGCTAGGACTTGGCCCTTTATAGAGGTCCGAGGCATGTATTTGATGTCGAAAGCTCCCAAAATTGTGCTCCATATGGCAATCCTTCCAGTGTAATCAGCGGTTCGAAGTACAGACTTTAAGGGTAGCTGGGTTAGAACAACTACGGTGTGGGCTTGGAAATAATGGGGAAGCTTCCGCGTGGCGTGGACCACAGCCAGTATGGCCTTCTCCAGGGGTAGGTATCTGACCTCAGCTTCATGCAGTGACTTACTCACGTAATAGATTGGCTTTTGGAGGCCATTATCATCCCGTATTAGCACCAAGCTCACAGCATGGGGGGCCACAGCAATATATGCCTACAGAACTTCATCAGCCTCGGGATTGGACATGATAGGTGGCCAGGATAGGTACTCCTTGAGTTGCTGGAAGGCCACAACATAGTCCTCGGACCACTCAAACCCTTTCCACTTGTTGATCAAGAGATAGAACGGTCTACATCTATCCGCTGCCCTAGAAATGAATCGATTGAGGGCTGCGATCATCCCAGTGAGCTTCTGGACCTCCTTTGCGTCTTGCGGTGGTTTCAAATCGTTTATAGCCTTGATTTGGTCAGGGTTGACCTCAATTCCCCTATGAGTGACCATGTAGCCTAAAAACTTGCCCGATCCTACGCCGAACGAGCATTTGGAAGCATTTAGGCGCAGTTTGTGCTTCCTTAAGACACCAAAGGTGCTGCCGAGGTCCCTTAAATGCTCGGGCACCACCTTACTCTTCACCACCATGTCATCGACATAGATTTCGATGCTCTTGCCCAACTGTGGCTTGAACATTCTTGTCATCATCCGTTGGTAAGTGGATCCCGAATTCTTCAGACCAAATGGCATGACCTTGTAGTGGTAGTTCCCTGTAGGCGTCATAAAGGCTGTTTTCTCCTGGTCCTCTAGGGCTAGTGGTATTTGATAATAGCGCTCATCCGAGGATGGCCTGTTGTCGCGTCCACCAGCTGGTCTATCCGAGGCATAGGGAACGGGTCTTTAGGGTACGCTTTATTTAGGTCTGTGAAGTCCACACAAACTCGCCATTTCCCACTTTTCTTCTTGACCACCACGGTGTTGGCCAACCATTCGGGGTAAAAGACTTCTTTGATAGCCCCAGCATGCTTAAGCTTCGCCATTTCATCCTTAATCGCATCGGCATGCTCTTTTGACGGGCGACGGGGCGGTTGCTTCTTGGGAGTGACGGTCGGGTTGGCATTGAGATGATGACAGATGAAGGCTGGGTCGATCCCGGGGGCATCGCAGGCATCCCATGCAAATACATCAATATTTCTTTTAAGAAACTCAATCAGCTCCTCATTCTCCTGAAGAGGCAGCCGAGCCCCTACCCGAAAGAATTTCTTCGAGTCGCCGCCAATAACCACCTCTTCCAAGTCTTCACATTTCGCCTCGTCGGCAGTTGTGTCAGGGGGCGAAGTCGGGGCCTTTGATTGCTATAAGCTCTTTTCAGCAAAGGCCGAGGACTCCGCATCGAGCCGATGGGAGACGGCAGCCACCATACACTGCCTTGCCATGGACTGGCTCCCACGGATTTCGTGGACTTGGTCCCCTGACGAGAATTTAAACTTCTGATGCAAGGAGGAGGTGACAGCCCCCAATGTATGGAGCCAGGGTCTGCCGACGATGGCCGTATATGGAGAGTAGGTGTCCACCACGATAAAGTTCACTTCCACTGTCTTTGGGCCGGTTTGGATAGGTAGCCTAATCATGCCCTTTGGGATAACAAGCTTCCCATCGAAGGTCATCAAAGGGGAGCTATAGGGCATCAGATCCTCCGATTTTAACCCCAGCCCCTTGTAGAGATCGGAGTACATGACCTTGGCAGCACTGCCGCCATCCACCATCACTCTTTTCACGTCGTAGCCCCCGATTCTGAGAGTGATCAATAGCGCATCGTCATGGGCTGGATAGTTCCGATCATGTCTTCTTCTGAAGAGCTCAAGACCGGGTGAAAATTCCTTCTGGCCCTCTTCGGCTCTGGCTGGGACTCCTCGGCAGGCAGCTGAGCCACAGATAACAATCGAGAAGGGCGCGTGCCTGTTCTTCCTGGCACGGCCAAGATAACATTGATCGTCCCTACGGGCGGCCTTAGGGTAGTGTCTTTTTGGGGTTCCTAATGGGTTTGGCCTTGATGACTACTGGAATGATGCAGGAGGTGCTTCAGCTTTCCTTTTCAGACGAGCTGGTCCAGGTGGTCCCAAAGGTTCCTGCAATCCTCCGTGGTATGCCCGTGGTCCTGGTGGTATTGGCAATAAAAGTTCTGATTGCGCCTCGTGGACTCTCCGGCCATCTTATTCGGCCATCTAAAGTATGGCTCGTTCTTGATTTTCTCCAACACCCGATGTACTGGTTCTCGGAATACAGCGTTAACAGTTTGTGTGTTGGTTGCTCCGGATTGCCCTATGAAATCTCTCCTCGGGCGGTTGCTGTTGTATCGGTCCGACCTGAAATCCCTCCTCTTCTGGGGGATAACCTTCTTTTTTCCTTTACCCTGCATCTGGTCTTCCTCTACTCATTTGTATTTGTCAATCCAATCCATCAATTGGTGCACACTGGTGACAGGTTTACCTGTCAAAGACTTCCTCAAGCCGTGCTTAGCTGGGAGGCTACTTTTGAAGGTGCTGATGGCGACTTCGTCAAAATTGCCTTCCATTTCATTATACATCTCCTAATAACGGTCCGAGTAGGCCTTTACAGTTTCTCCATCATGCATGGACAACGATAATAACGCACTCAAGGGCCGAGGAGCTCTGTTGTTTGTAACGAAACGGGAACCAAAGGCTTGGGTTAACTGCCTAAACGAATCTATGGAATTCGTCTTTAGGCCATTGAACCATCTCATCGCCACAGGTCCTAAGCTGGATGGGAAAACCTTGCACATTAGTGCCTCATCTCTAGAATGGACAGCCATCCTTTGGTTAAACTGGCTCACGTGCTCCACGGGGTCTGTTTTGCCGTTATAAAGGGTGAAGGTTGGCTGCTGGAATCATCGAGGAAGTGTAGCCCCTTCTATGCGGCACGTGAAAGGTGATTTGGAGAGTTGGTCCAGTGCCCTGCTCATGGCATCATTTCCCAAGCCCTTAGGAGATGGGCTTTTCCGTTTGCGCCTCCAGAAATGCTCTTCTTCGTGAGAGAAGGTCTCGCTTGGGGGAGTCCTCGATCTTTGCCTATAATCGTCATCACTTTCGTCATCGAAGGGCATGTCATGCCTGGAATGAGATTGCCTTCGTTGTGCATGATGCAACTTTTTCTTCGAGTCGTCTATCTCTCGCTGCATGGCCTGCTTATCATTCTGTCTTTGGGATATATGACTCTTAACTTCTTCTGGTTGCGTGGCTCGGTTGTTATTTTGTCTCTGGAGCACGTGGTTGCCCACACGAGAATGGCTTTTGCTGGTTTGAGTGGTGTTCACACTTCCCTCCCGGAACCTTCCATTTTCTTCATTTCGAGCACGCTCAGGGTTGGGGAAGTTACCTTGTTGTTGGGATCTAGCCGGTTCTGGCTGATGGGAGCTTGCTTGATGAGGGCCTAATCCTACCATGCCTGATTGTTGTCCTCACTAACACACAAGCTCTCCCCACAGACGGTGCCAATTGTAGGGACTGGGTTTGGGTACTTCTGCTATCAGAGGTGTGGACTCAAGTCCAACTAACCCAATACAATAAATTTATAGAGAAGTGGGTTCAAGAACTAGCCCTTAGTGAGGTGTTACAACAGCTAGGCATGATCATGAGAGGATTGAATGGCAAAGACTCGAACTAAGGTATGAACTTCTATCCTCGGGTCTATCCGAGGAACTTGTGGTTCTTATTATTTCTTCAGTGCTTTGTTACAAGGGTTCCAGAGATAATACAAACTGCTACCGTCTTCTCTATTTCTTCTTTTTTCTCTCCCCTTCTTTCATGGAGGATTTCCTACATTATATAGCCCCTTTTAGTTGATCTTGGCCCTCCATCTGTTGATCATGCAGGTCACTACTCGAGTGTTTGTCCCATCAGCCACCTCCTTCAACCTTCTGTGAGTTGCAGCACCCAAGGGGGCACTGTTCAGGGGTCACTTCCTCATTAATGCGGCCAGAACGTTAGTTGTGGGCATTTAATGCGGAGGTGACAATTTTTCCTTGAATTGCTCCTCCACCATGCTCTCAAGGCTGACCCACTGTACTTGTCCCTTCTCTTGGGATGCTCTGGAGGGCTGCCTTCGATGGCGTGCCATTCTTCCCTTCTGGGATCCGGGTTGGCCAAGGTTAGGGCTGTCCTCGGCGATGATTCTGGGCCATTGGGCTTTCTTCATTCATCCTCGGCCATTTTCTCCTTCTCGGCGTGGGCCTTGGGCTAGTATAAAGCGGGTCGGGGTTGTCAAATTCTTAGGCCCCACATAATCTTTGCCAAACAAAAACTAACTTTTTTTTTTTGTTTTATTAATTAAAAAATGAGAGAGCAAAGCGAATAATATCGACAATCCAACTTTATTTTATTTATTTTTTAAATCCATTTAATTTTTTTTGATTTTTGGTCACGGCCGACCAATTGGCGAGTTAAATGTTGCATTCATGGTGGTGGGTCGTTGGCATGGTCTTTAAAAAAAGGCTTTCGGTACATTTGAGAAAGGTGGACGACGTTTCATAGAAAAAGTAAAGAAACAATAGGTGTATTCCATTGTCATTCTTATGCTAGATTGATTGAAGTTGAACAAATTCTTTTATAATAAACCATTGTACTATTATATCTATACCGAAAATGTAATATCATATTGCAGAAGACTACATTTGCGTTCCGTGATCCGTGATTCTTCGATGGAAATACAAATAAATATGGATGTGTTCATTTGGTAGAGTTTGAGGATGAAATTGTTAATTTTTTTGAATTCATGGTAGAGAAAAAGTGAACGGATGTACTAAGAGCATTCATTTTAGAAATATTTTAATGAGAAAAAAAAGAAATTAATTTTTTTGACGTTTAAAAAAAAAATTGTAAAAGTGATATCAAAATATTTCTCAAACTATCTATTAACTAAACTCTAAGAGCACTCGTTAACCGGACATTGAAATGAAATCTGGTTTATGTTTTACAAAAGTTACAGTGTAATTTTCAAAAGCATTTCAATTCCTATACAATATGAGAATTTTAACTCACATTTTTGGTAAAAAATTATGTCAATTCTTGCAAATCATGTATATTTGGGAATTATCTGTGTGATAATTAAATTTGATTTTTCATTTTTTATCTAAACTAATTATATAGAGTTAATTTAGAATATATATATATATATATATATATATATATATATATATATATATATATCACTTTACTAAAAAGTTTGATATACAAATTTTTTCCAAATGCTTTTGGTACATTTGAGAAAGGTGGAGGGTGGTTGGGATGGTCTTTAAAAAAATGCTTTTGGTACATTTGAGAAAGGTAGACGACGTTTCATAGAAAAAGAAAAGAAACAATAGGTGTATTCCATTGTCATTCTTATGCTAGATTGATTGAAGTTGAATAAATTCTTTTATAATAAACCATTGTACTATAATATCTATACCAAAAATGCAATATCATATTGCAGAAGACTACATTTGCGTTCCGTGATCCTTCGATAGGAAATACAAATATTTTGTTCATATATATGGGTGTGTTCATTTGGTAGAGTTTGAGGCTGAAATTGTTAATTTTTGTGAATTCATGGAAGAGAAGAGTTAACGGATGTCCTAATTAGAGTATTGATTTTAGAAATTTTTTATGGAATTTTTTTTGACATGTTTTATAAATATTTTTCGTAAAAGTGATATCAAAACATTCCTCAAACTGTCTATTAACAAAACTCTAAGAGCACTCATAAACCGGACATTAAAATGAAATCTAGTTTATGTTTTACAAAATTTATAGTGTAATTCTCAAAAATATTTCAATTCCTATACAATATGAGATTTTTAACTCACATTTTTGGTAAAAAAATTATGTCAAAATTCTTGCAAATCATGTATATCTAAGAATTATCAGTGTGATACTTAAATTTGATTTTTCAATTTTTATCTAAAATAATTATATAGAGTTAATTTAGAATATATATATATATATATATATAATTATTCTAAACAATTAAATTTATATTTTTGTAGTGTCTTCTAATTCTATAAATTCAATTCTAGCTTAATTTAAATGTATATGTGTGTGAAACTCCTTCCTAGAGTCTTGAACCCCAGTTCTTGCCTCCCACACATCACAAACACTACTTGTGAAGTGACCATCGTGCCAAGAATGCAAAATAATTATTTTCATTTATTTTAAAAATCTAAATTATCAACCAGTAGAGCCGGCCAGGATAATGTTATTAGTGGCAGTTTCATTCAATTCATGTTGGCGAGTAGTCCAGTACTGTGTGTTCTTAAATTAGAGTCCCACTAATTTTTTCTAAAAACCATAGTCCGTACATATCAAATCTCATTACATAGCTAAGTCTCAGGTACGTAAATGATGCTAGGGAAATGACACAACGGATCCAAAATAGTATAGGATTGCAAGTTTGAAATTAAAGACTATAGATCGCAATCACAAGGGATAAAAATATTAAAAATGTTATATGTTTACAATATTTTAGTAACAAATTCTAATTGGTAAGTTGTTATTGGTTATTATAGGTGAACAAAAAAATAATTTAAGAAGTGGATTCAAGTTTGAACCAATAATGATTTACCACTTATAATTTATTGTGAGAATGTTATTGACGTAGCATTTTTCTAAAAATATTGATTACAAAAGTTAACACTACTCCACAGTATGCTGCTACCTAAAAGCAATAACGCCTTTTTCTATTGAATATAAATTTTTTTGGATAAATTGTAAACTATACTGATTAAAGTTTTGAAATTTTAGAATTTGAATTTTATCCTGTAAAATTATTTTATGTTTGAATCAGTAGACTCTTCATCTATATTATCCGTTAAATGCTACATAAACTTACCACGTTTGTTTAGTTAATTTGTCCAATAAAATAATGTTATGTCATTTTTGGCGTTCTTGTATGGACGAAGGCGCTGTTGATGCAAATAGAATATAACATCAATAGTAAAATTGAAATTCTGAAATTTCAGGATATAAAATTTAGGGTAAGACTTAGGCACAGTACTTAGGTGCAGTTCCTTAGGTTCTCTTCTTAAGATTCTGTCATGTGGTTTTTTCTCATGGGATGAAAGTGTATTTTTTATTTAAATAGTTACATGACTGAATTTTAAGAGGGGAACTTAAGATACTGTATTTAAATTTTTGGTATTTTAACAGAGAGTTTGAAATTTACCTTCGAATTTTTAATGAGAAAAACACACTTGCAGCATTGGGTATTTTAACAGAGAGTGCTCATCATTATCCCATCTTTCACTGTAAAATTAATCATTATTCTCATTAGCCATGACAATGATCAAGTTCCCAGGTGTAGGGTTCCTAAAACTACTTCATGCATTTTTAATGCTTTTAGTGCACTTGAGTCCAGCCCTTGGATTCATTTCAGGGGCTGGAGTTGGAGATGCTAACAACATCAGGTGCCTAGAGGGGGAGAGACAAGCACTCCTTGAGTTCAAAAAAGGCCTCGTTGACGATTATGGCAAGCTATCTTCATGGCGGAGTGAAGATGAACATAAGAATTGCTGCAACTGGGAAGGAGTTCACTGCGACAATCAAACAGGCCATGTACTCGAGCTTGAGGTTCATGATTTGCGAGGTATGATTAGTCCTTCAATACTTGAGTTGCCTTATTTGACTACTCTGGATCTCAGTGAAAATGATTTTAATCAGAGTCATATCCCAAAATTTATTTGTTCTCTTAGTAACTTAAAACACCTGGATCTCTCTTGGGCCAATCTCAGTGGTTCATTTCCACATCAGCTTGGAAACCTTTCGCACTTGCAATATCTCTCTCTTTATGAAAATAATTTAAAAATTATTGAAAATCTCAAATGGCTCTCTCATCTATCTTCATTAGAATACCTTGACCTTAGCTACACAAATCTCAGTGCTGCCAAAGATTGGCTGGAAGTTGTGTGTGATCTCCCAAATTTAACAAGCTTGACCTTGTGGTCATGTGATCTTCCTCCTATGAGTTTCTCATCTCTTCCCCATTTCAATTATTTGAAATCTTTTACTTCTCTTGAAACTCTGGCTCTGGGTTTTAATCAACTAAACGGCAGCATTCCAAAATTCTTGGGGGATATATGTACTTTACGTGAATTGGATTTGCCGAACACCACTCTCAAAGGACAACTGGTTGATCTTATCAATAATTTGTCTGGATGTGCAAAGGACTCATTAGAAGTTTTGAGTTTACCATCTAATCAAGTTTCAGGTTTGTGGCCCAATAATTTTGGAATAATATTTCCGTTGTTAAAAGAAATTAATCTTCGATATAACAATATAAGTGGGACTGTCCCCAAAACCATTGGAAACCTATATAACCTCAACTATTTGGCTGTCACTTCAAATTGTTTGCGAGGCGTGATCTCTGAAGCCCTTTTCTCAAATCTTTCCAAATTACAGTATTTAGACTTATCCGAGAATTCCCTCACTTTGGAATTCAGCTCCTGGTGGGTTCCCACTTTCCAACTGAATTTCATAATCTTATACTCTTGCAATTTAGGGCCTAGATTTCCAAAATGGATCCAAAGTCTAACGAAAATCATCATGCTTGATATCTCCGATGCTCAAATTTCAGATACCATTCCGGCAGAGTGGTTCACACACCTGCCTCCTACATTAGCATATTTAAATCTTTCTTGCAACCGAATATATGGACGGTTACCAAATATGTTAACAAAGTTTGTGAATGGTGGTCTTGCAATTGATTTGAGTACAACCAGATAAGGGGTCGATTACCACTTTTTTCCATTAAAGTCATGACGTTGAATCTCTCTAAAAATCGGTTTTCTGGGTCAATTTCATCTCTTTGTAAAATCAGCAGTGGGCTCTTGAGTTACCTAGACTTATCTGAGAACCGATTATCTGGACAACTTCCTAATTGTTTTATGCATTGGCGTAAGCTGATCATTTTGAATTTGGCTAGCAACAATTTCTCTGGGGAAGTTCCAAGCTCTTTGGGCTTGTTGACTCAACTCGAAACATTGAGTCTGAGTAAGAATAGTTTCTATGGAGATTTACCCTTGTCCATGAAAAATTGTAGTTCGTTGAGTTTTGTAGACTTGGGAAACAATAGATTCTTTGGACAAGTACCAGCTTGGATTGGGGAGAGACTGCCACTGTTAAATATTCTTATCCTGCGTTCCAATAATCTCAATGGAAGTATACCATTGCATATGTGTTGGTTGAAAGATTTACATATCTTGGATCTCTCCCTAAATGATATATCTGGAACTATACCACAATGCCTCAACAATTTCACTGCCATGACTCAGATTGGGAGCTCTTCCAGTGATATCTTTCATAGTTATTACTTTAAATTTGTTGATAATATATATTTTAATATGACTTTTCTGTATAAAAGAAAATTTGTTGATAATGCGAGGCTTATGTTGAAAAGAAGGGAGTATAAGATTGAAAAAATTCTTGGATTATTAAAGATCATTGACCTTTCAAGTAACAAATTAATGGGAAAACTTCCAGATGAAATCTCAAGTCTTTTGCAATTGGTTGGACTAAATGTTTCGAGAAACACTTTAGTTGGAGAAATCCCTCAAACAATCGGTCAAATGAAGCAGTTACAATCACTTGATTTATCAAGGAATCAGTTCTCAGGCAAAATCCCATCTAGCATGTCAGAGTTAAACTTTCTGAGCGACATCGACCTATCATACAACAACTTATCTGGGAAAATTCCTACAAGCACTCAACTCCAAAGCTTTAGCGCATCTGATTTTATTGGAAACCCGACACTTTGTGGGCCTCCACTTATACAGAAATGTCCAGGTGAAGAAGTACCAAACCAAAGTCACCAAGCTGATTATGGCAATAAAGATGATGAAGATGAATTTGGAAAATGATTTTATGTCGGAACAGGATTTGGATTTGCTATAAGTTTTTGGGTTGTTTGTGGTACTCTGTTGTTGAAGCGTTCGTGGAGACATGCCTACTTCTTATTATTGGACAACATGAAGAATTGGCTCTGCGTAACAACGGCAGTGAACATAGCAAGGTTGCGGAGGAATTTTCAGAGGCAATGATGACCCCTTTGTGGTAGTTAGCAAGGTAAGACGTCTATTACTCCTTCAGAATACATATATAGTCTATAGTTGTATCATGATTAATTCAATAAGACAATAAATTTTGAGTCCTAAGAAGAAAAACTTAAGGCGTTTTTAATACTAAAATGTCAGTGAATTAATATTCATTTAACTTTCTATTTTATAATTTTTTTATTTAAAAATCATTAATATTACGTTTTGATATGCAAACTACTAATTAAGTTTTTGTATTAAGGTTTTGCTGAGATCTCTTTTTTAATTTATAATGACTAATAAACTTAATCTTTTTGTGACATAATGGATCTTATGTATTGAAAGTTCAAAAAGTGTAAAAACACCCTTGAACGTTTAGACCCCCAATTTACAAATTAACCAATTCAAGATTTATGTCAAACAACTGGTGTGCGGAAAATGAACATAAGCTATAATGTAAAATTGGAAAAAAACTATCTAAGCCAAATTAAAATCACAACTCACAGCAGATAATAAAAGGCAAAGATAAAAGGGAAGGAAGATGCAAACACAAAGACAACATGCGATGTGTTATCGAAGAGGAAACCGAAGCCCTCGGCGTAAAACCTCTCCGCCGCCCTCCAAGCGGTAAACAATCCACTAGAAAATGTAGTTGGGATACATGGACAGCAATAGACCCTCCAAGCCTAATCTACCCAGTGCACCTAAGTCCTCCAAGCTTCTTGCTCTAACGAGGTTGCGTCGAACCTTTTTCTTTTCTAGCTTCCCGGATTCCGCTACTAGACCATAGCATCAACCAATGAAGATTGGTTCCTTCCTAACTGCTTCCTAGAACACCAAACAACCCTCTCACAGTAATGGATATGGTGAGAACAAGGTTTTGGTAAAAAGCCTCTCAAGGGTTTGGCAATGGAGAGGAAGAGAGTTGAGGAATTTGAAGAGACACTTATGTAAAGATTGTAGATGAATCAATCTTGTTTTACTCTAGGGTTTCTCTCTCAAAATTCTCTCTGGAAGCTCTCTCTCATTTGTGGGTATAAGGGGTATTTATACTGAGGTGAGAGGAAAATGTGAAACGTCAGGTTTTTCAAAACAGGGTTGGCTCGCGGCTTGGCCTCGCGACTTGACTGAGTCGCGAGATCCAGTCGCGAGATAACCGTATGGCCAGTTGTCTTGTTTTGTCTTGTAGTGCTCCAGCTAGCATGACTGTTCACCTTCTGGCATGCTTGGCACGTGTGCTGCGTCTGGCGGCTTGCAGCCGCGAGTCACCCGCGAGATCAAGCCGCGAGTCTCTGTTTTCTTGCACACTCTTGAGCAATCTTCACTCTATCTCACTTACTACCCTTACAACAAGCCCACCTAAATACAAGGTTACTAAATGCTGAAATACAAGCAAATTTGGCATGGAATAAAGCCAATTAGATGGTTGAATAAATTCAACCTTACATGTATGGTTTTATCTTTCTTTACTTTGAAAAAAATTCTTTTAACATATGTAAATGCATTTGGGGAAAAAAATGAGAGTTATTATTTTTAAGGGTAATTACTCTCCCATCTCTTGAGATTTGGGGGAATGACACTCTACCCCAAACTTGAAGGAAAAAACCTTTCCTCCATTGAGGTTTGAGAAAATAGCACTCCCCCATTATATTTATATTAGTAACATAATATTCTAAATTTCTATAAGATTCTCTTTACCAAAGTTTAACTATGATTAGTAAAAATATAACCATTAAATTTAGAATCAAAATGCAAAATTTATCAAGCATCAAAAAACTTGCAATGACAAATCTCTCTAGTCTCCATAGCTCGTTGAAAAAAGAAAAAAGAAACAGAAGTCTTACGAAAATATTTTAAATTAGTCTTTAATTAAAAATTTAAAATAATGGATTTTAATTATGAAAGAGAGGATAATTTTGGACACCTGCTTTAAGCAAATGACAAGTTAGTGCACATAATTTTTAACATTAATTTAACAGAGTTTGGTCAATGGATGTCAAAGGGAGAAGTGTTTTTTCCCATGAGGTTTGGATGGATTGTAATTATTTCAAATCTCAAGGGAGGGGAGTGTAATTATCCATTATTTTTATATAATTTTCATTGTTATGATAATTTTTATTGTCAGAATTATCTTCAAATAATTTTTGATGAATTTCTTGTTCTTTTCTTAGATTTTCATTTAAATTTTTCGTTATATTTTCTATATTGATACTAAACTTAAAATGTTACGAGAATAAAAAATAATATTTGTTAAAGGTACGTATTAATGTAACTTCACTTAATAATAGAATTACCCAATAGCCTCAACTTGCCCATGAAAATACAGATTAAACACATAAATTGATGTGTTAATACTAACCAAACCAAAATTAACTCCATATGGAGAATTAAATATCATAGTTCATGCACTAAAATTAACCAAAAAAAAAATTTATTAATTTTTTAACAAATGAAGTTTATTTAAGTTAGGCGATGCATAATTTAAGAGAGAGAGAGAGAGAGAGAGAGAGAGAGAGAGAGAGAGAGAGAGAGAGAATGTTTAGTGTATAATTGTGTAAGTGTGAAACAATGTAAGGTTCCAATTGAGTTGGGTTTCTATTGACTCAATACTTTGGAGGCTTTTTAGAGGTGGGGGTAAGATTACACAACCTATTTATGGTTTTTGTTGTTGTTGAGAAACTAGTTAATATATAAATTATATTATCAATTTGGGGACATTTTCGTGATGCATGCTTAAACTTAGGCCTAGTTTGGACTATAAATGAACCGAGCTATTTATGAATAGCTTGAGTTTGATTCAAGAAAATACTTATTTATGTTCGCTTATTTAGCAAATAAGTTAAGTTTAAGCCAAAGTTTAGGCTTGACTATTAAATCAACCAAGATCAAACATGAGAGTGTATTCGTGAATAAGCTTGTAAACATGAAACTCAATTCAAGTTGTATAATATTATATATTTATTATATAAATGTATAAAAAATAATACTTATATAGACTGAGATTTGATTGTGTAAGTTTGTAAAAAAAATTTATAAGCTATGAAATTATTACTTTTAATTTATTTATAATATAAATAGTCCATTTGGTAGTAAAATTGATATATAAATTTACAATATAAAAATGGTGAATCTAATTTTTATAAATTCTTAAATGAAATTTTTTTTATTTAATAAACTAAAATAATATAATTTCAATTACAACTTTATTTATTTATTTTTTATTAAGATAGATGGCAACGGAGTAAAATTTTAATCATGATATTTACTATATATGCAAAATGAAAAGTAAATTTAGACCTTTTTAAATTTTTTTTTTTTTTTTTTATGCACAATTTATCAACTTAACAAATTAACCAATAGAAAACTTACTAGCTAGCGTGACCTCATAATTAGCTCTAAGTAGTTCGGACTCTTCTATCTTGAAATCCTTTCATGAATCACATTTGAGACTTCAATGACCACCTTGAAAATTTTCATCTCCATGGCAAAAATACATGGATGGCCTTGTGGCTTTAGTCTTGATCTCCCCAAGGGCAACACCAGCTTGAGATTTACTTTCGATACTCATAGGTTATGGTGCAATAAAGGTTTAGTGATTCCTCAGACAAAATGAGAATATACCCCTTTCGTCGAAAAGTTCCAGTAAAATGTCCTATGTCTAAAACTATTTAGGGATATGCTCTTATTTTGAAACTCGATTTTTAGAAAATCAAGTTTCAATGAAAACTCAATTTGGTGAAAATTGAGTCGAGTTCCATGCAGTTTTTTTTTTTTTTTTTTTTTTTTTTTTTTTTTTTTTTTTAAGTTTGATTGCCTATAACTCAATTTTCTAAAAATCGAGTTTTTCATTGAAACTCATTTTTTAGAAAATCGAGTTTAAAATATGGGCATATCCCTAAATAGTTTCAAACAGGGGGCATTTTGCTAGAACTTTTGCACGAAAGGGGTATATCCCTATTTTGGCCATGATTCCTTAAATTGGCGCATGACAATCCTCCCAAAAACCTCTCTGTATGAGTCGATTATAATGTACCCTTATATAATTAAGTATTTAAAGCATGAGTTCCAAGTCATTATCTAATTTAATTAAACAAATTAGAAAATAGGATCCATGTATCCTAATCAAGCGAGCCAATGTTAAGAGTGATGTCGAGAGGCATGCAATGATCTTAAGACATGATCGAAGGGCAATCAAAATTATACAATTTTCCTTCTTCTAAGTCATAATAGAACAATACAACCCAAACAAGATTACAAGTTATGAAATTTGCCAACTTCTAAAACCTAACAGAACAAGAATAAGTTGATCTAGAAACTCATTAACAAACTCAAACTGGTTCAACAAAAAAATGAATAATGCTTAAACATGTAATCTAGTTCAGTGATAAACTCGAAATCAACTCATATTTGGTAACTTGTCTCGTCTCAGCTCATTTATAACTCTAGACCTAGAGCTGGCTGCTGGCCTGGAGACATATGTTGTGGTTGCTACTCCTTTGCACAATAATTTGTTTTTGTCATATTCATATACCTTGATTATTTTGCAACACAACACTTTACGTGATTAGTAAGATTATTGTTTCGATTATATGGGCAAAGGCCTGTTCTTTCTTTCAATAACATGTTACTTATTAAAAAAAAAATCAATAATATGTTTTTTTTTTTAAATTTAATTTTATTATTCAATAAATAACATGTTACTTATTAAAAAAAATCATTAATATGTTTTTTTAATTATTTTATAACTCAATAGTTTGGGGAGAGAATTTAAACTCTTGAATATTTAAATTAAAAAGAACATGAGATGTCAGTTGAGTTGTAAGACTCTTGGAATAATATATTTTTAGTATAGTTTTACCTTTTTGGAATAATAAAATTTTGCCGCACATGCTATATATGAAGCATATTGCTAATGCTTTTCATACTTCAAATTGCATTACCAGGTTGCATATATAGCTGTGCTGAAGGCGATACGCTTAACCCGTAAGGTAAATCTCACTTTGCATGAAATAGTTGTACTTCTATCTAGTGCATGCATCAAGACTGATGGTTTTCTTTTATATCTTGGTGCTAAAATCAGAAGTTGCTGCTACTGGTGATCACGTCAAAATAAGTGTTAGAATCTCCGTTTGTAACATTTGTGTGGTTGTGGGTCTATAATATGCTGTGTTCTATCGCCCCTCTCAGCACCGTCATTATCAGCTACGTCTTCAATAAACCAAATTAAATAATTACAAAGATATCGTGTGTAATTTGAATTTAGTTAATGTTTGAGTGTTCACATCCTGAACTATTTGTACTCTTACCTTTGTTTATAACTTTGGTGGTTTTAAGCTGTGTGGCTACTCTCTTTGAGGCATTTTAACATTATTGAATGGGCATTTGACTTAGTTTCAAACATCATTTATAGTCTACCACGAGTAAATTTTTCCCCTTTTAAAAATATATCCTAATAACTAATTAATAACTAAATCATAGTTACAATTATAATATTTTAGTTAATTAGATAGAAATATTTTATTTTATAAACTTATAAAAAACAGATCCACTAATTTTATGTCGTTAAAAATTATATATAATTTTTACTATGAAATAAATTATTTATATTGTCAATAAATTATATAAAATAACTCTTTCTTTTTATTTATTGAAATGATAGAATGAATAAGAACTTGATATCTCATTAACTTATTTAAAAACTCACACAATCCAGTTAAAGTTTATATTACTAGTTTCTAAAAGAAAAAAAAAAAAAAAAAGAGTTTATATAACTTTATTTTTATAATGTAAACATATAAAATTATATAGGCTAAATTATAAAGTATACTCCCTAATTTTAAATTATTTTCCTTTTTCATCTTACAGCTTTGATTTTTTTTTTTTTTTTCTCAATCCTTTAACTTAAATATGTTTTCAATGTCCTTTTGTCCGCAGCCTTTCATGCCTTGATTAAAAATCAAAATTAAATCTCTGTTAAGCTTCCACTAATCATTATATTACAAAACAAGAATTATTTATTATTAACAGATACTACCAGGGAAAAAAAAAGAAAAAAAAAGAAAGGGATTTTATGGAAGAAGAGAAAGAGAGCTCTAACTTAAGTTTCTAAGCAATCTTTGCAGTATGGCCATATAATGGGTATCTAATGGGTATCTTTTTAATATTTATTGAGTTATAATGGGTATCTAAGAAGAGAAAGAGAGCTCTAAATATTTATTACATATCTAATGGGTATCTTTTTAATACAAAGTTACCAACGTTTCTTTATTTTTTTAAAATCCTCCAAATAGGGACGATATATATATACACATACACATAGGCAATGTGTGGGCAATGGTGAAAGGCAGAGTGCAGAAGTGCAATAATGAAGTGCAGGATTTTTTTCATCTTTTTTTATGTTTGGGTGACAAGCTAACAAAGAGGGAACTGGAACAGAGGGCTGCTCTGTCATGGGCTCTTTGGAATGCAAGGAAGAAAGTCTATTTTGAGAAAGTCGATCCAATCACAACCAAAGACAATAGTAGAAGGGGCGTTGCTGTTACTAGAAACATATTAGCGGGTTGCGGTTTCTCAAGCCAATGTATAAGTGAAGATTACTATGGTTTGTTTTTTATAGGTTTGTATAAAGGGATAGTGGGCCTCTTTGTTTTGTAGTTTGAATAATGGGGTAGTGGGTCTTTGTCTGAGTGTGTATTAAGTGGATGTGGGTTTTTGCTTTTTTTTCTTTGGAGGATAGGGGCTTCTGAGTCTTTGTGTTTTCTTTTGTTTTTTTGGTGGTAAATGGTTTTTGGAGGCCACAATGTTTGGTGCCTCGTTCATGTATATTCTTTGTGGTATGTTGTGGTTGAAATACTCTTATCAATAAAGGTTTCTATTGCTTTGATTTCAAAAAAAAAAAAAAAAAATTAGCTAAAAAGTAATACATAGTTTTATTTTTTTATTCTATTAACTTAAATATATTTTCAATGTAATTCTTTCATCCATATCACACTTTTAAGTGTCATAAGTCAATCTATTTTTTGTTCTGATTTAGAAGTTAAATTGACTCTCTGTTGAACTTTCAAATTAATCATTTTCTATAAATCAAGAATTATTTATTTTTATTAAAAAATTACTAGAGAAAAAGCTAAAAGTTTAAAATACACCCTATAAATTTGATGAAATACCATTTTAGTTTTGTTCATTGCGGTTAAAAAATCTTCATTCATTTTAATTTTTTAGAATTAAAATATTATTTAAATAGTATTTTTTTTTAATAGATCATCAGACCATCACTCTATTTTTCTTAAGTGAACGTCGTCGTTTCGGTGTTGGCTCCGACCATCAGTTTATTTATAGCGTTTTCTCTAGCAAAATAAAAATACCACAAAAAATAAGCGATTTTGTAACATTTGTTACAGTTGCTACCATTTCGGCCCACTGCAGTGATCTGGGCATAGATTGTGTAGGTCTCAATGATAAGAATAAACTTTGTGCAAGATCATGTGTGTGTGATGTGCCTATGATTTTACATGCTTATCTTATGCTTATGGATTCACATCCATGCTATGGTGAAAGCTTAATTTTATTTATTTTTTGATAAACAAAGCTTAATTTGGATTACACTTGATCTTAAAATTCTAGTAGAATGAGATTGTGTGTACTTTGCAAGTCAGCAGGACCTAGAATTGTCTTTAATAAAGTACTTGTACCAAATTTCATAAAATAATCAGGTTTCTTCATAGATTTATATTTTAATTGGGTCCAACATATTAAACTTCTGGTTGATATTAAGAACATTCGTATCAATTTGTGTAAAAATAATTTATGACTATTTTAGTATAAGAACCTTTTTATTTTTATTTTTTATTTTAACATATTTACTTGTCAAAACACCTAAAATCAGATTATCTATTTTACACTATATTTTATTAAAATATAATTTTATTTATTTACTTAATTATTTCTCTTTCTTCACACACAACAATCATCATCCATTCTATTATTTATTTATTTATTCTCAAGATCTGTAGAGAAAAAAAAAAAAAAAACTATATGCAAAATAAATAATTTGCTAATTAAAGAATTTGATATAGAGTTATAATGCCTTACCTAAATACACATTCAGAGACATATAATATTGCAAATATTTGAAATATGTTAAAGTTTAGGTGTAATTTTGGAAGTTTTGAGGCAATCATGATCATCTACAGGTTTTGAGGATTCCGTTTTATCTTTTTGATGGTTTTGGAGCCATTTTAGTGGTTTTATGGGTTATTTAGTCAAGTTAGAGTTTTTCATGGTTTTTTTTTTTTTTTTTTTTTTTTTTTTTTTTTATATATATTATTTTTTTGGATTAAGATCTTTTAGATTTTTTAGAGTACTCAACTAATAAATTTCTTTAAATCCTAACCACTCTTTTATGATTTAAGGGTTTAGATTTTGCCATGTTAGCATTTCACTAATAATACTCTTAAAATAATAAAATAATGTTGCAAACAAAACAATTAAGATTATTATTAGTGGAATGCTAACATGACAAAATTTAGACCATTAAATCATTAAAGAATGATTAAGATTTATAGAAATCTATTTGGTAGAGTACCCTAGAAAATCTAGAGGATTTGAATCTTTTTTTTTATTTTTTTTATTTAATGTTTTGGAGATTTGAAGATTATTTTATTCAATTTAAATGTTTCACAGGAGGGGGTTATAACGGTAATTTTGACGTGTTGGGGGTGTTTTGATTAGTTTAGAGACTGTAAGTGTATTTTTGTCATTTTATAATTTTTAAGGGTTTTTCAATCATGAAAGTCTTAGAGAAGCATTTTTTAGGTTGTGAAGGTATTTTTTAAAAACATTTTGGATAGAGAAAGAGAGATTTTTGTTCTCTTGAGAAAAAAAAAATGTTTCACACTTCTTTTAAGCTTATAAAATAAGGGGCAGTGTTTTTTCCACATAATGTGTGAATAATTAAAATTGTGACTTAAAGTCACAAGTTTAGTTATTTTTTTTGTAGTGTGTGTGTGGATCCACACATTATATGGAACAAGTTTTTTTCCCCAAAGTAAAATATTATTATCCCTAAAGAGGCCATTTTTCCTAGTTAAAGGAAAATGATTTTGATTTGACCAAATTTTTTGTTGTCCCAATTTATTAGAAATAAAGAAATTATTTTCTCTTAAAAATAAATTTTATGTTGAAACAAGCTAACCTAATTCTCTCATACCACACTGTTCTTAACGTAAATATACCAAAGAGTAATGTTAGGGGCAATTTTTTTTTTTTTTTTTTTCATACAATTTTTATCTTGTTAAGGTCATAAATTATGATTAGAACAAATATTATTTTTATAAGAGTCCATCATTGATAAGTTGGTAGGTTGTTATAGGTATTTGGTGGTATGCCATTTGTTTGCTTGTTTGTTTGTTTGTTTTTTTTTTTTAATTTTTTTTATTTATATATATATATATATTTATTTATTTTTTCATTATAAACTTTGGTTATATTTTATAATAAAAAATAAAAAATAATATGTAACAAATTGTTATTTATGAAATATAAAATGAAAACAAATGTGACAGGTGGTGATCGAAGTGAACAAATAATTTGTATTTTTGTGTAATAATTATTTGTGTATAAAATGATACTCCCTCCATTCCAATTTGTTTGTTCTATTTGAAAAGTCAAACTTTTTAAGGGAACATCATTTATTGTCTTGTCTGCCTTATAAAAATGTATAAGTTTACAAAACTACCCTTAAATAAATTTATCAGCTTTATAAAAAAGAGTTATTCTTAATGGGACAACTAAAAAGGTGTCCTAATTAAATTGATTTTTTTAAATAGTAATGCTACAGACACAAACTATTTTACAATATTTTTACAAATTGTTGATGTGGCAAATTCTTACTAGTTCTAATATGGGCCCATCACTAATATCACATTTTTACTTACAATAACTATTTGGAAAATGCTAAAGTCACATCAGCAATTTGTAAAAACGTTGTAAAATAGTTTGTGTTTATAGCATTACTCTTTTTTAAATATTAGTTAGTTTTCTTGTCAATTAGTTTTGAAAATAAAGTAAGAGTATAATAGGAACATTAGTAAATTAATAATTTTAATTTTTAATAACAGGACAATATTTTAAAACATTCTAAAATAAAATAGAGGACAAACAAGCTGAAATGGAAGTAGTGTTAAGCATGATTTGTTGTGAAAATATTGTGAATGAAATCCCCAACTTCCCAATGCCAAACTCCACGTTCAACCAACCAATATCGACCACCTATCCTCTTTTATTATTTTTTCCTCCTCTTAAGCAAGTAAATGAAATCCCCAACTTAACAATACTAACCAAATCATCCTTGGTTAATTTTTAAAGTTAAGCATTTGACAAGAGTGTGAAACCCAGAAACATTACACGTTTGGTAATGTTGTTCTAGTAACGTTGTTTAAGTGTTGTGGAAATACGCGTGGGTTTGTGGACGACTAAATTTTAAGTTTGAAATAAATAAAACAAGTAAAATAGTTTCACAAATGCGAATTTGTATTAATGAATATGTGGTACAATTCTCTAAAATTACAAAAGAGTGATCCCCTGATTCAATCTCCTTGAAAGATTTGTTGATCAAAATTGTGGTAATGTGATTTTGATTCTAACACAAAAATATCCTTTAATTTGGCTGAAGAATGGATCGAAGATCTTTGAAACAGAATTACAATGAATCTTTGACTATGAGCTTGTTAGAAATTCTTTGTACTTCATGTTCTTCGTGCGTTCTTCTTCTTTGAAGGTTTGTGGTGGAAATTTTTCAGGGCTTTGGAGGCTTAAATTCGTAGAGCTTCACCAATTTATGGTTTCTTGATGTTTCTAGAGGCTTTTGAACTTAATTCCAGCAAACTTTAGGATCTAGACAGGTAGTTTGGACGATTCTGCTTCGAATGTTCTTCGTATTCGAGGTTGAAGTTTTTGAAGTTCCTGGAGGCTTCAAGGCTTGATTCCAAAAGAGCTTCTGTACTTCTGAATATTTTTTTATGCTGCTTGTGCTCTAGATGTCTTGGTGTGTTCCAAGATGTCTTCCAAGATCTCTTGGTGTGTAGCCCAAGATGTACACTTTTCCTCCAAGACATATGGCATCGTTTGATTGGCTGAAATGTCTTGATTTTCAAGGTGACACATGTTAGTAATTGATTGGATCGCTTATGTCATTGCTTACACATGCCGGATGTCATTGCTTACACGCGCCAGACTCCTTACGTCATTGTTTACATGCGCCGATGTGTGATTGGCATTTTGCATGTTTTTTATGTTTTTATTTCATGACAATTGGCAAATTTCTGTTGGTTCCTGAATGGTGATGATAGAAACTAGTAGCAATACGTGACGCTTTGTAATTGGTCATACTTTGTGGACTTGGTAGTATGATGTGTTAGCTTGTGATAGGTCGGGAATTTTCCTTCTCTATAGAGTGAAAAAATATTGTAGAAATATGTGTTGTGTTATTTAAACAACGAAAACTGTTGTTTAAATAACACAACCAAACAAACCCACATCATTTGGTGAGTAGTTTTTACTTTCCTATAAATTCCTGAAGTTGACAATATTGATGCCATACCCATTCATTCCTTTTTCCCTGCACCATTGGCCATTGGGTGTGTGTTTAAAGGGAAGTGCCTCTCATTGTTATCCCATCTTTCATTGTGTAATTAATCATTATTTTTACCGGCAATGACAATGATCATGTTCACGGGTGGTGGAAACTCACCGAAACTTGCTCATGCATTCTTTATACTTTTAGTTTTAGTGCACTTGAGACCAACCCTTGGATTTATTTCAGGGGTTGGAATTGGAGATGCTAACAATATCAGATGCCCAGAGAGGGAGAGACAAGCGCTCCTTAAATTCAAAAAAGCCCTTGTTGATGACTATGGCCGGCTCTCTTCGTGGAGGAGCAAAGATAAGAATTGCTGCAATTGGAAAGGAGTTCACTGCAGCAACCAAACTGGTCATGTACTTGAGCTTCATCTAAGTGAAAATTGTATTATAGCAGACCAACCTTTGCAAGGTATGATTAGCCCTTCCCTACTTGATCAGTTGCTTGATTTGACTTTTTTGGATCTTAGTGAAAATGACTTTAATCAAACCAATCTCCCTGAGTTCATTGGGTCTCTCAGTAACTTAAAACACCTTGATCTCTCTAGGGCCAATCTCTCCGGACCAAGTTCACGTCAACTTGGAAACCTTTCGCACTTGCAATATCTTAATCTCAAGGGGAATGATTTGATAATTATTGAAAAACTTGAATGGCTGTCTCATTTTCCTTCAATAGAATACCTTGACCTTACTTCCCTAAATCTTAGTGTCGTCAATGATTGGCTGGAAATTGTGAGCCATCTTTCTAATTTTACAACCTTGAGCTTATGGGGGTGTGATCTTCCTTCCCAGAGATTCTCATCTCTTTCTAGTTTCAATTATTGGAAATCTCTTACTTCTTTTGAAAGTTTGAATCTCGATACTAATAAACTTGTTAGCCTTCCAAAATCAATTGGGGATATATGTACTTTACGCAAATTGTATTTTTCATTTAATAATCCCAACGCACAACTTGTTGAACTTATCAATAACGTGTCTAGATGTGCAAAAGACTCATTAGAGGATTTGGGATTATCAAATAATCAACTTACAGGATCGTTGCCTAATTTTGCATTATTTCCGTCGTTAAAATATCTTGATCTTTCAAATAATATTCTAAATGGGACTGTACCCAAAAGCATTGGAAGCCTATATAAGCTCAAGTATTTGGATATGTCATGGAATTTTCTGCAAGGCACCGTATCTGAACACCATTTCTCAAATCTCTCTAAATTATTGTGTCTAGACTTGTCCAATAATTCTCTTGCTTTAGAATTCAACTTCAATTGGGTTCCCCCTTTCCAACTGGAAGAAATATACTTGACATCTTGCAAGTTAGGACTTAGATTTCCAAGTTGGATTCAAACTCAAAGGAATGTTTCCATCCTAAAAATCTCCAATACTGAAATTTCTGATACCATACCAATAGAGTGGTTTGCAGACCTGCCTCCTACATTGGAATTTTTAGATCTTTCTAGAAACTGAATACATGGTCGGTTACCGAATGTGTCAACAATGAATTCAAATGGTATTGGATTTGATTTGAGCACTACCACTTTTCACAGCTAATCTCAAGATCTTGAAACTCTCTAAAAACCGGTTTTCAGGGTCAATTTCAAGTCTTTGCAAAATCAATGGTCGTTCGTTGACTTATCTAGATCTATCCGATAACTTATTTTATGGTCAGCTTCCAAATTGTTTTAGGCATTGGCATGAGCTAGTCGTTTTGAATTTGGCCGGCAACAAATTCTCTGGTGAAGTTCCAAACTCTTTGGGCAGGATGTCTAACCTTGAAACTTTGAAGTTGTATAATAATAGTTTCTCCGGAAACTCACCTTCATCCCTGAAAAATTGCAGTTCTTTAAAAGTTATAGATTTGGGAGACAATAGATTCTCCGGAGAAGTACCAGCATGGATTGGGGAAGGCTTGCCATGGTTGATCGTTCTAATCCTACGTTCCAATAAGTTTGATGGAAGCATACCATTGAATCTATGTTGGTTGGCACATCTACAAACTTTGGACCTTTCTTTAAATGAAATATCTGGAACTATACCATCCTGCCTCAATAATTTCATAGCCATGGCTCAGAAAAGAGACTCTTCCAGTGATTACATTACTAGTCTTGCTTATATTTCATATCTTGGAAATTACACGTCTCTAATAATCTATCTTGATAGTGTCACGGTTGTATCAAAAGGAAGGGAGGATGAGTATTGTAAAAATCTTGGACTATTAATAATGATTAACCTCTCAGGCAACAAATTGATTGGGAATCTTCCAATTGAGATCTCAAGCCTTTTGGAGTTGGTTACATTGAACGTATCTGGAAACAACTTGAGTGGAAAGATCCTCCATTTGATTGGTCAGTTGAAGAAGCTAGAAACACTTGATTTGTCAAGGAATCAGTTTTCAGGCGAAATCCCATCAAGCATGTCAGAATTAAGCTTTTTGAACCACCTAGACCTATCATACAACCATTTGTCTGGGAAAATTCCTTCAAGCACTCAACTACAAAGCTTTGAAGCATCTGATTTTGCTGGAAACCCAGAACTTTAGGGGCTTCCACTTTCACATAAGTGTTGGCCAGGTGAACAAACACCAAACCAAAGTGGAGATGGTGAATAATATAGAGATGAGTTCTGGAAATGGTTTTATGGCACAGCAAGATTTGGATTTGGGGTAGGTTTTTTGGGTGTTTGCGGTCCTTTGTTGCTAAAGAATTCATGGAGACATGCCTATTTCTTGTCATTGGAGAACATGAAGGATTGCCTCTACGTAACAATGGCTGTGAACATGGCAAGACTGTGGAGGACGTTTCAAAGGCCCTGATGAGCACTTCGTCTATGGCATGACGTGTGTTTCAATTTGTTTTTTCTCACCTTTTTTTTATTACGACTCTCATGCTAAGATTCAAGAAGCACCAATTACTGATTCTTTTCTTATTTGAAATTGCATGATCAGGTTGCGTAGCTGTGCTGAAGGGTACTATAAGCTTAACATGCATGGTAAATTTCACTTCGCTTGAAGTAGTTCTATATCTATTATATTGAATCTGGGCTGATAGCTTTCTCTTTCCTTGTTGCTCAGATCAGGAGTTGCATGCTGCTTTTGCTGCTCACGCAAATAAAAGTGTCGGGAGCCATTTGTAACATTTGTGTGGGTGTGCCTTGCGTGTTCTTTGTTTTATCCACTATGTTTTCAATAATGCAACTCAATTTGCAAAAAAATCATGTGTAATTTGAATTTAGTTAATGTTTGAGTGTCACCATCTTGGGCTATTTGTACTATTAACTTTGTTGTGGTTGTTTGTGGCTCCTCTCTCAGATGCATTTGGACATTGTTGAATGGTGCTAATAACATATCTATTGTTATTGAATATTGAGTGCAACTTGTTACATTACAGCTTCTCACACTAGCTAACTCCTTCAACATGAAACAGTGACAGAAAGGGGAATTCGTTTTAAGGGAGCCAAAGCATAAAACCAAAAACAAAAAAAAATGTATATATATATATATATATATAGTTAGGTTCAAGTTACACCTGGTGTAACTCTAAGCAATGTTACACTACCTAATAACTTGTTATTAAATTTATATTTTAAGAATCCTACTGTTAAATTACATATTCTATATGTGCTTAACATGCATGCCAATTTTTATGTTAATTGGACGTTATTTACCATGTGATCCATAAACTCATCTTTTATGAATTATTTTAAACTACAAAAACTTGAATTTAAACAACTGATTGATAACATGATTATTAATCTTTGATCACCGTGAAATTTTGCAAGCATGGAGAGTATATGAATATAATGTAATCCAATGGTAGATTTGTCAAAATTCGCATCTAATAATAAGTTATTAAGTGGTGTAATATCGCTTAGAGTTATACTAGGTGTAATTTGAACCCAACTCATATATATATCATTCAAAAATAAGAAATACACTTAAATTAAAATCTAATCTATATATACATAAAAATAAAACTAGTAAAACTATTCTATATCTTAATGTTTTTTTTTTTTTTTTTGCTAAAAGTGGACTAAAATATACATATACTTTAAAAAAAGTGAAAAAAGGAAGTTTTACAAAGTTGTACATAAATAAAACAAATTAAACATAAATGAAAAACTATTGACAAACTATTTGTAAGTATTCACTAAATAAAAGATATTAAATAGCCGCTTTTTAATATATTTCAACTTACTCACTTACAAATAATCCTTTAGGTGGAGTTAGACAATATGGTAGCATCCCAAATAAGCCAATCACCAAAATGTTATATAGATCATATTTAGGGAAAAATGCCCATACATTCCCTAAACTTTCAGCTACTGGCCAAAATACCCCTAAACTTTTACATTGGCCAATTTACTTCATAAACTATACATAACTGTCAAATCAATACCTCTGTTAGTTTAGTGTTAATAAACTAACGATTAACTTAGGTGAGAGACAAGTGCGTTTTAAAATCTAGCACCATGAGATGGAGAGGACTAGAAAGCTATGTTGGAGAAGCATGAGAAGTCTGGTAACTGTGACCCCAAGAAGAAGAAGAAACCAACGTGTCCTGTTAGTTGGTGCAAGAAGATACTGCCCTTTTCGAATACAAGTACGTGCAAGACTTTCCAATTGAAGGTGTGCTTAAAGCATCGGTTCCTAGCTGACCACACGTGCTAAAAGGCGGAAGTGGCTACTGTGGTGGAGGGTAAGAGAAGATGGAATTATAGGTTTTTGGCTGCTATGGCTTCGAGGAATGGAAGAGATTGTGGCAGCAAGAGTGGACATGGTTCTGCGTCTACTCCCAGTACATCTTCATCTGTTAAAGCATATTGAGATTGTGAACATGAGAGCTTTGTGCGTGTTGTTTTCCTTTAGTTTTAGAGTGTTACATGTGTTTCGGATTTAGTTTTACAATTCATTGTAGAAAAATTATTGATTTTTAAATCTCACGTGTCTATCACATGAGTTAACAGTTAGTTTTTTAACACCAAACTAATAGAAGTATTAATTTGATAGTTGTGTATAGTTTATAGAGTAAATTGACCAATATAAAAATTCAAGGGGTGTTTTTGCTAGTAACTAAAAGTTTAAGATGTGTATGGACATTTTTCCCACATATTTATAATGTATACAACCTCTGCATTTATTGTTAGTGGAGATTTTTTTAATAGGCTTTATTTTTGTTTTATAAATAAAAAATAATTTTTCTTATTTTTATTTGAAAAGGAAGCCACTGGCGACATATATGAACTAGGTGGTAACTTTTTTTTTTTGAGCGAAACTAGGTGGTAACTTTAACTTGGTTGTTTCTATTTTTTTTTAAAAAAAAGCTTTAACTTTTATATAAAAAAAAAAAATTTAAGAATCGGTTTTTAGGAAACTGGTTTTTAATTTTGGAGGAGCGAAGTGATTTTTTTTTTTTTTTTTAAAAAGTAATAAATATTTTTAACAAATTCTGGACAGTTGGAAACTTTTTTTTTTTTTTTTGGGACTTATTTTACTTTAAATAATTAGAATAAATTTATTTTTTAAAAATTTACTTAAAAGTTAAAACTATGGTTAAAATGAGCTATATTTAAGCTTATCCGAACATACATCTCTGTCATGAATGTACCAAAGGCCAATGGGCCATCCACGTTAAACATGGACCTTCAAATAAGCGGCCTAAAGTCCAAAGAAGGGAAACGCATATATTTCATTTTCGCAGACAAATATATGACCCGCAGCATCAAGCCCAAGCCCAAGTCCAAATAGTAAGTACTACTTTCCCATAAATTCCCTATGCTAACAATACTAATGCCATATATCTTTATTTCATTAAGACGAAAATAAAAAAAGTATATCTTGAACTAAAATAGTACATCCTGAACTAGAACACACTCAATAATACAAAGAGTTTCTTTTATCCGAATGACAAAATCTAAAATGTTTCTAGTATATTGAGTTAGACCATGAGTTACCTTGTTGAAACATACGTAAATTGCACTTTTCTAAAATGTTTTTCTTCCTTGTGATTGAATGTAAATTGTAACTTTATGTAAAAAAGACGCTTGTAGAATTGTGAAATTAATCATTATTGTACTCATGGCCATGACAATGATCACATTCCCGGGTGGAAAGTCCTTCAAACTTGTTCATGCATTTTTATTTATAGCGCTTTTATAGCACTTGAGAGTTGAGACTAGCCCTGGGATTCATTTCAAGGTTCCTAGTTGGAGATGCTAACAACATCAGTATTATTCCTTATTCATATGAAAATGATTCAGCCTATTTGTTGGAATATGTTTATAGTGCGATGGCTGTATTAAAAAGAAAGGAGTATCTAGGAGTATTGTACAAATCTTGGACTATATATTAAAGATTATTAACCTTTCAAGCAGCAAATTGACTAGAAAACTTCCAAAAATAGTTGACATTTGGGCTCAAGTTGGCTGTATTAAAACTGTATCTTCAACTCACGATATCACCTAACTTGACATTTGCTTCTCAAAGTTGTAACTATGATCGAGCACCTTCTAAAAAAAAGTGTACACCTCCATCTCATGGAACACATATAACATATTATATTAAATTTAAATTATTATATTAGTTTAGAAATGTAATATTTTCTTTTTCTTTCCAAATATATATATATATATATATAATTCCTATATTATTGAAACTTTAATTTTAAGGTAATATTATAAATATTTATCAATTTTATTGCTTTTTTAGGTCCATATATCTAATTTCTAATGTTTATTTTAGGCATAAATGCACTTTTGGTCCCTATATTTTGACATGATTTCTACTTTGGTCCCTACTTTTTATTTTTACCACATTTAGTCCCTATTTAGAAAAGTGCTATCCATTTTAGTTATTTCCGTCAGTATCCTAACAGCAAAAACCTAGGTGACTGACGAACTATTAAAAAAAAAAAAAATTATTTTACTATTAAAAAATGCCATGTCAGTCTCTAAATTAAAAAAATTAATTTATTAATTTTAACTAAATAAAAAAAATTAAAACAGATTATTTAAAAAAGAAATTAAATTAAAAAAAAATTCTTTACATTATGTTCTTCCCCGTCATCATGAAGAACATGTTCATGTTCTTCCTCAAATAATATGTTTGGTTGCCGAGGAAATTAAAAAATCAAGAACATACCAACATGGAACACGTAAAATCAAAGGGCATAGATCTACAAAATACAAAGACCTTCAAAGATTCAAAACACAAAGAACACAAACCCAAACCCAACCATCAATCTCCAGCAAACCCAGAACATCACATGAAAAATCAAACCCTTCGTACAAATATCAAACCTAGAAACAAACCCATAAATTTCAAACCCAGAAAAATTTGAGAAACTAACCCACAAATTCAAGAAACCCAGAAACAAACCCACAAATATCAAACCCAGAAAAATTCGAGGAACTAACCCACAAATTCGAGAAACCCATAAACAAACCTAGAAATTTTAAACCCAGAAAAATTTGAGAAACTAACCCACAAATTCGAGAAACCAAGAAACAAACCCATAAATTTCAAACCCAGAAAAATTTGAGAAACCCAGAAAAAAAAAAAAAAAAAAAAAAAAAAAAAAAAAAACCCCACAAATATCAAACCCATAAAAATTCGAGAAACTAACCCACAAACCAAAAAACCCAGAAACAAACCCACAAATCTCCATCGCAATCTCCACCACAAATCTTCCACCTATCTCCACCACTGAGCTTGGTTCTACCACCTATCTCCACCGCAATCTCTACCACCGAACTGAGAGATTGAGAGATGAAAGAGAGAGACCCACCCACTGATTTGAGAGAGAGACCCACCAATCTAATAGAGACTCACTGATCTGTGAGAGAGAGACACCAATCTGAGAGAGAGAAGGACTTCGGGTTTTCAGCACAGAGAGAGAGAGAGAGAGAGAGAGAGAGAGAGAGAGAGAGAGAGAGAGTTTGGCTGGGGAATTTGGTTTTCAGCTGAGAGATTAAAGAGAGTTTGGGCGAGTAGTTTTGAGAGTTTTGTTTTTAACTTTAATTAATTTAGTTTCTTTTTTAAATAATTTGTTTTTAACTTTTTTTTATTAAGTTAAAATTAATAATAATTTTTTTTTTTTAGTTTAGAGGCTGACGTGGCATTTTTTAACAGTAAAATAATTTTTTTAATTATTATTTTAATAGTTTCGTCTGCCACCTAGATTTTGCCGTTAGGGCACTGACAGAAAGGACTAAAATAGATTGTGCTTTTTTAAATAGGGACTAAATGTGGTAAAAATAAGAAGTAGGGACCAAAATAGAAATCGGGTCAAAATATAGGGACCAAAAGTGCATTTACGCCTTTATTTTATTTGTAATTTTTATGTCAAAACTAAAGAGTTTGGTCCAAATAGAATAAAATTTTATAGGTTTCAACACAAAAATTAAAAGAATAAATTGAATTTTGGAGTCCAAAACTAAAAAGGAAATTTATTAAAAGAATCAATTTAAGGCCTAATTAGTCCAAAATGGACCGAAATGGCCTGAAAAGGACTGAATAGACCAAAGTGAAAATTAAGGATAGACCAAAATGGACCAAATGGACGGAATAGACCGAAGTGGATAGAATAGACCAAAATGGACCGAATATTTCAAAGTGGACCGAATTGAACAAAAATGGATCGACTGTATTGAATAGACCAAAGTGGACCAAATATTCCAAAGTGGACCAAAATGGACTGAAAATGACCGGATAGACCAAAGTGAAAATAGACTAAAATGGACCGAATAGACTAAAATTGATCAAATATTTTGAAGTGGACTGAATTGGACCAAAATGAACCAAATGGACCGAATATTCTGAAGTGGACTAACATGGACCGAATGGACAAAAATGAACCCATTGGACCAAAATGGACTGAATGGACCAAAGTGGACTAAAATTGACCGAACTGGACCGAATGGACCAACGTGGATTGACATGGACTAAACAGACCGAAGTGGACTAAAATGGAGCAAAGTGAATTGAAATGTTATGTTGATGTGGCTTAACAGGAATGTAGCAACAATAAATATTACACTTCAACTTTTAGATATTATATAACTAGATATGTTTATTTGGTATTTACTGGTTGTTTCACATGCTTAGATTTGAATTTAATTGATGTATCTTTTGGCATTGTGAATTGAGTTTATTTATCTTGATTTGTATAATTGTTATCACTTGTCATTGTATTCCTCATGGCATTGATAACATTTCTGCTATGTGCTTTCAAGATAGACAAGTTGAAGCTAATTAAGATATATAGTTGTTTCTAGTTCATGCAACGGCTACTCAGATCAGGATCAAATGTTGTAAATTAGGCTATTTCAAGTGTAACTTAGGTTATGTTGTAATCTAGTTTACTTTTGTAACTGGTTTTGTCATGGATTGCCAAAAAGGGAGATTGTTAGGTTTATGTATCTTTAGTGCTGGTAAACCATTTCAAATTGTAACCATTACTTGAGTTAAATTGTAAGTCCTTAAGAATCTTACTGGTGTACTTGAAGATCAAGGTGAAGATTCAAGAATAGCTCAAGGAGCTAGCTGGACTGCAATATCAATAGTTTAATCAATCGAGACTTGCGGATATTGAGTTCTTCATTCATGCCCTCGATCGATTTGAGGCTTTGAATTTGTGCCCTACTTGTCCATAATATATAAGCAAGGAGAAAAGAAAAGTCAGGGGCTCAACAGCCATGTTTGGCTCACCTAAGAGAGTCTAAGTTCGATTTGTAGCAAGTGTCTTGCCCTTTACATGATTAAGAAGAAAATTATTGTAAATTAAAGGGAAAAAATAGTTAAATACACAAAAATTTAGTATGATTTTCTTATAAAACATAGATTTATTTGTAGCTTTTAAGTGTAATATAAAATTTCTTGTGGTATTATTTTGTATGGAAATATAACTTTAAATATGAACCAATGATATTACATGAGCTACTCATTATATATTTTCACGAACATTTAACGGTGGACATGTAAAAAAAAAAAAAAACACATAAAGGATGTTCCATATCTTAAGAGTGTTCCATATTTGAAATAATAATAATAATAATAGGTGAAGCTATGAGAAACTCAAATTAGAATTTCAAATTAGAGTTCTAATTTTGTGCCATGTGTTCTAAATGATTTATTCTTAAAGAGTTTTATTTCTTAATTTTAGAATCAAATGTGGGACCATATCATAAATATTCATTCAAATGAGTTATTAAGTACAAAAATGAAAAAGTCTAGAATAAATGAATCGTAAAGAAAAATAAAAAAAAAAAAAAAAAAAAATAATAAAAAAAAACATGGACAATTTGCATTTTATACCTAATAATATCCTTACAAATTTTTTTAAAGAGTTATCAAAATATAAAAATGACTATCAATCGTATTTAAATTATATATATAGGAATTATATTATGCATCTTATTGTATATCTTTAAGTGTATCCATGCATATGCATGGGGTTACAAGCTAGTAATAATAATAGGTGAAGTTGAGAGAAACTTAAATTAGAATTCCAAATTAGAGTTTCAATTTTGCACCATGTGTCCTAAATTATTTATTCTTAAAGAGTTTTATTTCTTAATTTTAGAATCAAATGTGGGGGGACCACATCATAAATATTCATCTAAGTGAGTTATTAAGTACAAAAACCAAAGAGTCTAGAATAAATGAATTGTAAAAAAAAAAAAAAAAAGTACTTCACAATGATTATAAAAAAAAATATATATATATGGACAATTTACATTTTATACCTAATAATATTTGTGGGGCCCAAATAATTTATGGGCCAGGCCCATTTGCCCGTGGGGAGTCCAAAGGCCCAAGCCGAGGAGGACTATGGCCCAAGTTCGATAAAATAAAACACAAGATAGCCTTGGGATACAGCCAAGGACGATTCAGTCCTCGGCAGACCCAAAATCTCACCGGAGAGAGGGGCAAAAACGGTATAGGACTAAGCTTGAAAGAAAATCTAAAATATCCAAGGACAGCTGCCCTTACTGCCATTCAATACTCTGCACCTGACAGAACAGTATCCTTCGGCTTTTACAACTACCCCCAACGACTTTGGGTATGGGCTGATGGGACAAGTATCAGTCCTGGAAAAGTTGACCCTACACGTGGACGAAGGACAGTGAACGCGGGCTAGTATAAAAGGAAAAGTAAGTAAACTAGCAAAGGGGCTGGGAAAAATGGCCAAACACCAGAGCCTCCCAGCCCACCTCCAGGAGAAAGACTCCAGGGGTGAAGAAAACTTAACCATGTATGAACACCACACCACGAAAAACCCACCGCCTGGTGACCAAGGCCTAGCCTTTCAAACCCACGCTCTATAAATGATATTGTGAGGGCCTATTTACGTGCGAACCCAGTATCGTTCTTGGGTCGCTCCAAATCGTGTCCTTACAATTGGCGCCGTCTGTGGGGACGGCTTGTGTGTTGGCATAGGCGGTAGGTCGAAAGAGTTCCTTTGTCATTTCTAGCAACTGGTTATAGAGTTTCAGTGTAAAGTTCCGCTAGGGGCTATGCTTTTTGACTAGGGGCTACGCTTGGTAGCGTTAATCGCATGGATAATTCTAGGGGCTTGGCCGAGGAGCTAACTCCCCTAAAGCCAAGGTCCCACGCAAAAAGAAAACTGAGTTTTGGACAGAACCAAGGTATTGTATGGTCCTCGGACTCAAACCTATGGGGAAACCAACTACTTGGATGAGAAAACTGAGTTTTGGACAGAACCAGGGTATTGTATGGTCCTCGGACTCAAACCTATGGGGAAACCAACTACTTGGATGAGAAAACTGAGTTTTGGACAGAACCAAGGTATTGTATGGTCCTCGGACTCAAACCTATGGGGAAACCAACTACTTGGATGAGAAAACTGAGTTTCGGACAGAACCAAGGTATTGTATGGTCCTCGGACTCAAACCTATGGGGAAACCAACTACTTGGATGAGAAAACTGAGTTTTGGATAGAACCAAGGTATTATATGGTCCTCAGACTCAAACCTATGGGGAAACCAACTACTTGGATGAGAAAACTGAGTTTCGTAAGGTTGGCTACCTAATAAAAATTCTAAGTTACTTAATCGTCGGCTCAAATACTGTAAAAGGTTAATGCCAATAAGAGTGTTAAGAAGATGGTGAAACGCCCCACTATTCAGCAGCCTAGGGGGGCTGTTCATTTTGCGGGTGATATGTCTTCGGATGGTTACTTCCTGCACCGCATCGAGTATTCAGTTATCATCTCGGCTAGTTTTGAGGTAACTATCGTTTTTTACAGATCGGCATTGTTGTGCTAAACAACTCTATTAAAGTTATGGTGATATCTTTTTTCTTAGCAAGTATTTTGACCCTAGGGGTCATTGATTCAAATGCTATATTATTGTGCCGAACAGCACTCGCAAATTCATAAATAGCGCCTTTCTCTTTGATAAGGGATTATGGCCCCAAGTATTGTACTCTAAGGTCGGCGGTATTGTTTCAGGCCAACTCAGTAAGCTCATCATAATGTCCTTTCTTTTCCCGCCTAATGGGAGCTTCAGCCCTAATTATCACTTGTTTGATTCAGTATTATTAAGCCGGATTGTTTTTATAAATACAGAGCTAGATCTTTTTGTTAACTGGGACTTTGGTCCTAGACGTCGGTCACGGTTTAAAAATTAAAAGAATTCACAAGATTGTATGTCTGTTCATTGCGTTATCATTTCGGAAGTATAGAGATAGAACATGTGATGTAAAGTGATTAGAATTTTTATTAATATAAAGAGGTATTACAACGTACAAAGAGGGGCTTAAACAAGCCTATACAAAAGGTGGATTGCCAAAACAATAAAAAAAAAAAAAAAGCAATACAGATAAATAAACAATCGGATATCTTTTTAAACTCGTCTCCGAAGTCCTTCCAAATTCTGCCTCAGTAGCGCCCATATTGAGAGAAGGACCTTATTCAGAAGAAGATGGAGGAGATGAATGAAGAAGATGAAGGAGATGAATGAAAAGAAGGAGGAGAAGAAGAGGGAAGAGATGAAAAGAAAGAAAAAGGAGCAAAAGAGGGAGAAGGAAAACCACCAGGATCGATCTGGTGGTGGAAAAAAGAAGAAAGAGAGGCAAAAGGAGGCACCAGTGAACGAAGAGAGGAAGAAGCAGGGGCGCTTAGTCCCTGCCTCAGTCCTGACTCCTAACACACTGGTGCCATGTTAGATATGCTCGTGAGAGAGCGGATGGTACTGATAACGGGTGTCCTCGGCTCAGTCACGCCGAAAGTTTGACGTGACGAGTCCCTGCTTCGGATTTTGACTGAAAGGAAAGTGAGACAGATCTTGAGTCTCCGCCATCCTTGCCCTGACTGAGCCATTTCGAGCTTTATTAGAACATGATGTTTTTGGGAGGGGTATGGTTCCTTCATTGCTTATTACTATGTTGAACATATCACAATTTAAGGTATAACCAGAGGGTAAAAGTAAAACTCTGGGAGGAGTCTAAGGATTTCAGATTTTGGGGGGGTTAAAGGGGTTCATGTATGGGAGAAACAACTCTCGCCCTTTCTTTTTATATGAGGGGCGAAGTGGAAGGTACTTAATGTGTTCAGATCTCCAAGGAAATCTGCAAACAAGAATATGCCCGTTCCGTTTCCCCACACCACCAATAACCATTAAATCTGAAAGGTCTCGTAAAGGGAAACTATTAAAGACACGCTTTGGATAGCCAAACGGTATGAACGCGTCATGAATAAATTAAGAGGAACATCTCGTAGACCGGTACATTTCCTGGGCAGATGGAGAACCGCCAACATCAATGAAAGGCTGAATTAAATGAGCCATAATAAAGGCTCGGTATTATCAAAACCCCCCTTTCCAACCAAGAGGTCGGACAGCAGGGTTTTGAGGGGCTATTGTGGGGCCCAAATAATTTATGGGCCAGACCCATTTGCCCGTGGGGAGTCCAAAGGCCCAAGCCGAGGAGGACTATGGCCCAAGTTCGATAAAATAAAACACAAGATAGCCTTGGGATACAGCCAAGGACGATTCAGTCCTCGGCAGACCCAAAATCTCACCGGAGAGAGGGGCAAAAACGGTATAGGACTAAGCTTGAAAGAAAATCTAAAATATCCAAGGACAGCTGTCCTTACTGCCATTCAATACTCTACACCTGACAGAACAGTATCCTTCGGCTTTTACAACCACCCCCAACGACTTTGGGTATGGGCTGATGGGACAAGTATCAGTCCTGGAAAAGTTGACCCTACACGTGGACGAAGGACAGTGAACGCGGGCTAGTATAAAAGGAAAAGTAAGTAAACTAGCAAAGGGGCTGGGAAAAATGGCCAAACACCAGAGCCTCCCAGCCCACCTCCAGGAGAAAGACTCCAGGGGTGAAGAAAACTTAACCATGTATGAACACCACACCACGAAAAACCCACCGCCTGGTGACCAAGGATTAGCCTTTCAAACCCACGCTCTATAAATGATATTGTGAGGGCCTATTTACGTGCGAACCCAGTATCGTTCTTGGGTCGCTCCAAATCGTGTCCTTACAATATTCTTACAAATTTTTTTAAAGAGTTAACAAAACATAAAAATGACTATTAATAGAATTTAAATTATATATATAAAAATATATTATACATCTTATTGTATATCTTTAAGTGTATTCATGCATATGCATGGAGTTACAAGTTAGTATATAATAATAGGTGAAGTTGAGAGAAACTCAAATTAGAATTCCAAATTAGAGTTCTAATTTTGCACCATGTGTTCTAAATTATTTATTCTTAAATAGTTTTATTTCTTAATTTTAAAATCAAATGTAGGATCACATCATAAATATTCATCCAAGTGAGTTATTAAGTACAAAAACCAAAAAATTTAGAATAAATGAATCATAAAAAAAAAAAGAAAAAAAAGTGCTTCACAATATATATATATATATATATATATATATATATATATATATATATATATATTGATAAAAATATGGATAATTTACATTTTATACCTAATAATATCTTTACAAAATTTTTTAAAGAGTTAACAAAATATAAAAATGACAATCAATAATATTTAAATTATATATATAGGAATTATTTTATACATCTTATTGTATATTTTTAAGCGTATCTATGTATATACATGAGGTTACAAGCTATTAATAATAATAATAATAAAACCATGGGAGCACAAAGATTCTCAGAGCATATGCTCACATGTCCACGAAACAAAGTCTAAATGTCTATGGAAGATTTGGTAAAGGACAAAGAAAATAAACACTTCGAGAAAGTTAAGGGACTGGAATCCCATTTTCTCCTTCAATTAGTCAATTTCTATTAGGACTCCTAATTGAGGAGTAGAACCAAGACATCAATTCATTCCAAAAAAATTCTTTCAAATCCACTGTGTCATAGGCGGACTAAAATTCTTTCAAACCTAACACGTCATGGCCCCATCCAAGGTATATTAGGGATCAAGACCAAGACATCAATTTCTAAAAAAAATAAAAAATAAATAATAAAAAGACCAAGACATCAATTCATTTATCAATTTTCACATTGGCATCTTAAGGTTGAATAGAAAGAGACCCATCACTATATATATATATATATATATATATATATATATATATATATATATATATATATATATATATATATATATATATAATGTTCTCACATGCTTATATGAGTATAAATTATGTTAGAATTATGGTTAAGTAATTAAATTTATTAATTTTTAAGAACTTAAATTTTTAGGACCATTAGTAATTTAATAAATTAATTGAAATCAAGAAGAGTTGAGATAATCCATTTAAAAAGAAAAAAGCGAAGCGATAAGATAAATACAAAGATGCAGCTAGTCATAGTCCTCTAATTCTAAGGGAAAATAAAGGAAACCAGTGAGAAAATAAGATATTAGAGAGATTTGAGAGCGATTCTTGAGAGAAATTAACGAAATTGGATTAATAAGTAATTACACGATTACAATATATATACACATGAATTAAGCCTAAACTCAATGTAATTACTATTTGTACACGTTGGAGAATCTGTCACAAAACTCTAACCAAACCCGCCAATCACTTTAACCAATAACTGGTGAAAACGTGGTTCATTACCATTATTTGATTGACTCTTTGTAATTAATTGCTATGCTTTCCGCCGTTACCATTATTTCTTAACCTCTTTAAGTCCAGCCGAGCTTAGTACCAAAAGTTTGTCTCTAATTGGGGCAATAAGTTGATTGAATTTTTGAAAGATGAACATTTTTTTTTAAATATTTTAATGATCAAATATGGAAAAAAATATTACTTATACTAGGTAATTTGGAGAACACCCAACCAATACATGGGTTCGGCAGCTGAGTTGTGTGAGTGTGACAAGATAGAAAATTATAAAAAAGAAATAGAAGAAAATACTTATATCTGTAAGCATCACAAAATTGACCATTTGTTTGTATGCAAAAATTTTCCAAATGAAGGCGGCTTTGATGTTGCTATGCTTTCCGCCTTTGCCATTGTTTCTTATTAGAGACGTCTAAGTCCAGCCGAGCTTAGGATTACCAAAATTTTATGTCCAAGTGGGGCTATGAATTGGTTGAATAGTATACGTGAGAATATTCAAGGTTGGATGTAAATTAGCGGCGTTGGTTTGTCCACCTTGTTGTGGTCCTTGTGGACTGTGGAGTCAATATCAAGGGTGTCCCTTTGCCTTTGCCCTTGGGTTAAATGAAAAAGTTGATATCTCATACGCCAGATGTGTGGAGCTGATGGGTGAGTGGACTCATGTGCCTAGCAAATGAGAGATTTTCCCCCAATTCCCTAATCAATAAGCAAATAGAAACGTCAAGTCTAGGTCAAAGTCATTGCGGCCGGTATGTGTTGCAACCACATGTATTTATTTTTACAAAAAACATATAATAAATTTCACGATAAAATTTTAAAGTTATTTTAAGTTTTAAAATTGACATGACAATGAATATTATTGGTGGATTTTGACTAACTTATAAAAGAATATTTAAAATATATTTTTATAATTAGTGACACATCAATTTGTAAATTTAATACAATAAAACTTATAGTATCTATATGTAGTGCTTCTCAATTTTCATAACACGTGAAGGTGGTATATTTTGGTTAATGAAATAATATTTTTATTAAAATTGCGGATCACATCATGATTGTAATACATAAATTATTATCACCTCAACCATTACATTAATTAAAATATAGACTAAATTGAAAGTTTAAGATAATTTTGATTTTATCCCTTAAAATTTCAAATTTTGAATATGTTCCCCTAACTCTAAGTTTCAAAATTCAAATTCACTGTTCTTCCTCTAGATGACACAACATTCAATGTTTAGCTTTTCTTCTTTTACAAAATACCCTTTTAATATAAAAAATTTATGTATATATATACACTTTACAAATAAACTATTAAAAACTATAATATAACCAAATGGACACTAATTGTCAATTTCGTCCAATTTAGATTAAAGTGACCTAAAGGCAACAGTGGATTCATAAGCTTAATCTAGGGGAAGGACTAAAAGATAACATTGAAAGAAAGTTTATTTAAAAAATATTTGGAAAATTTAATCAACAGAAATGAATATATAGTTAAATAAAAAATTAATGATCATACAATAGATAAATACAAATAAGAAATGTAATTGAGATGGGAATTAAATAAAAATTCTTAAAAAAAAGATTTGAAAGAAGATTTGAAAAATCCATAATATAATCTAGTTATACTCATATAAGTTATAACTCAAACAACTACACACGCGTACAATTAAAAGATATAAACAAAAATAATTAATATGTAATCATTACTCATATTTCCATAAAAAATATTAATTCACTAACATATATATATATAAGAAATTTAAACATATCAATTAAATATTTAAGAGTGAATTGAGAATATAAGTAAGAATTATTTGTCGTTCTATCTTTCATAGGAATAAGTTTTTTTTTTTTTTTTGGGTATGTGTGTGAATAGAACCCACATATGTCTCACAAATTAAAATATATATACGTTCAACTCACTAGATACGTTCAAAAAAAAAAAAAAAAAAACTCACTAGATACGTCATACGTTCCAGTGAATGGGTCATAGGAATAGTTTTAATCTTACTTGAATTTTCAGCTTCCAGAAACTTTTTCATTCCTTCTTCAAGGGGTTTCCTCATTATTTCTTGAGATTGCATCACCTCATCCGATAAGTGATGAGCAGATTTTGAAGAGAGTTGCGTCAACTGATACACGTATTTCTTCCCATTCACACTGACTATTGGGTCAAGTACACACACGTAGAATCGTTAATTACTGTGTTCTATCATTCTATGACTTCTGTCAAGGTGCACAGTAACCTGTAGAAACTTAAATAGTCTATCTATGACCAAATACTCAATTTCACCGTATGTTTAAGTGTCAGCTTATAATTGATTTAAAAATATATATATATATATATATATATATATATATATATATATATATATATATGACTCTGTTGGCCATGAATCAAGTTGGTTCGTTAATTGCATCCATCTGATTGTGAGAATCAATCATAAAAATTAATGTCTTTAACAAATTAGTTTTTGGCTTACCTTAATTGTTGATGTTAATGAATTGTTCATGATCAGATGGCCTCAGTTGGTCAAACACCTGATCCCACTCAAACCCAATTATAATAGATCCTATCTGAAGTACATGAATAGGATTGAAACAGTGGAAGAGTTTTCTCACCGTGGGCTGAAAATTTGAAATGAGTTGGATTGTATTAAATGTTTCTAGTCCATAGTACGATTTATTGGAAGACTTTCAAAGCTAACTTTGACACATATTTGCTTTGAAGTTTGATCTTTTCAATTTATTCAATCCCGTGATAATCAGTTCTTACGTAAATTGATATTTGTCGGTTGTCACTTGTCATGACAGATTTTCTTTTGAGAAACTTTCAAACTAATCTGTAAAAGGGGCAGTTCTACCCTTTGTTCTGGGTTGAAGTGAACCCTGACTTCCCCAAAAAATATATATATATATATATATATATATTTATAATTTATTGTTTTTAGTTTAATATTTTAATTTATTTTTAAAAATATTTTTCACACCCTAACTTAAATTTTATACAATATAACTACACATATTTTTAACTTTAAGAGTACGAGAGTTTCTCATATTTATATTACAAATATCTCATAATTGACCATAAAAGAGTTTCTTTTAGTCTTCAAAATTGAAAAAGTATTTTAAAATCTCACTCTTTTTTTTCTTTTTTCTTTTTTTTTTAAAAAAATTTTGTATATTAACCAAAACTTTCTTTAGTTGGTAATTGCACCCTAGCTAGGCTCCACCACTGAATTGTAGGCATCCATGCTTGCCGAACCTTTTACCATTCACAAAAATGAAGAACTAAAAAGTACTTAAAAAAAAAAAAGATATGAAAAAGATTAAAGTTAAGCTTTATATTAGTTTGAAATTATGTTCTCCAACCTATTAGATGACAGTTTATAAAACTATTAATGTGTATTATTTAAAAGGCTTACAAAATTTATTTAAAAAAATCATGACTTACACTATATTTAAATAAATTTTTTAATTGTCACATATAGAGTTGGTAGAAGATAACTCTAAACCAGTTTAGAGTTAATGATATATTTTAAATGTTTTCTTTGGCTTACTACAGTTACCAATATAAATATAAGGTTGATGCTTAGAATTCTGAGAACCTAAAAAACCCAAAACTCTACGGTGCATGTTTTTCTACTGCAGCTTGTAAGCTTGGTGGCATCTTGATCTTGATTTCAATTGTTATTTTCAGTGGCATGTCAATGATTATGGACAGAAGATCCCTTAGACTTCTCCACGCATTTTTAATGCTTTTACTGCACTTGAATCCAGTCCTCGGATTTATTTCAGGGGTTGGAGATGCTAAAGTCAGGTGCATAGAGAGGGAGAGACAAGCCCTCCTTGAGTTCAAACAAGGCCTTGTTGATGACTATGATATGCTCTCTTCATGGGGGAGCCAAGATCAAAAGAAGAATTGTTGCAAGTGGAAAGGAGTTCATTGCAGCAAGCACACAGGTCACGTACTGGAGCTTGATCTTCGGGGTGATTCAGAAAAAACACAACCTTTGAGAGGTAAGCTTAGTTCTTCACTGCTTGAATTGCATCATTTGAGCTCTTTGGACCTCAGTTACAATGATTTCAATATGAGCCAAATCCCAGAGTTTCTTGGTTCTTTCAATAACTTAAAGCACCTCTATCTCTTAGAGGCTGAGTTTGGTGGGACTATTCCGTATGAACTTGGAAACCTTTCGCACTTGGAATCCATTGATCTCAGTGCAAATAACTTCAATGATGTTGCAAACCTTCAATGGCTCTCTCATTTGTCTTCTTTGAAAGAGCTTGTACTAAGTTCAATAAATCTCAGTAAAGCCTATGATTGGGCAAACGTTGTTAATCGTCTTCCTTATTTAACATCTTTGAGCTTGAGTTCATGTGATCTTCCTCCAATCGCTCCCTCAACTCATACCCATTTCAACTATTCGAAATCTCTTACTAGTGTTGATCTCCTTGATAATCATCAAAACTCCTCAATATTCGGATGGTTGCTCAACTTTAATACCAGCCTTGTTGAAATTGACCTCTCCTCCAATCAGTTAAAAGGTTCAATTCCAGATGCCCTTGGCAAAATGAATTCTCTTGAAAGTCTCAATTTCGACGAAAACCAACTTGAAGGTAGCATACCAAAATCTTTCGGAAACATATGCACTCTAAGTTCATTGTCCCTACGAAACAATAGGCTCAGAGGACAACTCATCGAGTTTATCAATATCTTGTCTGGGTGTGCAAAAAACTCACTGGAAATGTTGGATTTATCATTGAATCAAATTACGGGATCATTGCCTGATTTGTCAACATTTTCATCGTTAAAAGAAATATATGTTGGGACCAACAATATAACTGGCACCGTACCCAAAGGAATTGGAAACCTTCATCAGCTGGAGGTCTTTGATGTTTCTTCCAATTCTATGCATGGTGTGGTCACTGAAGTCCATCTGTCAAACCTGTCCAACTTGTGGTTTTTAGACTTGTCACTTAATTCCTTGGCTTTACAATTGAACAAGGAATGGGTTCCACCTTTTCAATTGCGAGTCATGTACTTGTCATCCTGCAAGCTAGGACCTAGATTTCCAAGCTGGCTCCAAACTCAGTGGAACATTTCTATCCTAGATATCTCCGATACTGGAATTTCGGATAAGATTCCTAAGTGGTTTATGGAGCTGCCTCCAACTTTACAGTATTTAGATGTGAGTTTTAACCAATTGGAGGGTCAATTGTCACCTTTTGTTTTCCCACCTAAAATGACACTGTTGAGCATAGCCGCAAATCTTTTCTCGGGGACCATTTCTTCTGTTTGTAAAATCACGGGTGGGGTTTTGAATTTCCTAGACCTCTCGAACAACCTTTTGTCAGGAGAAATTCCCGATTGTTTTATGCATTGGCGTAAGCTAGTCATTCTGGATTTGTCTGGCAACAATTTGTCTGGGAAAATTCCAACTTCTTTGGGTTCATTGTCTCAGCTCCGAACGCTGAGTTTGCGCAATAATAGCTTCTCTGGAGATTTACCTTTGTCTATGAAAAATTGTAGTTTGTTGAAATTTGTAGACTTAGGAAACAATGGATTCTCTGGACAAGTACCAGCTTGGATTGGGGAGGGTCTGCCAGTGTTAAATATTCTTATATTAAGTTCCAATAAGCTCAGTGGAAGCATACCATTTGAGCTATGTTGGTTGAAATATTTACGAATATTGGACCTCTCTCTAAATGATATATCTGGGAATATACCACAATGCTTCAACAATTTCACTGCCATGACTCAAAAGGGAGATTTCTTTACTGGCATAATTGGTAGTAATTATACTGATTCATATGCTTATGATATCGAAGATGTAGAAGAATATGTTGATGATGCAACAGTTGTAATGAAAGGAAGGGAGTTGGAGTATGGAAAATATCTTGGACTCTTAAAGCTGATTAACCTTGCACACAACAATTTGACAGGGAAACTTCCAAGTGAAATCTCGAGTCTTTTGGAATTGGTTGTATTGAACATATCAAAAAACAACTTAATTGGAGAAATCCCGCAAATGATTGGTCAATTGACGCAGTTGGAATCACTTGATATGTCAAGAAATCGGTTTTTAGGTGAAATCCCATCTAGCATGTCAGAGTTACACTTTTTGAGCTACCTTGATTTGTCTTTCAACAATTTGTCTGGGAGAATTCCTTTGGGCACTCAACTACAAAGCTTTGATGCAAATGATTTTATTGGAAACTGGGCACTTTGTGGGCTTCCACTTCCACAGAAGTGCTTAGGTGAAGAAACGCCAAACCAAAGTGATCAACCAACTGATCATGATGGCAATGAGGATAATGAAGATGATGGAGATAAATTTGAGAAATGGTTTTATGTCGGAGCAGGAGTTGGATTTGTTGCAAGCTTTGGGGGAATTTGCGTACCTTTGTTGTTAAAGAGTTCCTGGAGAGATGACTATTTCTTGTTATTGGACAACATGAAGGACTGGCTCTATTCAACAAAATTGGTGATGTGCATGGCAAGATTGTGGAGGAAGTTTCCAAGCCATGGGTGACACTTTCACAATATAGGTTAGCAAGGTAAAGATTTTATATATTGGAAATCATGACTTGATTTCAATGCATTTTAAGAGTATGTATAAGAATTTGTAGAATAGTGTGCATTGGCATTTTCTCTTTATATATCTCATTTCAATAAAGTGTGCATTTGATATTGATAGAGCTTTAGCCTAAAAGAGAAAAAAGGTTTAAAGGAAAATTTTGTATTGTTTAGAACATTTCATAAACTATAATTGTCATGTTCCTTATCATTTAAATAAAATAATTTGGTCAAAATGTAAAACTCATCATCTAAGTTTCACTACTTTTCATTTCTATTTTTTAAGTTTATATTCATTTATTTCAGTCATCTAAGTTTCAAAACTCCTTAATTTAGTCTTTCATTAAACTGCCATTCACCATTGCCGTTAAGACTGCCAAAATGACATTGTTTTGGCAATATTTTAATATTTAATTTTTATTTTAATATTTTTTTAATTAAAAAAAACCTAAACAATGTCATCCCTAACTGAATCTGAATAAAAAACCAAACCTCCAACCAAAAAAACAAATCCTTAACCCAATAGTTTGAGAGAAAGAGAAAGAAATTGAGAGATTGAGAGATAGAGAGGGAGAACTTGCCCAACCGACTATTGGCCGGAGCTTCCACGTACTCGCCGGAGCCACCGAAAATACCTCATGAAGCCACCTCTCTCTCTCTCTCTCTCTCTCTCTCTCTCTCTCTCTCTCTCTCTCTCTCTCTCTCTCTCTCTCTCTCTCTCTCTCTCTCTCTCTCTCTCTCAACCTCCTTGAGCCACTAAAAACACAATTATGTAGGTTCAATCTCTTTCTTTCTCTCTCAAACCATTGGGTCAGGGACTTGCTTTTGTGGGTGGGGTTTTTTTTTCTTCAAATTCGGTTAGGGAAGGCATCATTTAGGTTTTCTTTTTAATTTCTGGGTTTTTTCTATAATTAAGAATAAAATAATGCCAAAGCGGCGCTGTTTTGGTGGTCTTAACAGCAGCAGTAGATAGTAGCTTAACGGAGAACTGAATTGAGGAGTTTTGAAATTTTGAGGAGTGAAATGAACAAATGAAAATTTAGAAGACTGAAATGAAAAGTAGTGAAATTTAGATGGTGAGTTTTGCATTTTGGCAAAAATTAGTATAATGTGCTTTAAAACTATACACATGTTTAGTAACTAAATTGATTTTTTTTTTTTTTAAGAACATTTTAGACATGAAAAGTGACAAAATAATAAGAGTCTTTTGCATTTTAGAATTGTGATGATACTAATTTTTTGAGATTCTAATTGTTGCTATATTATTTTATAAATACATATCTTCAAATAATTCAATTAAGGTTCAATAATTAATTAATTATTTTTATTGGATAAATTTACGTAATTAAAACACAATAATTTGACCCAAGTTTTAAATAAATCATAAATTTCGAATTTTTGTAGTATGAGTTATTGACGATCTAAGATTGGTTTTTTTTTTTTTTTTTTTTGGGTACATAATGCAAACATAAACAAGGCCATAAGAGTATTAGGTTAATGTATTACAAAAGTCTGGGTGAACCCAATAATGGTGGATTGGAAAATTAGAAGCTGGAGAAGCTAGATTGTATAATGGTCTCAGCAGGTCGATGCCGATTAGGGCCAGAGGCGGGATTTATACAGTAAATAAATTTTAAGTGTCTGTGTTGATACGTATAAATGGGCTATGCTTTTGACAGTTTAAATTTACAAATAATTTTTTTTTTTAGTTAATTTTTATATGAAAGTGGAAAGCTATTTAGTATTTATATTCATTTATATAACATCAAAATTTTATTAGAGGTAAGTTGTATGTAACAATTATTTAAATTAATTGGATATTAGTAGATTCTTTAAAAAAAAAAAAAAAAGATACACATAAAATTTAGGGTAAGACTTCGGTCCAGTGCAACTTGAAAACACATTTTCAGCAAACATGTCATTTTGTATTGGCGAAAATACACTTCTGGTCTCTACATTTTGGGCCAATTCTCGTTTTGGTTCTTAAATTGATTTTACTCCTAGGTTAGTCCCTGAAATTAGAAAATAGATTCTATTTTGGTTCCTACCGTTAACCCAGTAACAGAAAATGCATACATGGCAAACGAAGTGCACTGTTGGCATGTTATATGCTAACGTGGCTGTGGGGGCCTGTCAATCAGCAGGCCCATTAAGGTCAGGATCGTTGGGCTTGTGGCCCATCCGAGGATGTGTATCCGTCCGAGGAGGCCATGTCAGGTCACAAGGCAATTGCCGAAGGGGGGTGATGGTCAATATCACGAAGGTAGAGTTCTATATTCGTCCGAGGACGCTATATTCCTCGGCAGTACGTGTCCGAGGACGAATAGGACGCGGCCTTGTTACAACCAGACCCCAAAATTACGTCACCACTGAAGATAAGGATAACAGACTACGGGTCTAAGAGAAAAGGAAAACAAATATCTGTAACTACAGCTGCCTCCGCATTAACTACCTCTCAACCAACTCTCTGGCCACATTAATGTGGAGGTGATACCTGAACAGTAGGGAGGCAGCCTTACAGCTGCCCACAGGAAGTTCCAGGAGGCGCTAGATGGGACAGAAAGAAATCCTCCGAACCCAACCTACACGTGTGCGGTGAGGATGGAATACAGAGGGTGGTATATACACTGAAAGAGGAACACGAAAAAGGGGATCGGAAGAAACAAAGAAAGAAAAAAACAAAGAGAGAAAGAACGAAAAGAGAGAAAGGAACTGTATCGATCACCAAACAAAAGGATCGTTGTGCCAGTTTTTAGCTTAAAACGAAAGGTTAACCTAGTTCTTTACACCCACGCTCTATAAATCATATTGTTAGGGCCTATTTACGTGCGAGCCCAGTATAGTTTTGGGTCGTTCCAAATCATGTCCTTACAGTGGCTAATAAAATAATAATAAAAAATTATATTTAGCATTTTAAATGCCACGCTAGCATTTATATTAATAAATAAAGCCAGCTTAGAAAATTTAAACTAAATTAAAAAAAAAAAAACCTTAAAATAATTTTATTTTTATTTTTATTATTATTATTATTTTAATTATTATTATTACTACTTTCTTTATTTTTTCCGTAAGAACATAAGAACTTATTCTTCATGTTCTTCCCAAATCCAAGAAATAAACCTAGCAACCAAACTAGTCTTTGGCAAACCCCAAATCCAAATCCAGCAACCAAATCTAATCTCCATCAAATCTAGAAAAACAAGAAATAAATTAAAGAAACCAATAGTGCAAGTCAAACCCAGAACAAGAGCAAACCCAGAATCAAACTTCATGTTCTCACAATCAAACCCAAAACAAGAGCAAGGATACCCAGCAAACTTCACGTTCTCATAATCAAACCTACCACCACCATCGATTAAGAGCAAGTCGAACCCAACCAAACAAACCCATCCCTCTCTCAAAAATCTTAGCTTTGTGAAGAAATTTCTATAGTTTGCTACCCACAGTTTACCTTCTCAGCAAATTCTATCATTTTTGGGTTTGGAGCAAATTTGAGCAAATCCAACGGCACCGTTTTTGCCTCCTCAAATCAAACGAAACCGTTTCACACCACCAACCCTAACCCTACCAAAACAACACCGTCAAACTCCATCGTTCCTGCCTCCTCGCCCACTCTGTCAAATGACGCCGTCCCGACAAATGACTACCTCCTCCTCGTCGTCGTCCTCATCAATCAAAGAGAGAGTGTTTGGCCTTGACGTCGTCGTCCTCATCAATCGATGAAATCTGCCTCCTCGACTCGTGATTATGAAAGGCAGAGCTTGGGGGTCTTTGGCCATGGGATTCTGGGTAGATCGAAGAGAGTGTTTTGTTTTATTTGGCCATAGGTGTCTAGGTTTGGAGTAGATCAAAGAGAAATCAGAGAGACAGAGAGTGAGAGAACAATGGGCAGAGAGAGGGATTAAATTGATGTTGTGATGTTGATAACTAAGAAAATTTGATGTTGGGTTGGGTTCGTGAGGTTGGGATTGGGGTTTGGAGCAAAGAGTTGTGATGTTGTGCTTGGTTAATGACTAAGTAAATTTGAGAAAATTGTTATAACTTTTCTTCTCAATTTTTTCCCACTTGGAGTCTATTGACCTCTCCTCGAATCATTTACAAGGTTCAATTCCAGATGCTTTTGGCAAAATGAATTCTCTTGAAAGTCTTGTTGGAAAATATGGCTAAATAAACAAGTTTTGATTCAACAATACAAACCCTAAAAAAATTAGCAATGACAAAAATAAATAGATAAAGTTAGAAAGATCTCACAAACTATAGAATCACGCAAAATGCGTTGTCTTTAAAGGTTGATTCGTGCCACCCGGAGTAGAACTCAGTGTGAATGGCTCTCTTGGCCGAACAGCCCCCCAAGATTAGACTATAGTAATTTCTTCAAGTTGATCACACACTCAAACAAGAAGAACTAGGAACAACCTTACTTACCTTTCCTTTCTTTAAAAAAATGAAGCTGAAATTTCTGTGCAGCAAAACAGAGCAAAACAAAGGGGAGATACGGCTGGAGAAGAGGAAGAAATATGATGAATGAATAGTGTGTGTTGTAGGGTTTTATAAGCTGACTAAGTGCTGCTCCCAACGGTTACTGTGCAAGCCAACGGGCAGCACAATAAATGCCCCAACAGGCTATTGTTTAATGCCCAACGGGCAGAACCAAAATGGGCTGAAAAACAAAAGAAAAGGAAAAGGAATGAGGCCCAAGAGAGATAGAGACTAGCTTAAGTCCAACCCTTAGCCCATTATCTTTCAAGCTATCACTTAAGAGGTGTAATGGTTTATAAACCTACATGAAAACTCATCTCTAACCAATGTGGGACACAAGCATAGTTTAAGAGTTTGAAACACACATACTCCAACAAGTCTCAGTCTAGACGAAAACCAACTTGAAGGTAAGTTACCAAAGTCCTTAGGAAATATATGTACTCTAAGTTCATTGTCCCTCTCCGATAATAAGCTCGGTGGACAACTTGTTAAGTTTATCAATAGCTTGTCTGGGTGTGTGAAAGACTCACTAGAGATGTTGGATTTATCATTGAATCAAATTGCAGGATCTTTGCCTGAATTCTCAATATTTCCGTCCTTAAAACGATTGTATCTTGCGTCCAACAATATAACTGGGACTGTGCCTAAAGGAATTGGAAACCTACACCAGCTCGAGCAATTTGATATTTCTTTCAATTCTTTGCATGTTGTGGTCACTGTAGTCCATCTATCAAACCTGTCCAACTTGTGGTTTTTAGACTTGTCAAATAGTTCCCTGGCTCTAGAATTGAACTTCATTTGGGTTCCCCCTTTTCAATTGCGAGTCATATACTTCGCATATTGCAAGCTGGGTCCTAGATTTCCAAGTTGGCTCCGAACTCAGTGGAACATTTCTATCCTAGATATCTCCAATACTGGAATTTCGGATAAGATTCCTAGATGGTTTTTTGACCTGCCTCCTACTTTGCAATATCTAGATATGAGTGGTAACCGATTGGAGGGTCTACTGCATCTTTTTGTTTTCCCACCCAAAATGACAGTCTTGAGTATAGCCGAAAATCATTTTTCAGGGATAGCTTCGTCTGTTTGTAAAATCAGGGGTGGGATTTTAAATTTCCTAGACCTCTCAGACAACCTTTTATCTGGACATCTCCCCAATTGTTTTATGCATTTGCGTAAGCTACTCATTCTGAACTTGGCTGGCAACAATTTCACTGGGGAAATTCCAAGCTCTTTTGGCTCTTTGTCTCAGCTGCACACTTTGAATTTGCGCAATAATAGTTTCTCTGGAGAATTACCTTTGCCTCTAAAAAATTGCAGTTTATTGAAGTTTGTAGATTTGGGAAACAATAAATTCTCTGGATCAGTACCAGCTTGGATTGGGGAGGGCTTGCCACTGTTGAATATTCTTATCCTACGTTCCAATAAGTTTGGTGGAAGCATACCATTGAGTCTATGTTGGTTGAAATATTTACGAATCTTGGATCTTTCTGTAAATAATATATGTGGAACCATACCACAATGCTTCAACAATTTCACTGCCATGGTTCAAAAAGGAGATTTGTTCAGTGGAATCATTGGTAGTAATTACGCTGATTCATATGTTTATGATTATGATGATACAGAAGAATTCATTAATGATGCAACGGTTATAATGAAAGGAAGGGAGTTGGAGTACGGAAAATATCTTGGACTATTAAAGATCATTAACCTTGCAAGTAACAAATTGGCAGGGAAAGTTCCAATTGAAATCTCGAGCCTCTTGGAGTTGGTTGTTCTAAACATATCAAGAAACAAGTTAATTGGAGAAATCCCACAAATGATCGGACAGTTAAAGCAGTTGCAATCACTTGATATGTCAAGGAATCAATTTTCAAATGAAATCCCATCTAGCATGTCAGAGTTGCATTTTCTAAGCGACTTGGATTTGTCTTACAACAATTTGTCTGGAAAAATTCCTTCAGGCACTCAACTACGAAGCTTTGATGCAGTTGATTTTACTGGAAACTGGGCACTTTGTGGGCCTCCACTTCCAAATAAGTGCCCAGGTGAAGAAACACCAAACCAAAGTGATCAACCAACTGATCATGATGGCAATGAAGATAATGAAAAGGATGGAGATGAATTTGAGAAATGGTTTTTTGCTGCAGCAGGATTTGGATTTTTTATAGGATTTTGGGGAATTTGTGGACCTTTGTTCTTTAAGAGTTCTTGGAGGGGTGCTTATTTCTTGTTTCTGGACAACATGAAGGACTGGCTTTATGCAACAAAATTGGCAATGTGCATGAAAAGATTGCGGTGGAAGTTTAAGAAGCAGGGGTGACCACTTTGTTTGTAGCAAGAGGTTATCAAATAAGATGTCTATGGTTTTTATGGACTTTTAACTAGTGTATATGTACGTAATACTTTCTCTCACATTACCATATTTTTACTCGCTATGGTATTCAATAATGCAAAATGACAAACATGTCATGTGTAATTAGAGTTTAGTTAATGTTTGAGCGTTCCTATATATCCAGTACTCTTAGTTTGTGATTCCAGTACTGGTGGTTACTGACAGTGTAGCTCCTCTATATCTTGGCTGCATTTTGACATTGTTGAATCAAAATGTTGATTGGAAGTGTATGTCTGTTTCAAAAATCTCTTAGAGGTATACTTTTCTTTGACGCAATTCATGTTAGGAGCAGCAGTTGCACGTGAAATGACTCTTCCATTCTCTAAGAATAAATTCATAACGTTTGCATGGCATTGGAGAGATGTTTTTACACTTTTTTTTATCACCTTCTTTCTCAGCAACTTCTTCGTCACTCCTTATTTTGATGAGATACACTTGCACTACAAGAAATTAGGTCTTGCGCAATGGCGAAAACCACTGCAATAGACCAAAAAATAAAATAAAAACATTGTAAGGACTATTTTGAAATATTTTAAAGTATAAGGATAATTTTGAAACATAGGTTAAGATTGATGAACAAATATGCAATTTAACCATACAGTTTTAATTTTTTATTGATTAACTAGTTTTAAATCCACGTGATGCATGCGTGAAAAAATTTAATAAGTTTTTTTTTTTTTTAGTGAAAAATGAAAATAGTAGATGAAACTTATAAGTGTTTGTTTCAAACTCTTCTTAAAATGATGTGATTATTTTCTAATAATATATAGTTGATACAATATATTATATTTTCTAAATTAAGCTATTTATATTTGTTATTTGAAAATGATTTAAATTTTGTAAGTTTTTTTTTTTTTTTCAAAGAAACATAATACATTTTACATTTAATTATTATATAAGCTGAGATATTTTGTAAATAATGTAATGTGTGGTTAACATTTGTTTTCAATACTCCTTACACACGATTTATCCCCAATACATCATGAATGACCTAAAGTGAAGGCAAATATAAGGAAATTCATTACTTATATTAGAAAAAAAATACAAGACTTTAATAACAAGAAAAAATATAATTTTATCAAGAACCTATCAACATTACACTAAGAAGATGGCATAATTGTCAATGAAGTAACTACTCTTTCTACACAAATTTCTCCTCCAAAAGCATCACCAAATGGTCTGAGGTGGACTAAAATGGACTAAAGTGAACCAAATGAGGCAAAATGAAGCGAAGTGGACCGAATGGAAGAATTCGACCAAAATGAACCAAGCAGACCCAAATGAACAGAAATGGACCTAAATGCTATGTTGAGATGGCTCAACAAAAGTATAGCAACAATAAATACTACATTTCATATTTTCGATATTATTATATAAATGAGTAATGTTTGAGATTTATTATAAGGATAATTTTGAAATGAAGATTAAAGATTAATGAAATGAATTTTAAAGGTTAACCTAAGATAAAACATTAAAACCGTATCAATCATTGATGTTCTAACGTTGTTAAATCCTAATAAATTCATGAGTTAAAATCTTATGTGTTATTTTTTTTTTAATGCTAATGTGTCTGTATGAACCAGAGGTGAGACTGTTGGGCTTGATCTCACTTGGGCTCACAATTTATTTGTAGAGTGGGCTTCAAGATTTCCTACTCTGGGTCATTCCCGGCAGAGAGACTCAAAGCAATATTCATTCTCTCTTCCTCCTTGACTGTTTCCTCTTTTTTTTTTTTTTTTTTTTTTTTTTTTTTTTTCTGAACCCCTTCCTCTTCCCAAACTTCTGCTATTTATAGCTAAGGTTAGTGGGGAGATTATGATTACAGCCACCGCTAGTGCTATTGAAGGTCCAATATTATCTGCTTTAAGTGGGTGTTTAGGTGAGAGTGGGATGCAGCAATTATGGCCTTGGAACTTGGTTCCAGCTTAGTCGATTGTGCTCGGTAATGCAGTTCCCCGAGCATTTCATGATTTTCCCGGACAGGGTTCATATGCTTGTTCGGGAAAGCTTATGCCGATCACTTTTCAGGATTCGAGACCCAAAACTCGTTTTTACATGAAGGCAGTTTCAAGAAGGGCTTAGGGCAATGGGGCCGTTCCATTGGGCCTAGGCCCAGGGCCCATATGGGTCTTGGGATCTCGGTGCCGTACATTAGCCCCCCCTTGATTCATACCCGGTTGCCGGGAAGAATCAAGGAGCTGGCCGAGCCTTTTGATCTCGGAGATCTTATGGCCTGGGACTCGTGGTTATGGTTTCTCATTAATGCTCATCTCAAAAGACGTGCCGTTTCGCGGCGTCAGGTACAGTTGTCATTATTGCTTGACGGTTCGTGAATCGAAGCGGCGCGCGTATCAATTACCTTTGGTATTCGCAGGGCCGTTCGTAAATCGTGCCCATTTATTGTTTGATTAAACGCTTCTTTGCCCCCCTTTTTGACTCTATAAATAGTTTCCCTCAGAACATTCTTTCATTTTTCCTCCACCTCTGATTTTTCGAGCTTACTTTCTGCCGACCAACTCTCTGTGCGCTTACTCACCTGCCCAGTGTTCCTTTCCTCCTTAGAACCCAAAGTAAGTTTTCTTCCCCTTCCTATTCCTTCAGCTTTATTTCTTCAAGTTCCCTTTCATAGCATTAAGCGTCATAGATGGGTTACTCTTATCTTCTAGAGTCCTCGGCTGCCTTGGCCACCTTTAGGAGCAAATTTAGTATTCCCGATGACGTGGAAGTGGCTTACTGCCATGAGAGTGATATTGCTCTCCACCGAGGACAAGGCACAGCCTTCTTTCCTCTGATGTCAATCTTAGAGGGCGGGGTAAGGTTCCTCGTGGATCCCCTTTTGACAGATACACTTAGGTACTACGGACTGTGTCCCGACCAGCTTCCCCCCAACTTTTATCGGGTAGTTAGCTGCGTCAGTAGGTTGAACCATACCTTTGATTTACAGTTAAATCATCATGACATTAACCATATGTATAGCCTCTGTGGGAACAAAGCTGCCAACTATTACTTAAAGACAAGAGATAATCGGGTACGGCTGATATCATGCCTACCTGATTCGAACAGGAACTCCGCCGGGGAGTTCGTTCGGGTGCGCGGCAATTGGTTTGCCGAGGACGTCCCTTGCCCCCTTTCTCGGCGTGAAGTGGGTTTGTACCACTCCCTTGATCTAATTGTTTTCCTCCCCTTTTCCTTTTCTTTTCATTGAAGTAAATCTTTATTATCAGATACTGATATGACACTTGCTCTTTTGCAGACGGCAAAGTGTTTGTTCCGGACGTCAGAACCGTCCATGTCAAAGATTTGAACTTCATCCTTCGTTCCGAGATATACGTGCATTGGGATGGACAACTCCGGGCTTCGCACCTGATCCTCAGAGTAGAGCCAGTTTACTCCACCTGGCAGAACTTTAAACAGGCACTTCTAGTTGATAGCCCCCTGCTGTTATACATCGACGTCCGGTACGCAAACTTCTTGCCGCCGAAACTTACAACCGGGGAGGCGAGGGAATTTGGACGGCGCTTCACCTGCTCGGACGAGCTAGCCCTTTTGCGAGACGAGTCCGCAAAACGCGTGTCTCGACGCCTTAGAGAGTTAGCCCACGAAGCTATCCAACAAGAGGACCTCGTTCAAGAGCAGGCGCAGCCCGAGAATCCGCCCGCTGAGCCCCAGCAACCAGCGATTGACGCGGCTGCCTTGTCGGCTGAAGATATCCAACCCGGCGGAAGGATGGTGTCAAGGAAGGTTATGACCATTGACCGCTTCGTGCCCGGTGCACGGCAGCCCAACCAGCCCTCACCTTCTTCTCAAGCTGGACGGGCCCGTAAGAAACAAAAGGTCACCGATCAACCATCCACGGGCCCGGGAGATGCTACCGTCCAGACTCCTCCCCAGCCAACAGGAGGGATCGTTATCCGTGAGCCGCAGATCCAGGTTGGTCTGGGGGTTGCGTCCTCCTCCCAAGCGGCTCCAGCGTGGAAGCCCAAGTTCTTGTTGGACGGCAAGCCTTTGCCTTCGACCGCCTGTGTGCGGATAAGGGAGAAAGGTGAGGGTGGCCGTATTGCCCAAACCCTGGCCGAGGGTCTTCTTCTTCCCGATGACGTGCACGCCTTTGAGGAGGGATCTGAGGAGTCTGTGGGGCGCCGGTTAGAGTGGCACGCTATCGCGGTAATTCTTTAGTTATCTATCTCTTCCCATACATTTACTTCTGCTTCCTTACTAACTTTTGTGATTGCTAGGCTGCTCAACTGGCTCACATAATGGCTGGCCGGGCACGGGATCTTGCCGAGGAGGTTGAGTGTGAAAAGGGGGCACGGGAGTCAGCGGCCAAAACAGCGAAGGAAAAACTAAAGGCAGCTGAGTCCGCCGAGAAGAAGGCCGCTGCCGCGGAGAAAAATAGGGCGTTGGCAGAAAAGAGGTGTGCGGAGCTTTTGGCTAAGTAGAACGAAACGGACTTGAAGCTAGCTGAAGCCATCAGCCTCAACACTTCCAATGCCAAGGAGCTAGCCGACCTTAGGGCAGCCCTGTCGGCTTGTGAGCAGAAGTGGTACAACGAAGGCTTTGCTGATGCCGAGCAATCTGCAGAGCTGGTAGTGGCCCAGACTCGGAAGTTGGGTTTTGAGGCCGGGTGGTTCGCCGCTCTTCAAGCACTGGGAGTTCCCGAGGATTCCCACCTAAGAGATCCCGGCCAAATTCCCTTTCCGAGCGACGCTACTACCGTGCAGGATCCCCCGGTTGCTGCTGAGGAGGAGGAAACGGCAAGCATGAGGGAGCTGGTTGAACAAATTGACGCTCATGCTAAGCCAGAGGACATGGAAGCCACCAGCATCCCGACCGTACAGGACCTTCTCGGCGAAGACTCGCGTTACCCCCTGACCGACTAGCCAGAAGTGACAGATCTGACCCGGCCCTCCAGCTGATTATCTGCAGCCTCTCTTATGCTTTCACCTATTTTTATCGCATTTTTAGTTTATTTTCTTAATGGTTTATTTGCCTATGTCGCCGGGATGTGGTGAATGAACAATTTCCTGTATTTCGCGGGTTTGATCGGTAAACAGCTTCCTTTTTTAACTTTGGTTTTAATTTGTTGAATGAATTTCTATCTATTTGTATGTTTTGCTTAGACTATGCCAGTGTTTTGGCCGTAAATGGAATGATACCCCAAAACCTATTGCGCGATGCTTTGGATAATCTGAGAGTGACAATGGATTTACTGTTTGTAAGGGTTAGGGTTCCCATATGTTCGGCGATTTTGATACTGCCGAGGATGATGTTTTTGTCCTTTGTCCTTTTATTCCTTTGTGACGATAAGGTTTCCACCTGCTCGGCGATTTTAGTTGAGCCGATGGCCAGGTTTCTGTCCTTAGAGTTTTTAGTGATAAGGTTTCCACCTGCTCGGCGATTTTAATCGAGCCGAGGGCCATGTTTCTGTCCTTAGAGTTTTTAGTGATAAGGTTTCCACCTGCTCGGCAATTTTAATCGAGCTGAGGGCCAGGTTTCTGTCCTTTGAGTTTTTAGTGATAAGGTTTCCACCTGCTCGGCGATTTTAATCGAGCCGAGGGCCAGGTTTCTGTCCTTAGAGTTTTTTATTTGCAATTCTCTTGGTGTGCAATTATGGAATCAAAAACAGCATATACAAGCAACTCCATCATAATCTTGATTTTAGCAAAATACAAGGTTTGGCTTACGCGGATGGTCACGCGTAGAACTTCTTTAAGTTGTTGGCATTCCACGGCCGGGGAAGCGGCCTCTCGTCAAGGTCTTCCAAGTAGTAGGCCCCTGCACCGGCGATGGCGGTAACTCTGTACGGTCCTTCCCAGGTTTGAGCAAGCTTCCCTGCAGCTACGTCTCGCATGTTTCCCATGACCGTTCTTAGTACCAATTCTCCGGCACTGAATTCCCTCCCCTTTACATCTCGGTTGTATCTTTGGGCTAGTTTCTGTTGATACTCGGCGAGCCGTATGGTTGCGGCCTCCCTGCATTCTTCTAGCCAGTCCAAATGCTCCATCATCAGGTCGGTGTTCTGGGCGGGGTCAAACCCCGCGACCCGTGCACTGCATAAGCTCACCTCGGTTGGTATTACAGCCTCCGCCCCGTATGTCAAAGAGAAAGGGGTCTTGCCCGTGGATCTTCTGGGGGTCGTACGGTAAGCCCATAATACATTGGGTAGCTCTTCAGCCCATCTTCCTTTTGCCCGGTCCAACCTCCTCTTGAGCCCGTTCAAAATCGTCTTGTTCACTGCCTTGGCTTGGCCGTTGCTTTGTGGATAAGCCGGGGTTGAATACTTGTTCCTGATGCCGAGATTGCTGCAGAAGGCCCGAAAAGCTTTGCTATCAAACTGTAGCCCATTGTCTGTTACTAGCGAATTTGGCACCCCAAACCTTGTGACTATGTTTTTCCATACAAACTTTTTCACGTCAGTATCCCGGATGTTTGCCAAGGCCTCGGCTTCCGCCCATTTTGTGAAGTAATCTACAGCCACTAATACAAAACGGCAGTTTCCTGTTGCTCGGGGGAATGGGCCGAGGATGTCAAACCCCCATTGCACGAACGGCCACGGGCTGTTGACAGGGTTCAGACGACCTGCTGGCTGATGGATCAAAGGGGCGTGCTTTTGACACTGTTCGCACCTTCGGACATATTCGGCGGCATCCTTCTGCATCTGTGGCCACCAAAACCCCTGGGTCATCGCTCTGTGCGCTAAAGATCGTCCCCCAACATGGCCGCCACACACTCCCTCATGTAGCTCGGTCAGAAGCTCGCTTACTTTCTCGGGATGTAAGCATAAAAGGTAAGGGCCTGTGAAAGACCTTCGGTACAGTTTGTGATCCGAAGACAGCCAGTACTGGGGAGCTACCCGATGAATCTTTTTGGCCTCGTCTTCATCATCCGGAACTTTATCCTCGGCAAGGAAATCTATGATCGGGTTCATCCAGCACGGATTGGCCACCGCTACCTTGGCAACCTCCACTCTGGCTTGGTCGTGAATACTCTTCACACTGATGCTTGGCTCCCTTATAAGCTTTATTGTGACTAGCCGTGGCGTATCCTCGGTAGCCGATGAAGCTAACGTGGCTAGTGAGTTGGCGTGTTTGTTTTGTGACCGACCTACCTGGGACACCTTTACCGTTCTGAATTGACTGATAATCTGCTTGGCTGCATTTAGATAAGCTTTCATTCGAGAGTCCCGAGCTTCGAAGCTTCCTATGATTTGATAAACAACCAGCCGAGAATCTGAATAAATCTCAACATCTTTTGCGCCTAGATGCAATACGGCCCTCAAACCGGCCAGTAGGGCCTCATACTCGGCTTCGTTGTTTGAGGCTTTAAATCCCAATCTGAAGGAGTGTTCCAATCGTATGCCCTCCGGGGTGATTATGACAATACCAGCCCCGGCCCCCATAGCATTTGAAGCACCGTCTACAAATACCTTCCACGGACGAATTTTTGCATTACAGATTACCTTGCCGTCGTTCTTAGGTGTGAATTCTGCGATGAAATCTGCAAGAACCTGTCCCTTCACCGAGCTTCTCGGTCGGTACCTTTTGTCAAACGATCCTAACCGAGTCCCTCATTTGGCAATTCGGCCCGTGAAGTCTGATCTCTTTAACAGTGACTGCAATGGATACTCGGTGAGGACGGACACTGTATGAGCCTGGAAGTAATGTGGCAACTTCCTAGTGGCGTGTATCAGGGCTAAAACCAACTTCTCCAGGGGAAGGTACCTCGTCTCGGCATCTACCAAGGTTTTGCTTATGTAATACACCGGCATCTGTACTCCTTGGTCCCTTAGTAACACAGCACTTACGGCATGGTTGGTGACTGAGAGGTACATAAACAAATCCTCCCCGGGCTCCGAGGCCGTCAACCTTGGCGCCTTTGCCAAGTATTCCTTCAGCTCTCGAAAAGCCTCATCACATCCTTCGTCCTAATGAAACCCCTTCCACTTCTTCAGAAGTTGATAAAACGGCCGGCAGCGATCGGCGAATTTGGAGATGAATCAGTTTAGGGCGGCTAACATCCCGGTAAGCACTTGCACTTCCTTGGGATTGCTTGGTGGTCTGAGACGGTTCACGGCCTCTATTTGGACAGGGTTAGCCTCTATTCCCCGAGTAGAGATCAGATAACCCAGGAACTTGCCAGCCCCCACACCGAAAGTGCACTTTTCGGCATTCAGGCGCAATTTATGCCGCCGTAGTATCTCGAATACTCCCCGGAGGTCTTCCGTATGTTGTGACTCTTTTCTACTTTTTACCACCATGTCGTCAATATATACTTCAACCGTACATCCAATTTTTTCTCGGAACATTCTCGTCATCATCCGCTGGTACGTGGCTCCGGCGTTCTTCAATCCAAACGGCATGACCTCGTAGTGATAGTTTGCACCCGGGGAGATAAATGCTGTCTTTTCTCGATTCTCGGGCGCCAAGGCAATCTGGTGGTAACCCTGGAAAGCATCCAGGAAGCTCATCCTTGGGTGCCCATACGTGGCGTCTACTAGTTGGTCAATCTTGGGCATTGGGAATGGGTCCTTGGGACACGCCTTGTTCAAGTCTGTGAAGTCCACACAAACTCTCCATTTACCACTCTTCTTCTTCACTACAACTGTATTTGCTAGCCATCTCGGGAAGAACATTTCTCTTATCGCTCTGGTTTCCTTCAGCCGCTGGACCTCCAAGTTTACTACGTCGACATGTTCCTTTGACGCTCTTCTCGGTTTTTGCTTCTTCAGGGGAAATGATGGGTCCACGTTGAGTTTGTGGACAATGAACTCAGGATCTACGCCGGGTACTTCATACGGGCTCCAGGCAAAATGTCTACGTTCTGCAAAAGGAACAACAACATCTCTACCTTTTCTCGATCATTCATGCTTGTACCTATCTGGAAATACCTGTCAGTATTTGGAAAAATTCTAACCTTCAATACCTCCTCGGGGCTTCTGTAATTGCTATAAAGTTTCTTTCTCGGTCTGCTTCGCTTGTCCGAGCTGTTCATTTTTCCACCTGACTACGGCGACAAGACACTGCCTCGCCACTTGTTGGTTCCCTCTCACCTCGGCGACTCCATACTCAGTGGGAAATTTTACTTTCACGTGGAGGGTGGACGGAACAGCCTTCATTGCGTGAATCCACGGCCTCCCCAGGATTGCGGTATACGGTGAGAATGATTGGACTACTATGAAGGTCACTATAACTCCCTTGCCTTCCATGTCCACCGGGAGAGAGATTTGTCCCTCGAGAATCACGACTCTCTCGTCAAATGAGACCAGCGGCGTGTCATATTTCGCCAAATCCTGGGTCTTCAATCCGAGCCCTTCGAACAGGTCTGGGTACATGACGTCAGCCCCGCTTCCTTGGTCTATCATCACCCTCTTCACCAGGAACCCGCTTATCCGAGCCGTCACCACCAATGCATCATCATGAGGTTGGACCGTCCCTTCCAAATCGTCTTCTCCGAACGAGATGGTCAGCCGTTCAACTTTCTTCTTCTTCTCGGCTGAATCTCTTTCCGTGCAAGCCACTGTCAATACCCTTTTTGCTGCTGCCGTTCCTCTTGGTGCAGTGTGGATGACTTTGATCACCCCCAGTGGTGGCGGGAGGGGGTTCCTTTTCTATTGGATGCCCTGGCCGGCTTCTCGGTCAGCGGAGTCTACTACAAACTCTTTCAGGTACCCTGCCCTTACTAGCTGCCCGAGGTGATCTTTTAGTACCCGACACTGCTCGGTGGTGTGCCCTTTGTCTCTATGGTATGTGCAGTATAGGTTTTGGTTCCTCCGAGACGGGTCTCCCCCCATTTTGTTTGGCCACCTGAAGAATGACTCGTTCTTGATCCGATCTAAGATTTTGTGCACGAGCTTTTTGAACACCACATTAACTCCTTCAATTTGCACCTCTGGTTCCTACATTCTGAAGTCTTTTTTGGGTTTTGCCGACACAACGCCTTGCCGAGATCTCCCGAGTAACGGAGCTTTCCCCCTGTTCTGCAGCCGATCATCCTCCAGGCGTTTGTACTCCTCTATGCGTCTCATAAGTTGCCTCATATCCTCGGGAGGTCTTTTCGTCAATGACTCCCGTAACTTAGAGTCTTCGGGGAGCCCCATCCTGAAGGTGCTTACCGCAATTTTCTCATTTCTTCCACCAATCTCGTTGTAGAGTTCCCAGTACCGGCTGGCATAACTCCGAAGGGTTTCTCCGACCCTCATCTTTATGGAAAGTAGCGCGTCCACCGGCTGTGGCACTTGGCTGCATGTCACGAATCTACTGCCGAACTCTTGAATCAGCTCGGCGAAGCTACGAATGGAGCCTTTTCGTAACCCATTGAACCATCTCAGGGCCGTTGGGCCGAGACTGGAGGGGAATACCTTACACATCAATGCATCATTGTGTGCATGCAAGGACATCATGTGGATGTAATGACTGATATGCTCCACAGGGTCTGTCTTCCCATCGTAGGAAATGAATGGCGGTCGTGTAAATCTACTCGGCATAGGGGCCCGTTCAATCTCATCGGAGAACGGTGACCGGGCAGCCATTCATAAGGCTCGGTTCATGGCGTCCATGGCAGCATTGTGGGGTTGCCGTTCCTCCGGTGATTCTGACCCTCGGTCATCGTATCCATGCGACCGTGAACGGTCCCGGTGATGACGTGTGTCTCGGGAGTGCCGGTGTGACTCTTGAGAGCGTGATCGGTTTTGGAATCGCTGCGTACCAGATCGACTGGAGCCCTCCTCGCCGCAATTTGTCCTTTGCCGGAGGTTGCGATTCCTTTCTTGGCGTCGACCCCTTGCTTCCAGCTCTAGATCCATTACCAATCTTCGCAACCGCTCCAGTTCTCGGTCTTTATCATCATACTGCCTATGCGCCGAGACACTCGAAACCGTTCAGTGGGTCTGATCCGACCCTTCTCCCAATCTGGACCTTCCCTCTCCTCTCGGGTGCTCCCTGTCCTATTGCCGTTTCTGCCTTCTCTCCCTCCACGTCGATCCCCGAGAAGATCCTGTGGAACTGCTCAGTGCACGCCCTCCCGAACGCTCCTCGAACATTTCCCTTGTTTGAGTCTCAGTTGAACCACAGCTTCGTAGGAGAGCCCCACGGTGGGCGCCAATTGTATGAACCAGAGGTGAGACTGTTGGGCTTGATCTCACTTAGGCTCACAATTTATTTGTAGAGTGGGCTTCAAGATTTCCTACTCTGGGTCATTCCCGGCAGAGAGACTCAAAGCAATATTCATTCTCTCTTCCTCCTTGACTGTTTCCTCTTTTTTTTTTTTTTTTTTTTTTTTTTTTTTTTTTTTTTTTTTTTTTTTTCTGAATCCCTTCCTCTTCCCAAACTTCTATAAGGTTAGTGGGGAGATTATGATTACAGCCACCACTAGTGCTATTGAAGGTCCAATATTATCTGCTTTAAGTGGGTGTTTAGGTGAGAGTGGGATGCAGCAATTATGGCCTTGGAACTTGGTTCCAGCTTAGTCGATTGTGCTCGGTAATGCAGTTCCCCGAACATTTCATGATTTTCCCGGATAGGGTTCATATGCTTGTTCGGGAAAGCTTATGCCGATCACTTCTCAGGATTCGAGACCCAAAACTCGTTTTTACATGAAGGCAGTTTCAAGAAGGGCTTAGGGCAATGGGGTCGGTCCATTGGGCCTGGGCCCAGGGCCCATATGGGTCATGGGATCTCGGTGCCGTACAGTGTCAATGTCACATCACTTTGTAAGTGTAACACCCCAAGCCTTTTTCTTAAGCAAATTTTAGATGTGAATAATACCTCAAATGAATTTTATTTTTCTTTAAGGTGGTTAATTATTTTTGCAGAGGTCTTTTGAATATCTAAAGCATATAATGGCATTTTTGTGATTTGTGTTAATGAGCTGGGTGAAAACTAAGGAAGTGAAGAAACCTAAGGGTAGAGTGGTAAATGTTTCCTTAAGATATTTGTAGTTAATGGTCCACAATGATCAGCACAGCCCCCTCCTTGGATCCACACAATTCTCTCCCTCTTCATGTGTTCTTCTCTATCTTCCTCTTATCTTCTCATTTTCTCTACCCCATGGCCAACCCATTGCAAGCTTCCTCTACTCACAACCACCCATTATCACCACTTAAAGCAATCTTGAATGTTCAAATAGTGTGTAAAATACCTTGAACGTTTAGACCCCCAAATTACAAATTACCAATTCAAGCTTATTATCAAACAATGTATGTGCGGAATATGAAAATAAGCTAAAACAGAATTGATAAAACAATCTAAATCAAATAAAATCACAACCACAGCAGAAGTTAAATGGCAAAGATTAAGGGAAGAGAGATGCAAACACAAAGACAGCATAGCGATGTGTTATCAAAGAGGAAATCGAAGTCATTGGCGTAAAATCTCTCCGCCACCCTCCAAGTGGTCAATAATCCACTAGAGAATGAAGTTGGGATACTTGAACAGCAGAAGCCCTCCAAGCTTCTTGCTCCAATGAGGTTACGCCGAACCTTTGTCTTCTCTAGCTTACCAGATCCCGCTATAGCCCATAGCATCAACCAATATTAATTGGTCTCTTCTTAACTGCTTCCCAAGCACCAAATAGCCTCCTCACAGATATGAGTATGGTGAGAAAATATTTTGGCTAATGTACCTTTCAAGGATGTAACAATGGAGAGGGTGAGAGTAGAGGAATTTGGAGAATCAAAGGATGAAGATTGTGGATGAGTCAATCTTGTTTTTCTCTAGGGTTTCTCTCTCAAAATTCTCTCTAAAAACTCTCTACAATACATGGGTATAAGGGGTATTTATACTGGTGTGTGTTTGGAATGCGAAAGGTCAGTTTTTCCCAAACAGAGTGGTCTGGTGACTTGACCTCGCGACTTGACTGAGTCGCAAGTTAACTGCCTGGCCAAACTGGAAGTTTTGTCCTATAGTGCTTCAGCTGGCATGACTCTTCGACTCCTCTACATGTTTCACACGTGTGACAGCTTTGGCGACTTACAAGCCGCGAGCCAGTCGCGAGGCCCTACTAAGTGCACACTCTTGAGCTTTTTCTTCACACTCTCTCACACACTACCCTTACATGATTCCCACCTAAATGTAGGGTTTCTAAATACTGAATTATAAGCAAATTTGGCACGGAATAAAGCCAACAAGATGGTTGATTAAATTCAACCTTACAAACCTAAACCACACTAGCACCACTCCATTTTAATGGAAGCAGCAAGTGTTCTCCTTGAGTTGCTGAAACAGTGGTGTAAAGGTGAAATTTTCTTGAATCCACTTCGTGTTTTGGTTATAGTCTAAAGCTGGTGTAGACTCAATCTCTTGGGTGGGGATAATATTTTGATATGGGTATTTCTTCTTGAGGATGTTTAAAAAGTGGGTAATGCAAGCTTTAGATGTGGGTTGTGTGAGATGTTTCTTTTAGTTTTGTATGATTTGTGGTTTTGTATGAGTTTTGCTAAACTTTGTTTTGTGGTCGCTTGTGTTAATTTCTTAAAATTCTGGTGTTTATGTATAGTACCAATGATAAAATGGTTTGTTGAGGATGAACATATGATATTTCTCGAAAGGGGATAGGAAGTTTGGTGTTCAAAAAGACCATTTGACCATACTTAATACTTAATTTGCTTTCTATAGAAACTCTGCACACATTGTAAATAAAAGTTCATAATAACTACCATAGATTGAATTTGGAAGCCTAAGATGGCTATAATGAAAGCTAATACACATATCTTTTACCTGATTCAAGTCTCAAAGCATTTGGGCTAGTAAAATAATTATAATGATGTTTCTTTTGGGACTGCAAATCTGTCAGGGACAGATTTGAGTAAGCTGAATTTCGTGATTTTTAATAAATTATAGAAAAATCACTTTGAGCTGAATATTTGGTGGTACATACTAGACATATAAAGGCTTCTCCCTATTTAATTTAAAGCTTTTTGGATAACACTAAGTGGACCAAATGAATTTTATAAAAAATGGCTGACCTGTTGGAAGTTATTTGAAAGTGTGATTAGGATGCTGAGACTTTAAGGAATTTACTCCAAGCTTTTGTTGTGTGCTTTACATTGTAAGTTCTTATGTGCTTTCTTTGACAAGTATTTTACTTTGGCTAATTTTATCATGGTTTGATAGTGACATACATTGTATCAAGTTGGTAAATGCACATTGTTTGCTAAAGGAAAATTAAAGGCTTTGGTTGTATTGTAGTCCTATGAGTTTCTTGAATGCTTGTTTGGTTCCCTTTTGGGTAGGAGTACTTGTCTCGAGATGGTCAAGCTAGGCTTTAGGGTCTTAGGTTTGATTTTTAAGGGAATCATTTCCGATTTATGGGGACAAATTTGATAGTGTAATTTGTAGTAGGCCTTGTTATTAATAGGCTTGATACTTGTGTTTCTAGGTTCCAAGGCACTTGGTGATGGAGCTAATAACTTGATTGGTTGAATGCGGTGCCTGGTTGAGGTAAATTTGGATTGGATTGCTTAGGTAAGTAGCTTTTAATGGGATTTTGGAAAATAATATTGTTGCATAAATGTTGTTTTGGGTTAAATACATTTTGGAAAATAATTCTTGAAACTATGTTTCCTAAAAAAAGTTGTGTTGTGACCCTACTCTATGTGATTATATATGAAAAATGCATTATGTTTAATACTTGCATATGGGGAAATGCATGAATATTTAGCCTGGAAAAGAAAAGTATCCTTGAATTCATTTGATAGTGGATTTCATGGATTTATAGTATTATTTGGAAATACTAAACACGTTTTGTCTTAAATTGTATTATTTTGGGAAATTGATGCAAAATATTTTGACAAGAAATAGTTTTGAGGACCTTGAGAATATTGTGGATATTTGGTTATTGAAATATCTTATGAAACTACTTGGAAGTAAACTACGTATTTGAATACATTTAACTTGTGAGCTTTTGATGTAGGTTTGACCTTGTGCTATGATGTTGGTGATTACCCTGTCTTTTTGACGACGTCTTTGTGACGTGTGATTACCCCGGCTTCGTGATGATAAGCCAGGTTGGAGGCTTTCGCTTTGCATGATATGGGTAAATCCTTAAGTGTGTGGGTGAGGCTGCTACCCATAGGGCCAAAAGACCACATGCAAAAGGGGTATTGTGTGACGCGTCATTCCTTGCTGCTTTTGGGGGAAGAGGTAAATCCTTAAGTGTGTGAGTGAGGCTAGACAGGGCCAAGAGACCACATGCAAAAGAGGTACTACAAGGTGCGTTATCCCCTGCTGCCCATGGGGGGGATAGGTAAATCCTTGAGGGTGTGGATGAGGCTAGGCAGCGCCAATAGACCACATGCCAAAAGAGGTATATATCATGCTAGTGTGTTTGGGTTCCGACCTGTCTGTGGCGGTATGATGTCTTAGTGACATTTCCGTCTTTATGGCACCTTGGGTGAAGTTTCTAGTTTTGAAATGGTTTGGATATTTTTATGGCTCACAATGAATCAAATATAGTTTCATAGTTATTTTGAAAAGCTTGGTGCTATATTATTTCTATCATTCTTGTCGTGTTGTTAATGAAATTGATTTTGCATAAATTAAATGAAAATTCCCAAATTATAGCATGCTTTGTAAAATATTCATTATCATGAAACTTACATTTCCCCCACCCCCATTAATTATGCTACTTACTGGGCTTTAGCTCATCCCACTCTCTAACAGCTTTTCAGATAAATTTGCTATACCTCAGGCATGGAGCTTGTTTTATTGGTGGTGACTGGAGCATTATGCTAATTGAGAGATTTATGGGTTGGTGACTCAATTTCCTAAATTATTCAAGGCCATAGCTAATTCTCCTGGAGGTTGGGCTCTTGAGGTTTGTTAGCCTTGGGCATGATAGGCCTAGAATTTTCTGTTGAGATTACGTATCTTAGAGAGGATCGTGATTTTGTGTTTATTTATTTAGACCTTTGGATTTTCATGTATATTTGGAGACACATGATTTGTAGTTCGTATTGCTTGTAAGTGTGTCATAGAGCTCTAACTTATATTGTGGAGAGATCAATATATTTATTTATTTTATCAAATGGAAAGATAAAAAAAATCCCCTACAATATCTCTCTAAGGCTCGGTTTTTCATGCTTCGGGACCCTTTTGGGTTTGGGGGCGTGACAGTAAGACTTGTAGTAAAATGTGTAGTACTCCAAGCATTACTCTTTAAAAATAAATCCCCTAGCATGACTATGAATACTAGAGATACTCTTTCCAAAAAGTTATGCTAGAGCTACTACATGTTTTACTTCTTGAAATTTGGAACTTCTACATGTTTTACTACTTATAATTTGGATCCTCGATATTCAATCCAACACAGGCAACCAAACTCGCTCCAATACTACATGTTGGGAAATAAATCTCCTCTGTCTATGTGTGAATATTAAATCAGATAACTTCCGAGTAATAGCAAGAATAGAAATAAATTCCATGAAGCATGACTATAAAGCTTTGATGCAAATGATTTTATTGGAAACTGGGTACTTTGTGGGCCTCCACTTCCACAGAACTGCCCAAGTGAAGAAACACCAAACCAAAGTGATCAACCAACTCGCAATGAAGATAATGAAGAGGATGAAAATGAATTTGATAAATGGTTTCATATTGGAGCCAAAGTCGGATTTGTTGTATGCTTTTGCAGAATTTGTGGACCTTTGCAGTTAAAGAGTTCTTGTAGAGATCGATGCCTATTTTTTGTTATTGAATAATGTGAAGGACTGGCTCTATGGAACAAAATTGGTGATGTGCATGGCAAGATTGATGAGGACGTACTTTTGAAGCCAAGGGTGACACTTTCTATGTATATATAGGTTAGCAAGGTACAGCTTTTATATATTGAAATCATGACTTCGAGTCAGGATTTCAGTGCATTTTAAGAGTTTTGAGTAAGAATTTGTAGAATAGTGTGTGCGCACTAGTAGTTTCTCATAATATATCTCCTTTCAATAAAGTGTGCATTTGATATTGATAAAACTTTAGCCTAAAAAAAAAAGTTTGTAAGATTTGGAGCATTTCATAAACTATAATTATAATGTGCTTTATTATCAAAATTAAAAAAAAAAAAAAAAATTATAATGTGCTTTGAAACTATATATACGTTTAGTAACTAAATTGATATATTTTTTTAATTTTTAAAAAATAACCTTTTAGATATGAAAAGTGACAAAATAATAAGTCTTTTGCATTTTAGTATTGTGATACTAATTGTTGCTATGTTATTTTATAAATACATACTTTCACAGTTGAGTCCAAATAATTCAATTAATGGTCAATATTTAATTAATTATTATATATAATATAACAAAGCCATAAGAGTATCAGGTTAAAGCATTACAAAAAATCTGGGTGAACCCAATAATGCTAGATCGGATAATTAGAGGCTAGAGAAGCTAACTTGTATAATGGTCTCAGTCTCTCAGAAGGTCGTTGTCCGTTAGGGCCAAAAGGCCACCAAAAATAAGAATCTTAATTAAGGATTTATAGTTTTATACAATAAAAAAAATTGTGTATATTTATACATATAAATGGGCTATGCTTTTGACAGTTTAAATCTATAAATAAAATTATTTTTTATAGTTAATTTTTACATGAAAAGTAGAAAGTTATTTATATTCATTTAGATAAAATCACAATTTTATTAGTGGTCAGTTGTACGTAACAATTATTAAAAATAATCGGATATCTGTTGATTCTAAAGAAAAATTGGATACTCATAAAATTAAGGGTAAGAACTAGACTTGGTGCAACTTGAAAACTCGTATACATACAGTGTGTAACTATCACAACTTATTTTTTAAATGGCATATCAGATATTATTTGATGCTGGATACGCTTAAACTAACTGAATGGAAAATTTCATTTTGCTTGAGCTTCTTAGTTGCACTTTTATCTAGCGTCTCTGGACTAATGGATATCTTTAATCTTGGTGTCATGATTGCGGGTTGCTGCACTAATGGTGTCGCTCCTCTCTCTTAACGGCATGGACATGCATCTGTTTCAAAAACCTATTAGAGTATGCTTTTCTTTGACCTTGCAATTCATGTCAGGAGGAGCATTTGCACATGAAAATGAACTCATTCTTTTCTCTCTAGGAATAGATTTATGTTATCGGCGTGGCATGCATGGGAAAGGTTTGTTTCAATTTTTTATCACCATTCTCAGCAATTTCTTTATCCCTTTGTAATTTTTTGAGATATGCTTGCACTACAGGAAATTAATTAGGACTTTGCAAAGGCCGAAAATACTGAATATTTCAAAAAAAAAAAAAAACTGCTACAATGATTGTTTTAAAGTAAAAAGATAATTTTGAAACAATGGTAAAATATTGATGACCAAATATGCATTTTAGCAAAATATAAATAGTTACTAATCTGCCTTCTCCCTTGCCACATCCTTACGAACTTAAATAACAAATATATCAAATGCTAAGCAAAACTTAGATATGATTTCTTAGGTATTATATATATATATATATATATATATATATATATATATATATATATATATATTAGGCTTCTCAATTAAAATCAATTATATAATTTTGTATTGACAAATACAATAATAATTAAAGGTGTTATTTTCCCTCAAGATAAGTTAAATTCAACTAAGTGACTCATTTGTCAATATAACCGCATAGTTGAATTTAATCAAAAAAAAAAAAAAAAAAAAAAACCTAAGACAACACCACAGTCAATTAAGATTTTAAAAATGCTAAAGTGATTAGCAATTTCACTATACTTTCTAGGTGTGTTATTTTAAAATTACTATTAATTTGACTACAAAAAGTTACCGTGTGACTCATTTTCCATCAAATATTGATGGCCAATCCACTTGAAACAAGGAACTTAAAATAACCGGTCGAAAGTCCAAAAAGAGCAAAGGTAGCATAGCAGGAAGTCAGAAATATCAGAAGTTGCTACTGGTGGTGCTTACGTCAAAATAAGTGTCAGAAACCGTTTGTAACATTTGTGTGGGTGTGGATCTATATTATGCTTTGATTCATTGCCTTTCTCAATTAAGCACGTTAATTTACAAAGAGAAATTGTGTAATTTGAATCTAGTTTAATGTTTGAGTGTTACCATCCTGGGCTATTTGCACTGTTACCTTTTGTTGTTTCATATATATATATATATACACACACGCACCAGTACTATTTTTTTTTTTTTGCTTTCACAAATAGATAATAATAAATAATTAAATATAGTTAGAATTATATTATTTGAGTTAATTAGATAGAGTGATAGACTAATTTAATTTCTTTTTATAAATTTATAGAAATTAGATCGACTAACCTTGCATTATTAAAATTTATATATAATTTTTAATATGAAATAGACTATCGTATTTGCCAATAAATTACCAAAAAAATTTAACCAAAAAAAAACTTATTTACAAATTAACACAACCTAATCTTAAATATACAAATATTTTTATAACATATACATATAAACATATATAATATTTATATAATATTATATGGGAAAAATCACAACTTGCTTTCTCTAACTTTGTCTTGTTTTCATTTTTGTCCCTATAATTTCAGTTTTAATGTTGCGGTAACTGAAATATGTTTTCAATCTAATTCTTCTATCTATATCACTGTTAAGCCTCATAAAACAATGTAGTTTTGCTTTGATACAAAATATAAATTGCATCTTTTTGAGCTTTCTGTCATTTACTACAAATCAAGACTAATTTATTTTTATCAGAAATTACCAATTAAAAAAAAAAGTTCGTTAGGTTCTAAATATTTAGCATTAAATGTTTAGGAACTAAGTTTATGTATATTGGAAAACTGATTACAAAAACATATCTACTTTAAGATATTTATGTCTTAGAATAGTGTTAGATATTGCTCAAGTTGATTCAAATCAAAATTCAAGAACAGTCAAGCTACAAAAAGAAGAATTCAAAAACTACAAGGCTCGACCGATCGAGAGAAAGGTTTGACCAATCGAAAATCGTTTTTTGCTGATTTAAAATCAGGCCCGAAAGCCATGAAACGTCTAGGGTTTAAGTCCAACACTACTAGGTATAAAATTAAAACCCTAATTCACGTTTCAGAAAACCTTGGGAAGTCTTGTGAGTTACTCTTGTAAGATTTGAGAGGTTCTGTAACCTTCTAAACAAGCATATGTCGAAAAGAAGATCCAAACACATGAACCGATGGAGTTAAGTTGCTACACACAAGATTAGCTACTACTGATGGTCTAAAGCTTTGAGTGGGATTTCAAAGTCACAAACAAGGGTGTTTGTGTGCAACAAATTCAAATAGAAGAGTACATGGATTCGGAGCTGCGTGTGATCACATGAGTAAGTACTACAGAAGGTAGCTTTAGATTTAGGAAAAAATTTATTGTAAAACTTCCATTCTATATAGTGAATTTGTTGCCTTGAGGAATGTTTAGGTTAAATCCTCCCTAAGTTTTTTATCTTGAAACTATACGGTTTTATTGGTTATTCTGGGTCAACAAACAATAAATTAAATTAGAATAATTAGTATGGCTGAAAATCAGCATTTTTAATTCTGGTCAATATATTGATCATGGTCAATAGCAAATCAACTCTGATTGTCGTAGATTAAAGAACAAAGGAAAGCCACTCACATTGTGTGTAGGAACCAATATGTGAGACACTAGGATCATAACACATTGTGTTTTTATTTTACGGAACATGGTTTACGAGATTAATTCTGTATTTTTCATTGATATAGGCTTTGCCATATTTTTATTTAAAAAAAAAAAATCATTGATTTGTTTCAATCTTAGTGTTTTTTTTTCCCAAGAAGTATTAGTGATGATTTTCATATTTTTTTTTTAGATCAAAACGATAAAAGACTTTCATTGATTTGAAAAAATGTGTACAATCCACTACATATTCTAGCACTGGGTTCAAGCGAGCTGACCAAGCTGCCAAGACCCAAGTAAGTTAAAATAGTGAGTTTAGTGTGTGTGCTGTAGGCGTTGGTATTCTGTGATCAATCTGCTAGCAAGTTCAAGTATCACCTTTGGGTGAGTCTGAATATGCCCGAAGTATAGTCTATTCCTTGCGTTCCAGATTGCCCACGTCGTGACTACCCACCTCTCCAACTCGTGCTGGTCCATTTTCAGTTGCAACTGATGAAAAAGGATGAAAAATCTGTGGCTGTGTTGCTGCACTTCCGAGCCCTGCCCTTAAAAATAGCCCACACATTTCGTGCCAGTGGGCATTCCCACAAGATGTGGTTCACTGTTTCAAACCTGTGATGGCAGATTTTGTGATGTGGCTCCACACTAACTCATCGTCGATGGAGATTGTCCCTAGTTGGTAGGCAGTTGGAGCATGCTCTCCATAGAAATGTGCGAACTTTCAACGGAACATTGAGGGACCAAATTTTGTTCCACACCAGAGAATGTTCACAGGCCATGGAGTGCTCTGCCCAGTTCGGATTGCTCAGCCGCATTGCAACTCTTTATGTCGTCTTCACCGAGAATTTCTGTTTTCTGTTTTCCTTCCTGACCAACGTGTGCTTTGAGTGCAGATTGGTGAGTGGAATGAAGGCTATAAGCTTTGTTTTATCGCATCTCTCTACAGCAATAAACCAAATTAATTACAAAGAGATCGGTGTATAATTTGAATTTTACAAATGTTTGATAGTTTGAGCGTTCCCATCCTAGAACTATTTTTAATGGTTACCCTTGTTTGTAACTTCATTGATGATTGGTGGTTATTAGCCGTGTGATTGTGAATGCTCGAAAATGTGTGAAAATACAAGAGCTATTTAGACCCCCAAATTAAAGTTACGGCTCGATTAATTTTACTCTAACTTAATACTAAGTGCGAAATAGAGTAAATGTGAGCAGATAAACAAACAAGCTACTCTAACCCATAAACATTATAACACAGCAGTAAAATGAAAGGTAAAAGAGTAGGGAAGAAGAATGCAAACACAAGATAACATGCCGATATGTTATCGAAGAGGAAACCGAAGAACTCGGCGAAAAACCTCTCCGCCGCCCTCCAAGCGGTAATCGATCCCCTAGAAAATCAGTTGGGATACATGGGTTAGCAAGAGATCCTTCAAGCCTAATCTACCCGATGTACCTAAGCCTTCCAAGCTCCTACTCCAACAAGGCTTCTCAGAACCATGTCTTGTCTAGCTCTCCGGATCCCATAACAAGCACCATGTTGCATCTGCCATCCTTGGCTTCTTCCAATGCTTCCCAGCAGCACCAAAACCTCACTTGACACTCTGAAAGGGTGTGGTAAGTGTTTGGGCTATCAACCTTTCAATGATATGGAAATGGAGAGGTAGGAGTTGAGGAAAATCCACAAGCAATTGTGTAGAGGATAGTGGGTATAACAATCTCTAACTCTCAAGGTTTGTGGCTAGGGTTTTCTCTCTGAAGCACTCCTCAACTTTTTTTTGTAATGTGGGTATATATAGTGTGGGTACAAAAAGTGTGTATCAGATAGCACAGTCTAGTAAAACAGAATGTTTCGCGAGTGTCTCGCGAGAAGGCCTTACCTGCGAGCTACTCGCGAAACACAGCTGTCTTCATCTGTCCTGACTCTTTGCATTCCAGTCATGTGCAGGGCATATGCATCATTTCGCGGGATGCTTAGTCGTGAGCTACTCGCGAAAACTCTTCTGTCTTCAATTGCTTGAGTCTTCACACTCTCTCTTTCTATCACACAACCCTTACAATTAAATCCCACAATAAATACAGGGTATAAAAGATTGAATAAAATTACAATCAAATTTGATACGGAATAAAAGCTAACAAAACACATAGTTGTAAATTACAACTTTACAATCTCTCCCTTTGGCTATTCCATGACAAAACCCCTAAAACAGACTCTAGACTTAAACGTAAGTTTGGAAACAGTAGTAAAACTTACTCACACCTAATCTAGAAGCTGTAAAACACTTGCACGTATATACTTGTAGCCTGAAACACTTGCACACAAACAAAACTTTCATTAAGCTTATTACAAGTTGAATACATGGTACGTACATGAGCAAGTAAAATGCGATCAAGTTTGTAAACATAATATAAACATGTAAGCATATCTTGATCATACAAGAACAGTCATTAAAGAATGACTACAATGAACATTTAACAAGTAAATGCTCATCCGGACATGCAATGCAATGAAAATCACTCACAAGGATCAATTGCATGTCTAACACATAACCAATGCAAAATACACAAAGTATATGCATTTAGGATACAAGATCCTACTAGGGTACAAGTGTGAGGTACTTAAGACATATTAGTAATATCTTAAAAGCACAAAAAAATGCTATAAAGCAATAAGGTAAACACAACTACTAAATATAAACTGAAATTTAGAACAAAGTACTAAAGCTTTAAACGAAAGCAGTAAAAACAGTAAACCAAATAGTAGTTACTATCTTCTCCTCCCCCTATCACTACACTCCCCCTATCACTACACTCCCCCTAACAACGACACCATCTCCCCCTTTTTTGTCATGGAATAGCTAGTCTTCATGTTCCTCTAGCTTCCTCTGAATTTGGTCCATGTCCTTTCTTTGAACACCTCAGGGATAAAGGTGTCCTCAAGGGTTTCTAGCTTGACCACCCTCTCCATAATAATGGTTGCTCTTTTGTAGCAGTCATTGTATTTCATATCAGCCTTAGCAGACTTGAAGTTATCAGAATTAGTGCGTGCACGTATGGAGGATGATCTCTTAGGAGCTACATGCTTAGTAGGAGCCATCTGCATATGGGAACACAGAACAGACAAGAAACATGTGCACAACCACAAAACAGAACACAAAACTTGATTAGATTCAAGTTAGTTCAAATCATAAGTAAAGCAGTTTAAACAGAGTTTAGCCAACTCAAAACAGAGCAATCAAACTTAAATAGCATGCTATAAGTGTTAAAACATGTAAACATAAACACAATGCATGAAAATAAGAGACTGTGCATGTGCTGTGCATGTGCTGATGCAAGTGAGTGCAGCAGGAGGTGCATGAGGTGTGCCTAGAGGGGCCTAATGTGTGCCTAGTTTGTGCATGGCATGGCATTGAGGCACAAAATGGGCAAAGTGTGTAAAACACACAAGCACTGACCAAAACATGGTAAACATGATCAATCATGACTAAATCCAAGCCAAGGAACTCCCTTGAGTCCAATTCAACACAGAAATGTCACTAAGACATTATGTCAAGCACCTAACATGCAACAGAGTACACAACTTATGAAAAATGCATGAACATAATGAAAAGCTACCTCAATACATGCTTAATCTGCCGCATGGGGCCAACACAAAAACAATCACAGCAAATGGGACTCAACCCAATCAAAATTTTGGAAAAATTTTCACAAATTTAAGAACCCCAACCCATTTTCGAAAAATCCCCAAAATTTTAGAACCCTAACCTAAATTTCTACATAAACTCAGAAAAACATGAAGAAAATGTTTTAGAAAACATACCTTGAAGTTGGAAATGTAGAAAATAAGCTTGAGAGTGATGGGGCTTTAGTGAAAAGTGGTTTTGGGTTGAGAGGGGTTTGAGAGTGGCAGAGCGAGGGAAGTTAAGAGTGTTTGAAAACATGTCACATCTACTACATAAAAACTAAAAACACGTGTTTTTCATGGGTTAGGCAGTCATGAGATTAGTCGCGAGACACACTGAAGCTTTCACGAGAAGCTTTTAGTCACGAAACAGTCATGAGACAGTCGCGATAGCCTCTGTGTGAAGTTGAAAATTTTCCAGGTTTTTGCCTAAAAAAATTTCGCGAGAAGAAGTTTGTCGCGAAATACTCGCAAGGCAGTAGCGAGGCTTTCTGTATGAAAATGTGACTTTTTAATTTCCCTTAAGCACATCTTGCAAGAAGCTCTAAGTTGCGAGCTTCTCGCGAAACAGCCTCTGAATCAATTTTTGAAGAAAAACACAAAAATGCATTTTGACCAAAAACTAAAAACACGAAAGTATAAAATCACTTTCAAAAACATATAAAACACTCAAAAATATTTTTGGGTTTGATCAGCAAGTAATTGAGCATATACATCACATTTGAACATGTACAATCATACAAATGAGATAAGCATTAATTGAATCAAAGTCTTGTGTGTTGTGGGTGAGTATCAAATGTGGAATAGTCCTTAGACCAGAGTGAAGTTTCAATGATCAATTCAATCAAGTCATACACAACTGGTACTCAGTCAAGTGGACTATCTCAATTATAAAAATGAGCATATATAATCTCCCACAAGAGAATGATTACAAAACTCAGAAACTTTTCGTTTGGCTTCTGCATAAATCATAACATTTGATCCTTTTTGGATAATATGTCTCTTTTTGAGATCAATGTTTGAAATTTTTAATATTTCAACATTAAGAGATAGACTTTGGCTTTTTAAGCACCATACATTTCAATACAAGAGTTGTCTTCCCTTTTTCCTAGCCAAATACTAGTATGTGCAATAGGCTTTTGCAGCTCATAATCTCTTTTCATTTTGAGATTTACATTTGGTGAGCTCTTTTGCAAAAAACATAAAAGTAAAGGTGGGAAGATATATAGGTACAAGTCTATGCAAGTATTAAGACCATCAAGACAATTGACCAATCATTCATGACAAGCTTGAAGATCTATTTACAACAGTCACCCATAGTTTTCAAGATTTTTCCCACACAGATATATGTGCATACATAATAAGCTAAGTTCATAAATGCACTACGCCATTAGTACGAAGGTACTAGGCCAAACTCACATGTGACATGTGCTCAAATATATACGACCAAACTTTTTGAAATTTTCACTTTTTATGTGGTTTTGGATTTTTACTCACACAAAACAAAAGCAGTAAATTAAGATCAAAAACAAAAACAACAAAAACAATGCATATAAAGAGATGCATGATGCACAAATGCATGACAATGAAGCATTTAATGCATGAAGGGTCCTACAAAGATCGAAAGAATTAGATCAAGGACCAAAAGAGCATAAGCTCAACCATAGGAACCCTTCTTCATCCAAACGGAACGATTGTTTGGAATGAGTGTCTCAAGAGAAGTGAGATGAGGGTTGGAAAAATGAGAACCGGAGATGCACATAGACAAGGAGGTAAAAACATTAAAAACTTTCTTCAACAATTTACCATTTTCCATCAAATCCGATTTAGTTTACACAGCACAACTTCCAGAAAGCTCAAGTTTTTCTTTTCTTTTTATTCTTTTAAGAGTTTGAAACTTAGAGTAATGAGGTCTAAGATGACCAAAGGCACCACAATGGTGACAAACAATGTGTTTAAGTTCATTAGGCTTTTTGGGAAGGAATCTAGCAACATGGGTTTGTTCTCTCTTCAACTTATGACATTAAGGTCTTAAATGACCAATCACACCACAATGGTGGCAAGTAGGAACAAACTTAGATCCACTCAATTCCCAGGATGGGACCTAAACTGAGGCTTAGGCTTAAGAGCCTTTCTCTCCACTTTTTGGTTTCTTTTGTGTGGAGGAATGTGCACCGATTTGTCTTTAGAGGTAGAACTCAAAATAGGCACAAAATCGGGTACCACAACATGATTGCAACATATAATTTCATCATTTTTAGCAATAGGTTCAGCAATCAAACACTTGGCATGTATCTTAAGAGATTCATTTTCACATTTAAGATCATCAACTAGTTTGTTAGACAAAACAAGTTTAGCATCCAAATCCATATTCAAACATTCAAACCCTTTTAGCTTTTCAAGAGAATTTTCAGCAAGTTTCTTATATTTTTTAACCAATTTATTGGATTCATTGAGCTTAGCAATCAAATCATCATTTTCACAATGAAGCTTGCTCAAATTCTTATGAAACTTCTTAGCTCCTTTCTTCAAGAGTTTGTCAATAGCACCCATAGATTCAAGTAACATGTCATCATAATTATGAGGAATAACACTTATAGAGACATTTTCACAAACACATGGCATGTTACACTCAACAACATCCACAGAAGTATACAAAGCATTATCCATGGCAAAACACACAAGGGGTCAAGGATCACACTTAGGTAATGAAACCAAAACAAGTGTATCCGCTCTGATACTAATTGAATGCTCGAAAATGTATGAAAACACAAAAGTTATTTAGACCCCCAAGTTAAAAAATACGGATAGATTGCTTTTACTCTAACTTATCTAAGTGCGGAAATAAGAGTAAATGAAGCGCAATCAACCGATATTACTCTAGTGCATAAACATGAACAACAAACATTAAAAGTAAAGCACAAGAGTAAGGGAAGAGAGAATGCAAACACAAGATAACATGTCAATGTGTTATCAAAGAGGAAATCGAAGAACTCGGCGAAAAACCTCTCCGCCGCCCTCCAAGTGGTAATCGATCCATTAGACAATCAGTTGGGATACATGGGTTAGAAAGAGACCCTCCAAACCTAATCCACCCGATGTACCTAAGCCCTCCAAGTTCCTACTCCAACAAGACTTCTCGGAACCGTGTCTTGTCTAGCTCTCTGAATCTCGCAACAAGCACCATGTTGCATCTGCCATCCTTGGCTTCTTCCAATGCTTCCCAGCAGCACCAAAACCTTACTTGACACTCTGAAAGGGTGTGATAAGTGTTTGGGCTATCAACCTCTCAATAATATGGAAATGAAGAGGTAGGAGTTGAGGAAAATCCACAAGTAATTGTGTAGAGGATTGTGGGTATAACAATCTCTAACTTTCAAGGTTTGTGGCTAGGGTTTTCTCTCTGAAGCATTCCTCAACTTTTGTGGGTAATGTGGGTATATATAGTGTAGGTACAGAAAGTGTGTATCAAATAGCACAGTCTGGCAAAACAGAATATTTCGCGAGTGTCTCGCGGGAAGGCCTTACCCGCGAACTACTCGCGAAACATAGTTGTCTCCATCTATCCTGACTCTTCGCATTCTAGTCATGTGCAGAGCATATGCATCATTTCACGGGATACTTAGTTGCAAGCTACCCCCGAAAACTCTTCTGTCTTCAATTGTTTAAGTCTTCACACTCTCTCTCTCTATCACACAACCCTTACAATTAAATCCCACAATAAATACAAGGTATAAAAGATTGAATAAAATTACAATCAAATTTGGTACGGAATAAAAGCTAACAAAACACATAGTTGTAAATTACAACTTTACAAATTTTAAATTCATTAAAAGTTTTAATATTACTTTCACGAGAAATACATCAACATTTTTTTCCCTAATTAGGTGGTTTAAATCCCGATCACATTTATTGTTATGATTCTTTTTAAAAAAAAAACATTCATTGTCAGATCAATCACAAATAAACAAATTTAAACATTCATTTATTAATTAACTGGTTAAAGTCTGCCAATCATATTCACTGTTTCATCAATTTGTATGTTTCATATGGTAAAATTCGTAATATCTTTAACATTTTTCTACCAGATAAATCACCACAAATATTTTAACTCATTTTCAAGGTGACAGCAACCAACAAACTTAGGAAAACGAGTCAGTTAATTAGAAAAATAAGTCATTTTTCAAGCTGAACAAATTAACGTAATGCTAGTTTCTAACATCATTCATAGTCTGAAGAACATGTCTATATTGCAATTGATTATTCCGAGCAACTTGTTGATGTTACAACTTCCCGCGCTAACATCATTCGTAGTCTGAAGAACATGTCCATATTGCAATTGATTATTTAGCGCAACTTGTTGATGTTACAACTTCCCTCTAGTGATGTAAACAAGTGATCAAGTCAGTGCCAAGTATAAAAAAATGTATAATTGAGTGATTTATTTTTATTTTGTACATGATTTCGGTTTAAACTTATTTAAATTTGATACATTTTTTTTTTCTAACAAGTTTGAATTTATTCGTAAACTACTAGACTAACTTATCATTTCTCTCTCTCTCTCTCTCTCTCTCTCTCTCTCTCTCTATATATATATATATATATATATATATATATAAAATAAATAACACAACTAAAGTTTTTATACTCCTTTACAAATATAGGCCTACTATTTTTTCTCTACTACTCACAACTTGCTATGTGATGAGTTATGACAAAATTTATGAAGTTTTTCTGGCACTAGCATTGCTCATAGATGAAAGATTGTAATTTTTTTCTTTCTTTCTTTACTTGCAAGTGCAAAGTTTCTTTTTATATATATATATAATCATTTTTTTAATTTTTGTTTTTATAGATAAGGGGAAATTTTATTAAATTTGGGTGTGGATTTTTTTTATAAGAAATAATTTTGTGTAATATTCCTAAAAAATATAGATTGACATGCTTGTAAATGTATTTGTATATTTGTGGGTAATATAATAAAAATAAAAATAAAAATATAATGTTTTATACAATAGGAGCACAAGAGTAAATTTGTACAAACTATATTTTTCATCCTCTTATTTTTCTTCTCAACTAAACCGAAGAGTTTTCCACCCCTCCACTTTTTCCCTCCAACTAAACACACAGAGAAAAAATTAAACCTTTTTCATCATCCCATCATTTTCTATTATCCTATTTTTTCATCTTCCCTACCACTCAAACCCTAAATTGGAATGGCCTTTTGGTTCAGCTTTGTTTTCCTTCTTTTCTCCTTCAACGTGTGAGACACACTTGGCCTCACTTCTCGTTAAGAGAAGAAGTCTGGCTTGTCAGAAAGCTTGGAGACAGGCTCATTAAATGAAGGCTGACTTTTCTCTAAGCTTGTAAGATATTATTTGGAGCTCAAGGTGTAGACAAGATTTTTTCCAAGGTGTAGACCCAACACAACTATACCGCTTGACTTCTCCTACAGGTGAAGGTGATGTTTTATTTTATAATTTTTATGAATCCATTGTGTATAGCGAACGTCGAGAAGGTATCTATGCACCTGGCGTATATAAGACTTTTGCAGAGAACGGCTTACAACTCCTTGAGCAAAACATATGAATGTCTAGTAGCTAGATCCACGTAATTACCAAACCGGCACCATATACAGTGGATGATAAAATTATTATATCTCCTTATAAACATTAGTAATTATTATTTCAAAAATAGTGATGTGATATTTTTGTCTCATATAATAGGTCCTACAAATTAGATTTTTAAAGAAATCCTACTAATTTTATGATGAGATTTATCAATTATATTAAAGGAGGAAATACAATATGACCGTACTCCATATGTATCTAATCATTTAGTGGAGAGCTTGATAAAATAGTTTTAATGGACTAGAAATAGTTTAAATTGGAAAGGCACTTCAAAGTTGGTAAATAATTAGAACATGTGAAATCTAATTGGAATTACACTTGGCAAAAAAATTAGATTATGATTTTTAATTAGAATCTAAATTGGATCTTTAAGAAGCTTCCACTTTTATCTATCTAATTGGATTTTAAGAGTATTATTCCAATTAATTGCACATGTTATAATCTTTTGTTGGGAAAAGTTAAAAGATGCCTTAATAAGAGCATTGGTTTAGGAAATACTTTTAGAAAATTTTTATAAGAGAAAAAAAAAAGACATTTTTGACACTTTTTTATATTTCTCATGAAAGTAGTATTAAAACATTTTTAAGAAACTTTTTATAGGAAAATAATAAAGTGACTAACTTTTTTGACAGTTTTTTCAATTTTTCAAAAAAATTTCTAAAATGGATAATTAATATATACCCTAGGGGCATATATTAACTGAACCCTTGAACTAATACAAATTATTTGCTATTATTAATTCGGGGTGAATTGAATTTGGGAATGGCTAAGTTAGGTTAAGAGGATGTTGTGGGTTTGGGTGCTCTGGTAAGAGATGACGAGGGTTTTGTCATGCCTGCTAAGTGTGCTTGTTTGCGGATCCGTGAAGACAATCTGTGAGTAACATATAGACCAATGCCCAGTCAAATAAAAGATTCAAATAAGACAAAAAAGCCCTAATAAAATAATATAATCAAGAAGAAGGAAGGATCAACTAACAACAATGTATAAAACAATCTCAGTCAAGCACGAGAACTGGCGTTATCAAAAGATCAAAGTTCACGACACAGGGGTGTTTGATAGAATAGTTTGAAATGGGATTTTTGTAATTTTTTGAAATATGTGTGGGTGAAAAAAATGTGTATAAATGTGTTTAAAATGTGAAAATTGTTGCTCAAACATGGATACCAAACAGGCCAGTTTTCCAAGTTTTGCGCAAAGTATATACTGTTACCAATTTAGTGTTTTACAACAAACATAAAATTCCTTTCACCGTAAATCACAAAAATAAACTAAAATATATAAATTCTGCTTTAAGATTGTTGGATATGTTTCAATAATTTACTTTTGTGATAAAGCAAAAGGAACAATACATAGATCTAAGAATAAGCAATAACACAAATAGATGTGAATGGCAAAAACAATAAACAAATATTGAATATATATAAGAAGAAATCTGCAAATAATTAAAAACTCACAGACCAAATGCGTGAAGAATAAATGATTCAGATCAAGTCTTGTGTTTAACACAATTTCCTTAAAACAGATTTTACCCCTCACATAATTACTGTGGTGTTTTGAGACTCACGGACGTCTGCTTCCTAGGATAAAATGATCTACAGCACGAAAACGAAGCACACAAGGTCGTGCTCTGTGAACTACTCAATGTCTCTTTCTCTCTCTTTGACACAAAATGTATGCACAAAATATTCTCTCTGTAGGGGAGTTTTTTTTTTGAAAAGTTCTCTTTTATAAATGAGGGATTATGAAATTATACGTAACTTAAAACTGAAACACTGTTTCAAAGATAACTACTGTATATAGACTTACTGACTCAAAAATAAAATAATAAAATATTATTATTTATTGGATAAGTGGGCCTAGTCCACACATGCCTAAAGCCCAACCCTATATTTAGCCTAAACTCATATTCTCTATCATTTCCAACGTGAGACTTAAGGATTTTCACCACTTATAATAACATCCTCAAGTGAACATAGAAAACATAAATTTCTTATTCACTTCATGCTATTTTTCCAACAAACTCTTAACCAAAGCTAAATCTAATTGAGGATTTCTTTTGTATTGAGTCCAAATTTAGGAACTTAATTAAGATTTCCAGATAAGAGCTAGAAAATGTTATTACTAATTTTTATATTAAAAAATTGCAAAGTGATCGATATGTTAATAAATGTTAAAATTTCTATCAATTTCACTTACAAAAATTTCTACGTGACCCATTGTCCATCAAATGGACAAATGCCGATGGCCCATCCACTTACGTGAAACAAGGATCCTAAAATAACCGATCGAAAAAAGGGCAAAGGTAGTGCATAGCAGGAATAAGTTCAATATTGCTATAGACTAAGGCTGTAAATGAACCAAGTCGATCATGAACAACTCGGGCTCAACTTGATAAAAAGCTCATTCATGTTTGTTTGTTTATAAATAAGCCAAGTTTGAGCCTTAATTTTAGGCTCATTTAACAAACAAGCCAAGCCCAAGCAAAAAAAATTGTTCACGAACAAGCTCATGAGCTATTAGACTTGATACAAAAACGAATCAAGCTTAGACTCATTTATAAGTTTATATGTGTTAGCTAAATATACTTATTACACATATCTTAATAATGACATGACCAACATGGGACCAGTACCCATTACTTTAATTATTTTCTTCCCTCTAAACTGACCAAGAATCACTTTAGACTATAGTTACATTCAAAAATAAATTAGTTAATTAAATGGGCCACTTATGATCATTCCCCATCAATCATCTAAAGTAAAGTTATAAAACATGTTAGTATTTTCTCATTCATAATAGTTACAAACAAGTATTTTTCTAGTTCTTCACCATCTAACGTGAATATAAAAATTGTATTTTGAGTATTTTCTGAAACTGTAGACAATGAATGATGAATAAATGAATTTAATTATATAAATTTTTAATTTGAATAGTGGCCAATCATAAATAGGACTAGTCGCCTGATAAAATGAGTATACATTTTTTTTTCTTCTTAATTTTTGAGATTTAAGCATTTGAGAAGGTAATTTTTTTTAGATCTCAAGCTCAAAGCTTGACTGAAACTCGAGTTTGAGTTTGATATTAAGCTCGAGCTTGGCTTGACTAATTAATCAAACCAATCTCAAACTTTTTAGCCTTCTCACAAACTCAAGCTTAAACACTATTTTTAAGCTTGTCACGAACTCAAACTAAGCTTGAGCTTTTGACTTTTCCTAACAAGCCAAACTTGAACATACACTACTCAAGAAAACTTGGCTCGTTTACCGCCCTACTACAGACAAATGACTCCACACGCATCAGGCCAAAGTTTGATGCTTCTCAATTTAATATAAACGTGATTCATACAAAAGGAATGTGGCCACACTGCAGAGCAGAAAATTTTTTACCTCATGAGTGTGCAAGGATACGGATCCTCTCCATTTCCCTTTGAAATGGAGAGGCTCCAGTACACGGAGGGGATTTCGTCCAAAATGATCCACGCTCAAAAACTGGACACGTCATTTAAAATGTTAACACCACACTTAACTGGAGTTCAACGCACTTAACTGGGGTTTAACTCAACCGAACAAAAAAAACTCAAGTTAAACTCTTAACTCTCACCAGCCGTTCAAACTCTCTCTTTAAAATTTCAAAGTTTAAACTCTCTCAACCTCCACTTCTGGCATACTCAACTCAAACCCATCAGCAAAAACAAGGAAAAAAGCTCACCAGAGATCCCAACACCCATACACGCATCCTTTTTAGACCCAGATCAGAGAGAGAGTAAGGGTTGGGGTTTGGAGAGAATCGGCTGTAGAGAGAGACATTGATGCTTTTCAGACCCAAATCAAAGAAGGTTAGGGTTTGGGTTTGGAGAAAATCGGGAAAGAGAGAAGTTGATGATCTTTGAGGTTTGATCTATGGAGGGAAATGAGATTGAGAGACAGAGAAAGAGATTTTGGTCGAAGGAGAGAAGAAGCCACCATTGGAGGTGGTGGTTACGGTGAGCCAGCCTTGCCGATTTGGTTCAGACCTAAATCAGAGAAGGTTAGGGTTTGGGTTTGGAGAAAATCTGGAAAGAGAGAAGTTGATGCTCAATCTCCATGGCTATTGCTAGCAGCCACCGTGTTCCGCTCCACCAATTCTGGCCGTGGTTCTGGTAAAGTTCCTCTGTCTCTCTCTTTGATTTTTCCTTCTTTTAATTTTCTCAACAAAAAAAAAAAAAAAAAAAAGATTTTTTAATTTTTAGTATTGTATTAGGATTTCGTTTTCTTTTGATAAAGAAATTGAATTCCCTGTTGTACTTGGGAAAAAATAATGTGGAATTTGTGTTATTGGATATAGATTGTGTTCAAGTGAAAAGACAACAAAAATAACAGAATCTGTATGTATAAATGGTGGTTTACCTACTTGTTTTCCTTTTAAATAAACAAGCATTTATCCTTTGTCATTTTTCACCATGAGAGGACTAAATCCCAAACTTTTGCAAAGTTTCGCTTTGCTGATTTAAAGTTGTTATATATTCATCATAACCTTTAAGTTGATGAATGCGTTTTACCATTGTCAAACTAATTCATGAATTTTTCTAATTCATGTTCCATGTTTTTCTTGATTAGCTATAAACCGAAAATTACTTCAAATAATGATTTTTTTTAATTGCTTAATAGTGAGCGAGTATTTACTCTAGCAGACCTTTGTAATGAATTCCTCAAAAGTTGGGAATTTTTTTTTTTTTTGTCCGAATTGGAGTATTTCTTGATCTTTTTATTTTTATTATTTTTTTTTTCATGTGTATGACAGTATGATGAGTTTAAGTGTTTATAGTCTAGCTGCTTGTTTAATGTAAGAACGAATTTATCTTAGCATTTAAATGGTTATATTTTGAATCTTAATTCATGAAAATAGGTATAAAGATTTGGATTATTTGCATGGCTTGCAACTTCATTGTGGATATATGATATCTTGCTTTTGATAAACATATATGGAAGGAGAAAGATGGAGAAATATAGCAAAGTTCCTCTGTCTCTCTCTTTGATTTTTCCTTCTCTGGGTTTGATTTCTTGTTTTTGTCCGTTGGTGCTCCCTGTTGTTTTTGTCCAGCACAGAAACATGTTGTGAATTTAATTGGCTTATCTTGAAATAAAATTCATGCCAAAAAATTTTCACCGGCATTTGCCACTAAATACCTTGGGTCTCTTTTCAGATTCTTTCAATGGCAACCTTTATTGGAGTGTAATTTTGCTTTGATGCCCTTTTTTAGTCTTTGCTTCTCCTTAATGCAAAATGCATTTGTTATTTTCTGATTGCCCCTTTAAATTGGGCTGTGCACCTAGCATATTATGCCATTGATTACAAAGGAATTAAATGTATCTCATGTACATTTAGACTATATGATCTGCTTTGTATTTCACTTTTAATGTTGGTCCCTTAGCTGAGTTCTTAAGATGGAAATTCCCAAGCTAAACCCTCAACAAACTTACATATTTTGTAGTAAATAGTGATAGTGATCTTATGGCTTCACTTGTGCCTGCCGTTAATTGGAAATTTTGATTTATGTTTATCATTGAAATCACGCTTTGTTCTTTTGTCAGGTTGAATGGCATGATTAAAGGAATGCTATTCTTGATGTCAAAAAAAAAAAAAGGAATGCTATTCTTCGATTGATCACCAAGAGCGAGAAATGGCATCTATTGGAGGGATTAGTCCTAAGTTTAGATTGTTTTATGTTAGTGAAGAATACATGTTCTCACACTTGTATAAGTTCTACCATTAAGAAGAAGTATTGTACAAATATATATATATATATATATATATATATATATTTTGGATACCTAAACTTCAGCCACTTATATAATTCAAAAATTGTTTTGAATGGAAGTATTTTGCTTGGGTATAATCTTATTTATTACACTTGGGCTTCAACTTGCATCCTTACAGAATTTGTGAATGCAAATTTTAGGTTCTTTTTGAGTGAAATAAATCATTGCCCATGACTGTGTTTTTAATTAGGGCTCTTGTTCTAATAGTCTTGTAATCAAAGTATACATTTCAATAAAGTTTTGTTCATTATTAACTTTATTCATTATTGGATCAAACTCGTGCATCAATTCATGACCATATAGGCAACATCAAAATTGTTGAATTTGAAGCATTACAAGAAATTAGAAATAAAAAGGCGCACAATCAATTACATTGTATTACACACTCAAACCAATGTAACTAAATTTTGTTACATTTTTCTTGGTTTGTATTCTAAATCCTTGTAAAAGTTTTTGTAAATGAACAATGAAACTACCTAGTGTCAAAATAGAAAATACATTTAATGTTTCAGTTATACTGAAAATAATTAGCCGATTGACAACAAGATATGGCTTCAATACATCATGGAGTGCTTGTAACAGGTTCTATGTTATGACTGGGTTTAATTTCTAACTGAATGGATAGTTATTTGGTCGTATTCAAGATGACCGGTCTCCTGAATAAGAGAATAGAGAGGAGAATTGGGATAATAATTCTCTGCCGCTTTATTAATTGCATTCTATGTTAAATACAAGTCTTAGGAATTCAAATAACAAAAAAATAACAATAGATACTCCTATGAATATTCAAAATACTAACAGATAATCCTAAAGGGACTCAACTTCTTAGAAACTCAAATACAAGTACCAAATCAGGTATAACTTTATCTAAATAACATAATTCAAATATGAATGCAACAGCAACTCCTTAGTAATCCAAATATGAATTTCAAATGCAATAGCTATCCACCCACGGCAATAGCTATCAACAATGCCAAGTCTTCCATGTAATCTTCTCCCTTTCAGCAGTGCACTTCTTTCTTCAGACATCACATTCTACTTCGAAAAAATTCAGTTACAAGTTACAACCGAAGGCCAACTTTGATAGAGCTACTATTTTCCTGGCAGAGTACCAACACTTCATATTCTTAGCAATTTTTATGTCAAGCTTTTCTTTATGTAGCACTGTCATGTAATGTGTCTTAGCTACTATGCTCTTTTCTGAATGTGTCATAGATCATGGAATGCTTCAAAACATTTTATCCTGTTAAGAAGAAAACAAGAGACATATATATAGCTATTAATCCATCTAAGCTTTGGCCACAATAAATGGGGAAAAATTCATAAAACAAACTCTTGTTCATAAGCTTAATTGTGCCTAAATTTAAATGCAATTTCTGCTTTATTGTTTAGATCAGTACCATATTTGTATAACTTAGAAATGCCCAATTAGAATTAGAGTTCATAAATCAGTAACATATCTGTATAACATTGAAATGCCCAAGAATTAAAGTTCATCTAGAAATATTTGAAGATTTATTAAAAGAAAAAACACATCACCAAATTTTCAAACATTTTTTTGAACCAAAAACCCAGAATATTTGAGGGAGGCCTTAACATATAAAAATCTAAATTGACTACTTAAAATTTGGACTAAACTTGTTAAGTATGATTGGTAACAATTCAAGCAAGCAAAAATTTTCCCCTCAAGTTAGCCTATCAAGAGCCACAGTTTATATCTTTAAAATGAACTACAACACGCAAAATACCCATCTGCAATTTAGGAAAATAATAGGTACCTAAGAATAATTAGGACAAAAAGAGAAATTTCATAATGATTTTTTTAGCATAGACCAAGCAACACAATTACTTTACTGATGTCAAAGACAACAACACACAACAACTACAAGCAGGCCACTTTCCCTTCAATCACAGCACATTTGGCTGTACCCAAAAACCTCCATTGTTTTATGCAAAAGGAAACCTAGTCACTAATAAAAACAAAAACAAAATGGGGGTTTCGGTCATATCTAAAAAGCAAATAAAAAGAGAAGAGACAATAAAGAGAAAAAGAGGGGTACCAGCGGCCACCAATCGTGTAAACACCGTCTATATGCACCGCCGCCAGCAGTAGTGTGGTTGCAAGAAGAAGCTCGGCCAAGAACAATTTTTTTTTTTTTTTTTTTTTTTTGGAGAAAATTAAAAGAAGGAAAAATCAAAGAGAGAGACAGAGGAACTTTACCAGAACCACGGCCGGAATTGGTGGAGCGGAACACGGTGGCTGCTAGCAGTAGCCATGGAGATTGAGCATCAACTTCTCTCTTTCCCGATTTTCTCCAAACCCAAACCCTAACCTTCTCTAATTTGGGTCTGAACCAAATCGGCAAGGCTGGCTCACCGCAACCACCACCTCCGATGGTGGCTTCTTCTCTCTTTCGACCAAAATCTCTTTCTCTGTCTCTCAATCTCATTTCCCTCCATAGCTCAAACCTAAAAGATCATCAACTTCTCTCTTTCCCGATTTTCTCCAAACCCAAACCCTAACCTTCTCTGATTTGGGTCTGAAAAGCATCAATGTCTCTCTCTACACCCGATTCTCTCCAAACCCCAACCCTTACTCTCTCTCTGATCTGGGTTTAAAAAGGATGCGCGTATGGGTGTCAGGATCTCTGGTGAGCTAAGGTTTTTTCTTTGTTTTTACTGATGGGTTTGAGTTGAGTATGCCAGAAGTGGAGGTTGAGAGAGTTTGAACTTTGAAATTTGAGAGAGAGAGTTTGAACGGCTGGTGAGAGTTAAGAGTTTAACTTGAGTTTTTTTTGTCCGGTTGAGTTAAACCCCAGTTAAGTGCGTTGAACTCCAGTTAAGTGTGGTGTTAACATTTTAAATGACGTGTCCAGTTTTTGAGCGTGGATCATTTTGGACGAAATTCCCACCGTGTACTGGAGCCTCTCCATTTCAAAGGGAAATGGAGAGGATCCGTATCCTGAGTGTGCAAACTGAAACGCAGAAACACTGCACCCAGTATTACTTTTCACTTTCTCATAATTACTCATGCCATTGATTCCATAGAATATAATTTTTTATTGGAAAACACGCTTGCAGCATTGGGTATTTTAACGGAGAACGCTTGTCATCGTTATCCCATCTTTGATTGTGAAATTAATCATTATTTCCATTTCGCCACGACAATGATCACACTCACGGGTGGAAGGTCCTTCAAACTTCTTCTTCTTCATGCATTTTTACTTATAATGCTTTCAGCGCACTTGAGTCCAGCCGTTGGATTCATTTCAGGGGTTGGAGTCAGAGATGCTAACAACATCAGGTGTATAGAGGGAGAGAGACAAGCACTCCTTGAGTTCAAAAAAGGCCTCGTTGATGACTATGGCAGACTCTCTTTGTGGCAGAGCGGCGACGAAAATAAGAATTGCTGCAAATGGGAAGGAGTTCGCTGCAGCAACCTAACCGGCCATGTACTTGAGCTTCATCTTAGTGCTTATCCAAATGATGGAAGTGGAAGGAAACCTTTCGGAGGTATGATTAGTTCTTCACTACTTGAGTTGCCTTATTTGACATATTTGGATCTCAGTCTCAATAATTTTAATCAGAGCTATATGCCAAAGTTCATCAGTTCTCTCAGTAACTTAAAACTCCTCAATCTTTTTACGGCCAATCTCAGTGGACCAATTGCACATCATCTTCAGAACCTTTCGCACTTGCAACAACTCGATCTCAGTGCGAATCATTGGAGTGATATTGAAAATTTGGAATGGCTTTCTCATTTGTCTTCAATAGAATACCTTGGCCTAAGTGATACGAATCTCAGTATAGCCAATGATTGGCTGGAAGTTGTGAGTCGTCTCCCTAAATTAAAAACCCTGATTATGCAGTTTTGTGATTTACCTCCAATGAGTCTGTCATCTTTTCCCCGTTTCAATGATTCGAAATCTTTTGCTTCTCTTAAAAGCCTATTTCTCACTGATGATCAACTTGTCCACGTTCCAAAATCCTTAGGGAATATATGTACTTTACGTGAATTGAGATTGGAGTCAAACCATCTCAATGGACAATTAGTTGAGCTTATCACCAACTTGTCTGGATGTGCAAAAGACTCATTAGAAATTTTGGGTTTATCAGATAATCATATTACGGGATCATTGCCTAATTTTGCAATATTTCCGTCCTTAAAAGAAATATATCTTTCAGGGAACAAATTAAATGGGACTTTGCCCAAAAGCATTGGAAACCTACATAAGCTCGAGATTTTTAGTGTTTCTTCAAATTTTTTAGGTGTGATCTCTGAATCTCTTTTCTCAAATCTCTCCAAATTACAATATTTAGACTTGTCCAATAATTCTCTTTCTTTGGAATTCAGCTTCAATTGGGTTCCCCCTTTCCAACTGAGTGATATATTTCACATCTTGTAATTTAGGACCTAGATTTCCAAATTGGATTCGAACTCAAAGGAATGTTTCCTTCCTTGAGATCTCTGATACTAAAATTTCAGATACCATCCCAGCAGAGTGGTTAGCAGACTTGCCTCCTACATTAAAACTTTTAAATCTTTCTAACAACCATATATATGGGCGGTTACCAAATGCGTCAACAAAAAGATTGAATGAACTTGCAATTGATTTGAGTGCTAACAGTTTAGAGGGTCCACTACCTCATTTTCCAACAAATCTCACAATCTTGAATCTCTCTAAAAATCAATTTTCATGGTCTATCTCTTCTCTTTGTAAAATCAATGGTCAATTGTTGGCTTACCTGGACCTATCCAATAATAGATTATCTGGAAGACTTCCTAATTGTTTTATGCAATGGCCCAAGCTAGTCATTTTGAATTTAGCTGGCAACCACTTCTTTGGGGAAGTTCCAAGCTCTTTGGGCTCGCTGTCTAAGCTCAACACATTGAGTCTAAATAATAATAATTTCTCTGGAAACTTACCTTCGTCCCTGAGAAATTGCAGTTCCTTGAGAGTTATGGAGATGAGAAATAATAGATTTTTTGGGAACGTACCAGCATGGATTGGGGAACGCCTACCAAGCTTGATTTTTCTGTCTTTACGTTCCAATATGTTCAATGGAAGCATACCATTGCATTTGTGTTGGTTAAAAGATTTACAAATCTTGGACCTCTCTTTAAATGACATTTCCGGAACTATACCACAATGCCTCAATAATTTCACAGCCATGGCTCAGAAAAGAAACTATTTCTTTGAAAATATTATTCCTCTTTCATACAATAATGGTGACATCGCCACCAATGGGCAAGAATATTTTGATAGTGTAATGGTTGAGTTGAAAAGAAATGAGTATGAGTACCATGGTACAAATCTTGGACTACTAAAGATCATTAACCTTTCAAGTAACAAATTGATCGAGAAACTTCCAAGTGAAATCTTCAGCCTTTTGGATTTGATTTCACTCAACGTATCAAGAAACAACTTGATTGGAGAAATTTCTCAAATGATTGGTCAATTGAAGCAACTAGAATCACTTGATTTGTCAAGAAATCAGTTTTCAGGCGAAATCCCATCTAGCATATCTGAGATAAGCTTTTTGGGATTCCTAAACTTATCCTATAACAATTTGTCTGGGAAAATTCCTTCGGGCACTCAACTCCAAGGCTTCAACGCATCTTATTTTATTGGAAACAGGGCACTTTGTGGACCTCCGCTCACACAAAAGTGTCCAGGTGAAGAAACACCAAGCCGAAGTGAAGCGACTACCAAAGCTAATGAAGAGAATGAAGATGAATTGGGAAAATGGTTTTATATGGGAACATGATTTGGATTTGCTATAGGGTTTTGGGGAGTTTGCAGTTCTTTGGTGTTAAAGCGTTCTTGGAGACATGCCTATTTCCTGTTATTGGACAACATGAAGGATTGGCTCTATGTAACAATAACCGTGAACATTGCAAGATTGCAAAGGAAGATTCAGAGGCAGGGATGACCACTTTGTTTGTAGAGATTAGCAAGGTAATGTAATACCTATAGACAGCAATTAATTTATTCTTGTCATATTCATATCTTTGTTTTTTAGCCTAGAGCAAACGTAACTGCAAACATGGTAGTTCTATATCTTTTTTTTTTTAGTGTATTGTTTCCACCTTATCTCACAATTTCTTGATTTTGCCGCACATGCCAAGAAGTTTATTTTCATATTTCAAATTGCATATCAGGTAAGGTCGCATAGTGGTGCTTAAGGCGATATGCTTTATCCGCGTGGTAAATTTCAGTTTGCATGAAGTAGTTCTACTTCTAATCTATATATCTATATCTATATATATATAATAGCAGAAGCTGAGAGAAAATGAGTTCCTAGAATTAAGGGGGTAATGACAAATAGGAAAAGTCCCTACTTAAAATTCAGACATATATCACTTTAAAAAGCGATACATTATATTGTTTGGCAATGCTATGCACCGTTTAAAAGCTTCTCATTATAAATATCAAAAAATTAACCGGTTGAAATTAGATATGCACCAAAATAGAAATAGATAGGAGCGATGCAGACACGGAGAGTAACAGAGAAAGAGAGAGGCGATGAAATCAAAAACCTTCAAAAACTTTTTTGCAGACCCAAAATACTGTTTACCGCAAAACAAAACCCAATTCTCTTCTAAAAACTGAAATTAAAACCCGTTACTCCTCTGCGTTAAAACACTGTTTCGAACCGTCTTGGTATAAAAGGGTACTAAGCGCTTAAAAAAAAAAAAATTACAACAAAGATTGCTACGCGGAGAAAGGAGAGAGTGATCGAGAGAAAAGAGTGAGGAATAGAGAGACAGAGATAGAGAGAAGGGCGATGAAACAGAGAGAGGCCGAGAAAGAGAGAGGCGATGAAATAGAGAGAGGATGAGGCCTGGGACACGGAGAAAGAAACAGAGAAAGAGGCAGAACGATTAACACTGCATCGATTGGGCACCATACATTGCTTTTTTTCCATTTTTTAGATTTGGATATGAAATGTTACTTTTTGATTGAGTTTTTTTGTTGGATAGGTTTAGATTTGATTCGTTTTTGCTTTGGGTTTCTGGATTCTCTATCAAAATTTTTTTTTTTTTTTCAATTTTAAATATGATTTAGGCTTTTGAAGGACTTGATTTTGGTTTAGGGTTACGTTTTTGGTCCAGCACCACCCATCTTCGGCTCCATTCAATCACAGCCTCAACGGTGACTTTGATTCCCAGTTCGTTCTCTGGCCGAGTTCGTCTCTGCAACAGCATATTTTGAAGGTATGTAAACTTTTTCCCCTCTTCAAATATTGTTTTTGTTTTCTGAAATCTACCATGTTTTTTTTTCCCCTTCAATTTGGTTATGAACTTATGAGTTAGTTTTGGGTATTTTGGTTGGGTTGGTTTTGATTTAGGTTTTTGGTTTAGATTTATGTTTTGGGTTAATTTTTTTCTTTCTTAAATATAATCTATATCTATATCCATCTTCTTTAACATTATCTACTTTTATTTAACCAAACCGTTTCAAATAAATTTTTCCCACCGATTGGTGTTTTGTTGCCTATAATAAATTACATTTTTTTTCCTGTTGCTACGTTGCTGTGAATTGATGCTCTAACATTTTCAGGTTTCCATTGGTTGAGATATTTTCTGACCCACACCATTTTTATAATTTATAACTGGGTCTTTACGTTAGTGGTTTAAATATGTTACATGGGGACGTGATTAAGGGAAATTGTCAAATTTGATACTATTTGGATCCTAAGGCTAAGATTGGGTTGATTGAATAATTTGCTTTTGTTGGGCATGTAGAAAGATCCGTGAGGAAGAAGCTTAACTAAAGGATTGAGCTCTTTCATGTCACATGCAATCACAGCGTAGATCCATGTATCTATGTGGATTGGATCAAAGTGCCAGTGGAGGTGAAACTTTTGTAGTGGATTTGAATTGCAAAGAGCCCAAGTGTAGGTATATATTTTATTTTGAATCCATAATGTTTGATAAAATGCTTGAAAGAAAATTGATTAATTATATTTCTATCTTGATGAATTTATAATTTATTTTCGTTTCTTCAGTATTTTGTTTGGGACTAGAAACAATTAAATTTGTGAAAAGTTGATTGAAAGAACTTACAATTACAGATACATAGCTTGCGTTCATTGGGTTACAATTACAGATACATAGCTTGCGTTCATTGGGTTTTCTTTATTTTTGCTCATGCTGATGTTGGTTGTATGATGTATTAGCCTCTAATTGACACAGGTGGAAACAAATTAACTTACCTTTGGATAAAAAAGCGGTTATTTCTTTAAAGATATACTTTGTTTTTAACTATTGACGGTTAAGGATAATTTAGAAGTGAATTTTTAAAACGATTACCATAATCTGCACATATTATATATGTCTTGCTTATTGTAGACTTTTACCATGTAGATGGAAGCAAATTATCTTAAGTCTATGAAATGAGATGTGCTTAGGGTTAATAATTATATTCAAGTTTCTTTAGAAGCCTCTAAAGTGACACCCCATATTATCCAGTAATATTTATTTTAAGCAGAAAATAACTTCATAAATGGGAATATTTAAGAGTCATGTCCTTCAACCTAAGAATACATGTGACAAATGTAAAGTGTGTGCATTAATGCTAAGGATGACAAAAATTAAGAGCGATATGGATATGATGATTGTATTTTACTTTGAAGAAAAAGACAATATATTGCAATGATTGTTATATTTAGTTTCACTAATGATTGTTATTAATGATTTCTTTTTCAGGCATAATGGCTATAAAACTGTGTTATTAAAACTTTTGGTTTGGTATTGCTTTACAAGTGTAATCTGTGTAGGACAGTCAAGCTCCTTTGTTTGACTTGCTCTTCCTTTACATTTAAAAAGGTACTACTGATGCTGTAATACTCTATGCCTCTTTTATGCAGCTTAGGTTGTATGCAAGGTTTGTTGCAAGAGGATATATTAGTTCCTAAAGCTAGCAAAAGTGCTTTTGGCTTTCAGTAAATTTCTGTTGTATCTATAGCAATTCAATATCTTAAATTTTGCCTTTAAAAACCAGGCTTTTCCAAGTGGCGCATAGAATTGAAAGACTTGCTACATTCTTTTAGCCAGTAAGACTTTCCTATTAAGTGCCACATTAGCTTACTCTCTTCAACCTATATTTTAGCATGCCTGAACTGCTACACAATCTCTTCTAACCTCTTGACATTTGCTATTTCTGTCTCCACTCTTTCCCATTCATTTGATCATTTTGCTATGAACTCATTTGGCCTTAACTATAGGGTTTGTCTTGGGTGATAATATTTAGGTTCTATTAAACCATTTCTTTTGTTTATTTTTCCATAAGGATTATGTCAGTAAGAACAAATGACTATATTTTCCAAGTGTTTATTTTTCCAGTAAGTATTTTATTTTGTAATTCTCATTTGATCCGTCTTCTTTTGTTTCTATACAAATAAATCTCCTGTGGTGGAGCTTAATGCTCTAAAACATTGAAAGAGAATCACAAGTAGCATATGCAGTCAGTTCTTCCAAAGTTAAACACATTTTTTCTTTTGTTTTACTTTGTGACAAATAGTGATGTCTTTATTTAACTTCAATTGAACTGGTGCTTCTTTTTTTGTTTTATTGGAGTCATTTGCAATTTGTGGAGCCAAGAATAAATGTTATGTTAATCGAAAATTGTATTGATGGAGCATGTAACTACAATTTTTTTGGTTCAATGACAATTAGCGCTGCCCCTATATAACTTCAAGTGAGTTGATGCTTCCTTTTTTCTTTATTGAAGTCATCTACAATTTCTGAAGCCAAGGATAGATGTAATGTTTATGGAAAATTGTATTGATGCAACATGTAACTAATTAGTGAATGCCATTAGTAATTTGCATTTAGCTTTTGTCTCTTTCTTTTTCTTCTCCTTTTTTCCCCCAAATTTGCTTTAATTATTACAATTATTTAATGCATTTAGAAATCTATGACTTCCCTCTTTAATATTTCCAATAAACCCTCCTTCCTCATTTACTACTTCTACTTTCTATTTATTCTATTGAAGTGTCATATTATTCATCCAACTCACAAGACTCCTCATATGTCCCATTAAAACACAAAATGGTTAACATTTCTCCGTTATTTACTTACCCATTAAATCAAATTCATCGTTTTGGCCTTCCTTTAACTCTCTTTGTTTGGACTTTTCCTCCTTTTATCAAATACGTCAATGCCCGCCTCTTCAGAACTAAAACCCATTAATTTGGTTTTTTATATTTATATATAGATTTTCAATTCTCCTTCCACCTCCGCAGAAGTTGCCAAAGTACAAGCAGGGTTGGAATGTCTCTTTGAGGTGAGTTTTTCCTTTTCTGTTTTCCCTCATTCATCTTTAGTTTGTTTGGTGCAAATTGCATTTTCTCCCATTATGCAGAAGTTTAAATGTTTGATTTGCATGTTACAAAAATCTGTTATAGCTCGCTGCTAAAGTGAACCAGTGTAATGGGTCTTTCAAAAATAAATTATCATTTTTGGACAAGGCTCGCAGCTTGATATATTATTGTTCAATTCCTGATACTCTTGGAATATTAAAAAATGTGATAAAAATAACATAGATAAATAAAATAGAATGTTGATCTATTTTGTAAAATGTCAATGTAATGCATATTTCTTCTCTCTCTCTCTCTCTTTATATTCAACTAAATTTTAAATATTCTAAAAGTATTTAAATTGATTAGAATGGATAAGGTCAATATATGAAGCTCAAGAAGTTTTGCCAAAATAATAGGGATGATCTTTAGCGTTAACAAACCAATCATTGCTGCAATACTATCGGGGTATGACTCAAGAGAATTGTATCTACATTTAACTATTGAATTTTGGTGTTTTTTTTTTCCTTAGGAATTTTGATGGGAAGTCAGTAATCAGTTTTTCATGGCCTTACTTGGATGTTTTCTAATGACTCATTGTAATGTACACATTTTGATTACTTAAAAATTTTCTTGCGAAAGCTGAATTGGATCTGCCGTTAACTCTTTTTTTATCAGGCTTGGTGCATCACAAAGAGGTCCCCCTCTTCTCAACAATGTTCAACTCTCTATGCATAGTCAATGTAACAATTTGCCTTTTATGTAATTAAAAAAAAAAAAAAAAAAAAAAAAAGTGTTTGGCTTCAGCTTTGCTAAGTTTTTTGAGAAAGAGCTTTGCTAAGTTGATAGGTTATTTTTCTAAAATCATTGGTTTATATGTTCTGCTTTGGGTGAAAGCCATAGACCTTGAAAAGATAGACAGTTCCAAAACTACTGCATGAACCTTCGGAGAACAGGAGTAGTAAAGTTGATTTGGAAGAACAATGACTTTCTTAGAATCAATCAATGCCCATGTAACTAAAGTTCAATTGGCAATGAGTAAAAAGTATTAATTTTTCTGCTCATAAGAAGTCACTTTTTTTTACTTTTTCCCTCAAACTTCTTAATGAGAAGGGAATTTGGCATATAGTTACAAATTTTCATTAATTTTTTTTTTTTGGGGCGGGGGGGGGGGGGGGGGGGGGGGGGGGGGGGGGTGTTGAGCTCATTGGCATAGCAGTAGCATCATACTTCTGGTAGAGGTGTCATTGAACAGATCTCCAGGCGACCACAGAATGTCGTATTTTAACACTTCCATACAAACATTTAAGACTATTAGAAGAAAATACCCTTTGGAGGCTGCCGCAGAAACAAAAATTGGTTCTACAGGGCTGCACTTTAGATCCAAGACACTGCAGCACCAAAAAGATGTTAAGAGTAAACACCAAGGAAGAGGAGAATTGCAGCCATAGTATATATAGGATAAACCTTGGAAATGCTTCAGTTGTGCTGAGATCACAGACAACTCTCTTTGCATCAACATTCCATGCTTTAATGCCTCCATCAGCTGTGCCTATGAGAAGCTTTTGTCAAAAAGAACCACAAAACTTAAAAGAATGAATTTCGATCTCAAATAATCAACATCATTCAATATCAAACCATATATGCAATCACTCATAAAGGCCAATTTACATACCAAGCGGTCAGATTTACACTCCCAGTCAAGTGACATGATCTCTGCCCCACAATAAATGGTCGCATTTCTTGATGCCGGAGTTGAAGAGTCATATGTCCATATCCTTTGTTTTAAACGTGTGGAGAATAATAAGGAATCAACTTGAAATCAGCACATAATTAGAAATTTAAAAAAAGGTACATGCACCAAGCCTTCTCAAGCATGCTCAACAACCAAGGTAGTCACAACTCAAATTAATATCCCATCTACACAGGATAAATCTAGAAATTGTTTCTTTACTTCTTCTTTTCCTCTTTTTTGAGAAAAGGGGTGGGGATCCATCTAAATCCATTTTAGCATATAGGAATTTCAATATATACAAGCCATAAGGGACAAGGAATCTTAAACCCTTACATTAAATCTTTATTAAGTTTAATGTTACCTACTTGCAAAAAAGAATACCTTACTGTACCATCTATAGAAGCACTGGCTATATTGTTCCCTGATGCAGAAAAGCGGCACCGACTGATTGGACTTGTGTGACCCAAAAATGTCTCCTAAAAAACCATGGTATTCCAGAAATTAGAGACACTCCAATAAAGAATAGCTTAGACATACAGGAAAAGAACAAAATGTCTTTGTAGAAAGGTACAAATTGATAAATGAACATGATCTAAATCTAAAAACTTCAAATTTTGAAATATGGATTTATCAGATATTTTACCTGAAAGTCTACTTTAACTTCTGGAAATTCTTCTTCTATGTGAACTTCTCTGCCATTTTCTGCCACACCAAATTCAATATTTACTAAACCGGCAATGAGTTCATAAATACTGTCACAATTAACTCACATATTCAGGTAAAAAACATGAAATCAGAAACCAGATTAAAAAGCTCAACCTGCAATACCATACAGTGAAAAAATTAATTTGACTGTTTCCTCAGGAAAAAAAAAAAAAAAAAAAAAAAAAACCAAACAAACAAATAATGAGTTCTCAAACTGGTTCAGTAAAATAAATGATTCTTTACATTACCATGCTGTCAACCACTCATACAGAATCTTGATTCTCTTTAGATCTCTTTAAAGATTATATCTACATTTTAGCCATCTTTTGCTGTTCAGATTGACAATACCATTTCACACATCAACTCTCTTGCCACTGCAGTCATATCTTTTTTCCCTAAATATTCTACATTAGCCAATGGATCTGCTCATATAATGAAGCATAAATGTAGGGTTACTTTACACATTTTTCAAATTTGCAAATTTTTTACATTATTTGCCCTTATCTTTCACAACTGCTCTACTAGACTTCTCTAAATTTACAGGTTTCTGATATCATCTATCTTATCTTCCCACTAATGAAAGCTCAACACGTCACCCCATAAATGTCAACTACTCCTATAATTTTTATAAAAAAAACTTCCATTAGCTTGTTCACTATCATGAACTTATGGAAGAGAGACTGTACAGAACAGCAATCTACCAATACAGGGGCCATCTTGCCACATTTGACTGGAATCACCAGTTCTACCATCTCCCATATCAAGATTTGATGAAGTGGTTGAATCATGAAACAACTTGGACGTGGTAAGCTCAGATTGAACTTGAGAAGGCCCAGTAACAAAATCTTGATTCAGCACTGTTTCAGCTAATTGTGGAGTAGAAGGAGCACAGGCTTCATGTATCTCCCTGTATATAATAGAATCTTCTTCATGCATAAAACTTGATGAACTTTTGGTTTGTCCTATGCTTGCATCCAGTAGAGATGAAGCATTACTGAGTTCCAAAAAAACAAAAAGGATGACATATATCAAGATAGTTCTATCTATAGCTGTTATAGTCATAATAGATGTTAGAACATATGTGATTCACTTGTTAGGAACATATGTCACTATTTTATGTAATTGGCTAATCCTTTGACAAAACGCACTTTACTTGTATTTTGGTAAATCTAGGATGTGTTTAATACTTTAAGAAACTGTGTTGAAGACATGCAAGTTTGTCCAAGATTCAAGCTGAAGAAGTGTTATTCATTAAAGCTCGACACCTAGCTCGACAACTAGCTCGACAACTAGCTATCCATCGAGCTTAAGAAGCTGTTCTAGCCCCGAGGCTTGACAGCTGCTCGACAGCACCTCGACAGACAGCTATTTATCAAGCTTTATGAAAAACAGAATTTTAGTTCTGTTTTGACTTTAATCCGTGATTATGTGTTTGGGCCTTCTTCTTTTCTAACCTTAGACATATAAAAGGATTATTTTAAGAGCCGTCAAAGTGTACACAAGTTGCACAAGTGTTGAGTAAAGTTTGTTCAAGCAATTTGTAACCAGAGACAAAGTTTTTGCCCTAGTTCATCATTCTTGTGAAGAAGTTGCTGTGTATGTGCACCGTAGGGTTTTGTGACCAAGCATCTTCTTGATCTTCATCGTTGGGATGAACTGAAGAACTTTGCAGCCAACAACCTTATTTAGTTGGTGATTGAAGTCGCGTACTGGGATCCGTTAATTAGTTAGTCACGTACTTGGGAGCCGTGCATCGGAAAGGGAAATTGTCACTACAGAATAAGTCCAATTGGGTATTGGGGTAAAGGTTCAACTGTAGGTTAGTATAAGGTACTGGGATTCCTTTACTTGTAACCGCTTGTTTTGATAATAGTGGAATTTCGAGAGTGGTGACCTGAAAATCACTCGGTGAGGTTTTTGCCATTAGGTTTCCCCCATTCGTAAACAAATCACCGTGTTATTTATTTTTCGCTGCATAATTAGTTTATTGGAGATTTGTTTGTGCTACCACGCGCTTTGCATGTTAATTTGATTAATTAATAAACTTGGTTAATTAATCAATTAATTTATCATAAGGGGCCAATTTGTTTTTGGCCTATCAAGTGGTATCAGAGCAGGCACACTTTGATTAGGGTTTAATCTTTGCTGTGTTGATCCATTGACCCTTGTTTGTCATGGATAGAGGACAGTCGTTAATCATACCTCCTTTATTTGATGGCACTAACTATGCATACTGGAAAGTACGCATGAGAGCTTTCTTGTAGTCTTTAGATGAGAAAGTGTGGCAAGCTGTTAAGATAGGCTAAATCAAGCCGAAGGAAGTGCGGCCGACTAGGATGATGCCAAGATCAAGGCGTCAAACTTCAACAGCAGAGCATTGAATGCCTTATTCAGTGCGGTAACCAATGAGGAGTTCAAGAAGATATCCTCCACTGAAACTGCTAAGGAAGCATGGACCATCCTCTAGATAACCTATAAGGGAACAAAGGTTGTTAAGGATTCAACGCTTTAGAGGCTCACTACAAGCTTTGAAGAGATTAAGATGGAGGAGGATGAGTCGTTCAATGAGTTTTATGCCAAGCTCAAGGACATAGTGAACTCAGCTTTCAATCTTGGGGAAACTATTCCTGAACCCAAGATTGTGAGAAAGGTGCTCAGATCTTTACCTGAGAGATTCCATGCTAAGATTACGGAAATTGAGGAATCAAAGGACATTGACAAGATTCCTTTGACAAAGTTGGTTGGAAATCTGCAGACTTACGAGCTAGGGTTGACTAGGATTGGCAAGACAGGTAAAGGCAAGAGCATGGCACTGAAGGCCAAGAGCAGTGTGACTGATGAGTCTTCAGATGATGAAGATTCTAAGATGAAGTCCTACATCACCAGGCAGTTCAAGAAGTTTATGAAGAATGCCAATGGAAAGGGCTTCGACAAGGACCGTAGGCAATCCAGTTCTTTTCAGTTCAAGATCCAAGACAAAGGGAAGAAGGATGCAAGGGATGGCGGTCAGTACATTGTTCCTGCAGGACCTAAGTGCTTTGGGTGTCAAGGCTTCGGTCACATGAAACAAGAGTGTCCTACATATCTCAAGAGCATTAGGAAGAGTAAGGCACTTGTTGTTACCTTGAGTGACACCGAGCCTGAGGATGATTCCGATAATGAGGATGACGGAATCTTGAATGCCTTCACTGCCACTGTTAATCCTACTGACAGGATTGTTGAAGATGTGGTTGAAGAAAAGGAATTGGTGGAATCCAAGTTTGAGAAGATGGATGATCAAAATGATATCCATACAGCCTATGAGAAACTATACAAGCTTTCTGAGGAACATGAGAAACTTTACAGGCTGACCACCAAGAAGCTCAGTGATGTGGAACTTGATCGTGAAGAGCTTTCCACAAAATTTGATGAGGCTAATAAGACTATTGGAGCACTGAGGTACGAGAAAAATTTCTTGGCTGAGAAGACCAAGAAGCTTGTAGCGGAGCTGTTTCAAGTCAGAGCACAATTGGAGAGGACTTCAAGTGCAAAGCTTGATGAGATGCTCAGTCTTCAGAAATCTGCTTCTGATCGAACAAGTTTAGGGTATGGTTTCTCGTCCTCTAATACTGCTTCTACTAGTACTACTATTTTTGTTCCTCCTAGCAATAATGTTGAAATTGAGAACAATAATGTTAAAACTATTTTAGCTAGTGAGAACTTAGACAAGGGAAAATCTATCTTAGGAGCACCCCCTAAGCAAAATAAGAAGGAAGATAAGAATCCTAGGGCTAAGAAGGCTAACTCTCAAAAGCCTAAACAAAAAAAGCAACATCTTTGTCATCATTGTGGAGTTGCCGGTCATACTCAACCAAATTGCTATAAGTGGCTTGCCACTCAACAGAACAACGGCATGATAGCATCTGGAAGCTAGAATCAGCTTCAATCCTCTCTTGCTCCCCTTGGAGATCTTCTCAAAGCCCTCATGTTCTTTTCGAACTTGAACGGTTTTAATTCTTCCCCCCCACCGCCGGTTCAAGGGTTTAATCAAAGGAAAGGTTCTTCTAGGGTGTGGAAGGAAAATGGCTCCAAGTGATTCTATCACTTTTCTTTCTATCTCTTATTGTTTTTGTGTGTGCATTACTTGTGTGTTTTGCTTTCAATTTTTGAGTCAGTCTAGTTTTTGTACTTTTCTTTGTTTAACTTGTTTTTGTTTGTTTTCAGTTTTGATCATTTTGTTTTTAAATATAAAAAAAAAAATGAAAAATCAGAAAAATACAAAAACAGTGTGTGTTATGTGTACATTGGTACTTGTATACCTTGGATGGCCATTGAAACAAAGTTTTCTAAACTTTGGATCTCTTGTAGCTTAGATGAGCATCTCTATGCACAACTAAGAAAGTGAGCTTTGTGGCTCTTGTTTGTGATGAGTAAGATTAAGTTATCTCTTGTACTTAACACTCGTATCACTCTTTTTGAAGGGAAGGACTAGAAAATTCTAAGAGAAAGGCATAAATAACCATCTCACCACTATTGCCCGCCAATCATAATATGACACATGTATGCTTCGGCATAGCAAAAGTGCAGTGTCAATGACATTTGTGTGCTTCAGCATAGTAAAATTGGAATGTCAAATGCTTACCATCATTGGGTATTTCTTTTCTCTCTCTTATATGCCTATGCATGATTTGCTTAAATAAAAATATGCAAAGAAAATGAAAAGAAAAAAGATCAAAAATGCTTTAAATATGATTGCAAGCGTGTATTCTAGGAGATGTGGGAGTTATAGGATGTACCTCGAAGGTGATAGTCCCCATCAAACAGTTATGATTGTGTGTGAGTTAAAGTGATATTCTCATATCTCAAATCGTCATAACATGTATACACTTATGCGATTTTGCGATGTTTTTCACATACAACACGCAATATTCTTTGCTACTCTTGATACATGTGCAGGTACAATGTGATTTGGCCATCACAAGTTTTACATGTGTTAATGTATGCTCACTAAACTGTCTTGACTTGTTTTTAATATAAAATTGGTTAGACTTGTTTAGTGCGTGTGTGTGTGTTTTTGGGATCATTGTGCTTAAAATTTTTGTTGAGAGATGATATTGAGAGCTTAAACTGTTGATTGGATCTTTGGTTGAGTTGCATGCTTGATTGCATTCATATCTATGTTTTTCCCTTCTTGAAAAACGATTTTTAAGTAATCTCGACACCTCCTCGATACCTCCTTGACACCTGGCTATCTGTCGAGCTCTTAAGGTCTTTACTTATCGCAATCTCGATAGATCCTCGATAACTGGTGGATCGAACGAGAATGTTCCTGGATCCTCTATAGCTTCTCGACACCTGGTGGATCGATCGAGCCTCATCTCTTGTGTCTGATGTTTTGTACCTTGACATTTGCTCGACACCTGTATCTGTCGATGGCCAAATCCTCGACACTTGGCTCGACACCTTTCGACACCTTCTTCTGTCGAGATTTACTGAACCTCTATATATAGGTTCTGTGCAATCCGTTCTTCATTTCTGTCGATCTCACTCTCGATACCTTTGTCTCCTTTCCTCCCAAAACATCTTCTCTCACTCCATACCTCTACCAAAATGATTTTCAAGCTTTTTTCAAGGCTTTTTCTACACTTGGTAAGTTTCTTCTCCTTCATTTACATGCATTTCATGTTTTAAAACCTAGGATTTGGGGGTTTTTCAAAATTGATGAGTTATTATCGAAATTTTGGGATGGGTTTTCACTTAAATGAGTTTAAAATCTCATGCATTGCATCATAGTAGCATAATAACAGTATTACCATGCATTTAGATGTGTGCAAATTGATTGTGTGCTAGTAGGATTGGATTGGTCTGAGCCCATGATGTAATTTCTTTTGCATATCACATGTTCATGCATTTCCCATGCATACGTACTTTCTTTTCAATATACTTGTTATATTTTAACTGCGTTGGAGCTTTTCTGATTGTCTTTCTTTCTCTCCCCCCCTCTTTCTGTTTACGTTAGTCGTGTCTATGGCACCTAAGCCTAAGTCAGCTCCGTCCCAAAACCCTTTGCACTCTAGGACATCGTCTTCTTCTGATCCGACTCCTTCTCATATTCGGTTCCGTGATGAGGATGCCCGAAAGGACTTCTCGGAGAACTTTTCTAGATGAGGTGTTCATTCGGAACGCCGAGTCATTTTGGCGAACTTCGCCGACACTGACCTTCCCACTGTCATTCACAGTCAGGGATGGGAGTCACTGTGTGACGTACTGGTCACTTGTCTGACCGTGCTGATCTAGGAGTTTTACTCCAACATGCATGGTTTCGATTTTTCAATACCTCTCTTTTCTACTCGCGTTCAAGTTACGTGCATTGTAGTCACACCACAGCTTGTTACGGATGTGCTTCATGTTCCGAGGGTAAAGCATCCTGACTACCCCAGTTGTGAGCGTCTGCGGACTGTGTCCAAAGACAAGATGATTTCCGCTTTCTGTGAGCGTCCTATAGATTGGGGTGATTGTCAGTTCACACCATGTCGGCCTTTTGCTAAAGGTCCTAGATTCATGAACATGGTGATGACTTTTGTTTTGCACCCACTCTCTCACTATACTCTATCACAGAGCCTCGTGCTCGATTTTTGCTTTCTTTATTAGAGCACCTCACTATAGATTTTCCATCACATTTCATTCTTTCTATCTTAGATGTGTATAGGGATACAACTACCCGTGATAAGCTCATTTTCCCTTCGGCTATCACGCATATTCTATGCCATTTTTCTGTTCCTTTTCCCTCTTCTAACCATTTTCTTGTCATGTGTGCCATAGAACATCATGGCGCAGCTACAGTGCATGGATGCTTGCCTTGATATACTCTCTACGGAGTTGTATCAAGTGAACGTTCGTGTCGGTCGTATTGCACGGCGACAGGCAACCATGGGTGGTTATGCTCCTGAAGCTTCTCCTCCACCACCTCCTCTAGTGGCTTCTGAGTCTGAGGATGATGATGGTGATGATGGTGATGACGATGATGCTTCGGATGATGATAATGGAGATGCTAGCTCTACCGATGAGATGTCTACTTGACACTCTTACCCTTTGTCACTTATGACAAAAAGAGGGAGTAGTTTTGGATATAAGAGTAGTCATTCTTAGGGGAAGAGTTAGTATAGGAAATTTTGTTAGGGGGAGTGTTGTTATTTGAGGGATGTAGTGAGGATTACATGTATCTTTTTCTTTTCTCTATTTTCAGATACATTTATTCTTGTACATGGGTCTTGTGACCATTTTGACATACATTGTACTTATATCTTCTTTTTATATGTTGATGTATGTTTCTTTCACCTACCCTTACATGTGTTGTTTCTTTTCTCTCTTTATGCATATGCTTCTTATTATGTGTATGCAATCTATTATTTCTGTTTCACACAAAGATGCCTTGATGAGTTTTGTTTAAAAGTGTTTTAGAAATACAGGTTGTCAAAGTCTTCTTGCCATAAACTCTCTTCTTGCAAAGTTTTTCAAGAGTTTGTGTTAGGATATATTTTATTGTATTCAACAAGTGAATATGAGTTGAGTGATTTATGACTTCTCTCATATGTTCATTTGTTTGTTGTGGTTTTGTCACGGATTGCCAAAGGGGGAGATTGTTAGGACATATGTGATTCACTTGTTAGGAACATATGTCACTATTTTATGTAATTGACTTATCCTTTGACAAAACGTACTTTACTTGTATTTGGGTAGATCTAGGATGTGTTTAATACTTCAAAAAACTGTGTTTCAAGATCAAGTGTTGAAGACATGCAAGTCTGTCCAAGATTCAGGCTGAAGAAGTGTTGTTCATTAAAGCTCGACAGCTAGCTCAATAACTAGCTATCCATCAAGCGTAAGAAGCTGTTCCAGCCCTAAGACTCGATAGCTGCTCGTCAGCACCTCGACAGACAGCTATCTGTCGAGCTTTATAAAAAACAGAATTTCAGTTCTATTTTGACTCTAATATGTAATTATGTGTTTGGGTCTTCTTCTCTTCTAACCCTAGACATATAAAATGATTATTTTAAGGGCCGTCAAAGTGTACACAAGTTGCATAAGTGTTGAGCAAAGTTTGTTCAAGCAATTTGTAACTAGAGACAAAGTTTTTGCCCTAGTTCATCATTCTTGTGAAGAAGTTGCTGTGTATGTGCATCGTAGGGTTTTGTGGCCAAGCATCTTCTTGATCTTCATTGTTGGGACGAACTAAAGAATTTTGCAGCCAACAACCTTCTTTAGTTGGTGATTAAAGTCGCGTACTGGGATCCGCGCATTAGTTATTCACATACTTGGGAGCCGTGCATCGAAAAGGGAAATTGCCACTATAGAACAAGTCCAATTGGGTATTGGTTAAGGGTTCAACTGTAGGTTGGTATAAGGTATTGGGATTCCTTTACTTGTAACTTCTTGTTTTGATAATAGTGGAATTTTAGGAGTGGTGACCTGAAAATCACCCGATAGGGTTTTTGCCATTAGGTTTTCCTCATTCGTAAACAAATCACCGTATTATTTATTTTCCACTGCATAATGAGTTTATTGGTGATTTGTTTGTGCTACCACGCGCTTTGCATGTTAATTTGATTAATTAATCAATTTGGCTAATTAATCAATTAATTTATCACAAGGAGTCAATTCGTTTTTAGCCTATCAATGGAAATAGCAATGACCATTCCTTACCACTTTAACCGACCTAATTGAGCTTCTTTTTCCTCCAGTAAAGCTTGAAGTTGTGACAACTTAATATTGAGTTGCTTTATATCCTTTCTAAGACGGTTGGCAGTATTCTTCTCTGCACTGATCTTTAATAGGGCAGGGAGGCGTGGTGTGGTTAAGGATATATTCTCAAAACTCAGTCAGTAATAAATTGACTTTTTCTTTTAAAAAAGAAAAACGAAAAAAAGAATTTTTTTTTTTTTTTTTTAAATATCCCATATCATGTAATTATTGGTGGAAACAAATCAAAGAGAATGAATGAGCTCACCTTTTTTGGAGAAGCGCACATGAATATTGAGGAAAGAGATGGCATAAAAAAAAAATGGCTTACCTTATTTTAGAATTCCATTTAACACCCAAAGACACACTTCACAATCATTAAACTTGAAGGCTTTTTTCTTTTTTTGGGAGGAAACTTGAGGGCATTTTTTAAACAAAACTCTTTTTAAAATAATGGTTGTGAACAATGCATTAGCTTTTTTTTATGACGTGAAACCTCACTAAGGTAGGGCCTTTTGGATCCACCCCTAGGGAGTAAATGCATTGGAAATATAGGGGAATGGTGAAACCAAAGTATCAAATTATATTATATTATATTATATTTTATATTTATATATATATGAATTGCTTTGAAGGCTATGAGTTCCATTGAAGATCTCACTAAAGAAGTTCCTCACAGAAAGACGTAAGGCCTCATACCATTCCTTTGAGAAATAAATATGAAATTCAGGATCCAGGTTTGGGTTCTTTATATATGGAATGGCTGCACCACATGCCCAAAATTATAAATCAAGGAGAAGGTAGTCCAGTAGAACACAATAGAATGAATAAAAGAGAAACCCACCAAACCATGCAGTCTAGTCCTTGTAAAAGCTCGAAAATGTGTTAAAAACACAAGAGCTGTTTAGACCCCTAAATAAAAGTTACGGCTCGATAGATTTTACACTAACTTAATTCTAAGTGCGGAATAGTGTAAATGCAAGCGGATAAACAAACAAGCTACTCTAACACATATTCATATAATCACAACAGTAAAATGAAATGTAAAAGAGTAGGGAAGAAGAATGCAAACACAGATAACACGCTGATATGTTATCGAAGAGGAAACCGAAGAACTCGGCAAAAAACCTCTCCGCAGCCCTCTAAGCGGTATCAATCCACTAGACAATTAGTTGGGATACATGGATTAGCAAGAGACCCTCCAAGCCTAATCTACCCATTGTACCTAAGCCCTTTAAGCTCCTACTCCAACAAGGCTTCTCGGAACCGTGTCCTATCTAGCTCTCCAGATCCCGCAACAAGCTCCATGTTGCATCTGCCATCCTTGGCTTCTTCCAATGCTTCCCAATAGCACCAAACGATCACTTGACACTCTGAAAGGGTGTGTTAAGTGTTTAGGCTATCAACATTTCAATGGTATGGAAATGGAAAGGTAGGAGTTGAGGAAAATCCACAAGCTATTGTGTAGAGGATTTTGGGTATAACAATCTCTAACTCTCAAGTTGTTTTGCTAGGGTTTTCTCTCAGAAGCACTCCTTTACATTTGTGGGTAATGTGGGTATATATAGTGTGGGTACAGAAAGTGTGTATCAGATAATACAGTCTGGCAGAACAGAATATTTCGTGGGTGTCTTACGGGAAGGCCTTACCCGTGAGATACTCGCGAAACACAACTGTCTCCATCTGTACTGACTCTTCGCATTCCAATCATGTGCAAGGCACATGCTTCACTTCGTGGGATGATTAGTCGCAAGCTACCCGTGAGAAATCTTCTAGCTTCAATTGCTTGAGTCTTCACACTCTCTCCACTACAACAAAATGTAACTATAGTGACAAATTTTAGTGAGGAAAATTTTTTCGTCACAAAAAAGTACCATTTAGTGACGAAATTTATATTTCGTCACTATATATAAAAAATAGTAACATTTAGTGACGAAATTTAGATTTCGTCACTATAGGGTGTGATAAATTCAGGGCGCCAAACAAAACTGGAGGCGGGAAACCAAATTGATCTATAGTGACGAATTTTTTCGTCGCTAAAAGTTTAAGTTTTTTGTGACGAATAATTTCGTCACTAAAAGGTGCTACTGGTCATGCTATTAGTGACGAAACTCGTTTCGTCACTGAATGTCACAATCAGTGACGAAAATAAATTGTCGCTAAATGGAAAACGGTGGCCATTAGTTTTATTTTTTGCGACAAACCCGACTTCTTCGCTAAAGGCATAAAACAGTGACGAAATCAAATCGTCACTAAAGGTGAGGTATATATATAACACTTCAGCTCCATTTTTTTTTTTCCACACATCAGGCCCTTAATTCGAAACTCTCTCAAGCTCTCCCTCACACTCTCTTAAGCCAGCCGACGCCGACGCCGACCCAGGCTTTCGCTGGCGACGTCGACCTCAAACCCATTAAACCCATCGCGACGCTTTAGCTCCGATTTCGATTTCTCTGTTTCACGACTCTTTAGCTCCGATTTCTCCGTTTCACGATGCTTCAACTCCAATTTCTCCTTTTCGCGACGATTCAGACGCCGATCGCGACACTTCAGCTCCATCTGCGACGCTTCAATTCGCGACGCTGCCGGCGACGCTTCATTTCGTGACGCTGCCGACGATGCTTCATTTCGTGATGCTTCCAGAGACCCTTCGCCTCCCACCCAACCAGTGACCCTTCGCCTCCTAAACATGTACTGGGTATTTTTTTTTTTTTTTTCCTTTTGAGTTAATTTTTTTTGTTTCCTTTGGAGTTAATTTTTTTGTTAATTTTTGTTTAATGATTCTAAATGCTTGATGTTAATTTTTCTGCCTTGTCCGTGGTGTTCGTATGAGAACTCCAGTTTTTTTTTTTTTCTTATTTGGGATTTGTTCTCTGTTTGTCTAAGTTGTGAATCCCATATAGAAACTGTTCTCATTTTGTACAGATTGTTTTGGATTAGGGCTGTGCTGTTGTTGTTTGTGAACTGGAATGGTGGTTGTGGTTGTGGAATGGTGATTGTTATAGCATTTTGTTGACTTTGATGGTACCCTTTTTGGGTTAGCTGAAATTGTTGTGAAATGTTTTTGGGTCTCAGTTTTGGGTCTTCACTTTGATAAAGCCAGAGATGTTTACTCTAAACTTATTAGAGCTTTAGGTCTTTAAATGGGTAATATTTGGTGTAATATTTGAGCTGTGTTTAGATTTTGAGAAATTTTCATTTGGTTTAGGTGAGAAATTTGATTGAGAAACGATAGATAGGTAGTTGTCATTGTGAATAAGAGGAGAAATTATATGGGTTCTGAGAAAAAAATTGTTTGCTATGATGCTTGTGTTAGAATTCTGGGAAAATTTTGTGGTTTAGTTAGTTATTTATTTTTTTGATTTCTCTCTGTTTTATGGTTTAGTTAGTTATTTTAGATTATTGTTTGTGTTCCTCAATTTTCAATTTTGTTTCTCTTTCTGCAGGAAAGCATTTCAACAGTAAGTGTCCCTTTGGCAACAACTAGTGATTGATCGGTGCCTTCGCTTCTTCTTTTTATTATGAGAGGATCATTTTCAAGACTGAAGTATTTATAAATTTAACTTTTCTTTTGCAGGCTAAATACACATTGTTTGCAATAACTTTGGATTTTTTCTGAAAGTTGTAAGCTTAGCTTGAGCAAAGTAAGTAAATTTTAGTTAAAAACTTATAAAACTCTATACTTGTGATGTTGGAAATTAGATTTGTGGTGGTATGTTGTGTTGGAGCAAGCGGGTGGCTTGCATGGTGTTATAAGGTGGTTTAAATACATATTGGGAGTGTTTTTTAAATTCTTGCAAATGTGAATGAAACTTGTTGATTAGTAGCAATTGTGTTCCTTTATTCAATTTCAATACTTGTAAGCATTATAGTTGTGATGTTTGTGATTGGTTTTGTGGTGGGTTGTTGTGTTGGAGCAAGTGGGTGGCTTGCGTGGTGTTATAAGGTCGTTTAAATTCATATTGAGAGTGTTTTTAATTTCTTGCAAATGTGAATGAAACTTTTTGATTAATAACAATTGTGTTCCTTCATTCAATTTCAATACTTGTAAGCATTATAGTTGTGATGTTGGAATTTTGTTTTGTGGTGGGTTGTTGTGTTGGAGCAAGCGAGTGGCTTGCATGGTGTTATAAGGTGGTTTAAATTCATATTGGGAGTGTTTTTAATTTCTTGCAAATGTGAATGAAACTTGTTGATTAGTAGCAATTGTGTTCCTTTATTCAATTTTAATACTTGTAAGCATTATAGTTGTGATGTTTGTGATTGGTTTTGTAGTGGGTTGTTGTGTTGGAGCAAGCGGGTGGCTTGCATGGTGTTATAAGGTGGTTTAAATTCATATTGGAAGTGTTTTTAATTTCTTGCAAATGTGAATGAAACTTGTTGATTAGTAGCAATTGTGCTCCTTTATTCAATTTCAATACTTGTAAGCATTATAGTTGTGATGTTTGTGATTGGTTTTGTGGTGAGTTGTTGTGTTGGAGCAAGCGGGTGGCTTGCGTAGTGTTATAAGGTCGTTTAAATTCATATTGGAAGTGTATATTTGTGTGTGCAATGTATATTTATTTAAGTATTAATATAGACTTGTGCATTCATGAATAGGATAGAACTTTATCTAAGTAGCTTATAGACTTAGATGTTAGAATACATTATGCATGAGTTGTCCTTATTTTACTAAAGTAGCATTCATCTTGTAATTGTAGTCAAATATAGATAAAAGTTGGATGACAATGGGTAAGACACCCGATGGCAGATTAAGTTATCCATATATTGAAAGGGTCAATGCATTTATTAATTTTGCAAGAGTAGTTGTGGACTTGAGTGGTAATATTCCGTACCCGTGTATTCACTATGGGAATTACTATCGACAATCTCCTAATACTGTGCGTATCCATTTACTTCATCATGGGATTATGCAATCTTACATTAATTGATATAATCATGGAGAACCTCATGTATTGAATGAGAACATTCATGATAATGAAATGTCAGATGGTGATCATATGGATGGCATCGATACCTTGGTAGGTGACCGAATTAGAGGGGAACCAAGAAATGCAACCGAAGATAAGGAGCTGCGTCATTTTGACAAACTTGAGGAAGATGCAAAGCGTGACTTGTATCTGGGTTGCACTGATTATAGTATCTTGAAGTTTGTTATTGAGATGTTGAATGTAAAGGTAATGACCAATTTGAGTAATAAGGGACTTGATATGATGCTAGAATTGCTGACAAAGGTTTTACCGAAAGGTAACTTGGTTCCAAGGTTAACTTATAAAGTAAAGAAGATATTACGTGACTTGGGCATGTCATACGAGCATATAGATGCATGCAAAAATGATTGTGCACTATTTTGGAAGGAAAATGAAGACCTTGATAAATGTCCGGCGTGTGAAGCGCCTAGGTACAAGGATACACGTGCCCAAGGTAAGATGATTCCTCATAAGGTATTGCGTTACTTCCTGTTGACACCGAGATTGAGGAGATTGTACATGTCAGGCCAAAGAGCTAAGGACATGAGATGATATATAGACAAACGTGTGGACGATGGGATAATGAGGCACCCGGCTGATAGTGAGGAGTGGAAGAAATTTGATTTGCAACATCCTGATTTTGCCCTCAAACCTCGCAATGTAAGGCTGGGGTTGGCTATAGATGGATTTAACCCTTTTGGGAATATGAACAACTATAGTATGTGGCCTGTCATACTTATTCCCTATAACCTACCACCTTGGTTGGTTATGAAAGAGCCATATTTTATGTTGTCCTTACTTATTCCCGGTCCCCATCAACCAGGAAATGAGATTAATATTTACTTGAAACCATTGGTTGACGTGTTGAAGGAGTTGTGTGAAGAAGGTGTAGAAACTTATGATGCTTATAATAAAGAGCATTTTCAGATGCGTGCAACTTTGTTGTGGATAATACATAACTACCCTGGATTTGGTAATGTGTTTGGGTGGAGGACAAAGGATTATCATTCTTGTTACACTTGTAACGATGAACCGTATTCAGAAGCTTTGGAAAGTAAAATTGGATTCATTAACCATCAAGCTTATTTGCCTATGGAACATCGTTGGAGACATAGCCGGTTGCATAATGGTTTATCGGAGAAACGGAAGAGATCTTTAGAGTTACAAGTGGGAAAAATATAAGAGCAACTAGATAGAATGCCAAATCTAATTTTAGGAAAGCATCCAAGTAACAAGAAGAGACAACTCATTGGGGAGCCAAATTGGTCAAAGGTAAGTATTTTGTACAAGCTTCCATATTGGAAGAATAAGAAGCTTAAGCACAACATTGATGTCATGCCTGTGGAGAAGAACATTAGTGAGAGTACTTACGGTGCATATTTTTTCATTTTCTTAAACCTTAGTACATTGCATGTTATGATTAATTAAGTATATCTATCTAACACTTGAATGTTAATTAATCAGACAAATAATAATGATGGTCAAGTTCCTGAATTGGCAAAAATCTTCAAAGATGTTCATTTCAATCCAAATACAAATATGTTGATACACCCTGAGGATGAAGCGACATATGTATGTGTATCATTCCATCCCTATCATGTTTGTAAAGCTATAACATATGTAGTATTAATGTTGTGATTGTTTGTTTCTTTCTCTCTTTCAAATGATAGGAAAATATTCTCAAAGTGCAAGAGGATCATTGTCAAGATCCTAATGCAATTCCCCTTACACAAGAGGAGATCTCAAACTTGGTGTTTAAGAAGTCTGGTATTGTAAAAGGACTTGGCATGAGACCTTTCTCTTCTCTAGTAACCACCACCTCCTCTAATTCATCAGTGGAGTATATCCAACGGTTAGAAAATGAGATAATTGAGCTCAAAAAGGCAAAAGCTAGAGATGAAGAGGAGCGAGCTAAGGACCAAGATGCATGAATTAAGCAAGATGAGGTCCAAAAGAATATTCTTAACTTTTTGAGGAGCAAGGGTTATGATGATGCTCTTACTTATGGGGATGGTTCAACTTCAAGTTAAAACACTTTTTGGTTAGTACTTTATTTGCTTTCTACAACTTATACATTAGGAGTTGTGATTTTAATTTATTGGTGTGGTTACTCTTAATGCATTGTTAGAAATGTTTCTTATAACATAGTTAATGTTTTTACTTTACGATTTTAACGAAGTATTGTTTTTATATTTGTGCAGATTTCTTATTGGTGACTTTTAGGGGATTTACTTTTGGTATTACTTGAAGATATATGAGGACATCTTCCGTTAGTTCTAAAATAGGGTTTAGGTAGAGTTATTGTATGTATTGCAAACAATTATTGTATGGAAGGAGTTTGAATTGGATACTTGTTTTATTTTTTACTTGTGGAATGTATGGATTTTTTTATTTATAAATGTGTTGAAATTAATGTGTTATTCAAATGTGAGGTTTTAATAATGTAATGACAAGTTACAGGTTAATATCAAAGCCATGAAAAAAATAAAACAGAAAATACGTTTTAGTGACGAATTTTTTCGTCACAAATATAGCAACAAAAAATTGTTTTAGTGACGAAAATTTCGTCACTAAATATAGCAAAATTTTGTAAGAAATGGTTTTAGTGATGAAAATTTTCGTCACTATATGTGCCTGGATTTTCTTAAAAATAGTTTTAGTGACAAATTTTTTCGTCACTAAATGTACCCCAACATAGTTTTAGTGACGAAATTATTCGTTACTAAATATGATTTAGTAAACTAAAGTGTTTTTAGTGACGAAATATTTTTGTCATTGAATAGTGTTTTTAGTGAGGAAAACATTTAGTGACGAAACGTTTTCGTCACTAAAAGTTTTTTTTTTTTTTTTAAAATCAAATCGGACTTTTAGTGACGAAATTTTTCATCACCAGGACTTTTAGTGACGGGCTACAGTGACGAAATGAGTTTCGTCACTAAAAGTCCAATTTCGTCACTAAAGGTCCTTAGTGACGAAAAATTGGACTCTTAGTGACGAATTTTTTCATCACTGAAAATACATTTTATTGTAGTGCTCTCTCTCTCTAACACACACCTTACAATCACATCCCATAATAAATACAGGGTACAAAAGATTGAATAAAATTATAATCAAATTTGGCAGGGAATAAAAGCCAACTAAATACATAGTTGTAAATCACAACTTTACACCTTGCCCCTCTGCAAAAATTCATTGCCATTCATCTCGAACAAATCTACAACTTTGTCCCTCCTCCCTGATTGTATGGCATGAGTAATATAGTATCGCAGAATTGAGACCTCCAATTTAGACAAAGTAGCAATAAGTACAATTTCAGATGCTGAAGAAAAGCTCTTCTTGAAAAAGCTCAAGAGACCAACTAATTTTTCTGCCTGAAATTTAGGTACGTATACTGAGAAGATTAAGTCTAAAATCTTATCCACTTGAAACCCTTTACCAATTTTGTGCCTAATTCACTCTCAAAAGTTTGCAGAGTATTAGTAAATCCTCTGAAGACAAGAAACTCCCTCACAAGTTCCTCAGCATACTGAATGTTCTCCATCTTTTTCTGCTACACGTACAATGATAAAGATATCTTCAGCCCCATAATTACTACTCCCTCCGCCCCACTTTGTTTGTCCTTTATTCCATTTTGGAATGTCCCAAAATATTGTCCTATTTCTAAAAATAAAAGTCATTAATTTACTAATGTTCCTATTATACCCCTATTAATTTACTAATTCAATTTTTTGATAAATTTATTTAAGGGTAGTTTTGGAAACTTATACATTCTTAAAAGGTAAACAAGATAATAAATGATGTTCCCTTAAAAAGTTTGACTTTTCAAATAGGACAAACAAAGTGGGACGGAGGGAGTAGTTTGAGAACACCCAATGGTTAGTTAGGTCTGCCAGTTGCATTGGGTTAAGCGTTGAATAATTGAATGACAAAGTAGAAAATATTGAGAAAAACAATAGAAGAAAATACTTATGACTGTTTAATCGATGTAACATGTTTGCATTTCACAATTGAACTTGAGTCTTTTATGCCTCTTGCAAACGCAGATTATGGTGAAACTGTGAAAGTCTTCTAGTCATTATTGATGTTGTTGAGTTGTCTCACACCGTATGCAGTATTTGAGATTCAAGAATTAGGATTAAAAATTTAAACCTGCAATTTAGTATCACAAAATTGAACTTTCAGCTATATATATCAAATCAATTTAGTACAAAACTGATATGCAAATTCTTTTTTGAAAATAATACAAGATGCATATACATTGTTCCTTAATTTTTACAAGAGATAGATTCATTGCATGTCCAATGTCTGCCATCAAGACTTGATGATAAACTTCTGGTGAGAAGTTGACAATGTTATATAAGAGTCCAAAATGCATCGAGACATTAGTGGCGTGTGTGCATTTTTAGTTGAGTAAGGTCATATCCAAGGTGAAAATAGCCAAATACCACGTTTTGGCAAAATTTTTGGCAAACTAGCACTGTTTCGGAATTATTTAGCAATTTACCACTTTTTTAGTACTCGAGTTCCACAAAATCGAGTTCTTAATGAGTCGCCAGTATGGCACTACTAATCTAGAAAAATAATGCGCTACTCGATATTACTGAAATCAAGTATCTCTTTATAGTACTCGAGCTTAGTTAGTCGAGTACCCATTTTTTTTTTCTACTTTTTGTTTCTGTTGGAATGGCTTGAATAGTCAAACTTAATGGCTTGACATTAGCCAACAAACCATTAAATGGCTTGCATGCCCATGTCAAGAAGATGCATGATATTCAAGAAGTTTCATGCATGAAGAAATGCAAGAGCTTGCATTAAATGTTCTTCATGAATTGTCAAAGAAGATGGCCAGGAACAACACCTGACACACAAACCAAATTCATACTTCTTTTCTTTGGCCATAAATGCTTGCCATTTTCTTTGACTTGACAAGTTTCTTTGACTTGCAAGAGTGAGTTCCTACGGGAGATTAAAAAAAAATAAAATAAAATAAAATAAAAAAAGAAGAAAGAGTGCCTCTACGTGAGACAGAGAGATAGAAAAGAACTTGACTGTATGAAAAGTAGAAAAAAAACACACACACACACACACACACACAAGATACTCGACGGTATGAAGCTCACTTTCAGACACCCACCTGCTTATCCAAAAAAAAAAAAAAACCGTAAACCTTTATAAAAACACCAGCCGCTTATCCACAAAACAAAAAACACAAACCCTAAAACCCAAACCATATTTCCCATCAAAATTCGAACTCACTCAAACTTACGATTCTTCGCTGCACCTCCATATACACACAGATCGGACTAGCGTGTTCCAACCCATCAACCAGACAAAAAAAAAAAAAAAAAAAAAAAAAAAAAACTCTGCGACAGTGAAAACCTCTGTTCGTGCCCTGCAATCCCGTCTCTGCTCTTCAACAACAGACAATTCAGAAGGTAGGCATTTTTCTCCCTTTTTTGGTTTTCTATTCAATTACCGTTTCTAGGGTTTTCAAAGATATATGGGTTTAGTAGAAGGTAGGCATTTTTTTCCCCCATTCAATTAGCGTTTCAAGCAGATAGATAGATAACAAAAATTTTGTTAAATACTGTTTTTCCACATTACTCAATTAAGGTTTAAGGTTTGCCTACCTCTTTCCCTAATTCCTCATTTATTTTTACAATTTCTTGAGTCCTATTTTGTTCGATTGTAGTATTGATTAAATTTATTTTAAGCTTGGCAGATTTTGGTTTAGTTTGTATTTTTATAAAAATATGAATGCTTGGAGAGTACAATCGCCTTTGTTGTTTTCCTTTTTTGATATTTAATTTTATTATTATTTCTCTATTAATATATGTCTCTATTGATATTTATTTTCATTTTTTTATTTAATAGAAAGTAGGACCTGCTTTAATTTTTTCAACGCTATTTCCAGTAGCCTTATATAATGTTGGAAATCTCAAATTTTTGTTCACTATGCTTTCTAATCAATTTCACTTATTTGTGTTTGTGTTGGTTGATTTTTGAGACATTTTACTTTGTAATAGTGAGGGTTGTCTAATTGCTAATTACAATTTCAAGCCAGTTTTGTATATTTAGTTTGTGGTTCCTAGCATAAAGTGTTTCATGTACAGTAGCTGTTGATTTTTATAATTCACAAAATTTGTAATATGTGCGTGCACCCACCATTTGATGTTAGTTTTCGAGTTTTTATTGAAAATTTAGCTTTGTAACTCAATGAACTGCTCAAATGTATTTTTTAATTGAAATCCATGGAGGATTGTACCAACTGTAGGTTTCACAATAGTAACTGTAAGGGCGGTTTTTGGGGCCCAGGCCCAGCAAGCAAGCGATTCTGGCCCAAAAGACCCTCGACAATGAATTTGTAGAGAGTGGGACTCAGAGCTAGGTCTTGACAGAGTGGACGTGATTAATGGTGAGCCATGCAACAAATGGGACGTGAGAATGTTTTGTTCAGTTTCATGAGATAACAGTCCATGGGGCTGCTTTAGTGTTCCTCCTGCTCTCTTTTTAGAAAGTCTCTCTCTCCTTCTTCTTTTTTCCTTCTTTCCCATGGGGACTTTTTGCTCTTATATATCCTCCTTCAATTGATAATGACCTTACACTTGTTCACCATCTAGGCCTCTACTTGAGTGCCTGTCCCAAAGGACATCCTCCCCCTTTTTCTGTGAGTTGCAATGGCCGAGATAATACTATTTTCCTGTCCAATCCACATTAATGCGGCTGGAAAAGTAGTTTCCTTGCATTTAATGCGGCAGTAGTGGTTGCTCCCTGCCCGTTTAGCATTTTCCTTCATTTAGAAGGATTCCTCACCATGGACAGGGCGCGCGCTGGACGTCCATTTAGTGCGTTCGAGGAGACACTCCTCCTCGGACGACCCTTAATCAAACCCGACCCGGCCCAACAGGATTGGGCTAAAAGTCTCCCGACCCTGTTTTCGCTTCCCGCCATGGTTGGGCTTCATCCTGGTCCTAAGGCCCTACTGTTGACTGACAAAGCTTGCCCCCCACAATAGCCCCTCAAAATTCCGGTTCTTTCTTCTTGATCCGAGGAGGAAAAACGGGATTTTGATAATTGCTGGACAGTCCATTGTGGTTCCCTACTTTATCCGGGCGAGCGTGTGTCCTCACGTGCCTCATTAATGCTGAAGGCATTTAATGCCCCGGGGGGAGTTAACTGCAGCTTTTGGAGTTTTACGCCTTTTCAATCAAACGGTTGGAGACCAGATCAACGGCGGACAACGTTTTATTTACTCTAGGCGGGAGTATGTCTGTCCAACTTCCTCTGAGTATATAAGGTTTTGAAGGCGTTTACTCCCCATTTTCGACGAAAACGCCAGTACTCAGAAGACCTTAGTGCATTCTTCTTCAGTTCGCTCCTATCTTCGCCATCATTTTATTGAAGATTCCGTCAAGCTTCTTACCCGTAAGTGCGCGTTTCTTCTTCGTTACTCTTCTTTAGGCAAACTGCCTTCGCGTTACCTAGGATTAGGGGGAATGGGTAGGCTTTCAAAATTGGTAGACTCTCCGGCCGGTATGGCGGGCTTCAGGGCGAAGTATCGTATTCCACCGGAGGTAGGTTTAGAGTACTGCCACGAGGAGGAAATTTTCTTCAAAAGGAAGTCAGGGCAGGTCGTGATTCCAATGATAGCCTTCGTGGAGGGAGGAATGACGATCCCCATGGGGGGAATAACTAGGGACTACCTGCGTGGTCATAGATTGACCCCCTATCAGTGCACCGCAAACCTGCTCCGGATCTTGGGGTGCACCGACGTATTAAACGACCAGATGAACCTCGGCCTAACTTGGCGCGACGTGGTTCATCTCTATGAATGCCACAGGCTCGGAGACTCATACTACCTAAAGTCCAGGTCCGATGAAGTGAGGTTGATATCCTGCCTCCCCAAGTCCAGCAAAGGCTTGAAGGACGACCATTTGATCGTCTCCGGACTGTGGCATGACGGCATTCACTGTCCGACCAGGGCAGGAAAGCCAGGTGGGGTGCCATAACATTAGGTTCCGCGGAGAGGACCCTAGTTTGAGTTTTCCCCCTTTGTTTCGCTTTGTTTGTGTTGTGTCTTCTTTTTTATGGCTGCATGTCTCCTCGGACTAACATAACTCACTTAACGATCTTTGCAGACAAAGAGCACACAACCCCTCGGCTGAGCTTGGTCAACGTTCCTGCTCTAAATTACCTCTTGAGATCTGAGATTTTCGTAAGCGAGGACGGACAGTTACGGTCGGCTCCTTTGATTTTGGACTTTGTTCCCCTTACTCGATCCTTGGTGGAAGCTGGTCAAGCTATCAGGGCTGGAAGTCCGAGATTGGCACGTATAAACGTTTCCATACCAGGGTTTCTCGCTTCGTCAGATTTGCCTCCTGTTCAACTGCCCGATCACCGCCCTATTCCTGCAGCGATTGTCCCGGAAGAGGAGGCCGGTTCTTCGCATTCTTCCCTAGAGGAACAAATAGACCGTTTCCAATTTGCCGAGGAAGGGGAGGTGTCGGCCGGAGTTGTAGAGCTCTCGGACTCTGACACAGATTTAGACCGTGCTTCAGCAGCCCCTGCCCTCGGTCTAGTCGTCGCACAAGTTGATACTAGCCAAGAGATTGAGGAAGAAGGGATGGACTTGAAGCCCAGGTCTGGCCTCAGGGGCCTTCTATCTAACAGGAACAAGGGACAGTCCTCTAAGGACGCCCCCAAGGAGCAGGTTCCGGCTAAGCTTCCCCCTCCTCCTCCTTCATCCACCGACCCCCCACTTCAACCCATGCCCAATCTGAGGCGGAAGAGGCCAGTGGAAGAACTGGAGGAGGGTGAGGTCGGCCCTCAGCAACCCAAGCAGCAAAAGAAAGGAAAGGAGCCCAAGGATAAGCGGTCCAAGTCCACTGACAGCCGAGACGAAGCGGCGCTGAGGAGGGCACAACGCACTTGGAGCCCGCGGCTGGAAATGGACGGCGCTCCCATTCCCTGGGATGCCACAATTTGGGAGTCCGCACGGGGGCAGGCGACTAACCTCGCCGAGGCCTTGCAGCAACCTCTGCTCTTACCCCGCGACATGGACGAGCTCAGGAAAACGGGGCAACCAGACCTCTTCAAGTCTTTGAAGAGGGATCTCGCTATGGTAAGCAACAAGTCTTGGCTAGATTGGACACCTTGCTCCACCTTCACCTAGCCGTTGTCTTCATTTTAACGACACTTTATTAACTCTATGCAGATCACCCAGCAAGTCTACGTCGCCGAAGAGCGGGCGAAAAATGCACGGGACGAGGTTAATGGCGAGGTTCAATCCCGCGTAGCCGCGGAGAAAACTACTGCTGTCCTCAAGTTGGAAAAAGAGAGCCTAAAAGAAAAACTTAAGGAGGCTATAAGGGAACGGGACAGCGCCAATGCGGGCCTTGAGAGCACAATGAAGCAGGCCGAGGACATACGCCAACAGCTTCACTTATCTGGGATAGACCTTGCGACCGAGAAGCAATTGGTCCTGGATCTTAAGGCACAGCTGCTACAAGTGAAGGAAGGGGCCAGATTGGCCAGGGAGGCAGCTGAGGCTGCGGTGGCGGCCTCTTATGAACGGGGAGTGGTGGACACTGAAGCCAGGCTGACCGAAGAGGTAGCTGTGGTTTGCAGGGACTACGTTACTGAGTCCTGGGGAGTCACCATGGACCGAGCGGCAGTCCCTGTGGATTCCGACCTTAGGAGGCTCGAGAGTATCTTCTTCCCAAAGGATATTCGCGAGATCCCTGGCTCGGATTCCACAGGTGATCTCGCCTCTGCCCAAACCGTTCCTCTCGGCGCCGACATCCTAGAGGGCAAGAATGGAAACGAGGAGGTGCAGCCATCAGCCAGGGGCAAATCGCCAGAAGACGCCCTTACTATAAGGGACGTCGTTGCACAGGCTAAGGAAGCCGGGCCCAAACCAACGGCCGAGGATGAAAACCCCATAGCCACTGTCCCCAAGAAGAGCTCGGCCCAGGACAAAGTTTAAGGCATTAGTGTAGGGATTTGCTTGTAGTAGGTTTTGCTTTTTGTTTGCATAGGCTTCGCAAATATGTGTAAAACGAAATATTTTGGGATTTAATGAATGATATAACTTCGTTTCGTTTTGTTTTGCTGCTTCCATTTTGCCTTTGTTATGAATGAATCTTGACTATGTCAGTAGATTCCCGAGGTTGAGCCATTAGTCGTAACTTAAACAATGCGATTAAGTATGAGCTAATAAAGTAGTAGTTAATTTCACCAAGGCTGTGGTCCGAGGGGAAGAAGAAAGACTTGGGTTCCTTCCACCACTTAGATACATGTGGTTAATTTCCCCCAAGTCTGTGGTCCGAAGAGCCAAGCAGGACTTAGGTTCTGTTTAACGCTTAGGTTTTCTTAACGTAGCTAGTTTCCCCATAGGCTTGAGTCCGAGGACCATGCGAAACCTTGGTTCTGTCTAGTACTTAAATGCATGTGGCTAATTTCCCCCAAGTCTGTGGTCCGAAGAGCCAGGCAGGACTTAGGTTCTGTTTAACGCTTATGGAGAACTGCATAGCAGTTAATTTCCCCAAAGTCTGTGGTCCGAAGAGCCAGGCAGAACTTAGGTTCTGTTTAACGCTTATTGAGAACGGCTTAGCAGTTAATTTCCCCAAAGTCTGTGGTCCGAAGAGCCAGGCAGGACTTAGGTTCTGTTTAACGCTTATTGAGAACGGCTTAGCAGTTAATTTCCCCAAAGTCTGTGGTCCGAAGAGCCAGGCAGGACTTAGGTTCTGTTTAACGCTTATTGAGAACGGCTTAGCAGTTAATTTCCCCCAAGTCTGTGGTCCGAAGAGCCAGGCAGGACTTAGGTTCTGTTTAACGCTAAGGTTTTCTTAACGTAGCTAGTTTCCCCATAGGCTTGAGTCCGAGGACCATGCGAAACCTTGGTTCCGTCTAGTACTTAAATGCATGTGGCTAATTTCCCCCAAGTCTGTGGTCCGAAGAGCCAGGCAGGACTTAGGTTCTGTTTAACGCTTATGGAGAACTGCTTAGCAGTTAATTTCCCCAAAGTCTTTGGTCCGAAGAGCCAGGCAGGACTTAGGTTCTGTTTAACGCTTATTGAGAACGGCTTAGAAGTTAATTTCCCCAAAGTCTGTGGTCCGAAGAGCCAGGTAGGACTTAGGTTCTGTTTAACGCTTATTGAGAACGGCTTAGCAGTTAATTTCCCCCAAGTCTGTGGTCCGAAGAGCCAGGCAGGACTTAGGTTCTGTTTAACGCTAAGGTTTTCTTAACGTAGCTAGTTTCCCCATAGGCTTGAGTCCGAGGACCATGCAAAACCTTGGTTCTGTCTAGTACTTAAAGGAAAAAAATAAGATACAAGGCAGAAAATCACAAGGAACCCAAAACTCAAATGAAAAAGATGATTTTATTAATAGTGATACATTTTGAGGTTATTTACATTCCAAGGGCGTGGCACTACACGTTCGTCCAAGTCTTCCAAGAAGTAGGCTCCTATGCCGGCTACGGAAGTGATACGGTACGGTCCCTCCCAGTTTGGTCCGAGCTTTCCCCACGCAGGGTTCTTTGCGGTGCCCAAGACCTTCCTCAATACCAGGTCCCCAGGCGCCAGCGGTCTGGGCTTTATCCTGGTGTCGTAACCTTGCTTGAGCTTCTGCTGATAGTGAGCTAGATGGACCGAAGCGCGCTCCCTTCTTTCATCGATGAGATCCAAGCTCTTTTCCAGAAGTTTGTCATTGGCAGTGGGGCAGAAAGCGGCAGTTCTCTGGGTGGGGAAGTTCACTTCCAGTGGAATGACAACCTCGGCTCCGTAGGTCATAGAAAAAGGGGTTTCCCCGGTAGACCTACGGGGTGTGGTGCGGTATGTCCATAAGACATGGGCTAGCTCTTCGGCCCACCTTCCCTTTGCGTCATCCAATCTCTTTTTAAGTCCGTTCAGTATTGTTTTGTTGACAGCTTCTGCTTGTCCGTTACCCTGTGGGTAAGCTGGCGTGGAATACCGGTTAATAATTCCTAGCTCGCTGCAGTATCTTCTGAAGGCTTTGCTGTCAAACTGGAGACCATTGTCGGACACCAGGGTGTGTGGGGTGCCGAACCTGGTGACAATGTTCTTCCAAAGAAATTTCTTGACATCGACGTCCCTAATGTTTGCCAGAGCCTCAGCTTCCACCCATTTGGTGAAGTAGTCGGTGCCGACGAGAAGGAATCTCCTGTTCCCCGTTGCCTTGGGAAACATACCAAGTATGTCTAGGCCCCATTGTGCGAATGGCCAGGGACTGGACAACGGGTTCAACTCTCCGCCAGGCTGGTGTATATTTGGGGCGAACCTCTGGCACTGGTCGCACTTCTTCACATACTCCAGGGCTTCCTTATGCATGCTCGGCCACCAGTAACCGAGCGTTAGGGCCCTGTGGGACAAAGACCTGCCCCCTGTATGACTTCCGCAAATTCCCTCGTGTAATTCTTCCAGGATGAGTTCAGTGGCCTCTGGGTGCACACACAGCAAGTACGGCCCCGAAAACGAGCGTCTGTAGAGCTTGGCGTCCTCGGACAACCAGAATCGAGTAGCCTTTCTCCTGATTTTGTCGGCTTCTATCTTATCATCCGGCAAGGTGTCGTGCTTTAAGTACAGCACTAGAGGATCCATCCAGCTCGGTCCTGTCCTGACGGTATGTACTCGAATTCCGCTGGCCTTCCCCGCTGAGGGATGGGTGAGGTCTTCTACCAGAATGACCCGAGGAAGGGGTTGGGCCGAGGAGGTAGCCAACGTCGCGAGGGAGTCAGCATGAGTGTTTCCATTTCTGGGCACGTGTGCCAAGCGGAAATGATGGAAGTGGGTCTGCAGGTACCTAACCCGAACCAAATAGTCTTGCATCCTTTCGTCCTTAGCTTCCAAATCTCCGTTTACTTGCCCCACAATGAGCCTCGAATCCGAGAGTATGTCCGCGGATTTCCCCTCCATTTTCAGAATCATCGACATTCCCTCCAGTAGCGCCTCATACTCGGCTTCGTTATTCGTGGCTGGAAATCCGAGTCTCAATGACTTCTCTATGGTTATGCCTTCGGGGGAGAGCAAAACGAGTCCTACTCCTGAGCCCCTTTGATTCGCTGCGCCATCGACGTGCGCTCTCCAGCAAGTGTGTTCATGTTGAGAAATTGTGCTGATCATCTTCCCATCAGCCCCTAGCATGACTTCTAGCGTGGGTTCCGCAAACTCTGCCACGAGGTCGGCGAGGACCTGGCCCTTTATAGCAGTGCGAAGCATGTATCTGATATCGAAGGCACCCAGGATCGTCCCCCACTTTGCGATTCGGCTGGTATAGTCCGCACTGCGTAGGATGGCCTTTAGGGGGAGTTGCGTTAGCACCACTACAATGTGTGCTTGAAAGTAGTGGGGAAGCTTTCGCGTGGCTTGTACAACGGCCAAAACAGCTTTTTCGAGGGGAAGATAGCGGGTTTCTGCCTCCTGCAGCGATTTGCTAACGTAATAGACTGGTCGCTGCATGCCGTTGTCTTCTCGGATCAACACCAAGCTGACAGCGTGAGGAGCGACGGCGATGTAGGCGAACAAGACCTCGTCGGCATCGGGGCTGGACATGATAGGTGGTCGGGCGAGGTATTCTTTTAGCTGTTGGAAAGCTGTCACGCACTCCTCATTCCACTCAAATCCTTTCCATTTGTGTAATAAGAGAAAGAATGGCCTGCATCTGTCGACTGAGCGCGAGATGAAACGGTTTAAAGCAGCTATCATACCCGTAAGCTTTTGGACCTCTTTAGGGTTCCGAGGAGGTTGCAGACTATGGATGGCTCTTATCTGGTCGGGGTTAATCTCTATGCCTCTGTGAGTGACCATATAACCCAGGAACTTCCCAGATCCCACCCCAAATGAACACTTAGTTGCATTGAGCCGTAGCTTGTACTTTCTCAGAATTTGAAAAACGTTGCCGAGGTCTTCAATATGGTCGGGCACTAACTTGCTTTTAACCACCATGTCGTCTATGTACACTTCAATGCTCTTACCCATCTGCTGTTCGAACATCCTGGTCATCATCCTTTGATAAGTTGAGCCGGCATTCTTCAGGCCAAAAGGCATCACCTTATAATGATAATTCCCAACCGGCGTGACGAAAGCAGTCTTCTCCTGGTCTTCAGCGGCCAAGGGTATTTGGTGATAGCCCTGAAAGGCGTCTAGAAAACTCATTCTGGGGTGTCCGACAGTCGAATCCACCAACCGGTCTATCCGGGGCATAGGGAAGGGATCTTTTGGGCAGGCCTTGTTTAGGTCTGTGAAGTCTACGCAGACCCGCCATTTCCCACTCTTCTTTCTTACCACGACCGTGTTGGCTAGCCACTCGGGATAGAAGACCTCTTTGATAGCCCCTGCTTTCTTCAGTTTTGCGACCTCTTCTCTTACGGCGTCGGTATGTTCTTTCGACGGTCGCAGAGGAGGCTGCCTTTTAGGTGTTATAGCCGGATTCACATTAAGGTGATGGCAGATGAAACCTGGGTCGACCCCGGGGGCCTCATAGGGGTCCCACGCAAATACATCTACATTCTGTCGGAGAAAAGCAATCAGTGCTGACCTCTCCTGGGGCGGTAGTTCTGAACCAATTTGAAAGAACCTCTCAGGGTCTGATCCGACGAGTACTTTCTCCAAATCCTCACAACTTGCCTCCGGGGCTGGTCTTCCCTCACCCGCGGTTGGGGTCAAGTTCATTAATTGCTATAATCTCTTCTCGGCCGATGTGGAAGGCTCACCACTTTGCCGTCGTGAAATCGCCGACACCATGCACTGCCTGGCCATGCCCTGGTTCCCCATTATTTCTTTTATTTGACCTTCTGACGGGTATTTCACTTTTTGGTGCAGGGTTGATGGTACAGCTCCTAACGCATGAAGCCACGGCCGGGCCACGATAGCTGTGTAGGGGGAGTACGCATCTACTACAATGAAGTCCACTTCCACCACTTCCGAGTCCGTTTGCACAGGCAACCTGATCATGCCCTTCGGGGTGACGATTGCTCCTTCGAAGCTGACCAGAGGAGAATCGTACGGTGAAAGGTCTTCCGGCCTTAAATTTAGCCCCTTATATAGGTCGGGGTACATTACTTCCACAGCGCTACCTTGATCAACTAGCACCCTTTTCACGTCATAACCTCCGATTCTGAGCGTGACGACCAGGGCATCATCATGGGGTTGAATGGTACCCCGCTTATCATCCTCCGAGAATCCGATTAAGGGAGCGGCATCCACCTTGGCCCTTTTAGATACTCTGCTGTCTGGCTCAGCTGGGATACCGCTCACTGACATTACCCTGAAAGGGGCAGAACCTGTCCTTCCAGGCGCGGCGAGGATGACATTAATTGTGCCGATGGGCGGCCTCAACGTACTTTGTCTGGTTTCACTGTTCGACGGTTCCTGTCCTCCTTCAGGGCGATGCAGCAGATGCCTCAGCTTCCCTTCTTGGACGAGCCGATCTAGAAGGCTCTTCAGACTTCTGCAATCGTCAGTGGTGTGACCTGGCTCCTGATGGTACGCGCAATACAGGTTCTGATTGCGCCTCAACGGATAACCAGCCATCTTGTTCGGCCACTGAAAGAAAGGTTCATACTTCACCTTCTCTAGGATTTTATGAAGCGGTTCTCGGAATACAGCATGGACCGCCTGAGCCCCAGTAGATCCGTGATGCCCTATATAATCTCCTCTCGGCTTGTTACTATTGTTAAAACGATCCGACCTGAAGTCCCGCCTCTCCTGAGGGACAACCTTCGCCTTACCCTTCCCCATCTGCTGGTCTTCCTCGACCCTTTTGTACTTGTCAATCCTGTCCATGAGTTGACGCACACTGGTGACCGGCTTCCCAGTGAGGGACTTTCTTAGGCCATGATCTGTCGGCAGGCCCCTCTTGAACGTGCTGATGGCGACATCATCATAATTCCCTTCTATCTCGTTATATATCTCCCAGTACCTATCTGAATAGGCTTTCAACGTCTCACCTTCTCGCATGGACAAGGATAGGAGGGAATCCAGGGGCCGAGGAACTCTACTGCTGGTTATGAAGCGGGATCCGAAAGCCTGTGTCAGCTGTTTAAAGGAGTCAATGGAGTTTGGTGGGAGGGAATCAAACCATCTCATGGCCATAGGTCCCAAGCTGGACGGAAACACCTTACACATTAGCGCCTCATCCCTGGAATGGACGGCCATCCTCTGATTAAATTGGCTCACATGCTCTACTGGGTCGGTCCGATCATTGTATACGGCGAATGCCGGTTGATTGAACCGCCGAGGAAGCACTGCCCTCTCTATCCTTCGCGTGAAAGGCGATTGGGATATGCGATCCAAAGCACGGCTCATGGCGTCATTGGCTGTGCCGTGGTAAGATGGACTCTTGTGGCCGCGCTTGTAAGGCCGCTCTTCCTCGTAAGAAAAGGTCTCGCTCGGAGGAGTTCTTGATGTTTGCTTGTATTCGTTGTCCCCATCACTGCTACTGTCCGAGCGGAGTAGAGGACGTTTTCGCTGCGCTCGGCGCAACTCTTTCTTTAAGGCATCAATCTCTTACAGCAGGATCCTTCGATCGTTTTGCTCAGGGGATGCGCGACCCTTCCCCTTTGAACGGCTTTCTCCTGTGTGAGAGGTGTTCACACTTCCCTCTCGCTGTTTATTTTGGTCTTTCTCTCGTTCAAGATTCATAACATTGTCCAGTCGTTGGGAATCTGCACGTCCTATTTGGCGTGGACCTGATCCTTCCATTTCTCGCGGTTTCACTTGTCAAGACACAAGTTCTCCCCACAGACGGCGCCAATTGTAAGGGCGGTTTTTGGGGCCCAAGCCCAGCAAGCAAGCGATTCTGGCCCAAAAGACCCTCGACAATGAATTTGTAGAGAGTGGGACTCAGAGCTAGGTCTTGACAGAGTGGACGTGATTAATGGTGAGCCATGCAACAAATGGGACGTGAGAATGTTTTGTTCAGTTTCATGAGATAACAGTCCATGGGGCTGCTTTAGTGTTCCTCCTGCTCTCTTTTTAGAAAGTCTCTCTCTCCTTCTTCTTTTTTCGTTCTTTCCCATGGGGACTTTCTGCTCTTATATATCCTCCTTCAATTGATAATGACCTTACACTTGTTCACCATCTAGGCCTCTACTTGAGTGCCTGTCCCAAAGGACATCCTCCCCCTTTTTCTGTGAGTTGCAATGGCCGAGATAATACTATTTTCCTGTCCAATCCACATTAATGCGGCTGGAAAAGTAGTTTCCTTGCATTTAATGCGGCAGTAGTGGTTGCTCCCTGCCCGTTTAGCATTTTCCTTCATTTAGAAGGATTCCTCACCATGGACAGGGCGCACGCTGGACGTCCATTTAGTGCGTCCGAGGAGACACTCCTCCTCGGACGACCCTTAATCAAACCCGGCCCGGCCCAACAGGATTGGGCTAAAAGTCTCCCGACCCTGTTTTCGCTTCCCGCCATGGCTGGGCTTCATCCTGGTCCTAAGGCCCTACTGTTGACTGACAAAGCTTGCCCCCCACAGTAACTTTTTGTAATACAGTTTCTAGAATATCGAAACCCACCTAAATTTTAATGGTTGTTTATCTTTTAAACTTAATAATTAAATTATAATTTTTGAGTTTTTTGTTTTCTCTTTTACCTGTTTTGTTATTTGTAAGGGGGGGTGAAATTGTGGAATTTTGAATATTTGCTCAAGTTTTTTTTTTTTTTTTTTTTTTCATGAAGAGTTTGTTAATTACCATATTTATGAGACAGATTCTTTAAGTGACATGCATGGTTTATGTGAAAAGAGTATTTTTCTGCAATTGCATTCTTCATATTTGTTTGGTTCTTTAATCTGTTTCTTCAACTGTTTTTTTTTTTTAAATTATTATTATACTTAGGGATTCTAATCGTAGTATACTTTTGACAAAGATTTTTGTTATCAAATTTTATTTCTTAATTTTTTTTTGTATAATTGATACTTGCATTTGCAATTAGGGTTTTGCAAAAAACAGTCTTACACTTCTTTTGTAATAAAGGCGTTCTCTTTGTTGGTGTAAAAGCAAAGCCTTTTTGGCTGATGTGCTCATCCAAAAGTACGCATTTATAGGCTTTCAATTACTATTATAAGTGTGATGAAAAATATTAAAATATAGCAAGATGCTAACTTCTGTTTTTTGCTTGATTTTGTGATTCATTAGATTGATTAGAAAAGCTTTGAGGAATTAAAAAGCTTTTTTTGGTTTTTGAAGTGGTGCTTCAGTTTTATTTGTGTCTACATATTTTCAAAATCATATAATTATGATACAATTTTGTTTCTGTTTTGATGAAGTAATTTAAATTGAAGTATTTCACTATACGTGCTTGAAAGTGAAACAAGTCAAAGGAGTTCTATGGTGTGAACGTTGTAAAAATGAGCCAAAGTTTGCAGTCCCAAGGTAATTTTAAAAAAAAAAATGATTACAAATTCTCAAACACGCACAAAATATATATAATATTCTACTAACAACTTGGTATCTAAAATAGCTATAGAATACAAGTCCAAGTACAAGATGAGACCGGTTCAACCACATTCATATTGTTTGACAAAGGAGCTGAGAAAATTATATCTAAACTGCAAAAGAACTTGCAGAGAAGCAAGATGAGGTAATTTCATATATAAATGTCAACCCCATATCTTTACTATATGAAAACTGAAATTTTATTACTTTCTTTCCAATGTTGTATGCACACACACACACACATATATTCGCGCACCATTTTCTGTTTTTAAAAAAAATTAAAAAAAAAATAATCGCACAAAACATGATGCATGCATATATACATATTTTGCTAATTGTTTGATGCTTTGTTCATACAGATTTTGAAATTAGATGAGAATATTTTACCAAAAGAGATTCAAAAAATAATTGACAATGAATAATTGTTCCAACTGCATCTTGATGAATATAATTTGAAGTATGGAAAAGAAAATTACACGGTTTCGAAGATTTTGGATATGGATATTTCACATAAGCAAAAATGACTCACGTCAAGTTGAAGAACATCAGGTAATTGAAGCATAGTTACTTCACCTTGCTTACTATATGATTCAAGCATTAGTCTACACAGAATTCACTATACATATCTAACTGATACATAAGAATGCAAATTATTGCAGGACACAATGGAGGAAATTGTAAGTAAATCAAGGAAGGACAAGTACATAGCCAGTCAAAAAATAGAAATAGAAGAAACATCTGTTGAAAGACCTGAAAGAATGCCGCTCCTAATGCTTCAAAAACGTCAAAAGGGTACTAAACAAATTGCGTCAAAGAAGAAAAAAACTGAACTCTAATGTATATACTACCTTACTCTATGAGTCTTTATGTATTTCATTGTATTGTTAATTTTTTTTTTTCTTTAGAAGAGAAAAATGAATGTACTGTTAAGTTACTGCGACTTTTATTTCGCTAAAATTTAGATTTGTAACATTCACCAGGTGTTCTCAATAAACATTGCTAGATAAAGCTGATAGGTTAGGACAACCTTACTATCATTCTTATCCTTTTGACTTCTCCTCTTTTCAATTCCATATTAATATGATAAGATTTTTTAATGTTTCAAACCATAAACACAGATTGAATGTAGGTCTGCCAAAAATGTAATTACATTTCCCAATTCGGTATGTTAAAGACTATGATGGTCCCAAAGTGGTTGATTTCAAAGTGTATAAGCTGGATGAAGAGTGTGGTCGATGGGAGTTAGAGAAAAGCTTGGGTGATCGAGTTTTTATTTTGGGTAATGATTGTTGTTTTTCGAACATCATGAAATTGATATTTTATTACATTTTCTTCTTGACACTTGATTTGCTGTAATCTTTAACAGCATGATCAAATGATTAAAATAAATACATTTTCCCCTTTTGTTTTGTTGCTGAAAAGTGAGAAGTATGATGTGTTGAGGTGTGAGTACAAAGTAGATTTACCGTTCCTGCGTTATTTGTTCTATTTTTTTTATTTATTTATATAAATATAAATATGCAGTGTAGCCCCACTCATTCTTTTGTTCATTGTGGTTCATAGGGATGATAGATGAGAATATCACATTTTTCAAGTAAGTTTTAGATCTGCTGTGATTCAAATTTATAAATTTTTTTGTGAAGTTTCTATTTTTATTTTTTAATCTATGTTACTTTTTTCCTGTGTACCAATTGCTAATTTGGAACTGTCAAGACTTGATTTATGCAAATTACTAAAATTTTCCTGTTGAGAGATTTCTTGAATATGAAAGTCCATAAACCCAAATTTAGAACAATGCTGTCAATGATTGAATATAATATAGTATTCTCTTTTGCATTTTTAGTTGTTGAATAAGTACAGCTTTGGCGAAATTGAATGTTACAATTCTTTTTTTCTTTTTCTTTTGATTTAGTTATGAACTAAGAAATATGAGTTAGTTTTGAGTGTTTTGGTTGGGTTGGTTTTGATTTAAGTTTTTAAGTTGGGTTAGTTGTAGAGTGAAAAGGCATGTCTATTTATTTCAATGTAATTTGTCAGGATCCTTTGTAAATACCATCAAAGTTTGGGTTGTGATGACTAAGAGTCTTTAGAATGTATAGTAATAATAATTTCTTGGTAAATGGAATTATGGAATTTTTTGAGAGAAGATTTGTAGAAAGCAAGCAAAACTTGACGTTGAGTTCTAGCTCAAATGGCATCTCCATGCCTTCTAGAAATGGGGTGGAGGGTAATATGTAGACATGGGAAAGAACGATTCAACATAAAGTAGAGAGCAAAACTCAGGAAGGCTTTTTACTGTAGACAGAACAACTCAATAGATGATGAGTTTAAAATTTTCTAAATACAGTAGAATTCTTTAGTCACAAAACATAAAGAACTACGTTGACGCATGGAAATATGTCTCATGTGTCAAATAAGAGAAAGTCAAAGTTCAAAGACTCATCTCATATGTGAAGGAAAATAATCAAGAGTCTCTAATAACTATATATAGGATGATTAGGATCTTGGCCAGATAATTTGACATTGAGAAATGAAAGCACTTTCCACAATTTTTTAGGAGGTCAAACTATATTTGCAATACTCTGACGTTGAGATTGGTTTATGAGCTCTAACAATGTCAGAGGCTCGAATTTTCTCAACTTGGAACTTCAAGAACCAAATATTAGCAACCACTGGAGGTTTAAGAAAGTAGACCCTCCCCCCACCCTTTAAAAATTATTATAGTTCTGGTACATTTAAATGTCTGTAAAAATTTCTTAAATTTGATTGTAAAAGGGGAGAGTTTTTGTTTTGTTTATAATATGATTTGTAGTGTAGTTTTTTGGCCTTTTAGAATCTAAAAGTTGCTGACTACTTAAAATGAAGGATTCGTTTTTGTGATCAAATGATTATTACACTTCTTTTTTTTTTTTCTTTTGCATCCTATTGATCTTATTCTGAACTAAATTTTGTGGGATGTGTATGGTTGTGGTGCAGTGGGTATTCTTTGCTTAGAGATCCCCAGTACAACAAAGGACTTACCAATGCTTTGGTCATTCAGTTGACTTCTTGCTGCCAGTCTATACTTGCTTACTATTTAAAGGGAGGCGGAGCGCTAAGAAAGAGAAAGCGTTATCACTATTCGAAATGATGTAGCAACTAGCACACTAAGATCAGAAGGGAAAATAGCAACTACAAAATTCAATTTAGTTTTCAGTTTCTGTTTTCCCTCCTACTTGATCTGCTATTTTTGAAGAGTGATTGAAATTGTAAAACTTTGAAATCTGAAAGTGAAATGTTTTTTATACAAAATTGATTATACCTTAGATTTTAGTTAATATTCCACTCTATCTACATAATTATCAGTGTCAGCTAATTATGGTTAAAGAACATTTTTAAAAACTGTCAGTCATTGATCATATGGAATTTTCAACTTAGTGCTGTTTTCACCATGTTACTAACATGTGAAAGCAATCAGTTGAATACAGGTTCAAAAGATGAAAATAATAGTGTTGAATGGATGGTCCAAATTGATAACTAACGTATCTTACTCTGGGAACTGTGTAAAGAGAAGTATGAACCACCATGGCTAAAAGAAGATGGGTGATAATGTTTGAGAAGTGAACCAAAAGAAATTGGCATGGAAGATGAAATGCTTTCCAAACTATTTGTATCAGAAATGGTCCTACACAAGCTAGGAAAAGCAAGAGAATGGTTATGGTAACAATTGAATCCATCTTCTACTAGAGTTTCATTTATACTTATGTTTGATTTAGTTCCTCCAAAGGAATGGCCAATGTGCACAAATTATGCTATTTCTGGAAGTGCCAATTAATTAAAGTGTCAATCATTGCAGGAAACAAAAAAGTCCATCAACATTTAGAAAATACAAGTGACACCGACCTTTGGAAGTTTTTATGAAATTTTTTGTCTTAAGTTGATTTATACTACTATTTTAGAATTGTTATGATATAATGTTTACACAATTAAAGTCTGAAGTTGGTTGATTTCAACACTCAATTAAATTGTATTGTGCTATTACTAGAATTTATTGTATTTAGAATATACATATCCTAAATATTAGTTTTAATTTTGATCCCTGATTACAACTAATTGTGCTTTCATGTTTTTCTATACTACATTCTACCCAAAAAAAAAAAAAAAGACCTATTATTTCTCTTGAATAATAAATTTTTGGAGTAAAAAAACACTTTCTTTTTACTTAAGTGTATGGGTGGTAAAGGAATTTTTTTTTTTTTTTTCCCAAGAGATCTATTTAAAATTTTGTTCAAACGGGCACAAATTTCAAGATTAGATTTTGAAATCTCTATTAAAAACTCCTTGAATTTATTTTATTTTTTCCTTGCAAGTAATTATTTGCTTTTTTTTTTTAGTATTATCTTAATATAAAATGTTTAAATTTTCAGTAACCATATGTCTTTTGTAATAAATAAAAGTATCCCGCACATTGTGCGGGTTATACGCTAGTTTTTTTAATTACACAAATTCCAGGTCAGTAGTGTCATGCTGGCGACTCACTAAAAACTCGAGTTCACTAAACTTGAGTATTATTTAGAACTCGATTTTGTGGAACTCGAGTACTAAAAAAGTGGTAAATTGCTAAATATTTTCGAAATAGTGCTAATTTGCCACAAATTTTGCCAAAACATGGTATTTGGCTTTTTTCGCCCACTTTTGACACAAAGGTCTAAAAAATTGGGCCGAACAATACAAAGAAGTCAGTTGATTTTTTACCTTTCCTTGCACATTTTAATGAAATACGGTTTTGAGTTTTAACCAATATAATTTTTTTTAATACATTAATCGATTTTAAATTGATGTATAGCCAATTATAAAAAATGATTTAAATATTTATATTATATTATTGAATTCTACTATCAAAATTTTTTTTATAGAGTTTTAACATATGGCGTCCGCTTTTGATGATAGCTCTTTATTATTAGATCAAGATACCAGTTTTATATATATATATATATATATAAACACTAATCAATTTTTGGTGTAGGAGGAAAAAAACACCAGCCAGCTTTTGATTTACTTGTTGTATATAGTTTTTTTTACTATTTTCCTACTTATTTAATAACATCAATATATTTACCTCAGCTCCCACTGATATTATATATATGTATTTGAATGTCATGTTACCATCCATGGAGGCCAAGAAAGACTATAAGGTTGATATTATCCACTGTCCACTTGCTGATGCTAGTTGCATAGGGTAAGCTTCCCCCAAGTTTCTGCTTAGAATAAGATTTGCAAATGACATCAAACTTCCACAACTTGACCGAACTTCCGAGCCATTTTTCCAAGTCCTCCATGTTAGCACATAGCTAAACCTTCCAAAATTTTCTATCTTTAATAATATTTTTTTGAAAAAAACCTCATCCACCCCGCAGTGGTCCACGTCATTGAAATTGATTGGAGGGTTCACAAATGGAATTATACGAGAAATAGGAATTTGGAAAATGCTAATCCTCTTACCAATTTTATACCACGACAATGAAATGTGATTGAGGAGTCCAGAAATGGAATCATATTACAGTGGAATTGATAGTGAGAGGATGCTAAACATACTACAATTTTACTATAAAAATAAGATGTATAAACTGATGTGATAAATTGTGTCACTTTAGCAAAATAATACTACAAAAATGGAATTCTAATTTGAGGTTCTCTCAGTTTCACCTATTATATATATATATATATATATATATATATATATATATATATATATATATATTTATATATATAGATGACTTATAAATTTGAATTGTTTTTAGTTATATGATTAGGTTTTTATGGTTTATTTATATTGGACTTTTTGTTTTCTACACTAAATTAACACATTTCGCATAAAAATAAAAAATAAAACTTAGATTAGATAAGACACGCGGTGCAAAATTAAACTTTACTTGAAACCCAATTTTTACAGTGAATTAACTCACTTGACACAAAAATTTAAAATTTAGATTAGATGAGACACGTGGCACAAAATTAGACTCTAATTAAATTCAAATTAGAAATCTAATTGGATTTTCTCTCAGCTTTACTTATTAATATATATATATATATAGAATATTATTATTATTATTATTATTATTATTATTTAGAATCTAATTGGATCTAGACTCTTCGGTTTTCGCAACTAATAATTCACTTGCCACAAAAATTAAAAAATTAGATGGGACACATAGCACAAAATTGAACTTCAATTAAAATTCAATTTAGAATCTAATTGAATTTAGACTCTTTGATTTTTGCACCTAATAATTCACTTGACACACAAATTTAAAAATGATATGCGACACATGGCGCAAAATTAGACATGATTTATAATTTAATTGGATCTAGACTCTTCGGTTTTTGCACCCAATAATTCACTTGTCACAAAAATTTAAAAAGTAGATGTCACAAAATTGAACTTCAATTAAAATTCAATTTAGAATCTAATTGAATTTAGACTCTTTGATTTTTGTACCTAATAATTCACTAGACACACAAATTTATAAATTAAATGAAACACGTGGCCTAAAATTAGACTCCAATTTAGAATTTAATTAGATTTTCTCTTAGCTTTGGCTATTAATATATATATATATATATATATATAGAGAGAGAGAGAGAGAGAGAGAGAGAGAGATTGTCATGTAAGTTCATTATTTTTTTTTAGTAAAATAGATATTAATTCAATATTTTCCAATAAATAAATATACTAATTACTTATTTTATGATTTGTAACGCATTAATTTATAAGATTTGTGTTAAGAGTTTTATAACTGAACTTGTACTTTCTATATTTCCAATGAGGACATTTAGAATTCAAATTTTTCCTCTCTATTATTGTAATTATCAAATTATATCAAAAAATAAAAAATTTAGGTGAAAATACAACGTTGATCTCTGAGGTTTACCTCATAAGTGTTTTTGGACTCTAAAGTTTCACATGAGCGCTATTGGTCTCTGAAGTTTGAAAAATGGGTATTAAAAGTTTTTTGTTAACTTTTGTTAGCATTTTTGCTTATGTGGCTAATAAAACAATGAAGTGTCATTTTTTAAGTGATGTGGTAATATTTTAATATTAAAAAATTAAATGCATATCTCATTAAAAAGCCAACTCAACCAATCTGACTGGTCACCTAAAAGAGTCACAATAAGTCCTCTCTTGCCTGCCATTCGCCGTCCCTGTACTCTGCCCAGCAACCCATGGCGCCACTATCCCCAACAAGATGAGGTCCTCCAGAAGTCCCAGGATGCTGTCGAATTTCCCCATAAAAAGATCGTCTCGACATTGATTTGTTATTACTAGTATGGGTCTCCGTTCAAACTTTGAAGTCAAATGCCATGGAATGTGTGGATCTGAGACCTATGAGATGGTGGGAATCTTAGTTTGTTATTGCTAGTCTGGTCTTTATTTTCTCTTCTTTTTCTTTTGGTTATACGGTACTGGGGTAATGTTCAAAATTGAATTTAAAAAGTTTAAACTGTGGTGGGTATTGAAGCAGTAGTGTAGTGTGAGTATCTTAAGACTTCTTATTACTTTTCAAGCAAAATTTGCTTCATTTTGTGGTGATGTTGTTAAGCACAAAATTTCTTCTTGTTGTGGCATATAGCCAAGAGATTCGAGGACGTGGTGTTCACATCCTGATCTTTGGAAGTCATGTTGGGGATGGTGGCTGGCGCACAGTGGTTTTGGGACTCTTTAGGTAACCAGTCAGTTCTGCTGAGTTGGCTATTTGTTGGAATATGCATTTAATTTTTGAGAAAACATTCTGTCCGGAGCTGTAGAAAAGGGGTTATTTATGCCACCAATCAAGAGCTGTCACATCATATATTCAATGAGAATTCAGTGCACTCTATCCCACAGGATTGTAACTCAAATAAAACCAAAATCATCAAACATGATCTGTTCAGAAGCCCTTACCGGGAGAAACAGCACCAGCACCAATGCCTCCTCTCCTCTCTGACCAACGGAGCTAAAAAAAAATAAAAATTTTAAACCATAAACACAAATATAAAGCAAAAACCCAGAGCCAGAGTTGGTTTTCGTTCTTTTTCCCTCCATATTTCACAATCAGAGACTTTCAAATTGATTTCTCTATTCCTTCTCATAATCATGGTTCTCCTTTCAACTTGAAAACCCAGATTTTATAGAAACTCATAACCTCATTAAAATTTCAAAATCCTCGTGGTCTTCAAGTATCCGGAGTTGGGTTTTGGGCATGGACTTCTCCGACCATTTTTAAGTGGGCAGCGGTGCAGATACGGAGCACTACTTGACCCGAATCTGGTTCTCAGATTTTGGTAGTGCTGGTGGTGGCACGAGTGGATAGATAGCTTATTGGGTGGTTGGGATTCAACAGGTAGTTTGTGATGCATGGCAGAACAGTGTTCATAGTCTTGTTGCGTTGAGAACCAAAATATGGGATAGTCTTGTTGCATTTTTGTGATTTTGTATGATATTTCTTTGGTTGTTTGTAATGGTGGTGGCTTGCTCTTTCAATGGGTGGCTCTGTTTTGGGTTTAAAAGGAATGTACGCCAAGTGCTTGAGAAAAGTTCTCAATGAATTTCAAATAGGGGCTGCTATCAACCTCCTGGAGCCAACCAGCTAACCGAAGGGAGCTGATTGTTGTGCTACTTGATTTTTATTTTTAAGTTTCTTTGGACAAGAAAAAAAAAAAGACATCATAACTCATTAGAAAGCTTTGTTAGCAGCTACAATGCTGGTGGATTCAATTCTTTCAATAGTGCAGTTAGTTATATTGTCTCTTTGTAAATCTTCTTTTATATCGATAGAAATTTCTCATTAATATTAGAAGTCTCTTGGTGAAATTTAATTGAAGCAATCAAGTAAATATGCTATGTATCATTTATTTATTTTTTTGTTAAACAAAGAGATTTTATGGCAGTAACAGGCTAGCAGAATCAGTAATAATAATTTTAAAAAAAAAATCATTCAAGAACAGAGACAAGGTAACATCATAAACCAAACATAACTGTTGATATCCACATATCCGTTCAGACTAAGGACTATCTAGAAAAATGTTGATGATCCAGGAACTGGTTGTCCAACCGTCGAACAGGATCGTCACCTGGTTGTCCACGCAGTATTTGGGTGCGTGGGCGCCAGCTCAGAATGATGCCGCAGCGGCTCCAGCGGCAGGGAGGGGCTCCATTGGTCAGAGAAAAGGAGGCGTTGGTGTGGGTGCTGTTTCTCCAAGTAAGGGCTTTTGAACAGAATGTGTTTGATGATTTTGGTTTTATTTGAGCTACAATCTTGTATGATAGAGTGCACTAAGGCCTCATTGATTATATGACGTGGCAGCTCCCGATTGGTGGCATAAATAACCCCTTTTTTGCCAGCTCCGGACAGAACATTTTCTCTTAATTTTTTAATATTAAAAAACTTCCATGTTACTTAAATAATGCCACTTGATTACTCCATTAGCAACATAAGTAAGAATACTGATAAAAGTTAACAAAAAGATTAATAATGTTCATTTTTTAAACTTCAGAGACCAATAACATTCACTTGGAACTTAAAAAACTAAAAACACTCACTAGATAAACTTAAGGGACTGATATCATGGTTTCACCAAAAAATTTTAACACTTATATAACAAAATTTATAACTACCCCAATAACTCCATTGGGAATGAATTTGGTGTCTAAATAAAAATCATCTATAATCTATCCCACCTTTTATTTTCAATCTTATGCCGACCCACAGATCATAAATTTTTATATATTCTATTTTCATACCTAACGTAAAATAACTAAAGTTATTAAAAAATAATAATAAAGAAAATTGTGATTTACAATAAAATACTATAAAACGGACGCATTAATGCCCATATATACATGGAAACTCTCTTCTTCTTCCTCCACAGCTTCTTAGTCCAAAATATTTCTCTCAAATGGCAAATATAGTACTTCTGTTGGTTCCTCTTTTCCTAATCTTCAATATCATCTCCCTCCCTCTCCCTGCACGTGCCATATCCTCCTGCAATGGCCCATGCAAAACCCTCAACGACTGCAACGGCCAGCTGATTTGCATCAACGGCAAGTGCAACGACGACCCCGACATCGGCACCCACATATGCTCTGGAGGTGGAGGTGGAGGTGGAGGTGGAGGTGGCTCTTCACCATCTCCAAGCCAAAACTGCAAGTCCTCTGGTACCCTTACGTGCGGGGGCAACTCACACCCTCAGTACAGATGCTCACCCCCATTGACGTCCTCCACGCAAGCCCGTCTCACACTCAACGATTTTAGCGAAGGCGGAGACGGTGGTGACCCATCGGAGTGTGACGAAAAGTACCACAATAACTCAGAAAGAGTGGTGGCCTTATCAACAGGGTGGTATAACCATGGGTCGCGGTGTGGGAAGATGATAAGGATTACGGCTAGCAATGGGAGGAGTGTGACGGCTAAGGTGGTGGATGAGTGTGACTCTGTGAATGGGTGTGACGCTGAGCATGCAGGTCAGCCACCATGTAAGAATAACATTGTTGATGGGTCTAGTGCTGTTTGGAATGCCTTGGGTTTGAATCAAGATCTGGGTAACGTGGGAATTACTTGGTCCATGGCTTAGCTAGTTGGCCACCGTGGGCTTAAAGAAGGACCAAAGGCGGCACGTCACTCTCTAGTTATTGAATCGAATAATATTACTCCCTCCGTCCTACTTTGTTTGTCCTCTATTCCATTTTGAGATGTCTCAAAATATTATTCTGTTTTTAAAAATAAAAGTCATTAATTTACTAATGTTCCTATTATACCACTATTAATTTACTAATTCAATTTTTTGATAAATTTATTTAAGAGTAGTTTTGAAAATTTATACATTTTTAAAAGATAGACAAAATAATAAATGATATTCCCTTAAAAAGTTTGACTTTTCAAACAGGACAAATAAAGTAAAACGGAAGAAATATGTAATAATTGGCGTTTGGTCAGCTGGTAATCTCTCAATTGCTAGATAATAGGGTAATATTATCCATTGTTATTGATTCCGTTCCGTTCCAGCCGGAACGGTCGAAATTTTTCGTACCGGTATGCAAACTGGTACCAGAATACCCCACGTTCCACCTCGGGTCAAATTTCGGGTCGTTTCGGTCCATTCCGGTCAATTCCGGCCAATTCCGGCCGAGATGCAAATTTCGGCCGGTACCGGATTTGGCCTATTATTAACTTTTTTTTTTTTTTTTTTTTAAAAGTTATATTTGGGAGTTCTTTTGATGATGAATTTGATCATTCTCTCATGGATGATGATGAAGAGGAGGAGTAAATCTTGTATTATTTGATATTTAGTTATTGTCTTGTAATCTTCTTATTGTGTGATGTTAAATTGATGTTATATTTCAAGTTATTGATGTTTAAGACTTAAGAGTTTTTTTTGTTTAAGACTTAAGACTAAATAATTTGTATTATTTGATATTTAGTTATTTATTTATTAGAATTGACAATTTTACGTTCTACAAGAATATATATATTATTTTTTAAGAACTCCGAAACACCCTGAAACGGTACGCCGAAATTGGCCGGTACCGAAATATTCCATTCCATTGGACAAACCGAAACGGGCTCCGAAACGATATTAATAACAATGATATTATCAAAATATGTTTGAGCCGTACTTATTGTGCATCATATCTCTCTTTTCAATGTTATCTGAAAATATATAAATAAATATATATATATATATATATATATATATATATATATATATATTTATATATTTCACCTCATAATAGCATTTATGGAAAGACTAAAAATTTTTATTGATTAATAAACCAAATGAGATATATCATGGGATATAATAGCATTCATATCAAAAGTTTTAAAAATTTTAGCTTTTAGTGCAATTCAAAATCCTACTTTATATATTTTAACACCTTACTTTATAATACACTTTACATCAAATCTTCTATTTTTACATACAATAGATTAAAAAAAAAAAAAAAGCTACCACAAAAACCCATAGCAACCCGCGGTCACCCACAACTAGCCATAGCCACCAGTGTGGAGTAATTACACGATTACAATATATATACACATGAATTAAGCCTAAACTCAATGTAGTTACTATTTGTACACGTTGGAGAATCTGTCACAAAACTCTAACCAAACCCACCAATCACTTTAACCAATAACTTGTGAAAACGTGGCTCATTATCATTATTTGATTGACTCTTTGTAATTGCTATGCTCTCCGCCGTTACCATTAGTTCTTAACCTCTTTCAGTCCAACCGAGCTTAGTACCAAATTTGTAAGTTTGTCCCCAATTGGGGCAATAAGTTGATTGAATTTTCGAAAGATGAACAATTTTTTTTTTTTAATATTTTAATGATCAAATATGGAAAAAGATATTACTTATACTAGGTAATTTGGAGAACACCCAACCAATATATGGGTTCGGCAGCTGAGGTGTGTGAGTGTGACAAGATAGAAAATTATAAAAAAGAAATAGATCGAAGAAAATACTTATATCTGTAAGCATCACAAAATTGATCATTTGTTTATATGCAAGATTTTTCCAAATGAAGGCGTCTTTGTTGTTGCTATGCTTTCCGCCTTTGTCATTGTTTCTTATTAGAGACGTCTAAGTCCAGCCGAGCTTAGTACCAAAATTTTATCACCAAGTGGGGCTATGAATTGGTTGAATAGTATACGTGAGAATTTTCAAGGTTGGATGTAAATTAGCGGCGTTGGTTTGTCCACCTTGTTGTGGTCCTTGTGGACTGTGGAGTCAATATTAAGGGTGTCCCTTTGCCCTTGGTTAAATGAAAGAGCCGGTAAGTCATGTGCTAGACGCATGAGACGTGTAGAGCCTACTTGTCAGTGAGAGAATGGTCTCATACGCCTAGAGAATGAGAAATTTTTTCCCAATTCCCTAATCTATAAGCAAATAGAAACGTCAAGTCCAAGTCAAAGTCATTGCGGCCGGTATGTGTTGCAACCACATGTATTTATTTTTACAAAAAACATATAACAAATTTCACGATAAAATGTTAAAGTTATTATAAGTTTTAAAATTGATGTGGCAATAAATATCATTAGTGGATTTCAACTAACTTATAAATGAATATTTAAAATATATTTTTATGATTGGTGACATATTAATTTATAAATTCAATATAGTAAAACTTATAGTATAAATGTAGTACTTCTCAATTTTCATAACACGTGAAGGTGGTACATTTTGGTTAATGTAATAACATTTTTATTAAAATCACTAATCACATCATAATTGTAATACATAAATTATTATCACCTCAACCATTATAAATTAAAATATAGACTAAATTGAAAGTTTGAGGTAATTTTGATTTTATCCCTTAAAATTTCAAATTTTGAATATGTTACCCTAACTCTTAAGTTTCAAAATTCAAATTCATTGTTCTTCCTCTAGATGACACAACATTCAACGTTTAGCTTTTTCTTTTACAAACTACCCTTTTAATATAAAAAATTTATGTATATATATACACTATACAATTTCGTCCAATTTAGATTAAAGTGACTTAAAGGTAACAGTGGATTCATGAGCTTAATCTAGGGGAAGGACTAAAAGATAACATTGAAAGAAAGTTTATTTAAAAAATATTTGGGAAATTTAATCAACAAAAATGAATATATAGTTAAATAAAAAATTAATGATCATACAATAGATAAATACAAATAAGAAATGTAATTGAGATGGGAATTAAATAAAAAAATTCTTTAAAAAAGGATTTGAAAAATTCATAATATAATCTACATACGCATATAAGTTATAACTCAAACAACTACATACGCATACAATTAAAAGATATAAACAAAAAAAATTAATATGTAATCATTATTCATATTTCCATAAAAAAATTAATTCACTAACATATATAAGAAATTTAAACAAGTCAATTGAATATTTAATAGTGAATTGAGAGTATAAATAAGGATTATTTGTCGTGCTATCTTTCATAGGAATTTTTTTTTTTTTTGGTGTGAATGGAGCCCAGATATGAGTCTCACAAATTAAAAGACATATACCTCAGCTTACTAGATACTTTTCAATGAATAAATCATAGAAATATTTTTAATCTCACTTGAATTTTCAGCTTCCAGAAACTTTTTCATTCCTTCTTCAAGGGGTTTCCTCATTATTTCTTGAGATTGCATCACCTCACCTGATAAGTGATGAGCAGATTTTGAAGAGAATTGCGTCACCTGAGACACGTATTTCTTCCAATTCACACTGACTATTTCTTCCAATTCACACTGACTATTGGGTCAAGTACACATATGTAGAATCATTAATTACTGTGTTCTATCATTCTATGACTTCTGTCAAGGTGCACAGTAACTCATAGAAACTTAAATAGTCTGTCTACGATTGAATACATTCAATTTCACAATATGTTTAACTGTCAGTTTATAATTGAATCAAGTTGGTTCGTCAATTGCATCCATCTGATTGTGAGAATCAATCATAAAAATTAATGTCTTAACAATAGTTTTTGGCTTACCTTCGTTGTTGATGTTAATGAATTGATCATGATCGGATGGCCTCAGTTGGTCAAACACCTGATCCCACTCAAACCCAATTATTAAAGATCCTATCTGAAGTACATGAATAGGATTGAAACAGTGGAAGAGTTTTCTCACTGTGGGCTGTAAATTTGAAATGAGTTGGATTGCACTAAATGTTTCTAGTCCATAGTACGATTTATTGGAAGACTTTCAAAGCTGACTTTGACACAGATTAGGCGTTTCTGAAATAAGTAACTTATTTTTTCAGTTTTTAAATAATATTATACTGTTTTATATGTATTTTTATATATTTCTTTACTTATATATATTTTCAAAAAATACAAACAATATTACTAGAACAAAAACAACACCTTACTTTGAAGTTTGATCTTTTTAATTTATAAAATCCTGTGATAATCAGTTCTTAGGTAAATGATACTTGTCAGTTGTCACTTGTCATGACTGATATTCTTTTGAGAACTTATCTGTAAAATTCAGGGGCGGCTCTACCTTTGTTCTGGGGTTTCAAATGAACCCCTAACTTCACAAAAACAAAACTATATATATTTATAATATTTTTTTTAGTTTAATATTTTAATTTATTTTTAAAAATATTTTTTACACCCTGACTTAAATTTTATACACCTTTACTATAAGTATTTCTAACTTTAAGAGTACGAGTAAGTGTTTGTGAACTATAAGTGTTACTCTTTATTATAAATTTATGTTATATGTATGTAAGTGTATCTAATATTAATTGTGTGCATTACTTTTTGTTATAATGTTATTTGTGTGAATAATGATGTGTGTGAATATTTGTGTGTACAGTATAAATATAATATAACTTTATATAATTTAATAATTAGGAAATAAAGATGGTTTATTACATGTGTGTGTATTGTTATCATGTTATAATAACTTTTTGTTATAAAGTCAGAAAAATTCAAGAAGTAAAATTGCAAAATTAGTAATTGTTTAAGTATTTAATTGGTTAAGTAGACACGTAGTGTATTATTTTATGTATGAATGAGTATGGTTGTGTGCATCAATAATTAATACAAAACCAATGAGTTAAATTTATTCATTTAGTTTAAAATATTTTTTTTATAAAAACAATAACAAATTAATAGATAATAACAACGGCATAAAATTAAAAGGACAAAACTTAGGTACACTACCTTAAGTGCTGTTCCTTAGGTTCTCCTCTTAAGATTTAGCCGTGTGGCTACTTAACTAAAAAATATGCTTCCTTCCCATGAGAAAAACTTCACATGGCAGAATTTTAAAATGGGAACTTAAGGAACAGCACCCAAATACTGTACCAAGTCTTACTCAAATAAAAATGTTAGACAAACTTAACAAAATAAAATGGTTATAACTACCCACCTTGACAATAAATACTCATAGTGAATTATCGTGTAACTGATTGAAAAATAATGACTTAATCGTTCTTCATATTTTCCTAATATATTAAATGAGTAATGTTACAGCAATAAATTATTTTAAAACATCTTTATAAACTATTGTCGTGGCTAGCTTCTTATTAGTTTTCAGATCTACCATTAATACCATTTTTTTATTTACTAATAATCACTCACTACATCAACAGTTAGTAAAAAAATTTGTATCTCCAGCATTACTCATAATAAATTCATATTTTTTTAGGGATAAAATAATGCAATTTATTATACAAAACTAAATAATTTTTAAAATTACTGCTTGTGATCGATTATTTACAATAAATTATTGTGGGGGGCAAAAGACCAGTAGGCCCATGTCGATGTCTATATTGGGCCAAAGGCCCAGCCCAAGGGAAAACCCCCTCCTCGGCCACGGGGAGAGCCCTCCTCAGCACAGTGTGGCCAAGGATGGAAGAGGTGACCTACCACCGGTAGTGACACTCCCCATCATCCCGCGGAGCAGGAAAAGTATTAAAGCAGAAAAAGACAACGAAAATGTTTAAAGGAAAGGCTGTCATTATTGTATTCAATGCCTTGTGCCTGACACGGCCATACTTCTATGTTCTTACAACCACTCCCAAGAACTGGAGGGAAGGGTTGATGGGACAAGTACCTACCCTAGGGACCCCATTCAGGAGGAAGAAAACTAATATAAAAAGGGAGTAAAGATAGACATAGAGGGGGGGGGGGGGCGTGGAGACCCCCAACACACCAGAGGCACAGAAAAAGGCTCCCCAGGCCGTGCCGAGGACCAATCCTCTCAGGTGAACCCAGTTCGTCTCAACTTGATTGTAAAGAACAACGTGATGACCGTTGTCTATACCCTAAAGCCTAGCTCTTTGGCCCACTCTCAACAAATTTATTGTACTGAGCTCACTGGTTTAAGGTCCCATGCATTATGAGCTAGGCTAGAAAAAATCGGTCCCTACAATTGGCGCCGTCTGTGGGAAGAGCTTGTGCGTTGGCGAATATGACGGTTAGTCACGGTCAAGCTCCTATCAACAAGAAACCCTCGAGAAGACCATTTTGGTAGTGGTGCGAGCTGCGCGAAAGCCCTCCATCATTTCCAAGAACACACCGCCATTATCATAGCTCAACCCCCGTTTTGGGTCACGTTTCGAAGTATTCATTATGAGGGGAAGATCACCAGACGGTGCAGTTCAAGGGGCTTCGGACGTCAGATATGTGCCCCCTTGCACTTGTCAAGGGGCTAACTCTTGAGACCCCTAATATTCCAGTTCGTTGAATTCCCTACAGACAGGGAAGTCGAGGGCTAAACCGGAATCTTTTGAAGTGCTAGACAGAACCAAGGTCTTGCATGGTCCTCGGACTCAAACCTATGGGGAAACTAGACACTCTAACGGCCTAAGTACTAGACAGAACCAAGGTCTTGGATGGTCCTCGGACTCAAACCTATAGGGAAACTAGACACTCTAAGCGCCAATTGCTAGACAAAACCAAGGTCTTGCATGATCCTCGGACTCAAACCTATGGGGAAATTAGACACTCTCACAGCCTAAGTGCTAGACAGAACCAATGTCTTGCATGGTCCTCGGACTCAAACCTATGGGGAAACTAGACACTCTAAGCGTCAAGTGCTAGACAGAACCAAGGTCTTGCATTTTCTTTGGACTCAAACTTATGGGGAAACTAGACACTCTAACGGCCTAAGTGCTAGACAGAAACAAGGTCTTGCATGGTCCTCGGACTCAAACCTATGGGGAAACTAGACACTCTAAGTGCCAAGTGCTAGATAGAACCAAGGTCTTGCATGGTCCTCGGACTCAAACCTATGGGGAAACTAGACACTCTCACAGCCTAAGTGCTAGACAGACCCAAGGTCTTGCATGGTCCTCGGACTTAAACCTATGGGAAAACTAGACACTCTAAGCGCCAAGTGCTAGACAGAACCAAGGTCTTGTATGGTCCTCGGACTCAAACCTATGGGGAAACTAGACATTCTAATGGCCTAAGTGCTAGACAGAACCAAGGTCTTGCATGATTCTCGGACTCAAACCTACAGGGAAACTAGACACTCTAAGTGCCAAGTGCTAGACAGAACCAATGTCTTGCATGGTTCTCGGATTCAAACCTATGGGGAATTTAGACACTCTAACGGCCTAAGTGCTAGACAGAACCAAGGTCTTGCATGGTCCTTGGACTCAAACCTATGGGGAAACTAGACACTCTCATAGCCTAAGTGCTAGACAGAACCAAGGTCTTGCATGGTCCTCGGACTCAAACCTATAGGGAAATTAGATACTCTAAGTGCCAATTGCTAGACAGAACCAAGGTCTTGCATGGTCCTCGGACTCAAACCTATGGGGAAACTAGACACTCTAAGCGCTAAGTGCTAGACAGAACCAAGATCTTGTATGGTCCTCGGACTCAAACCTGTGGGGAAACTAGACATTCTAACGGCCTAAATGCTAGACAGAACCAAGGTCTTGTATGGTCCTCGGACTCAAACCTATGGGGAAACTAGACACTCTAACGGCCTAAGTGCTAGACAGAACCAAGGTCTTGCATGGTCCTCGGACTCAAACCTATGGGGAAACTAGACACTCTCACAGCCTAAGTGCTAGACAGAACCAAGGTCTTGCATGGTCCTCGGACTCAAACCTATGGGGAAACTAGACACTCTAAGCGTCAAATGCTAGACAGAACCAAGGTTTTATATGGTCCTCGGATTCAAACCTATGGGGAAACTAGACACTCTAACGGCCTAAGTGCTAGACAGAACCAAGGTCTTGCATGGTCCTCAGACTCAAACCTATGAGGAAACTAGACACTCTAACGGCCTAAGTGCTAGACAGAACCAAGGTCTTGCATGGTCGTCGGACTCAAACCTATGAGGAAACTAGACACTCTCACAGCCTAAGTGCTAGACAGAACCAAGGTCTTGCATGATCCTCGGACTCAAACCTATGGGGAAACTAGACACTCTAACGGCCTAAGTGCTAGATAGAACCAAGGTCCTGCGTGGTCCTCAGATTCAAACCTATGGGGAAACTAGACACTTTGAGCGCCAAGTGCTAGACAGAACCAAGGTCTTGCATGGTCCTCGGACTCAAACCTGTGGGGAAACTAGACACTCTAAGAGCTCAAGTGCTAGACAGAACTAAGGTCTTACATGATCCTCGGACTCAAACCTACGGGAAACTAGCAACTTCAAGAAAGGCCTAAGTCCTAGGCGGAATGAAGGTCTTGTATGGTCCTCGGCCCCCCGGCCTTTTGGAAACTAACACACAATGGTGCTTTTCTGAGTGTTTAGACTAGGTACAGTCATGCCTTGGCCCTCGGACCAAACATCTAAAACAAGTTAAAGCTACGAATATCATCGGAAACGCGGAAAAGAACCCTAGTACCCAGCGACCCCCTCGGACAGTTTATTTTAGATTATACGTCCTCAGGCAGTCACCCCGTTCGCAATACAAAACGCGCGGCTGTTACCCCGGTTAGTCTTATATAGTTAACCTATTTAAAGTCGGCATTGTTGCGCCCGTGGGTTTCGATAAGTTCAAAGTAATAACTCTTTACCGACAAGGACATTGGTTCTAAGTACAGTTCGAAAGAAAAGACACCATCACATTCATTCACAAAATAATTATTGCAGAAAAGAAAGGATACATAAAATGCGATAAAATCATCTTTTATTAGATAAAGAGATAGTACAATATACATAAAAGGGGCTTAGACAAGCCTATATCATAAGCTAACTAAAAAAAAAAAAAAAAGGGAATACACGGGAACGATAGATCCTTTAATTTTGCTCTAGCAGCAACTAAACAAGCCTGGATGGCACCAGTGATGGAGGAGAAGAAGAAGCGGAGGCACCTGGTCCACAACCTTGTTCTAGCAACGACTAAGCAAGCCTGGATGGCACCAATGATGGAAGAGAAGAAGAAGCAGAGGCACCTGGTCCACAACTTTGCTCTAGCAGCGACTAGGCAAGCCTGGATGGCACCAGTGATGGAAGAGAGGAAGAAGCAGGGATGCCAAATCCCCATACCTGCTCTAGCAGCAATCGAGCAAGCATGGATGGTACCGGCGATGGGAAGTCCAAGCCCTCACGTGCATAACACACGGCACTGGATGGAAGTCCCAGTGCTGTCGCACCAAAAATCTGATGTGACCTCCACCTGCTTCGGATTTTGGCTGAAGGAAGAAGAGGCTCCTTTCTTGCCTTATCATGGAGAAGAAATGTCTTGAGCCTTTGTCTCCCTTGCCCTGACCGGGCCATTCTGAATCTCGAAGATACCCAAGGCCTCTGAAGAAGGTATGGTTCCTTCACCTTCACCCTCACCCTAGCCTTGACCATTTCACCTCCTAAAGCTCAGTCACACTGGTAATGGGGACTTTGGGAACAATTGGAGAGATAGGAATCTGAAAAGCTCAAAGGGTCCACAAATAAAGGGGAATGACCTCCCACCATGCTTCTTATATAGGAGGCAAACCTGGTGGCAATCAATTCACCCAAATCTCCAAAAACGAATTACAAGCAAAATAAATCTCGCTCATTTTCCAAAGTGGTCTTCAACCGTTGAATCTATGTCACCTCGTGAAGGGACCCTCATTAAAACACGCCTCGTATACCGAAGCGACAAGGACGCGACTGCGATAGATTAAAAGAATGTCTCACGGCTAGGAACGCGCCTTAAGCAAACGAAAAGGCTTTGGCCTTTTGTGGAGGGACCGACGTGGCAAGCCGAGACAGAGGCCCGATATCACCAAAATCCTCCTCTCCGCCCGAGAAGCCGAACAGCAGGATTTTTAGGGGCTATTGTGGGGGGTAAAAGACCAGTAGGCCCATGTTGATGTCTATATTGGGCCAAAGGCCCAACCCAAGGGAAAAGCTCCTCCTCGGCCACGGGGAGAGCCCTCCTCGGCACAGTGTGGCCGAGGATGGAGGAGGTGACCTACCACCGGTAGTGACACTCCCTATTATCCCGCGGAGCGGGAAAAGTATTAAAGCAGAAAAAGACAACGAAAGTGTTTAAAGGAAAGGCTACCATTATTGTATTCAATGCCTTGTGCCTGACACAGCCATACTTCTCTGTCCTTACAATCATTCCCAAGAACTGGAGGGAAGGGCTGATGGGACAAGTACCTACCCTAGGGACCCCATTCAGGAGGAAGAAAACTAATATAAAAAGGGAGTAAAGACAGACAGAGAGGGGGGGGGGGGGCGCGGAGACCCCTAACACACCAGAGGCACAGAAAAAGGCTCCCCAGGCCGTACCAAGGACCAATCCTCTCAGGTGAACCCAGTTCGTCTCAAGTTGATCGTAAAGAACACCGTGATGATCGTTGTCTATACCCTAAAGCCTAGCTCTTTAGCCCACTCTCTACAAATTTATTGTACCGGGCTCACTGGTCTAAGGTCCCATGCATTATGGGCTAGGCTAGAAAAAATCGGTCCCTACAATTATTAAACTAAATAAAATAGGAGAAAAAAAAATCTGAATTATAGTGTTCGGGAGTTTAGGAAAACAAAAGAATGAAAATGAAAAAATAGGGATAAATCGGTATTTCACTTTCATTTTATTACTTTAAGCATTTGAGAGGAATGCTTAAAAGAGAATGAAACGGAATAAATTTTCTGCATTCTATTCTTTCAAAGTTTCCATTCATTCCTAATGAACTGCCAAAGAAAAGCATAGATAGAATTCTTTTTTTCCCCTTTCTTGAAATGACCAATGTATTATTAAAAAAAAAAAAAAATGATGACTAATATGTTTTCAAAATTCCAACAAACCCAATTTTTATTTTTATTTTATATTACAAATATCTCATAACTGACCATACAAGAGTTTCTTTTAGTCTGTAAAATTGAAAAAAGTATTTTTAAATCTCACACTTTTTTTATTTTTTTATATTAACCAAAACTTTCTTTAGTTGGTAATTGCACCCTAGCTAGGCTCCACCACTGAATTGAAGGCATCCATGCTTGCCGAACCTTTTACCATTCACAAAAATGAAGAACTAAAAAGTACTTTAAAAAAAAAAAAAAAAAAAAAAAACATAAAAAAGATTAAAGTTAAGCTCTATATTAGTTTGAAATTATATCCTCCAATCTACTGTATGACGGTTTATAAAACTTTTCATGTGTATTATTTAAAAAACTTACAAAATTTATTTAAAAATTCATATGACTTACATTATGTGTCTGTTGGAGATTCACTTATTTTGCTAAAACTTAAAATCTTTTGCTAAAAGTACTGTAGATAAAGGTAAAAGTTAGCTAAAATAGTATAGTGAAACCCATAAATAGCATCAAATAGTACTGTAAGACCCATAAATAATAATAAAAATAAACTGAATAGTAAAATAAGTTGACAAAAATAATATTTATTAAACAGACACTATATTTGAATAAATTTTTTAATTGTCACATTGGTGGAAGATAAGCTCCACACCGGTTTGGAGGTAATGATATATTTTAAATTTTTTCTTTTGCTTACTGCAGTTACCAATATAAATATATAGTCGACGCTTAGAATTATGAGAACCTAAAAAAATCCAAAACTCTGCATTGCATGTTTTTCTACTGCAGCATGTAAGCTTGGTTGCATCTTGATCTTGATTTCAATTGTTATTTTCAGTGGCATGTCAATGATTATGGACGGAAGATCCCTTAGACTTCTCCATGCATTTTTAATGTTTTTACTGCACTTGAATCCAGCCCTTGGATTTATTTCAGGGGTTGGAGATGCTAATGTCAGGTGCATAGAGAGGGAGAGACAAGCCCTCCTTGAGTTCAAAAAAGGCCTTGTTGATGACTATGATATGCACTCTTCATGGGGGAGCCAAGATCAAAAGAAGAATTGTTGCAAGTGGAAAGGAGTTCATTGCAGCAAGCACACAGGTCACGTACTGGAGCTTGATCTTCGGGGTGATTCAGAAAAAACACAACCTTTGAGAGGTAAGCTTAGTTCTTCACTGCTTGAATTGCATCGTTTGAGCTCTTTGGACCTCAGTTACAATGATTTCAATATGAGCCAAATCCCAGAGTTTCTTGGTTCTTTCAATAACTTAAAGCACCTCTATTTCTTAGAGGCTGAGTTTGGTGGGACTATTCCGTATGAACTTGGAAACCTTTCGCACTTGGAATCTATTGATCTCAGTGCAAATAACTTCAATAATGTTGCAAACCTTCAATGGCTCTCTCATTTGTCTTCTTTGAAAGAGCTTGTACTAAATTCAATAAATCTCAGTGAAGCCTATGATTGGGCTGACGTTGTTAATCGTCTTCCTTATTTAACATCTTTGAGCTTGAGTTCATGTGATCTTCCTCCAATCGCTCCCTCAACTCATACCCATTTCAACTATTTGAAATCTCTTACTGCTGTTGATCTCTCTGATAATCATCAAAACTACTCAATATTCGGATGGTTGCTCAACTTTAATACCAGCCTTGTTGAAATTAACCTCTCCTCCAATCAGTTAAAAGGTTCAATTCCAGATGCCCTTGGCAAAATGAATTCTCTTGATAGTCTCAATTTCGACGAAAACCAACTTGAAGGTAGCATACCAAAATCTTTCGGAAACATATGCACTCTAAGTTCATTGTCCCTATCAAACAATAGGCTCAGTGGACAACTCGTCAAGTTTATCAATATCTTGTCTGGGTGTGCAAAAAACTCACTGGAAATGTTGGATTTATCATTGAATCAAATTACGGGATCGTTGCCTGATTTTTCAACATTTTCTTCATTAAAAGAAATATATGTTGGGACCAACAATATAACTGGCACCGTACCCAAAGATATCGGAAACCTTCATCAGCTGGAGGTCTTTGATGTTTCTAACAATTCTATGCATGGTGTGGTCACTGAAGTCCATCTGTCAAACCTGTCCAACTTGTGGTTTTTAGACTTATCACTTAATTCCTTGGCTTTACAATTGAACAAGGAATGGGTTCCACCTTTTCAATTGCGAATCTTATACTTGTCATCCTGCAAGCTGGGACCTAGATTTCCAAGCTGGCTCCAAACTCAGTGGAACATTTCTATCCTAGATATCTCCGATACTAGAATTTCGGATAAGATTCCTAAGTGGTTTGTGGAGCTGCCTCTAGCTTTACAGTATTTAGATGTGATGTCACGCCCCAAACCCAAAAGGATCCAAAGCGTGAGGGAAGAACCATTAAAAGTGAGAACGTAGGAGATTTTTTTTTTTCATTTGATAAAATAAATAAGTATATTGATCTCTCCACAATACAAGTCAGAGCTCTATGACACATTTACAAGCAATACAAACTACAAATCATGTGTCTCCAAATACACTTAACAATCCAACGTTCCAAATAAAATAAACACAAAGCCATGATCCTCTCTAAGGTATGCAACCTCAACAGAAAATCTAGGCCTACCACACCCAAGGCTAACAGACCTCAAGTATCTAACCTCCAATAGAATTGATTATGATCTTGTTGAACTTTGCAAGATTGAGTCATCAACTATTAATGGCCCAAGTCTCCCAATTTAATATAGTACTCCAATCACCACCAATAAATTAAACTCCATGCCTGACGTGTAGCTAATTATCTGAAAAACTGTTGGAGATTGGGATGAGCTAAAACCTAGTAAGTAGCATAATTAATGGGGGTGAGGGAAATACAAGTTTCATCTTCAATAATAATAATATGACAAGAATGATTAAGTAATGAAACACAAAATTTCCCAAAATAAATACCTTGAAACTATATACTATAATCTGTGAGCACTAACCATATAATTTCCAAAGCCATAAATCTAACATACGGTAATTTATTATAAATATACCACACTTCCACATAAACCGATCAGGGGATCCACCCATTCACAACTGGCATGATATTGTCCTCTCTGATATGCAGACTCTTGGCTCCATGGACAGCAGCCTCACCCATACCCTCAAAGTTTTTCTCTCCCCCCATGGGCAGCTGAGAGAGTGCGTCAAATAGAACCTTTCTTGCATGTGGTCTCTTGGCCCTATGGGCAGCAGCCTCACCCACACACAATTAAGGAACCTCTTCCCCCCATGGACAGCAGGGAAGAACGCGTCATCCAAAGTGAAAGGGCACTGACCTAGATTTGCTTCCATTGTCACAAAGATTACGGAAATCAAATCGGGTGATCACCGGAAAATCACACATGGCATGGTGTTAAAACAACTCACAGGTTACATTACTTTGAAACACATAGTTCATATCCAGGTAGTTTCAGAAAAATCTTAAATAATCTAACTTCTACAAAGTTTATAAGGTTTTCAACTTCATTCTTGTCAAGAGATTTCTATCAATTTCCCAAATAATACAAGACAAGATAAGCATCTTTAAAATTTTCAATGTACCATAAAATCAATGATTTTCTTATCAAAGATTAAATAAAAGATGCTCATTTTTCCATATCAACAATTCATTCATTTCCCCAAATGCAATACCAAATATGATGCATTTTCATATATAATGATATATAATAGGGTCACAACACAATACTTTTAAGAAAACATATATCCATGTATAATTCTCCAAAATGTGTTTGACCCCAAAAAAACAACATTTATAAAACATGGTTATTTTCCAAAAATCCCATTAAAAAGCTACTTACCTCGGAAGGCCAACCAATTTTATCTCAACCGGACACCACAAAATCAACTAATCCAGTCACTAGGTCCATCACCAAGAATATCGGAACCTAGAAATATAATGATCAATCCTATCAATAACAAGGCCTTTCACAAAGTACCATCACACTGATCTCCATAAATCGTAACAATACCCTAAAATCAAACCAAAGGCCCTAAAGTCTAGCTTGCCCATCCTAAGACAAGTACCCTTCCCAAGCAAGAACCAAACAAGCATCCAAGAAACTCATAGTGCTTACACAACCAAAACATTTTAAATTCACTACCGCAAAAATGTGCATCATAAGATAAAATAACATACTCATGAATCTCTTTGAGTACTAAATAGTATATTTAAGCCAAGATAAGATCAACCGAGGTATGGAATTAATTCCACAATTTCTCAGCGTTTTAGTATTACTTTCAGATTCAGTACAAAACAGGGCAGCCATTTGTAAAAATTGTTTGGTCAATGAAAAGTTATCCGATTAATTCAAAACTTTAATGGAACATTCCCCTATATGTATACAATGTACCATAGAAAATTTAGCCCAAAACGATTTTTCTGTAATTTATTAAAAATCATGCATTGCGGCTGACTCAAATCTGTCATGACAGCTTTAGAAAATTGCTATAGTTGTAAGACTAGCCCAAATTATTTGAGAATTCACCCACATTAAAACCACCAGATTTAAAGCATATTAAGAACAAGGAATCAAACCCAAAATCTCATATAAACAACTTATCAAACACTAGGTATGCAAAAACAAAGTACATGCTCACACTCCAATTTCAGAAATTCAAAGTTAACACTCTTACAAAAAAAATCAACCTCAAACTTCCACAAAATCAACTCATACGATTTGCTCAAAGAAACCCAAGTTTTTAACCATGAAGAAACCCCAAATGATCACCATTTGTAAAAACCCTTAACCATTTAACAATTAGGCCCACCAAATCAAAAACCCATATACATAATTACAAGAACATCACCCAAGAAGCTCATAAATCTCATGAACATCATTATCAAAGCTTAGATTAAAATAACCCTAGGCAAAAGTATAAAACCGTCTAAAAGATTAGATATTTTTACCTTAAATCAAAAGAGATGAATATGCCTTAGAGGTTCCTAGAGAGCTTTGCGGTGATCATGCCGGAAAAGATGGTGGAGCTGGTGGGGAAGGAGGTACACGGTGGGAGAGAGTGAGGGAGGAGTGCTTGTTATGTTTGTGAGGAAAAATGAACAAAAGAAAAGTGTAGAGGGACACTTACTTTGACTGGCCAAAGAGGGAGAGAGGGAGATATTTTGAGAGAATGTGTGGTGGTAAGTGGGGTCACACATGTGGCTCCTTAAAAATCTGATTCCCCTTTCTTTTTTTTTTCTTTTTTTTTACAACAATAACAAAATTTTGTAAGAAAAATATCTTATACACAAGTCATGTGCAGACCGGTTTCTGAATCTAAGTTGGAAAATTCACTTTATAATATTATAAGGCAATCACACACAAAGACTATGAATATATGTTCAAACTGACCAACAAATCAAAAAGAGCATGGAACCTTAAGACCAACCAAACAATGATATGTCAGTTTAATAAATAAGGACAAAAGTCCAAAGAACCACCCCCCCGCCCCCCCTTTTTTATTTATTTATTTATTTTTTTGGGTTGGGCTGTTACATGTGAGTTTTAACCAATTGGAGGGTCAATTGTCACCTTTTGTTTTCCACCTAAAATGACACTGTTGAGCATAGCCGCAAATCTTTTCTCGGGACCATTTCTTCTGTTTGTAAAATCACGGGTGGGGTTTTGAATTTCCTAGACCTCTCCAGCAACCTTTTGTCAGGAGAAATTTCTGATTGTTTTATGCATTGGTGTAAGCTAGTCATTCTGGATTTGTCTGGCAACAATTTGTCTAGGAAAATTCCAACTTCTTTAGGTTCATTGTCTCAGCTCCGAGCGCTGAGTTTGTGCGATAATAGCTTCTCTGGAGATTTACCATTGTCTATGAAAAATTGTAGTTTGTTGAAATTTGTAGACTTGGGAGACAATGGATTCTCTGGACAAGTACCAGCTTGGATTGGGGAGGGTCTGCCAGTGTTAAATATTCTTACATTAAGTGCCAATAAGCTCAGTGGAAGCATACCATTCGAGCTATGTTGGTTGAAATATTTACGAATATTGGACCTCTCTCTAAATGATATATCTGGGAATATACCACAATGCTTCAACAATTTCACTGCCATGGCTCAAAAGGGAGATTTTTTTATTGGCGTAATTGGTAGTAGTTATACTGATTCATATGCTTATGATATCGAAGATTTAGAAGAATATGTTGATGATGCAACAATTGTGATGAAAGGAAGGGAGTTGGAGTATGGAAAATATCTTGGACTATTAAAGATCATTAACCTTGCACACAACAATTTGACAGGGAAACTTCCAAGTGAAATCTTGAGTCTTTTGGAGTTGGTTGTATTGAACATATCAAAAAACAACTTAATTGGAGAAATCCCGCAAATGATTGGTCAATTGACGCAGTTGCAATCACTTGATATGTCAAGAAATCGGTTTTCAGGTGAAATCCCATCTAGCATGTCAGAGTTACACTTTTTGAGCTACCTCAATTTGTCTTTCAACAATTTGTCTGGGAGAATTCCTTCGGGCACTCAACTACAAAGCTTTGATACAAATGATTTTATTGGAAATTGGGCACTTTGTGGGCTTCCACTTCCACAGAAGTGCTTAGGTGAAGAAACCCCAAACCAAAGTGATCAACCAACTGATCATGATGGCAATGAGAATAATGAAGATGATGGAGATAAATTTGAGAAATGGTTTTATGTTGGAGCAGGAGTTGGATTTGTTGCAAGCTATGGGGGAATTTGCGCACCTTTGTTGTTAAAGAGTTCCTAGAGAGATGCGTATTTCTTGTTATTGGACAACATGAAAGACTGGCTCTATTCAACAAAATTGGTGATGTACATGGCAAGATTGTGGAGGAAGTCTCCAAGCCATGGGTGACACTTTCACAATATAGGTTAGCAAGGTAAAGATTGATTTCAATGCATGTTAAGAGTATGTATAAGAATTTGTAGAATAGTGTGCATTGGCATTTTCTCTTTATATTATCTCCTTTCAATAAAGTGTGCATTTGATATTGACAAAGTTTTTTAGCCTAAAAGAGAAAAAATGTTTAAAAGGAAAATTTTGTAAACTATAATTGTCATGTTCCTTATTATTCAAATAAAATAATTTGGTCAAAATGCAAAACTCATCCTCCAAATTTTATTACTTTTCATTCACTACAAAAAACCATTTGAAAAACGCAGCTATAGACCCGAAAAACGCAGCTATAGGGCTGAGACTAATAGCTGCGTTTAAAACACGGGTATAGCCTGGACCTATAGCCGCGTTTTTAAAACGTGGCTGCATTCTTCTTTGCTCAAAAAAAAAGAAAAAAAAGAAAAAGAAAAAAGTAAACGTACTCCATCGACAATGCTTCCTCCTCCTTGTTTGATCAATATCCAAAAAAATACCTTAAGATGATTCAATCAAAACAGAAATTTTCTTTTTATTGGAAGGAAGTTGGGGTGGAGCAAAAGAGCTAACACCAAAGTTACTAAACATACCCTAAACAACTCATAATGTTCATTAATCTCGACCATGACCTCAGAAGAAACTTTCTTTGAAATGGCAGCAAACAACATGGGAAAAGGCATCCAAGGAGATTTAGGAGCTCTTGTATTGCTTGAACCCAGACTGGGAGCTTTCCCCTCAGATCTCCCAGAATCTGAAACTGGTTGACTTATGCTCTGCTAAGAGAAATCACGTTCAAATGTCAAAAGCAGTTAATAATTGCAAATTTGCATAACAATAACATCAAATGCTGCCAACTCTTCAAAAACCAACACACGCACACAGATCAATATATATTTATATATAAACAAGGGTGGCTAAACTCTCTTATTTTGGTTCAAAAATCAAAAGACATGCATTCTCCAATTTACTTTAATAAGTACAAGCTTCAAATATCAGGGGAAAAAAATGCATGGTAGCAATCATCTTAAATCTATGTAGGATGCAGAAGATAAAGGGCTAAAACTTTCACGGAGTAAAACAAAGCACAAAGATGAAAATCCCAACCAAAACAGGATAAACAAATTGACTACGATTTTTTTTACTAATAACAAGTAATAAAAACAAAGCATCGCCAAAATATAGAAAGATTAATCTTTTTTAAAAGTAATAACTTTAGGATTAAAAAAATTAAAATAAGTAAACAATAGAAAAACTTTGCAGCAATAGACGTGCATAATAAAGATTAAAAACCTCCACCCCCACCAGTGTAGTCAAAGACGAGCTGACTGCTCGTCTATGCACTAAGACGAGGTGAGGCACCCTAGAGCTTTAAGGTAAAGTGCCTTTGGAGAGGCACTCGCCTTTAGAGCCTAGGTGAGCACGCAAGCGCTTCGAAACAACTGTAAGGCATGTGAGAGGCTCAATGAAACTTGGTTCCAAAAAAAATGAGGGCAGTTCTGTAATTAGGCAAAAAAGGGTAGTTCAGTACTTTAATTCAAGTTTGTTGCCATCACATAATCTTGTAATAAAGCCTTCCACCAGTTTGAAAAATTCAAACTGTGTCTAACTGTGTCTAATAAACATGAGATACATACAATTTGAGTTCACTACATGTATAAGAACTAAATTTAGAATTTCACACCTCACACCTCAAGCAATACAAGTACTTGAGGCCTTAAGGTTGCCTTTCACCTTTTGACTAGATGCCACACACACAAATGTCTAAGTTAACATAATGAATATAAAAGTATGATTCTTTTCCTTTCTTCTTTTTCTCCTTTATAAAATAGACATATGCTTCTTCAATAAACTATTTCTCTTCATACTGCATTCACAAACCCACAGAAGCAGAAGAATTGTGCACTGGGTACAACCTCTATACCATCTTCAAAAATATTAGAAGTCACTTCAAATTTTCTACTCATCTTTAGCAATACACATTCTGAACTTTTAACGCGTCCAAGTATTTCTCATTCTTGAAAGTAATAAAATTTAGATGATTTAATTATTAAACTACAAAAACTATAATTTTATATTTTATTTGGCAAATGCCACGTCTAACATAACCATTTTTTAGGCCTATTTAAAGACTTGAGTGTATTCAAACCCCGGTACTTGGGCAAAGGCCATTAGCGCCATATCTAATTAAATTATTAAAATAAAAACATGAAACAAATAACACAAGAAACCAAACACCGTGTAATAAAGTAAGACACTTACCAAATCAACTGCAGAAGACTCTAATTGTTGGTGCTTACACACCTGACAAGATGTAACCCCTGAAATATCAAGCTTAGTCTCACTTCCAATCAAATGCCCTGTAGGAACAACATGAAGTACTAGGTGCTCAAGTACTAAAAAAGCTTAAAGAAAAAAAAATCCAAAGTCCAACCAAGAGGAGATATCTACAATCCATGGATGAAGCCCTGTTTCCTAAAACTAACAACTTCTAAACCTTTTACATCCAAGTTTGAAACAGAAATTGTGCAATTGAGAACAAGAACAACTAGTTCATCTCTGATCAATTGCATAAGTAGCATGCATATCATGCAATAAAATGCAATAACTAAAATGTAAATAGTAACATGATAAGGACAATGACAAAAGACCATACAAAGAAAGATTTTTTTTTTTTTTTTAGCAATAATAATAATAATGCATCCCATGTAAACCTTAAACAAAAGCAGTATAAAAAAAATAGTGACAATATGATAAAAAGATGAATAACAATGACATTCATAAGATGATTCCACTATCCACAAAGAAGCTAAGTTCAACCATGCAGCAATTATGAGCACACAAAAAGTGAAGAGAAACATTCAACAATAAATGGTTCAACTTGCTACAAAAATTAGTTGTAGCCACAACCAGGTGCAAGTCCCAAAGGGGCAACAACTAGGAGTGAGCAATGGACCCGGCCCACCTGAAAACCCGACCGGCCCGACCCGAGAGGTTTTGGACGGGTCTGAGGATATTCGGATCGGATTTTGGGTCTTATTTTTGGGTTCGGGTCGGTATCGAATCGGGCGACGGGTCATATAAAAACAGTAGTCTGAACCCAATTTTTTCTTTTGAAAAAAACCCTACTCTCTGTCTCTCTCCGCCTCCCTCAAGCCTCAGCTACCTCCCTTAGCTCTCCGTCTTTGTGTAAGTCGAATATATTGTTTTGTGTACAAATTGTAAATAAAGCTGAAATTCTTTGTGGGTTTTTGAATTGATTATCAGAATCAGTCCAGTTAGATTTGTCATCTCTGTGTGTTTGCTCTTTGATTGGTTTCTGAGAAAACTGTGGGTATTGCTACATTCGGGTTTTCATATTTTTCTCACGTTTGGGGTGTTGCTAGTGGTGTTATTTTTCATGGGTTGAACTCAAAATTTAAACTTTTTTGGTTCGTTCCCCACATTTTCTTGGCAACCAAACGGAGGATTGGTGGATATTCACTCCTAGTTTCTTGTTAATTTAGTTGGGTTTTTAATACTTTCAGATTTTGGGCTTTTTTTCTATGTGAATATCCTGTTTGGGTTTGATTTTCTTGCGTTTTGTGATGTGGGTTTTGGCTTGAATCGTTTTTTTAAGGACCCATTTCGATTTTTTTTTTTTTTTTTTTCAGGTTTTTAACTAAAGAGCTGTGCTCCTTTGCCTCTCTCACTGAGTTCTCTCTACGTGTGTAACAGTGTAAGTCATCCACTCATCCTTCTCTTTGTTGGGTTTTTTTTTTTTTTTTCTTCTTAATTTCCTTGTCTTAGTCTCTGATTTTGGGAGTTCTTACATCTTTTAGGAACAACCCTTTTCATATTGATGAAAAAGAACTACTTTGGATCTGATGGGTTGGTGGGGTTTTGTGTTTTCTGTGATGTTATGTTGTTTTATTGTGTTATTTTTCTTAGCATTGTCTAATTTTCGGTGTATATATGTTTATAATCAATGGGGGGTTTTTGTATGTTGTTGACAATATGAGAATGTGGAAAAGAATATAGAAAGCAGAGTTGGGTTCTTTTTTGCACTGAAAAGGAAGAAAATGAAACTATAAATTAAGAAAATGAAAAGGAAGTATCTGTAGTTGCATTCAAGTCTATGTGATTGATCCAACACAGAACAATAATAGGTAAAACAATGATAGTCGTTTTTGTTTGCTTGATTGTCTGACTTAGCATTTGTGTCATCATTTTTGGTTGCATAACTCTCTTGAAGACCAGTTTTCTTTTTTCAAAAGAAATACCTTCTGTTCTCTAATTTTGAGCTTGTTTTAAATAATCAAGTATGATCATATCTACCTACATATAAGAGAAACTCTATATATAGCTATTTTCTCATCATGCCAGTGTTGTTGTGAAGCTCATGCATTTAACATAGTAGGTCAGTTGTGTCTTAGCCTCTGATTAGGTCTTATTATGCATAGATGCTTAGTGTATATAGTATAGACTATGACATTAATTGTTGTCGTTTCTTTGAGTAAAGGTGTTAGTACCAATTATAGTTAGGAAACAATAGGCCATCGTCATTTTGGAAATGGGTTTTTTAATGATTCTTGAACAGGCCAACATGGAGCGGTAAAATGTTGTACTGAGCGAGGCCTAAATGCATGTTTTGTATTCTTTTCAGGTGGATGAAAGAGCAGTGCTGAAACACATCAATTGGCCAGAGCAGAAAGCGGATGCACTGCACGAGGCAGCATTCGGGTATTGTGATCTCAAGAAGCTCGAATCCGAGGCTTCAACCCAGTGTTGTTAAAAGCGCGATTAAGCTCAAAGCTCGAAGCCCTAAGGCTCCAGCGCTTTTTGCCTCAAAAGCTAAGCTCATTCAAAGAAGCACGCTTTAGGCGCGCTTTTTTGCACTTTTTCAAAAAGCTCAAAGCGTGCTTTTTGGAGCTTTTTTATATTTTTCAAAAAAGAAAAACCAAAACTGAATTAAAACTATAAGATCTTGACATTATTGATATAAACCATTGATTTTGTATATTTTTAGTGTAAATTACTTATCAAAAAAAAATATTTTGAGTATAACTTGTCCTAAAACCCAACCCACAACCTCCCAGATCTTCTCTATTTTTATTTTTTCTCCTTGAAACAGTAACCCAACTAGATCCTTGGTACCAATTACCATGTTGCAATGTCCTCATATTCTTAGCTCATTCATGGAAAAAAAAAAAAAAAGTATGATATAATATGTGGTAATTGTTTAGTTACTTTAGTGGTTGATTTTGAACATAGCAAACTAATTCTTCCAGTGTTATAGTCATTAAGTGATTAAATTATTAACTAATATTACTAATTAGTCATAGGGCATTATAGATATAGGAGATTTAAGAAAGGATATTACATGGAAGTACTGATATCTAACTTATCCAAAAAAATAAAATGACTTGACTAGCAATTTTTGTGTTAAAATTGCAAAAGTAGGGCATATCTAAATGTTATATGAATTATATAAAAAGTTTTATTTCAATTTATATGATAATTTGATCATTTGATTGTTGCATTTCTCATTAATAATAATTTTTAAAATTATTTTTTAAAAATGTGCACTTCACTTCAATCAAGCGCGCGCTTGCGCTTTGCGCTTTGCGCCTAGGCTCCAAGAGCCCTTTGCGCTTAAGTGCGCCCCTTGCTTTTAACAACACTGCTTCAACCTTTCATGATGATGCCCGCCAGCACTGTGGACCTGCTCTCAAGAAAATGCAGGCTCTGCTCGAAAAGTATGCAAATTTCTGTAGTCTTGCACTTTTGCACATTACCATTTATATCATTAAAGAAAATACATATTAGATTCTATTGTGTTGTGCTTTAATTTTTTAGTATATCTTATGTTCACTAATTTTGCCACAAACATGGTTATTACAGGTTAGAGCATGGTTTGTACAATCTCTCACGAATTAGAGAATCTGCAACTAAGAGATATAAAGTTTTTCAGATTCCAACGGATTGGATGCTGGATACTGGTTTTGTAGACCAGGTAACTTCATTGCTTTGATATGCTTAGGATTGATGTAGAAGCAAGAAATATAGTTCCACATTTGTCTTAGGATTGATATGGGATATGAGTATATCTTAGAAATTTGACTTCTGTTAAATGACTTGTTTATTATTGATTTTTCCCCCTTGGTGCTATAGGTGGAAAATATTGGAGCAACTTTCACTTGGAGTTTGGAAATGGAAGCTCCTTTGTAATTACTTTAGCTTGTAATTCTGATGTTCAATGATCTGGAGATATCTTAGCAAGTTTTTCATTCTTTAATTTAGGTGATGCAATTTGCACATTAATTGTTTGGTCGAAAGTTGAGTTAATGAAGTTGTACATAGAGTTTTTCAATGCTTTATCTAGGATTTTTTGGGTATTGGATCTTATAAACAGTGAAAACAAGGCTGACTAGTTCTTTCTTTGGTGGGAGTGCTATTGTTGGTTCTGTTGAAAGTTGCATATGAGAGAATACTGGGAACTATTGAGGATTTGACTTAACACTATTGAGGAATGTGTTAAGTCACACTGCAATTTCCTTGATGGGTAATTGAAGATGGACCATGCAATTTTGTGTTTTTATTGTGTATATTCATTTAATGGTTATAAATGTGGCTTGCTAAGGAGATTTTAGCTTTTATTTTCTACTTATAATAGCAGATTCAAATAGTTAAATAGGATGATTTTTTTTTTAAATGATTTGATATTGGATTTTTTTTTTTTTTTTTTAATGAGAGATTATTATTGCAAAAAAGAATATAGGTAAGAGACCTGAGACCTGAGATTATTATTGCAAAAAACATTTAGTATAAAGGCTCATGGAAAACAAGCAGTAAAAAAAAAAAGTTCCAACTCGAGACCCGAAAAACCGACCCGATTTCCGGGTTGGGTCGGGTTTCAAACAGCCAAACCCGATTTTTATCAGGTCGGGTTTCGGGTCACAGTTAGGGTTGTCCAGCGACCCGTGATATCCGACCCGCCCGACCATATCCGCCCGACCCGAAGGTCCACGGGTGAATCCGAGTGCATGTACGGATCGGTTACGGTTGTTGTTTTAAGAGGAATCGATTATTCGGTTCGGGTTTCGGGTTACACAATAAAAAATTTGAATAACCCGACCTGACCGAATATTTGGTAAAATAAAGTAATAAACCACTTTCCACAGTCCACTCAGTCTGATATAAGTCATGTCATGAGCTGGTTAGCGGGTAACGTGCTGAACTGCTGATCAACCATTTTTGGGCACAACTTCCCAATTTCAAATCCAACCATTAAAACTTTTTTTTTTTTTTTTTTTTTTTTTTTTTATAAGAAACAGCTGTTTAAAATCAACGGTTATAATACTACTCTACAGCAGTACAGCCCCCTAGCACAGCACAGAGAGTCAGAGACATCATATCACAATTATCACTTAAACTCTACAACCCTAACAATTACAAATCAATGGTTAAAATTAAACTAATATCACAATCTAACGGTCTCAATGACTCAATCTTAATCTCATATCCCAACTCTCTCTCTCACTCTTCAGTCTTCACTGAATCAAGATCAAGTGATCAACATGTCATCAATGGCCTCAATCTCTCTTCAGTCTTCACCTAATCACTCTCTCACCAAATCCACGGCCTCAGCTCAGACCTCACTCTCTCTCTCTCTAATCGCAATCTCATATCTCTCACTCTCAGACACAGACTCAAAGTAACGTTCTCTGTATCTCTCTCTCTCTCTATCTCAATCTCAAATCCTCAAAACCTGAAATCTCTTCACCAAATCCTCTAGTCTCACACAAATGCTCTCTGTCTCTCACTCTCTAATCTCTGCAGTCCCTTCACCAATTTCATACGAAATCTCAAATCTTCATCATTTCAATTTTCATCAGTCTTCAATCTTCACTCTTTAAAAGCTTTCATCTTCGGTCTTCTCACCAATGAACAGACCACACTCTCAAACTCTCAATTCTCACTTTGCCTCTCTCTACTCCAAGGTCCAAACCCTAGCTTCTCACTACAAGTTCTTCACACCTAGCCGCCACCGCTGCCGCCGCCACCACCAGCAGCCACTCCTCTCCCTACCGTCGATCATATGGGTTGAACCTAGGGTATGTGTTCTCCTTTTCTCATCTCTCTTTTTTTCAGTCTCTCATTGATTATATATGTTATGAAAATCTACTGTTAAAATCAAATAAACCCTAAGTTTTATAATTTGAAACCCTAACTAGAAATAGTTGAAACCTTAACCATTTACTTTTGTTCTTTGTTCTTTATTCAGTAACTTCAGTTGTTTGATTAATTTTGTTCCTATTTAAATTTTATTCAGGAATTGAAAGTTGTACATTTGGGGTTTTCAGTCTTCAAACTTGAAATTAACACCCACGGTTTTTTAAGGTATGATTTTTGTTTCCCTTTGTTTTTTGTGTTCAAAGTTGGGATTTTGTTCTTTTTTTGTTAGAGACGTAGAGTTGATGCATGTAACTTAAGCTGTTGTGGATGTGTTCAATGTTTCAGCTTTTATTATTTAGTAAAATTTATACTGTTAAAAATCAAATAAACTCCCAAGTTTTTTGTTCTTTGTTTATTTGTTTGATTAATTCTGTTCCTATTTTTCAGTCTTCAAATTCATAACTCCAACACCCCTAGTTTCTTTAAGGTATGATTTTTGTTTCCCTTTGTGTTTTGTGTTAAAAGTTGGGATTTTGTTCTTTTTTTTGTTAGAGTTTTATGTAGAATGTTGTTATCTGGATTCAAGCATCAAAGATTTTCCTTTTTGGTTTGTTTGATTATTATTAGTAATTGTTAGTTTGCTAATTTCTATGTTTGATTTTTTAGGTCATGGATTCCTCCACTAATGCTCCCTTTGTTTCTACACAAGCGGATGGTGCTACTGCCACCCAAGCGGATGGTGCTACTGCCACTGCCACTGCCACTGCCACCCAAGAGGCTGCTGCTGCAACCCAAGCTGAAGCTACTGATGGTGAGTTGCCCCTAGTTCCACCTAGTGTAGTGAGTAAGACTGGTACTGGTAGTGGTAGGAAAAAGTCTTTAGCTTGGAATCATTTTGAAAAAGTAAAGGTAGACGAGGGTGTCACTATGGCTGTATGTAATTATTGTAAAAAATCATATCTGGCTGATAGTAAGAGTTGTGGTACTAGTAATTTGTTAGCTCATGTGACAATCTGTCCTAAGAACCCTAATAAAGAAGATAAAGGGCAGAAAACCTTAGCTTTTGAACCCAAAAATGATGGAGATGAAGGGTTCAAACTTGTGTCAACAACTTTTTCTGTTGAGGCTTCTAGAAAGGCACTAGCTGAAATGATAATAATTGATGAGTTGCCTTTTAGGTGTGTTGAGGGTTATGGGTTTAAGAAATATGTAACTACCTTACAACCTAAGCTTCGTCTAAAAGATATTCCATCTCGACAAACTGTGGTTAGAGATGTGATTGGAATTTATAATAGTGAGAGAGAGAAGCTAAGGAAATCCTTGAAAGGTTGTAGGGTGTGTCTTACTACAGACACATGGACTTCTCTACAAAATTTGGAATTATATGTGTCTCACATGTCACTTTATTGATGATGCTTGGAAGTTGCATAAGAGAATTTTAAATTTTTGTCAAGTTGAAGATCATAAGGGGGAGACTATAGGTAGAAAGATTGAGATGTCTTTGCGTGAGTGGGGTATTGATGGCATATTCACTTTGACAGTGGATAATGCTAGTTCCAATTTAACCACAATTAAATTTTTACAAAGGGTAACAAAAGATTGGAATGGGACAGTTTTAGGAAATGAGTTAATGCACATAAGGTGTTGTGCCCATATCCTAAATCTCATTGTTGGGGAGGGTTTGAAAGAAATTGATGCATTTGTTGCTAGGGTGCGTGAACCTGTGAGGTATGTGAAGTCCTCGCCCAATATAAATCAAACCTTTAGGAATTTTATGGAGAGGTTAGGTATGGAGTTCAAGAGTCTTCTTTGTCTAGATGTACCTACTAGGTGGAACTCAACTTACCTTATGTTAGAAACTGCTGAAAAATTCAAGAAAGTATTCCTTAGGATGGACTTTGAAGATGATGGTTATTCATCATATTTTAGGAGCAAGGAAGATAGTGGTGGTTTGGGATCTCCTTGTATGAGTGATTTCCAAAATTGTAGGGCATTTGTGACTTTCTTGAGGCTTTTTTACAATGCAACAAAGAAGTTCTCTGGCTCTTTGTATGTGACCTCAAATGCCTTTTTTGATGAGATCTTTGTTATTCAGGAGAGTATTTCTCATTTAGTTAAATCCCAAAACACCCTCTTGAAAAACACAGCCACAAACATGCAAACTAAATTTGAGAAGTACTGGGGGGAAGGTGATAAAATTAATCCTCTTTTGTATGTGGCTGTGGTTCTTGATCCACGAAAAAAATTGAGGTTTTTGAAGTTCTCTTTTTCTGCAATTTATGGGAATGAAGTGGGGAATGTGATGGTTGATAAGGTGAAAGCTCTTTTGATGAAGTTGTATACTTTTTTCTGTTCTGTTAATTCCCCAAATGTGCAAGAACCAAGTGGGGGTGAGAGGACACCAATGGTAGGTGATGCAAGTGATCCATATGTGATGGTTCACTCTCGATATGAGCTTTTCTTAGAAGCTGAGCAATCTATAGGTTGTAGTAATGAGGTTGACAAGTATTTAGCTGAAAATTGTGATGGTAGAAGGGATGTGAATTTTGAGGTGTTGGGGTGGTGGAAGGACAATTCTAGTAGGTACCCAATGTTGTCCAAAGTGGCTAAGGATGTGTTGGCTGTACTAGTTTCGACTGTTGAATCTGAGTCAGCATTCAGCACCGGAGGCCGCATTGTTGATCCATTTCGAAGTTCTCTCTCTCCTCGCATGGTTCAAAACCTTGTATGTGCACAAAATTGGCTTCAAGCCACAGTACCAATTTCTCATCGCCAATCAAGGGATGAGGTTGAGGCATTGGAGGAGGAATCTCATGATTTAGGTAATATGTTTAAATTCTAGAACCTATAGTCTATGTCTCATGTTCAAACAAAATTTAATATGTTGTATTTATTTCCTTTTCTTTTCTAGTTTTAAATCAACAGTCATCATCAAGTGCATCAGCAAGTACTAGCTCCAAATTGGGTTCTAGCTCAGGCAAACGACCCATAATTAGTGTTGAAGATTGATAACTGACTTGGTATGTTACTGCCTTTGGCCTCTTACTGTTATAAGCTTGCTGGCTTGCTGCCCTTTATATTTGGTCTTGTATTTGGTAGTAATGTATTATTTGTTAAATATTTTTTTGTCTTTTGTAGGCGGAATCACTTATTTTGTAAAGGAGGCAGAACCTTTTGGGAACATTTTGGAAGCTTTTTTGTAAATTGCTTTTCTAACAATACTAGTCTTAATGCTTATAGGAAAGAAATCCTAGGAATCATATAGGTTTTCTTTTCTATTAGTTATAAGCTTGAGAATTTGTCATTTAATGTTTGGGAAAAGCTATTTTTTTTGGAAATACCTGTGGTATTTTATAATTTGTAATTAATTATATTGCTGGGAACATTGTATAGCCAGCAAGGTTGCTGCCTTATGATTTACTGCCTTGTGGAAACAATGATTTTACTGCCTTCTTATAATTAATCACTTGTTGTGTGGTTGTTGCCTTGTTGGAATGGAAATACACGTTTTGTGTATTGTTTTGCTATTTTGTCCAGGTTATTTGTTGTGGTAATTTTTGGGTAGTCAATGTGGCTGTTTAACAAGTCACAGGTGGTGAAAATAGGATTTTGTGTGTTACTTGTGTTGTGCTCTTTGTTTAGGTTTTACAATATATATTGATGAGTTTAGTTTTTGTGGTCCATGTGTGGATGCTGAACGGATGTTGTAAAAATAGGTTTATTTTGTGTTGTTGTGGGGTACTTTGTTCAGGATATTTAATGCTTAACAGGTGGTAGAAATTAGCTTATTTTGTGACCTTTGGTGAGGTTATTTTTCCAGGAAGTTTTTGTTCTGAAGGCCCAATATATTTGGAAGTGAAGTTGCTTAATTTAAGTTTAGTTGAAAGCCCCATTTTTTAAAAAAAATTAGGGAAAACGGAGGCCCAATCTGTTTTATATGGAAAGTTCAAAAATTATGACACCCAAATAATTTTTAAAATTGCCAACTCCTTAATTTGGGCTAAAAGGGCTGATAAAATTTTACCAACAAAAATTTCATAGAAGTTCAAAAACTGGGCCCATATTAATGGCCCAACCCGCCTAACCGACAACTCTGACCCGCCCATCCGGTGACCCGAAGCACCGGATCCGACCCGACTATTCGGTCGAATACGGGTCTAAGATCCATCCACCCGATTCAAACGGGTCGAGTTCGATTCAGGCCCAAACCCGAACCGACCCGACCCGTGGACAGGCCTAGTCACAGTAAACCCGACCCGACCCGACCTAATATCAGACCTAGCAACAACCCAGATTGACTAACCATAGGCAATAGTACAGAAAAATTAACACAAAAGTACAACTCTTTCTAAGAACTAGACAAATTTAATGTATTCCAATAAAGTAAAGAAGCTTTTTTAAAAATAAATAATAATAAGAGAGCAGTACTGTAGATTGAAGAGGGGTTACCGTAATATAGAGAAATAAAACCTGAGGGGTATGATCACACGAGCGAGGGAAAATTGCACCACCAAGACCTGGCCGACACGGAACTTGCCATGTATTTTTACAGTTCTTACAGATAAGAGTCACATAAGTTGCCTTTGCCTTAGTCCTAGAAGCAGCTATAGTAATCCCAGCTATTTTCACAAGTTTTGATATGTATTGAGCCTAGCCAACAACAACAACAAGAGGACCCATTTGGTAATGTACCAAAGGTAGATGAAAAATCAGAAATTTGACTCATATACTCACATTAAAATAGAATGAAAACTCAACCATACAACGTTAAACCCAAACATCCATTTCATTTCCCATCTAATTTCATCAATTTTCTAAACAACCAAACAAGAAACAGAAAACAGACAAAAAAAAAAAAACCATTAACCCCAAGGAATCGCATCGACACCGGATCCTCCCTTGACGTAAGCAAAACCTGGACATCTCCGGTCTCCCTGGCCACTTTCTACCTCAAACTCACCAAAACCTCTGCGGCCGCCGTCTCGAACTGTGAAAAAAAAAAAAACTAAAAACGTCAAAAAACACAATTTCCACAAATTCAGAAATGGAAGTAAACAGAGAGAGAGGTGGTTTACGAGGGGCAAGTAATTGGCGGGGGCGAAGCGAAGCTTAGAGGGGAGGTCGGGATCGAAGGCATCGAGGTCTTCCATGTCGACGAGGAGGGACTTAGGGTTGTGGACAAGGCTTTCTCTGTAGGGGAAAACGGTTTTGTCGGTCTCGAAGCCACGGATGAACTCCTTTAGCTTCTGGATGACGGTGGCGGATGGCGGCGGCCTCCGGGTCGTCGGTGCTGCCTCGGCTGTCGCGCCATGAGTGAGCTTGGTCGCTCACTCTCTCTCTCTCCGCCACTGAAAACACTATTATGTAAGTTCAATCTCTTTTTTTCTCTCTCAAACCATTGGGTCAGGGACTTGCTTTTGTGGGTGGGTTTTTTTCTCTCTCTCTCTCTCTCTCAAGTTAGGGAAGACATCATTTAGGTTTTCTTTTTAATTTCTAGGTTTTTTTTTTTAAAATTTTTTTTTTTTTTATATAATTATGAATAAAATAAGAAAATAATGCCAAAGAGTCGTTGTTTTGGTAGTTGTAACAGTAGCAGTGGATAGTAGCTTAATGGAGAATTGAATTGAGGAGTTTTGAAATTTTAAAGATTGAAATGAACGAATGAAAATTTAGAAGACTAAAATAAGAGTAGTGAAATTTAGATGTGCTTTAAAACTATACACATGTTTAGTAACTAAATTGATTTTTTTTTTAAAGAACCTTTTAGACATGAAAAGTGACAAAATAATAAGAGTCTTGCATTTTAGAATTGTGCTACTAATTTTTTGAGATACTAATTGTTGCTATATTATTTTATAAATACATATCTTCGCAGTTGAGTTCAAATAATTCAATTAATGGTCAATAATTAATTAATTATTTTTATTTGATAAATTTACGTAATTAAAATACAATAATTTGACCCAAGTTTTAAATAAATCATAAATTTGGAAATTGTATTGCGAGTTATTGACGATCTAAGAATTTTTTTTTTTTTGGCTACATAATGCAAACATAGAAAAGGCCATAAGAGTATTAGGTTAATGTATTACAAAAGTCTGGGTGAAATAATGGTGGATTGGAAAATTAGAAGCTGGAGAAGCTAAATTGTATAATGGTCTCAGAAGGTCGATGTCGGTTAGGGCCAGAGGCGGGATTTATACAGTAAATAAATTTTAAGTGTCTATGTTTATACGTATAAATGGGCTATGCTTTTGACGGTTTAAAGTTACAAATAATATATATATATATATATATATATATATATATATATATATATATATTTTTATAGTTAATTTTTATATGAAAGTGGAAAGCTGTTTAGTATTTATATTCATTTATATAACATCAAAATTTTATTAGTGGTGGAACATGGGCTCTCTAGGTTTTCTGTGAAGCCCTAGAGGTGAAAAATAAAGTCTTGCCGCCTGGCAAAACTTTCTCTCCGCGTGACGGTAGAAGCACGTTGTTTTTTTTTTTTTTTTTTTTTTTTTTTTTCCGTTCTGTTTAGTTTTGTTTTCCAAGCCAGAAAGTAATGGACGAGATCACAAGTAGGTGGGAAGGACTACGCTTGTCAGAAAGAGAAGGCAGTGAGGTTGATCTGTCTCCGCTGGTGACGGAAACGGGTTATATACTGGCCGGCAAATTCTGCACGAAGCATTGGGTGAATTTGAAGTCGGTGGCGAGAGTCCTCAAATCGGTTTGGCGAACAGAGGATAGTTTCGAGGTCTGTGATTTGGGCAACAATAAGGTTCTTTTTCACTTCAAGAGTAAGGATGATATGGATAGAGTTTTGTTGTCGTGCCCTTGGTCTTTCGACAAATACCTCCTAATTCTCCATAAACTCAAGGCAGGGGAGGCAGTGAGCAAACTAAAGTTTGACAGAGTATCATTTTGGGTCCAAATCCATGGTTTGCCTACAATGAGCCAAACTAAAGAGGCTGGCTTGCGCATCGGCGAGTCCTTGGGAATGGTGGAGAAGGTGGATGTCGAAGAGACGGGATTCTGTTAGGGAAGCTACCTTCGTATCCGAGTTTCCATGGATATAGCATTACCACTGTGTAGAGGTCGTATGGTGCGAATGGGAGGACCGGAAAATATATGGGTGGAGTTTAAATACAAATAGCTTCCAATCTTCTGCTATTGGTGCGGGAAAGTAGATCATGATGAGAGGGATTGTATGCTATGGATTCGCAGTAAGGAAACTCTCCGCACAGAGGATAAACAGTTCGGACCGTGGATGAGGGCGACCCAGGAACGCACCCAAAAGTCGTAGCTGATTGTGGCAATGAAGAACAATGATGGAGGTGGATCACAACCAGATTTAGCGGCGACACCGAGTGGGGGAGGAGCACACCAGAGTCAGAATGAAGGTGGGACGATCACATGGAGTACAGAATCCCACAGAATATGCAGATTTCAAATTTCAAAAAGCAGCTACAAGAGATTGATGCCGCAATTATGGGTACTACATGCGTGGGATTAACTTCACAGTTTAATGCAGATTCGGATTTAGTGGCAGAAAATTTGATGAATATTCATGCTCCAAAGTCAAACTTGGTAAGTGATAAACTAGCTTCTCATAATGGGCCTTTTCTTGGGCCTAGCACCGGGGTGGGCTTAGAAAGTTTAAAGATGAGTTTACCCAATGCAAAAGACATCGGGTTGGGCCAAGAAAAATTTCAAGACGTAACTTTTTTTGTGATGGGCACGGATGCTTCGAAGGTCCAAAGTGAGTTTAAGACAAGGAAAGGGAGAAACCTGACCCAAAAGAAAAACCAGTCTGGACGTAAACATGCAGGGAAGGAAAACATGCATGGGGTGGCGTCTGAGGAGGAAAATGAAGGTGTACAAAGCCTTGAAACGGTGATGGAGGTTGATGTAGACGGGGTTGGAGTGAAGAAGAAGGATCGGTCTCCATTGAAAGAGGTGGATATAGGGGACTATGGAAAAAAGCAGAGAAAGGTGGAAGCGGTGGAGGTTTTTAGCAAGATAATAGCACAACAACGGGAAACGGCGAAGGCTGTGAGACAGCCCCGCCAAGAGCAATGAGTGCTATAAGCTGGAACTGTTGGGGGCTTGGGAACCCCTGCACAGTTAAAGCTCTCCAAAAGATTGTTTTGGAGGAAGATCCCACCTTGGTCTTTCTCATTGAGACCAAATTTGTCGTGTCTGAGATGGCGCGAATAAAATGAAAACTGGATTGGCAACAGGGTCTAGTTGTGCCTAATATTAACAGGGGGGGTGGTCTGGCTCTATTGTGGAAGAACACTCTGACAATGGACGTTCAAACGTATTCCCCTCACCATATTGATGTGATAGTTACTGAAGATAATGATCATAGGAGGTGGAGGTTTACTAGCTTCTATGGCCACCCAGAAACCAGCAAGCGTACGGACTCTTGGAAATTGATTGAACAGTTGAGCAAAAGTAGTGACCTCCCATGGGAGACTTTAATGAAATAATGCACCTCAGAGAAAAGGTTGGTGGAAACCTTCAGCCTAAAGGTCAAATGCATAGTTTTGGAGAGACAATTAACAGATGCTGTTTGAGGGACTTGGGCTTCATTGGGGCTGAGTTTACGTGGAGTAGGAGGCTGGGTTCGTGGGGATGGGTCCGTGAAAGACTGGATAGGGCATTTGTGTCCTCCAACTGGGTGTCCCTATTTCCAAAAGTCAAGTTGCACCACGTGGCTGCTTCCACATCAGACCATTGTGTGTTGGTCTTGAAGAATGCGGGTACTCGACAAAGATCTTTTCGAAGGAAAAAATTGTTTAGGTTTGTATCCATGTGGTTGAGAGATGAAAGATGCAAGGATGTAGTGAAGGAGGCATGGGAGAGAGGCCAAGGTATTAACTCTGAGAACCCGTTTACTCAATGCTTGGAGGAATGCAAGACTTCTCTATCCTCATGGAATAAGAGCACGTTTGGGCACGTTGGCAGGAGAATAGCGGCACTCCAGAAAAAACTTCAATGGATGGAAGAGAGGAACAGTGGAGATGTAAACATGGATGAAAGGAATGAGGTCAAATTAGAGCTGAACAGAATGCTACTAGTGGAAGAGGACATGTGGCATCAAAGATCACAGAACTATTGGTTGAAGGCAGGTGACCATAACACTTCTTTCTTTCATACAAAAGCCTCTAATAGACATCAACACAACTCAATCAGCAAGATCAGGGGGTTAAATGAGGAATGGCTAGAGGATGAAAAACTGATTGGCAGCACCTTTGTGGAGTACTTGCAACTATTTACATCATCTCAACCTACTGTCAATGATGAACTCCTTGCAGCAGTACACACCAAAGTAACAGACAGGATGAATTCCACTCTCTTGCGGGAATTTCAAGCTCATGAAGTGGAAAAAGTGCTAAAGCATATGCACCCAATGAAAGCACCAGGACCCGACGGTATGCCCCCTTTATTTTATCAACATTTCTGGTCTCTTGTAAATCCCTATTGTTATAAAAACTGTTTTGGACTTTCTTAATCATGATATTGTTCCTTCAAAATTTCATGAGACCCACATTGTACTTATTCCCAAAACAAAGAATCCAGAACGTGTGATAGATTATAGACCGATTAGTTTGTGTAACTTGGCTTACAAGCTTGCATCCAAGATTGTGGCAAACCGGTTGAAGGTGGTCTTGCAGGAAATAATATGCGAGAATCAGAGTGTATTTGTATCAGAGAGGCTCGTAACGGATAATGTGTTAGTGGCACATGAACTAATGAATCACATTAATCGGAAGAAGAAAGGAAAAAGTGGAGAGATAGCTATGAAGCTAGACATGAGTAAGGCGTATGACCGGGTGGAGTGGGAGTGCTTGATGCTAATTATGGCTAAACTTGGATTCCATGCAGATTGGATTAGGCTGATCATGAGATGTGTTTTCCTCAGTGACATATGCAGTACGTATAAATGGGCATCCGTGGGGTCAGATTGTTCCAACACGTGGACTACGTCAAGGGGATCCATTATCTCCATATCTGTTTCTGATTTGTGCGGAGGGTCTTTCAACATTGTTGCACAAGGCAGTCTAGAACAAAGCCCTAAGGGGAGTTGCTGCTTCAGCCAGGGGTCCAAGGATCTCACATCTATTTTTCGTTGATGATAGCTTGATTTTTGGAAGAGCCACAGTTAGAGAAAGTGCCGAAATACAAAGAGTGTTACAGGTATATGAGCTGTCTTCCGATCAACAACTGAACAGAAATAAAACCTCCCTTTTCTTCAGTCACAACACGGACATGGGTATGAAGGAGACAATAAAAGCAATGTTTGGTGCACAAGTAATTCGACCCTATGAATCCTACCTTGGTCTGCCATCCCTAATAGGAAAGTTGAAGCGTAATACTTTTGCACACTTGAAACAACAGGTTGCAAATAAGCTAGCAGGTTGGAAAGAGAAACTGCTCTCCAATGTGGGGAAGGAGGTGCTGATAAAGGTTGTTGCTCAAGCTGTTCCTTCCTACACAATGTCGTGTTTTAAGCTACCCAATTCTTTGTGTGAGGAGCTAACTGGGATGGTAAGGCAGTTTTGGTGGGGTCAAGTGAAAGAAGAAAAGAAAGTGGCATGAGTGAGTTGGGATAAGATGTGTTTATCAAAGGAGAAAGGAGGAACGGGCTTTAGGGATTTGAAGACTTTCAACTTGGCATTGTTGGCCAAACAGGGATGGAGACTCCAAACAAACACCTCATCTCTATTTTACCGAGTCTATAAAGCTAAGTACTTTCCAAGGTGTGATTTTATAGAAGCAGCCATTGGTTGTCAACCCTCTTATGCATGGAGAAGCCTTATGGCAGCTTAAGACTTGGTCAGACGAGGAATGAGATGGCAAGTGGGAGATGGGGAGCGAATCCGAGTCTGGAAAGATAAATGGCTTCCAAATCCAAGTACATACAAAGTGGTGACTCCGCAAAACTTGGACTCTGAGATAACTTGGGTACGTGACCTGATTGAAGAAAACAGAATGGAATGGAGGGCTGACCTGATTCGCCAAAATTTCATGCCCCAAGATGTGGATGCAATACTAAGCATTCCCCTTAGCGCGAACAGGGCTCGGGATAGACTAATATGGGCAGGAACCAAAAATGGCAAATTCTTAGTGCGGAGCGCCTATAAAATGGCCCAGGATGGAATGTGGGGTAAACGAGGAGTAGAGCCCTCTGATTCGACAATACTGAGAGGGATTTGGAGACATATCTAGGGAATGAACACACCAAACAAGCTTAAACACTTTGCGTGGAAGGCTTGCAAGAACATATTAGCCATTAAGGAGAACTTAAAAAGGAGGAATATTACCAATGACAGTGTGTGTAAAGCCTGTGAGAAACACTCGGAGTCCGTATGTCATATTTTTTGGTTTTGTGACAAAGCTAAGGAAGTGTGGGAATCAAGCAAGGTAGCATTACCCTTTGAGATCAGGCCCTTATGGGACTTTATAGATGTAGTATGGCATCTACAAAAAAGGAAAGATCAAAGCCCAGGATTGTTGGAACGTGTAATAGCCATTTGCTGGGGGATTTGGAAAAACAGAAATGAGGTGGTTCATGGAGGCAAGGGTAAGGCAGGAAGGGCGATCACTAGAAGCTCCCTATTACGTTTGGAGGAATACCAAATTGCAAACAAGGTCTCACAAGCGACTAGAGTGAGTGCTCCTGAGGTGGTCAGGTGGCTCCCTCCAAGATCGGGTTGCTACAAAGTGAATGTAGATGGTGCCGTGTTCTTCAAAAGAAAACAGGTAGGAGTTGGTGTGTGATCCGTGACAGTTTGGGAGAGATGGTTGCTGCTCTAAGCAAGAAAATGGTCTTGCCACTTGGCGCACTCGAGATAGAAGCTAAGGCACTGGAGGAAGGAGTTCAGTTCGCAAGAGACGTTGGAGTCAGAGATGTGATCTTTGAGAGTGATTCTTTGAACATCTACAACTCGGTCCAAGGTTTGAGTGAGACACCATCCTCAGTTCAGAACATAGTTGCTGGAATTCTTCGTCAAGTTCAGTGCTTCAGGACTTTTGAATTTACTCACACTAGAAGACAAGGAAATGCCCCTGCCCATTTACTAGCTCAACACGCTACTACTGTTGAGGACTTTAGTGCATGGCTTGAGGAATGTCCAAGCCAAATTGTGCATGCATGTGCACATGATGTACGTACTTTATTGACCTCTGAATAAATAAAAGTCTTATCAAAAAAAAAAAAAACTATTAGTGGTAATTAAGTTGTATGTAACAATTATTTAAATTAGTTTATAACCTCATGCATATGCATGAATACATTTAAAGATATACAATAAGATGCATAACATAATTCTTATATATATATATATATATATATATATATATATATATATATATATATATATAATTTATAATTTAAATACTATTGATGTCATTTTTATATTTGTTAACTCTTTAAGAAATTTGTAAGGATATTATTAAGTATAAAATGTAAATTGTCTATATATATTTTTTAAAACTTATGTGAAGCACCCTTTTTTTTTTTTTTTTTTTGATTCATTTATTCTAGACTCTTTGGTTTTTGTACTTAATAACTCACTTGGATGAATATTTATGATGTAGTCCTATATTTAATTTTAAAATTAATAAATAAAACTCTTTGAAAATAGATAATTTATGACATATGGCACAAAATTGGAATTCTAACTTGGAATTTTAATTTGAGTTAAAAAATAGATTAATTTGAATTCTAATTTATAGATTAATTGGATATTCCTAGATTCTTAAAAAATATATATATTTACACATAATTTAGGGTAAGACTTAAGTCATGTGCAACTTGAAAACACATTTTCAGTAGACATGTCGTTTTGTATTCTATACACACGGTGTGTAATTATCATTACTCATCTTTAAAATCGCATGTCAGATATCATAAGACGCTGGATATACTTAACCTAACCGAATGGAAAATTTCATTTTGCATGACGTAATTCTATCTAGCGTCTCTATATGGATTTCTTTTACCTTGGTGTCAATATTGCGGGTTGCTGCACTTGCCACTTGTAGATACGAGTGCCAGGACCATTCTGTAACCTCTGTGCAGGTCTGGTCTGTTAGTCTGTAAGCTTTGTTTTATCGATTTTTATCTCAGCGCCATTTTTACGGGCTATGTATTAGTGCAAATTTGCAAAAAGATCATGTATTCATGTGTAACTGGAGTTAAGTTAATGTATAACGAATCCTATCCTGGTCTATTTTGTTCTATCACCGTAATTTCACTGTGGTTACTGACTGGTGTGGCTCCTCTCTCTTGGCGGCAGCATTTTGACATAGTTGAATGGACATGCATGTCAGTTTCAAAAATCTCTTCAAGAGTGTGCTTTTCTTTGACATGAGCAAGAGCAGCAGTTGCACATGAAAATTACTAGTGCTTTTCTCTACGAATAAATTCATATCGTCTGCATGGCATGAGAGACGTTTTTTATCAATATTTATCTTCTTTATTCTCAGCCACATCTTTATCACTTTGTCATTTGATTTTTTGAGATATACTTGCAGTACAGGAAATTAGATCTTTGCAAAGGCCCAAAATACTGGGGAAAAAAAAAACACCCCTACAAACATTGTTTAGAAATATTTTAAAGGATAATTTTGAACCAAAGGCTAAATTTTGATGACCAAATGCAGTGTAGCCCAAAAAAAAAAAAAAAAAAAAAACGCAGCTAAAAACCCTTAAAAATGCGGCTATAGACCTCCCCTATATTGCAACGCTCTAAAGGCACTGCTATAGGTCAGGTTTTGTAGCGGCGTTTGTCAAAAACACTGCCATAGGTCGCCTATGGAGGTGTTTTTTGAAAATGCCACCACAAAAACAGTGGCTTGGGCTTGTTTTTAAGTAGTGTAACATACAGTGGGTTTCAAGTAGCTTAATTAGTAAAATCACTGATAGTTGAATAAAAGATCTGGGGTTCAATTTTTGCCTATACTAAAAATTAATTGATACCTTAATTTGATGATAAAGAACACTTAAAAGTAGACGTCATAGGCCGAAACTCTATATATATATATATAAACTCATAACTTACGACACCTTGATCTCAATTTGGCCAATCTCAATGGGCCATTTCCACAACTTGGAAACCTTTCACACTCGCAGTACCTTGATCTTGGTGGGAATGATTTGATCTTGGTCATTGACTCATTGGCTACAACTAAGTACGTAGCCAAACTTTGTCCAAAATAAATTCCACATGACAAATATTTTTTATCTCATTTTTTGACAAGGTTTGGCTACAAACTAGTTTGTAGCTAATAACTACACTTTCACTCAATATTTATTTTTTTATTGAATGTAAATTTTGACAAATCCAAAATTTGATTAAATTTTAGAAAATCAAAGACCAAAAAATATGCATCAATCAAATATTTAAATTTTAATTTTTTGTTAATATAAAATTATGCATAAAATATAAGTATGAATAACATTTGATTGACACAAAATTTGATATGTATGTTAAGAACATAAAGAACGTATAATTCAACATTTAAAATTTTTCAAAACATGTAACCATATTAATTTTTTAGTGGGAATTGTAGTCATTGACTTCAAACTTTGTCCCTCATTTTCAATGCTACAGCCAAACACAAGAAAACAAACAAACTTTTAGAAAATAAGTCTTTTTAAAATTTAAAAAAAAAAAAAAAAAAATCGCTCAACAAAACGCGTAATGCTTGTTTCTAACATCATTCGTATTTTGTAGTCTGAAGAATATGCTATACTCTATATTGCAATTGACTATTCAGGGCAACTTGTTCATGTTACAACTTCCCACTAGTGGTCAAGTTGATCGTAGAATTGATTTATTTAATTTTATTTTGTACATGATGAGTTAAGTTTTAGATTGTTCAAATTTGATATATATATTGTAGGGTCTTATTTCTCAGCCCCATCGCCACACGGTGTGCGAGATCTTGGGCTGGCGGGTCCAATATAATGAATTTGTAGAGAGTGGGCTGAAAAGCTAGGCCTTAGCGGGCAGACAATTGTTAGTCATGGTATTCATAGCGACCGCATAGAGATGAACTGAGCTTATTCAAGGAGATTTTCTCTTCGGCGCAGTTTGGGCGGCTCTTGTTCTTGGGCCCGAAGAGTCCCCCCTTCTGGATTATTTCTTCCTCCTTTTATACTAGCTTTCACTCTCCTTTGAATGTCCACGTGTAGGCTGAGATTCATAGGGTTGATACTTGTTCCATCAGCCCATACCCAAAGTGGTTGGGAGTGATTGTAAAGGCTGAAAAGCATGACTCTGTCAGGTGCAGAGTACTTAATTGCAGTAATGGCAGCCTTTCCCTTGTTCTTTGTCGTTTTAGTACTTTTCCTGTTCTGTGAAATGACCCGGAGCGTCATCACTAGAAGCGAGTTGCTTCCTTTGTCCTCGACTACATTTATGGCCGAGAAGGGTCCTTCCCATGGCCGAGGAGGATCCTTCCCATGGCCGAGGGGTGGGCCTTCCTTGGATCGGGCCCTGGGCCCAACGTAGACATTGACATGGGCTTCCCGGTTTTATACCCCCCACAATAGCCCCTCAAAATCCTGCTGTCCGGCTCCTCGGACGGAGAAGAGGGTTTTGGTGACGTCGGGCCTATGTCATGGCTTGCCAAGTCCTGTCCTTCATCAATACCGGAGCCTCTTCGCTTGCCTGAGGCACGTTCCTGGCTGTGAGACATTCTTTTGGTTTACCCACGCCGCGTTCCTGCCGTTTCGATACACGAGGCGCGCTTTCATTAAGGTCTCTTTACGAGACGACGCAAATCCAACGGCTGAAGATTGCTTTGAGAATTGATTGGGATTTATCTCGTTTGTAGTTTTTCTTGAAGATTTGGACGGATTAAATGCCACCAGGCTTGCCCCCTATATAAGACACATGGGGGGAGATCGTTCTTCTTTATTCGCAGACCCTTGAATTCTGCGGGAGTTTTAAGCTTTTAACCCTCCAAATGTTCCAAAGGACCTCACCAAGGTAGTGATTGAGATTCAGGGAGTGAAATGACTAAGGATAAGGGTGGGGGTGAAGTAACCAAACCCTCTTCAGAAGCCACGGGTGTCACCGAGATTCAGAATGACACAGTTAAGACAAGGGAGACAGAGGCCATAGATGTTTCTCCCCATCGACTGGACAAGAAGAAGCCTCTCTTCTTTCAGCCAAAATCCGAAGCAGGTGTTGGTCGCATCAGATTTTTGGTGCAACAAAGGTTGGGTTTCTCCCGATGCCGCGTGTCACGTGCGCGCAGATGTGGAGACAGGCCAAGGCTGACCAAGAGAACTAGTAAGAACATGGGTAGGCAAATGTTCTGTCTCCCAGTTTTGATAGCAGAACATCTTGCAGCTAAGAGAAGAGGGGTCCATCAGACACTCCCGTTTCTTCTTCTTTCCGGTAGGCTTGTAGTGTTTCTTTGCCTTTGGCTTTGAATTTTGCTTCAGCTTCAAATCGAGCTTCTCCTTCTTCATCGCCGGTATTATCCGTACTGGCCCGATCGCTACTAGAACGAGATTGTGGATTCGCCATTCTTGTGGACTTTCCTTTTATAGTTAGCTTTTGAAACAGGCTTGTCTAAGCCCCTTTTGTATACAATGTACTTTTCCTTTGTTTAATAAAAAGATAGCTGCATTTCACTTTACGAATCTCTTATTTTTCGCAATAATTAATTCATGAATGGGAGTGGCTAATCTGGAACGTAACCGTGTACTCTATACTGTGAACAACGTAACCATTAAAGAACGCAGAATTTAAAATAAGGGGTCCGAGGGAATCATCGGGTACTAGGGAGCTTTTTCATATTTAAGGTGATGTTATAGCGTTAACCTCTCTTAGGCGTCTGGTCCGAGGACCCAAGTGTGTGTTATGTTCTACTCGAGCACTTCAAGAGTTGCCATGGAGTGTTAACCTCCCCACATCATTTGGTCCGAGGACCGAGGCCCGATTGAGTTCAATTTGAATACTTAGGAAGTTGCCGGTGCGTACTAGTTTCCCCATAGGTTTGAGTCCGAGGACCATGCAAGACCCTGATTCTGTCCAGCACTTTATATTTTCTAGTGACTAGTTTCCCCATAGGTTTGAGTCCGAGGGCCATGCAAGACCTTGGTTCTGTCTAGCACTTTCTTCTTGAAGTAGCTGGTTTCCCCATAGGTTTGAGTCCGAGGACCATGCAAGACCTTGGTTCTGTTCAACACTTATATTTTCTCTTAGTGACTAGTTTCCCTATAGGTTTGAGTCCGAGGACCATGCAAGACCTTGGTTTTGTCTAGCATTTATGGGAATTCGGTGAATCGGGCTACTGGACCCGCGAGGATTATCCCCTTGACAAATGTGTGGGGCATAGACTTGATGTTAGAAGCCCCTAAAACTGCCCGTGCCATTGGCACTTCGAAGTGTAGCCCTGGGTGGAAGCTGAGTTAGGGCAACAACCGTGTGCTGCTGGAAATGATGAGGAAGCTTTCGCATAGCTTGCACCATTGCCAAAATTATTTCTTCCGAGGAACCCTTGTTGTTAGGGGCTTGATCCTACCATGACTAACCGCCGCCTGCGCCAACGCACAAGCTTTCCCACAAACGGCGCCAATTGTAGGGTCTCATTTCTCAGCCCCATCGCCACACGATGTGCGAGATCTTGGGTTGGCGGGCTCAATACAATGAATTTGTAGAGAGTGGGCTGAAAAGCTAGGCCTTAGCGGACGGACAATTGTTAGTCATGGTGTTCATAGCGATCGCACAGAGATGAACTGAGCTTATTCAAGGAGATTTTCTCCTCGGCACAGTTTGGGCGGCTCTTGTTCTTGGGCCCAGAGAGTCCCCCCTTCTGGATTGCTTCTTCCTCCTTTTATACTAGCTTCCACTCTCCCTTGAATGTCCACGTGTAGGCTGAGATTCATAGGGTTGATACTTGTCCCATCAGCCCATACCCAAAGTGGTTGGGAGTGGTTGTAAAGGCTGAAAAGCATGGCTCTGTCAGGTGCAGAGTACTTAATTGCAGTAATGGCAGCCTTTCCCTTGTTCTTTGTCGTTTTAGTACTTTTCCTGTTCTACGAAATGACCCGGAGTATCATCACCAGAAGCGAGTTGCTCCCTTTGTCCTCGGCTACATTTATGGCCGAGAAGGGTTCTTCCCATGGCTGAGGAGGATCCTTCCCATGGTCGAGGGGTGGGCCTTCCTTGGATCGGGCCCTGGGCCCAACGTAGACATTGACATGGGCTTCCCGGTTTTATACCCCCCACATATATATATATATATATATATATATATATATATAGTTAATTTTAGTTTTAGCTTGTTCAAATTTGATATATATATTTTTAAACAAATTTGAAATTGTTTACAAACTACTTGATTAACTTATCATTTTCTTATATGCAGTATATAACAAACGTCATGGCCTATTATTATTTTTTTTCTTTTTATCCCTTCACAAACATATGTTATTGTAGGAGGCAAAAATTTGTCAAACCAATTACAAAATGCCACATCAAAAATTTAGTGACAAATTCTAGATTAATATGTCATTAAATTAATTGAATCAAATGATGACATGTGTCATCCAAATTGATATTGCATTGGCATATTGAAATTTGCCACGTGTCACTTGGCCCACAAGATAAAGATAAATCCCCTATTCAAAGTTTATGGATAATTATATTTATTAAAATAATTATCTTTATTAAAACAAATAAAATAAAATAAAGATAAATTTTCTATTCAAAATTGATGGATAATTATCTTTATTAAAATAAATAAATTAAATAGAGATAATTATTTATCTTTGTTGATTATTATCTTTATCAAAATATGATCTTTATCAAAATAGTTAAATAGAGATAATTATCTTTAAGAAGAATTTGAGTCAATCAAGAGTCTACTACATATTTTCAAGCATATCAATTCAAAGTGGAGCTTATCCTTTGAAACCACTATAAATAGAGGATATCTCTTCTCATTTTCAACACCAAGTTTTTCAAGAAGCCAAAGCTCTAGAGAAATTCTGTCTCTAAAGCATCAATGAATTTCAGCCTAAAATCCAAGAATCTTCGAAGAACTTGAAAAACATTCGAAGGACTTGAAGAACATTTAAAAGATTTGAAGAACTTGAAGAACAACAAATCTCTAACAAGCTCAAAGCCAAAGATTTGTTGTGAAGACCGTTCGATCCATCCTTCCAACCAAAGTCAAGAGAATTTCTTGTTCAAGTCAAGTTCAAAGAAGATAGAATCAGAGGAGCACTTTTTGTAAAAGAGTCAAAACAGAAACTGTACTCACTACTTGATTAATACAAAATTATATTTATGGAATACATTTTTCAATTTGTTTGATTTTCTACTATTGAGAAATTTTGTGTTTACAGTTAGTATTAATAACTAAATTATAGTTGCAATTGTGTAATTTGTGTTAATTAGATATGTATGAGAACTTTAGTTTATGGACTTATAAAATTATATTTGCCAAATCATGTATATCTTTAAAATAAATATATTTTTACTATGAAATAGACTTTTTGTATTGTCAATACCATATAATGATAATTTAATATCTTATTACAAACTGATACAATTCAATCTCAAATCTGTAGAAATATATTTTTACAACATAAATATATAAACATACAATATTATAAATTACAAATTATACCCACTGTTAATATTATTTTCATTTGCATCCCAAAAGTTTCAATTTTTTCCACCGTCCAACCATATCATTAAACCTAAGAAGCAATGTAGTTTTTCTTTGATTTAAAATCTAAATTGAATCTATGTTTAGCTTCCACTTTAATCATATACTTCAAAAAAACTTTCCTCAAAAAAAAAAAAAAAAACAAAACAAAAAAAAAAAACTTCAAAACAAGAATTATTTATTAGTATTATCATTATCAGAAATTAGCAGAGAAAAGAAAGAAAAATATAAGAAAGAGTAACTATTTATGGAAGAAGAGAAAGATAACTAACTTATATTTCTAAGCAATTTTGGCAGTTCTGAAATATAGAAAAATATATTTCAAATATAGAAAAATTAATTTAAGAGAAGCCTATCTAATACATATTTCAAATATATTAATTACTTATACTAGTTTGGGAACACCCAAAGGATAATTGGGTTTGCCAGTTGCGTTGGGTTAAGGGTTGAATAATTGAATGACAAAGTAGAAAATATTAAGAAAAACAGTAGAAGAAAATACTTATGACTGTTTGATCGATGTAACATGTTTGCATTTCACAATTGAACTTGAGTCTTTTATGCCTCTTGCAAACGCAGATTATATGGTGAAACTGTGAAAGTCTTCTAGTCATTGCATGTCCAGTGTCTGCCATCAAGACTTGATGATAAACTTCCGGTGAGAAGTCGACATGTTATATAAGAGTCCAAAATGCGTCGAGACATTAGACCAGGTCAAAGTCATTAGTCGCCAGTGTTTTTATTAATTATTGCAATCAGATCTATTGTTTCTCAGAGACATTAGTCTAGGTCAAAGTCAGTACATTAGACCAGGTCAAAGTCATTAGTGGCCAGTGTTTTTATTAATTATTGCATTTAGATCCATTGTTTCTTAGAAACATTAGTCTAGGTCAAAGTCATTAGTGGCGTGTGTGCATTTTAAGTTGAGTAATGTTATATCCACAATATTTTTATAACAATTTCAGAATTTAGGTGTCAACTTGTTCTATTGGTTATAATCTAAACTCATCGCTGAAATTATTTTTTGTTCACTAGTAATAGTCATTAACAACTTTCCACTTAGAATTTGTTGTAAAAATAATATTGTAAATGTAGTATTTTTCTTTCAAGTTTGCAAATAAATAGTGTATGGAAAATTTCTCACAGCTCCTTTAACAAAAACACAAGAATGCTTCGTACATTGCAATTTGCAACAGGGACGAAGCCAGAATTTAGAGTTAAGGGGGGCAGCTCTGCTTTTAACCATGACAGCTTTGGCCTTCGGCTATGCTATTTTGCTTCGTCGTTGAAGTTTTTTGTTTTTTTGTTTTGTTTTGTTTTTTTTTGTTTTTATAATAATTTTGGTGTCTTTAATACATTCAGAGTAAGGATAAAATTATTTTGTTTAAAATATTTTAAAGGGTTAGGTTGTTTGTTTTATGTAAAATTGGTTGATTGGGCTTAATGTTTTTTAAATTTGCTACTTGTAATTTTTGTTAGGTTGTTTGTTTTATAAACTACTAATGTAGTGAGTAGTTATTAGTAAGTAAAAAAAATGATGTAAGTGATGGGCCTAGATACAAACTAATAAGAATTTGCTAACCTAATAGTTTGTAAAACTGTTATAAAAAAAGTTTGTCAATGTAGCATTACTCTTAAAAGAATCAATGATATTGTTAAGGGGGGTAAAGTGTAATTTTATTGAACAAAATTACTAAAATTAGTGTCTATATATATATATATATATATACACACTAGTATTTTTTTATTTAAAAAATTAGGGGGGACCACTGCCCCCCAAGTCCAATAATATCTCCGTCCATGATTTGCAAGTACAATGTAAACATATAAAGTTACAAATAAATATATCTTCTTAATTATGAAGTATAAAACTACACAAAATTTTTACATTCTTTTTATTTTTAATAATAAAGGTATAATAGTAATTACACTTTATCCTTCTACCTTTCCATCCTTTCTAGTCTCTACTAAACACACATGATTAAAAACACTCATATTTTCTAGCCTCTCACTTTTCTTTCTTAACATTTTATATCCTCCTACATTTTCATACTCCCAGCCAACCATGGGACATTGTTTTATGTGAAATGCAACTCTAAATATGGTCATCACAAGTTATTACATGAGCATTTCACTATTTATTTTAAAGGATATTTAATAGTCTACTCATAAAAAAATCACCTAAAGGTTAAGTGGTACAATAATGGAAAGATTTGAATTGTGGCTATTTCTTTGAAAATACCAGTAGATGTCAATTGACTCAATTGAGTTAAACGACTCTTGGCTCACCCAAAATTTTAAGGGTGTTTCAATTTTATTTTTTATTTATAAAAAAATGGAGGTACAAAGGATCTCAAAACACGTTGTCTAATAATTTGTGGAGTGCATGGGTTGGTTGGAGGAATTTTTTCAACCCAACCCGACCTTTTTGAATGGAAAAAAAAAAATCCCTACTCAACCTAATCCATCACATGTGTAGAACTTAACCCAACCCAACCCACAATTTTCTAGTTGGGTTGGGTTAATTTAATTGCATTTATATGTTTCATGTTTTGTAGAAATTTGAACTTTCATAAACTCTTAAGCACCTTTTTTTTTTTTTTTTTTTTCCATAAATTATTATAATTCACATAATATGCTTAAATTATATTCCAAATTCATCAAAATTAATTCTCAAGATTCAAAAGTTAATCAAACTAAAAAAACTTAAAATAAGGATAATAATATAAATAAACTAATATACATATAGTGGGTCGGATTGGGTTTGATTGGTTGGGAAAACTAATAATCTCAATCCAACCCAACCTAAGACTCAAATTAGAATTACAACCCAACCAACAAAAGCCAATCCAAGTAGTTGGGTTTTGTTGAGTTGATGGGTTGAATGAGAACCACTATATGGAGGATTTGGTAAAGGATAAGGAAAATATACGCCTTGAGAAAGGGGCCATTGGAATTCCATTTTCTCCATCATCAGTCAATATGTCTTTTAGTTAAATCAAAGTGGATCTATCTAGCATCTATTAGGAGTAAGACCAAGACATGTAATGCCATTCCGAAAAGAATTTTCAAATCCAATAATTAAGTCAAATATGGCAGTACCAAAATTTCATTGGCTTATACTGCTATAGAAAAAGTAACTCCAGATTTATTTTTCTCTATCCCAATATGTAACTATTGAAAAGGTTATTTATGTAGAATTTTAACCCCATAACTTTTTTTAATGAGCCATGTGATTTGAGCCAACAAGTGAACATCTCTATACATTCTGAGCAAGCCCAACCGTACGTCCACCTTCCGTTTGATTTGGTGCATGCCTCCTCGCCAGCCTTCAATTTGGCAATCTTAACCAAGGCAGAGGTCTTTTCCACCATGTCGTACAAAATCACCTTCGTCTTCCGTGTGTGAGAGTGGCGTGCGAGATTTGGCCGTTGAGTGAAGGGTGAAGAGGGAGGATCGGTAGGGTGAGGAAAGTCAAGACACAGACAGGGGCTGAGTATTTTGGAGAATAGGGGAGGTCTAGAGGGTTAAAAAAATGAAGTGTCAAATAGAATTATTTCTTTATCAATCCAAAGTCAAGCTGCATGTTTTTAAATTCAAATTGGAATAATGGGTCAATTTGACTTTGACACTTTTTTATTGGTAGAGATTTTGACACTTTTTTGTTTTTGTTTTTTTCCTTAAAGCACGTTGTATGCAGTTATGGTTATAAATAGGTCATGCTGGGGGGGTTTTAGAGCTCAAGAAATTAAAAAATCAAACTTGCAACACTGAATGTTTTAGTGTGTGCTTCCTCTCATCTTGATCCTAATTTTAATCGCTCTTCATTGGCGATGATAATGATCATGGGTGAAAGGTCCCTAATAATTCTCTATGCAATTTTAACGTTTTTACTACATTTGAAACCAGCAATTGGATTCACTTCAAGAGTTGGAGATGATAGCGTTATGTGCATAGAGAGGGAGAGACAAGCCCTCCTTGAGTTCAAAAAGGCCTTGTTGATCACCATGGTAGGCTCTTTTCATGGGGGAGTGAAGATGAAAAGAAGAATTGCTGCAATTGGGAAGGAGTTCACTGCAGCAACCAAACAGGTCGTGTACTCGAGCTACATCTCAATGCTTATCAAATTGATGGATTCCAAAGATTGCTAGGTATGAATATTAGTCCTTCACTACTTGAGTTGCATCATTTGATTTTTCTGGATCTCAGTGGCAATGATTTTAATGAGAGCCCTATCCCAAAGTTCATTGGTTCTCTTAGTAACTTAAAATACCTTGATCTCTCTTGGGCCAATCTTAGTGGTCCAGTTCCACATCAGCTTGAAAACCTTTCCCACTTGCAATATCTCAATCTCGGTTGGAATGATTTGAAAATTATTGAAAATCTTGAATGGTTTTCTCGTCTATCTTCCATAGAATACCTTGACCTAAGTTCCACAAATCTTAGTAATGTTGCCAATAATTGGCTAGAAGTTGTAAGTCATCTCCCTAATTTAACATCCTTGAGAATGCTGTGGTGTGATCCATCTCCAATGAGTCTTTCAGCTTTTTCCTATTTCAATTATTCGAAATCTTTTGCTCCTCTTGAAATTCTGGATCTCTGTCACAATCAACTTGTCCACATTCCAAAATCTTTTGGGGATATATGTACATTACGTGAATTGTATTTGTCCTCAAATAATCTTAATGGACAACGCGTTGAGCTTATGAATAACTTGTCTGGATGTGCAAAAAACTCATTAGAGGTTTTAGATTTATCATTGAATCAAATTACAGGATCATTTCCTAATTTTGCAATATTCCCATCATTGAAAGATATAAATCTTTCACACAACAAATTAAATGGTACTTTGCCCAGAAGCATTGGAAACCTATATAAACTAGAGGTTTTGAGTGTTTCTTCAAATTTTTTGCATGGCGTGATCTCTGAATCTCTTTTATCAAATCTCTCCAAATTACAATCTTTATTCCTATTTAATAATTCTCTTTCTTTGGAATTCAACTTCGATTGGGTTCCCCCTTTCCAACTGGATGTAATGTATTTGACATCTTGTAATTTAGGGCCTAGCTTTCCAAATTGGATTCGAACTCAAAGGAAACTTTCCTTCCTTGATATCTCTGACGCTAACATTTTGGATACCATCCCAGATGAGTGGTTAGAAGATTTGCCTGCGACGATAAGAGTTTTAAATCTTTCTAGCAACCAAATACATGGACGGTTACCAAATGTGTCAGCAAAGAGATTGAATGGTCTTGCAATTGATTTGAGTGCTAATCGTATAGAGGGTCCACTACCACTTTTTCCAACAAATCTTACAATCCTGAAACTCTCTAAAAATCGATTTTTAGGGTCAATTTCATCTCTTTGTACAATCAATGGTCAGTTGTTGACTCTCCTAGACCTATCCCATAATATATTATCTGGACAACTCCCTAATTGTTTTATGCATTGGCATAAGCTAATCATTTTGGATTTGGCTGGCAACAATTTCTTTGGGGAAGTTCCAAGTTCTTTGGGTTCGTTGTCTCAACTCCAAACATTGCGTCTAAATGATAATAATTTTTCTGGACACTTACCTTCATCCCTGACCCTGAGAAATTGCAGTTCCTTGACAATTATGGACCTAGGAAATAATAGATTCTCTGGAAAAGTACCAGCATGGATTGGGGAAGGCTTGCCAAGGCTGATTTTTCTATTACTAGGTTCCAATAAATTCTATGGAAGCATACCATTGCATTTGTGTTGGCTGAAACATTTACAAATCTTGTACCTATGTTTAAATGACATATCCGGAACTATACTACAATGCATCAATAATTTCACTGCCATGGCTCAGAAAGGGAGATTTTCCATTGATATTGTTGTAACTATTATACATGGTAATAATTTGGCCTATTTGCACAAATATGTTTATAGTGCTATGTTTATGTTGAAAAGAAAGGAGTATATGTATAGTAATAATCTTGACCTATTAAAGATCATTAACCTTTCAAGTAACAAATTGAGTGGGAAACTTCCAAGCGAAATCTCGGGCCTTTTGGAGTTGGTTGTACTGAATGTATTGAGAAAAAACTTAACTGGAGAGATTCCTCACATGATTGGTCAATTGAAGTAGTTAGATTCACTTGATTTGTCAAGGAATCAGTTTTCAGGTGAAATCCCATTTAGCATGTCAGATCTAAACTTTTTAAGTGACCTAGACCTATCTTACAATAATTTGTCTGGAAAGATTCCTTCAAGCACTCAACTCCAAAGCTTGAATGCAAATGATTTTATTGGAAACACAGCACTTTGTGGGCCTCCGCTTAAACAAAAATGTCCAGGAGAAGAAACACCAAACCAAAGTGAAGCAACTATTAAAGATAATGAAGAGAATGGAGATAAATTTCGAAAATGGTTTTATTTCGGAATGGAATTTGGATTTCCTTTGGGTTTTTGGAGTGTTAGCTGTTCTTTGCTGTTAAAGCGTTCCTGGAGTCATGCCTATTTCTTATTATTGGACAACACAAAGGATTGGCTCTATGTAACAATGACAGTGAACATGACAAGATTGTGGAGGAAGTTTGAGAGGCATGGATGATGATCAGGTCAGGTTAGCAGGGTAAGAGTGTAAGGCCTATATTACTATTTTTTTTAAACCTTAAAAAAAAAAAAAAAATACAACTAATTGTTTTTTTTTTTTTTTAAACCTTAAAACAAACATACAGCTAACATGGTTTATGAGATTAGTTCTGTATTTTTCATTGATATGGGCTTTTAAAATTTATTTATTTTTTAAAAAATGGTCTTTAATCTGTTTCAATTTTAGTGTTTTTTTTTCCCTTTCATCTTGCAATTTCTTGATTTTTCGGCACATGCCGAAGAAGTATTACGGGTGATTTTTGTATTTCAAATTGCATATAAGGTTGCATAACAGTGCTGAAGGCCATAAGCTTAATCCCGGTGGTAAATTTCACTATGCATGAAGTAGTTCTACTGCTATTTAGTGAATCTAGATTGATGGTTGCATAAAGTTTAGCTACAAAAATTTTAGAAAATTATAGATCAATAGTTATATCATCAATAAATTATTTAAACTATGCATAAAATATGAGCTTAAAATTATGTATAAAATATAAGTTTATAGATCATATAGTAAATAATATCCGATTGACACAAAATTTGATATGTGTATTAAGAACGTAAAGAAAATGTAATTCAACGGTCAAATTTTCAAAATATGCAGTAGTATTTATTTTATTAAGTAAGGTTGTACTTATAAGTTATAACTAATTTTGTAGTTAAAGTTTGTCTTAATGGTTTTCTTTTCTCTTATTTTTGTGCTAATATCAGGAGTTGCTGCAACTGTTACTCATGTCAAAACAGGTGTAAGACTCAGAAGTCGTTTGTAACATGTGTGGGTAATGGGTATAAGGTCTATATGCTTTGTTTTATTGCTCTCTCTCTCTCTCTCTCTCTCTCTCTCTCCCTACATCGATATTACGAGCTACGCCTTCTATTAAACAAATTGATTTACAAAGAGATTATGTGTAATTTGAATCCAGTTAATGTTTGAGTGTTCCCATCCTGGACTATTTGTACTGTTACCTTTGTAATTTCATTGATGAATATTAGCCTTGTGGTTGTGGGTCCTTTCCTTTTGAGGAATTTAAACATTGGTTGGTGGGCATGTGACATAGTTTCCAACATCATCTGTCGTCTATAGAACATGTACTCTTTTGTAAACAAGTGATCAAAGTTAAGACGAGTATTAGCAACTCAAGATCGATGCATTTAATTTGGTTTCATATACAACTCAACTTCGAGCCCATCACTAAGTTATATTATATGTTCATACTTAGTTTATTTTCTTATCTAACAAGTTCAAGTTTATTGACGAATTACTTGATTAACTTATAATTTATTTTTAAAAATCAGATCAATTAACCAAACTTGCATTGTTCAAAATAATGTATAATTTTTAATATGAAATAGACTATTCTATTGCCAATAAATTACCAAAAAATCAAAATCATTTGATATAGTATAAACTTATTTACAAACTATCACAATCTAATATCAAATTTATATACAAATATTTGAATAATGAATACATATAAACAAATAGTATTATATACTCTAAATCACAACTCACACCCTATAACTTTGAACTATTTTCATTTATGTTCCTATAGTTTCATTTTTTTTTTCTTTTCATTTTAATACTTTAACTTAAATATGTTTTCAGTGTAATTCTTCCATCTATATAACTTTGTTAAGCCTCATAAAACCATGTGGTTTTGCTTTGATTCAAAATCTAAACTGAATCTTTGTTGTGCTTTTAGTTCAATCTGTTTATTTGTTTAGACTCCTTAAAACAGATTGTTTAACCGAATATATTAGCCAAGTGATTACTTAGGTTAATTATGAGATCTAGTTTAAATAGTGAAAGATCGTATCATGCAAACAGATATGATCATCTATAAAAACCAATAAAACGAATCGTTTCAAGGTAAAAACCTTGGAAGGATTTGACCTAGTTATCCTTAAGGTAAATAAGTCCACTAATAGAGAATTGAAGTTTTTACAATAAGATTTAATCCTAAATCTATTGCTACCTCCAGTAGTAATTTACTGACAAGACTAAGTGTAAGTTCCGAATCCACAGACTCTTCTCTCTTAGATTTGTAGCACACAAGCTCCCACGCTTATAACTTTGAGATCTCACTCAAATGTTTTAGATCACCACTTGTTGATCTTGCAGCAACTAGATTCCACCAGCATTTGATTGTAGATCTTGTTCCAGTAGATACTTGTAGAGTTAGAAGGTACAGAATCTCTCAGATCTCACTAGAGTAACTCACAAGTCTTGCAAAAGTTTTCAAAACATAGTTATGTTTTTCCTTTTATACTTAGAAATGTTGAACTGAAACCCTAAACGTTTTCGCAAGCTCGGGCCTAATTTAAATTCAACAAAATTTGTTTTTCTGCGATTTTCAACCGGTCGAGCCTGTCCTTCGATCCATCAAGCTTCAATGAAATTTAATTCTTTTTCCTGCAGCTTGAATGTTCTTGAGACTTGACTTGAAACACTTTGAGCAATGTCTAACACCTATTCTAGACCTGTTTTTGTTCTCGGTTTGTCAATATAAACAAATTAAGACTCTAAACATTTAATCCTAAACTTTTAGAACCTAACACAATCATTTACTATGAATCAAGAATTATTTATTTTTAATAGAAATTATTAAAGAAATTTAAGGAAAGAAAGAGTAATTATTATTGAGAGAGAGAGAGAGAGAGAGAGAGAGAGAGAGAGAGAGAGAGAGAGAGAGCTATTCACTGACTTAAAGTTTCTAAGCAATGAATGATGAGATGAAATGCACATATCAAGGCCCAAGGGCATCCAAAACATCTATGAACTTTAAGTTAGTGAATAGCTCTCTCTCTCTCTCTCTCTCTCAATTTTGAAATAGTGTCTAGTGTCAAGCCTGATATAGAACGTCAATCTAGTATGATAAACCTAGGCAAAAATGTGCATGCTCTTGAATTCAAGAGGAATCTTAAAGAGGAGATAAAAGCTAGTTTGGCTAGGCTAGACAAAGGTAACTAGGTAAGAGACCTATGGTAGAAGCACCTAAGCTGAAACCCATGTCCAGGCTCTTTCCTTGGCTTCAAGATATATCTATGCTAGCTACTTGTCACAATTATGTTGTTGTTGGTCGCATTAGACCAAATTGTCATTTTCTTAGGTAAGAACCAAGACCAAATTGTCACAATTAATGATCCAAAGTTTGTTCCTATTTGTCAACATTGTGGTGCTACTAAACACACTTGTCCAGTTTGTCTTAAATCAAAATCTAAACGTAGTGTATATTAGTCTAGTACAAGAAATCATGTACCCAAAGTCATAAGTCCAGAAAAATTGCTTTGTAAGCTTGGAAAAATTTAAGATTTTGACTTGTGAAAGAAAATTTCAAAATTTGTATCACTCTCAAATGAATTTCGATTTCCCCCAAATGGAAAAGTGAGCTGGGATGGAAAATATCAAAAATTTGTAGAGAATAGACTCACCTGATATACATAAGCTAGGACTTTCATGACCAATAATGTTTGCTTCAAAATGACAGTTTCTCACGGATGCCTTAATATTCACATTGACTATTGAGCCATGTACACATATGCAGAAACTATTTACTCTGTTTTCTGAATCAATTATAAAAATTAAAGTCAAAGCCAATATTTAGAAGATTTTTCAAAGCTAACTATTTAGAAGTTTTCTGAATCAAGATTTTTCAAATTAAAGCCAGTATTGTATCAACTATATACATGAATAGAATTAAAACAGTGGAAGATTTTATTCTCGGTGGGGCTGCAAATTTGAAATTTTATCACAATTAGTTGGATTTTATTATTAATCGTTTCTATTACATGGTACGATTTATTGGAAGAATTTCAAAGCTAACTTTGACACGGATTTATTTTGAAGTTTGATCCATTTATTCAATACCATGACAATCAGCTTCTTAGATGAATGATACTTGTAATGATATAGATTTTCTAAAAATTACCCACAGGTCCCATACTTTTCTAAAAATAGAAATAAATAAATAAAGACCAAGACGTTTTCAAAATTCCAGAGAACCCAATTAAAAAAAATTATTCAAAAACAAAAACAAATCACTCATAATTTATTATACCAGAGTTTTTTATTTAGTGTGGAATATATATAATTTTGAAGTAGTTATTTTTAGTTTACCATATTGTGCCACATGAGCTTTTAAGATATCACAATTTTACACATCATTATTGTAATATATATTTTTAATTGAATTTAACTTTTATTGTATATTTAAACCCTCCATTAGAATCTTGACACATCATTTTTTAAATAGTAAGTATTTAGTTCTATATAAAAAAATCATATTAGATGTTTAATGCTAGAATATATAGTTTCATATACAAACAAACTAAACCATAATAAATGTCTATCAATAATGACCATAAATATTAAATTTCATATTTAAATAAAAATAACATAGAAAAAGCATAATATATTTTTTTTGAGATAAAAGCATAATATATTAAACTATTCTATGCATTGCACATTTACCAACTAATTCAAAAAATAAAAATAAATATCTTTCAATTTTTTAAAATAGGATAAAATACAATTAATAAAGTTTGGGTTAATGCTAGCTAGATCCAAAATTTTTTAAAATTGACCAACTTGGTCCCTAAACCGTTACTCATTTTTCTCCACTCTCTCACAATGATTAGTCCACTCTCTCACAATGATTAGGGACCAATTTGATCAATTTTAAAAAGTACTAGACACACCTTATTTGGTAATTACAGCTAGGCTCCACCACTATATTGCAGGGCCACGCCTTTTCATTCGCAAAAACAAAAAAGTACTAAAAAAATTAAAAGTTATTTATTTATTTATTTTTATTTTTTTAATCAGGACGCTTTTTAGTTATTCCTCTTGCTTGATGTTGGAAAAATTCTACATAAATGAAATTAAATTTCAGCAAGCATAGGAAAACCACAACCACACAAAAACACCAACTTTTACCTGAAAAACTCTCTCTCCAGGAAGGAAAAATCAAGTGACAAATTCCGAATAACTTCACCATATAAAATAGAAATTACAACACAAATTTATGTCAAATTTTGAGTTCAAAATAAATTAGAAATAGAACTTGAGTAAAAAAAAAAAAAACCTCTCTTTTTCTTTTTCACTCATTACCTCTCTCCCTCACTGTATATCTCTCACAATTTTATCTTGCAGTTGTGTTTTTCTCTTCTGCTCGCTCTCTTTCACACAGTTCTTCAAAGTCTGCACTGTCCTTTCGTTCTCACTCTATGCGACTTTACACAATGGCCAAATGGCCTCTTCTTTACTTCAGCTTTTCTTTTTTTCTTTTTTTTTTCTTTCAGCATGTGAGACATGCATAACATCAAGTCTCAATAAATGAAAGCCAACTTCCGTTGACTTGTGAGACATGAGAGATAAGCTCAGTTAAGAGCTTTGACAACCAAGTGGGCTGGACCCTACGGTGCAGTGCAGTATTAGTACTTGATGCTTAGTTAGCATTTGAGAGCCAGGAAAAAAAAAAAAACCAAAACTTGCTGCATTTTCAAATTTTATTTTCCTAGCCCATGTCAACAATTATGGAGAGAAGATCCCTTAAACTTATCCATGCATTTTTAATGCTTTTACTGCAATTGAAACCAGCCCTTGGATTTATTTCAGGGGTTGAAGATGCTAACGTTAGGTGCATAGAGAGTGAGAGACAGGCACTCCTTGAGTTCAAAAAAGGCCTTGTTGATGACTATGGTAGGCTCTCTTCATGGGGAAGCCAAGATGAAAACAAGAATTGCTGCAACTGGAAAGGAGTTCATTGCAGCAAGCAAACAGGCCATGTACTCGAGCTTGATCTTCAGGATGATTCAGAAAAAACACAACCTTTGCAAGGTAACATTAGTTCTTCACTGCTTGAATTGCATCATTTGAGTTCTTTGGACCTCAGTTACAATGATTTCAATATGAGCCAAATCCCAGAGTTTATTGGTTCTTTCAATAATTAACTTAAAGAACCTCAATCTCTTAGAGGCTAAGTTTGGTGGGACTATTCCTTACGAACTTGGAAACCTTTCCCACTTGGAGTCTATTGACCTCTCCTCGAATCATTTACAAGGTTCAATTCCAGATGCCTTTGGAAAAATGAATTCCCTTGAAAGTCTCAGTCTAGACGTAAACCAACTTGAAGGTAACATACCAAAGTCCTTAGGAAATATATGTACTCTAAGTTCATTGTCCCTCTCTGATAATAAGCTCGGTAGACAACTTGTTGAGTTTATCAATAGCTTGTCTGGGTGTGCGAAAGACTCACTAGAGATGTTGGATTTATCATCAAATCAAATTACGGGATCGTTGCCTGATTTCTCAATATTTCCGTCCTTAAAACGATTGTATCTTGCGTCCAACAATATAACTGGGACTGTGCCCAAAGGAATTGGAAACCTACACCAGCTCGAGCACTTTGATATTTCTTTCAATTCTTTGCATGGTGTGGTCATTGAAGTCCATCTATCAAACCTGTCCAACTTGTAGTTTTTAGACATGTCAAATAGTTCCCTGGCTCTAGAATTGAACTTCAATTGGGTTCCCCCTTTTCAATTGCGAGTCATATACTTCGCATATTGCAAGCTGGGTCCTAGATTTCCAAGCTGGCTCCGAACTCAGTGGAACATTTCTATCCTAGATATCTCCAATATTGGAATTTCGGATAAGATTCCTAAATGGTTTTTGGGTCCGATTAATATGTGCCCTTAAGGCACACATTAAGCCACCTATTTTTGGTAACATTTTCTTCGAAATTAAAAAAACTGTCAATACTTTTTCAATTCTCAAGAAATTTTTATTCAAAAATGGTTAATTATTGTGTGCCCTTAGGGCACACATTAGCAAAATCCATGGTTTTTTGACCTGCCTCCTACTTTGCAATATCTAGATATGAGTGGTAACCAATTGGAGGGTCTACTGTATCTTTTTGTTTTCCCACCTAAAATGACAGTCTTGAGTATAGCCGAAAATCGTTTTTCAGGGACAGCTTCGTCTGTTTGTAAAATCAGGGGTGGGATTTTAAATTTCCTAGACCTCTCAGACAACCTTTTATCTGGACATCTCCCCAATTGTTTTATGCATTTGCGTAAGCTACTCATTCTGAACTTGGCTGGCAACAATTTCACTGGGGAAATTCCAAGCTCTTTTGGCTCTTTGTCTCAGCTGCACACGTTGAATATGCGCAATAATAGTTTCTCTGGAGAATTACCTTTGTCTCTAAAAAATTGCAGTTTATTGAAGTTTGTAGACTTGGGAAACAATAAATTCTCTGGATCAGTACCAGCTTGGATTGGGGAGGGCTTGCCACTGTTGAATATTCTTATCCTACGTTCCAATAAGTTTGGTGGAAGCGTACCATTGAATCTATGTTGGTTGAAATATTTACGAATCTTGGATCTTTCTGTAAATAATATATCTGGAACTATACCACAATGCTTCAACAATTTCACTGCCATGGCTCAGAAAGGAGATTTGTTCAGTGGAATCATTGGTAGTAATTACACTGATTCGTATGTTTATGATTATGATGATACAGAAGAATTCGTTAATGATGCAACGGTTATAATGAAAGGAAGGGAGTTGGAGTACAGAAAATATCTTGGACTATTAATTAAAGATCATTAACCTTGGAAGTAACAAATTGACAGGGAAAGTTCCAAGTGAAATCTCGAGCCTCTTGGAGTTGGTTGTTCTGAACATATCAAGAAACATGTTAATTGGAGAAATCCCACAAATGATCGGACAGTTGAAGCAGTTGCAATCACTTGATATGTCAAAGAATCAATTTTCAAATGAAATCCCATCTATCATGTCAGAGTTACATTTTCTAAGCGACTTGGACTTGTCTTAAAACAATTTGTTTGGAAAAATTCCTTCAGGCACTCAACTACAAAGCTTTGATGCAGTTGATTTTACTGGAAACTGGGCACTTTGTGGGCCTCCACTTCCAAATAAGTGCCCAGGTGAAGAAACACCAAACCAAAGTGATCAACCAACTGATCATAATGGCAATGAAGATAATGAAAAGGATGGAGATGAATTTGAGAAATGGTTTTTTGCTGCAGCAGGATTTGGATTTTTTATAGGATTTTGGGGAATTTGTGGACCTTTGTTCTTTAAGAGTTCTTGGAGGGGTGCTTATTTCTTGTTTCTGGACAACATGAAGGACTGGCTTTATGCAACAAAATTGGCAATGTGCATGAAAAGATTGCGGTGGAAGTTTAAGAACCAGGGGTGACCACTTTGTTTGTAGCAAGAGGTTATCAAAGTAAGATGTCTATGGTTTTTATGGGCTTTAAACTAGTGTATATGTACATAATACTTTCTCTCACAGCACCATATTTTTACTCGCTATGGTATTCAATAATGCAAAATGACAAACATGTCATGTGTAATTGGAATTTAGTTAATGTTTGAGCGTTCCTATATATCCAGTCTTAGTTTGTGATTCCAGTACTGGTGGTTACTGACAGTGTAGCTCCTCTATATCTTGGCTGCACTTTGACAATGTTGAATCAAAATGTTGATTGGAAATGTATGTCTGTTTCAAAAATCTCTTATTAGAGGTATACTTTTCTTTGATGCAATTCATGTTAGGAGCAGCAGTTGCACGTGAAATGACTCTTCCATTCTCTAAGCATAAATTCATAACGTTTGCATGGCATGGGAGAGACGTTTTTACCCTTTTTTTTATCACCTTCTTTCTCAGCAACTTCTTTGTCACTCCTTATTTTGATGAGATACACTTGCACTACAAGAAATTAGGTCTTGCACAATGGCAAAAACCGCTGCAATAGACCAGAAAATAAAATAAAATAAAATAAAAACATTGTAAGGACTATTTTGAAACATTTTAAAGTATAAAGATAATTTTGAAACATAGGTTAAGATTGATGAACAAATATGCAATTTAATCATACAGTTTTAATTTTTTTCTCTAATCAACTAGTTTTAAATCCACGTGATGCATGAAAAAATTTAACAATTTTTTTTTTTGTTTAGTGAAAAATGAAAATAATAGATGAAACTTATTAGTTTCAAATTCTTCTTAAAATGATGTGATTATTTTCTAATAAAGTATAGTTGATACAATATATTATATTTTCTAAATTAAGTTATTTATATTTGTTATTTGAAAGTGATTTAAATTTTGTAAGTTTTTTTTTTAAGGAAACATAATACATTTTACATTTAATTATTATATAAGCCAAGATATTTTGTAAATAATGTAATGTATGGTTGAAATTTGTTTTCAATATTCCTTACACACAGTTCATCCCCAATACATCTTGAATGACCTAAAATGAAGGCAAATATAAGTAAATTCATTACTTATATTAGAAAAAAAAAATGCAAGACTTTAATAACAAAAGAAAAATATAATTTTATCAAGAACCTATCAACATTACACTAAGAAGGTGACATAATTGTCAATGAAGTAACTACTCTTTATACACAAATTTCTCCTCCGAAAGCATCACCAAATGGTCCGAGGTGGAGCAAATGGACCGAAATGGACTAAAGTGGACTAAATGAGGCGAAATGAAGTGAAGTGGACCATATAGACTAATTGGACCAAAATGAACCAAGTAGACCTGGACCGAAATGGACCTAAATGCTATGTTGAGATGACTTAACAAAAGTATAGCAACAATAAATACTACGTTTCATATTTTCAATATTATTATATAGATGAGTAATGTTTGAGATTTAGTACAAGGATAATTTTGAAATGAAGATTAAAGATTGATTAACCGAATTTTATATGTTAACCTAAGATAAAACATTAAAACCGTATCAATCATTGATGTTCTAACGTTGTTAAAATCCTAATAAATTCATGAGTTGAAATCGTATGCGTTATTTTTTTTTTAATAGCTATGTGTCAACATCACATCACTTTGTAAGACTTGTAGTAAAATGCATAGTACTCCAAGCATTACTCTTTGAAAATAAATCCCCTAGCATCACTATTAATACTAGAGATACTCTTTCCAAAGAGTTATGCGAGAGTTACTACATGTTTTACTTCTTGAAATTTGAATCTTCTACATGTTTTACTACTTGTAATTTGGATCATCGATATTCAATCCAACACAGGCAACCAAACTCGCTCCGATATTATTTGTTGGGAAATAAATCTCCTCTGTGTCTATGTGGGAATTAAATCAAATGACTTCCGAGTAATAGCAAAAATAGAAATAAATTCCATGAAGCATGACTATAAAGCTTTGATGCAAATGATTTTATTGGAAACTGGGTACTTTGTGGGCCTCCACTTCCACAGAATTGCCCACGTGAAGAAACATCAAACCAAAGTGATCAACCAACTCGCAATAATGAAGATAATGAAGAGGATGAAGATGAATTTGATAAATGGTTTCACATTGGAGCCAAAGTCAGATTTGTTGTATGCTTTTGTAGAATTTGTGGACCTTTGCAGTTAAAGAGTTCTTGCAGAGATCGATGCCTATTTTTTGTTATTGAATAACATGAAGGACTGGCTCTATGGAACAAAATTGGCGATGTGCATGGCAAGATTGATGAGGAAGTACTTTCGAAGCCAAGGGTGATACTTTCTTTGTATAGGTTAGCAAGGTAAAGCTTTTATATATGGAAATCGTGACTTCGAGTCATGATTTCAGTACATTTTAAGAGTTTGAGTAAGAATTCGTTGAATAGTGTGTGCACTAGTAGTTTCTCTTAATATATCTCCTTTCAATAAAGTGTGCATTTGATATTGATAAAACTTTAGCCTAAAAAAAGAAAAGAAAAAAAAGGTTTGTAAGATTTGGAGCATTTTCATAAACCATAATTATAATTTTCTTTATTATCAAAATTAAAAAAAAAAAAAATTATAATGTGCTTTAAAACTATATATATGTTTAGTAACTAAATTGATTTTTTTTTTTTTAATTTTTTAAAAATAACCTTTTAGATACAAAAAGTGACAAAATAATAACAGTCTTTTGCATTTTAGTATTGTGATACTAATTGTTGCTATGCTATTTTATAAATACATACTTTCGCAGTTGAGTCCAAATAATTCAATTAATGGTCAATATTTAATTAATTATTATATATAACATAACAAAGCCATAAGAGTATAAGGTTAAAGCATTACAAAAAATCTGGGTGAACCCAATAATGGTAGATCAGATAATTAGAGGCTAGAGAAGCTAACTTGTATAACGGTCTGTCTCTCAGAAGGTCGTTGTCTGTTAGGGCCGAAAGGCCACCCCCCCTCCCCAAAAATAAGAATCTTAATTAAGGATTTATAGTTTTATACAATTTTTTTTTAAAAAAAAAATTTAAGTGTGTATATTTATACATATAAATGGGCTATGCTTTTGAAAGTTTAAATCTATAAATAAAATTATTTTTTATAGTTAATTTTTACATGAAAAGTGGAAAGTTATTTATATTCATTTAGATAAAATCACAATTTTATTAGTGTTAAGTTGTACGTAACAATTATTAAAAATAATTGGATATCTGTTGATTCTAAAGGATATTCATAAAATTAAGGGTAAGAACTAGGTCTGGTGTAACTTGAAAACTACAGCTCATTTTATAAATGGCATATCAGATAGCATATGATGCTGGATACACGTAAACTAACTGAATGGAAAATTTCATTTTGCATAAGCTTCGTAGTTGCACTTCTATCTAGCGTCTCTGGACTAATGGATATCTTTGATCTTGGTGTCATGATTGCGGGTTGCTGCACTTGTTTAATTGTAACATCTATAAGCTTTGTTTTGTCCCTTTCTCTCTCAGCACCATTTTTACGAGCTATGTATTCAATAATGCAAATTTACAAACATATCATGTGTAATTGGAGTTTAGTTAATGTTTAAGGGTCCCTAGCTATCCTGGTCTATTTTGGCCTATTATCTCCTTCGTTTGTAATTTCACTGGCGGTTACTGATAGTGTGGCTCCTCTCTCTTAGCGGCAAATTGACATTTTGTTGATTCAAAATGTTGAATGGACATGCATCTGTTTCAAAAACCTATTAGAGTATGCTTTTCTTTGACCTTGCAATTCATGTCAGGAGGAGCATTTGCACATGAAAATTAACTCATTCTTTTCTCTCTAGGAATAAACTAGTAAGTTACCAGTGCGATGCACGGATAATTTTGTGATATTTTATATAAAACAATTTTGAATAATGTTGTACATAAATTATAAAGAAAAAGTAAACTAAATTAGAGTAAAGAAACATATATATTTTGAGATATTAAAAATTGGTTTAGTAGCTTCATTGCATATTTGTAGCCTTCTTAAGGTAAGATTATTATCATTTTAAATCATGAAACCAAAAATAAATGCAAAAGTGTAACAGGACCATGAAAATCAACAAATTTGTATTGTGTTCACATATTTCATACTTTGAAATAAAAGTATACTTGTAAGGTTGAATTTATTCAACCATCTAATTGGCTTTATTCCGTGCCAAATTTGCTTGTATTTCAGCATTTAGTAATCCTGTATTTAGGTGGGTTTGTTGTAAGGGTAGTGAGTGAGATAGAGTGTAGATTGCTCAAGAGTGTGCAAGAAAACAGAGACTCGCGGCTTGATCTCGCGGGTGACTCGCGGCTGCAAGCCGCCAAATGCAGCACACGTGCCAAGCATGCCAGAAGGTGAACAGTCATGCTAGCTGGAGCACTACAGGACAAAATAGGACAACTGGCCATACGGTTATCTCGCGATTGGATCTCGCGACTCAGTCAAGTCGCAAGGCCAAGCCGCTAACCAGCCTTGTTTTGAAAAACCTGACGTTTCACATTCTCCTCTCACCTCAGTATAAATGCCCCTTATACCCACAAATGATAGAGAGCTTCTAGAGAGAATTTTGAGAGAGAAACCCTAGAGTAAAACAAGATTGATTCATCTACAATCTTTACATAAGTGTCTCTTCAAATTCCTCAACTCTCTTCCTCTCCATTGTCAAACCCTTGAGAGGCATTTTACCAAAACCTTGTTCTCACCATATCCATTACTGTGAGAGGGCTGTTTGGTGTTCTGAGAAGCAATTAGGAAGGAACCAATCTTCATTGGTTGATGCTATGGTCTAGTAGCGGAATCCGGGAAGCTAGAAAAGAAAAAGGTTCGGCGCAACCTCGTTGGAGCAAGAAGCTTGGAGGGCTTAGGTGCATTGGGTAGATTAGGCTTGGAGGGTCTATTGCTGTCCATGTATTCCAATTACATTTTCTAGTAGATTGTTTACTGCTTGGAGGGTGGCAGAGAGGTTTTACGCCGAGCGTTTCGGTTTCCTCTTCGATAACACATCGCGTGTTGTCTTTGTGTTTGCATCTTCCTTCCCTTTTATCTTTGCCTTTTATTATCTGCTGTAGGTTGTGATTTTAATTTGGCTTAGATAGTTTTTCCAATTCTATATTATAGTTTTTGTTCATTTTCCGCACACTAGTTGTTTGACATAAAGCTTGAATTGGTTAATTTGTAAATTAGGGGTCTAAATGTTCAAGGGTGTTTTTACACTATTTGAACTTTCAATTGGTATCAGAGCAAGTACACTTTTATTGGTTTCATTACCATTGTGTAATCCTTGACTCCCTATTGAGATGGATCGGTCTCAATCCCTAAATGCACCTCCATATTTTGATGGTAGTAATTATGCTTTTTGGAAGGTTCGCATGAGAGCATTTCTGTGCTTCATTGATGAATCTGTTTGGGATGCTGTTGAGATTGGTTGGACCAGACCTGAGACAGCCAAATCTACATGGGATAAGGCAGCACTCACTGCATCTAATGCTAACAGTAAAGTACTCAATGCTATTTTCTGTGGTGTGTCTCCAGATGAATTTCACAGGATCTCCTACATTACCGTTGCCAAAGAAGCATGGGAGATATTGGAAACCACCTACGAAGGCACGAAGAAAGTGAAAGACACCAAGTTGCAAATGCTGACCACTCGGTTTGAGGAGCTCAAAATGAGTGAGGATGAGTTCTTTGACTCTTTCTATGGGAAGCTGAATGAGGTGGTTGTCAGCAAGTTCAATTTGGGGGAGAAAATGGAGGATTCTAAAATTGTAAGGAAGATCCTTCGATCATTGCCGGAAAGTTTTCGTGCTAAAGTGACAGCGATGGAAGAGAGCAAGGACCTTGATGACATCAAAGTCCAGGAGCTGGTTGGTTCTCTTCAGACTTATGAGATGTCGCTGCCCAATCAACGAAAGAGTAAATCTCTTGCTCTTAAGACCATTAATGAGAAAGTAGAAGTCCATGACTCATCGGAAGAAGATGTGGTTGATAAAGATGTTGCATACCTTGTAAAAAACTTCCAAAAATTCTTGAAATTCAAAAATAATGGCAAATTTGGTGATAAAGGAAAATTCCAAAGTTCAGGAAGGGAGAAAAGGGAATTCAAAAGGAAAGATGGAAAAGAATCCCAATCTACACAATGTGTCACTTGTTTCGAATGTAACGGGCATGGACACTTTAAGAAAGAATGTCCGAATTATTTGAAATCGAAAGGCAAGGTGTATGCCACGACATTAAGTGACTCAGATTCATCCAACTCAGAATCTGAAGAAAGCTATGATGGAGAGGGGAACTATTCAGCTTTTATGACTATTACCCATGTTGAGTCTTCAGACGAGTTGAATCTGCTTGTACGAGACCTTGGAGAACATAGTGATGAAGAATCATTGGGAGTTGTTGAAGAATCAGATGTTGAAGAAGATGAAAGCACAGCTAATCTTCAAGAGAATTATAACTCACTCCTGGAAAAGTCGGGTGAGTACACAAGGGTGGCCAAGGCAGCTGTGAGAAAGATGAAGAAGGCAGAGGAGGACTATAAAAGTCTCCTAATTTGCTATAAGGAGGCCAAATGTGAGATAGAAACTTTGAATGGTGAGCTGTCAGAAGCTTACTCAAAAGTGAGATTTCTTGAGCAAGAGGTTGTGCAAGCTAATGCCAAGATAGAGAGGGTCTCCACCAAGAAACTAGATGATGTTATTTCATCTCAAAAGAGTTTTTCAGACAAATCCGGATTGGGATATACCGGAGGAAGTAGCTCATCTGGAACTGTCACTAAAGAAGTGAAGTTTGTAAAGGCTAAAGATCCAGTTGAAGTTGACCCTACTGCTGAGAAGCCCAAGATAGAGGAGAAGAAGAATGTGGAGAACCAACGGTTGTTGAATCCCCGCAATCAGTATGTGGGCAGGTCTGAATCCCGAGCCAAGTCTCGTCCACGACCACATAGAGGTCCTAGATCAAATTATGTGTGTCATCATTGTGGACTTCAAGGGCATACTCGACCAAATTGTCAAAAGCTGAGAGCAATGAATAGTGCAACTCCTCAAAGGTCACGAGGACCTAAAAATGATAGAAGAAATTGGGCTGGTGAACCATCAAGAGATTAAAACGGTGATCCCGGAATGGTGAACGTGATAAAGATGATTGGTGCATTCACCAACTGTTTGGAAAGCTTCACACGAAGGTTTGAAAGCCCTAACTCCCGTACCCAATCCTATAAGGAAATCACCCCAAACGCAAGTGACGTGTGGGTGAAGAAGGGTACTCATGCATAAGCATTATAACATGTCCATGCATTAATACTTCCTATGCTTTGTGACGATGTTTGATTGTTTGCTTGTTGTTTGAGTTAATGGTTGTTTGTTTGTCTATTTGTGCATACGTTTGGTCAATTTTTTTTTTTTTGTGTCAAAAATCCAAAAATCACATAAAAATTAGAAAATCAAAAAGTTTGTTTGACATTGTTGAGTTTTTGTCTCAAAACTTGTTTTGCCTTGTACCTTTGTGCTAATGGCTTTGTGCATTTTCGAGCATAACTTGTTCCTTTGCACTTTTATCACTGTGGGTGAAATCTTGAAATCTATGTGATTGTTGTAAATAGATCTTCAAACTTGTCATGAATGAGTAGTGAATGGTTATGTTGATCTTGAGACATGCATAGACTTATGTCTATATATCTTCCCACTCTTTATTTTTGTTTATGCTAAAAGGAGCTCACCAAATGTAAATCTCTAAATGAAAAGAGATATTGAGCTGCAAAAGCCTGTCGCACATACTAGTATTCGACTAGGAAAAAGGAAAAGCGACCAAAAATTAAAGTGAATGTTTATTCAAAAAGCCAAAGGCTTGTTCATTAAAGTGAAATATCAAATATCACTCTCACAATGAGAGGTGATTGTCTCAAAATGATCAAAAAGATCAAATTGTTATGATTGAAAGTGGAGTCAAATGTAAAGCTCCAAGTTATGTTATCAAGTTTTGTGGGAGGTCATATATACATATTTCTATAATTGAGATGGGTCACATAATCTAGTGCTATTTGTGTATGCCTTGGTTGAATTGATCATTGAAGCTTCACATTAGACTATGGACTATCTCATTGTTGATATCCACACACAACACACAAGTTTATGTTCAATAAATGCCATATTTATTTGTGTGATTGTACTTGTTGAAATGTGTTTTCACATACTTAATCTTTGTTGATTCAAGAACAAAAATATTTTTGAGTGTTTTAGGTGTTTTTGGAAAGTATTTTATTCTTAAAATCTGAAAATTTAAAAAAAAAAATTTTCCCTGTTTTGGCGACTCAGTCGCGGGTAAGTCCAGTCGCGGGCCTCAGTCACATGTTCGCAGCTCTATTTTGGCAACTTGTTCGCGAGTGGAAGGTCTAGTCGCGAGGGTTACTCAAAGATTTTCGCGACTCAGATCGTGACTCCCTCGCGGGTAGACCTTCCAGTCGCGAAAAACACTTAGAAATTTTTTTTCAAAATTGTGTCTTTGAGTGTTTTGGCGGCTTGACCTGGCGTCTTGTTGGCGACTCACGTCAGTCGCAAAAATCGCGTGTTCTACAAAATTAGCTCATTTTCAACACTTTTCTCAAAAAGGGGTTCTCATTTACCTGTCTTGCACTCTGTGTCTGTTCATCTTCTGATCTTACTTTCACTTTTGAATCATCACTGTGGTAATCTTCAAATTCTTTCAACAACTTGTTACCATTCAATCTATCTTCAAGGAAAGGTATGGGTTTTGTTCTCTACTCTTTGTTTTGCCTTTTCCTCATATTTTTTTGTGTTCTCCTTGATATTCATATTTCTCTTACCTGTGTTTGATAACTTGAGTGTATGATGTTCTCATTTTTGTGTGGTTTTAATCTGACCCACTCTATTGTGTAGCTACATTTGGGTCATTTTTGGCCCTCATTGCTATTTTCTGGACATTCCCATCTAGCTTTTAGGGTTTCTTCATTATCCCTAACTTGACACTAACCCACTGCTAATAATGTCTGTTGGATTGTGTTCTTTCTTTTCCTCTATTCGTGATTCAGACTGGAAATGTCATCATTCAAGAAAGCAGCTGTGAAAGGAGGTGGGTCCAAAGGAAAGGAACCTGTCATTGATGTAGATGACTACTCACCTCAAACAAAAGGGACTCGCTCTTCCTCAAATGGTTTCGATCCCAACAAGTTCAGATCCCATGCTGCCTTTCAGTCTCATGAGAATTATTTTCGACATGCTACACCATTACTGGAAAGACCTTTTGACCAATCATCACTTCACGACACTGACATTCCAAAATGGTTTGCTCACAAGGATTGGAATTACCTTCTCTCTGATCTAGATGACGCGTATGAGAATTTGGTAAAGGAATTTTATGCCAACGCGATTGTTGAAGGAGAAGAACTTAAGTGCTGGGTTCGGAAAAAGAGCTTTTCAGTCTCTCCAGCATATTTGGCAGAGATCCTTCACATCAACCGACCAATGCTTCGTCACTCACCGGTTTATGATGATCTTTGTCCTGATGAGGAACTCCTTAAGGAGGGTCTTGGACAAGACTTGGAATTCTCATCCAATGGAAACTCCGACAGTGTTTCCTCTCTTCCTCCAAAACTGAGAGTGCTTACAATTGTGATGTTTCACAATTTGTACCCCTTATCAAGCACTAGGTATATGAACCTCGGACGTGCTTTGTTTCTTCATGATCTAATCTCTGATGTAGAAATTGACATCTGTGCTCATATCTTTCATGTTCTGCGCAAAACGGTTCTACGAACTGAGTCCCGAATGTGCATTCCTTTCTGCTGTCTCATTTCAAGGATCTTAAAGCTCAAGGGAATTTATCCAACGGCAGATGAATCTCCTCACTCAAAACCGAGTCCAATCAACATGCGTACATTCAATGCAAGCATTGGACATAGTCGGAAGAGAGCCAAACCGGAAACTTCCGCATCTCACAGTGGCTCTCATTTCCACACTCTCTCCCTTGATGACAAACTTGATCACATTGTATCCTCTGTACACAAGTTGAATACAAAGATGTCTGGACTCACATCTACTCTACACCATCATAGCACTCGATGGGATATGAAGTTTACCTCACTTCAAACTCAATTGGATCAGATTCAGAGAAGGCTAGAAGAGAATGTATGGCCTATTCCATGACAAAAAGGGGGAGTGATAGCCTGATCAGAGGGGGAGGATATTACCTAAGGGGGAGTGTTTCTGCATTCTTCCTCAGTTTAAGTTGTTATATTGTAGTTGTTATATTGTTGATGTTATTCAGTTTATATTGTGTTTTGTACCCATGTTGCTTATGTAAGCTTTTAGGGTTATGTTCTATGCATACTTGTAGGCTTTATGGTTTGTACCATGCTTTATGCAGCCTTTTATGCTTTGTTTAAATCAGTACTTCTATCTAAATGTATTACATTTTCTTTTAAGTACTGTCACTCTTGTGCCCTTGTAGGATTGTTCCTAGATGCATATACCTAGTGTTTTATGCATTGGTTGAGTGTTGGGCATACAAGTAACTTGCATTGTTCTTGTTTGCTTGTATGTTCAAGTGTTCATTCCAAGTGTGAATGAACATTGTGATCACTATCTTGTGGTGATTACTTGGTTGATCAAGCCATGGTTTGTTTCTTAACTCCATCTTTGCTTGATCACATACTGCCTGTTTCATATGCATTTCACGATTTTCTGCTTACAATGATCATGGTGTATTGTTGTGTTTCAGGAGTCTCATGTTCATATGATTCAAGTGCTTCACAGCTTCTAGAGTTAGGTGTGAGTGAGTTTTGCTCAACTGTTCCCAACTCACATGTTAAGTCTAGAGTCTGTTTTAGGGTTTTGTCACGGAATAGCCAAAGGGGGAGATTGTAAGGTTGAATTTATTCAACCATCTAATTGGCTTTATTCCGTGCCAAATTTGCTTGTATTTTAGCATTTAGTAACCCTGTATTTAGGTGGGTTTGTTGTAAGGGTAGTGAGTGAGATAGAGTGTAGATTGCTCAAGACTGTGCAAGAAAACAGAGACTCGCGGCTTAATCTCGCGGGTGACTCGCGGCTGCAAGCTGCCAGATGCAGCACACGTGCCAAGCATGCCAGAAGGTGAACAGTCATGCTAGCTGGAGCACTACAGGACAAAACAGGACAACTGACCATACGGTTATCTCGCGACTGGATCTCGCGACTCGGTCAAGTCGCGAGGCCAAGCCGCTAACCAGCCCTGTTTTGAAAAACCCGACGTTTCACATTCTCCTCTCACCTCAGTATAAATACCCCTTATACCCACAAATGATAGAGAGCTTCCAGAGAGAATTTTGAGAGAGAAACCCTAGAGTAAAACAAGATTGATTCATCTACAATCTTTACATAAGTGTCTCTTCAAATTCCTCAACTCTCTTCCTCTCCATTGTCAAACCCTTGAGAGGCATTTTACCAAAACCTTGTTCTCACCATATCCATTACCGTGAGAGGGCTGTTTGGTGTTCTGGGAAGCAGTTAGGAAGGAACCAATCTTCATTGGTTGATGCTATGGTCTAGTAGCGGAATCCGGGAAGCTAGAAAAGAAAAAGGTTTGGCGCAACCTCGTTGGAGCAAGAAGCTTGGAGGGCTTAGGTGCACTGGGTAAATTAGGCTTGGAGGGTCTATTGCTGTCCATGTATCCCAACTACATTTTCTAGTGGATTGTTTACAGCTTGGAGGGCGGCGGAGAGGTTTTACGCCGAGGGCTTCGATTTCCTCTTCGATAACACATCGCGTGTTGTCTTTGTGTTTGCATCTTCCTTCCCTTTTATCTTTGCCTTTTATTATCTGCTGTGGGTTGTGATTTTAATTTGGCTTAGATAGTTTTTCCAATTCTATATTATAGCTTTTGTTCATTTTCCGCACACTAGTTGTTTGACATAAAGCTTGAATTGGTTAATTTGTAAATTGGCGGTCTAAACGTTCAAGGGTGTTTTTACACTATTTGAACTTTCAATACTCAACTCTCTGATTGTCTTCCACTCATCGATAGTGCAACATTAAGATATGGTGTGGGTAAGTGTATATGCATATGTCTTATAGATGATTTAAAATTAAATCATGGTAGAATATGACTTTACATTGCGCACCAAATATTCTCTCTACTTATATACCTAAAACAAAAACTAACTAACCAAATTACCTCAACCTAAATCATATTTAAGCCCTTAATTTAAAAAGAAAAAAAGATTACTCGTAGGGGTTTCAGTGTTTATAACTTATTTTATAATAACTCAATGTTTATAACTTATTCTAAAAATATAAACATTAATTAAATAAATTCATTACCTTACAATTTTTTTAAAAAAAAAATTTATTTTGAACTTGAAACTAAGTATAGAAATAGATCCTTCTCAAAAAGTATAGAAATATGTCATCAAATTAATTTATCCTCCTCTCATTCTTCTCCTTTCTTTTTAATTAAAATGGACCAATATTTCAATGTTTCAACTCTAAGAGCACCCGCATCAGATGTGCTAAATGTGCCAAATGTCAAATTTTTGGCACATTTGGCACACCAAACACAAAAACGAAGCTTTATCAAATGTTCCAAATGCCAAAGATTATGCCACATATGACCAGTACCGTTGCAAATTTGCAACGGTACAGACGAAAATGGTATAAGTTTTATTAATTTTTTATTCTCTTTTCTCTATCCTCTCTCTTCACTTTATTCTTTTCTCTTCTCTCTTTCTCTTTCTCTCCGCCTCTCTGTCTCTGTTTGTGTCTCCTCTTTCTCTTTCTTTCTGACTCTCCCTCTCTTTCTTTGATTGTTGATCTTTCTTTGTGGGTCGAGTTGATTTCGTGGGTGGTGGTGGATCGTCCTTGTTCGTGATTTCATGGGTCTAGGTTGATTTCATGGATCGGTTGTTCGACAAGTGTGAGTCTGGGTTGATTTCGTGGGTTTGGGTGATGGTGGTTCGGCAAGTGTGATATGATTTTGGTGGGTTTTGTGGTTTGATTTCAGTGGGGTGATTTGATTTTGTGATTTGGTGGGTTCGTGGGTCTCTAACTGGCATGGGTCATCGGCTAGGAGATCTGTTGGTCATTGGCGTGGGCATCATGGTGGTTGTTTGCTAGATTTTGTGTGTTTGGGTTGTGTGAAATGTGATTTGTGGCTTGGTCGGTGGTTGATCTGTGGGGGTGGCCGGTGGTTGTGGCTGTGTAGTGTTTGTTTGAGTTTTTTTTTTTTTTTTGGTAGCAATGGCTGATATTGGTGGTGGTGGTTGATCTGTGGGGGTGGCCGGTGGTTGTGGGCTGTGGCGGTTGATCTGCGAGTGTGGGTTGTTGTTGTTGATGGTGATGATAGAGAAGAGATAATATATTATTTTAATGTGTAGTAAATATTATTTTAATGTATAGAATTGAATAATAAAACATCTGATAAATGAGATGTTATAAAATGATGAGGTAAAATAATAAAGTAGGTCTTTGGTATGGCAAAATGACATAAATTTTAACACAACTGCTGTAGATGCTCTAAGTGGTTGTAGCGCTCAAAATAATCATCTAGGAGAATACTCCAATTAATTATTTGTGCATAAAATGATGTTAAGCATGATGGCATACGAAAGTAACCTTCTAGTAATACTAATTATAATTTACAACGTCAACCGTGGTAGTCGGAATTTAAGGCAGCGCAGTAAGGAAGTCTACATTATTGACTCCAGTCAAGGCGTCACCAACGCGCCAAGCCAAAGTTCTACGCTTCCACGTTATTGCTTTCTCAATTTGGAACAAATGCAATTTTTCCTTTGGTTCCCTCTGGACACAATAGAAGTGATTTAGACAAAAGGAAATGTAGCAATTGACTCCAACTCTCTGTCTCACTCCAAATGCCTAGTAGATTTCATACTCAACCGACCAATATCTACCACGCGTCCACTCTCATTTTCTTCCTCTCATGAAAAACAGAAGGAAACAAAAATATTTAATATAACAAACTTGTTACACGACTTTTTTGTCACAACTATGATGTGACAAAGTATAAATGGTGAAAAAAAAATAGTAAATTCAAGTGCAAATGATAGACAATCACTCACAATATGTCACATCAAAATTATGACAAAAAGTCGTGACCCCAACCTAACAAAAACTGGCCAAGTCACCCTCCGTTCATTGCAGCAAGCACACAGGTCACGTACTGGAGCTTGATCTTCGGGGTGATTCAGAAAAAACACAACCTTTGAGAGGTAAGCTTAGTTCTTCACTGCTTGAATTGCATCATTTGAGCTCTTTGGACCTCAGTTACAATGATTTCAATATGAGCCAAATCCCAGAGTTTCTTGGTTCTTTCAATAACTTAAAGCACCTCTATCTCTTAGAGGCTGAGTTTGGTGGGACTATTCCGTATGAACTTGGAAACCTTTCGCACTTGGAATCTATTGATCTCAGTGCAAATAACTTCAATAATGTTGCAAACCTTCAATGGCTCTCTCATTTGTCTTCTTTGAAAGAGCTTGTACTAAATTCAATAAATCTCAGTGCAGCCTATGACTGGTTAGACGTTGTTAATCGTCTTCCTTATTTAACATCTTTGAGCTTGAGTTCATGTGATCTTCCTCCAATCGCTCCCTCAACTCATACCCACTTCAACTATTCGAAATCTCTTACTACTGTTGCTCTCTCTGATAATCATCAAAACTCCTCAATATTCGGATGGTTGCTCAACTTTAATACCAGCCTTGTTGAAATTAACCTCACCTCCAATCAGTTAAAAGGTTCAATTCCAAACGCCCTTGGCAAAATGAATTCTCTTGAAAGTCTCAATTTTGACAAAAACCAACTTGAAGGTAGCATTCCAAAATCCTTTGGAAATATATGCACTCTAAGTTTATTGTCCCTATCAAACAATAAGCTCAGTGGACAACTCGTCGAGTTTATCAATATCTTGTCTGGGTGTGCAAAAGACTCACTGGAAATTTTGGATTTATCATTGAATCAAATCACAGGATCGTTGCCTGATTTTTCAACATTTTCATCGTTAAAACAAATATATGTTGGGACCAACAATATAACTGGCACCGTACCCGAAGGAATTGGAAACTTTCACCAGCTGGAGGTCTTTGATGTTTCTAACAATTCTATGCATGGTATGGTCACTGAAGTCCATCTGTCAAACCTGTCCAACTTGTGGTTTTTAGACTTGTCACTTAATTCCTTGGCTTTACAATTGAACAAGGATTGGGTTCCACCTTTTCAATTGCGAGTCATATACTTGTCATCCTGCAAGCTGGGACCTAGATTTCCAAGCTGGCTCCAAACTCAGTGGAACATTTCTATCCTAGATATCTCCGATACTGGAATTTCGGATAAGATTCCTAAATGGTTTTTTGACCTGCCTCCTACTTTGCAATATCTAGATATGAGTGATAACCGATTGGAGGGTCTACTGCATCTTTTTGTTTTCCCACCTAAAATGACAGTCTTGAGTATAGCCGAAAATCGTTTTTCGGGGACAGCTTCGTCTGTTTGTAAAATTAGGGGTGGGATTTTAAATTTCCTAGACCTCTCAGACAACCTTTTATCTGGACATCTCCCCAATTGTTTTATGCATTTGCGTAAGCTACTCATTCTGAACTTGGCTGGCAACAATTTCACTGGGAAAATTCCAAGCTCTTTTGGCTCTTTGTCTCAGCTGCACACATTGAATTTGCGCAATAATAATTTCTCTGGAGAATTACCTTTGCCTCTAAAAAATTGCAGTTTATTGAAGTTTGTGGACTTGGGAAACAATAAATTTTCTGGATCAGTACCAGCTTGGATTGGGGAGTTCTTGCCACTGTTGAATATTCTTATCCTACGTTCCAATAAGTTTGGTGGAAGCATACCATTGAATCTATGTTGGTTGAAATATTTACGAATCTTGGATCTTTCTGTAAATAACATATCTGGAACTATACCACAATGCTTCAACAATTTCACAGCCATGGCTCAGAAAGGAGATTTGTTCAGTGGAATCATTGGTAGTAATTACACTGATTCATATGTTTATGATTATGATGATACACAAGAATTCGTTAATGATGCAATGGTTATAATGAAAGGAAGGGAGTTGGAGTACGGAAAATATCTTGGACTATTAAAGATCATTAACCTTGCAAGTAACAAATTGACAGGAAAAGTTCCAAGTGAAATCTCGAGCCTCTTGGAGTTGGTTGTTTTGAACATATCAAGAAACAAGTTAATTGGAGATATCCCACAAATGATCGGACAGTTGAAGCAGTTGCAATCACTTGATATGTCAAGGAATCAATTTTCAAATGAAATCCCATCTAGCATGTCAGAGTTACATTTTCTAAGCGACTTGGACTTGTCTTACAACAATTTGTTTGGAAAAATTCCTTCAGGCACTCAACTACAAAGCTTTGATGCAGTTGATTTTACTGGAAATTGGGCACTTTGTGGGCCTCCACTTACAAATAAGTGCGCAGGCGAAGAAACACCAAACCAAAGTGATCAACCAACTGATCATGATGGCAATGAAGATAATGAAAAGGATGGAGATGAATTTGAGAAATGGTTTTTTGCTGCAGCAGGATTTGGATTTTTTATAGGATTTTGGGGAATTTGTGGACCTTTGCTCTTTAAGAGTTCTTGGAGGGGTGCTTATTTCTTGTTTCTGGACAACATGAAGGACTGGCTTTATGCAACAAAATTGGCAATGTGCATGAAAAGATTGCGGTGGAAGTTTAAGAACCAGGGGTGACCACTTTGTTTGTAGCAAGAGGTTATCAAAGTAAGATGTCTATGGTTTTTATGGGCTTTAAACTAGTGTATATGTACATAATACTTTCTCTCACAGCACCATATTTTTACTCGCTATGGTATTCAATAATGCAAAATGACAAACATGTCATGTGTAATTGGAATTTAGTTAATGTTTGAGCGTTCCTATATATCCAGTCTTAGTTTGTGATTCCAGTACTGGTGGTTACTGACAGTGTAGCTCCTCTATATCTTGGCTGCACTTTGACAATGTTGAATCAAAATGTTGATTGGAAATGTATGTCTGTTTCAAAAATCTCTTATTAGAGGTATACTTTTCTTTGATGCAATTCATGTTAGGAGCAGCAGTTGCACGTGAAATGACTCTTCCATTCTCTAAGCATAAATAACGTTTGCATGGCATGGGAGAGACGTTTTTACCCTTTTTTTTTATCACCTTCTTTCTCAGCAACTTCTTTGTCACTCCTTATTTTGATGAGATACACTTGCACTACAAGAAATTAGGTCTTGCACAATGGCGAAAACCGCTGCAATAGACCAGAAAATAAAATAAAATAACATAAAAACATTTTAAGGACTATTTTGAAACATTTTAAAGTATAAAAATAATTTTGAAACATAGGTTAAGATTGATGAACAAATATGCAATTTAATCATACAGTTTTAATTTTTTTCACTAATCAACTAGTTTTAAATCCACGTGATGCATGAAAAAATTTAACAATTTTTTTTTTTGTTTAGTGAAAAATGAAAATAATAGATGAAACTTATTAGTTTCAAATTCTTCTTAAAATGATGTGATTATTTTCTAATAAAGTATAGTTGATACAATATATTATATTTTCTAAATTAAGTTATTTATATTTGTTATTTGAAAGTGATTTAAATTTTGTAAGTTTTTTTTTAAGGAAACATAATACATTTTACATTTAATTATTATATAAACCAAGATATTTTGTAAATAATGTAATGTATGGTTGAAATTTGTTTTCAATATTCCTTACACACAGTTCATCCCCAATATATCTTGAATGACCTAAAATGAAGGCAAATATAAGTAAATTCATTACTTATATTAGAAAAAAAAAATGCAAGACTTTAATAACAAAAGAAAAATATAATTTTATCAAGAACCTATCAACATTACACTAAGAAGGTGACATAATTGTCAATGAAGTAACTACTCTTTATACACAAATTTCTCCTCCGAAAGCATCACCAAATGGTCCGAGGTGGAGCAAATGGACCGAAATGGACTAAAGTGGACTAAATGAGACGAAATGAAGTGAAGTGGACCATATAGACTAATTGGACCAAAATGAACCAAGTAGACCTGGACCGAAATGGACCTAAATGCTATGTCGAGATGACTTAACAAAAGTATAGCAATAATAAATACTACGTTTCATATTTTCAATATTATTATATAGATGAGTAATGTTTGAGATTTAGTACAAGGATAATTTTGAAATGAAGATTAAAGATTGATTAACCGAATTTCAAATGTTAACCTAAGATAAAACATTAAAACCGTATCAATCATTGATGTTCTAACGTTGTTAAAATCCTAATAAATTCATGAGTTGAAATCGTATGCGTTATTTTTTTTTTAATAGCTATGTGTCAACGTCACATCACTTTGTAAGCACTACAAAACGCGGGGGCCTTGGGCCGCGTTTTTTAAGCCGTGGCTATAAAAAACGCGGCCCAAGATAGACTGAAGCCGCGTTTCCTAAGAACCTCCGTATTTTATTTTTTGGCTAACTTCTTCTTCTTTTTTTTTTTTTTTTCTTTTCCTTAACTGTGGCCGCATTTTAAAAACGGGGCCATAGACGGGTTCTTAGGCCGCGTTTTTTAAGCGGGGCCATAGACGGGCTCTTAGGCCGGGTTTTTTTCAGCTAAAAACGCGGCCTAAGGACCTCCGTATTTTATTTTTTGGCAAACTTCTTTTTTTTTTTTTTTTTTTTTTCTTTTCCTTAACTGTGGCCGCATTTTAAAAACGGGGCCATAGACGGGTTCTTAGGCCGCGTTTTTTTGAGCTAAAAACGCGGCCTAAGGACCTCCGTATTTTATTTTTTGGCAAACTTTTTTTTTTTTTTTTTCTTTTCCTTAATTGTGGCCGCATTTTAAAAACGGGGCCATATACGGGTTCTTAGGCCGCGTTTTTTTCAGCTAAAAACACGGCCTAAGGACCTCCGTATTTTATTTTTTGGCAAACTTCTTTTTTTTTTTTTTAAAATAGGAAACTTAAACATTTTCAACCCTAGCCTCCATCTCTCAAGCCCGTTTGCACATCAGCCTCCATCTCTCAAGCCCTCACCCTCCATCTCCGATCTCAAGCCCTCACACCCCACCGTTATGCTTTTGTACTTTCATCATCGGATTCTGAATCACCTTCAACAAGAAGCTATTCTCAGAGACTCATATCCGATTCTGCAAGGTACGATCTTCTATTGCTTTTCATTTTCATTGCATTTTTTTCTATAGATTCACTCAGATTCTATGTTCAGATTCTGCTTTGGTTTGAGTTTTTTTTTTTTTTTTTATTATAATTTTTTTTTTAATTTTTATGTTTATTCGAATGGGTTTGAAATTCTATAGCTCAATTCGTTAGCTTTGTGGTGGAATTTTAGCCTTGTTGGAGGCGGTGCAGAAGTTGAAGATCGGAATTTCACTACTTGGTCGGCTTTGCCAAATCGTATTTTTCGATTTCATGAAGTGGGTGGAGGTGACAATTTTGAGGTTGGTTCTCTGATCTTTTATGTTATGAGATTTTAATTTGGTTTGTTGGAGTTTTGCTATGCAATCTGGATTAACATGCACGCATTTTTTTTTCCTTGTTCTGTTTGGCAAAATTCATGTTTGTTGGGATAAAGATAGTTTTTTCCCCTTCTGTTTTGATAGTTGGCAAAGGCTGATAAAAGATGAGAATTTTGAGTATCTTGAGCCGTTTGTTTGTTTGTTGATTGAATGAGTTGTTATAGTTGTACCCTTTCTTTGGTTGCAGGGAAAACGAACATGATAAGACAATCAAGTTTTGATTTTGAATCTGTTGCAAAAAGAAAAAGAAAAAAAAAATTAACGAGTAGTCGAGTACTATTACTATTGAATAATACTAGGCTAGGTAGCATAGTCTTTTTATTTTTCCTGGAGGATGGATTGAGTTTGGTTAGGCTCTTTTTTTTTTCTTTTTCTTTTTTGTTGGATAAGTAGCTAATAGCAGGGTCCCTGACAGTGCTCCGCTTTTGCAATGAAGTTCTCATTTAGTTAGTGGTATCCCAAGTATTTAGGTAAATACCAATCATGAATTAGTCGATGTCCTCTTTTACGTTACCTGTGTAAGTCATTCTGAAATTTGTTCTCTTTCTTTGATTAGATCAAGTCTTTGTAGTTGCGTATTATGATTATTTGAAGTATTTAAGGTTCAGTGAATAAATGTCCAAAGTATAACATTTCATTGGTCATTAGGTGTTTGATAATGGTTTACAAGGATTAGTTGTTGTGTTGGATGCCTTCGGTTTTGCTTTTTCTTTTTGGAGCTTATTTGCTTATGTATAGTGTTTTAAAGCCTTATAGATTATCCACTTTCAGCGAATCAGCAAATAAGCCAAACCAGAAGTGCGTTTGAATGCGCTCTGTTGATTGTATATTAGCTGAAAGGATTGTAGAAAAAGAGGGGGATTTTTTTTTTTTTTTAATAAAATTTTTGGGTGTGGAGCCTGCCAAAATAAGCTGAAAAGGCTGGCTTTTTTCTGGGCTTGCTAAAAAAACTCTCAGAATAATGTTGTGCAGCAAGTTCCCACTGAAATATGCGTTCACATTTACTTGCTTGCTTGAAGACTCGGGTTAGTGCCAATTGCAAATCATGTTGTAATCTAACACTAGTAGAAATATGCCCACCTGTTTGACACCTAAACAAGTAACAATAAAATTTGGTCATTGTTATTTAATGTTGGCCAAAGATAGCAAAGGGGGCTACCTTTTACGTTGAAGGACCTTCACAAGGTTATCTTATTGCATATATATTTTTTAGATGTATCTTCCAACTTGCTAGTGTTATTCTATATGGTTCTTTTCATTGGATTGGTTGAAGCTTAAGCCTTCAATTTCATTTCTTGTTAATGCAACCTTTCCTGTTGTATAGGTGCAATGTGGAGATGTGGAACTTGAAAAGAAAATAGATGAGAAGATTGAGCACTTCATTAACTGGGTAGAAAAACACCCAAACAAGAAAATTCAGGTCTGTAGTTTGCCTGTGGCTTTTAGTAACCATATGATATGATTTGTGGGTGGTTTGTAAATATACTAAAGACCTTTTTTTTCCTTCCCTTAAAGGTGAGTCTGTCAATCTTTAAAGTTGCATTCAGTATATGGCAAATATGTTCTTATTTTATACTATTATCAATGTTGAATATTGTGTATCACAGACAGTCATGGATGTGTAATGCATATCTGTTGTTCATTTTAGAGGGAATCCAAAATGTATTCACTTTCCATGATTAAAGGATTTGAGTTTTTGTTTCAGAAAATGCCATTATCACTTTATGTTCCTTCTTCGTTATATTTTAATTCTTGCCTTGTGGAGTTTGTGGTAGCATATTACAATTAGCATCTTTGTGGCATGCACATAGATTCTAGAGAGAAAAAAAGGATATAGTGGTTTATACAGGATTTTGCATCACACACTTATTTTGTTGCAGTGCTTCAGTTGCGTCATTCTTTCTGATGTAATTGTAGTTTGCACTCTTTTTTCTTTTTTTTTTTGGTCCAATCTCACTAATATACTGCTGTATTATCAAAGTAGAATCAAAATCAACTTGTATTAATTAATGTAACATATACATGTACGAGACCGTTATAATATTGTGGATAGATATGATACTTTCTGGATTTCAAGTATGGATTTATCCTTTTTTAAAGATACATTCTTGAATAATTATCATAATGCTTGTTTATAAGAATTTGCGTGTGTAAACAGTTGAATAAAACAAGGGGACTTTATTCTGGTTCATTAATAGTTACACTGTAACCAAGCTCACTGTTTCTAGTGGCATTGGACTTTGATATAGTATGGAGTGGAAGTGTACTGTACTTTGCTTCCTTTTATCATCTAAAATAGTAGGTGCAGATTATTTATCTCATTTGCGTTTTTGTAGTTGTTGAAATATCTGGTAGGAAGGAGGAAAAGGGTGAAGCAATTGATGAGGACTGAATCTGGTCTCAAAGTCCAGCAACTAGACATTCTGCAACAAGCATTAAAGCTCACTGCAAACAGGTTTGTATTTTTTTTTTTTTTTTTTGAGATGTTTTTTATTAAGCTTTATTTTGCTGTTTCATTTCACCTCCATCACCAGTCCATCACAATAATATTAATGCATTTATTCTCTTTGTCAAGAACTAGATTTTAGACTCCTGTGAAACTCATGGCTCAATCTCCTTATTACCAAAACCCAATCTCCTTATTTAGGATTAATATCCATATCCATTAGCAGCCAAAGGTGGTAATGTTCGCAGATGGAGTATTGCTATTGCCATTGAATGATATTCCCATAGAATTAAGAAACAAAATTATGAGAGAGGGGAAAAAAAAAAGATTTAAATAGGCAAGATAAATAGTGAAGGGGGCTGATATTTATTCTAATAGTTATATACTAGTCTTTTATCAGTGTCATGATATTTTATTTTCTAATTTGTAGTAATATAGTTTATTGATTAATTTAGAATAAAAGAAGAATTTTATCATATCTTTAAAAAAATAATTAAAATTTTATAGACCAATACAGAGAAGATATGACTTATTGCTCAAATTAGAATTATGCATAAGCTTGCCATCCTGTTATCATTATCACCCCATGTTGATCTATTTACAGATGCAGATTTTGTATCAGCAACACCCCATGTAGATAAGGGACCAAGTTCTCAAACTCAGGTCAGACACCCTTTCGGCTTAATTTATAAAAATATATTTTTTATGTAGAAAATGCTCAAAAATTTTTATTTTACAGTTTTTATATGTAAAGTAGCCTTGTACACCTTGATAATTGAGTTTATTGTTTCCAATAGTACTACTTTGGTTTGGAATTTGGGCAGAATAATTATGTGGTATGGATCTTCATGTCAGTTTCTTTTCCTTATACTTGAGTTTAGTGTAGTTTCTATTAATCAGCTTAAAAGCCAATTATTTGAAATGGTCTTTAGTTCCTTTGACACTGTAAATTTCCAATAATTGGTGAATCTACTGTCATTTTCATTTGGTGTACTTGAGATGGTTAACTTGCACCTGAGGGCAAATTGAAGGTGTTTTTTTGCTGCAAACAATTAACTGTAGCCTTAAATTACTGATAATAACTGTAAATTTACTTTTACTCATAAAAAAAAAAAAAATATTGATTATAACTTTATTTTGGGATTCCTTGTGAGTGAAGCTCTAGTGGAACGAGCACTTACTAATATGGGTATTTTCATTCCGTGTGTCTCTTGATGACTAATGCAGTCATTCTGTCCAATTCGTACTGTTTATTACACCAAAACAATGTCCTTTTGGAAATATATATATATAAAAGACTAAAGCTAAAACTAAAGATATAATTGGACAAACTAAATGGAAAGATTAAATTGAAAACACATTAAAATTAAATAACTGAAATGAAAGAGAAAAATGATACTTAAATGATTGAATTGAAAATAAATTAAACTTAAGAGTCTTAGACTAAGTAAATTGTAATTTAATTAAAACAGCAATCTCATAAGTGAAAAGAGTTCACTATATTGTTTGTTAAGGATGGGAATTAAATTGTTTGGTAAGGATGTAAAGTACCTTCCCAGATGGCAAACTAATTCTTACCGAGCTTCTTCTTTTCTTTTTTATTTATTTATTTATTAATTCTTGGAGCTAGGTATCAACAACCAACATTAATTCGTTCTTATCTTCATTCCTGAAGCAAAATAATAACCCCCAGTTGTATTGTATCACTCTAGGCATATAAAGGGGAGGCCCACAGCCACACCACACTTTCAATGTCTGCTTCTATCAACTTGTCCTCCCACTTTGGTCATCGAGCCAAAATAAAAGTTTTAAATTAACTATGATTTGTTTTAGAAGAAAATTAATGGTCAGTGAGCTATGTATCAAAGTGCATTTTTGTTCTTAAGTTATCAATTGTTTTAATTTAGTCTTTAAAATTTTAAAATTGAATGACAATTGCTAATTTGAGGTCAAAAATATGATTTTGGACCCTTAATAATTATTAGCCCTATATGAGAACAGTAATTGCTAATGTGATACACATTTACTATATATGTGTCCTTAAATCACAAAATTCTGGTAAAATAAAAAAAAACACAAGATAAATAGAAATATTTAAATATTGATTTTGGAAGACTAGCATAGAGCCTAAGGATGAAACTGAAATCTAATGGCATAATTCATAGACTAATTATATTTTAATTAAATAAATGAAACTAGGGATACTTAATCTAGGATGGAGGAGATCATGATTAAACATAGACATAGTGAAGTTTGCGTATTTTTTTCAAAGACCATCCATGGTGATTTATTGAATGAAAATATTTTATCTCGCTTTGTAGGATGGATTAGATACTAATCAAGAAACTTGGCATGTCAAATTTTATAGTCCTCACCACAAATTTTATCTAAAGTGCACTGTGAGTTAATTGCCCTCCTTTCTTGCATTTTATCTTTGCAAGAGATATTACTATGTATGTACTTTCAAAGTTTTTATAGTAAATGTGAGACTAATGCAAGATTAAAACTGTTTAATGAGGGCTTGGTTTGTGGTGACTATACTAGAAAACAGGTGTGGAGGTCCTTAAGGCATCTGGGCTAGGAAAAAGAAAAAAAGAAAAAAAAGGGCTATAGCCGCGTTTTTAAACGCAGCTATAGCTTTCACCTATAGTTGTCAACAAGGGTCCTATGGCCACACTTTTCAAACGCGGCCCAAGACCACAACCTTAAACGCGGCCTAAGACCAGACCCTTAGGCCACGTTTTCAACGGGGCTATAGGACCTGGTCTTGGGCCGCGATTAAAAAGTACGGCCATAGGACCGTCAGTCCTATAGTCACAGGTTTTAGGCCACATTAGAAAGCGCGGCCTAAAAAAACGTGGCTATAGGCTATAGCCACTTTTTTTTGACATATAGCCGTGTTTTAAAAACGTGGCCATAGAACCTTTTTTTTTGTAGTGAAGACTTGTAGTAAAATGCATAGTACTCCAAGCATTACTCTTTGAAAATAAATCCCCTAGCATCACTATTAATACTAGAGATACTTGAAAGTTCAAATATGTGTATAAACACCCTTGAACGTTTAGACCCCCAAATACAAAATAACCAATTCAAGCTTTATGACAAACAACAAGTGTGCGGAAAATGAACATAAGCTATAAACAGAATTGGAAATCAATCTAAGCCAATTATAAATCACATCCACAGCAGAAAATAAAAGGCAAAGATAAAGGGAAGGAAGATGCAAACACAAGGACAACACGCAATGTGTTATCGAAGAGGAAACCGAAGCCCTCGACGTAAAACCTCTCCACCGCCCTCCAAGCGGTCAATAATCCACTAGAAAATGTAGTTGGAATACATGAACAGCAATAGACCCTCCAAGCCTAATCTACCCGATGTACCTAAGCCCTCCAAGCTTCTTGCTCCAACGAGGTTGCGCCGAACCTATTTCTTTTCTAGCTTCCCGGATTCCGCTACTAGACCATAGCATCAACCAATGAATATTGGTTCCTTCCTAACTGCTTCCCAGAACACCAAACAACCCTCTCACAGTAATGGATATGGTGAGAACAAGGTTTTGGTAAAAAGGCCTCTCAAGGATTTGGCAATGGAGAGGAAGAGAGTTGAGGAATTTGAAGAGACTCTAATGTAAAGATTGTAGATGGTTCAATCTTGTTTTGCTCTAGGGTTTCTCTCTCAAAATTCTCTCTGGAAGCTCTCTCTCATTTGTGGGTAAACGGGGTATTTATACTGAGGTGAGAGAGGAATGTGAAACGTCAGGTTTTTCAAAACAGGGCTGGCTCGCGGCTTGTCCTCGCGGCTTGACTGAGTCGCGAGATCCAGTCACGAGTTAACCGTATGGCCAGTTGTCCTATTTTGTCCTGTAGTGCTCCAGCTGGCGTGACTGTTCACCTTCTGGCATGCTTGGCACGTGTGCTGCGTCTGGCGGCTTGAAGCCGCGAGTCACCCGCGAGACCCAGCCACGAGTCTCTGTTTTCTTGCACACTCTTGAGCAATCTTCACTCTATCTCACTCACTACCCTTACAACAAGCCCACCTAAATACAGGGTTACTAAATGCTGAAATACAAGCAAATTTGGCACGGAATAAAGCCAATTAGATGGTTGAATAAATTTCAACCTTACAATCTCCCCCTTTGGCTATTCCGTGACAAAACCCTAAAACAGACTCTAGACTTAACATGTGAGTTGGGAACAGTTGATCAAAACTCACTCACACCTAACTCTAGAAGCTGTGAAGCACTTGAATCATATGAACAAAAGACTCCTGAAACACAACAATACACCATGATCATTGTAAGCAGAAAATCGTGAAATGCATATGAAACAGGCAATATGTGATCATGCAAAGATGGAGTTAAGAAACAAACCATGGCTTGATCAACCAAGTAATCACTATAAGGAAGTGACCACAATGCTCATTCACACTTGGAATGAACACTAGGACATACAAGGTAACAAGCTCAATGCAAGTCACTTGCATCCCAAACACTCAACCAATGCATAATACACTACGTATATGCATCTAGGAACAATCCTACAAAGGGCACAAGAGTGACAGTACTTAAGGAAAATGCAATACATTTAAATAGAAGTACTGATTTAAACAAAGTATAAAAAGGCTGCATAAAGCATGGTACAAACCAAAAAGCCTACAAATTATGCATAAAACATAACCCTAAAAGCTTACAAAAGCAACATGGGTACAAGACACAATATAATCCTGAAAAAAAAACATCAACAATATATATATAAAAGATTAAACCAAAATTATAAGTTATGAGTTAGAAACAAAAATACACCAAAACCTCAGTGTATCAAACCCATATAAACACTAGACCAAAAAAAATAAGATATAGGATAAAGTAATGCTCCCCCTCAACATAATGCTCCCCCTCAAGGTCTGTTTCTCAAAACTTTCTCCCCCCTTTTGACCGGAATGGCCAAAGGGTCAGTTCCCATGATTTGTGGCGAAGCTGTCGAATTTTGCAGAGAGAATATCCAGCTGATCCTGCATGGCTATCATTCTCTCAGACTGCTCTGTCTGGACCTCTCTGAGTCCATCAAGTCTGTCCAGAATTATTTGAAATGCGTCTTGAGGTACAGCTGAAGAAGTTGATACTCTAGTCCTCTTGCCACTCCTTCTGGGTGTTGAAGTTGATGCCTGGCCTGCTGCCTCTGTCTCAGTCTCCATTTGAGTACCTTCATCTTGTTCAGCCCCTTCTTCATCTACATCACCCGGAAGCCGGACTTGTATCCTTATGATGGTTTGCTTGTTGATTGCTGAGGGTATTGACATTAGACTGAGGTCTTGAGGAATTGGAATTCCTTTTGTCCTGAAGATCCACATGAGAAGGCTAGGAAAAATTAGCTTAGCACGGGAAGTTGTTCTGGTCTCTTCCATGATTGTATCAAATATATGAGAGCTAATGTCAATGAATGTTTTCTCCTTTAGCTCCATAAGAAAAATGGCTCTGGCATTGTTGATTGTAGTGAGTTTCGTCACAGGATACAAGTTGTGCATCATGATGATGGTGAGGCACCTCATGTCAACTGGAAAAGTCGTGGTATTGAGACACTTTCCTTCTCTCTGTCCTCCAATGCGGTTTTGAACAGATTCTAAAGACAACATTCTGTCTTTGTAGTTGGTAAACTCATGCTCCTCTAAATCCTCAAGACCAAGGACCCCATCAATATCATGGGCATCTAGAGTAAATTCATGCCCTCTGATCCAGCAATCTAGCTCATCTTCCCTAATCTTCACATTCGAGTAAAATTCTCTTATCAGTGGCTCACACACACCCGGTAGACCACTTAACAACTTTTCCCAGCCTCTGCCTTCAAAGCATGTGGGAATAAATGTATCTTTGAGGTCCACTAAATCCACAAATCTTTCTTGAATTATGGTTCCCTTCATGAAAGAATCTTTGTATCTCTCAAAGTGTTGAACTGACCGAAACAGATTCGAATCCATTTTCAATCGTTTGTCAGCCTTCTTTGCAGGAGTTTTCTTCTTCGGAGGTGAAGGAGCCATCTGTGAACAATCAGAAGAGGCCACAACAACACAGTACAATACATGTGTAGACCAAATCAGTACAATGTTAGTGACAAGGACAAAAATGCCACCACTCAGATGAACTAAAATCAATTAAACCTCATGTTACTTAGGACAACCACACAGATGAACAGACTTAAAATTGGATACACAAGAGCAAATTGGTATAATTCGTGGGAAAGATTTTGAAGACAACCGAAAGACAAATACATGTCAATGAGACATGCAGATTGATGTGTATGACCAAGCTCAAAGAACAAAAGACAGGTGCACACAAGAGATGGACAGGCACAATTTCAACACAGTAAACCTCACAGCCACAATAGGAACATTTTGAGACAACATAGTAGCATAATATCAGACAAGAAATGAGACCAACAACTAGCAAGCCCTATCTAAGCACATGAAAAACAACTTAGTTAAATGCAACCTAAAACAATAGCTACACAAACTAAGCAAGGGCAAAGAGCAATAGCCGAATAGAAACCCATAACAAAAACACACACAAATGCGAGAAATTAAGAGGGAAAATCACAGAATCAAGTGAAATACAGTTCAAGAAAGTAAAACCCATACCTGTTACTTGAAGATTTCGAACTGGAAAGAAGCAATAATGGAGTTCGAAAATGGAGGCACAGTGTATATGGGTAAGTACAGTTTAGAGAGACAATGAACAGTCACAAGAGTTCGAGGGAAAAACTGGAAAACGCTTTTAAAAACTGTCCCTATTTTTGCCAAACACGCGTTTTTCGCGACTGAGGTGAGTCGCCAGCAAGTCGCCAGGTTGAGCCGCCAAGACACTCAAAGACAAAATTTTGAAAAAAATTTTCTAAGTGTTTTTCGCGACTAGAAGGTCTACCTGCGAGGGAGTCGCGAGCTGAGCCACGAAAATCTCGGAATAACCTCGCGACTGGACCTTTCACTCGCGAACAAGTCGCCAAAATGGACCCGCGAACACGCGACTGAGGCTCGCGACTTGACATACCCGCGACTGAGTCGCCAAAACAGGGCAAAATTTTTTTTTGAAATTTTCATTTTTGAAGAACAAAATACTTTCCAAAAACACCTAAAACACTCAAAAATCTTTTTGTGCTTGAAACAACAAAGATTGAGCATGTGAAAAACATATTTCAACAAGTACAATTACACAAATGATTATGGCATTCATTGAACATAAACTTGTGTGTTGTGTGTGGATATCAACAATGAGATAGTCCTTAGTCTAATGTGAAGTTTCAATGATCAATTCAACCAAGGCATACACAATTAGCACTAGATCATGTGATCTAGGGGTGTGCTCGGTTCGGTTTCGGTCGGTTTGTATAGGTATGGCCAACCGAAACCGAATATTTCGGTTTGTGAAATTCTCAACCGAAACCGACTAAAATGGCTAGAAAACCATCGGTTTCGGTGTATATCGGTTTCAGTCGGTTTCAGTCGGTTTTCGGTTTTCCAAAGAGAGGGTTATTGAGATTTTCAAAACCCTAAATTTAATCACATATAAAAAACAAATAGAGTAACAGAGAGAGAGCTGTTGAACAAATCAGAACGACAGAGAAAGAAAAATTTCCAACAATATTTGTTCAACAATTTACAGTATTACATACAGATTCCAACAAAAAATTGAAAATATTTTGATTTAGCAAAAGGGTCCAGACAGAACTTTACCGTTGTTGCACCATAGCAGGAGCCTACCACCATGCTTGAGCCTACCACCATGTCTCTGTAGTGAATTGAAGAAAGAACAGAGACATGCGACCTAGAGAGAAGAGAAAGGCATGGCCATGGTCCATGGGACTCAGAGAACGAAAAGAAAAGAAAAGAATGAGGCGGCTGGACTGAGAAGGGCAAAGACCAGAGAGAAAATTGGGGAAGGAACGAAGGGTAGAGAGAAAAAATTGAAACGAGAAAGGAAGAGACAAATAGAGAAAAAATTGAGAGAAAAAAATAGGGAGAGCGGCGGCTGAAGAAAGAAAAGGAAAGCTGAAGAAAAGGGAAGATTAAACAGGGGTATTTCGGTATTTATGCTACTACTAGGGTTTTAAAAAATTAAATAGCAAAAAATACAAACGTCTCGCGCGAAGGCTCGAACCTGGGATCTGCTAGCTAAATCATAAGAGCATACCATTAAGGCCACTGATTAGTTATGTACTAATGTTACATAAATATATATATATATTCGGTCTGTTCGGTTCGGTTTCGGGTGAAAAATTCCAGCACCGAAACCGAAACCGAAAATTTCGGTTTTTATAAAATGAAACCGAAACCGAACTGAACCGAAACCGAACCGAAAATTTGGCAACAGTTCGGTCGGTTTCGGTCGGTTTGTTCGGTTCGTCGGTTTTTTGCACACCCCTAATGTGATCTATCTCACTTATAGAACTATGTATATATGACCTCCCACAAAACTTGATAACATGACTTGGAGCTTTACATTTGACTCCACTTTCAATCATAACATTTGATCTTTTTGATCCTTTTGAGACAACACCTCTCATTGTGAGAGTGATATTTGATAAATCTCTTTAATGAACAAGTCTTTGGCCTTTTGAATAAACATTTCTCTTTAATTTTTGGTCGCTTTCCCTTTTTCCTAGTCGAATACTAGTATGTGCGACAGGCTTTTGCAGCTCAATATCTCTTTTCATTTGGAGATTTACATTTGGTGAGCTCTTTTTAGCAATAACAAAAATAAAGAGTGGGAAGATATATAGACACAAGTCTATGCATGTCTCAAGATCAACATAACCATTCACTCATCATTCATGACAAGTTTGAAGATCTATTTACAACAATCACATTGATTTCAAGATTTTTCCCACAGTGATATGAGTGCAAGGAAACAAGCAATGCTCGAAAATGCACAAAGCCATTAGCACAAAGGTACAAGGCAAAACATGTTTTGAGACAAAAGCTCAACAATGTCAATCAAACTTTTGATTTTCTAATTTTTATGTGATTTTTGGATTTTTGACACATAAGAAGAAAAAGATTGATCAAAAACAAAACAAAAAAAACAAAAGTATGCACAAGTAGACAAGCAAACAACCAGCAGCAAAAACAATAAGCAAACAAACAAACATCGTCGCAAAGCATAGGAAGTATTAATGCATGGACATGTTGTAATGCTTATGCATGAGTACCCTTCTTCACCCACACGTCACTTGCGTTTGGGGTGATTTCCTTATAGGATTGGGTACGGGGGTTAGGGCTTTCAAACCTTCGTGAGAAGCTTTCCAAGCAGTTGGTGAATGCACCAATCATCTTCATCACGTTCATCATTCCGGGATCACCATTTTGATCTCTAGATTGTTCATCTGCCCAATTTCTTCTATCAATTCTAGGTCCTCGTGACCTTTGAGGTGTTGCACTATTCTTTGCTCTCAGCTTTTGGCAATTTGGTCGAGTATGCCCTTGAAGTCCACAATGATGACACACATAAGTTGATCTAGGACCTCTTTGTGGTCGTGGACGAGATTTGGCTCGAGATTCTGACCTGCCCACAGATTGATTACGGGAATTCAACAACCGTTCGTTCCCCACATTTCTCTTCTCCTCTATCTTGGGCTTCTCAGCAGTAGGACCAACATCAACTGGATCTTTAACCTTAACAAACTTCACTTCTTTAGTGACATTTCCAGATGAGCTACTTCCTCCGGTATATCCCAATCCGGATTTGTCTGAAAAGCTCTTTTGAGATGAAATAACATCATCTAGCTTCTTGGTGGTGACCCTCTCTATTTTAGCATTTGCTTGCACAACCTCTTACTCAAGAAATCTCACTTTTGTGTAAGCTTCTGACAGCTCACCATTCAAAGTTTCTATCTCACATTTGGCCTCCCTATATCGGATTAGGAGACTTTTATAGTCCTCCTCTGCCTTCTTCATCTTTCTCACAGCTGCCTTGGCCACCCTTGTGTACTCACCCGACTTTTCAAGGAGTGAGTTATAATTCTTTTGAAGATTGGCTGTGCTTACATCTTCTTCAACATCTGATTCCTCAACAATTCCCAATGATTCTTCATCACTATGTTCTCCAAGGTCTCGTTCAAGCAGATTCAATTCATCTGAAGACTCAACATGGGCAATAGTCATAAAAGCTGAATAGTTCCCCTCTCCATCACAGCTTTCTTCTGATTCTGAGTCGGATGAATCCGAGTCACTTAATGTCCCGGCATACACCTTGCCTTTCGATTTCAAATAATTCGGACATTCTTTCTTAAAGTGTCCATGCCTGTTGCATTCAAAACAAGTGACACCTTGTGTAGATTGGGATTCTTTTCCATCTTTCCTTTTGAATTCCCTTTTCTCCCTTCCTGAACTTTGGAATTTTCCTTTATCACCAAATTTTCCATTATTCTTGAATTTCAAGAATTTTCGGAAATTTTTTACAAGGTATGCAACATCTTTATTGACCACATCGTCTTCCGATGAGTCATGGACTTCTACCTTCTCATTAATGGTCTTAAGAGCAAGAGATTTACTCTTCCGTTGATTGGGCAGCGACATCTCATAAGTCTGAAGAGAACCAACCAGCTCTTGGACTTTGATGTCATCGAGGTCCTTGCTCTCTTCAATCGCTGTCACTTTAGCACGAAAACTTTCCGGCAATGATCGAAGGATCTTCCTTACGATTTTAGAATCCTCCGTTTTCTCCCCCAAATTGAACTTGCTAACTACCACCTCATTCAGCTTCCCATAGAAAGAGTCGAAGGACTCATCCTCACTCATTTTGAGCTCCTCAAACCGAGTGGTCAGCATTTGCAACTTGGTGTCTTTCACTTTCTTCGTGCCTTCATAGGTGGTTTCCAATATCTCCCATGCTTCTTTGGCAACGGTGATGTGGAAGATTCTGTGAAATTCATCAAGAGACACACCACAGAAAATAGCATTTAAAGCTTTACTGTTAGCATTAGATGCAGCAAGTGCTGCCTTATCCCATGTGGATTTGGCTGCCTCAGGTCTGGTCCAACCACTCTCAACTGCATCCCAAACAGATTCATCAATGGAGCACAGAAATGCTCTCATGCGAACCTTCCAAAAAGTATAATTACTACCATCAAAATATGGAGGTGCATTTAGGGATTGAGACCTATCCATCTCAAAAGGGAGTCAAGGATCACACAATGGTATTGAAACCAATAAAAGTGTACCTGCTCTAATACCAATTGAAAGTTCAAATATGTGTATAAACACCCTTGAACGTTTAGACCCCCAAATACAAAATAACCAATTCAAGCTTTATGACAAACAACAAGTGTGCGGAAAATGAACATAAGCTATAAACAGAATTGGAAATCAATCTAAGCCAATTATAAATCACATCCACAGCAGAAAATAAAAGGCAAAGATAAAGGGAAGGAAGATGCAAACACAAGGACAACACGCGATGTGTTATCGAAGAGGAAACCGAAGCCCTCGACGTAAAACCTCTCCGCCGCCCTCCAAGCGGTCAATAATCCACTAGAAAATGTAGTTGGGATACATGAACAGCAATAGACCCTCCAAGCCTAATCTACCCGATGTACCTAAGCCCTCCAAGCTTCTTGCTCCAACGAGGTTGCGCCGAACCTATTTCTTTTCTAACTTCCCGGATTCCGCTACTAGACCATAGCATCAACCAATGAATATTGGTTCCTTCCTAACTGCTTCCCAGAACACCAAACAACCCTCTCACAGTAATGGATATGGTGAGAACAATGTTTTGGTAAAAAGGCCTCTCAAGGATTTGGCAATGGAGAGGAAGAGAGTTGAGGAATTTGAAGAGACTCTAATGTAAAGATTGTAGATGGTTCAATCTTGTTTTGCTCTAGGGTTTCTCTCTCAAAATTCTCTCTGGAAGCTCTCTCTCATTTGTGGGTAAACGGGGTATTTATACTGAGGTGAGAGAGGAATGTGAAACGTCAGGTTTTTCAAAACAGGGCTGGCTCGCGGCTTGTCCTCGCGGCTTGTCCTCGCGGCTTGACTGAGTCGCGAGATCCAGTCATGAGTTAACCGTATGGCCAGTTGTCCTGTTTTGTCCTGTAGTGCTCCAGCTGGCATGACTGTTCACCTTCCGGCATGCTTGGCACGTGTGCTGCGTCTGGCGGCTTGAAGCCGCGAGTCACCCGCGAGACCCAGCCGCGAGTCTCTGTTTTCTTGCACACTCTTGAGCAATCTTCACTCTATCTCACTCACTACCCTTACAACAAGCCCACCTAAATACAGGATTACTAAATGCTGAAATACAAGCAAATTTGGCACGGAATAAAGCCAATTAGATGGTTGAATAAATTTCAACCTTCAATACTCTTTCCAAAGAGTTATGCGAGAGTCACTACATGTTTTACTTCTTGAAATTTGAATCTTCTACATGTTTTACTACTTGTAATTTGGATCATCGATATTCAATCCAACACAGGCAACCAAACTCGCTCCGATATTATTTTTTGGGAAATAAATCTCCTTTGTGTCTATGTGGGAATTAAATCAAATGACTTCCGAGTAATAGCAAAAATAGAAATAAATTCCATGAAGCATGACTATAAAGCTTTGATGCAAATGATTTTATTGGAAACTGGGTACTTTGTGGGCCTCCACTCCCACAGAATTGCCCACGTGAAGAAACACCAAACCAAAGTGATCAACCAACTCGCAATAATGAAGATAATGAAGAGGATGAAGATGAATTTGATAAATGGTTTCACATTGGAGCCAAAGTCAGATTTGTTGTATGCTTTTGTAGAATTTGTGGACCTTTGCAGTTAAAGAGTTCTTGCAGAGATCGATGCCTATTTTTTGTTATTGAATAACATGAAGGACTGGCTCTATGGAACAAAATTGGCGATGTGCATGGCAAGATTGATGAGGAAGTACTTTCGAAGCCAAGGGTGACACTTTCTTTGTATAAATACATACTTTCGCAGTTGAGTCCAAATAATTCAATTAATGGTCAATATTTAATTAATTATTATATATAACATAACAAAGCCATAAGAGTATCAGGTTAAAGCATTACAAAAAATCTGGGTGAACCCAATAATGGTAGATCAGATAATTAGAGGCTAGAGAAGCTAACTTGTATAATGGTCTGTCTCTCAGAAGGTCGTTGTCTGTTAGGGCCGAAAGGCCACCCCCCCTCCCCAAAAATAAGAATCTTAATTAAGGATTTATAGTTTTATACAATTTAAAAAAAAAAAATTAAGTGTGTATATTTATACATATAAATGGGCTATGCTTTTGAAAGTTTAAATCTATAAATAAAATTATTTTTTATAGTTAATTTTTAGATGAAAAGTGGAAAGTTATTTATATTCATTTAGATAAAATCACAATTTTATTAGTGTTAAGTTGTACGTAACAATTATTAAAAATAATTGGATATCGGTTGATTCTAAAGGATATTCATAAAATTAAGGGTAAGAACTAGGTCTGGTGTAACTTGAAAACTACAGCTCATTTTTTAAATGGCATATCAGATAGCATATGATGCTGGATACACGTAAACTAACTGAATGGAAAATTTCATTTTGCATAAGCTTCGTAGTTGCACTTCCATCTAGCGTCTCTGGACTAATGGATATCTTTGATCTTGGTGTCATGATTGCGGGTTGCTGCACTTGTTTAATTGTAACATCTATAAGCTTTGTTTTGTCCCTTTCTCTCTCAGCACCATTTTTACGAGCTATGTATTCAATAATGCAAATTTACAAACAGATCATGTGTAATTGGAGTTTAGTTAATGTTTAAGGGTTCCTAGCTATCCTGGTCTATTTTGGCCTATTATCTCCTTCGTTTGTAATTTCACTGGCGGTTACTGATAGTGTGGCTCCTCTCTCTTAGCGGCATTTTGACATTTTGTTGATTCAAAATGTTGAATGGACATGCATCTGTTTCGAAAACCTATTAGAGTATGCTTTTCTTTGACCTTGCAATTCATGTCAGGAGGAGCATTTGCACATGAAAATTAACTCATTCTTTTCTCTCTAGGAATAAACTAGTAAGTTACCAGTGCGATGCACGAATAATTTTGTGATATTTTATATAAAACAATTATGAATAATGTTGTACATAAATTATAAAGAAAAAGTAAACTAAATTAGAGTAAAGAAACATATATATTTTGAGATATTAAAAATTGGTTTAGTAGTTTCATTGCATATTTGTAGCCTTCTTAAGGTAAGATTATTATTATTTTAAATCATGAAACCAAAAATAAATGCACAAGTGTAATGGGACCATGAAAATCAACAAATTTGTATTGTGTTCACATATTTCATACTATGAAATAAAAGTATACTCAACTCTCTGATTGTCTTCCACTCATCGATAGTGCAACATTAAGATATGGTGTGGGTAAGTGTATATGCATATGTCTTATAGATGATTTAAAATTAAATCATGGTAGAATATGACTTTATATTGCGCACCAAATATTTTCTCTACTTATATATCTAAAACAAAAACTAACTAACCAAATTACCTCAACCTAAATCATATTTAAGCCCTTAATTTAAAAAGAAAAAAAGATTACTCGTAGGGGTTTCAGTGTCTTGATGGAGGTGGGAGGCTAGTATAACAGAGGTGGTGACCCCTCGGATTCCTCCTTCTTTCTCTTTCAAATGTTTTGTTAGTCTCAAGACTTTTATTTTGGTAATATATAGTGAAATAGTGCCTTTTATTTAACAATTCACAACAATTTGTGTCTCTCTATCTCTTTCTAGAGTCTTATCTTGTTAGTTATTACTATTAGTCCTTACTTTCTTTTTCTTTTTTTTTTTAAAAAAAATACTAAAACAGTGGGTATGCTAAAAGACATGAAGAATAGTGAAATGTGTGGTGTAAATTTAGGCAATTAATGAGATATTAATGAGATAACAGTAAAATAAGATAATGTGAACTTTTGGCTAACAATAAAAAAGCTTAATGAAAGAGGTAAAAAAAGGTTAAATGCAAAATTAGAGTGTCACTTGGCAGGACCTCATGCACTCTCGCGTAAGGTCTCTGTTACTTTTATTCTACAATATTCCTCCAAAAAAAATTTTTTTTACTCATTCCTTGAACTGAATAATTATAATAGTTATGTGTGTGCAATTTATAATTGTTGTTTCATTGCATATTTAAAGCCTTCTCAAGGTAAGATTTAAAAAAAAAAAAAAACATGAAACCAAAAATAAATGCAAAAGAGTAACGGGATCATGAAAATCAAATAATTTGTGTTGTGTTCACATATTAAATACTTTGAAATAAAAGTATGTCCAACTCTCTCACTGGCTTCCACTCATTAATAGTGTGACATTAAAACATGGTGTGGGCAAGCGTGTATGCACGTGTCTTATAGATGATTTAAAACCATGGTAGAATATGGTTTTACATTGCGTACCAAATATTCTCTCTACTTATATACCCAAAACAAAAATTATCCAACCAAATTACCCAAACCTGAATCATATTTAATCCCCTAATTTAAAAAAAAAAAAAAAAAAAAAAAAAAAAAAAAAAAACCGTAGGGGTTTCGACGTCTTAATGGTGGTGGGAGGCCAATATGACGGAGGTAGTGGCCCCTTAGATTTCTCTTTCTCTCTTTCAAATGTTTTGTCAGTCTCAGGTCTTTTAAAGTAAAACAATGCGTTTGATTTTGTAGTGAAACAATGCGTTTTATTTAACAATCCACAATATTTTTGTGTCTCTCTATCTCCCTCCAAGGCCTTATCTGGTTAGTTATTACTATTAGTCCTTAATTATTATTATTATTATTATTTTGCTTTTTTTAAAATATTAAAATGGTGGGTATGCTAAAAGACATGAAAAAGGGAGAAATGTGTGATGTAAGCTTAGGCAATTAATGAGAGACTAATGAGATAACAGTAAAATAAGTTAATGTAAACTTTTGGGTAATAGTAAAAAAATCTTAATGAAAGAGGTAAAAAAATGCTAAATGCAAAATTAAAGCATCACTTGGCAAGACCTCATACACTCCTGTATGAGATCTCTGCTTTTATATATATATATATATATATATATATATATATATATATATATATATATATATATATATATATATATATATATATATATATATATATATATATATATTTTATATATATATTGATGATTATTCCTTTATCACTCCTAATCATTAATCAACATGAGTCTCAAAAAACTTTGTGATAGGACTTTATCATATGTACAAAATAAGCATAGATTTTTTTATCTTTATTTAAAAAAAAAAAAAAAAGGATATTGCTATTGTGTTCATCTTTATAAGAATTTAAGCATAGATTAAATTTTCATTATTTTTGACAATTTTTCTTTGATTCCTTTATAATTTATATATTGTGTTGGTTTAAATGAATTTTTTCTCAAGCTTTCAAAGGATGGACTTTAGATAAGATGTTCAACTTTTATACGCCCAACATTGATTGTAAGTCTTGTACATGGAACAAATCATATGCTATATATAATAGTAGAAACTTTTTTCTGCAATTAAGGAGGTGCTGCCATGTAGGAAAAATATCCATCTAAAATTCAGCCACGTTTAAGTTAAAAAACGATAAATTATATTGTTTAACACCGTTTGGTAGTCTTTGTGTATATATAAAAACAAAAACCGGTTAAAATAAAATTAAAAAAAAAGCCTTGTAGAGATAAGAAATTAAGAATATGGTCCATTTTGGTCGGCCTTAGCTTGATTTGTCTAGACATCAATTTTCTCTCTTGCCAAAAGTCCGACTTATTTTAGGCGGAAGTTTCCTTGGTTATTACTTGTATACAAAATTCTAGGATCATTAAATTGGAATAGGTCCCTTACTAACCAAACCAATTGCAATAGGATGAAATTTCTTCCCATCCACACTAAATATTATGTACACTCCAAATTTTTCTGCATCTCATAATGATATGTTGTTGATAGGTGTCATCCAAGTCCAACATGATTGAGAGTTGTAATTGAGACTATAGCCCAGAAGCTTTACTATTCAATACTTTGCGAGAAAAATTAAACACTCATTTAATGTAACAGGAGACTATGGAATTTGACAATACATTGGGGTTTGTTCTTGATGTTGTGAAATTGCTATAGGTACTAAAAGCTCTAGTTTGATTAATTGGCAAGTCATGTTCTTTAATAGTGAAAAGTACATATACAATGTAAAACTTTTATATTCCTACAATAAATGTTTTGGAGAGAAAATTGTTAGCCCCCTCATCCCATTGGGACCCTCCTATTTATACAGAGGAAAAATGGTCCAATATTCCTAAGTGTGACTTAGTTACATGGAATTTTTGTGCAATTGTACCTAGATTTATTTTAAAATTTTAATTATAATTTTAAACTCTAATTTGGTGATTTTTGTGGTTTGATTTTGATTCAATAAAGACATGTTAGCCAAAAGAAACGAAGGTAAAGCTATTAAAGAAATTTGTACTTTCAGATTAGCAATTACAGATGGCTAATGTTGCATTGTCATTTGTGGTTATGGTATGAATAAGTGGTATGTTGTTTGGGTGACTAATTGAGGCAAAGCAATTAAACATATTAAAAAGGATTAGCAACTTTTTCTTTCTCCTTTACCATTTGTGGTATGTATATGCCTTTTTCACATATGCTCAAGTGAAGCACCCATTAGGATTTCCCTTAATTATGATAAACATATTAAATTTTTTTTTTTTTTAAAGGAAGTTCTATATTTATTAAATGAGATATATATATATATATATATATATATATATATATATATATATATATATATATATATATCGAGGGCCACGTAGCTGAATTGGCACATCCTCACACACAGAGTGTCTAGGGTTTAAGGGAGAAAATGTTCAAATTGCAGGAGTCAGGGAAAAAAGCTTCAAGTTGCAGGATTAGCAGCATATTGTAATTATTTCTAAATAAAAAATAAAAAAAAGATATAGAGATATATATTGTTTTCCTTGAGCTAAAGCAGTTGCAATGGAAGTGTGGAGTGGATGGTTTTTTTTTTTAGTCTTTCAGTATTTTGGATTGTTTCAAATGAGTAATGGCTCCTCTTAGGCTCCTAAAATTTTTGGTTTATTGATTTTGCTATCTATAACTTTGATTCTTCTTTACCTAATAAAGTTTGGAATTTCTGTAAGTACATTTTTTCTTCAAGAAAATGAATAGAAATCTCCTTTCACGTTCATGCTCATGTTAATGTTCATATTTGTATCTTTTGCAATACTCAATAAGTTGTTTACTCATATTGTGAATTATCAATTGTAGTTAAGAAAAAAATTATATACACAATACTATTCAATTAAACTAACATGAAAAATTAAATCTATTGGAATAAAAAAAATGGACATGAAAATGAAAATTGCACAAAAAATTTCTTAAATGGAATTAAAATAATTTTTACTCAATATTGTTTAGCAAGCAATCATGTACTAACTAACAACATTCCAAACATTACGTGCATAATGGGGTATTGAAATGGTTGTTCAGCTTATTTAAGAAATGTGATCTAGCTAATAGAAATTAAAAAAAAAAAAAGAATACAATAACTTTCATGCATAGTCATGAATTATACCTTTACATATATCTTATGCATTTTATGAGTTTTATTTTATATAAATGTATTTCATAAAATTAATAAAATTTACCATAAAACCCTTCATTGTATTTTTAAAAATCACTACATAAAAATGAAAGAACTTTTTCTTCCCAAAAAAATGTTCTCCAATCATAATATTTACCAAAAAAGATCAATTTTGCGCCATGGGTCCCATCTAATATTTTAATTTTTGTAGCAGGTGAATTATTTGGTACAAAAACTGAAGAGTCTAAATCCAATTAGATTCTAAATCATATATACATAATTGTGATTGTTTTTAAATGTACATGTGTATATGCTCGGGGTTACACACTACTTTTATTAAATGAATGTATCAATTTTTAAACACAAAATAGAAAAATAATTAGGAAATTGATTTGTTACCTTGTTGACATGACACTAATTATATTCATTACCATGTTAGTTTACAAGATTTTTATAATATAATTGGTAATAACTTTAACTTCTTAAGAAAATGATAATGTAAAAAATTGACATTTGGCTTCTTTTTTTTTTTTCATTTTAAAATTAGGTAAATAGTATTTTTTTAGATGACGTTCATGAGCACTTTAACTAAAAAGTCAAGACTTAAACCTCATTTGGTTGCCAAGAAAGCAGAGGAAAAGAAAAGAAAAGAAATTTTCAATTTCTGCTAATAAAATGACATCTCAATTACTAATGGAGATGCAATTAATATATTTTCAAATATTTTATTTTATTTTCTAATTAAGGACACGTGATAATTCAACTGTACAAGTGTTAAAGACTAAAATGGTAATTAAACATTTTTTTACATATTTTTATTAAAGATTAAATTCTATAAGGATGTGGTTTAAAACCCAAGTTTCACACCCTCTAAGCCTAACATGCCACATCATCTTATCACGTATTAAAGAATAAGATCAACCACACTCAATCAATTATAATACTCATCTGAAAATTCAACCAAATTGGAAGTTTATTAAGATTTTATTAATTGTGGTATGATGTACTGAGTTTTAAGTAAAAAAGTGATGTGACATCTCTTATTGGATGGTGTAAAACATGAATTTTACACCCCATTCTTACCAAATTCAAACTCTTTTTATTAATATCCTCAAAACACTTTTTTTCTTTTTAGCTGAATTTGGAAACTAATATCCTGTTTGGTTGTAAGGGAGATGAAAAGGAAAGAAGGGAGGAAAAAGTAAGGGAAGGGAAAGGGAAGAAGAGAGAGTTGTACATAGAAGGATTGCATTACATAATTTCTTCAAAAGAAAGGTCTTCTTTGAAAAAATAATGGGATCGTCTGAAGGGTTGTGCTAAAAAAATTTCTAGAACACGAACTTTTCTCAAAATTATGGGTTGTGAGAAAAGTATGAAACTTCATTAAAAAAGAAAAAAAAAAGTATGAAATATTGGCAAATCAGTCAAATTGTGTATTCTCACTTTTTAATAAAAAACTGAAAAGTGAAAACGCTTGAGACCATCACAACACATATTAATATGGACAAACTTAATGAAAGAGGTAAAAAAAGGCTAAATGCAAAGTTAGAGTGCTACTTGGCAAGACCTCATACACTCCCATATAAGGTCTCTGCTTTTATATGTACTAGTGTTTAACCTGCGCAATGCGCTGGATCGTTTTACATATTAATGAACTTTGCTTTAATATCGTAGTATATTTAAGCATATAGTTTCCAATAAATTTAAAAATTAGTTTCTTCAAATCACTTCTTGTGTGTACTTCCATGCTATGAGACTAAAAAAAAAAAAAAATGACTTCAAATCACTTCTTGTGTGTACTTCCCTGCTATGAGACTAAAAAAAAATGACTTCAAATCACTTCTTGTGTGTACTTCCCTGCTATGAGACTAAAAAAAAAAAAAAGACTTTAAGCAATTAAAACTTACATGACAATTTCAAATAGCAAATCTGCTATTCCTAGGAACCACAATGAATAACACCAAACTAAAACTTGCAAGACAATTTCAATTTTACAACAAAAATGTTTAAAAGAAAATAATGACTAACCAAATAATGATATTCTCTTTATTCTGCTTATTCTTGTAAGATTCAATTGTGTAGAGTAGTATTGATGCCACAACCAGCTGTAACGTAGGGGGTAATTTGAGAATGCGGATGTTGATCTTGACCGAGAGAAAACTCATGGATTTACAACTAAGAATAAATTGTGGCAAGGCAAAGTCTTCAGTCCTAAAGAGTTTGGGTTGATTTCTTTGTATGCTTGAATTTACTGTATGGGACAACCATGTGTCGACTCTATTTGCCTTGTCTGCAAGTAGTAGTTCAAAACACCAATGGAGAATAAAGGTTTGTAACTTAGCACTATGCCAATTGTGGCGAGACATGAACCCATTGTGAATCTGACTTTAAACAATTAAAACTTACATGACAATTTCAAATAGCAAGTCAGGAAAATATTAGTCAAATAATAATGCATAATTAATAGTACATGGGAATTTCAAATTCTAAAGCCATAACAATACATAGACCTTAAAAGGGACATTGAATCCAACTTCTTAATTGTAAAAGAAAAAGCTGTAGTGCATCCCAAATCCACAATTCCAAAAAAGCTGCAATGATACACATAAAATCTAAAAACAAAACAACAACCCTCAACCCACAATATATAATCAATACAAAATTCCACCTATCACATATAAAATGCATTATCAATAGTAGATGGGAAGCTCAAATTCTAAAACTAAACCAATTCATAATCCTTCACTTAAATTCATGGCAATATGTACAAAGAAAATGACAAACAATAACTTAATAATACATTTAGTTTATTCTCCTATAAAATTTAAAAAAAAAAATTAACAATACAATGAAATACATTAAAATTCATAGAGTAATATAGTACGTCCATTTGTTTATCTTGCTTGTAAGAGTATGTTAAACTAAAGAGAAAAATAAAATTAAGCATCAACGGCCTACAATAGTGAATTTTGGGCCCTTTGAATAGGATCCCAAATTACATCAAACATGTAAATAAAGTAAATTCATAATGAGATTGCATCATATATGGAATATAATGTAATCAAAGCGGAAAGCCCTCTAATAACAAAATGTTCCAATATTGGTAGGGGCTCCTTTGATAAAGAAGTCATCAACCATCCTAAAGTTGGTCTATCTTCTACAACCAAACAAAGATTTTCTTTTGCTAGCTTGTAAATCTATTACTACCTTAAGTATTGAGACCAACTGACAGCAGAACACAATATAAAATAGCAGAACCCACTTCTCAATCTTTAAGATTGCAATCTGAAGATGGTTCTTCTCCCAAACCCAAACCATGGATTATGAGACATGAAGGCACCATACTCAACTCTAAGCACTAAGTTTTTCACTCAAGTACATAAATATACAACAGGACAAAACAAGACAAAAGAATCTAATGTAGATAGGGTGTATACAACAGATACCCACAAATTAAACATGAAAAGTACAACACTTTATTGATTTTAATAAAATATAGCATCAAATTTAAACATATAATTAAGGTAGTAGGAACCCAAAAAATGATGTCATTAAAGAAAAAATATCCTAAATCTTGCAAGATATTAAAATATTTGGTTGAGTATACAGGCTGTAGTGAGAAAAGAAAAATAAAAAAAATAAAAAAGAGAGAGAGAGAGAGAGAGAGAGAGAAAATAGAAAAGAGAAAATTCTTTGAAAGGTCAACTTTAGTCAAACATATCAATACTTTTTCTCATGAAATCTTTTTTCACACTCATTTCTTTTTTATTTTATACTTCATTTTTTAATCCAAAAAAATCCTTTACGACTTCTAACTTTTTCATAATGATGTCCAGCTTCTAGTTTATTTTTGGCCTATATATAGAAGAATTTTAATTACTCTTTTATTTCATGGATACAACATAAATATGGTATCATACAACACAAACACAGTGTAACGTGGCATAGATATGACATGGCTATAGCAAGTATGAAAGTTCAATTAGTGTAAAAACACCTTTGAACGTTTAGACCCCCAAATTACAAATTACCAATTCAAGCTTAATGTCAAACAATTTATGTGCGGAATATGAACATAAGCTTAATACAGAATTGATAAACAATCTAAACCAAATAATATCACATCCACAGCAGAAATTAAATGGCAAAGATAAAGGGAAGAAAGATGCAAACACATGGACAACACACGATGTGTTATCGAAGAGGAAACCGAAGCCCTCGGCGTAAAACCTCTCCGCCGCCCTCCAAGCGGTAAACAATCCACTAGAAAATGTAGTTGGAATACATGAACAGCAATAGACCCTCTAAGCCTAATCTACCCAGTGTACCTAAGCCCTCCAAGCTTCTTGCTCCAACGAGGTTGCGCCGAACCTATTTCTTTTCTAGCTTCCCGGATTCCGCTACTTGACCATATCATCAACCAATGTAAATTGGTTCCTTCCTAACTGCTTCCCAGAATACTAAACAGCCCTCTCACAGTAATGGATATGGTGAGAAAAGGTTTTGGTAAAATGCCTCTCAAGGATTTAACAATGGAGAGGAAGAGAGTTGAGGAATTTGAAGAGTCTCTTATGTAAAGATTGTGGATGAATCAATCTTGTTTTACTCTAGGGTTTCTCTCTCAAAATTCTCTCTGGAAGCTCTCATTTTTTCGTGGGTATAAGGGGTATTCATACTGGGTGAGAATGGAATGTGAAACGTCAGGTTTTTCAAAACAGGGCTGGCTCACGGCTTGGCCTCGTGGCTTGACTGAGTCGTGAGATCCAGCCGCGAGATAACAGAACGGCCAGTTGTCCTATTTTGTCCTGTAGTGCTCCAGCTAGCATGACACTTCAACTTCTGGCATGCTTGGCACGTGTGCTGCTTCTGGCGGCTTGCAGCCGCGAGTCACCCGCGAGATCCAGCTGCGAGACTCTATTTTCTTGCACACTCTTGAGCATTCAACACTCTATCTCACTCACTACCCTTACAACAAACCCACCTAAATACAGGATTACTAATTGCTGAATTACAAGCAAATTTAGCACGGAATAAAGCCAACAAGATGGTTGATTAAATTCAACCTTACAAAGTATATGTTTGGGAGTAATAAATTGAATTCTTACCCAAAAAAGGGGCTTAATTATATATTAATTAGGACACATTGCAAACACCCATGCACTTATTATTTTTTTCATAAAATTCTTACTGCTATGAAAAAAGGGGGGGGGGGGGGTTTAAATGTAAAAGATGAGATCTTGTGGTTTAGAGGAACTTCAATATTCCAAATCTCTACAAATGTCATACATGGATTATGAGTTATGTTTTTATGTGTTGTTTTGTTATTTATAACTTAAAAAAGCAGATATTAGCACACTTTTTTTTAAATTAAAAAAAAAATTAACTATGTATCAACAATGAAGGCCAATTGCACAAAAAAGCTTTGCATAAAGGTGTAATATATATGCCTTTTGATTTCTCAAGAATAATGCTATAAGAAATTGTAAATGCATCCATATATCAATAATCCACTTTCTCATATGCTTTGACACCAAATGGTCTTAATTAACTTAATTCCACATCACTAATCCAATTCATGTTCATCAAAGACCACAAAATATGTATATGAAAATAAATAGTTTTAATACTTTACATAGATCATAACAATAACTTTGAATTCAGAACTGTTTTTTGAAAATAAAACTTGAGCAAAATTTTAGAAGCCTACTAATATGAACTCACAAACAATAAACATAAATATTGTGGTAAACTTATATAATCTCTCAAATTAAACCCTCCAAAATATAATTAAACCACACTCCAAATAACCATCAAACACCAACCATTTGATTTAGTCCTGCAACTTAAAGATCTGATTCCAGCTACTCTTTGCCCTCAAGATCCAATCTTTCAAAACCCAAATCACTTTTTAGACCAGTTCATCCAATCACTTGAATCCTCATTAGTTATAACCACTAAAACCTTGTCATAGTTCTTTTCTTTTAAAGTGAGCTAAAAAAACCACAGGAGAAAGATTTTAGAGAAGGGGAAATTTCAAACAATAAAAAGTTGTCCCTTTCTCATAATAATAATAATAATAAATAAATAAATAATACACTATCAATACTTACTTTAGACTGATCAAGCTTGCGGATTGGGTAGAGATGTTCTTTAGTAGACCACTTCTTTGCCAAGTTACCATCATCTATCAAATATAGACAGGCCAAAAAAAAGTTAGCTGACTAACTACCAGGTACTGTTGAACCACTTAGCTGTCCCTAACAATGGAATTGAACGTGTGGTGACCCACTGTGCTTTAACAGATAAACAAAGCCATTCATCAAGAAAAAAAAATTGAATTTTGAATTTTCTTTTATTATTGTGTCAATACAAAATAAAACCAAGTCTAACCCAAATGCAAACCAAACTCTAACCGCCAAACCTTTAAAACAATCCAACAAAAATATCTTATAAAAAAAAAATCCAACAAAAATACCCATAAAACAATTAAAAGACATGGTTAAAATACCGTTTTAACAAAAGGGTCTACCATTTGGTTTTAAACCATTTCAATACTAATAAAACACAAACAAAACAGCATGAACAAACAAAAAGTCAGATCGAAAGGCAGGGGTAAAACGAAACAAAGAAAACCAAAGATTCCATATTCCTTAAGGCACAGAGAGAACAGAAAGAAATACCACCAGACTACCACCACCGTCAGGCAATTGAAACCATTAGAGAAAAGAAAAAAGGTTACACAGTAGTTGAATTGGAAAAGAGTATACCATACTTACCTTCCTATAATTGCAGAGAAGGGATGGGCACTGTTGCAGTTAGAATGAATATTGAAACGATGGAGTGAAACTTATTTTCTTGGTTGGTTTGTATTTAGTTTTGACAAACTTTGTGTCTTCCTCTATCACCGTATCAACCCTTCCGAACGTATTTTAAGATTTAACCGGTTAGTTTTCTTTTTATATTGAGAGGCTATTATACAGTGTTCTTTTTTCTTTTCTTTTTTGGATTCATATTAAACTGTATTCTAGTGTTGTTGAAACAGTATAATGTTTTCTAACTGCGAACGTGGCAAATTACAAAAATCAACAAAACATAAATCAATTCAAATTTCAGGGGCAAGCGAAAAAGTACAAATCTAACAAAAATCTTCCAAACAAAAACAAAATCTAACCAATACAATAATCGACAAAACAAAACTCAAGAAATTGAAAAAAATAAATGGGAAATTAGGGTAATAGGTAGCAAAACCTTAAACCTTGATTGAGTAGAGTTTTTTTTTTTTTTTTTTTTTTAAAAGCGCTCCCACACTACCACAATTCTACACTCCCACATTTAAATAAAAAAGAAACACTCCCACCCAAAAAACACACTCCGATTCCCACGTTTTAGACTTAAGCAAAGAAAAGAGAAAAGAACATAAAAAAACCAATCCCTAATTTAACTTGAATACCCCAAACTAAAGCATTTTTACCCAAATTCCTTCATCAAAATCAAATTTAATCCAAACACCTAAATCGATATCAATCCGACCAAAATAACCAAATCTAAATAACAAACAGAAACTAAACACCAAACGATTTACACTCAGAATTCAATTTACATTGAACCAAACGCAGCCTAAAAAGAAAACACAGATAGAAAAACACCTCTCTTTTCGTAAATTACGCTTCTCATCCTCGGTCAGTTGCAAAGAAACGCCGAATCGCTCGGCATAGCGGATCTTCTTCTGAATATTGGAATCCGGATCCACATCAACAACATCCCCTGCTACAGGTAGCAACTACAAAAAGGAATCAAAACCAAGATGAAAAGCCAAAACTAAAATCTTTTTTTTTTTTTTTTGTAATTTCTGTAAGTTATAAAAAAAGAAAAAAAAAAAAACCTATCCTATCAAAAAAAAAAAATTTTTTTTAAAAAAATCAAATTTCATACCTAAATGTTATAAAAAAAAATTTCATACCTAAATCTAAAAAGGGGGAAAGAATGTACCGGCGCCAATTCTGATTATCTAATAATCTGATGGTGGCAGCGACATTCACGAACACTATCTCTGTATCCCTCTAAATTCTCAATCATTCTGTGTTTTAAACAAGTGAAACAAAAACAAAATCAAATCTAAACCTATCGAACAGGAAAACTCAAATAAAAGTAACGTTTCATAGCCAAATCTTAAAAAAATTTACCGGTGTTGATGGGCCATAGATTTTTCTTTCTATGTGCTTGTGGTTCCGATGGTCTGATTTTGCCTTTTTCTCTGTTTCTTTCTTCGTGCCTCAGGCCTCATCGCGTCTCTCTATTTCTATCTCCGTGTAAATCGTATCTCTCTTGGCGCCGTACGAACTCTTCGAATCCTCGCTGTAGTTCGCATCAGAATTGACGGCGGTTACAGAAGGCTGATCGGAAGCCTCATCGATTGGTTCTTCCTCTTCTTCTTCTTCGAGGCGATCTAGTGGGCGTGACAGCAGTAGTTGTAGTGTCGTCATCTAGGGTTTGTTTAGGGTTTTCTTTTGTAGTAGTAGTAGGGTTGAGGTTGAGTTGGTCTGATGAATCAGTGGCCATTGTGTGAGAGAATCGGAGATTGCGTGAGAATGGCACCTTTGATCGCTTACTTCTTTCTCCTCTAAGTTTTGGATTTTGATTTTGGGGGAAGGAGATGGTTTTGATTTTTGGGTTTCTGAGAAGACAGAGGAGTTACGGGTTTTAATTTTAGTTTTTAGAAGAGAATTGGGTTTTGTTTTGCGGTAAATGGTGTTTTGGGTGTGCAAAATCGTTTTTTGAAGCTTTTTGATTTCATCGCCTCTCTTTTTCTGTTACTCTTCGTGTCCTCATCGCTCCTCTCTATTTCAGTATTTCTATCTTGGTGCACATCTACTTTTAACCGGTTAATTTTTTGATATTTATAATGAGAGGCTTTTAAACAGTGCGTAGCATTGCCAAACAATATAATGTATTGCTTTTTAGTGAGACGTGTCTGAATTTTAGATAGGCAGTTATCCTATTTGTCAGCACCTCCTTAATTGTAGGAATCCACTTTCTCTCAGCTTCTGCTATTATATATAGTATATGATATGATATGATATGATATATATATATATATATATATATATATATATATAAATATTGATTTATGTTACCGGTGTGGCATGCATGCATGGGAGAGGTTTGTTTCAATTTTTTATCACCATTCTCAGCAATTTCTTTATCCCTTTGTAATTTAATTTTTGAGACATGCTTGCACTACAGGAAATTAATTAGGTCTTTGCAAAGGCCAAAAATACTGAATATTTCCCACCAAAAAAAAAAAACTGCTACAATGATTGTTTTAAAGTAAAAAGATAATTTTGAAACAATGGTAAAATATTGATGACCAAATATGCATTTTAGCAAAATATAAATAGTTACCAATCTACCTTCTCCCTTGCTACCTCTTTACGAACTTAAATAACAAATATATCAAATGCTAAGCAAAACTTAGATATGATTTCCTAGGTGTTATATCATACGCTTCTCAATTAAAATCAATGATATAATTTTGTTTTGACAAATACAATAATAAAGGTGTTATTTTCCCTCAAGATAAGTTAAATTCAACTAACTCATTGGTCAATATAACCGCATAGTTGAATTTAATAAAAAAAAACCTGAGACAACACCACAGTTAATTAAGATTTTAAAAATGCTAAAGTGATTAGCAATTTCGCTATACTTTCTAGGTGTGTTATTTTAAAATTACTATTAATTTGACTACAAAAAGTTACCGTGTGACTCATTTTTCATCAAATATTGATGGCCAATCCACTTGAAACAAGGAACTTAAAATAACCGGTCGAAAGTCCAAAAAAAGCAAAGGTAGCATAGCAGGAAGTTAGAAAATATCAGGAGTTGTTGCTGCTGGTGCTCACGTCAAAATAAGTGACAGAAACCGTTTGTAACATTTGTGTGGGTGTGGATTTATATTATGCTTTGTTTCATCGCCTTTCTCAGCACCGTCATTTCGTTAGTAGCAACCTCTTTTCAATTAAGCAAGTTAATTTACAAAGTGAAATTGTGTAATTTGAATCTAGTTTAGGCCCCATTTGGTAGAGCATCTTAAATAAACATTTTCAGTTTTTAAACAACATTACACGCATTTTCACACACTTTTTCACCCACACGTATTTCAAAAAATTACAAACAACATTACTCAAACTCTTCTACTAAACGGACCCTAGCTATTTGCACTATTACCTTTGTTGTTTCATATATATATACACACACAAACACGCAGCAATACTAATTTTTTTTTTTTTGGATAGATAACAATAAATAATTAAAATATAGTTAGTCTAAGGACCAGATTTGAGTCCCTAGCCTAGATGATGGATAGACCTAGGCCCAAAAAGCCCAAAACAATGAATTTGTAGAGAGTGAGTTGGAAAATTGGGTTAAAATGAATTGGATTACAAATAAAGTGGATTCAGATGACAAGAACAAAAAGATAGATTGATTTAAACTAAATCGTGCTTGGCACAGTCCGAGGAGATCCGTTCTTATATGTTTCTCACAAGTTTGATTACAAAGTTGGTTCTTGATTGCTACAGTATTTCTCTCTTGATTTCTCCATCTCTTCTCCATGGAGGGTCTCTTCTATTATATAGTTCTCCTTAGGCAATCTTGGCCCTTCACTTGTTGATCATCCAAGCCACCACTTGAGTGCTTGTCCCATCGGACACCCTCTCAGTCCCTCTGTGCGTTGAGGTAGCCAATGCAACACTGTTCAGGGGTCTTCTCCACATTAATGCGGCCAGAAAGTTAGTTGTAGAACATTCAATGCGGTGGTAGCAGCTTTCTCCTTAGATATTTTAGGACTCCCCTCTGTACTTCTGTTTTTGCAATGCTTACCTGTGCTAGTAGAACTTCCTGAAACATCCCCCCTGGACGGCAGACCACCTGTTCGGGCCTCGGCTTTGGTTATCCGAGGTGACATTTGTCCTCGGCCTACCTTCTTGTGCCATTATGACCAAAATTGACCTCGTCATCTACTAACACGGGTTCCCTTGATAATGTTTGCTCCTTCTTGGACGATCTTTAGTCCTCGGCTTGGGCTTTAGGCCTAATACATACATGGATAATGAGCTCCTGGGCCCAATATGCCGATAGTTAGAATTATATTATTTGAGTTAATTAGATAGAGTGATAGACTAATTTAATTTCCTTTTATAAATTTATAGAAATTAGATCGACTAACCTTGCATTATTAAAAATTATATATAATTTTCAATATGAAATAGACTATCTTATTTGCCAATAAATTACCAAAAAAAAAAAAAAAAAAACTTATTTACAAACTAACACAATCTAATCTTAAATATACAAATATTTTTATAACATATACATATAAACATATATAATATTTATATAATATTACATGGGCAAAATCACAACCTACTTTCTCTAACTTTGTCTTGTTTTCATTTTTGTCCATATAATTTCAGTTTTAATGTTGTGGTAACTGAAATATGTTTTCAATGTAATTCTTCTATCTATATCACTGTTAAGCCTCATAAAGAAATGTAGTTTTGCTTTGATACAAAATATAAATTGCATCTTTATTGAGCTTTCTATCATTCACTACAAATCAAGAATAATTTATTTTTATCCGAAATTACCAAATTAAAAAAAAAAAAGAAAAAGTGTGTTAGGTTCTAAATATTTAGCATTAAATGTTTAGGAACTAAGTTTATGTATATTGGAAAACCGAGTACAAAAACTTATCTAGTTTAAGATATTTAATTCTTAGAATAGTTTTAGACATTGCTCAAGTTGATTCAAGTCAAGATTCAAGAACGGTCAAGCTACAAAAAGAAGAATTCAAAAACTGCAAGGCTCGACCGATCGAGAGAAAGATTTGACCAATCGAAAATTGTTTTCTGTTAATTTTAAATCTGGCCCAAAAGCCGCGAAACGTCTAGGGTTTAAGTCCAACACTACTAGGTATAAAATTAAAACCCTAATTCACGTTTCAGAAAACCTTAGGAAGTCTTGTGAGTCACTCCTGTAAGATTTAAAAGGTTCTGTAACCTTCTAACTCAACAAGCATATGCCGAAAAGAAGATCCAAACACATGAACCGGTGGAGTTAAGTTGCTGCATACAAGATTAGCTACTGCTGAAGGTCTAAAGCTTTGAGTGGGATTTCAAAGTCACAAACGAGGGTGTTTGTGTGCAACAAATTCAAATAGAAGAGTCCATGGATTCGGCACGACGTCTGGTCACATGAGTAAGTACTACAGAAGGTAGCTTTAGATTTAGGAAAAAATTTATTGTAAAACTTCCATTCTATATAGTAAATTTGTTGCCTTGAGGAATGTTTAGGTTAAATCATCTCCAAGTTTTTTACCTTGAAACTAGACGGTTTCATTGGTTATCCTGGGTCAACAAACGGTAAATTAAATTAGAATAATCAGTATGGCTGAAAATCAGCATTTGTAATTCTGGTCAATATATTGATCGTGGTCAATAGCAATATAATTCAACTCTGATTGCCGTAGATTAAAGAACAAAGGAAAGCCACTCACATTGTGTTAGGAACCAATGTGTGGGACACTAGGATCATAACACATGGTGTTTTTATTTTACGGAACATGGCTTACAAGATTAGTTCTGTATTTTTCATTGATATGGGCTTTGCCATATTTTTATTTAAAAAAGAAAAAATCGTTGATCTGTTTTAATCTTAGTGTTTTTTTTTCCCAAGAAGTATTAGTTATGATTTTCATTTTTCAAATTGCATATATGGTGCATAGCGGTACTGAAGGCTATAAGCTTTGTTTTATCGTATCTCTCTGCAGCAATAAACCAAATTAATTACAAAGAGATCGGTGTATAATTTGAATTTTACAAATAGTTTGAGTGTTCCCAACCTGGAACTATTTTTAATGGTTACCCTTGTTTGTAACTTCATTGATGATTGGTGGTTATTAGCCGTGTGATTGTAACTTCATTAAAAGTTTTAATATCATGTTCATGAGAAATACAGCAGCACTTTTTTTCCCCATAAAAAAGGTTTTTAAAAATATTTTGTTTTTCTTCATTTATTAATTAGGTGGTTTAAATCCCAATCACATTTATTGTTATGTTTCTTTAAAAAAAAAAACATTCATTGTCAGATCAATCACAAATAAAAAAATTTAAACATTCATTTATTAATTAACTTGTTAAAGTCCGCCAATCACATTCACTATTACATCAATTTGTAAGTTTCGTATAGTAAAATTCGTAATATCTTTAACATTTTTCTACCAAATAAATCACCGCAAATATTTTATCTCATTTTCAAGGTGACAGCAACCAACAAACTTAGGAAAACGAGTCAGTTAATTAGAAAAATAAGTCATTTTTCAAGCTGAACAAATTAACGTAATGCTAGTTTCTAACATCATTCATGGTCTGAAGAACATGTCTATACTGCAATTGATTATTCAGCGCAACTTGTTGATGTTACAACTTCCCGCTAACATCATTCATAGTCTGAAGAACATGTCCATATTGCAATTGATTATTTAGCGCAACTTGTTGATGTTACAACTTCCCACTAGTGATGTAAACAAGTGATCAAGTCAGTGCCAAGTATAAAAAATAAGAAAAAAATAAAAAAAAAAGTATAATTGAGTGATTTATTATTATTTTGTACATGATTTCGGTTTAAGCTTATTCAAATTTGATACTTTTTTTTTTTTTTTTTGTCTAACAAGAAAGAATTTATTCGCAAACTACTTGACTAACTTATCATCTCTCTCTCTTTATATATATATATATAAAATAAATAATACAACTAAATTTTTTATATTAAGTTTGAATTTTTTTTTTCTTTCTATACGTGCAAGTGCAAAGTTTCTTTTTATATATATAATCAATTTTTTAAGTTTTGTTTTTATAGATAAGGGGAAATTTTATTAAATTTGGGTGTGGATTTTTTTTATAAGAAATAATTTTGTGTAATATTCCTAAAAAAATAGATTGACATGCTTATAAATGTATTTATATATTTGTGGGTAATATAATAAAAATAAAAATAAAAATATAATGTTTTATATAATAGGGGCACAAGAGTAAATTTGTACAAACCATATTTTTCATTTTCTTATTTTTCCTCTCAACTAAACAGAAGAGTTTTCATCAAAAAAAAAAAAAAAAAAAAAAACAGAAGAGTTTTTCACCCCTCCAACTAAACACACAGAGAAAAAATTAAATCTTTTTCATCATCCCATCATTCTTTATTATCCTATTTTTTCATTTCCTCAACGAAACAGACCCTAAAGTAAAATGTCCTTTTGGTTCAGCTTTGTTTTCCTTCTTTTCTCCTTCAACGTGTGAAACACACTTGGCCTCATTTCTCGTTAAGAGAAGAAGTCTGCTTGTCGCAAGGCTTGGAGACAAGCTCATTAAATGAAGGCCGACTTTTCTCTAAGCTTGTAAGATATTATTTGGAGCTCAAGGTGTAGACCCAACACAACTATACCGCTTGACTTCTCCTACAGGTGAAGTTGATGTTTTATTTTATAAATTTTATGAATCCGTTGTGTATAGTGAACGTCGAGAAGGTATCTATGCACCTGGCGTACATAAGACTTTTGCAGAGAACGGCTCACAACTACTTTAGCAAAACATATGAATGTCTAGTAGCTAGATCCACGTAATTACCAAACCGGCACCATATACAGTGGATGATAAAATTATTATATCTCCTTATAAACATTAGTAATTATTATTTCAAAAATAGTGATGTGATATTTTTGTCCCATATAGTAGATCCTACAAATTAGATTTTTAAAGAAGTCCTTCTAATTTTTATAATGAGATTTATCAATTATATTAGAGGAGGAAATACAATATGACCGTACTCTATAGGTATCTAATCATTTAGTGGAGAGCTTGATGAATTAGTTTTAATGGACTAGAAGAAGTTTAAATTGGAGAGGCACTTCAAACTTGGTAAATAATTAGAAAATGTGAAATCTAATTGGAATTACACTGGGCAAAAAAATTAGATTATGATTTTTAATTAGAATCTAAATTGGATCTTTAAGAAGCTTCCACTTTTATCTATCTAATTGGATTTTAAGAGTATTATTCCAATTAATTGCACATGTTATAATCTTTTGTTGGGAAAAGTTAAAAGATTCCTTAATAAGAGTATTGGTTTAGGAAATACTTTTAGAAAATTTTTATCAGAAGAAAAAAAAAAAAAAAAAAGACATTTTTGATACTTTTTAATATTTCTCATGAAAGTAGTATTAAAACTTTTTTAAGAAACTTTTTATAGAAAAATAAAAAAGGGACTAACTTTTTTGACAGCCATTTCAATTTTTCAAAAAAATTTCTAAAATAGATAATTAATATATATCCTAAGGGTATACATTAACCAAACCCTTGAACTAATACCAATTATTTGCTATTATTAATTTCAGGGTGTAAATTGTAATGAAATTAAATTTGGGAATGGCTAAGTTAGGTAAAGAGGATGTTGTGCGTTTGGGTGCTCTGGTAAGAGATGACGAGGGTTTTGTCATGCCTGCTAAGTGTGCTTGATTGCGGATCCGTGTAGACAATCTGTGACGATTGGCTACCTTTGTCATACATGCTCTCCATTTCAGTTTGGAAAATGGCTTCAATTTGGTGGATTTGGATTGCATAAATATTGATTTGGTGTCTATGTTTAATTCGATAGTCTTGCGCTACAAATTAAGGTGGGTTTTCTCATTGATGAGATCAAAATGTTAAGCCACTCTTTTTACCATTTCAGCCGTTCATATGTTGCTAAATCTTGTGATAGAGCTGTCCAAGTTTTGGCTGGGTTTGCAAAAGAGATCAAGGAAGAATTTTTCTTCTTTTTTTTTTTTCTTTTTTTGATGAAAATCAAGGAAGAACTTTCTGGTTAGAAGAGTACCCTTCCTTTCTCTTGCCCATTAAACATTCAAATTCCCTTTAATATATGTCTAAACTTTTATTAATTCAAGTATAAAGTTCAATGAAAAATTTTACCACGGTCTAAAAGAATTGACTAGTCCTTGTAAAAATAATTTTATAATAACTCAATGTTTATAACTTATTCTAAAAATATAAACATTAATTAAATAAATTCATTACCTTACAATTTTTTTTTAAAAAAAATTTATTTTGAACTTGAAACTAAGTATAGAAATAGATCCTTCTCAAAAAGTATAGAAATATGTCATCAAATTAATTTATCCTCCTCTCATTCTTCTCCTTTCTTTTTAATTAAAATGGATCAATATTTCAATGTTTCAACTCTAAGAGCACCCGCATCAGATGTGCTAAATGTGCCAAATGTCAAATTTTTGGCACATTTGGCACACCAAACACAAAAACGAAGCTTTATCAAATGTTCCAAATGCCAAAGATTATGCCACATATGAACAATACCGTTGCAAACTTGCAACGGTACGGACGAAAATGGTATAAGTTTTATTAATTTTTTATTCTCTTTTCTCTATCCTCTCTCTTCACTTTATTCTTTTCTCTTCTCTCTTTCTCTTTCTCTCCGCCTCTCTGTCTCTGTTTGTGTCTCCTCTTTCTCTTTCTTTCTGACTCTCCCTCTCTTTCTTTGATTGTTGATCTTTCTTTGTGGGTCGAGTTGATTTTGTGGGTGGTGGTGGATCGTCCTTGTTCGTGATTTCATGGGTCTAGGTTGATTTCATGGATCGGTTGTTCGACAAGTGTGAGTCTGGGTTGATTTCGTGGGTTTGGGTGATGGTGGTTCGGCAAGTGTGATATGATTTTGGTGGGTTTTGTGGTTTGATTTCAGTGGGGTGATTTGATTTTGTGATTTGGTGGGTTCATGGGTCTCTAACTAGCATGGGTCATCGGCTAGGAGATCTGTTGGTCATTGGCGTGGGCATCATGGTGGTTGTTTGCTAGATTTTGTGTGTTTGGGTTGTGTGAAATGTGATTTGTGGCTTGGTCGGTGGTTGATCTGTGGGGGTGGCCGGTGATTGTGGCTGTGTAGTGTTTGTTTGAGTTTTTTTTTTTTTTTTTTTTGGTAGCAGTGGCTGATATTGGTGGTGGTGGTTGATCTGTGGGGGTGGCCGGTGGTTGTGGGCTGTGGCGGTTGATCTGCGGGTGTGGGTTGTTGTTGTTGATGGTGATGATAGAGAGGAGATAATATATTATTTTAATGTGTAGTAAATATTATTTTAATGTATAGAATTGAATAATAAAACATCTGATAAATGGGATGTTATAAAATGATGAGGTAAAATAATAAAGTAGGTCTTTGGTATGGCAAAATGGCATAAATTTTAACACAGCTGCTGTAGATACTCTAAGTGGTTGTAGCGCTCAAAATAATCATCTAAGAGAATACTCCAATTAATTATTTGTGCATAAAATGATGTTAAGCATGATGGCATACGAAAGTAACCTTCTAGTAATACTAATTATAATTTACAACGTCAACCGTGGTAGTCGGAATTTAAGGCAGCGCAGTAGGAAGTCTACATTATTGACTCCAGTCAAGGCGTCACCAACGCGCCAAGCCAAAGTTCTACGCTTCCACGTTATTGCTTTCTCAATTTGGAACAAATGCAATTTTTCCTTTGGTTCCCTCTGGACACAATAAAAGTGATTTAGACAAAAGGAAATGTAGCAATTGACTCCAACTCTCTGTCTCACTCCAAATGCCTAGTAGATTTCATACTCAACCGACCAATATCTACCACGCGTCCACTCTCATTTTCTTCCTCTCATGAAAAACAGAAGGAAACAAAAATATTTAATATAACAAACTTGTTACACGACTTTTTTGTCACAACTATGATGTGACAAAGTATAAATGGTGAAGAAAAAATAGTAAATTCAAGTGCAAATGATAGATAATCACTCACAATATGTCACATCAAAATTATGACAAAAAGTCGTGACCCCAACCTAACAAAAACTGGCCAAGTCACCCTCCGTTAATTTTTAAAGTTAAGCATTTGGCAAGAGTGTGTGAAACCTAGGAAGATTACACCATTTGGTAATGTTCCTAGAAATTCCTGAATTTGACAATATTGATGCCATACGCTACCTCTCCCTTGCACCATTGAGTGTGTTTTAAGGGAAGTGCCTCTCATCTTTATCCCATCTTTCAAGGTGAAATTAATTATTATTATTCTCATTGGCCATGACAATGATCACGATCACGGGCGGAGGGTACCTGAAACTTGTTCATGCATTTTTTATACTTATAGTTTTAGTGCACTTGAGACCAGCCCTTGGATTCATTGCAGGGGTTGGAATTGGAGATGCAAACAACATCAGTTGTCCGGAGGGGGAGAGACAAGCACTCCTCGAGTTCAAAAAAGGCCTCGTTGATGACTATGGCAGCCTCTCTTCGTGGAGTAGCGAAGATGAAAATAAGAATTGCTGCAATTGGCAAGGAGTTCTTTGCAACAATCAAACAAGTCATGTACTTGAGCTACATCTTGGGTATGATCCTTGGGGAAGTCATCTTGGGTCTGATCCTTGGGGAATGATCCAACCTATGCAAGGTATGATTAGCCCTTCACTACTTGAGTTGCCTTACCAAACTTTTCTGGATCTCAGTAACAATGATTTTAAACAGAGTCATATCCCAAAGTTCATTGGTTCTCTAAATAACTTAAAATACCTCGATCTCTCTTCGACCAATCTCACTGGGCCAATTCCACATCAGCTTGAAAACCTTTTGCACTTACAATATCTCAGTCTTCGCGGGAATGATTTGAAAATTATTGATTTCAAATGGTTGTCTCATCTGTCTTCATTAGAAGGCCTCGACCTAGATTTCATAAATCTTAGTAGTGTGGCCAATGATTGGCTGGAAGTTGTGAGCCATCTCCCTAATTTAACAACCTTGAGCATGTCGGGGTGTGATCTTCCTCCAATGAGTCTCTCATCTCTTCCCCATTCAAATCATTCGAAATCTCATACTTCTCTAGAAACTCTACATCTTGATCAAAATCAACTTGTCCACATTCCAAAATTTTTTGGGGATATTTGTACATTACATGAATTGTATTTGTCCTCGAACAATCTCAATGGACAACTCGTTGAGCTTATGAATAACTTGTCTGGATGTGCAAAAGACTCATTAGAAGTTTTGGATTTATCAGCTAATCAAATTACAGGATTTTTGCCTAATTTTGCAATATTTTCATCCTTAAAAATAATCTCTCTTTCAGTGAACAAATTAAATGGGACTTTACCGAAAAGCATTGGAAACCTATATAAGCTCGAGGCTTTGGGTGTTTACTCGAATTTTTTAGAAGGTGTAATCTCTGAATCACTTTTCTCAAATCTCTCCAAATTACAGACTTTAGACTTGTCCAATAATTCTCTTTCTTTGGAATTCAGCTTCTATTGGGTTCCCCCTTTCCAACTGGATGTAATGTATTTGACATCTTGTAATTTAGGGCCTAGATTTCCAAATTGGATTCGAACTCAAAGGGAAGTTTCTTTCCTTGAGATCACCGAGGCTAACATTTCGGATACCATACCAGCAGAGTTGTTAGAAGACCTACCTCCAACATTAAGATCTTTAAATCTTTCTAACAACCATATATATGGACGATTACCAAATGTGTCAGCAAAGAGATTAAATGGTCTTGCAATTGATTTGGGTGCTAACCGTTTGGAGGGCCCACTACCACATTTTCCAACAAATCTGACAATCTTGAATCTCTCTAAAAATCAATTTTCAGGGTCAATCTCTTCTCTTTGTAAAATCAATGGTCAATTGTTGGCTTACTTGGACCTATCTAATAATAGATTATCTGGAAGACTTCCTAATTGTTTTATGCAATGGCCAAAGCTAGTCATTTTGAATTTAGCTGGCAACCACTTCTTTGGGGAAGTTCCAAGCTCTTTAGGCTCGTTGTTTGTGCTCAACACATTGAGTCTAAATAATAATAATATCTCTGGAAACTTACCTTCGTCCCTGAGAAATTGCAGTTTGTTGATGGTTATGGACATGAGAAATAATAGATTTTCTGGAAAAGTACCAGCATGGATTGGGGAATACCTACCAGGATTGATTTTTCTATCTTTAAGTTCCAATGTTCAATGGAAGCATACCATTGCATTTGTGTTGGTTAAAAAATTTACAAATCTTAGACCTCTCTTTAAATGACATTTCCGGAACTATACCACAATGCCTCAATAATTTCACAGCCATGATTCAGAAAGAAAACTCTTGGTTTCCTTCCTTTGAAAGTACAATTCCTTATTCATATGGTAATGGTTTCGACTTTGAGCAAGAACATTTTGATAGTATAATGGTTGTGTTGAAAAGAAATGAGTATGAGTACCATGGTAGAAATCTTGGACTACTAAAGATCATTAACCTTTCAAGTAACAAATTGACTGGGAAACTTCCAAGTGAAATCTCAAGCCTTCTGGATTTGTTTGCACTGAATGTATCAAGAAACAATTTGATTGGAGCAATTCCTCAAATGATAGGTCAGTTGAAGCAGCTAGAATCACTTGATTTGTCAAAGAATCAGATTTCAGGCGAAATCCCATCTAGCATATCTGAGATAAGCTTTTTGGAATTCCTAGACTTATCTTACAACAATTTGTCTGGGAAAATTCCTTCGGGCACTCAACTCCAAGGCTTCGATGCATCTTATTTTATTGGAAACAGGGCACTTTGTGGACCTCCACTCACACAGAAGTGCCCAGGTGAAGAAACTCCAAACCGAAGTGAAGTGAGTACTAAAGATAACGAAGAGAAAGATGAATTGGTAAAATGGTTTTATGTGGGATCAGGATTTGGATTTGCTTTAGGGTTTTGTGGAGTTTGCGGCTCTTTGTTGTTAAAGCGTCCTTGGAGACATGCTTATTTCTTGTTATTGGACAACATGAAGGATTGGCTTTATGTAACAGTAACAGTGAACATTGCAAGATTGCAAAGGAAGATTCAGAGGCAGGGATAACCAAAAGACTAGCAAGGTAAAGTAATACGTATAGGCAAAAATTAATTTATTTTTGTCATATTCATATATATATATATATATATATATATATATATATATTTAACCCTAGAGAAAACGTAACTGCTAACTTGGTAGTTCTATATTTTTCATTGATACGGGCTTTACCCTTTTCTTTTTCTTTTTTCTTTTAAAAATAATCATTAATCTGTTTCAATTTTAGTGTTTTGTTTCCACCATATCTCACAATTTCTTGATTTAGCCGCACATGCCAAGAAGTATATTTTCATATTTCAAATTGCATATCAGGTAAGGTTGCATAGTGGTGCTGAAGGCGTTATGCTTAATCCGCGTGGTAAATTTCAGTTTGCATGAAGTAGTTCTATTTCTAGTTCTATATATTTAGTGCATCCAAACTGATGGTTTTCTTTTATCTTTGGTGCTAATATCAGGAGTAGTTGCTGCTGCTGCTGCTGCTGCTCCTGCTCACGTCAAAATGTGTCAAAAACCGTTTGTAACATTTGTTTCATCGCCTTTCTCAGCACCGTCATTTCGTTAGTAGCTACCTCTTTTCAATTAAGCAAGATAATTTACATAGAGCTATTGTGTAATTTTAATCTAGTTTAATGTTTGAGTGTTACCATGCATCCTGGACTATTTGTACTGTTTCCTTTGTTGTTTCATATATATATATAGACACAAATCAACACTAAATTTTTTTTTCACTTTCACAAATAGATAAAATAAATAATTAAAATATAATTAGAATTATATTATTTGAGTTAATTAAATAGAGACATAGAGTGATAGACTAATTTTAATTTCCTTTTATAAATTTATAGAAATTAGATCGACTAAGAGCACTCACAGCAGTGGTGCTATATAGGTATAATGCTATTTTTTAGCTCCTAGATACCAAAAAACCATTACACAGCAGTGGAGCTAAATCTAAAAGATTTAGCTCCTCAGCTACAGTGCACATCTATCTTTAGATGTGCACTGTAGCTCAAAGCTAAAAAAAAAATATATTTTTTTATTATACTTCTCTTTCCTCTCTCGTTAAAATATTCCTTTCCTTTTCTCTCTCTCTCTCTCTCCGGCTTCTCTTCTTTCTTCTTTCTTCCTCAATTTTTTTTTTTCTCTCTAGCTCGCCGGCCTCCCTCATCCCTCAGCTCGCTGGCCAGCTCCCTCACCGCCAACCTGTTCCACCGACCCAGCTCGCCGACCCACGCCAAGCCCTATCGCCGATCTCCCTAAGCCCCATCGCCCAGTCCGTGCCCCTCCGCCAGCCTCAACGTCACCGACCCAAGCCCCAAGCCGCCGATCCACGCCTCCGCCCAATCCTCCGATCAGACCCACACCGCCCAGTCCTCCCCACTCCACCGATCAACGCCTCCGCCCAGTCCTCCGATTAGACTCACGCCATCTCTCTATTCTCTTTGCTATGATTGAGTTTGTTTGTTTTTTTTTAATGTATTTTCATATGGGAATGATGTTTGATTTTTTTTTTTCTTCTTTGGGTTTGATGGCTGTGGTGGTGGCGATGGTGGTTGTTGTGGCTATGGTTTGGGGGTACGGTGTTTGATTTTTTTTTTCTTGTGGGTTTGGTGGCTGTGGTGGTGGCGATGGTGGTTGTTGTGGCTATGGTTTGGTGGTACGGTGTTTGATTTTTTTTTCCTGTGGGTTTGGTGGCTGTGGTGGTGGATTGGTGACTATGATGGTGGTTTGATTTTTTATTTTGTTTGTGGGTTTGGTTTTGTCTGGTGGTGGTGGTAGCGGTGGTTGTGGGTGTGGTTGTGGCTGTGGCTGATGGTAGAGGTGGTTGTGGATGGTGCTGGGTTGTTTTTTTTTTGGTAGTAGGATATATTATTTTATTGTAGGTGGTATATTATTTTATTGTAGGGGATATATTATTTTATTATGATGTTTATATTATTTTATTGCGTTGATAGTTAAAATAGATCCACTGCTGCAGCATATGTGTAGGTATAATAGATAAAGTAACTTTTGATGGAACTAAAAAGCTAAATTTTTAGCTCCACTGCTGTGGATGTTCTAACCTTACAATATTAAAAATTATATATAATTTTTAATATGAAATAGACTATCATATTTGCCAATAAATTACCAAAAAAAAAAAAAAAACTTATTTACAAACTATCACAATCTAATCTTAAATATACAAATATTTTTATAATGTATACATATAAGCATATATAATATTATATAGGCAAAATCACAACTGACTTTCTCTAACTTTATCTTGTTTTCATTTTTGTCCTTATAATTTCAGTTTTAATGTTGCGGTAACTTAAATATGTTTTCAATGTTATTCTTCTATCCATTATCAAAAAAAGAAATGTTATTCGTCCATCTATATCAATGTTAAGCCTCATAAAAAAAATGTAGTTTTGCTTTGATACAAAATATAAATTGCATCTTTATTATGCTTTCTGTCATATACTACAAATCAAGAATTATTTATTTTTCATTCTCAAAAAAAAAAAAGAATTATTTATTTTTATCAGAAATTACCAAATAAAAAAGAAGTGGAAGTGAGTAATTATTAATGTGAGAGAGAGAGAGAGAGAGAGAGAGAGAAGAGAGCTATTAACTGAAAGTTTTTAAGCGATGAATGAAGAGAACCAAGCATGTATATTAAGGGCATCCATAACATCTACAAAACCTAAGGCAACAGCATATTGAAATTCTGCTACGCAAAAAAATTAGGAAAGAACAGCACCCTCTCTCACACACGCGCACATATACTATAAACCAAGATTATTAAATAACTACATCAATGAATGGCTAGTAAACTATAAATACCCTGTGCAATGCACAATTATATAAAAACATCCATACAACCCAAAGCTCAGATGCACACCAACGTGAAACTCATATTAAACCAACCGAGTAAACTTCATTCCAACTGACCAAGAATAAAAGCGAGATATAGAAGTGAGAAGCCTTTCATAGAATAGACGTTACCCGAACTGAGTTATCAGCTGATCCAGTCAAGAAGATGGGCAAAGTTGGGTGCCAATCAACCGTTGTTATAGCAGCAGTGTGTGGAAGAGTTCTCAACCCATTTCTTTGACCACGAACCTGAGCCAAGTTAAACAAACGATAAATTAAATTAGAATAATCAGTATGGCTGAAAATCAGCATTTGTAATTCTCGTCAATATATTGATCAGGGTCAATAGCAAGTCAACTATGATTGCCATAGATTAAGAACAAAGGAAAACCACCGACATTGTGTGTACTTCGATGTGTCTCATGCACACAGGCACAGGCACAGGCACACACATATGAGAATGAGAAACAAGAAGGTTGGGCTGGGCAAGAGATCAACCTGATATACAGGTGCTCTTACTGAACCAGATGCCACCAGTAGCCTCCTCCCATTAGCATCTAACGCCATTTCATGTCTGCAAAGTTTTGAGCTCTCAGCGTCACAGAACCTACAGAATGGAAAAGAATCAAGTTATCAAGGTTCCTTCTGTTAACTATAACACAACAATATAGAAGATGCAACTATAATAACAAATACCAGAACATGACAGATTTTTACAGGGCAACAGCATAAAACAATGTGCCAAGGCAGTACCAACATTATAAAAAGTAAAGGGTTCACCACCGGGAAAGTGAGGGAGACGGATTATGCACAGCACACGATCCTCCACAAAAATTAGCGGAATCAAATAAATGTCATAGTTATTTTAGTATTTATGTGATTTCAATCTTCCATGAACCTTCACTAGTTATAAAACCAATGAATTAGGGGCGGAACTAGGATTTTATGAATGGGGGGACCAAAATTATAGCAAATACAAAATTGAACTAATTTAATTGAGTCATACAGAAAGGAAAATTATGCTCATGTAGTGGATTAGGCAAATTAGACCATGGCCCCACCATAGCGCCTATATCTAATAACATAAAGGTCCTATGATATTGAACAACATTATAATTCCATAATCCTCCAATTTGAAATATTAGTATGATATCCCAGTTCCACAACACATGATTGAGTACATAGAAAGCATTTAATGAATCTCACTTTTTGTGAAAGTTCAAGAAGTATGATGACAGTCAAATGTCAGAACCCAGCTAATCTTAACCAATATATTCTTTTCCTAAGGATAATAATCTTAACCAAAATTCACTTTAGATAACAGAGTGCCAGCAAGACAAATACCTACTACAGTTTCTTGACCATAGGACTTGACCTTGGTTTTGCAAGCTCCATTCAAAAATCTAACACCAAAAAACAAATTCTGTGAGGGTTATATTAGCATAATATGGCAAAACCTTAAGCTATATAAAGTTCAAAGAAAAAACTAAGCTGTATTTAGAGATTTCTGCCTAAATTTGAATTGAAAACCAAGGTATACTTGCCTTTCCATCTGACCCCAAGCTAAAAATGCTTGTCTCATCAGGGCCAAAAAGAAGAGAGCTTATCGCAGAATCATGTGCAGGCCACCCAGTAATTTGTAGACCAGCAGCCATGTCTTTGACAAGTTAAGGGGTATGCATAATAATGCGGATATTTCTGCTCAGGCACCCTCATCCATGATTATTGGGCAACATTTTCTTTTCATTAACCATTTAATTTTCCATCAAATGACTAGGTTAACCCCCCAGTTAAGATACAAGTAAGCCTCCGAAATGCACTTAAAAGGGCCAGGTTAGCAGAAAAGGAGTTTATCTCTTCTTAAGTGTGTGCAACCACAAATTTTAAAACCAAAGGCTTTTGTTTTCACATGCAAACTCGATAACTACTAAAATGCAGATTAAGAAACCAGGTCATATAATCATTAAAAGGATACCAAACATGTGAATCATTCCATCAGTAGCAGAAGCTGCTAAAATCTTCCCATTGTGATTGAAGCATAAAGAAGTTATTGCAGGGATCTTTACCAAGAGGAAGGACTGTCTTCACGAAAGGCAAAGATCATTAAGGGATAAAATAAAAACTAGCAGCTGAGTGCAAAAATAAAGTTCTAAGACAAACAGTCACGAACCACAGCCTTCCAGGTTTTCATGTTCCAGACAGTTAAGGAAGCGAACCCTAAATTGTCGTTATAGCTTGAGCCATTCCTACAAAGAAAATGAGTTCCTATTAATCTATTGCACCAGTAGAAAGAACAACAAAATTGGTAAAATAAGAAAAACTAAAAAAAAAAACTAAAAAAATGGTAAATAATTGATAAGAAAGATAAAACCATGTTCAATCTCCTGAAAATTGCATGATTGGGAGATCAGAGTCCATAAGAAACACTCCCAATGGTTTTAACCAATACTAAAGTCATTTCAGTAGCACAATGGAAGCATAATGCTCTTTTTATTTAATTATTATTATTAATTTATTATTGAAATTTTACACATGCATCCAATGGGTCTTGAACTCTAAACCTTAAACTCCATCCCATTCGTTGAATTTTTATTTATTTATTTATTCATTAATTTTTTTATTAATTATTTATTTTTATTTTTTTGGGGGAGGGGGGTGTTGAGCTCATTGGCATAGCAGTAGCATCATACTTCTAGTAGAGGTGTTATTGAACAGATCTCCAGGCGACCACAGAATGTCGTATTTTAACACTTCCATACAAACATTTAAGACTATTAGAAGAAAATACCCTTTGGAGGCTGCCGCAGAAACAAAAATTGGTTCTACAGGGCTGCACTTTAGATCCAAGACACTGCAGCACCAAAAAGATGTTAAGAACAAACACCAAGGAAGAGGAGAATTGCAGCCATAGTATATATAGGATAAACCTTGGAAATGCTTCAGTTGTGCTGAGATCGCAGACAACTCTCTTTGCATCAACATTCCATGCTTTAATGCCTCCATCAGCTGTGCCTATGAGAAGCTTTTGTCAAAAAGAACCACAAAACTTAAAAAAATGAATTTCGATCTCAAATAATCAACATCATTCAATATCAAACCATATATGCAATCACTCATAAAGGCCAATTTACATACCAAGCGGTCAGATTTACACTCCCAGTCAAGTGACATGATCTCTGCCCCACAATAAATGGTCGCATTTCTTGATGCCGGAGTCGAAGAGTCATACGTCCATATCCTTTGTTTTAAATGTGTGGAGAATAATAAGGAATCAACTTGAAGTCAGCCCATAATTAGAAATTTAAAAAAAGGGACATGCACCAAGCCTTCTCTGGCATGCTCAACAACCAAGGCAGTCACAACTCAAATCAATAACCCATCTATGCAGGATAAATCTAGAAATTGTTTCTTTTCTTCTTCTTTTCCTCTTTTTTGAGAAAAGGGGTGGGGGTCCGTCTAAATCCATTTTAGCATATAGGAATTTCAATATATACAAGCCATAAGGGACAAGGAATCTTAAACCCTTACATTAAATCTTTATTAAGTTTAATGTTACCTACTTCCCAAAAAAGAATACCTTACTGTACCATCTATTGAAGCACTGGCTATATTGTTCCCTGATGCAGAAAAGCGGCACCGACTGATTGGACTTGTGTGACCCAAAGATGTTTCCTAAAAAACCCATGGTATTCCAGAAATTAGAGACACTCCAATGAAGAATAGCTTAGACGTACAGGTAAAGAACAAAATGTCTTTGTAGAAAGGATTAAGGAGAAAGGTACAAATTGATAAATGAAAATGATCTAAATCTAAAAACTTCAAATTTTGAAATATGGATTTATCAGATATTTTACCTGAAAGTCTACTTTAACTTCTGGAAATTCTTCTTCTATGTGAACTTCCCTGCCATTTTCTGCCACATCAAATTCAATAATTACTTAACCAGCAATGAGTTCATAAATATTTTCTGCATTGCTTGCTATACATATTTTCTGGATATTTTGAAATATGGATTAATGTACATTCTACATTGCTTGCTATACATATTTTCTGCATATTTTGTTGTATTACCTTTTTTAGGCTTCTGGGCCTCCCGGCATAGTGAAGTTTCTTTGCTGAATACCTTGCAACGTGAACAAGGCCGAACTCTAGGCCTAGGCCTAAGCCTAAGGTGTAAGATCCCACATGACCCATTCTTATACTGTCAGGTCTTATGATACACACACATAATAGCATATTAAATTCACAACTTAAAACTAAAATCAAGCTAAAAATAAAAAATTCTATATCCATAATATTTTCATAATAGACTGAAGGTGATGAGTTGTTACTGATTCTAATTTAAACTTACAATTAAAATTACTTTTTTACTTATCTGTAATAACCAATAACAACTTGTCACTTGAAATTTGTTATAAAAAATATTGTGAAAATATCGATGATGTATCATTTATCTAAAAGATAAGCCGAATCAAATAATTTTTTTGAAAATTACATTTATATAAAAAATAAAGATAATAGAAAAAGTGTAATTGCCACACAAAAAAAAAGAAAAAAGAAGAAGTAAGCATACCAAAAATAAAAAACTATCAAATAAAAAATTATGTTTATTGCCAACACAACTCATTTATTCTATGTGGAACCTAACATACCCATTTTTCTTTCTTTTTTTTTGAGAAGAAGTTCATGTCTTATTCATTAAGGGAGGCTATTAAGATAAGCCTGAAATATAGGCGCAATGTCTAATAGTACATTTTCCATTCACACTAAAAAATAACAAAAAATGTGCAAATTGATAAATCTTGCTAGTTAAAGAATGTACTATAGAGTTACAATGCCTTACGTAAATACACATTCATAGACATAATTGCAAATATTTGAAACCACAAAAAGAATACTTGAAACTTGTGCGACCTTCATAAAAAAAAATAATAAATAAATAAATAAAACTTGTGCGACCTGTTAAAGTTTAGGTGTAATTTTGGAAGTTTTGAGACAATCACAATCATCTGCAGGTTTTGAGGATTTCGTTTTGTCTTTCTAATGGTTTTGGCGCCATTTTAGTGGTTTTATGGGTTATTTAGTCAAGTTAGAGTTTTTCACTTTTTTTAATTTTTTATTATTTTTATTTTGGAGATTTGAAGATCATTTTATTTTTATTTTTTGAAGAGGGAAACGTCCTCATATTTCATTAAATATAAATGGAGTCAAGATACACAGCTTGCTCAACAGGTGGAGGGGATTCCTCCATCCAGATTACATCATGTGACTCAAACTTTGCATGCCTAGCTAGTAAGTGTGCTACCGTGTTGGCACTCCTTTTAGCAAACTGAACTTGTGACCATCCAAACCCGTTAATCAAGCAGAGCACATCCTGTAGAATATGGCCAAAACGGGATGATAAGCTTTTATTCAATTTATATGTTTCACGGAAGAGAGAGAGTGGGCCCGGGGGGGTTATAACGGTAATTTTGAAGGTGTTGAGGGTGTTTTGATTAGTCTAGAGATTGTAAAGGTATTTTTGTCATTTTATAATTTTTAAGGGTTTTTCAAGAAGAGAGAGAGAGGGCCCCGCGCCGGGGGGGGGTATAACGGTAATTTTGAAGGTGTTGAGGGTGTTTTGATTAGTCTAGAGACTGTAAAGGTATTTTTGTCATTTTATAATTTTTAAGGGTTTTTCAATCATGAAAGTTTTACAGGAGCACTTTTTAGGTTGTGAAGGTATTTTTTAAAAAAACATTTTGGAGAGAGAAAGAGATATTTTTGTTTTCCTGAGACCAAAAAAAAAAAAAAAAATTTCACACTTCTTTTAGGTCATAAAATAAGAGGTAGTGTTTATTTCACATAATGTGTGAATAACTTAAAATTGTAACTTAAAGTCACAAGTTTAGTTATTTTTTGGTAGTGTGTGGATCCACACATTATATGAAACAAGTTTTTTCCCCAAAGTAAAATATTATCATCCCTAAAGGGGCCATTTTTCCTAGTTAAAGGAAAATGATTTTGATTTGACCAAATTTTTTGTTGTCCCAATTAATTAGAAATAAAGAAATTATTTTCTCTTAAAAATACATTTTATGTTGAAACAAACTAACCTAATTCTCACATGCCACACTATTCTTAACATAAATATACCAAAGAGTCATGTTTGGGGCATTTTTTTTTTTCATAATATTTTTATCTTATTAAGGTGATAAATTATGATTAGAATAATATTATTTTTATAAGAGCCCATCATTAATAACTCTCTTAGGGCAATATGTACCAATTATATCTGACCATGTGTGAGATTTTTTTTACTGAAACGAATTATATTCCAAACGCTAAGTCTAATACCACAATAAATTTTAGATTTGATAAGTTGGTAGGTTGTTATAGGTATTTGGTGGTATGCCATTTATTTAATTTTTTATTATAAACTTTGATTTATTTTATCATAAAAATAAAAATAATATGTAACAAGTTGTTATTTATGAAATATAAAATGAAAACCAATGTGACGGGTATTGAAGTGAACAAATAATTTTGTATATTTGTGTATAAAATGATATTAAAGCATGATCCCATGTTTCCCATTAAAAAATAAAAATAAAAAGAAAAAGAAAAAAGAGAGCATGATCCCATGCGAAAAGCAACCTTGTACTACCTATAATTGATCACGTCAACCGTGGTAGTTGGAATTTAAGGCAGCGTAGCAAGGAAGTCTAGTCCACATTATTATTGGCTCAAGTCAAGCTGTCATGCGTCAAGCCAAAGTTCTATACTTTTTTTTTTTTTTTTTTTTGTACCAAAGTTCTATGCTTACACATTATTGCTTTCCTAATTTGAAAAATGTACGGTAACTATCTTTTTTATTTTTTGACTTTCTCCAATGTAATTCATATTTCCCTAACATGATTCATATTTCATGCAATAAAAAAGTTTTTTTTTTTTTTTTTTAAACTAGTGTGTTATGCACTGTTCATTGGATATAAACAGTAAATTTAGGCCAATAAACAATGCCAAACAATAATAAACAATAAAAAAATTATTTTTTTATTGTTTTCAATTTTCAGTTTTCAACAAAATAAGTTGTATACAAACGCACACTAAGGGAAAAGTTGAAAATCAATCCATAAAGAATCATTAAAAGATCAAGACCTTTGTAGCCAATGAAGACATTTAGGATTTTCAAATCTTCTCTCTTTCATTGTAACTATCACATTATCAAAAAATAATAATAAAAATCATTAAACTAGAGATTTTTATGCACCTTACATATCTAATCTTAACCGTCAATCTATTATCATAAAATATATATTAAATATAGCAATATTCTATTTTAGTGGCTAAGATTAAATAAATGTATAAACATATGAATTAGATTCCCCCCCCCCCCCCACCCCCCTTCCAAATTTCCCAAATCTGATGGTGGTGACGGCTCCAATTTGACGTTAGTCTGGCAATTACTTTGATTTGGTTTCTTTGTTTTCCTCTTAAATCTCCTCAGAAAGTGAAAGTCCAACGCTTCCTTTGCAATACTATATGGTTCTCTTCTCATCCTTTCCCTTTAGCATGTTTAGGTGATTTCAGATTTTTTCACGTTCCAAATAATAGATGGATGGTTAAGATTAGGTAGACCCTTATACTATAAGATCAAAATTATGGGCCTTTTTACATTTGTAGGACATTAGGCAATTGTCTAAATTGTCAACCAAATGAGCAGGCCTGGATAATCTGAGACTGAACCAGATCGTCAACCAGATTCTGAGTGGCATTTTATTCAATTCATGTTGGCAAGGAGTCCACTATTTGTTCGTAAATTAAAGTCCCACTATTTTTTTATTATTATTATTATTATTAAATAACAGAGACCCTACACATCAAAACCCATTACATAGCTTAGATACGTCAAAGAGACGATAGGATTTGATACAATGGATCTGATATGAGTGCGACTTTGAACTTTAGACCATAGATTGCTATCATATGATATCCCGTTCTCTAGGGGGGCTTAATATTTTATATTCTTTTCTCGGTTCTATTTGGTAGTGCTCTATATCATATTCATTCACGTTTAATTTTTTAAGTAACCTTACAAATTATGTTCTTGTGATTGTCGTAGAATTAGGTAACTTCCATCTTCAGTTGAGTATACACATGTGAATAAAATCTCACATTAAATAATAATGAAAATAATGAGTGGATAAGTGTAATTAAGTAATTAACTAATAATCAATTGGAGTCTCCATGATTATTTAAGCTAATAAAAATTCAACTAACACGGAAAACTTTAAATGAGTTATTTATTTATTTATTTAAATAAAACAAAGTTTGGTTACAAAGTTAGTGCACTTAATTTTTTTTTTATTGTGTGTGAATTTTGTCAAATCTATTATTGGATTACATTTTTTTAATATCTTTCATACTTGGAAATTTTTCAGAAATCAAAGATCAATATTTATGTCATCAATTAAATGTTTAAATTTCTAATTTTTGTAGTCTAAAATAATGTACACAAAAAAGTTTATATATTGAATGATAAATAATATTTGATTGACATGAAATTTAAATTACATGTTCAGAACATAAATAATATATAATCCAACGGTAAAATTTTTAAAATATGTAGGCATGTTAAGGTTTCTCTGGTGGGACTTATAACCATTGGCTATAACTAAGTTTGTAGCCAAATTATGTCCATTTAAATATCACTTAAATAATATTTATTTTATTAATCAATTTAATTATATCTTATGATTGCCATGGCTTATAAAAAAATAATAAAAACTTTTACGGAATGAATTTTAGAAAGAGAGATTCTATGTCCACAATATTTGTACAACATTTTCACAACAAATCACAGATGGTTAGTTGTTATTAGTTCAAATTTGAACTTAATACTAAGATTATTTTTTTGCTCTAACAATAACAACGAATAACAACCTGCCACTTAAGATTTATTGTGAAAATGTTGTTGACATATTATTTCTCTTTTGGAAAATGAGAAGTATTGATCTCTCAAATACTACAATAACCCGAAAAATTCCAACAGAAAGAGATTGTATTTACTTGGCAGGACTTGGAATTTTCTTCAATAAATTACTTGTAGGCAAAAATGCACTTTTGATCCCTACATTTTGGGCCTATTCACAATTTGGTCCCTAAATTGATTTAGGTCCTAGGTCAGTCCCAGATTTTCAAAAATCGTTTTTAAAATAGTCCCTACCGTCAACCCAGTGACAGAAAATGCTGAGGTGGCAAACGGAATACACTGTTTGCTGATGTGGCTAATAAAATAAAATAAAAATAGGCGAAAAACACATTTTGGTCCCTACATTTTCGCACGATTCCTACTTTGGTCCCTAAATTTTATTTTTATCGCTTTTAGTCCCTGTTTAGAAAAACGCCTTCTGTTTTAGTCCTTTCCGTCGGTGCCGTTAGGGCACTGACCTACGTGGCAAACGGAATTATTAAAATAATAATAAAAAATTTTATTTTGTCATTAAAAAATGCCAAGTCAGCATTTAAATTTAAAAAAAATAATTTATTAAATTTAACTAAATAAAAAAATAAAAAACAGAAATAAAAATAAAAAATCACATTAATTAAGATTGAAATGTGTCTTGAGCAAGAACAACAAGAACACATACACAAACCCAGAAATTAAAATTTTCAAAATCATCACATACACATGAAAGTTTGGAGACGGTGTGGAGGAGAAGACGGAGGGAACTCTGGAGAGAATCCAACGCCTGTGTCAACGCTGGAATCACCGACCTCCGCCGGATTCAACACCGATCAGATCCCTCGCACTTCCGAGAACTTCACGGACGATGACGACATCGACATCGACGACGAGGCCGCCGTGGATCCCGAAATCATCCGAGACGAGCCGGAAGAGGTTGAGGAAGAGGACGACGGAGAGGACCTTTTCCACGACACCACCACCCATGCCACCACAACAACAACAACAAAATCAAAGATCAAAGAGAGAAAGTAAAAAATAAAAATCACAAACAAATTTTATTACAAAAATTTCAAATGAGAACGAGAACGAATCGGTGCGAGTGGGTTCGCGGTGCGAGTGGGTTCGTCGGTGCGAGTGGGTTTGCGGTGCGACGATCTCTACTCTCTCTGTCTCTCTCTTCGCGCGTGGTCCGGAAATGGTGAGACGATCTCGATGATCGGTGACTGGGTTCGACGAGGGTGGGTTTGAACAATCGGAGCGATGCGATCGTCTTGCTCCGATGCGATCTTCTTGCTCCGACGTCAGCGATCTTCTTGCTCTTTCTCTCTCTCTCTCTCTCTTCTATTTTCCAAGGCCGGAAATCATTTGAAGTGAAAATGAAAACGGAAATGATTTTTCGTTGTTTTGGCTCTCATTTTCGGTCAATTGGAAATGCTTTTCAGTTTGACCGAATTTGAAGTAACAACCAAACACCCAATTTTCCGGAAAATCATTTCCGGAATCAATTTGAAGTCAATTCAAACCTAGCCTTAATTTCTGGGTTTGTGTATGTGTTCTTGTTGTTCTTGCTTAAGACACACTTCAATCTTAATTAATGTGATTTTTTTTTTTCTGTTTTTTATTTAGTTAAATTTAATAAATTATTTTTTAAAATTTAAATGCTGACTTGGCATTTTTTAATGACAAAATAAAATTTTTTATTATTATTTTAATAATTCCGTTTGCCACGTAGGTCAGTGCCCTAACGGCATTGACGGAAATGACTAAAACAAAAGGCGTTTTTCTAAACAGGGACTAAAAGCGGTAAAAATAAAATTTAGGGACCAAAGTAGGAATTGTGCGAAAATGTAGGGACCAAAATGTGCTTTTCACCATAAAAATATTCAACATTTTCTGAATTAAAAAAAGTTAGCCTTAAGAAAATTTAAAAAAAAAATGTAAATTAAAATTTTAAAAAAAACCTTAAATCTAATTTAAACTAAAATCATTTCTTAAAAAATAAAAATTCATAATTGTTTTAATTCTTTTTGTTTTTGGTTAATCTCATCAGCTTAAAAAAAATCTTCACACACTCTACCACTAATCTCAAACTCCCTCTCTTTCTCTTCACCCTACACTCGGTCTCCCTAAATCAGAAATCACCGATTCAGCCTTCTTCTCCCTTTCTATTTCTCTATTCTTTTTTCCTCATCTCGGTCTCCCTCTCTCCGAATTGGTGATTTCTGGTTGAGTGGTGGTGTTTCGGTGGTCGTGGCTCGCTGTGGGTGGGTTCAGATCGGCAAAAGTAGGATTCAGATTGCTGTGGGCTGGCGTGGGGCTATTGGTGCTTGTGGGTGGCCGTGGTTTTGCTCACCATCATCTCGGTCTCCCTCTCTCCAAATCCGTGATTTCTGGTTGAGTGGTGGCGTTTCGGTGGTCGTGGCTTGCCGTGGGTGGGTTCAGATCGGCACAAGTGGGATTCAGATCGCCGTGGGCTGGCGTGGGGCCGTTAGTGCTCGTGGGTGGCCGTGGTTTTGCTCGCCATGGGTCGCGCAAGTCTTGGGTTTGGTGGTTGTGGCAGAAAATGGATCTGTTTTGGTTTTTTTTTTTTTTTTTTTTTTTATATATATATATATATATTTTGGTTTGTGGGTATGGATTTGGCAGTGGTGGTGGCAGTGGTGGCGAATGGTTTGGGTTTTGGATTTGGAATTTGGATTTTGTTTGGGTGTTTTGAGTTTTAGTATGGGTCTTGGGTTTTGTTTGAGTTTGGGTTTGACTCTCGGCAGTGGGTGGTGCTAGGTTGATAGGCGGTGGGTTTTTAGTGGTGATTTGTGGTTGTTGCGATTGTTCATGTGGGTGATTGTGGTGGTTGTTTTGGTTGTTGGTGGTGGTTTCAGTTTGTGGGTATGGATTTTTTGTGCTGAGATTGATTTTGAGTGGGTTAGTCAATTGGGTTTGTCTTGATTTGGAGAAAAACATGAAGAATGAAGTTCATGTTCTGGGTTGGAGGTTTCTGGGTTTGATGATTTTACTGGGTTGGAGGTTTGATGATTTTTCTGGGTTGGTTTTCTCATGTGGGTTTGAGTTTGATGATTTTTTCATGTTTTGGAGGTTTTGGTGGAGGATAGGGATTTTGTATGAAATTTTGCATTGTTCTGGGTTTGATTGTTCTTGGGTTCGAGAAGAACATGAAGAACAAGTTCTTGTTCTTACCTCCTAACATAAAAAATAGTGAAAGCAATAATAATAATAATAATAATAAAATTAGATTTAAAAGTTTTTTTTTTTTTAATTTAGTTTGAATTAAATTGAAATTGAAAACTATAAATTATTTTTATTTTTTTAATTAAACTGACGTGGCTTTTTTTAATTTCAGAAAATGCTGACATGGCATTTAAAAAATGTTAAATATATATATATATATTTTTTATTAGCCACGTCAGCAAACAGTGTATTCCGTTTGCCACCTCAGCATTTTCTGTCACTGGGTTGATGGTAGGGACTATTTTAAAAACGATTTTTGAAAATCAGGGACTGACCTAGGATCTAAATCAATTTAGGGACCAAATTGTGAATAGACCCAAAATGTAGGAACCAAAAGTGCATTTTCGTCTTACTTGTATTAAATTCCATAATAAATTACCTTTTTATTTTTTGTTTTTTTTAACCGGTGGGAGGAGTAGGACCATTAAGTATTGGTGATTTGGTCATTGAGGAGGAGTGAATAATTTCTCATTTAAGAGCTCCCAGTTAGTATTAATATCCATTATTAATTTAATACATTAATTTAAATAAATAAATAAATAAAATAAGAAAGAAAGAAAGAAAGGAAAGGAAGGAGGATTGCTAGTTCTAATTTAACCAGAAAAACACCTAAGCTCTCACCCTAGACTTCCTAGAAACTAGATAAGAAAACACAATTTTCAACACTTCCTCTTTTTCTTCCTTCTTTTTCCTTTCATTGGCTACTTTCATCTTTGGTGCCCAAATTGTCTAAATGATGTCTGAAGACTATGAACCTGAAAACTACCTAAGCTCTCACCCTAAACTTCCTAGAAACTTGATAAGAAAACACAATTTTCAACACTTCCTCTTTTTCTTCCTTCTTTTTCCTTCCATTGGCTACTTTCATCTTTGGTGCCCAAATTGTCCAAATGATGTCTGAAGACTATGAACCTGAAAACTACCTAAGCTCTCACCCTAAACTTCCAAGAAACTTGATAAGAAAGCACAATTTTCAACACTTCCTCTTTTTCTTCCTTCTTTTTCCTTTCATTGGCTACTTTCATCTTTGGTGCCCAAATTGTCCAAATGATGTCTGATCAATTTCTATTAATAAACAAAACCATATAATTGTATTGACAAATGCAATAGAAAATGTTAACTCCCTCAAAGGTAACTAATTAAATCTAATTATATGACTCTTTGATCAATATAATTGCATGATTTATTTTATTTTTTGATAAATCATTAGTTATAGTGAAGGATCGATGAAGGGATTTATACGTTAAATGTCTTCATTAAAAATATCAGATAGTGACAGTTGAACTACGAAACTCTTGACCAAAGCTGAATCTAATTAATTAAGGATTTCTTTTATATTGAGTCCAAATTTAGGAATGTTGTGAAAATTGGTGAAATAATATGTTCACACAAGGTTAAAGAAGAGAGAGAAGAAAATATGACACAAGGAATTTACGTGATTCAGCAATATGCCTATGTCCACGGGAGGCGGTAGGAATAAATTTTCACTATAACTGTGGAGATTACGACAATGGCTTGAAGACACTTTCACACAAACCTAAACCCCAAATATACCCTTGGTTCTCTCACAAATAAATAGAGAACACCCTATTGTATTTAGACAAATTGCAAGACACTCTCACTTCCTAACTTTGGTGCACACACACAGAAGTTCTTTTCTATCTCTCTGTGTCACGCAGGAACTATCTCTTGCTCACACACCCGTGTTGCTCTCATTTGCTCTGCTTCTATTTATAGCGGACAAAACTAAAATACAGAATCTTAAGTATCTCTTTTAAAATTTAAACACTTGTCCACTTACTTAACAGTAAAACTGCCGTTTAACTCTCCGTTTATTTCTTTTTCTCTTTTATTTTTCCCTTGTTCCATACTCAAGAACTCCAGCAAGAAAACCCCAAAACTCACCAGCTCCTACATTTCTCTACGACACTATCTTTTCTTCTCTCTCGCTCAGATTGTTTGAGTTATCGAATCCAGCTCTCTGAACTCTCTCTCCCTTTCTTGCTCTATTTTCACATATTGGTTGGCTGGAACGAAAGTGATTCGTTGGTACGTATCGACTAAATCTCATTATAGGTTTTCAATTTTAGTTGCTGGGTTTGTCTTATTTTGAGGTTGGTATAGTTTTTCTTTGTTGATTCTGACTTGGGTGTCAATTTTGGTTAATGGGTCTGTGTTATTATTGCTTTGGTTAGTTTTGATTTGGGTTTCCAATTCTAGTACTGGGTTTGTGTTATTTGGAGGTTTGGTAGAGTTTTTCTTTGTTGATTCTAATTTAGGTGTCAATTTTGGTTAATGGGTCTATGTTATTATTGATTTGGTTAGTTTTGATTTGGGTTTTCATTTCTAGTTTCTGGGTTTGTGTTATTTTGAGGTTTGGTAGAATTTTCCTTTGTTGATTCTGATTTGGCATCAATTTTGGTTAATTGGTCTGCGCTATTATTGCTTTGGTTAATGGGTCTGTGTTATTATTGGAATGGAGTTTGATTAAGAGGAAGAGACACATATATATATATGCTGGATATGTTGGATTCAGTTTTCGTAGAGATTGTCTGAACAAAAGAATCTAAGTGGTGCTTATTTCTTTTGGAAGTTACTCTTATTTTGTTTTCGTGTAGTGCTTATTCTATTTCAATTTTACTTGGAAATGGAAGCCATCAAGCATTGCGTCTGATTATTCTGCAAGGGATGGCAACAATGCTGGTCATTAGATTCCATGGGTTTGAACTTAGTGTGGTGGTAGTTGGCCATGTTTATTATTTGTAGATCAATTTATTGTGAGCTCACTAGCTCTGTGACCCTGGCCACCCTACAGGTAAAAAATATTTATTACATTTGGGATCGCCAAGGAAGAATTTCATGCAATTACTTGGTTTACCAGCTGGGCGGTAGATGTTGACCGTGGTTGAGATCTTCCTGGAGTTCCTGATGTCAAATTGCATCTAGAGTCAATGTAATTAGTTTGAAATTGTCATAATGTAGATTCATTCTTCAAGTTTTCTTGTAGGAATTTTGGAAATTTGGGTCGGTATTTCATTTTAAGCAATTGACCTAGTTACTCTTTTCATGCCATGACAGTGATAATAAAGAATGTGGTGGAGATGCAAGTGGAGTTGAAGACATTGTGAGGAACATGAAAGCAATTGAAAGTGCAGTCTTGGGGTTTATGTGCAAGCAGATTATTGACATGGAAAGATTGATATGGGCCAAGGAATGTGGTTTAGAAACAGAGTTTGTCATATATGTCCCATCAAGCATTTCTCCTGAAAACCATTTACTGATTACCAGATATACTAATCAATTTTGAGATGCCTTTGTTTTTTCTTTTATGTAAGGTTGTATGATTTCCAATTTTGCTAGAATGTGCTATTGTATGACACTCTTATTCAAGTTTTGAAATGAGGAGTAGAATTCTGAGAATTGCTTGGCAAGTGAATGAAATACATTTACACGATTTCACTTTCATCTCTTCAGTTTGGACTTGGCTAGGGACAATTTGATAATTTTTTTTTTTTTTTGGGATGAAATTTGGTAATTGACATGAGTATTGCAAAAATTTACCTAACCAGGACAAGGTACAATCTGCTTTAGCAGATTGCATACTCACTAGTAGCATTTTAGCCTTCAGAAAAACTAAAGAGGAAAAGCACAAAACAATATCGATCCGATCATAAAACTCTCAAAAAATATGTTTCACTGGTTATAATTTCCTAGTGAAATATGTTCAACTTTATACTGCACATGTAGGTGAGTCTCTAATTTCTTTTGTGAACAGCCTACAATTGATACACTTTGCTTACTTTCCTAACACTTACTTTACATATATAACCAGTTCTTGCTTGTAAAAAATTGTTACTGGCTATAATTTGATTAGCCATTCACCTATTCCATTCTTGAATTTTCTTAAGTTTAGTAGAATCGTAATCTAGTAATCCGCCTGCACTTTTTAGATTGATGCACATGAGTAGATGTGTCACCCTTACCTGAACTCCCATTAGTCATGCTAACTTGAAAAAGGGCTTGGCCACATATACTTCGGCTTTTGGAACATACTCTTATTTTGTTTTCATGTAGTGCTTATTCTATTTCAATTTTACTTGATAAGGAACTTAGTTTTGATAATAAAATGAAATAACCAATTTTTTATTAAATTGTGAAGTCACATTACAAAAATCACATGGCATGTTGCAAAAGAGAATTCACTAATTTATTAAATCATTTCCTTTGGTCCCATTTGTAAACTAAAAACATAATTCACTAATTAAATACAATGCTTATTTTGCAATTTTTAAATAAATTACAATTGTACAGAATAAATTGAATATATTCATGAGCTTAAGTCCTACTACCTATTCAATCTAACACCAACTACCTCTCTGCCTCATTGGTGAACAATACTGCCTATTCAATCTAACACCAACTGCCTCTTTGCTTGATTGGCAAACAATATGTTCAAAATGGTTGAGCTGCAAGTCACTTTGTCTCCATTAAACTATCATATCTTCTAAGAAAGCAAGCAGTGAAGGAAAAAGGCAGGCAAACACCTTCTTTTGTAAAAAATCTGGATAGAAAATAGGCAGGAGCAACCTTGCATCTCGTGACAATTTAATGAAGATGTTCCTTGAGAACATGCTTCAACTGAGAGGTCGAGAAAAAAATGAACAAATCTTTTAGCATGCTAACCCAATTGTCATTATTTTCCTGCAAAAATGAAAAGTTATACATTCAGCAAATACCACATTTAAAAATCAAGCTACAATGTTAATGACCAGTCACCAGAGCAGTCTTAGAAGATATGACAAATAAACCAAAAAAATTCACTAGCCACTAAACACATCTACAGGTATTGCTAATATCAATGCCTCCAATAACTTCCAAAATATGCAAATCAAGATATTTGTATTTAATTCTCTAAGATTAGTATTTGATTGCTGTTCTAAGAATCTTTTGCCTTTCCAATTTCGAATTTCTGATTTGAAACTATCAATCAAACACCAAGACAAACATCAGACATTGAAAAAATAATTAGAACTCAACTTCATCAAGGCGAATGGAGAAATCAATGTTCATCTGCTATTAATTTTCCTTTGTACCTCTTCCACATAAAACTCAAACTTCTCACTCTCTTCAAAACTGGATAGCCAGCTTCAAAGGGTACTATCAATAGTTACCAATTTACATTATCACCAACTACCTACCACTCTACAAGGATCCCATCATCCATAAGAGGCAATTTTACTATCAAAAGTTACAAAGAAAGCACTAGAACTAAATTATCACAAATAATGCCAGTGTTCCTCCCTACGTATATGATCAATAATTATAAGCAGCCTTATATAACTAGCAATTATTTTTTATACATACATAAATTTGATAAGATTAAGACATGGTGTTACTACAACACAGTGATCCACACACTTAAACATTGAAGGGTTTGTTCTTTTCTTGCTTTTCCTATTGATGCGATGTCAAGATGGTTTCTTAAGAGTCTATCAGCTTTGTGGTTTATCATACCAATTAACCAAAATTGGCACCCAAATCAGAATCAACAAAGGAAAATTCTACCAAACCTCAAAATAACACAAACCCAGAAACTAGAATTGAAAACCCAAATCAAAACTAACCAAAGCAATAATAACACAGGCCCATTAACCAAAATTGACACCCAAATCAAAATCAACAAAGAAAAACTCTACCAAACCTCAAAATGACAAAAACCCAGCACTAGAACTGAAAACCCAAATCAAAACTAACCAAAGCAATAACAACACAAACCCATTAACCAAAATTGACACCCAAGTTAGAATCAACATTTCCCATTACCAAAAACAAACGCACAAAGCCGCTAAATAGATTCTTTGACAATGAATTTTAGAATAACCACCTTAGGGAAATAGTTGGCTGGAATAGCCGGAGTAGTGTGCTCAAGAACCACTCCAAGAATAGTTGGACTTCAACGGAGACAAACAAGCAGTTGATTGACACCATCTACTGCTTTTAGAAGATTTCAGAGCATAGTGTGGGTGGTAGTGGGGAGAGAGATTTGTGGGTTTCAGGTAGGGGTGGCAAATGGGCGGATTGGGTCATAAATGGGTTGGGTTATAAATGGGTTGGGTGTGTAATTACCCATTTATCTATTTATAACCCGTTAATATATAAATTAATTATCCATTACCCGCCCAACCCATTTAATTAGTAACCCACTCATTTAACCCATTTAATTAGTATGCAGTGAAACACTGAGAAAAATAAATCTAATAGGACAAGAGAAATAGCACAATTAATGACCAATGGAGCACATATAATTTAAACTAAAAGGGTAAAAAGTTGATTTTTGATAAGTCCCAAGACTCCGCCGCCAGTGACGGCACCACCACCGTCGTCGTCATCGCCGGTGACGGCACTACCACCGTCGTCGTCATCACCGGCGCTCTCCTCCCTCAGTGCCTCTCTCTGCTCTCCCACGGTATTCACCCAATGGTTATTTCCGATTCTCTACATAAGGCTGCTCTCAAAGCCGTCGATGTCCTCACCGCCATGGCCGTCCCTGTCGAGCTCTCCGATCGTGAGTCTCTCATCAAGTCCGCTTCCACTTCTCTTAACAGCAAGGTCGTTAGTCAATACTCCAGTCTCCTCGCTCTGCTCGCCGTTGATTCCGTTCTCTCTGTAGTTGATCCGGCGAAACCCGATATCGTCGATCTTCGAGATATCAAGATTGTGAAGAAACTCGATGGTATCGTGGACAATTCCGAGCTTGTGAAAGGCCTTGTTTTTTACGAGAAAGTGAGTCACGCTTCCGGTGGACTCACTCGTATGGAGAACGCGAAAATCCCCGTCGTTCAGTTCCAGATTTCGCTGCCGAAGACCGATATCGAACAGAGTATTATGGTTTCAGATCATGTGCAAATGGATAGGCTATTGAAAGAAGATAGGCTGTGTTTGTTAGGAGTCTGTTTGGATGATGGGAAAATGTAGGAATTTTTTTTTTTTTTTATTTGACTGAGGGCTGAATGTTTTGGGTTTAAGAAGGTTATATTTTTTATTTAAGTTAGATTTTAGAAGGGTTTAGTGGGTTTTTGTGGGTTTATTTAAATTTAAATTTTAGATGGTTTTAGTGGTTATTGATAAATTTATCCATTTAGACCCATCTAATTAAATAACCAAATGGATCTTTACCCATTTAACCCAAATATTCAAATGGGTTGAGTTAAGACTTATCCAAATAAGGTGGGTAATGGACGGGTTTATGGATATGGATAAAAATTGCCACCCCTAGTTTCAGGGTAATCCGACAGACCAAGCCCGCTCTTGTCAAAACTGGCGAGGCGGAGCAATGGCTGTGCTGGAGGCACAGTTGGGGTTGAGAGGAGCGTCAGAGAGAGGGAGGTAGAGAGAGAAAAACCCTTGGTTGAAGTGAGAGAGTGAGAGAAAAATAAGAGAGGAGAGAGAGTTCGGGCAAGCTTCGGTCTGGGGGCTGTTTAAAAAGAGATGATGTGGCAGTTTTCTATTGGCTGGCGTAAAATGCCTGATTTTACGCCACGCCCTGACCGAACGTTTGGTCAATGTAAAAAGGGAAACCTAAAGTTCAGCCGAAATACCAACAGTTTCAGCACACGAGAGACTCCTTTTGCTAAGGAAGTCAACAATAGTGGCCAAGCAATCCATGCAACATTTAATGCATGAGTGTGGTATTTCTTCACGCAAGTTCATATGCTGAATTGCATGTCTTTGACTTTGTTGATCAAGCCATACTTTCTAACATAGGCATGCATCCATTTATTGCCTATACAGTCATACATTTCGGCTATGCATGAATATAGTTCAAGTCGGTGTTGTTCCTTGCTGTTTTCTTTGACAATTAATACAAGATAGCATTTAATGCTTGCTTGTAATGTCATTCCACCGACAATAAAATTCAAGCCATTTCAACAAGGAACTTAATTAAGATATCCAGATAAGAGCTAGAAAATGTTATTACTAATTTTTATATTAAAAAATTGCAAAGTGATCGATATGTTAATAAATGTTAAAATTTCTATCAATTTCACTTACAAAAATTTCTATGTGACCCCTGTCCATCAAATGGACAAATGCCGATGGCCCATCCATGTACGTGAAACAAGGATCCTAAAATAACCGATCGAAAAAAGGGCAAAGGCAGTGCATAGCAGGAATAAGCTCAATATTGTTGCAAAGTCCTAGGGCGGTAAATGAACCAAGTCGATCATGAACAATTTGGACTCAGCTTGATAAAAAACTCGTTTATGTTTGTTTGTTTATAAATAAATCAAGCTTGAACCTTAATTTTAGGCTCGTTTAATAAACAAGCCAAGCCCAAGCAAAAAAATTAGTTCACGAACAAGCTCGTGAGCTATTAGACTAGATACAAAACAAATCAAGCGTAGACTCATTTATAAGTTTATAAGTGTTAACTAAATATACTCATTACACATATCTTAATAATGACATGACTAACATTGGACCACTACCCATTACTTTAATTATTTCCTTGCCTCTAAACTGACAAAGAATCACTTTAGACTATAGTTACATTCAAAAATAAATTAGTTAATTAAATGGGCCACTTATGATCATTCCCCATCAATCATTTAAAGTAAAGTTATAAAACATATTAGTATTTTCTCATTCATAATAGTTACAAACAAGTATTTTTCTAGTTCTTCACCATCTAACGTGAATATAAAAATTGTATTTTAAGTATTTGCTGAAACTGTAGACAAAGAATGATGAATGAATGAATTTAATTATATAAATTTTTAATTCGAATAGTGGCTAATCATAACTAGGACTAGACACATGATAAAATGAGTATACAATTTTTTTTTTTCTTCTTAATTTTAGAGATTTAAGCATTTGATAAGGAAATTTTTTTTTAGATCTCAAGCTCAAAGCTTGACCGAAGCTCGAGTTTGAGTTTGATATTAAGTTCGAGCTTGGCTTGACTAATTAATCAAACCAAGTCAAGTTCAAACTTTTTAATTTTCTCACAAATTCAAGTTCAAACACTATTTATAGACTTGTCACAATCTCAAGCCTTAAGCTTAAACTTTTTACTTTTTTAATAAGCCAAACTTAAACATACAGATTACCGCCCTACGACAGACAAATGACTCCACACGCATCAAGCCAAAGTTTGATGCTTCTCAATTTAATATACACGTGATTCGTACACTGGCCACACTGCAGAGCAGAAAATTTTTTACCTCATGAGTGTGAAAACTGAAACGCAGAAACACTGCACCCAGTATTACTTTTCACATTCTCATAATTACTCATGCCATTGACTCCGTAGAATAAAATTTTTTATTGGAAAACGCGCTTTCAGCATTGGGTATTTTAACGGAGAATGCTTGTCATCGTTATCCCATCTTTGATTGTGAAATTAATCATTATTCCCATTTCGCCATGACAATGATCACACTCACGGGTGGAAGGTCCTTCAAACTTCTTCTTCTTCATGCATTTTTACTTATAATGCTTTCAGCGCACTTCAGTCCAGCCCTTGGATTCATTTCAGGGGTTGGAGTCGGAGATGCTAACAACATCAGGTGTATGGATGGAGAGAGACAAGCACTCCTTGAGTTCAAAAAAGGCCTCGTTGATGACTCTGGCAGACTCTCTTCGTGGCAGAGCGGCGACGAAAATAAGAATTGCTGCAATTGGGAAGGAGTTCGCTGCAGCAACCTAACCGGCCATGTACTTGAGCTTCATCTTAGTTCTTATCCATATGATGGAAGTGGAATGAAACCTTTCGGAGGTATGATTAGTTCTTCACTGCTTGAGTTGCCTTATTTGACATTTTTGGATCTTAGTTTCAATAATTTTAATCAGAGCTATATGCCAAAGTTCATCAGTTCTCTCAGTAACTTGAAACTTCTCGATCTTTCTGAGGCCAATCTCAGTGGACCAATTCCACATCATCTTCAGAACCTTTCGCACTTGCAACAACTCGATCTCAGTGGGAATTATTGGAAAAATATTGAAAATTTGGAATGGCTTTCTCATCTGTCTTCAATAGAAGACCTTGTCCTAAGTGATACGAATCTCAGTATAGCCAATGATTGGTTTGAAGTTGTGAGTAGTCTCCCTAATTTAAAAACCTTGAGAATGCAGTTTTGTGATTTACCTCCAATGAGTCTTTCATCTTTTCCCCGTTTCAAGGATTCGAAATTTTTTGCTTCTCTTAAAAGCCTATATCTCAGTCAGAACCAACTTGTCCACATTCCAAAATCCTTAGGGAATATATGTACTTTACGTGAATTGAACTTGGGGTCAAACCATCTCAATGGACAATTAGTTGAGCTTATCACTAACTTGTCTGGATGTGCAAAAGACTCATTAGAAATTTTGGATTTATCAGACAATCAAATTACGGGATCGTTGCCTAATTTTGCAATATTTCCGTCCTTAAAAGAAATATATCTTTTAGTGAACAAATTAAATGGGACTTTGCCGAAAAGCATTGGAAACCTATATAAACTTGAGGTTTTGTTTGTTGATTTCAATTTTTTAGAAGGTGTTATCTCTGAATCTCTCTTCTCCAATCTCTCCAAATTACAAAATTTAGACTTGTCTAATAATTCTCTTTCTTTGGAATTCAGCTTTGATTGGGTTCCCCCTTTCCAACTGAAATATATACTTTTGACGTCTTGTAATTTAGGGCCTAGATTTCCTAATTGGATTCTAACTCAAAGGAATGTTTCCTTCCTTGACATCTCTGATACTAAAATTTCAGATACCATCCCAGCAGAGTGGTTAGCAGACCTGCCTCCTACATTAAAACTTTTAAATCTTTCTAACAACCATATATATGGGCGGTTACCAAATGTGTCAACAAAAGGATTGAATGAACTTGCAATTGATTTGAGTGCTAACAGTTTAGAGGGTCCGCTACCACATTTTCCAACAAATCTCACAATCTTGAATCTCTCTAAAAATCAATTTTCAGGGTCTATCTCTTCTCTTTGTAAAATCAATGGTCAATTGTTGGCTTACCTAGACCTATCCCATAATAGATTATCTGGAAGACTTCCTAATTGTTTTATGCAATGGCCCAAGCTACTCATTTTGAATTTAGCTGGCAACCACTTCTTTGGGGAAGTTCCAAGCTCTTTGGGCTCGTTGTCTGTGCTCAACACGTTGAGTCTAAATAATAATAATTTCTCTGGAAACTTACCTTCGCCCCTGAGAAATTGCAGTTCCTTGATAGTTATGGACATGAGAAATAATAGATTTTCTGGGAACGTACCAGCATGGATTGGGGAACGCCTACCAAGCTTGATTTTTCTATCTTTACGTTCCAATATGTTCAATGGAAGCATACCATTGCATTTGTGTTGGTTAAAAGATTTGCAAATCTTGGACCTCTCTATAAATGACATATCCGGAACTATACCACAATGTCTCAATAATTTCACAGCCATGGCTCAGAAAGGAAACTTTGACTTTGAAAGTATGATTCCTTATTCATATGAAAATGATGGCGCCTTAAATGTGCAATTTTATTTTGATAGTATAATGGTTGAGTTGAAAAGAAATGAGTATGAGTACCATGGTACAAATCTTGGACTGCTGAAGATCATTAACCTTTCAAGTAACAAATTGATCGGGAAACTTCCAAGTGAAATCTTCAGCCTTTTGGATTTGATTTCACTCAACGTATCAAGAAACAACTTGATTGGAGAAATTCCTCAAATGATTGGTCAGTTGAAGCAGCTAGAATCACTTGATTTGTCAAAAAATCAATTTTCAGGTGAAATCCCATCTAGCATGTCGGAGTTAAACTTTTTGAGCATTCTGGACTTATCTTACAACAATTTGTCTGGGAACATTCCTTCAGGCACTCAAATCCGGGGTTTCAATGCATCTTATTTTATTGGAAATGGGGCACTTTGTGGACCTCCACTCACACAGAAGTGTCCAGGTGAAGAAACTCCAAACCGAAGTGAAGTGACTACTAAAGATAATGAAGAGAATGGAGATGAATTGGAAAAATGGTTTTATGTGGGAACAGGATTTGGATTTGCTATGGGGTTTTGGGGAGTTTGCGGTTCTTTGGTGTTAAAGCGTTCTTGGAGACATGCTTATTTCTTGTTATCGGACAACATGAAGGATTGGCTTTATGTAACAATAACAGTGAACATTGCAAGACTACAAAGGAAGATTCAGAGGCAGGGATGACCACTTTGTCTGTAGAGGTTAGCAAGGTAATGTAATATGTATATCAATCTTTTATATATGCTATGGGCAGCAATTAATTTATCCTTCTCATATATATATTACCCTAAACCAAACGTAACTGCTAAAATCATTAATCTATTTCAATTTTAGTGTTTTGTTTCCACCTTATCTCACAATTTCTTGATTTTGCCGCACATGCCAAGATGTATATTTTCATATATAGTGGTGCTTAAGGCTATATACTTAATCCGCATGGTAAATTTCAGTTTGCATGAAGTAGTTCTACTTCTAATTCTATATATTTAGTGCATCAAGACTGATGGTTTTCTTTTATCTTTGGTGCTAATATCAGGAGTTGCTGCTGCTGGTGCTCGCGTCAAAATAAGTGTCAGAAACACCGTTTGTAACATTTGTGTGGGTGTGGATCTATATTATGCTTTGTTTCATCGCCTTTCTCAGCATCGTCATTTCGTTAGTAGCTACCTCTATTCAATTAAGCAAGTTAATTTACAAAGAGAAATTGTGTAATTTGAATCTAGTTTAATGTTTGAGTGTTACCATCCTGGATTATTTGCACTGTTACCTTTGTTGTTTCATATATATATATATAGTGCGTGTGTTTTTGATTTATTTTCTTATCAAATGTTTGAATTTGTCAACAAGTTATTTGATACAAATTGGGAAGAGGTTTTGATTGATAAAAAGAATTTTATGTATGTTTATATATACACACACCTATACTAAATTTTTTTTCCCTTTCACAAATAGATAATAATAAATAATTAAAATATAGTTAGAATTATATTATTTGACTTAATTAGATAGACTAATTTTAATTTCCTTTTATAAATTTATAGAAATTAGATTGACTAACCTTGCATTATTAAAAATTATATATAATTTTTAATATGAAATAGACTATCGTATTTGCCAATAAATTACCCAAAAAAAAAAAATTACAATTCTAATCTTAAATATAAAAATATTTTTATCACGTATACATATAAACATATATAATATTAAATAATATTATATGGGCAAAATCATAACTTACTTTCTCTAACTTTGTCTTGTTTTCATTTTTGTCCCTATAATTTCAGTTTTAATGTTGCGGTAACTTAAATATGTTTTCAATGCAACTCTTCTATCTATATCACTGTTAAGGCTCATAAAATAATGTAGTTTTGCTTTGATACAAAATATAAATTGCATCTTTATTGAGCTTTCTGTCATTTACTACAAATCAGCAGGAATTATTTATTTTTATCAGAAATTACCAAATAAAAAAGAAGTGGAAGTGAGAGTAATTATTAATGAGAGAGAGAGAGAGACAGAGAGAGAGAGAGAGAGAGAGAAAAGAGAGCCATTGACTGAAAGTTTTTAAGCGATGAATGAAGAGAACCAAGTGTGTATATTAAGAGCATCCATAATATCTACAAAACCTAAGGCAACAGCATATTGAAATTCTGCTACGCAAAAAAATTTGAAAAGAACAGCACCCTCTCTCACACACGCACACAGATACTTCAGCATATATAAACCAAATAGATTATTAAATAACTACATCAATGAATGGCTAGTAAACTATAAATACCCTGTGCAATGCACAATTAAATAACAATATCCATACAACCAAAAGCTCAGATGCACACCAACGTGAAACTCATATTAAACCAACCGAGTAAACTTCATTCCAACTGACCAAGAATAAAAGAGAGATATTGAAGTGAGAAGCCTTTCATAGGATAGACGTTACTCGAACTGAGTTATCAGCTGATCCAGTCAAGAAGATGGGCAAAGTTGGGTGCCAATCAACCGTTGTTATAGCAGCAGTGTGTGGAAGAGTTCTCAACCCATTTCTTTGACCACGAACCTGAGCCAAGTTAAACAAACGATAAATTAAATTAGAATAATCAGTATGGCTGAAAATCAGCATTTGTAATTCTGGTCAATATATTGATCAGATTCAGGGTTAATAGCAAGTCAACTCTGATTGCCATAGATTAAAGAACAAATGAAAACCACCGACATTGTGTACACTTCGACGTGTCTTCATGCACACATAGGCACAGGCACACACATATGAGAATGAGAAACAAGAAGGGTGGGCTGGGCGAGAGATCAACCTGATATATAGGTGCTCTTACTGAACCAGATGTCACCAGTAGCCTCCTCCCATTAGCATCTAACGCCATTTCATGTCTGCAAAGTTTTGAGCTCTCAGCGTCACAGAACCTACAGAATGGAAAAGAATCAAGTTATCAAGGTTCCTTCTGTTGACTATAATACAACAATATAGAAGATGCAACTATAATAACAAATACCAGAACATGACAGATTTTTACAGGGCAACAGCATAAAACAATATGTGCAAAGGCAGTACCAACATTATAAAAAAGTAAAGGGTTCACCACCGGGAAAGTGAGGGAGACGGATTATGCACAGCACACGATCCTCCACAAAAATTAGCGGAATCAAATAAATGTTATAGTTATTTTAGTATTTATGTGATTTCAATCTTCCATGAACCTTCACTAGTTATAAAACCAATGAATTAGGGGCGGAACTAGGATTTTATGAACGCGCACGGGGGTGGGGAAATTATAGCAAGTACAAAATTGAACTAATGTAGTGGATTAGGCAAATTATGACCATGGCCCCACCATAGCGCCTATATCTAATAACATAAAGGTCCTATGATATTGAACAACATTATAATTCCATAATCCTCCAATTTGAAATATAAGTAGTATAATATCCTAGTTCCACAACACATCATTGAGTACATAGAAAGCATTTAATGAATCTCACTTTTTGTGAAAGTTCAAGAACTATGATGACAGTCAAATGTCAGAACCCAGCTAATCTTAACCAATATATTCTTTTCCTAAGGATAATAGTCTTAACCAAAATTCACTTTAGATAACAGAGTGCCAGCAAAACAAATACCTACTACAGTTTCTTGACCATAGGACTTGACCTTGGTTTTGCAAGCTCGATTCAAAAATCTAACACCAAAAAACAAATTCTGTGAGGGTTATATTAGCATAATATGGCAAAACCTCAAGCTATATAAAGTTCAAAGAAAAAACTAAGCTGTATTTAGAGATCTCTGCCGAAATTTGAATTGAAAACCAAGATATACTTGCCTTTCTCATCAGGCCCAAAAAGAAGAGAGCTTATCGCAGAATCATGTGCAGGCCACCCAGTAATTTGTAGACCAGCAGCCATGTCTTTGACAAGTTAAGGGGTATGCATAATAATGCGGATATTTCTGCTCAGGCACCCTCATCCATGATTATTGGGCAACATTTTCTTTTCATTAACCATTTAATTTTCCATCAAATGACTAGGTTAACCCCCCAGTTAAGATACAAGTAAGCCTCCGAAATGCACTTAAAAGGGCCAGGTTAGCAGAAAAGGAGTTTATGTCTTCTTAAGTATGTGCAACCACAAATTTTAAAACCAAAGGCTTTTGTTTTCACATGAAAACTCGATAACCACTAAAATGCAGATTAAGAAACCAGGTCATATAATCATTAAAAGGATACCAAACATGTGAATCATTCCATCGGTAGCAGAAGCTGCTTAAATCTTCCCATTGTGATTGAAGCATAAAGAAGTTATTGCAGGTGGATCTTTACCAAGAGGATGGACTGTCTTCACGAAAGGCAAAGATCATTAAGGGATAAAATAAAAGCTAGCAGCTGAGTGCAAAAATAAAGTTCTAAGACAAACAGTCACGAACCACAGCCTTCCAGGTTTTCATGTTCCAGACAGGTTATAACTTGAGCCATTCCTACAAAGAAAATGAGTTCCTATTAATCTATTGCACCAGTAGAAAGCACAATAAAATTGATAAAATAAGAAAAACTAAAAAAATGGTAAATAATTGAAAAGAAAGATAAACCCACGTTCAATCTCCTGAAAATTGCATGATTGGGAGATCAGGGTCCATAAGAAACACTCCCAATGGTTTAACCAATACTAAAGTCATTTCAGCAGCACAATGCAAGCATAATGCTCCTTTTCTCTTTTTATTCAATTATTATTCTTAATTTATTATTGAAATTTTACACATGCATCCAATGGGTCTTGAACTCTAAACCGTAAACTCCATCCCATTCCTTGAATTTTTTTTTTTTATTCTTTTTTTTTTTGTGGGCCGGGGGGGGGGGGGGGGGGGGGGGGAGTAGAGGTGTTATTGAAAAGATCTCCAAGCGACCACAGAATGTCGTATTTTAACTCTCTTTGCATCAACATTCCATGCTTTAATGCCTCCATCAGCTGTGCCTATGAGAAGCTTTTGTCAAAAAGAACCACAAAACTTAAAAGAATGAATTTCGATCTCAAATAATCAACATCATTCAATATCAAACCATATATGCAGTCACTCATAAAGGCCAATTTACATACCAAGCGGTCAGATTTACACTCCCAGTCAAGTGTGACATGATCTCTGCCCCACAATAAATGGTCGCATTTCTTGATGCCGGAGTCGAAGAGTCATACTGAAAGATTTTGAAGTTTGAAGAATGGTTAACAATGGCGGATCACAGAGATAAAAGAGAGAGAGAGAAAACAGAAAAAGAAAAAAAGGAGAAGAGAAAATGGTTTCTATTTGATCAAGCTTAATCTGAATACATTAGCACCTACTCTATTTATAGCTTAAGTACAACACAGATTGAACATTCCAGAATTACAACTGCTCTTAACAGATTCATAACTAGTTGCACTTTATGCTCCGTAAATTTAGGAGCGTAAATTCAGGAGTGACAGCCTGGCTGGATTGACGGTTATTGCTGGAACTGTAACTGCAACACAGAGTGCTCTAAGAACCTTGCGTACTCACTGTACAGAGAACTTCTGGAAGAGACGACACCGTTTCGCACTTAAAGAAGCTGTACATAAAACGACATCGTTCTAATAACTTGAACGACACCGTTTCCTCATTTAACTCAGCTTCACTTAAAATAAGACATAAGACAGCACCGTTTATACTTCTTCTTCTTCTATTTTCAATTTACGTTTCTGAGTTTCAGTGCTTACTTCAACATCCCCCCTCAAAACCATGGGGTCAATGGACACCATGATTTTGGAGCGAAGAAAGGCAAAACGGGAAGAAGACTCTTGGTAAACACATCAACTAGTTGATCACTCGTGGCAATATACTTGACCTGAAGATCCTTTCGCAACACCTTTTCTCGAACAAAATGGTAGTCGACCTCCATATGTTTGGTGCGCGCATGGAAGACAGGGTTTGAGGCAATGGCAAAGGCAGAGACATTGTCACACCAGAGCTTAGGAGGAACAGGAAGAAAAACCCCAAGGTCTCTCAACACTTGGCGAAGCCAATAGAGCTCAGCAGCAGTGGTGGCCAACGCTCGATACTCAGACTCAGTGGAAGATCTAGAGATGGTGTCCTGCTTCTTTGCACTCCAAGTAATAGGATTGTAGCCTAAATAGACAATGTAGCCAGTAATGGAGTGTCTATCATATGGGTCCCCTACCCAATCCGAGTCAGAGAAGGCAGAGAGAGAAAGAGGGCCAAGTTGAAAAAATACACCATGATGCAAGGTACCATTCACATATCTCAGAATTCTTTTAGCAGCAATTAAATGTATATCAGTAGGATTGGACATAAACTGACAAACTTGTTGGACTGCAAAACTGAGATCTGGCCTAGTGAATGTTAAATAGTGTAAAGAACCAACCAAACTTCGAAACTCATGAGGGTGAGAGAGCAGGGTACCATCTGTAGGAGATAATCGAGTATTAGGAGCACAAGGGGTACGTGCTGGTTTGGAAGTGTGCATATGAACTCTGAGAAGCAAATCCTGAGCATACTTGGTCTGAGTCACAAATAACCCTTTAGAGGTTCTGAGGATTTGAAGACCCAGAAAGTAACTTAGAGGGCCTAGATCCTTAAGCTCAAAAACAGCACTGAGTTATGCAATTAGAGAGGTTAGAAACTGAGGACTATTGCCTGTGAGGACTATGTCATCAACGTAGACAAGAAGAAATGCCACCAGGGTACCATGTCTAAGTGTAAATAAGGAGTCTGAGAGAGAAGCTTGAAACCCCATATGAAGCAATTGGGTTGAAAACCTCTCAAACCAGGCTCTAGGAGCCTGCTTTAGACCATAGAGAGACTTAAGTAGTTTACAAACATGATTAGGATGAGCTGAGTTAACATAGCCAGGAGGCTGAACCATATAAACATCCTCTCTCAGAAAACCATGTAAGAAAGCATTACTTACATCAAGTTGTTTAAGAGGCCAAATGAACTGGACAGCCAGAGAGAGAATGATCCTCACAGTGGGAGGTTTGATGACAGGACTGAAGGTCTCCTCAAAGTCAACCCCAAATTGCTGATGAAATCCCTTGGCCACCAACCGGGCCTTATATCTACTTATAGAACCATCACTGTTGTGTTTGAGCTTATAGACCCACTTGCAGCCAACCAAATTCTGTGAAGGAGAGGGAGGCACCAAAATCCAAGTACCCTGCCTTTGAAGAGCATTAAATTCATCATCCATGGCAGAGCACCATTGGGGATGTTGAGCTGCAATTTTATAGGTTGGAGGTTCTGTAGTGGTGTAATCAGGTTTGGGAGAGGAACTTGATTTGGTGGACTGTGAACACTGCTTAGAGCTAGGCTGAGGACACTTAGCAACAGTATGTGTAGTAGTAGCTGTAGCATGAAGAGCTTTAGGCTTATAAATCCCATCCTTGGACCCAGTGATCATAGGGTGAGCATTGACAGTAGCAGGAGCTTGGGAATCAGCTGTGGGAATGGTAGTATGAACCTGTGAACCAGCTATAGGAATAGGAGCAGGTATAGGGTGAGGTGGTGAGGTAGATGAGGTAGAGACAGGACTGGATTGGGACTGATCAGGAGCATTAGGAAGAGAAGATTGGGATGAGAAATTAGGTATAGGAGTAGGAGTAGAGTGAGTAGGGCTAGGCTGTGATAGAGTGAAGACAGAGTTAAGGGGCTGAGTTGCAAAAGGGAAAATGACAGGACATTGTGTGGAAAACTGAACAGAAGATGTAGGTGGAGGACCAGTGGTTAATGACTGAGGTGTAAAGAATTCAAGTTCATTGAAATGAACATGTCTTGAGATGTAAATCCGAGAGGTTTGAGGGTGTTGACAGATATAGCCTCTGGTATGGGCTGGATAACCAAGGAAAATGCAAGGTGTGGTGTGTGGTTGTAATTTGTGGGAATTGTAAGGCTTTAGTAAGGGAAAACAAACACAACCAAAGGATCTGAGATGTGTGATATCAGGTTTGGATTTAAAAAATAGTTCCCAAGGTGTCAAATTCTTAAGGAGAGGAGTAGGAAGTCTATTTATGATATGCACAGCTATAGAGACAGCATATGACCAGTAGGAGGGTGGCAATTGAGAGTGAGAAAGCATGGTAAGAGCACACTCAATGATATGTCTATGCTTCCTCTCAGCCACCCCATTTTGTTGGGGTGTGTGAGGACAAGAAAATTGGTGAATAATGCCTTGTGTGGAACAGAAGTGTTTGAAAGCATTAGAGGTGTATTCCCCACCATTATCAGTTCTTAAGACCTTGATTTTAGAGTCAAGTTGAGTCTCAACAGTAGCTTTAAAAAATTTGAAAATATCAAGGACATCAGACCTATGTTTAAGCAAGTAAAGCCAACTGAATTTAGAATACTCATCAACAAAAAGAAGGTAATATTGAAAATCATTAGTGGATGTAACAGGTGCTGGACCCCAAACATCAGAGTGCACTAACTCAAGAGGTTTTGAAGCATGAAAAGTAGAAATAGGAAATGAAAATTGATGCATTTTGCCACTCAAATAGTGTTTAAAATGAGGAAGTTCATTATTACTGTGTGATGGACAAGAGATTTTCAAAGAAGATAAAGCAACATCAAGGACTTTATTACTTGGATGGCACATTCTATGGTGCCATAAAAACCAATTATTTGCTTTATTTACAGGAAAAGCAGCAGGAAAAAGAGATTCAGTAGAAATAGGTTGCTGTTTTGAAGATGACTTAGGATTGACATGTGGAAGAGAGCTGATGAAGTTCTTGAAGTAGATAGGGTAAACCCCATTCTCACTCAAGCCCTTGTAAAGGAGTCTCCCCGTAGGAATATCCTGGATTTTAATTTGATTTGCATCAAAATAGCAAGAACAGTTATTATGTAGGCAGAATTTATGAACTGAAAGTAAATTCATTGCAATTCTTGGCACATGAAGGACATTTTTAAGGATGAAATTATGGTATTTAGTGTGTAAGGTAGTGTTACCTATATGGTTGATACGCAAAGACTGACCATTTCCCACAGTGACTTGCTCAGGTCCTTTATACTGAGATTGATTGGAGAGATTGTTGAGATTAGCAGTGAGGTGATCGAAAGTTCCAGAATCAGCAAGCCAGGGATCTTGGTTGCTGGTAAGCACTGCATTAAATGCACTTGCCATGGCAGCAAGCTTGGTAGGAGGATTTTTACCTTGATAGGCAAAATCCATCCTATAGTAACAATCCAGTGCTCCATGTCTAGATTTGCCACAAATCTGACAGCTTGGACGTTCATGCTTGAAGCCTTGAGAGGAGTTTTGTGAAAAAAAAATTTGAGGAGTGAAATGTGGAGATCATTGTGGAGAAAAGTGAGGTGCCTGTGGTGATGAGAAAAGTTGCTGTCCACCACTAAAATGTGGCTGTCCTCCTCCAAAGTTATTATACCTACCACCTCCTCTTCCTCTATTAGAGTGGTTTCTTCCTCTTCCTCTACCAGAACCATGATTCTGTGTGCTGCTACTAGCTTTACCATTAGAAGCAAACATAGCTAGTGAGTGAGAAACTGAATCAAGATGATCAGTCATAGCTTGTTCTTCACTCTGCAGCATAATGGCAAGTTGTTCATAGGATATAGGATCACCCCTAGTCCGAATTGCAGAACAAAAATGTGCAAATTCCCTAGGAAGTCCTCTAAGTACAATACAAATCAGTTCTTCATTGTTTACAGCCACTCCCACAGCTAGGAGCTTATCACGTGCAACCTTGATCTTCTGTAGAAAAGAGTTCACTGATTCATTCCCTTTCTTGATACCTTGAAGTTCAAGCTTAAGGTTCAATATATTGGCTCTTGATGTAGAAGTGAATCTCTGTTCAAGAGTATTCCAAACTTCTCTTGAGCTAGTAATACCAACAAGTGAAAACACTTGTGGAGTAAGAGTTGAATTTATCAAGGAAAGGAGTGCCTTATCCCTGATTCTCCAAGATTGGAAATCTGGATTAACAACTGAAGTTGTATTTGATGCATCAAGTACAAAAGGTGATGGCTTTGGTGCTGTGCCATCAATGTGTTCTACTAAGGAATAAGCCTCAAGTATGGTAAGCAGTTGATGCTTCCATGGAATGTAGTTGGTATAGTCAAGCTTGATTGACATGAGATTGGACATGTTTGAGAGTAATAATAGTGGTGATTGTATGGAGGTTGAAGGAGTTGGAACTGTATGGACAGGAGCTGTGTGTGTGGATTGAGTAGTATCTGTTTGAGTTGTTGAAGCCATAGATCAATAGCTCTGATACCATGAAAGATTTTGAAGTTTGAAGAATGGTTAACAATGGCAGATCACAGAGATAAAAGAGAGAGAGAGAAAACAGAAAAAGAAAAAAAGGAGAAGAGAAAATGGTTTCTATTTGATCAAGCTTAATCTGAATACATTAGCACCTACTCTATTTATAGCTTAAGTACAACACAGATTGAACATTCCAGAATTACAACTGCTCTTAACAGATTCATAACTAGTTGCACTTTATGCTCCGTAAATTTAGGAGCGTAAATTCAAGAGTGACAGCCTGGCTGGATTGACGGTTATTGCTGGAACTGTAATTGCAACACAGAGTGCTCTAAGAACCTTGCGTACTCACTGTACAGAGAACTTATGGAAGAGACGACACTGTTTCGCACTTAAAGAAGCTGTACATAAAACGACATCGTTCTAATAACTTGAACGACACCGTTTCCTCATTTAACTCAGCTTCACTTAAGATAAGACATAAGACAGCACCGTTTATACTTCTTCTTCTTCTATTTTCAATTTACGTTTCTGAGTTTCAGTGTTTACTTCAACACATACGTCCATATCCTTTGTTTTAAATGTGTGGAGAATAATAAGGAATCAACTTGAAGTCAGCCCATAATTAGAAATTTAAAAAAAGGGACATGCACCAAGCCTTTTCTGGCATGCTCAACAACCAAGGTAGTCACAACTCAAATCAATAACCCATCTATGCAGGATAAATCTAGAAAAGCGGCACCGACTGATTGGACTTGTGTGACCCAAAAATGTCTCCTAAAAATCATGGTATTCCAGAAATTAGAGACACTCCAATAAAGAATAGCTTAGACATACAGGTAAAGAACAAAATGTCTTTGTAGAAAGGATTAAGGAGAAAGGTACAAATTGATAAATGAAAATGATCTAAATCTAAAAACTTCAAATTTTGAAATAGGGATTTATCAGATATTTTACCTGAAATTCTACTTTAACTTCTGGAAATTCTTCTTCTATGTGAACTTCCCTCCATTTTCTGCCACATCAAATTCAATAATTACTTTACCAGCAATGAGTTCATAAATATTTTCAGCATTGCTTGCTATACATATTTTCTGCATATTTTGAAATATGGATTAATGTACATTCTACATTGCTTGCCATACATATTTTCTGCATATTTTATAGTATTACATTTTTTGGGCTTCTGGGCCTCCTGGCATAGTGAAGTTTCTTTGCTGAATACCTTGCAACGTGAACAAGGCCGAACTCTAGGCCTAGGCCTAAGCCTAAGGTGTAAGATCCCACATGACCCATTCTTATCCTGTCAGGTCTTATGATACACACACATAATAGCATATTAAATTCACAACTTAAAACTAAAATCAAGCTAAAAAAAAAATTCTATATTCATAATATTTTCATAATAGATCAAAGGTAATAAGTTGTTACTGATTCTAATTTAAACTCACAATTAAAATTACTTTTGTACCTATCTGTAATAACCAATAACAACTTGTCACTTGAAATTTGTTATAAAAATGTTGTGAAAATATTAATGACGTATCATTTATCTAAAAGATAAGCCGAATCAAATAATTTTTTGAAAATTACATTTATATAAAAAATAAAGATAATAGAAAAAGTGTAATTGCCACAAAAAAAAAAAAAAAGAAAAAAAAGAAAAAGAGAAAAAGAAGAAGTAAGCATACCAAAAATTAAAAACTATCAAATAAAAAATTATGTTTATTGCCAACACAACTCATTTATCCTATGTGGGACCCAACATGTCCTTTTTTTTTTTTTTTTTTGAGAAGAAGTTCATGTCTTATTCATTAAGGGAGGCTATTAAGATAAGCCTAAAATATAGGCGCAATGTCTAGTAGTACATTTTCCATCCACACTAAAAAATAACAAAAAATGTGCAAATTGATAAATCTTGCAAGTTAAAGAATGTACTATAGAGTTACAATGCCTTACGTAAATACACATTCATGGACATAATTGCAAATATTTGAAACCACAAAAAGAATACTTGAAACTTGTGCGACCTGTTAAAGTTTAGGTGTAATTTTGGAAGTTTTGAGACAATCACGATCATCTACAGGTTTTGAGGATTTCATTTTGTCTTTCTGATGGTTTTGGCGCCATTTTAGTGGTTTTATGGATTATTTAGTCAAGTTAGAGTTTTTCACTTTTTTAATTTTTAATTTTATTTTTATTTTGGAGATTTGAAGATTATTTTATTCAATTTATATGTTTCACGGGAGGGGGGGGGGGGGGGGGGTATAACGGTAATTTTGAAGGTGTTGAAGGTGTTTTGATTAGTTTAGAGACCGTAAAGGTATTTTTGTCATTTTATAATTTTTAAGGGTTTTTCAATCATGAAAGTTTTACAGGAGCACTTTTTAGGTTGTGAAGGTATTTTTTTGTAGTGTGTGGATCCACACATTATATGGAACAAGTTTTTTCCCCAATGTAAAATATTATTATCCCTAAAGGGGCCATTTTTCCTAGTTAAAGGAAAATGATTTTGATTTGACCAAATTTTTTGCTGTCCCAATTGATTAGAAATAAAGAAATTATTTTCTCTTAAAAATAAATTTTATGTTGAAACAAACTAACCTAATTCTCTCATGCCACACTGTTCTTAACATAAATATACCAAATTAAAGAGTAATGTTTGGGGCATTTTTTTTTTTTCATAATATTTTTATCTTATTAAGGTGATAAATTATTATTAGAATAATATTATTTTTATAAGAGCCCGTCATTAATAACTCTCTTAGGGCAATATGTACCAATTATATCTGACCATGTGTGAGATTTTTTTTTTCTTACCGAAACGAATTATATTCCAAACACTAAGTCTAATACCACAATAAATTTTAGATTTGATAAGTTGGTAGGTTGTTATAGGTATTTGGTGGTATGCCATTTATTTAATTTTTTATTATAAACTTTGATTTATTTTATAATAAAAATAAAAATAATATGTAACAAGTTGTTATTTATGAAATATAAAATGAAAACCAATGTGACGGGTAGTGAAGTGAACAAATAATTTTGTATATTTGTGTAATAATTATTTGCGTATAAAATGATATTAAAGCATGATCCCATGTTTTCCATTAAAAAATAATAATAAAAAAGAAAAAGAAAAAAGAGAGCATGATCCCATGCGAAAAGCAACCTTGTACTACTTACAATTGATCACATCAACCGTGATACTTGGAATTTAAGGCAGCGTAGCAAGGAAGTCTAGTCCACATTATCATTGGCTCAAGTCAAGCTGTCATGCATCAAGCCAAAGTTCTATGCTTACGCATTATTGCTTTCCTAATTTGAAAAATGTACGGTAACTATCTTTTTTATTTTTTGACTTTCTCCAATGTAATTCATATTTTCCCAACGTGATTCATATTTCATGCAATAAAAAAGTTATATTTACGATATTTTCATAACAAATTTTAAGTGATAAGTTGTTATTGGTTACTATGTATAGGCAAAAAAAGTAATTTAACTTATAGATTCAAATTAGAACCAATAACAATTTACTACCTATGATTTGTTCTAAAAATATTATGAATGAAATCTCCAACTTCCCAATGTTAGACTTCATGTTCAACCAACCAATATCGACCACTTGTCCTCTCTTTTTTTTTTTTTCCTTATTTTAGGATCCATTTGTAATCCGCTTATTTTGTTGAAACTGAAAACTTTTTATTGAAAAGACTGTAGAGAAAAGTAAAAGTTAGCTGAAATAGTACCGTGAAACCCATGAATAGTACTAAAAAGTGCAGTAGGACCCATGAATAGTAGCAAAAATAAACTGAATAATAAAATAAGTTGGGAAAAATAATTTTTTCCAAACGAACACTTAAGGAAGTAAATGAAAACCCCAACTTAACAAAACTAATCAAATCATCCTCGGTTAATTTTTAAAGTTAAGCATTTGACAAGAGTGTGAAACCCAAAAACATTACATCATTTGGTAAGTAGTTTTTACTTTCCTATAAATTCCTGAAGTTGACAATACTTATGCCATACCCATATACGTTCCTTTTCCCCTGCACCATTGGCCATTAGGTGTGTGTTTAAAGGGAAGTGCCTCTCATTGTTATCCCATCTTTCATTGTGTAATTAATCATTATTTTTACCAGCAATGACAATGATCATGTTCACGGGTGGTGGAAACTCACTGAAACTTGCTTATGCATTCTTTATACTTTTAGTTTTAGTGCATTTTGAGACCAGCCCTTGGATTTATTTCAGGGGTTGGAGTTGGAGATGCTAACAATATCAGGTGCCCAGAGAGGGAGAGACAAGCGCTCCTTAAATTCAAAAAAGCCCTTGTTGATGACTCTGGTCGGCTCTCTTCGGGGAGGAGCAAAGATAAGAATTGCTGCAATTGGAAAGGAGTTCATTGTAGCAACCAAACTAGTCATGTACTTGAGCTTAATCTAAGTGGAAAGCACATTAAAGCAGACCAACCTTTGCGAGGTATGATTAGCCCTTCCCTACTTGAGTTGCCTGATTTGACTTTTTTGGATCTTAGTGATAATGACTTTATTCAAAACAATCTCCCTGAGTTCATTGGGTCTCTGATCAGTAACTTAAAACACCTTTATCTCTCTTGGCCAATCTCTACGGGCCAATTTCACGTCAGCTTGGAAACCTTTCGCACTTGCAATATCTTAATCTCAAGGGGAATGATTTGATAATTATTGAAAATCTTGAATGGTTGTCTCATTTGCCTTCAATAGAATACCTTGACCTAACTTCCTTAAATCTTAGTGTCGTTAATGATTGGCTAGAAGTTGTGAGCCATCTTTCTAATTTAACAACCTTGAGCTTATGGGGGTGTGATCTTCCTTCCCAGAGGTTCTCATCTCTTTCTGGTTTCAATTATTGGAAATTCCTTACTTCTCTTGAAAATTTGAATCTCGATACTAATAAACTTGTTAGCCTTCCAAAATCAATTGGGGATATACGTACTTTACGCAAATTGTATTTTTCGTATAATAATCCCAATGCACAACTTGAGCTTATCAATAACTTGTCTAGATGTGCAAAAGACTCATTAGAGGATTTGGGATTGTCAAATAATCAACTTACGAGATTTTTGCCTAATTTTGCATTATTTCCATCGTTAAAATATCTTGTTCTTTCAAATAATATTCTAAATGGGACTGTACCCAAAAGCATTGGAAACCTATATAAGCTCGAGTATTTGGATATGCCTTGGATTTTCTGCAACGCACCATATCTGAACCCCATTTCTCAAATCTCTCTAATTATGGTATCTAGACTTGTCCAATAATTCTCTTGCTTTGGAATTCAACTTCAATTGTGTTCCCCCTTTCCAACTGGAAGAAATATACTTGACATCTTGCAAGTTAGGGCCTAGAGATTTCCAAGTTGGATTCAAACTCAAAGGAATGTTTCCGTCCTAAAAATCACCAATGCTGAAATTTTTGATACCATACCAAAAGAGTGGTTCGCAGACTTGCCTCCTACATTGGAATTTTTAGATCTTTCTAGAAACCGAATACATGGTCAGTTACCGAATGTGTCAACAATGAATTCAAATGGTATTGGATTTGATTTGAGTGCTAACAGTTTAGAGGGTCCACTGCCACTTTTCACATCTAATCTCAAGATCTTGAAACTCTCTAAAAACCAGTTTTTAGGGTCAATTTCAAGTCTTTGCAAAATCAATGGTCGTTCGTTGACTTATCTAGATCTATCCGATAACTTATTTATGGTCAGCTTCCAAATTGTTTTAGGCATTGGCATGAGCTAGTCGTTTTGAATTTGGCCAGCAACAAATTCTCTGGTGAAGTTCCAAACTCTTTGGGCAGGCTGTCTAACCTTGAAACTTTGAAGTTGTATAATAATAGTTTCTCCGGAAACTTACCTTCATCCCTGAAAAATTGCAGTTCTTTAGAAGTTATAGATTTGGGAGACAATAGATTCTCCGGAGAAGTACCAGCATGGATTGGGGAAGGCTTGCCATGGTTGATCGTTCTAATCCTATGTTCCAATAAGTTTGATGGAAGCATACCATTGAATCTATGTTGGTTGGCACATCTACAAACTTTGGACCTTTCTTTAAATGAAATATCTGGAACTATACCATCCTGCTTCAATAATTTCATAGCCATGGCTCAAAAAAGAGACTCTTCCAGTGATTACATTACTAGTCTTGCTTATATTTCATATCTTGGAAATTACACGTCTCTAATAACTTGTCTTGATAGTGTCACGGTTGTATCAAAAGGAAGGGAGGATGAGCATTGTAAAAATCTTGGACTAATAATAAAGATTAACCTCTCAGGCAACAAATTGATTGGGAATCTTCCAATTGAGATCTCAAGCCTTTTGGAGTTGGTTACATTGAACGTATCTGGAAACAACTTAAGCGGAAAGATCCCCCATTTGATCAGTCAGTTGAAGAAGCTAGAAACACTTGATTTGTCAAGGAATCAGTTTTCAGGCAAAATCCCATCGAGCATGTCAGAATTAAGCTTTTTGAACCACCTAGACCTATCATACAACCATTTGCCTGGGAAAATTCCTTCAAGCACTCAACTACAAAGCTTTGAAGCATCTGATTTTGCTGGAAACCCAGAACTTTGGGGGCTTCCACTTTCACATAAGTGTTGGCCAGGTGAACAAACACCAAACCAAAGTGGAGATGGTGAATAAAATAGAGATGAGTTCTGGAAATGGTTTTATGGCACAGCAGGATTTGGATTTGTGGTAGGTTTTTTGGGTGTTTGCGGTCCTTTTTCGCTAAAGAATTCATGGAGACATGCCTATTTCTTGTCATTGGAGAACATGAAGGATTGCCTCTACCTACATAACAATGGCTGTGAACATGGCAAGACTGTGGAGGACGTTTCAAAGGCCCGGATGAGCACTTCATCTATGGTATGACGTGTGTTTCAATTTGTTGCTCACCTTTTTTTTAATATGACTCTCAAGCTAAGATTCAAGAAGCACCAATTACTGATTCTTTTCTTATTTGAAATTGCATGATCAGGTTGCGTAGCTGTGCTGAAGGGTACTATAAGCTTAACATGCAAGGTAAATTTCACTTCGCTTGAAGTAGTTCTATATCTATTATATTGAATTTGGGCTGATAGCTTTCTCTTTCCTTGTTGCTCAGATCAGGAGTTGCATGCTACTTTTGCTGCTCACGCAAATAAAAGTGTCGGGAGCCATTTGTAACATTTTTGTGGGTGTGCCTTGCGTGTGCTTTGTTTTATCCACTATGTTTTCAATAATGCAACTCAATTTGCAAAAAAATAATGTGTAATTTGAATTTAGTTCATGTTTGAGTGTTACCATCTTGGGCTATTTGTACTATTAACTTTGTTGTGGTTATTTGTGGCTCCTCTCTCAGATGCATTTGGACATTGTTGAATGGTGCTAATAAACATATCTATTGTTATTGAATATTGAGTGCAACTTGTTACATTACAGCTTCTCACACTAACTAACTCCTTCAACATGAAACAGTGACAGAAAGGGGAATTCGTTTTAAGGGAGCCAAAGCATAAAACCAAATATATATATATATATATAGTTAGGTTCAAGTTACACCTGGTGTAACTCTAAGCAATATTACACCACCTAATAACTTGTTATTAAATTCATATTTTAAGAATCCTACTGTTGAATTACATATTCTATATGTGCTTAACATGCATGCCAATTTTCATGTTAATTGGATGTTATTTACTATGTGATTCATAAACTCATCTTTTTATGAATTATTTTAAACTACAAAAATTTGAATTTAAACAACTGATTGATAACATGACTATCAATCTTTGATTACCGTGAAATTTTGAAAGCATGGAGAGTATATGAATATAATGTAATCCAACGGTAGATTTGTCAAAATTTGCATCTAATAATAAGTTATTAAATGGTGTAATATCGCTTAAAGTTACACCAGGTGTAACTTGAACCCAACTCATATATATATATATATATATATATATCATTCAAAAATAAGAAATACACTTAAATTAAAATCTAATCTATATATACATAAAAATAAAACTAGTAAAACTATTCTATATTTGAATGTTTTTTTTTTTTTTGTAGCTAAAAGTGGACTAAAATATACATATACTTTAAAAAAAAGTGAAAAAAAAAGAAGAAGTTTGACAAAGTTGTACATAAATAAAACAAATTAAACATAAATGAAAAACTATTGACAAACTATTTGTAAGTATTCACTAAATAAAAATAAATAAAAGATATTAAATAGCTGCTTTTTAATATATTTCAACTTAATCACTTACAAATAATCCTTTAGGTGGAGTTAGACAATATGGTAGCATCCAAATTCTAAAGTCCCAAATAAGCCAATCACCAAAATGTTATATAAATTACAGATTTAGGGAAAAATGCCTATATACTCCCTAAACTTTCAGCTACTGGCCAAAATATCCCTAAACTTTTACATTAGCCAATTTACTTCATAAACTATATACAACTGTCAAATCAATACCTCTGTTAGTTTAGTATTAAAAAATTAATGATTAACTCAGGTGAGAGACAAGTGAGTTTTAAAATCTAGCACCGTGAGATGGAGAGGATGAGAAAGCTATGTTGGAGAAGCATGAGAAGTCTGGTAACTGTGACCCCAAGAAGAAGAAGAAACCAACGTGTCCTGTTAGTTGGTGCAAGGAGCTACTGCCCTTTTCGAATACAAGTACGTGCAAGACTTTCCAATTGAAGGTGTGCTTAAAGCATCGGTTCCTGGCTGACCACACGTGCTAAAAGGCGGCAGCAGCTACTGTGGTGGAGGGTAAGGGAAGATGGAATGATAGGTTTTTAGCTGCTATGGCTTCGAGGAATGGAAGAGATTGTGGCAGCAAGAGTGGACATGGTTCTGCGTCTACTCCCAATACATCTTCATCTGTTAAAGCATATTGAGATTGTGAATCATGAGAGCTTTGTGTGTGTTGTTTTCCTATAGTTTTAGAGTGTTACATGTGTTTCGGATTTAGTTTTACAACTCATTGTAGAAAAATGATTGATTTTTAAATCTCACATGAGTTAACAGTTAGTTTTTTAACACCAAACTAATAGAAGTATTAATTTGGCAGTTGCATATAGTTTATAGAGTAAATTGACCAATATAAAAATTCAAGGGGTTTTTTTGCCAGTAACTAAAAGTTTAAGGTATGTATGAATGTTTTTCCCACATATTTATAATATATACAACCTTTGCATTTATTGGTAGTGGAGATTTTTTTTAATAGGATTTATTTTTGTTTTATAAATAAAAAGTAATTTTTCTTATTTTTATTTGAAAAGGAAGCCACTGGCGACATATATGAACTAGGTGGTAACTTTTTTTTTTTTTTTTGAGCGAAACTAGGTGGTAACTTTAATTTGGTTGTTTCTATTTTTTTTTTTAAAAAGCTTTAACTTTTATATAAAAAAAAAAAAAAAAAAAAAAAAAATTTAAGAATCGGTTTTTAGGAAACTGGTTTTTAATTTTGGAGGAGCGAAGTGATTTTTTTTTTTTTTAAGTAATAAATATTTTTAACAAATTCTGGACAGTTGGAAACTTTTTTTTTTTTTTTTGGGACTTATTTTACTTTAAATAATTAGAATAAATTTATTTAAAAAAGATTTACTTAAAAGTTAAAACTATGGTTAAAATAAGCTATATTTAAGCTTATCCGAACATACATCTCTGTCATGAATGTACCAAAGGCCAATGGGCCATCCACGTTAAACATGGACCTTCAAATAAGCGGCCTAAAGTCCAAAGAAGGGAAACGCATATATATTTTTTTCGCAAACAAATATATGACCCGCAGCATCAAGCCCAAGCCCAAGCCCAAGTCCAGATAGTAAGTACTACTTTCCCATAAATTCCCTAGGCTAATAACAATACTAATGCCATATATCTTTATTTCATTAAGACGAGAATAAAAACAGTATATCTTGAACTAAAATAGTACATCTTGAGCTAAAACACACTCAATAATACAAAGAGTTTCTTTTATCCGAATGACAAAATCTAAAATGTTTATAGTATATTGAGTTAGACCATGAGCTGTCTTGTTACTACCACGTGAAACATATGTAAATTGTACTTTTCTAAAATGTTTTTCTTCCTTGTGATTGAATGTAAATTGTAACTTTATATAAAAAAGACGCTTGCAGAATTGTGAAATTAATCATTATTATACTCATGGCCATGACAACGATCACATTCCCGGGTGGAAAGTCCTTCAAACTTGTTCATGCATTTTTATTTATAGCGCTTTTATAGCACTTGAGACTTGAGACTAGCCCTGGGATTCATTTCAAGGTTCCGAGTTGGAGATGCTAACAACATCAGTATTATTCCTTATTCACATGAAAATGATTCAGCCTATATGTTGGAATATGTTTATAGTGCGATGGCTGTATTAAAAAGCAAGGAGTATCTAGGAGTATTGTACAAATCTTGGACTATATATTAAAGATTATTAACCTTTCAAGTAGCAAATTGACTAGAAAACTTCCAAAAAGAGTTGACATTTGGGCTCAAGTTGGCTGTATTAAAACTATATCTTCAACTCACGATATCACCTAACTTGACATTTTCTTCTTAAAGTTGTAACTATGATCTAGCACCTTCTAAAAAAAAGTGTACACCTCCATCTCATGGAACACATGTAACATATTACATTAAATTTAAATTATTATATTAGTTTAGAAATGTAATATTTTCTTTTTCTTTCCAAATATATATATAATTCCTATATTATTGAAACTTTAATTTTAAGGTAATATTGTAAATATTTATCAATTTTATTGCTTTTTTAGGCCCATATATCTAATTTCTAATTTTTATTTTATTTGTAATTTTTATGTCAAAACTAAAGAGTTTGGTCCAAATAGAATAAAATTTTATAGGTTTCAACACAAAAATTAAAAAGAATAAATTGAATTTTTGAGTCCAAAACTAAAAAGGAAATTAATTAAAAGAATCAATTTAAGGCCTAATTAGTCCAAAATGGACCGAAATGGCCTGAAAAGGACTGAATAGACTGAAGTGAAAATTAAGAATAGACCAAAATAGACCAAATGGATGGAATAGACTGAAGTGGATAGAATAGACCAAAATGGACTGAATATTTCAAAGTGAACCGAATTGAACAAAAATGGACCAACTGTATCGAATAGACCGAAGTGGACCGAAATGGACTTAAAATGACCGAATTGACCAAAGTGAAAATAGACTAAAATGGACCGAATAGACAGAAATTGATCAAATATTTTGAAGTGGACTGAATTGGAACAAATTGAACCAAATGGACCGAATATTCTGAAGTGGACTAACGTGGACCGAATGGACAAAAATGAACCCATTGGACCAAAATGGACTGAATGGACCAAAGTGGACTAAAATTGACCGAAGTGGACCGAATGGACCAACGTGGATTGAAATGAACTAAACAGACTGAAGTGGACTAAAATGGAGCAAAGTGGACTGAAATGTTATGTTGATGTGGCTTAACAGGAATGTAGCAACAATAAATATTACACTTCAACTTTTAGATATTATATAACTAGATATGTTTATTGGTATTTACTGGTTGTTTCACATGCTTAGATTTGAATTGAATTGATGTATCTTTTGGCATTGTGAATTGAGTTTATTTATCTTGATTTGTATAATTGTTATCACTTGTCATTGTATTCCTCATGGCATTGATAACATTTTTGCTATGTGCTTTCAAGATAAACAAGTTGAAGCTAATTAAGATATATAGTTGTTTCTAGTTCATGCAACGGCTACTCGGATCAAGATCAAATGTTGTAAATTAGGCTATTTAAAGTGTAACTTAGGTTATGTTGTAGTCTAGTATACTTTTGTAACTGGTTTTGTCATGGATTGCGAAAAAGGGAGATTGTTAGGTTTATGTATCTTTAGTGCTGGTAAACCATTTCAAATTGTAACCATTACTTGAGTTAAATTGTAAGTCCTTAAGAATCTTACTAGTGTATTTGAAGATCAAGGTGAAGATTCAAGAATAGCTCAAGGAGCTAGCTGGACTGCAATCTCAATAGTTCAATCAATCGAGACTTGGGGATATTGAGTTCTTCATTCATGCCCTCGATCGATTTGAGGCTTTGAATTTGTGCCCTACTTGTCCATAATATATAAGCAAACACTCAAGTCAACCAAAAATGAGTTTAGAGAGAGAGAATCCTATTGATGATATACATTTAGGTTTCCATCCCAAGAAAACCTCTCACCATCAAAATCGAAGAATTCTGACGGATTGTTGGCCAATACCAAATTCACACACCCCCCCCCCCCCCCCCCCCCCCCCACCCCTCTCCCCCCAAAAAAAAAATTAATAATAAAAATAAAGACTTGGCAAGGAGAAAAGAAAAGTCAAGGGCTCAACGGCCATGTTTGGCTCACCTAGGAGAGTCTAAGTTCGATTTGTAGCAAGTGTCCTGCCATTGACATGATTAAGAAGAAAATTATTGTAAATTAAAGGGAAAAAAATAGTTAAATACACAAAATTTTAGTATGGTTTTCTTATAAAACATAGATTTATCTGTAGCTTTTATGTGTAATATAAAATTTCTTGTGGTATTATTTTGTATGGAAATATAACTTTAAATATGGACCAATGTTATTACATGAGCTACTCATTATATATTTTCACGAACATTTAACATTGGACATGTAAAAAAAACACATAAAGGATGTTCCATATCTTAAGAGTGTTCCATATTTGAAATAATAATAATAATAATAATAATAATAATAATAATAATAATAATAATAATAATAATAATCTATATATATAATAATAGGTGAACCTGTGAGAAACTTAAATTAGAACTCCAAATTAGAGTTCTAATTTTGTGTCCTAAATTATTTATTCTTAAAGAGTTTTATTTCTTAATTTTAGAATCAAATGTGGGACCACATCATAAATATTCATGCAAATGAATTATTAAGTACAAAAATCAAAGAGTCTAGAATAAATGAATCGTAAAAAAAAAAAAAAAAAAAAAAAATGTTTCACAATAATTAAAAAAAAAATGGACAATTTACATTTTATACCTAATAATATCCTTACAAAAATTTTTAAAGAGTTAACAAAATATAAAAATGACTATCAATAGTATTTAAATTATATATATAAGAATTATATTATGCATCTTATTGTATATTTTTAAGTGTATCCATGCATATGCATGAGATTACAAGCTAGTAATAATAATAGGTGAAGCTGAAAAAAACTCAAATTAAAATTCCAAATTAGAGTTCCAATTTTGCCTCATGTGTCCTAAATTATTTATTCTTAAAGAGTTTTATTTCTTAATTTTAGAATCAAATGTGGGGACCACATCATAAATATTCATTTAAGTGAGTTATTAAGTACAAAAACTAAAGAGTCTAGAATAAATGAATTGTAAAAAAAAAAAAAAAAAGTACTTCACAATAATTAAATATATATATATATGGACAATTTACATTTTATACCTAATAATATTTTTACAAATTTTTTAAAGAGTTAACAAAACATAAAAATGACTATTAATAGAATTTAAATTATATATATAGGAATATATTATGCATGTTATTGTATATCTTTAAGTATATCAATGCATATGCATAAGGTTATAAGTTAGTATATAATAATAGGTGAAGTTAAGAGAAACTCAAATTAGAATTCCAAATTAGAGTTCCAATTTTGCATCATGTGTCCTAAATTATTTATTCTTAAATAGTTTTATTTCTTAATTTTAGAATAAAATATAGGACCATAAATATTAATCCAAGTGAGTTATTAAGTACAAAAACCAAAGAATTTAGAATAAATGAATCATAAAAAAAAAAGTGCTTCACAATAATTTTTTTTTATAAAAAATATGGACAATTTACATTTTATACTTAATAATATCCTTACAAAATTTTTTAAAGAGTTAACAAAATATAAAAATGACAATCAATAATATTTGAATTATATATATAGGAATTATATTATACATCTTATTGTATATCTTTAAGTGTATCTATGTATATACATGGAGTTACAAGCTATTATTAATCTATATATTACTAAAAACTGAAGCGTAACATTTAATGCTGCTACTCTCACATTGCGCCATATCAGCTACCACGTCCTTCTTTTTTTTCTTTTCTTTTTTAAAATATAATTTGTCCTACAATTTTAAAATGGTTTTTACAATTTTCAACCTTATAAATGCAGCCCACTACTTATTTATTTACTTCTACTATCACCCTATAATAAATCCAGCCCACTACTTATTTATTTATTCCCACTATCATCCTATAATAAATCTGTATAATTAATCCAACCCACCTTTTATTTATTTAGTTTCACTATCAAGCCCAACCCAAAGCCTTTTCAATTCAGTTTTAGGGTTTTGTGTGAGCCTTTTCAGCTTTAAAAAAAAAAAAAACAAAACAAAAAAAAAAACAAAACGTTGAAGCCTTTCAAGCTTTAGGGTTTTTTTTTTTTTTTTTCCAATTTTCTTATAATTGTTTTTAATATTTATTTTTTTAATATTTACACTTCTCCAACCTTTCTCTCTCCCTTACCATTTCATCTCCCCACTACTTCTTCAATCTTTCTCCCTCCCTTACCTTTTCATCTCCTCACTACCCTCTACATTAATATCATTCTTCCTCTTTCCCTTCATCTTCCTTTATTTTTGTTTCTTCTTATTCACATCCTCTTACTATAAATTTGTCACTATCTCTTCTATTCTATGCATAGTTTTCACTCACCAAAAAAAAAAAAAAGAAAAAAAAAAAGATGTTCCCTCTCTCTCTCTCTCTCTCTAAATTTTTTGGTGGAATTTTTTTTTTTTTTCTTGCATCTCTACTTTAGGTTGATAATTTTTTATATTCTTTAAAACTCTATTTTTGGGTTAATGCGATTTAGTTTTGTTTTTTAAATTGTGATTTAGTTTTGTTTTTTAAATTGTTGTTGTTGTTGTTTTTTTTTTTTTTTTTTTTTTTTTTTTTTTTTTTTAATTCTCTTTGATTGTTAAATGTTATCCTATTGCATTCTAAAGAATTAAATATAGCATATAAAAATATAATATTATTCTATTACATAGCATGATTTGGATAATTTGGTATTTATTCTGTTACATAGCATGATTTTTTATAGTGCTCAATTTAGATGTTAAACTATGAGACTTTACTATTTTTTTTTTTAATTTTCTAATCCTTTGTGGTGGACAAAGTACTCTTAATAGTTGTATTAGAAGTACTCTATAATGTCATTTATTTAAAGAAAAGCAAAGGTTAGCCAAACAAAAATAATCAGATAGGTGACAAATTTTAACTTTTGCAATTTTATTTTTATTATTATTATTTTATAACAATGCATGTATAGAAATTTAATTCTTAGATTTTGCTAATAATTATTTATTTGATAATATGTTTTGGGCAGCCGAAATTATAATTTCTACAAAGAAAATAACCTTAATAGATTATCAAAAACAAAATTTTATCTTAATATTGGTTCAATTAATCATTGTTAAGTTTTATTAATTTTTTTTAGTTTACGTTTTTTTGGTGTTTTGGATTGTTCTTATATTACATTTATGATTGTTCCTATAATAAATAAAAATATAATTACGAAATACATTACTCATTATTAGATTAGTTTAAATTGTAAAAAAAAAAAAATTAATAAAACCACCATAAAAATAATTATCACGCGTAACGCGTGGGTTCACGACTAGTAATAATAATAATAAAACCATGGGAGCACAAAGATTCTCAGAGCATATGCTCACATGTCCATGAAACAAAGTCGAAATGTCTATGGAAGATTTGGTAAAGGACAAAGAAAATAAACACTTCGAGAAAGTTAAGGGACTGGAATCCCATTTTCTCCTTCAATCAGTCAATTTCTTTTAGGACTCCTAATTTAGGAGTAGAACCAAGACATCAATTCATTCCAAAAAAATTCTTTCAAATCCACTATGTCATAGGCGGACTAAAATTCTTTCAAACCTATCACGTCATGGCCCCATCCAAGGTATATTAGGGATCAAGACCAAGACATCAATTTCTAAAAAAAATAAATAATAAATAATAAAAAGACCAAGACATCAACTCATTTATCAATTTTCACATTGGTATCTTAAGGTCGAATAGAAAGAGACCCATCACTATATATATATATATATATATATAGTATATATAATGTTCTCACATGCTTATATGAGTATAAATTATGTTAAAATTATGGTTAAGTAATTAAATTTATTAGTAATTTTTAAGAACTTAAATTTTTAGGACCATTAGTAATTTAATAAATTAATTCAAATCAAGAAAAGTTGAGATAATCCATTTAAAAAGAAAAAAGCGAAGCGCTAAGATAAATACAAAGATGCAGCTAGTCATAGTCCTCTAATTCTAATAGCAGTATTGAAAACAGAAAGTAGAGAAAGAAAGAGAGGGAAAATAAAGGAAACCAGTGAGAAAAAAAGATATTAGAGAGATTTGAGAGTGATTCTTGAGAGAAATTAACTAAATTGGATTAATAAGTAATTACACGATTACAATATATATACACATGAATTAAGCCTAAACTCAATGTAATTACTATCTGTACACGTTGGAGAATCTGTCACAAAACTCTAACCAAACCAAACTCAATGTAATTCCATATTTGATTGACTCTTTGCAATTGCTATGCTTTCCGCCGTCACCATTATTTCTTAACCTCTTTAAGTCCAGCCGAGCTTAGTACCAAAAGTTTGTCTCCAACTGGGGCAATAAGTTGATTGAATTTTTGAAAGATGAACAATTTTTTTTTTTATAAATATTTTAATGATCAAATATGGAAAAAGATATCACTTATACTAGGTAATTTGGAGAACACCCAACCAATACATGGGTTCGGCAGCTGAGTTGTGTGAGTGTGACAAGATAGAAAATTATAAAAAAGAAATAGAAGAAAATACTTATATCTGTAAGCATCACAAAATTGACCATTTCTTTGTATGCAAAAATTTTCCAAATGAAGGCGGCTTTGATGTTGCTATGCTTTCCGCCTTTGCCATTGTTTCTTATTAGAGACGTCCAGCCGAGCTTAGGACTACCAAAATTTTATCTCCAAGTGGGGCTATGAATTGGTTGAATAGTATACGTGAGAATTTTCAAGGTTGGATGTATATTAGCGGTGTTGGTTTGTCCACCTTGTTGTGGTCCTTGTGGACTGTGAGTCAATATCAAGGGTGTCCCTTTGCCTTCGCCCTTGGGATAAATGAAAAAGTTGGTATCTCATGCACCAGACATGTGTGAGTGGTCTCATGTGCCTAGCAAATAAGAGATTTTCCCCCAATTCCCTAATCAATAAGCAAATAGAAACGTCAAGTCTAGGTCTCAGTCATTGCGGCCGGTATGTGTTGCAAACTTGCAACCACATGTATTTATTTTTACAAAAAACATATAATAAATTTCACGATAAAATTTTAAAGTTATTTTAAGTTTTAAAATTGACGTGACAATGAATATTATTGGTGGATTTCGACTAACTTATAAATGAATATTTAAAATATATTTTATAATTGGTGACACATCAATTTGTAAATTTAATACAATAAAACTTAGAGTATATATATGTAGTGCTTCTCAATTTTCATAACACGTGAAGGTGGTATATTTTTGTTAATGTCATAATATTTTTATTAAAATCGCGAATCACATCATGATTGTAATACATAAATTATTATCACCTCAACCATTATATTAATTAAAATATAGACTAAATTGAAAGTTTAAGATAATTTTGATTTTATCCCTTAAAATTTCAAATTTTGAATATGTTCCCCTAACTCTAAGTTTCAAAATTCAAATTCACTGTTCTTCCTCTAGATGACACAACATTCAATGTTTAGCTTTTCTTCTTTTACAAAATACCCTTTTAATATAAAAAATTTATGTATATATATACACTTTACAAATAAACTATTAAAAACTATAAGATAACCAAATGGACACTAATTGTCAATTTCGTCCAATTTAGATTAAAGTGACCTAAAGGCAACAGTGGATTCATAAGCTTAATCTAGGGGAAGGACTAAAAGATAACATTGAAAGAAAGTTTATTTAAAAAATATTTGGAAAATTTAATCAACAGAAATGAATATATAGTTTGATGATGCCGAAAGTACCACCAGTAAGTCACACGGTTCTCGCGCGCTACAAACGGCACCTGCACAACAACAAGAAAGAACCTAGCAGAGGGTACCGGTGTGGTACCGGCCAAATACCCTCCGAAGGTTAAGTCAGAAACGTTCTCACTGCTCTAGAGTGCTAGAGAGGGTAAATTATGCATACCTTGGTTTGTGAGGGTATTGGGGCTTTTATAGTAGTAGAAAGGTTGACATCTCTTCCTTGGTGTAGAAGTCTTTTCCTTATAGGAGTCTCCTTGGGCGTATTTTGCGAGATTCTTTCCATATAGGAGTTCTTAGGTTTCATGAAGCGTGGGGAGCAAGTTATTTACTTATACACGCAAACGTGGTGATCAAGTATTTAATGACTGACGCCGTCAGTCTACGTTGTTCCGTCAGATTAAGCACCGTCAGCTTCAGGACGTCCAGCTTTATGGTACTCTATACGTGGAGTTCCTTCTCGCCATATCACCGTCAGCTCTTATAGAAATGCTAACGGCAAAACATGTCCCGTCACCTTGTCCATTTATTTTATCCTTATCAGTTGCCCCCTACTCCATACCTCCGTCAGTTTTTATACTGACGGGTTATGGAGTTGATTATGTTATTTTTCAAAGAAGCGGGGTTATTGCTCTCATGGGTCTCCTCGAGCCGCCGTGCATTTAATGCTTTGGACAGGTGGCTCATTTTTATTGGCTTTGCTTCTGACGAGGCGTCGCTTCGTCTTCCGCGCCCTTTTATCCCATATATAAACAGCACCTCCCCCTCATTTTCCTCTATTTCAACCCTGCTGATCTTGGAGAGAGAGACCGTCGCACATTTTTCGTCAGCTTTACTTCCGTCAGCTTTACTTCCGTCAGCTATTCCGTCGCTGTCTTTAGAGCCATCCGGAAGGCCACCATACCAGTAAGTTTTCATCTTCTCTCTTCTTTCTTCTTCTTCCTTTTTTTTTAATTTTTTTTTTTATTTTTGCCTCATTAGTGAGGTCGTCAGTCTAGGTACTTAGATTGAATCCGTCACTTGTAGGTAGTCAGATGTCAAGTGACGCATCTTGTGAGGAGTCGTCAGCCCGCGAAGGAGCGGGCTACGACGAGGCCTTTGGTTCTGGAAATGAGTCAGGGGACTCTTCAATTCCGTCAGAGAGAGAGACGTCGGCCCAATCTCCTGACGGCAATAAGAGTTTCGCTGAGGGAGATAAGGATGAGGAAAGAGGGGATGGAAACGTCGGGGATGAAATGGATGTTGATGGAGAGGATAGTGACGGGGATGAGGGATCTACTGAAGGAACCTCGGAGGGTCCTGGAGATAACCGTCCCTTCATTCTTCCTGAGGATTGGGCCGTTAACAAATTTTTGCCTAGAATGAGTGGTATGGTTTTTAGGGAGTTGCGTATTCGTTACCAAATCCCAGACCACATTCCAATCCGTCTCCCTAGCGAGGATGAGAGGTGTTACTCCGGGCGGACCGCTGACGTTGGCATGTATGATGCCATGTTTGCTGCGGGCCTGAGGTTGCCTTTGACGGCTTTACGCCGTCAACTTGTTGACTTCCTGGGCATATTCGTCACCCAAATTGCCCCAAACGCATGGAGGACTTTCATAGGAGCTGAAATCCTGTGGGGCAGTTTTAGTGGAGGACACCGTCAGCTTACGCTAGACGAATTTTTTTATTGTTATAGGCCCCATCATATCGCCTCGTCTAAGGGGACATATCATTTCAATGCTAGGGAAAAAGGGTTATGGCTTGTGTCAGATATGCCGGATTCCAATAGGAATTGGAAAAGTAGGTATTTTTTCGTTGAGGGGACGGATTGGGTTTGCCGTCAGGAGGAGTGGGCGACGATGCCCCGCGGCTATTTTGACAACACCTGGGCCTTTGTCAGGGACTCAGGTTGATCCCGTCAACTATGTTCTTGCTTTTCTTTGAAGTGACGCTACTAACACTTGCTTTTGTTTCTTTCAGCCTATACCCGTCCGCACATATCTGACGAGCAGGAGGAGTTCATCCAACGGATTCTGGAAATCCCTTTGGAAGACCGTAAGTGCAGGGATTTGATCACCCTTGACATCCTTCACTTATACTGTGGGGGTCCAGTACCGTCAGCGGCAGCTCGAAGGTTGGAAGAGTTTGCACGTCGACGTGAGTAAACTTTTATCTTTCCCGTCAGTTTCATTCCTCCGCCCCTTGCCCTAACAGTCTTTTTTGTGTTTGTAGAGATGGAATCCGCGAAGCAAAGGATAAGGGCTACCGCAGCCCGTCAGAAGGAGGAGAGGAAGGCTAAGGAGGCTGGGGGGGAGGTCTCGTCAACCCCCAAGGCCGTTGCTAAGGCGACGAAGAGGAAGCCCGACGGGAGTAACAGCCGTCCCTCAAAAAAGGCTGCCGTCTCTCCTGGAGATGAACTACCGAAGGAAAAATCCCCTCCGAAGCCTAGTCATGGCGCGGGCAAGGGGGTGATGACTTCTACTGGTCCCGTCAGTGAGGGTCCCTGCCGCCTCCTGACCCATAAGGACTATGCCGTCGGGGAGGTTGAATCCCTGATAAAACCGACGGACATAGAGCCTTGTGACCAGGTGGGGACGGAGGATTTAGGGGCGTCGACCCTCTTCGATCTCACCAGGGTATGTTTATTATATTTTTGGTTGAACAAGCTTTATTTTGTTCTTTTAGTTCATTTTTGGTTGACTGACGGATATGTTTTTTTTTTTTTTTTAGGCCTTGGTGCGTGTTAAGGCCCTTCACGACCGTTGTGTGGCGAAGGAGGGGGTCGTCACCCGAGTTCGCAAACATAACGCGAACTTGATGAATCAACAGGCTCAATACAAGGACGTCGTCCGTATCCTCAACCAGGAGCTGCAGGACGTTAGGGAGAAGCTGACGGAGGTCACCCGTCAGAATGACAAGCTCCAGGAAGAGGTGACGGATCTGGGCGAAAAGTTGCAGACGGCGGAGGCTGACGCGATCAGAGACTTTAAAACGTCGCAGTCTTTTATTGACTCATGTGCCGGATATTATGGCACTGGGTTTGATGATTGCCTTCGGCAGGTCGCGTCGGCCTTCCCGGAGTTGGACTTGTCTGGGATTACCATGGATGATGAAGATGACAGCTCTCATCAGCCTACTCCTACTCCGGAGCATGATGATAGTGTAGTCCTAGCTCAGCCTGCTGCTAACCCTGCTGCTTCTGATTCTCCAGCCGTGATTGTGGATATTGAAGACCATCAAGCTGATGGCAACCTTGCCGACGCTCCTGCTGCTTAGTTTTTATTTTGCATTTTAGCCGTGTATTTATTTTGTAAACAATCGTTGCATTTTAAACATTTGGCAAACATTTGTAATTTTAAACAATGTTTAAGTGCCCTTGTTTTCTTCGGGCTCTTTGTTTATATACAGTTGTTATGTGTTTATTTTCGTTGCTTTTATATCTGTTAACCAATGATTGCGTCATACGAACCCTTAGTAACCATTCCCGTCTGTTTGGGAATCCGTTAATTTTTGAATGGTCGGAAGATTCCGTCGGTATGACTGACGTTTTTCTTCATACTTCGTCGGTTTCACGGGTTTCCGGTTGGATTTTTGGCCTTTTTCCAAGGTCCGTTAGCTTAGTGGCACCGTCCGAGTATTGGTTTTCATGGTCGTCACTTTCCTAATTGTGGCCATCTTTCGGGCTTAGTGTAAGTCCGTCGGCACTATACCGGCCCAATAAGTTTAATGAGACCGTCAACTTTTTGCTTTTAGCTTTTTATGGTCTTGATGAATTTTTCCCTGTTGTGGGCCCGTTAGTTTTTAGACCTTGTCCGTACGGTGACGGTTTCATCTATGGGGCCGTCAGCTTTTTAGCTTTGGCTTTGATGATCTTGTCATCTTTGTAGGTCCGTTAGTTTTCAGACCTTATCCATATGATGACAGTTTCATCTATGGGGCCGTCAGCTTTTTAGGTTTGGCTTTGATGATCTTGTCATCTTTGTAGGTCCGTTAGTTTTCAGACCTTATTCATATGATGAAGGTTTCATCTATGGGGCCGTCAGCTTTTTAGCTTTGGCTTTGATGATCTTGTCATCTTTGTAGGTCCGTTAGTTTTCAGACCTTATTCATATGATGACGGTTTCATCTATGGGGCCGTCAGCTTTTTAGCTTTGGCTTTGATGACCTTGTCATCTTTGTAGGTCCGTTAGTTTTCAGACCTTATCCATATGATGACGGTTTCATCTATGGGGTCGTCAGCTTTTTAGCTTGTGTGTTATGGACATGGTTGTTTTGGTTGCTCACTTTTGTGAACTTAGTTGCCCACTTACGTGGACTTTGAACCGTAGATAAAAATAGATACTTCAGGAATTTTGAATAAACTCCTCTTATTGCCATGCATTTGTAAATAAAAGTAATTCTAAAACCGAATCCTGCCTTTTGGGCTTAAAACAAAAAATAGATATTGTTGCAAAAAACTAAAGTAAATAATAAATCTAAGGAGTAGGGCTAGAATTTGCTGAAATGTAAGTAAAAAGGGTTGGTCTTCACACTGCTGCTCTTACTGGTAATACCTTCGTAGGTGCTCGGTGTTCCATGGGTGTGGCAGTTTCTTTCCTTCCAACGTCTCCAGGTGGTAAGTGACTTTCCTCTGCCACGACGTAACTCGGTAAGATCCTTCCCAATTGGGGCCGAGTTTCCCTTGGGTAGGGTCTCTGGCGGCACCCATGACCTTTCTAAGAACAAGGTCTTCGACTTGAAAGTCTCTGTGTCGAACTCGAGAGTTGTAGTGTTTGGCCATGCGGTCCTGGTACCTAGCGAGCCTTTGTTCTGCTGCTGCTCTGATCTCGTCCACTAGGTCGAGCTGTAGTCGCATAGCTTCGTCGTTTTTGTTCTCATCATGGTTGTGCACCCTGTAGCTCGTGAGCCCAACTTCGGCCGGGATGACCGCTTCGCCTCCGTACGTCAGTCGGAACGGTGTCTCTCATGTGGGCGTCCTTGCCATCGTTTTGTATGCCCACAGTATACTTGGTAATTCTTCGGGCCATATACCCTTTGCCCCCTCGAGCCGAGTCTTGATAATTTTGAGCAAGGATCGGTTCGTGACTTCGACCTAGCCATTAGCTTGAGGGTGGGCAGGGGAGGAGTAATGGTTCTTTATTCCTAGCTGTGAGCAAAAATCCCGGAAAGGGTCGTTGTCGAATTGCCTCCCGTTGTCCGAGACAAAGACTCTAAGAATACCAAACCTGCATATGATGCATCTCCAGACAAAGCTCCGCACGTTCTTCTCTGTAATCGTGGCCAAAGCTTCGGCTTCCACCCATTTCGTGAAATAGTCGATGCCCACTACCAGGAATTTCAGCTGTCATATGGCTGTAGGGAATGGTCCCATAATGTCTAATCCCCATTGTGCGAACGGCCATGGGGCCGTCATCGGGGTCAGCTCTTCGGTTGGTTGTCTAATAATATTGCTGAACCTTTGGCATTTGTCGCAGGCCCTGACATAGGCTTCGACGTCCTTCTGCATGGTGGGCCAATAGTACCCTGCTCGCACAAGTTTATGTACCAACGACCTGGACCCTGAGTGGTTTCCGCAGATTCCTTCATGCACCTCTCTCATGACGTAATCTGCTTCTTCCGTACCCAAGCATCTCAAATATGGTCGGGAGAAACCTCTTTTGTACAGGACGTCTTTTATCAGGACGAACCTCGCCGCCTGGACCTTAAGTTTCCTTGCGGCTTCCTTTTCGTCTGGTAAGACCCCATCTTTTAGGTATGAAACTAACGGCGTTGTCCAACTACTGTCGGAGCATATTTCCTGCATGTTGCTGAGATTTATTAGCGGAGAAAGCTGCACGAAAGAGAGTACATTACCAGGGATGGCCATTTGTTCTGCTGAAGCTGCTTTCGCGAGGCGGTCGGCTCGCTCGTTTTCTCCTCTGGGAATTTGGACGACTTTGGCTTCTAGGTCGTCCACTCTCGCCCTTACTTCATCAAGGTACTTCTTCATCTTTTCGCCCTTGCACTCGTAGTCTCCATTTATTTGGTTAGTGATGACCTGTGAATCACAGTAGATGACTACCCTCGCGGCTCCTACTGCTTTGGCGAGGTCGAGTCCTGCTATCAGAGCTTCATACTCTGATTCATTGTTGGTGGCAGGGAAGTCGAGACGGACCATACATTCAATGGTGTCTCCTTCGGGCGATAGTAGCACAATGCCGGCCCCTGCGGCTTGTCTGTTGGACGATCCGTCCGTATATATGCTCCATTGAGGGGACTCTGCTGCCCCCTTGTCTTCGTCATGAGTGAATTCAGCTATAAAGTCAGCGACGATCTGCCTCTTGATGGCAGTCCGCGGGCGGTACTGAATATCAAATTCGCTCAGTTCTATAGCCCATAACGCCAATCGTCCCGCGGCCTCGGGGCTGCTTATTGCCCGCCGTAAGGGTTTGTCAGTCAGGACGTTCACCGTATGAGCTTGGAAGTACGGTTTGAGCTTGCGGGCTGCCGTAACTAATGCAAAGGCAAGTTTTTCCATGGGCGGGTATCTCTCTTCGGCACCGTGAAGCGCTCGGCTTGCGTAGTACACGGACTTTTGCACTTTCTCCTCTACTCTGACCAAGGCTGTGCTAACGGCTGCGGGGGAGACGGCTAGATAGAGAAAAAGCTCTTCTCCTAGCTGCGACGGGCTCAGCAATGGTGGGGAGGAGAGGTAAGCCTTCAATTCCTGGAATGCTTGTTGGCATTCGTCAGTCCACTCGAAGGATTTCTTCAATGTTCGGAAGAAGGGCAAACACTTGTCCGTTGCCCTTGACACGAACCTATTTAGTGCCGCTATCTTTCCGTTGAGGCTTTGCACCTCCTTCACATTTCTCGATGGTACCATATCCATAATGGCCCTGATCTTGTCCGGGTTTGCCTCGATTCCCCTCTGAGATACCATAAATCCTAAGAATTTTCCTGCCGTTACTCCAAAGGCACATTTTCCTGGATTGAGCTTCATGTTGTAGGAGCGAAGTGTGTCAAATGTTTCTTTGAGATCTCCTAGATGATCTTCCTCCCTCCGGCTTTTTACTAGCATGTCGTCCACGTAGACCTGGACATTCCTCCCAATCTGTTGTGCGAACATTTTGTTCATAAGTCTTTGGTACGTGGCGCCCACGTTCTTCAGGCCGAAAGGCATCACCTTGTAACAGAAGAGGCCTTGGCTGGTCACAAACGACGTTTTTTCTTGATCGGCTTCGTGCATTCGAATTTGGTTGTACCCCGAGAAAGCGTCCATAAAGCTTAGCAACTGGTGTCGGGCCGTAGAATCCACTAGGACATCGACCCTCGGGAGGGGGTAGCTATCCTTGGGGCAGGCCTTGTTAAGGTCGGTGAAGTCCACACACATCCGCCATTTCCCGCTTGCCTTTTTAACCATCACTACGTTTGCTAACCAGTCGGGATAGTATACTTCCCTAATGAAGCTTGCTTCCTGTAACTTTCTGACTTCTTCTGCTATGGCTCGGTCTCGCTCGGGGGCAAATACTCTCTTCTTTTGTCTGATAGGTGGAAAGGCGGGTGATACATTCAACCTGTGCACCATGACCGAAGGATCTATTCCCGGCATATCTTCATGACCCCACGCGAACACGTCTCGATTACATCTGAGGAAGGTTATGAGCTCCTGACGGATCGTGGGGTTAGCGAGCGTTCCAATTTTGGTCGTTCGGCCAGGATCGGAACTGTCAAGGGGTATCTCTTCTAACTTCTCAACCGGCTCCGTTATCGTCCGGTGCTCTTCTATGCTTAGAGCCTGAACTTGATCCTCCATTTCCATCATGGCTATGTAGCATTCGCGCGCGGCCATTTGACTTCCGCGCAACTCCCCTACTCCGTAGTCAGTCGGGAACTTTATCATTAGGTGGTAGGTGGAAGTTACCGCCTTCCATGAATTGAGCATGGGTCGCCCGAGGATAGCGTTGTAGGCAGACGAGCAATCGACTACCAAGAATGTCACGCCCCTGACTATCTGTTGAGGGTAATCGCCCACTATTACGAATAATGTGACCGCGCCCAATGGGAATACCTGACTCCCGCCGAAGCCAACAAGCGGGGCATTTGTCGGGATCAATCGCTTCCTGTCGATTCTCATCTGCTGGAACGCTGGGTAGTATAAAATATCTGCTGAACTGCCGTTGTCAACCAACACCTGGTGCATGTTGTAGTCTTCTACTCGTAAGCTGACGACGAGCGCATCGTCATGCGGATGGTGAAGGCGCCGTGCGTCCTCCTCTGAGAACCCAATTATGGGGCCTTCTCTTCGTGCTATCTTCGGCACGACTCCCGTCAGCTGAACATTTTGTACCATACGAAGGTAGGCCTTGCGGGCCTTCTTGGTCGACCCGGCGACCGCCGTTCCTCCTACGATCATTCTTATGTCCCCTATCGGGGGCCTTGGTCGCTCATTATCCCGTCGGGGGTGTTGGTCTTGTGCAGGTGGATCCGTTTTCTCCTTGCTAACGAACTTCTGCAGTTTTCCTTGTCTGATAAGCACCTCTATCTGCTGCTTGAGGTCATAGCAGTCAGCCGTATTGTGACCATGGTCGCGGTGGAAACGGCAATACTTATCCCTGGAACGCTTGTTGGGATCACTCTTTAACTTTCCCGGGAACGTCAGAGCCTCCTCGTCCTTGATTTGCATAAGGACTTAATCTATCGGGGCCGTCAATGGAGTGAAGCTCGTGAATCTTCCCCCCAGGGGCTTAGGGCGCCTTTCATCCCTTCGGTCTCCCGTTCTTGGCTTCTTTCGGCCTTGGTCCTGCCGAGTGTCTTCCTGCCTCTCTCTTTTTCTTGGCCTCTCTTCTCGGGCCAACAGCGCGTCTTCGGCATTCATATATTTCGTGGCACGATAAAGTACTTCCGACATGGTCTTTAGGTCGTTTTTGTATAGGGAGAACAAAAACTTACCCTTCTTCAAGCCGTTCGTGAATGCTGCGACAAGTATCTTATCGTCGGCTTCGTCGATCGAGAGTGCCTCCTTGTTGAAGCGGGATATGTAGGCTCTTAAAGTTTCATCCTCTCGTTGCTTCATACTCATCAAGCAAGCCGTAGACTTCTTGTACCGATGGCCTCCGATGAAGTGTGCGGTAAATTGAGCGCTGAGTTCTTTGAAGGTACTGATGGAGTTCGGTGTCAGTCGGTTGAACCAAATTCTCGCTGCGCCCTTCAGTGTTGTAGGGAAGGCTCTACACATGATCGCGTCTGCTACTCCTTGAAGGTGCATTAGGGTCTTGAAGGTCTCCAGGTGGTCCAGAGGATCCTTGACCCCGTCATAACTGTCTATCTGCGGCATGCGGAACTTACTCGGTAGGGGGAAGGAGTTGACGGTGGCAGTGAACGGTGAGTCAGTCCGGTTGACAAGGTCGTCAAGATCACTGGACACTCGCCCCTTGAGGGCGTTCATCATAACCTCCATTTGTTCCTTCATAGCCTGCATCTCTGCGATGATAGGTGGCGGAGCTATATCTGCGAGGGAAGGGAGACTCACGTTCTGTCGCTCTGGTTTGTTCGGGGCGTTGCTCGCCTGGGGTCCCTCCTGGTTTCTTCTATCAGCGCTGGTTCCTTCTTGCTCAGCTCCTTAGTTGTCTGGCGCTGCGTTTTTCTGGCGTAGCTGCTCTTCCAGGTTGAGGTTTTGTTGTGTGAGCCGTTCCACAGCCGCGGCGAGAGTCTTAACTTGCTTCTCGAGGGTGGTCGTGGGTGGCTCCTCTTCTTGAATGTCGTTAGTGGTTGCCATTGAGCGGGTAAGCACCATGCGACTTTTTGTCCGGGAAGCTGTAATATGGCTACACGTGTTTCCCACAGACGGCGCCAACTGATGATGCCGAAGTACCACCAGTAAGTCACACGGTTCTCGCGCGCTACAAACGGCACCTGCACAACAACAAGAAAGAACCTAGCAGAGGGTACCGGTGTGGTACCAGCCAAATACCCTCCGAAGGTTAAGTCAGAAACGTTCTCACTGCTCTAGAGTGCTAGAGAGGGTAAATTATGCATACCTAGGTTTGTGAGGGTATTGGGGCTTTTATAGTAGTAGAAAGGTTGACATCTCTTCCTTGGTGTAGAAGTCTTTTCCTTATAGGAGTCTCCTTGGGCGTATTTTGCGAGATTCTTTCCATATAGGAGTTCTTAGGTTTCATGAAGCGTGGGGAGCAAGTTATTTACTTATACACGCAAACGTGGTGATCAAGTATTTAATGACTGACGTCGTCAGTCTACGTTGTTCCGTCAGATTAAGCACCGTCAGCTTCAGGACGTCCAGCTTTATGGTACTCTATACATGGAGTTCCTTCTCGCCATATCACCGTCAGCTCTTATAGAAATGCTGATGGCAAAACATGTCCCATCACCTTGTTCATTTATTTTATCCTTATCATAGTTAAATAAAAAATTAATGATCATACAATAGATAAATACAAATAAGAAATATAATTGAGATGGGAATTAAATAAAAATTCTTAAAAAAAGGATTTGAAAGAAGATTTGAAAAATCCATAATATCCTTTCAAAAAAAAAAAAAATCCATAATATAATCTAGTTATACTCATATAAGTTATAACTCAAACAACTACACACGCGTACAATTAAAAGATATAAACAAAAATAATTAATATGAATCATTACTCATATTTCCATAAAAAAAAAAATAATTCACTAACATATATATATATATATATATAAGAAATTTAAACATATCAATTAAATATTTAAGAGTGAATTGAGAATTTCCTAAAAAAAAAAAAAAAAAAAGAGTGAATTAAGAATATAAATAAGAATTATTTGTCGTTCTATCTTTCATAGGAATAAGTTTTTTTTTTTTTGGGTATGTGTGTGAATAGAACCCACATATGAGTCTCACAAATTAAAATATATATACGTTCAACTCATTAGATACGTTCCAGTGAATGGGTCATAGGAATAGTTTTAATCTTACTTGAATTTTCAGCTTCCAGAAACTTTTTCATTCCTTCTTCAAGGGGTTTCCTCATTATTTCTTGAGATTGCATCACCTCATCCGATAAGTGATGAGCAGATTTTGAAGAGAATTGCGTCAACTGATACACGTATTTCTTCCCATTCACACTGACTATTGGGTCAAGTACACACACGTAGAATCGTTAATTACTGTGTTATATCATTCTATGACTTCTGTCAAGGTGCACAGTAACCTGTAGAAATTCAAAATAGTCTATTTATGACCAAATACACTCAATTTCATCCTATGTTTAAGTGTCAGCTTATAATTGATTTAAAAAAATATATATATATGACTCTGTTGGCCATGATTGAATCAAGTTGGTTCGTTAATTGCATCCATCTGATTGTGAGAATCAATCATAAAAATTAATGTCTTTAAAAAATTAGTTTTTGGCTTACCTTAATTGTTGATGTTAATGAATTGTTCATGATCAGATGGCCTCAGTTGGTCAAACACCTGATCCCACTCAAACCAAATTATAATAGATCCTATCTGAAGTACATGAATAGGATTGAAACAGTGGAAGAGTTTTCTCACCGTGGGCTGAAAATTTAAAATGAGTTGGATTGTATTAAATGTTTCTAGTCCATAGTACGATTTATTGGAAGACTTTCAAAGCTAACTTTGACACAGATTTGCTTTAAAGTTTGATCTTTTTAATTTATTCAATAAACAGTTCTTACATAAATTGATATTTGCCAGTTGTCACTTGTTATGACAGATTTTCTTTTGAGAAACTTTCAAACTTATCTGTAAAAGGGGCGGTTCTACCCTTTGTTCTGGGTTGAAGTGAACCCCTGACTTCCCAAAATATATATATATATATATATATATATATATATATATATATATATATATATATATATTTATAATATATTGTTTTTAGTTTAATATTTTAATTTATTTTTAAAAATATATTTCACACCCTAACTTAAATTTTATACACTATTACTACAAATATTTTTTACTTTAAGAGTACGAGAGTTTCTCATATTTATATTACAAATATCTCATAATTGACCCTACAAGAGTTTTTTTTAGTCTTTAAAATTGAAAAAGTATTTTAAAATCTCACTCTTTTTTTATTTTATTTTATTTTTTATTTTAAATTTTGTATATTAACCAAAACTTTCTTTAGTTGGTAATTGCACCCTAGCTAGGCTCTACCACTGAATTGTAGGCATCCAGGCTTGCCGAACCTTTTACCATTCACAAAAATGAAGAACTAAAAAGTACTTAAAATCTCAATTATTTTAGCACTAACTGTACTTAAAAAATAACAAAATTTTTTTTTTTTTTTCTTGAATGCAGCCCATCTTGATCTTGATTTCAATTGTTATTTTCAGTGGCATGTCAATGATTATGGACAGAAGATCCCTTAGACTTCTCCATGCATTTTTAATGCTTTTACTGCCCTTGAATCCAGCCCTTGGATTTATTTCAGGGGTTGGAGATGCTAATGTCAGGTGCATAGAGAGGGAGAGACAAGTCCTCCTTGAGTTCAAAAAAGGCCTTGTTGATGACTATGATATGCTCTCTTCATGGGGGAGCCAAGATCAAAAGAAGAATTGTTGCAAGTGGAAAGGAGTTCATTGCAGCAAGCACACAGGTCACGTACTGGAGCTTGATCTTCGGGGTGATTCAGAAAAAACACAACCTTTGAGAGGTAAGCTTAGTTCTTCACTGCTTGAATTGCATCATTTGAGCTCTTTGGACCTCAGTTACAATGATTTCAATATGAGCCAAATCCCAGAGTTTCTTGGTTCTTTCAATAACCTAAAGCACCTCTATCTCTTAGAGGCTGAGTTTGGTGGGACTATTCCGTATGAACTTGGAAACCTTTCGCACTTGGAATCTATTGATCTCAGTGCAAATAACTTCAATAATGTTGCAAACCTTCAATGGCTCTCTCATTTGTCTTCTTTGAAAGAGCTTGTACTAAATTCAATAAATCTCAGTGAAGCCTATGATTGGGCAGACGTTGTTAATCGTCTTCCTTATTTAACATCTTTGAGCTTGAGTTCATGTGATCTTCCTCCAATCGCTCCCTCAATTCATACCCATTTCAACTATTCAAAATCTCTTACTACTGTTGATCTCTCTGATAATCATCAAAACTCCTCAATATTCGGATGGTTGCTCAACTTTAATACCAGCCTTGTTGAAATTAACCTCTCCTCCAATCAGTTAAAAGGTTCAATTCCAGATGCCCTTGGCAAAATGAATTCTCTTGATAGTCTCAATTTCGACGAAAACCAACTTGAAGGTAGCATACCAAAATCTTTCGGAAACATATGCACTCTAAGTTCATTGTCCCTATCAAACAATAGGCTCAGTGGACAACTCGTCGAGTTTATCAATATCTTGACTGGGTGTGCAAAAAACTCACTGAAAATGTTGGATTTATCATTGAATCAAATTACGGGATCGTTGCCTGATTTTTCAACATTTTCTTCATTAAAAGAAATATATGTTGGGACCAACAATATAACTGGAACCGTACCCAAAGATATCGGAAACCTTCATCAGTTGGAGGTCTTTGATGTTTCTAACAATTCTATGCATGGTGTGGTCACTGAAGTCCATCTGTCAAACCTGTCCAACTTGTGGTTTTTAGACTTGTCACTTAATTCCTTGGCTTTACAATTGAACAAGGAATGAGCTCCACCTTTTCAATTGCGAATCATATACTTGTCATCCTGCAAGCTGGGACCTAGATTTCCAAGCTGGCTCCAAACTCAGTGGAACATTTCTATCCTAGATATCTCCGATACTGGAATTTCGGATAAGATTCCTAAGTGGTTTGTGGAGCTGCCTCCAACTTTACAGTATTTAGATGTGGGTTTTAACCAATTGGAGGGTCAATTGTCACCTTTTGTTTTCCCACCTAAAATGACAATGTTGGGAATAACCACAAATCTTTTCTTGGGGACCATTTCTTCTGTTTGTAAAATCACGGGTGGGGCTTTGAATTTCCTAGACCTCTCTAGCAACCTTTTGTCAGGAGAAATTCTGGATTGTTTTTTGCATTGGCGTAAGCTACAATTTCTGAATTTGTCTAGCAACAATTTCTCTGGGAAAATTCCACTTCTTTGGGTTCATTGTCTCAGCTTCGAACGCTGAGTTTGCGCAATAATAGCTTCTCTGGAGATTTACCTTTGTCTATGAAAAATTGTAGTTTGTTGAAATTTGTAGACTTGGGAAACAATGGATTCTCTGGACAAGTACCACCTTGGATTGGGGAGGGTCTGCCAGTGTTAAATATTCTTATATTAAGTTCCAATAAGCTCAGTGGAAGCATACCATTCGAGCTATGTTGGCTGAAATATTTACGAATATTGGACCTCTCTCTAAATGATATATCTGGGAATATACCACAATGCTTCAACAATTTCACTGCCATGGCTCAGAAAGGGAACTCTTTCATTGAAAGTATGATTCCTTATTCAGATGATAATGTCACCTTTGAGGAATTAGATTTTGGTAGTGTAAAGGTTGTGTTGAAAAGAATTGAGTATGAGTACCATGGTAGAAATGTTGAACTACTAAAGATCATTAACCTTTCATGTAACAAATTGATTGGGAAAATTCCAAGTGAAATCTCAAGCCTTTTGGATTTGTTTGCACTGAATGTATCAAGAAATAAATTAATTGGAGAAATCCCTCAAACAATTGGTCAATTGAAACAGTTAGAATCACTTGACATGTCATGGAATCAGTTTTCTGGTGAAATCCCATCTAGCATGTCGGAGTTAAACTTTTTGGGCTTCCTGGACTTATCTTACAACAATTTCTCTGGGAAAATTCCTTCAGGCACTCAAATCCGAGGTTTCAATGCATCTTATTTTATTGGAAACAAGGCACTTTGTGGACCTCCACTCACGCAGAATTGTCCAGGTGAAGAAACACCAAACCGAAGTGAAGTGACTACTAAAGATAATGAAGAGAATGGAGATGAATTGGGAAAATGGTTTTATGTGGGAACAGGATTTGGATTTGCTATAGGGTTTTGGGGAGTTTTCGGTTCTTTGGTGTTAAAGCGTTCTTGGAGACATGCTTATTTCTTGTTATTGGACAACATGAAGGATTGGCTTTATGTAACAATAACAGTGAACATTGCAAGATTACAAAGGAAGATTCAGAGGCAGGGCTGACCACTTTGTCTGTAGAGGTTAGCAAGGTAATGTAATATGTATATTAATCTTTTATATATGCTATGGGCAGCAATTAATTTATCCTTGTCATATATATATATATATATATATTACCCTAAACCAAACGTAACTGCTAAAATCATTAATCTATTTCAATTTTAGTGTTTTGTTTCCAACTTATCTCACAATTTCTTGATTTTGCCGCACATGCCAAGAAGTATATTTTCATATTTCAAATTGCATATCAGGTAAGGTTGCATAGTGGTGCTTAAGGCGATGTGCTTAATCCGCGTGGTAAATTTCAGTTTGCATGAAGTAGTTCTACTTCTAATTCTATATATTTTTGATGAATTCTAATTCTGCATATTTAGTGCATCAAGACTGATGGTTTTCTTTTATCTTTGGTGCTAATATTAGGAGTTGCTGCTGCTGGTGCTCGTGTCAAAATAAGTGTCAGAAACACCGTTTGTAACATTTGTGTGGGTGTGGATCTATATTATGCTTTATTTCATCACCTTTCTCAACATTGTCATTTCGTTAGTAGCTACCTCTCTTCAATTAAGCAAGTTAATTTACAAAGAGAAATTGTGTAATTTGAATCTAGTTTAATGTTTGAGTGTTACCATCCTGGACTATTTGCACTGTTACCTTTGTTGTTTCATATATATATATATATATATATAGTTCGTCTGTTTTTGATTTATTTTCTTATCAAATGTTTGAATTTGTCAACAAGTTATTTGATACAAATTGGGAAGAGGTTTTGATTGATAAAAAGAATTTTATATATGTATATATATACACACACCTATACTAAATTTTTTTTCCCTATCACAAATAGATAATAATAAATAATTAATATATAGTTAGAATTGTATTATTTGAGTTAATTAGATAGATTGATAGACTAATTTTAATTTCCTTTAATAAATTTATAGAAATTAGATTGACTAACCTTGCATTATTAAAACTTATATGTAATTTTTAATATGAAATAGACTATCGTATTTGCCAATAAATTACCCCCCCCCCCAAAAAAAAAAAAAAACAATTCTAATCTTAAATATAAAAATATTTTTATCACATATACATATAAACATATATAATATTAAATAATATTATATGGGCAAAATCATAACTTTTTTTTTTTTTTTTTTTTTTTTATATACAAGATAGAAATTCTACTCTAGAATAATCTAAGTGTATATGTGTGTGAAACTCCCTCCCGAAAACTTGAACCTCAACCCTTGCCCTCCACACTTCATAAGCACTTATACTCATAGAGTGACTATCGCACTAAAGGTGTACGGTAGTAGCAAAATCATAACTTACTTTCTCTAACTTTGTCTTGTTTTCACTTTTGTCCCTATAATTTCAATTTTAATGTTGCGGTAACTTAAATATGTTTTCAATGCAACTCTTCTATCCATATCACTGTTAAGGCTCATAAAATAATGTAGTTTTGCTTTGATACAAAATATAAATTGCATCTTTATTGAGCTTTCTGTCATTTACTACAAATCAGCAGGAATTGTTTATTTTTATCAGAAATTACCAAATAAAAAAGAAGTCGAAGTGAGAGTAATTATTAATGTGAGAGAGAGAGAAAAGAGAGCTATTAACTAAAAGTTTTTAAGCAATGAATGAAGAGAACCAAGTGTACATATTAAGGGCATCCATAACATCTACAAAACCTAAGGCAACAGCATATTGAAATTCTGCTACGCAAAAAATTAGGAAAGAACACCACTTTCTCTCTCTCTCTCTCTCTCACACACACAGAGATACTTTAGCAGATATAAACAAAATAAAGTATTAAATAACTACATCAATGAATGGCTAGTAAACTATAAACACCCTGTGCAACCAATTATATAACAACATCCATACAACCCAAAGCTCAGATGCACACCAACGTGAAACTCATGTTAAACCAACCGAGTAAACTTCATTCCAACTGACCAAGAATAAAAGGGAGATGTAGAAGCGAGAAGCCTTTTATAGAATAGACATTACTCGAACCGAGTTATCAGCTGATCCAGTCAAGAAGATGGGCAAAGTCGGGTGCCAATCAACCGTTGTTATAGCAGCAGTGTGTGGAAGAGTTCTCAACCCATTTCTTTGCCCTCGAACCTGAGCCAAGTTAAACAAACGGTAAATTAAATTAGAATAACAGTATAGCTGAAAATCAGCATTTGCAATTCTGGTCAATATATTGATCAGGGTCAATAGCAATTCAACTCTGATTGCCATAGATTAAAGAACAAAGGAAAGCCACTGACATTGTGTGCACTTGGACGTGTCTTCATGCACACATAGGCACAGGCACACACATATGAGAATGAGAAAGAAGAAGGTTGGGGTGGGCGAGAGATCAACCTGATATATAGGTGCTCTTACTGAACCAGATGTCACCAGTAGCCTCCTCCCGTTAGCATCTAAAGCCATTTCATGTCTGCAAAGTTTTGAGCTCTCAGCGTCACAGAACCTACAGAATGGAAAAGAACCAAGTTATCAAGGTTCCTTCTGCTAACTATAACACAACAATATAGAAGATGCAACTATAATAACAAATACCAGAACATGACAGATTTTTACAGGGCAACAGCATAAAACAATATGTGCAAAGGCAGTACCAACATTATAAAAAGTAAAGGGTTCACCACCGGGAAAGTGAGGGAGACGGATTATGCACAGCACACAATCCTCCACAAAAATTAGCGGAATCAAATAAATGACAGTTATGTTAGTATTTATGTGATTTCAATCTTCCATGAACCTTCACTAGTTATAAAACCAATAAATTAGGGGCGGAACTAGGATTTTATGAATGGGAGGGCCAAAATTATAGCAAATACAAAATTGAACTAATTTAATTGAGTCATACAGAAAGAAAAATTATGCTCATGTAGATTAGGCAAATTAGACCATAGCCCCACCATAGCGCCTATATCTAATAACATAAAGGTCCTATGATATTGAACAACATTATAATTCTATAATTCTCCAATTTGAAATATAAGTAGTATAATATCCCAGTTCCACAACACATTGGCTATTACATCATTGAGTACATAGAAAGCATTTACTGAATCTCACTTTTTGTGAAAGTTCAAGAACTACGATGACAGTTAAATTTCAGAACCAGTCAGTACAGCTAATCTTAACCAATATATTCTTTTCCTAAGGATAATAGTCTTAACCAAAATTCACTTTAGGTAACAGAGTGCCAGCAAGACAAGTACCTACTACAGTTTCTTGACCATAGGACTTGACCTTGGTTTTGCAAGCTCCATTAAAAAATCTAACACCAAAAAACAAATTCTCTAAGGGTTATATTAGCATAATATGGAAAAACCTTATGCTATATAAAGTTCAAAGAAAAAACTAAGCTGTATTTACAGAGCTCTGCCTAAATTTGAATTGAAAACCAAGATATACTTGCCTTTCCATCTGAACCCAAGCTAAAAATGCTTGTCTCATCAGGCCCAAAAAGAAGAGAGCTTATCGCAGAATCATGCGCAGGCCATCCAGTAATTTGTAGACCAGCAGCCATGTCTTTGACAAGTTAAGGGGTATGCATAATAATGCGGATATTTCTGCTCAGGAATCCTCATCCGTGATTATTGGGCAACATTTTCTTTTCGTTAACCATTTAATTTTCCATCAAATGACTAGGTTAACCCCCCAGTTAAGATAAAAGTAAGCCTCCAAAATGCACTTAAAAGGGCCGGGTTAGCAGAAAAGGAGTTTATGTCTTCTTAAGTATGTGCAACCACAAATTTTAAAACCAAAGGTTTTTGTTTTCACATGCAAACTGGATAACCACTAAAATGCAGATTAAGAAACCAGGTCATATAATCATTAAAAGGATACCAAACATGTGAATCATTCCATCAGTAGCAGAAGCTGCTAAAATCTTCCCATTGTGATTGAAGCATAAAGAAGTTATTGCAGGTGGATCTTTACCAAGAGGAAGGACTGTCTTCACGAAAGGCAAAGATCATTAAGGGATAAAATAAAAACTGGCAACTGAGTTCAAAAATAAAGTTCTAAGACAAATAGTCACGAACCACAGCCTTCCAGGTTTTCATGTTCCAGACAGTTAAGGAAGCGAACCCTAAATTGTCGTTATAGCTTGAGTCATTCCTACAAAGAAAATGAGTTCCTATTAATCTATTGCACCAGTAGAAAGAACAATAAAATTGGTAAAATAAGAAAAACTAAAAAAAATGGTAAATAATTGATAAGAAAGATAAAATCATGTTCAATCTCCTGAAAATTGCATGATTAGGAGATCAGGGTCCATAAGAAACACTCCCAATGGTTTTAACCAATACTAAAGTCATTTCAGTAGCACAATGCAAGCATAATGCTCTTTTTATTTAATTATTATTATTAATTTATTATTGAAATTTTACACATGCATCCAATGGATCTTGAACTCTAAGTGAGTGTTTGGATCCAACTTATTCACGGCTGTGTTTTCTTCTTGTGCGTTTTCTCTCTCTCTCTCTTTTTTTTTTTTTTAGCCGCAGTTGTTGACTTTTCTCTCGTGAACAGTGCACCCGTGCACTGTTCACAAGACCCACAAACTTCACTTTTCAGCAACTTTTTCATTAAAAATAAGTCTCATGGCACTATTCACACATTTAAAAATTATTTTGCTACAGTGTTTTTAGTTTTCAGTTTTCAGCAAATATAAGTTGTATCCAAACGAACCCTAAACCTTAAACTCCATCCCATTCCTTGAATTTTTATTCATTATTTATTTATTTTTATTTTTTTTGGGGGGGGGGGGGGGGGGGGGGGGTGCGGGGGTTGAGCTCATTGGCATAGCAGTAGCATCATACTTCTAGTAGAGGTGTTATTGAACAGATCTCCAGGCGACCACACAATGTCGTATTTTAACACTTCCATACAAACATTTAAGACTATTAGAAGAAAATACCCTTTGAAGGGACATGCACCAAGCCTTCTCTAGCATGCTCAACAACCAAGGCAGTCACAACTCAAATCAATAACCCATCTATGCAGGATAAATCTAGAAATTGTTTCTTTTCTTCTTCTTTTCCTCTTTTTTGAGAAAAGGGGTGGGGGTCCGTCTAAATCCATTTTAGCATATAGGAATTTCAATATATACAAGCCATAAGGGACAAGGAATCTTAAACCCTTACATTAAATCTTTATTAAGTTTAATGTTACCTACTTCCCAAAAAAGAATACCTTACTGTACCATCTATTGAAGCACTGGCTATATTGTTCCCTGATGCAGAAAAGCGGCACCGACTGATTGGACTTGTGTGACCCAAAGATGTTTCCTAAAAAACCCATGGTATTCCAGAAATTAGAGAATAGCTTAGACATACAGGTAAAGAACAAAATGTCTTTGTAGAAAGGATTAAGGAGAAAGGTACAAATTGATAAATGAAAATGATCTAAATCTAAAAACTTCAAATTTTGAAATATGGATTTATCAGATATTTTACCTGAAAGTCTACTTTAACTTCTGGAAATTCTTCTTCTATGTGAACTTCCCTGCCATTTTCTGCCACATCAAATTCAATAATTACTTCACCAGCAATGAGTTCATAAATATTTTCTGCATTGCTTGCTATACATATTTTCTGCATATTTTGAAATATGGATTAATGTACATTCTACATTGCTTGCTATACATATTTTCTGCATATTTTGTAGTATTACTTTTTTTGGGCTTCTGGGCCTCTTGGTAGAGTGAAGTTTCTTTGCTGAATACCTAGCAACGTGAACAAGGCCGAACTCTAGGCCTAGGCCTAAAGGTGTAAGATCCCACATGACCCATTCTTATCCTGTCAGGTCTTATGATACACACACATAATAGCATGTTAAATTCACAACTTAAAACTAAAATCAACCTAAAAATAAAAAATTCTATATTCATAACATTTTCATAATAGATTCAAGGTGATGAGTTGTTACTGGTTCTAATTTAAACTCACAATTAAAATTACTTTTTTTTACCTATCTGTAATAACCAATAACAACTTGTCACTTGAAATTTGTTATAAAAATGTTGTGAAAATATTGAGGACGTATCATTTATCTAAAAGATTAGCCCAATCAAATAATTTTTTTGAAAATTACATTTATATAAAAAATAAAGATAATAGAAAAAGTGTAATTGCCACACAAAAAAAAAAAAAAAAGTAAGCATACCAAAAATAAAAAAAACTATCAAATAAAAAATTATGTTTATTGCCAACACAACTCATTTATTCTATGTGGGACCCAACATGTCCATTTTTCTTTCTTTCTTTTTTTTTTTTGAGAAGAAGTTCATGTCTTATTCATTAAGGGAGGCTATTAAGATAAGCCTGAAATATAGGCACAACGTCTGGTATTACATTTTTCATCCACACTAAAAAATAACAAAATATATGCAAATTGCTCATCTTGCTAGTTAAAGAATGTACTATAGAGTTACAATGCCTTACGTAAATACACGTTCATAGACATAATTGCAAATATTTGAAACCACAAAAAGAATACTTGAAACTTGTGCGACCTGTTAAAGTTTAGGTGTAATTTTGGAAGTTTTGAGACAATCACGATCATCTACAGGTTTTGAGGATTTCGTTTTGTCTTTCTATGGTTTTGGCACCATTTTAGTGGTTTTATGGGTTATTTAGTCAAGTTAGAGTTTTTCACTTTTTTTTTTAATTTTTTATTATTTTTATTTTGGAGATTTGAAGATTATTTTATTCAATTTATATGTTTCACGGGAGGGGGGGGGGGGGTTATAACGGTAATTTTGAAGGTGTTGAGGGTGTTTTGATTAGTTTAGAGACCGTAAGGGTATTTTTGTCATTTTATAATTTTTAAGGGTTTTTCAATCATGAAAGTTTTACAGGAGCACTTTTTAGGTTGTGAAGGTATTTTTTAAAAAAACATTTTGGAGAGCGAAAGAGAGATTTTTGTTCTCCTGAGACCAAAAAAAAAAAAAATGTTTCACACTTCTTTTAGGGTCATAAAATAAGAGGCAATGTTTATTTCACATAATGTGTCAATAACTTAAAATTGTAACTTAAAGTCACAAGTTTAGTTATTTTTTGGTAGTGTGTGGATCCACACATTATATGGAACAAGTTTTTTCCCCAAAGTAAAATATTATTATCCCTAAAGGGGCCATTTTTCCTAGTTAAAGGAAAATGATTTTGATTTGACCAAATTTTTTGTTGTCCCAATTGATTAGAAAAAAAGAAATTATTTTCTCTTAAAAATAAATTTTATGTTGAAACAAACTAACCTAATTCTCTCATGCCACACTGTTCTTAACATAAATATACCAAAGAGTAATGTTAGGGGCATTTTTTTTTCATAATATTTTTATCTTATTAAGGTGATAAATTATGATTAGAATAATATTATTTCTATAAGAGCCCATCATTAATAACTCTATTAGGGCAATATGTACCAATTATATTTGACCATGTGTGAGATTTTTTTTTTTTTTTTTACCGAAATGAATTATATTCCAAACACTAAATCTAATACTACAATAAATTTTAGATTTGATAAGTTGGTAGGTTGTTATAGGTATTTGGTGGTATACCATTTATTTAATTTTTTTATAATAAACTTTGATTTATTTTATAATAAAAATAAAAATAATATGTAACAAGTTGTTATTTATGAAATATAAAATGAAAACCAATGTGACGGGTAGTGAAGTGAACAAATAATTTTGTATATTTGTGTATAAAATGATATTAAAGCATGATCCCATGTTTCCCATAAAAATAAAAATAAAAGAAAAAAAAAAGAAAAAAAAAAAAGAGAAAGCATGATCCCATGCGAAAAGCAACCTTGTACTACTTATAATTGATCACATCAACCGTGGTAGTTGGAATTTAAGGCAGCGTAGCAAGGAAGTCTAGTCCACATTATTATTGGCTAAAGTCAAGCTGTCACGTGTCAAGCCAAAGTTCTACGCTTACACATTATTGCTTTCCTAATTTGAAAAATGTACGGTAACTATCTTTTTTATCTTTTGACTTTCTCCAATGTGATTCATATTTTCCCAATGTGATTCATATTTCATGCAATAAATATGTTATATTCACGATATTTTCATAAAAAAATTTTAAGTGATGAGTTGTTATTAGTTGTTATGTATAGGTAAAAAAGTAATTTAACTTATAGATTCAAATTAGAACCAATAACAACTTACCACCTATGATTTGTTGTAAAAATGTTGTGAATGAAATCTCTAACTTCCCAATGTCAGACTCCATGTTCAACCAACCAATATTGACCACTTGTCCTCTTTTATTTTTTTTCCTCCTTTTAGGGTCCATTTGTAATTCGCTTATTTTACTGAAACTGAAAACTTTTTGATGAAAGTACTGTAGAGAAAAGTAAAAGTTAACTGAAATAGTACTGTGAGACCCATAAATAGCACTAAAAAGTGCAGTAGGACCCATAAATAGTAGCAAAAATAAACTGAATAGTAAAATAAGTTGTCAAAAATAATATTTCCAAACGGACACTTAAGGAAGTAAATGAAATCCCCAACTTAACAAAACTAATCAAATCATCCTCAGTTAATTTTTAAAGTTAAGCATTTGAAAAGAGTGTGAAACCCAGAAACATTACATCATTTGGTAAGGTAAGTAGTTTTTACTTTCCTATAAATTCCTGAAGTTGACAATACTGATGCCATACCCATATACGTTCCTTTTCCCTTGCACCATTGGCCATTGGGCGTGTGTTTAAAGGGAAGTGCCTCTCATTGTTATCCCATCTTTCATTGTGTAATTAATCATTATTTTTACTGGCAATGACAATGGTCATGTTCACCGGTGGTGGAAAATCACTGAAACTTGCTCATGCATTTTTTATACTTTTAGGCTACGTTTGTTTTGGCTTCAAAGGATTTCCGGAAATGCTTTTACACCCGCGTGTGTGTTTACCAACTCATTTCAGCTCTAGCCCACGCACCAACCTCAACTCCACACACAGTCCGACGCCAAGCTCCGACCGCCCAGCTAAGCCAAGGCCAGCCCAGATCGTGCCGCCCCCTCCGCCCAGATCATGCCGCACCACCGAGATCGCACCGGCTCAACCTCACCGCCATGCTCCACCACTGCATGTCTCTGATCCACCACCGCCATCACCACCCCCTCCATCATCCAAGCTACCCTCCTCCACGAGCTCGGATCCACATCCAAGCTACCCATCTACCCACATAACCCAATCCCCATTTCGGCAAACCCACACCCACCTTGCCCGATCCACACCCACCCGATCTAGCTGCCGCCGTCCTCCGTTGGTACTGATCTCTCTCTTTCCCAATCTGGCCGCCACCGTCCTCCGTTGATACCGATCTCTCTCTTTCTCAATCTATCTCTCACTCTTTCTTCCTCCTCTCACTGAGTATATTATGGATATATTGTGAATAAATGATTTTATTTTGGTTTTTGGTTGTGTTAAGTGTATATTTTGAACTTTTCTGTTATAAAATTTGTTTGGAAGCTAAGAAAATGTGAAGCATTTATAGGAAAATAGCATTTTCAGAATGTTACCAAACATCGAAAATCGTTTTTCGGACTATTTTCCACTACAGAACCAAACACTCGGATTTCATTTTCCTTACGGGAATTCATTTTCCCCTGCATTCATTTTACACTCGGAATTCGATTTACATCGAACCAAACACAACCTTAGTTTTAGTGCACTTGAGACCAGCCCTTGGATTTATTTCAGGGGTTGGAGTTGGAGATGCTAACAATATCAGGTGCCCAAAGAGGGAGAGACAAGCGCTCCTTAAATTCAAAAAAGCCATTGTTGATGACTATGGCCAGCTCTCTTCATGGAGGAGCAAAGATAAGAATTGTGGCAATTGGAAAGGAGTTCACTGCAGCAACCAAACTGGTCATGTTCTTGAGCTTCATCTAAGTGGAAAGCACATTAAAGTAGACCAGCCTTTGCGAGGTATGATTAGCCCTTCCCTACTTGAGTTGCCTGATTTGATTTTTTTGGATCTTAGTTATAATGACTTTAATCAGAACAATATTCCTGAGTTCATTGGGTCTCTTAGTAACTTAAAACACCTTGATCTCTCTTGGGCCAATCTTAGTGGGCCAATTTCACATCAGCTTGAAAACCTTTTGCACTTGTAATATCTTAATCTCAAGGGGAATGATTTGATAATTATTGAAAATCTTGAATGGCTGTCTCATTTGCCTTCAATAGAATACCTTGACCTAACTTCGCTAAATCTTAGTGTCGTCAATGATTGGCTAGATGTTGTGAGCCATCTTGCTAATTTAACAACCTTGAGCTTATGGGCATGTGATCTTCCTTCCCAGAGGTTCTCATCTCTTTTTGGTTTCAATTATTGGAAATCTCTTGCTTCTCTTGAAAGTTTGAATTTCGATACTAATAAACTTGTTAGCCTTCCAAAATCAATTAGGGATATATGTACTTTACACAAATTGTATTTTTTGTATAATAATCCCAATGAACGACTTGTTGAGCTTATCAATAACTTGTCTAGATGTGCAAAAGACTCATTAAAGGATTTGAGATTATCAAATAATCAACTTACGGGATCATTGCCTAATTTTGCATTATTTCCGTAATTAAAATATCTTGATCTTTCAAATAATATTCTAAATGGGACTGTACCCAAAAGCATTGGAAGCCTATATAAGCTTGAGTGTTTGGATGTGTCCCGGAATTTTCTACAAGGCACCATATCTGAACCTCATTTCTCAAATCTCTCTAAATTATGGTATCTAGACTTGTCCAATAACTCTCTTGCTTTGGAATTCAACTTCAATTGGGTTCCCCCTTTCCAACTGGAAGAAATATACTTGACATCTTGCAAGTTAGGGCCTAGATTTCCAAGTTGGATTCAAACTCAAAGGAATGTTTCTGTCCTAAATATGCTGAAATTTCTGATACCATACCAATAGAGTGGTTACCGAATGAAATTGTTGAAATTTCCGTCCTACATTGGAATTTTTTGATCTTTCTAGAAACCGAATACAAGGTCGGTTACCGAATGTGTCAACAATAAATTCAAATAGTATTGGAATTGATTTGAGTGATAACGGTTTAGAGGGTCCACTGCCACTTTTCACAGCTAATCTCAAGATCTTGAAACTCTCTAAAAATCGGTTTTCAGGGTCAATTTCATGTCTTTGCAAAATCAATGGTCGTTCGTTGACTTATCTAGATCTATCCGATAACTTATTTTATGGTCAGCTTCCAAATTGTTTTATGCATTGGCATGAGCTAGTCATTTTGAATTTAGCTGGCAACAAATTCTCTGGTGAAGTTCCAAACTCTTTGGGTAGGCTGTCTAACCTCGAAACTTTGAAGTTGTTTAATAATAGTTTCTCCGGAAACTTACCTTCTGCCCTGCAAAAATGCAGTTCTTTAAAAGTTATAGATTTGGGAGACAATAGATTCTCCGTGTTAGGACATATGTGTTACACATGTTATGAACATATGTCATGATTTTATGTAATTGGCTTATCCTTTGACAAAACGCATTTTACTTGTATTTGGGTAGATTTAGGATGTGTTTAAATACTTCAAGAAACCATGTTTCAAGATCAAGTGTTGAAACCTTCAAGTCTGTCCAAGAAAACAAGTTGATAATGCAAAATCATTAAAGCTCGACAGCTGTATCTATCGAGCTTAAGAAAGTTGTTCTAAGTTCGGTGTGCTCAACACCTTCTCGACAGCTTCTCGACACCTTCTATCTGTTGAGGTTTAAGATTTTCAGAATTCAAATCTGATTTTCTTGGGATTTGTGATTTTGTCTTTGGGCTTTCTTTTCTCCTAACCCTAGACATATGAAAGGATTGTTTTAAGGGCCGTCAAAGTGTTCACAACTTGCACAAGCTTTGAGCAAACTCTATTCACGCAAATTGTAACCGGAGACGAAGTTCTTGCCCTAGTTCATCTCTTTCTCTTGAAGAAGTTGCTGTGTATGTGCACTGTAGGGTTTTATGACCAAGCATCTTCTTGATCTTCATCGTGTGGATGAACTGAAGAACTTTGCATTCAACAACCTTCATAGTTGGTGATTGAAGTCGCGTACTGGGATCCGCGCAATTGGTTAGTCACGTACTTGGGATTCGTGCATCAGAAAAGGGAACTGTCACTACAGAACAAGTCCAATTGGGTATTTGGGTAAGGGTTCAACTGTAGGTTGGTAAGGTACTTGGGATTCCTTTACTTGTAACCGCTTATTATGATAATAGTGGAGTTTCGGGAGTGGTGACCTGAAAATCACCCGGTGGGATTTTTGCCGTTAGGTTTTCCCCATTCGTAAACAAATCACCATGTTATTTATTTTCCGCTGCATAATTAGTTTATTGGTGATTTGCTTGTGCTACCACGCGTTTGTATGATAAATTGATTAATTAATAACTTGGCTAATTAATTAATTAATTTCTATCACAAGGGGTCGTTCAGTTTGTGGCCTATTAAGTGGTATCAGAGCAGGCACACTCTGATTAGGGTTTAATCTTTACTGTGTTGATCCATTGACTCCTGTTTGTCATGGATAGAGGACAGTCATTAATCATACCTCCTTTATTTGATGGCACTAACTATGCATATTGGAAAGTACGCATGAGAGCTTTCTTGCAGTCTTTAGATGAAAAAGTGTGGCAAGCTGTCGAGATTAGCTGGACTAAGCCAAAGGAAGCTCCGGCCGATTGGGATGAAGCGAAGATCAAGGCGGCAAACTTCAACAGCAGAGCATTGAATGCTTTATTCAGTGCAGTCACCAATGAGGAGTTCAAGAAGATATCCTCTACTGAAATTGCAAAGGAAGCATGGACCATCCTCCAGACAACCTATAAGGGTACTAAGGCTGTCAAGGACTCAAAACTTCAGAGGCTCACTACAAGCTTTGAAGAAATAAAGATGGAGGAGGATGAGTCATTTGATGAGTTCTATGCCAAGCTAAAGGACATAGTGAACTCAGCCTTCAATCTTGGGGAAACCATTCCTGAACCCAAGATTGTGAGGAAAGTGCTCAGATCTCTACCTGAGAGATTCCATGCCAAGATTACAGCAATAGAGGAATCAAAGGATATTGAAAAGATTCCTCTGACTGAGCTGGTTGGAAACTTACAGACCTACGAGCTAGGGTTGACAAGGATTGGCAAGACGGGTAAAGGCAAGAGCATGGCACTGAAGGCTAAGAGCAGTGAGACAGATGAATCTTCAGACGATGAAGATTCCAAAATGAAGTCCTACATCACCAGGCAATTCAAGAAGTTCATGAAGAACGCAAATGGAAAAGGCTTCGACAAGGACTGCAGGCAATCTAGTTCTTCTCAGTTTAAAGGCCAAGACAAAGGGAAGAAGGATGCTAAGGAAGGTGGTCAGTACACTGTTCCCGTAGGACCTAAGTGCTTTGGGTGTCAAGGCTTCGGTCACATGAAGCATGGGTGTCCCACATACCTCAAGAGCATTGGGAAGAGCAAGGCACTTGCTGTTACCTTGAGCAAAACCGAGCCTGAAAATGATTCCGACAATAAGGATGACGAAACCTTGAATGCCTTCACTACCACTGTTGATCCTACTTATGGGATTGTTGAAGATGTGGTCGAAGAAGAGGAATTGGTGAAATCAAAATTTGAGAAGATGGATGATCAAGATAACATCCATACAGCCTATGAGAAACTGTACAAGCTTTCTGAGAAGCATGAGAAACTGTATAGGCTAACCACCAAGAAGCTCAGTGATGTGGAACTTGATCGTGAGGAGCTTTCCACAAAGTTTGATGAGGCTAATCAGACTATTGGAGCACTGAGGTTCAAAAACAATTTCTTGGCTGAGAAGACCAAGAAGCTTGAGGCAGAGCTGTGTCAAGTCAGAGCTCAACTGGAAATGACTTCAAGCGCAAATCTGGATGAGATGCTAAGCATTCAGAAATCTGCTTCAGATCGAATAGGCTTAGGGTATGGTCTCTCTTCTTCTAATATTGCTTCTACTAGTATTACTATTTTTGTTCATCCTACTAATAATGTTACAATTAAGAACAATGAGATTAAAACTGAATTAGTTAGTGAGAATATAGACAAGAGTAAATCTATCTTAGGAGCACCCCCTAAGCTTGAAAAGAAAGATGTTAAAAACCCTAGGGCTAAGAAGGCTAACTCTCAAAAGTCTAAACAAAAGAAGCAGCATCTCTGTCATCATTGTGAAGCTGCCGGTCATACTCGACCAAATTGCTACAAGTGGCTTGCCACTCAACAGAGCAATGGCATGATAGCATCTGGGAACCAGAATCAGCTTTATTCCTCTCTTGCTCCCCTTGGAGATCTTCTTAAAGCCCTCATGTTCCTTTCGAACTTGAACGATTTTTCCCCCTCACCGTCGGTTCAAGGGTTTAATCAAAGGAATGGTTCTTCCAGGGTGTGGAAGGAAAAGGGTTCCAAGTGATTTCGTCACTTTTCTCTCTCTCTTCTTGTTTTTGTGTGTGCATTACTTATTTGTTTCTATTCTTGTTTTAAGTCAGTCTAGTTTTTATGCTTTGGTTGTTTAACATGTTTTTGTTTGGTTATTTTTTTCAGTTTTGCTTTGTTTTGTTTTTCATATAAAAATAAAAATAAAAATTTTGAAAAATCAGAAAAATACAAAAACAGTGTGTGTTTTGTGTACATTGGTACTTGTGTACCTTGGATGGCCATTGAAACAAAATCTTCTAAACTTTGTATCTTTTGTAGCTTAGATGAGCATCTCTATGCATAGCTAAGCAAGTGAGCTTTGTGGCTTTTGTTTGTGATGAGTAAGATTAAGTTATCTCTTGTACTTAACACTCGTATCACTCTTTTTGATGGGAAGGAATAAAAAATCCTGAGAGAAAGGCATTAATAATCATCTCACCACTGTTGTTCGCCAATCATAATATGACACATGTATGCTTCGGCATAACAAAAGTGCAGTGTCAATGACATTTGTGTGCTTAGGCATAGCAAAATTGGAATGTCAAATATCATTGGGTATTTCTTTTCTCACTCTAATATGCCCATGCATGATATGCTTAAAAGAAAAATATGCAAAGAAAAATCAAAAGCAAAAAGATCAAAAATGTTTTAAAAATGATTGCAAACGTGTATTCTAGGAGATGTGGGAGTTATAGGATGTACCTTAAAGGTGATAGTCTCCATCAAGTAGTTATGATTGTGTGTGAGTTAAAGTGATTTTCTCATATCTCAAATCGTCATAACATGTATACACATGCAATCTTGCGATATTTTTCACACACAACACGCAATATTCTTTGCTATTCTTGATAATGTGCAGGTACAATGTGATTTGGCCATCACAAGGTTTTATATGTGTTAATGTATGCTCACTAAACTGTCTTGACTTGTTTTTGAAATATAAAATTAGTTAGACTTGTTTAGTGTGTGTGTGTGTGTGTTTTTGAAGATCCATGTGCTCAAAATTTTTATTGAGAGTTGATTTTGAGAGCTTAATATGTTGATTGGATCATTGGTTGAGTTGCATGTTGGACTGCATTCATGACTGTGTTTTTCACATCTCGAAAAACTGTTTATAAAAGCTGGCTCGACACCTCCTCGATACCTCCTCGATAGCTAGCTATCTGTCGAGCTTCCTAAGCTTTTTCTTATCGCAATCTCACCAGCACCTCGATACCTGGTGGATCGATCGAGAATGGGTCTGCATCCTCAATAGCTTCTCGATACCTGGTGGATCGATCGAGCTTCTATTCTTGGTTTTGTTGAGTTGTTCCTCGATACCTCCTCGACACCTTAGCTGTCGACAGCTTTTTCTCGACACCTCCTCGACAGATACCTCGATACCTCTCGATACCTGCATCTGTCGAGATTTACTACCAGCACTATATAAGCCCCCTGTGCGATCCGGAAATCATTTCCTTCGATCTCTCTCGATACTTCTCTGTTTTCTCTCCAAAACTTTCTCATCTCACTCCAATTTTGGTTCCTCAAGGATTCTTCAAGCTTTTTCAAGAATTTCTTCACTTGGTAAGCTTCTAATCCTTTCACATTCATGCATTTCATGTTTTGAAACGTAGGTTTTGGGGTTTTTGAAAAATTTTGGGGTTTTTCAAAATTGATGAGTTTTTATGGAAATTTTGGGATGGATTTTCACTTAAATGAGTTTAAAACCTCATACATTGCATCACATTGGCATTATAATGGTATTGTCATGCATTTAGATGTGTGCTATCTGTTTGTGTGCTCATAGGTTTGGATTGGGCTGAGCCCATGATGCAATTTCTTTTGCATGTCACATGTTCATGCATTTCCCATGCATACGTACTCTTTTTCAATATACTTGTTATATTTGAAACTGTTTGAGACTTTTCTGATTGTTTTTCTTTCTCTCCCTCTCTTTCTGTTTACGTTAGTCGTGTCTATGGCACCTAAGCGTAAATCCACTCCAGCCCGGAACCCTCTTCGTTCCGGAACTTCTTCATCATCTGATCCTACACTATCTGACATCCGGTTCCGTGATGATGATGCCTTTAAGGCATTTTCGGAGAACTTTTCTAAACGAGGCATTCATTCAGAACGCCAAGTCATTCTGTCGGACTTTGCCGACACTGACCTTCCCTCTGTCATTCACAGTAGGGGATGGGAGTCACTGTGTGACGTCCCGGTCACCTGTCCACTCGTGCTTATCCAAAAGTTTTACTCCAACATGCACAGGATTGATCATTCAGTACCTCTTTTCTTCACTCACGTTCGAGGTACGCGCATTCCTATCACATCACAACTTGTTGCGGATGTGCTTCGGGTTCCTAAGATAGAGTTTCCTGACTATCCTAGTTGTGAGCGTCTGAGGATTGTGTCCAGGGATGAGCTCATGTCTGCTTTTTGTGAGCGCCCTTCTGTTTGGGGTGAGCGTCTGTTTACACCATGTCGACCTTTTGCTAAAGGTCCTAGATTCATGAACATGGTGATGACCTTTGTTTTGCATCCACTCTCACACTATAACTCCATTACAGAGCCTCGTGCTCGATTTTTGCTATCTCTTCTTGAGCATCTTACCATAGATTTCCCTTCTCATTTTATTCTGTCTATTATAGATGTTCATCTAGATTCGGCGTCCCGTGATAAGCTCATATTTCCTTTCGCTATCACGACGATCTTACGCCGTTTTTCCGTTCCTTTTCCCTCTTCCGACCATTTTACCGTCATGTGTGCCATAGATTATGCTACTGTTAAACGTAGCGAGGCTCAGCTTCGGTCACAGCAGTCGGATCCAGCAGCTCCTCCCTCCTGTTCAGCTTCATCCCGCTCTGCTCCATCCACATCCGCTCCTCCCTCTTCTTCGGGCGATGTGACTTTAGGAGACATCATGGCGCAGCTGCAGCGCATGGATGCTCGCCTAGATACACTCTCTATGGAGTTGTATCAGGTGAACGTTCGTATCGGTCGTATTGCACGGTAACAGGCGTCTATGGGTGGTTTTGCTTCTGAGGCTACTTCTTCACCACCTTCTCCCATGGCTTCTGATTCTAAGGATGAGGATGATGATGATGGTGATGACGATGATGCTTCAGATGATGCTAATGGAGATGCTAGCTCTACCGATGAGATGTCTACTTGACACTCTTACCCTTTGTCACTCGTGGCAAAAAGGGGGAGTAGTTTTGGATATGAGAGTAGTCTATCTTAGGGGGAGAGTTAGTATAGGACCTAGTATAAGACCATTTTTGTTAGGGGGAGTGTTGATACACTTTGAAGGATGTAGTGAGGATAGTATGTATCTTTTCTTTTCTTCCTTTTAGATACATTACTCTTGTACATGAGGTCTTGTGACCATTTATAGACATACATTGTATTTATTTCCTTATTTATATTGATGTATGTTCTTCTTTCACTTACCCTTTCATGTGTTATTTATTTTCTCCCTTTATACACATGCTTTTTATTATTTGTATGCAATCTATTATTTCTGTTTCACACAAAGATGCCTTGATGAGTCTTATTTAAAGTGTTTCAGAAATACAGGTTGTCAAAGTCTACTTGCCATAAACTCTCTTCTTGCAAAGTTTTTCAAGAGTTTGTGTTAGGATAAATTTTATTGTATTCAACAAGTGAATATGAGTTGAGTGATTTATGACTTCTCTCATATGTTCATTTGTTTGTTGTGGTTTTGTCACGAATTGCCAAAGGGGGAGATTGTTAGGACATATGTGTTACACATGTTATGAACATATGTCATTATTTTATGTAATTGGCTTATCCTTTGACAAAATGCACTTTACTTGTATTTGGGTAGATTTAGGATGTGTTTAAATACTTCAAGAAACCATGTTTCAAGATCAAGTGTTAAAGCCTTCAAGTCTGTCCAAGAAAACAAGTTGATAGTGCAAAATCATTAGAGCTCGACAGCTGTATCTATTGAGCTTAAGAAAGCTGTTCTAAGTTTGGTGTGCTCGACACCTGCTCGACAGCTTCTCAACTCCTTCTATCTGTCGAGGTTTAAGATTTTCAGAATTCAAATCTGATTTTCTTGGGATCCGTGAATTTGTCTTTGGGCCTTCTTTTCTCCTAACCCTAGACATATAAAAGGATTGTTTTAAGGGCCGTCAAAGTGTTCACAACTTGCACAAGCTTTGAGCAAACTCTGTTCAAGCAAATTGTGACCGGAGACGAAATTTTTGCCCTAGTTATCTCTTTCTCTTGAAGAAGTTGCTGTGTATGTGCACCGTAGGGTTTTGTGATCAAGCATCTTCTTGATCTTCATCGTGTGGATGAACTGAAGAACTTTACAGCCAACAACCTTCATAGTTGGTGATTGAAGTCGCGTACTGGGATCTGCGCAATTGGTTAGTCACGTACTTGGGATTCGTGCATCAGAAAGGGCAACTGTCACTACAGAACAAGTCCAATTGGGTATTGGGGTAAGGGTTCAACTGTAGGTTGGTAAGGTACTTGGGATTCCTTTATGTATAACCGCTTGTTATGATAATAGTGGAGTTTCGGGAGTGGTGACCTGAAAATCACCCGATGGGGTTTTTGCCATTAGGTTTTCCCCATTCGTAAACAAATCGCCGTGTTATTTATTTTCCGCTGCATAATTAGTTTATTGGTGATTTGTTTGTGCTACAACGCGTTTGCATGATAAATTGATTAATTAATAACTTGGCTAATTAATTAATTAATTTCTATCACAAGGGGTCATTCAGTTTGTGGCCTATCACTCCGGAAAAGTACTTGCATGGATTGGGGAAGGCCTGCCAAAGTTGATCGTTCTAATCCTATTTTCCAATAAGTTTAATGGAAGCATACCGTTGAATCTATGCTGGTTGACATATCTACAAACCTTGGACCTCTCTTTAAATGACATATCTGGAACTATACCATTCTGCCTAAACAATTTCACAGCCATGGCTCAGAAAGGGTACTATCGTGATATGATTTTTGGACTTAGTTATTTTTTAGATGTTGGAAATTCCACATCTCAAGTACGATTTTTTGATAGTGCCACAGTTGTATTGAAAGGAAGGGAGGATGAGTATGGCAAAAATCTTGGACTATTAATAATGATTAACCTTTCAGGCAACAAACTGATTGAGAAACTTCAAATTGAGATCTCGAGTCTTTTGGAGTTGGTTACATTGAATGTATCCGGAAACAACTTAATTGGAGAGATCCCCCATTTGATCGGTCAGTTGAAGAAGCTAGAAACACTTGATTTGTCAAGGAATCAGTTCTCAGGCGAAATCCCATTGAGCATGTCAGAGTTAAGCTTTTTGAACCACCTAGACCTATCATACAACCATTTGTCTGGGAAAATTCCTTCAAGCACTCGACTACAAAGCTTTGAAGCATCTGATTTTGCTGGAAACCCAGCACTTTGTGGTCTTCCACTTTCACTGAAGTGTTGGTCCGGTGAACAAACACCAAACCAAGGTGGAGATGGTGAAGAATATAGAGATGAGTTCCGGAAATGGTTTTATGGCGCAGCAAGATTTGGATTTGTGGTAGGCTTTTTGGGTGTTTGCGGTTCTTTGTTGCTAAAGGATTCATGGAGACATGCCTATTTCTTGTCATTGGAGAACATGAAGGATTGCCTCTACGTAACAATGGCTGTGAACATGGCAAGACTGTGGAGGACGTTTCAAAGGCCCGGATGAGCACTTCGTCTATGGTATGACGTGTTTTTCAAATTTTTTTTTTTCTCACCATTTTTTGATTATGACTCTCATGCTATAAGATTGAAGAAGCACCAATTACTGATTCTTTTCTTATTTCACTTCGCTTAAAGTAGTTCTATATCTATCATATTGAATCTGGGCTGATAGCTTTCTCTTTCCTTGTTGCTCAGATCAGGAGTTGCATGCTGCTTCTGCTACTCACACAAATAAAAGTGTCGGGAGCCGTTTGTAACATTTGTGTGGGTGTGCCTTGTGTGTTTATATGCTTTTTTTTACCCACTATGTTTTCAATAATGCAACTCAATTTGCAAAAAGATCATGTGTAATTTGAATTTAGTTCATGTTTGAGTGTTACCATCTTGGGCTATTTGTACTATTAACTTTGTTGTGGTTATTTGTGGCTCCTCTCTCAGAGGCATTTGGACATTGTTGAATGGTGCTAATAACATCTATTGTTATTGAATATTGAGTGCAACTTGTTACATTACAGCTTCTCACACGAGCTAACTCCTTCAACATGAAACAGAGACAGAAAGGGGAATTCGTTTTAAGGAAGCCAAAGCATAGAACCAAAAAAAAAAAAAAAATTTATCATTCAAAAATAAGAAATACACTTAAATTAAAATCTAATCTATATATACATAAAAATAAAACTAGTAAAACTATTCCATATCTGAATTTTTTTTTTTTTTTTTTTTTTTGGTGGCTAAAAGTGGACTAAAATATACATATACTTTAAAAAAATGCAAAGAAGAAGTTTTACAAAGTTGTACATAAATGAAAAACTATTGACTTAAGTATTAACTAAATAAAAATAAATAAAAGATATTAAATAGCTGCTTTTTAATATATTTCAACTTAATCACTTACAATATATCAAAATGGAAATCAATGTTCTTTTATATTATTGAATACATCTATGATTATTCTGTATTAAATTTCGCAACAAATTTTCCTTCCAAAGTAGACAATCAAATAGTTTGTATTAAGTGAGTTCTAGTTGCTTCTCAAAAAAAAAAAAAAAAAAAAAAAAAGAAAAAAAAAGTGAGTTCTAGTTAATTCAACTGGTAAAGTCTTTGATGGTTAAATAAGAGATCTGAGGTTCGTTCTCTACCTACACTAGAAACCGATTGATGTCTTGGATAAAGCTTGTTTACTTATTAACAAATAAATATCATCAATTCTAAAAAAAGATTCACTTGTCATTCAAAAATCTAGAATTGAGAATAAGAAACTGTATTATATTATATGTTCACTAAGTCAATGATTTGATTCTTGTGGTTTAGATTCATATATTGCAAAAAAAAAAAAAAAAAAAAAAAAAAAAAAAAAAAACCTAATCAATAATTATGCTCAATTTTAAAGTCATTTAAGTGATGGCTTAAATAAAAAGGGGTAAATAAACATCCAAATAATCCGTTAGGTGGAGTTAGACAATATGGTAGCATCCAAATTCTAAAGTCTCAAATAAGCCAATCACCAAAATGTTATATAAAATACATATTTAGGACCCTTCTATTTCATTCATAACAATACTAATGCCATAGTCCAAATAGTAAGTACTACTTTCTATTTCATTCATTTTTGTTTTTTTTTTTTATGAACCCTTCTATTTCATTCATAACAATACTAATGCCATATATCTTTATTTCATTCAGAAGAGAATAAAAACAGTATATCTTGAACTAAATCACACTCAATAATACAAGAGTTTCCTTTATCTGAATGACAAAATCTAAAATGTTTTTAGCATATTGAGTTAGACCACGAATTGCCTTGTTATTACCACGTGGAACATACGTAAATTGCACATTTCTAAAATGTTTTTCTTCCTTTTGATTGAATGTAAATTGTAACTTTATGTAAAAAAAGGCGCTTGCAGAATTGTGAAATTAATCATGGCCATGACAACGATCACATTCCCGGGTGGAAAGTCCTTCAAATTTGTTCATGCATTTTTATTTATAGCGCTTTTAGAGCACTTGAGAGACTAGCCCTGGGATTCATTTCAAGGTTCCGAGTTGGAGATGCTAACAACATCAGATCAGTATAATTCCTTATTCATATGAAAATGATTCCGCCTATTTGTCGGAATATGTTTATAGTGCGATGGCTGTATTAAAAAGAAAGGAGTATTGTACAAATCTTGGACTATATATATAAACGATTATTAACCTTTCAAGCAGAAAATTGACTAGAAAACTTCCAAAAAAAAGGTTGACATTTGGGCTCAAGTTGGTTGTATTAAAATTTTATCTCCAACTTAACTTGATGTTTGGTTCTCAAAGTTGGGACAAAATTGGCTTCTTCCCTTTTCGGGCAAAATAAATAACATTCTACCCCATTTCCCAAACTAATTAAGGAAATGCCCATCTTTTGAAAATTGACTTTCTCAAAATCGAGTTAAGTTCTATAGTGACATTTTTAAGAACCTACAATGACGTTTTTAAGGACCTATAGTAGCGTTTTTTAACTCAAACTCCATGAAATCGAGTTATAGGTAAAAAAATTGCATGTATCTCGACTTCACTGAAATCAAGTTACAAAACGCCACTATAGGTCATTAAAACGTCATTATAGGCTCCTTAAAACGCTACTATAGGGCTCTAGAATATTTTTTTTTTTTTTTTTAAACTCGATTTTGAGAAAGTTGATTTTCAAAAGAGAGGCATTTCCTTAATTAGTTTGAGAAAGAGGGTAGAATGCTATTTATTTTGCCCGAAAAGGACAGAGGCCAATTTTCTCCCTCAAAGTTGTAACTATGATCTAGCACCTTCTAAAAAAAAGTGTACACCTCCATTTCATAGAAAACCTATAACATATTACATAAAATTTAGATTATTATATAAGTTTAGAATTGTAATATATATTTTTTCTTTCCAAATATAAATATAATTCCTATGTTATTGAAACTTTAATTTTAAGGTATTATTGTAAATATTTCAATTTTATTTCTTTTTTAGGGCCCATATATCTAATTTTTAATGTTTCTTTTATTTGTATTTTTTAGGTCAAAACTTTTTTTTTTTGAGAAATAATTACAATATGCTGCTAACTTCGCAACCCGAATCATTTCCCCTTTAAACTCCTAAGCACTTTATACATGGGGAGGTGCTAATTCAGCTACAAGGCCTTTGGCATTTTTTAGGTCAGAACTAAAGAGTTGGTTCAAATAGAATAAAATTTTATAGGTTTTCAACAAAAAAATTAAAAAGAATAAATTGAAATTTTGAGTCCAAAACTAAAAAGGTAATCTATTAAAAGAATCAATTTAAGGCCTAATTAGTCCAAAATGGACCGAAATGGCCTGAAAATGACCGAAAAGACCGAAGTGAAAATTAAGAATAAACCGAGATGGACCAAATGGACAGAATAGGTAGAAGTGGATAGAATAGACCAAAATAGACCGAATATTCCAAAGTGGACCAACATGGATTGAAATGGACTAAACAAACTGAAGTAGACTAAAATGGAGCAAAGTGGACTGAAATGTTATGCTGATGTGGCTTAACAAGAATGTATCAACAATAAATATTACACTTCAACTTCTAGATATTATATAGCTAGATATGTTTATTTGGTATTTACTAGTTGTTTCACATGCTTAGATTTGAATTGAATTGATGTATCTTTTGGCATTGTGAATTGAATTTATTTATCTTGATTTGTATAATTGTTATCACTTGTCATTGTATTCCTCATGGCATTGATAACATTTCTGCTATGTGCTTTCAAGATAGACAAGTTGAAGCTAATTAAGATATATAGTTGTTCCTAGTTCATGCAACGGCTAACCCTCTAACTTTCAGTCTTTTTCATTTCAGTTCTCTAACTTTCAGTTTTGTCATTTCAGTCCTCTAACTTTCAGTTTTGTCATTTCAGTCTTCTAACTTTCAGTTTTGTCATTTCAGTCCTCTGTTAGAACTCAATTAGGGGCTGTCGTTAAATTGAGCTAAAACAACGTTGTTTTGGCTTTTTTTTTTTTTTTTTTTTTCTAATAAATTTTGGAATTTAAAGAAAAAAAAATCTGTTAAAAAAAAAAAAAAAACCGATTTAGAACTCCATCACCGAACTGAGCTCATTCTCGCCAAGCTGGATAGTGTACTTCTTTCTCACTTGGTGATTCTTTGCAATATCTAACAAATTATATACCATCTTAGAGCGCTTCAATTTCAGACATGTGCATAAAAAGTAAAAAAAATCTGAAATTAAAAAAAAAAATTCAAACAAAAATCAATTTATTAGCACATAGTGTGTTACTGTAATGAAATAGCCTTGCACAGCTGAGACGAGGATTTTCTCATACTAATAAGAGTTAGTTACTGAAGCAATACAGTAATCCAGCAAGTACAACAAAGAATAAGCACAAACTAAAGTTATAGAAGATCCACCATATGAGAACTCATCTTCCTAATCACACAAACCCCATTAATCTCTCACAAGCACCGAAATCAATCTAGCCATCGCTGATCCAAATTTGGGTGTAAATACTAATACCATATAATTAAAAAAATACATGCCTTTTTGGAGTTCCCTGAGATCGTTAGATTTGGCTTCGAAATCGCATTGTAGCTCTCGAATAATGGTTGAGGAAGACATTTGTGTGTGCTGCTTCTTCTTCTTCTGGTTTCTGACTCTCGCTGCAGCTGAGTTCTCTGGTTTGGGTTTTTTTTTTTTTTTTTTTTTTTTTTTTTTTCAAATTATTTTTCTTTATATTCCGAAATTTATTAAAAAAAAAAAAAAGCCAAAACGACGTTGTGGGTACACGACTCACACTAAGCAATTTTTGTCCGCTTTGGGGAGCCAGTCCCTCACGGTTTTGTCACGAAGGGGTGGGAGCCGAGGAGTATTGCCATGAGGTGATTAACACCTAGGCTCACCCAAGTCCCACATCGCCTAAGTAACCCTCCCACTCATGGTTTATAAGCTTCTGGAGCAACCATGAGTGTACCACTACTAAGTATTTAATACTTAGTAGTGGTACACTCATGGTTGCTCCAGAAGCTTATAAACCATGAGTGGGAGGGTTACTTAGGCGATGTGGGACTTGGGTGAGCCTAGGTGTTAATCACCTCATGGCAATACTCCTCGGCTCCCACCCCTTCGTGACAAAACCGTGAGGGACTGGCTCCCCAAAGCGGACAAAAACTGCTTAGTGTGAGTCGTGTACCCACAGACGTCATTTTGGCTCAATTAACGGCAGCCCCTAACTGAGTTCTAACGAAGTCCTGCATTGACAAAAATTGAAAGTTAGGGAGCTGAAATGACAAAACTAAAAGTTAGAGGACTGAAATGAAAAAGACTGAAAATTAGAAGGTCAGTTTTGCATTTTTGCCTATTTATTTCTACAAAAATCATATAACAAATTTCAAGATAAAATGTTAAAGTTATTATAAGTTTTAAAATTGACGTGGCAATGAATACTATTGGTGAATTTCAACTTACTTATAAATGAATATTTAAAATATATTTTTATGATTGGTGACATATTAATTTTTAAATTCAATACAGTAAAACTTATAGAATATATGTAGTGCTTCTCAATTTTCATAACATGTGAAGGTGGTATATTTTGGTCAATGTAATAATATTTTTATTAAAATCGCAAATCACATCATGATTGTAATACATAAATTATTATCACCCCAACCATTATAAATTAAAATATAGACGAAATTGAAAGCTTAAGGTAATTTTGATTTTATCCCTTAAAATTTAAAATTTTGAATATGTTCCCTAACTCGAAGTTTCAAAATTCAAATTCACTGTTCTTCCTCTAGATGACACAACATTCAACGTTTAACTTTTCTTCTTTTACAAACTACCCTTTTAATAAAATTTTTATGTATGTATATACACTATACAAATAAACTATTAAAAACTATGAGATAACCAAATGGACACTGAATGTCAGTTTCGTCCAATTTAGATTAAAGTGACTTAAAGTTAATAGTCGATTCATGAGCTTAATCTAGGGGAAAGACTAAAGGTCCGTTTGGATACAGCTTACTTTGCTGAAAACTGAAAACACTGTAGCAAAATAATTTTTAAATGTGTGAATAGTACCGTGGGACCCATTTTTAATGAAAAATTTGCTGAAAAGTGAGGTTTGTGGATCCCGTAAACAGTGCATGGACCCACTGACAGTGCCATTTCAGACTAATGTATGGACGTTCAAAGTGCTAGTGGGTCTAGTGCACAGTGCACAAGACCCACTGACAAGTCTGTGTCCCACGTGAAACCAACTTTTGGTAAAAAAAAAAGAAAAGGAAACGTGAAAACTCAAAACGCAGACGTGAAAACGTTAAATCCAAACGCACTCTAAAAGATAACATTGAAAGAAAGTTTATTAAAAAAATATTTGGGAAATTTAATCAACAAAAATGAATATATAGTTAAATAAAAAATTAATGATCATACAATAGATAAATACAAATAAGAAATGTAATTGAGATGGGAATTAAATAAAAATTCTTAAAAAAAGGATTTGAAAGAAGATTTGAAAAATCCATAATATAATCTAGTCATACTGATATAAGTTATAACTCAAACAACTACATGCGCATACAATTAAAAGATATAAACAAAATTCTCTCAAAAAAATAAAGATATAAACAAAAATAATTAATATTAATCATTATTCATATTTCCATAAAAAAATTAAATCACGAACATATATAGGAAATTTAAACATGTCAATTGAATATTTAAAAATGAATTGAGAGTATAAATAAGGATTATTTGTCGTGCTATCTATCATAAGAATAAGTTTTTTTTTTTTTTTTTTTTGCTCACATATGAGTCTCACAAATTAAAAAATGTATACGCCCAGCTTAGGGGCCATTTGGTAACATTGTTCTAGTAACATTGTTTGTATTTCTTGAAAATACATTTGGGTAAAAAAATGTGTGAAAATATGTGTAATGTTGTTTAAAAACTTAAAAGTGTTGTTTAAACTACCATACCAAACGGCGGTCAAATACTTTCCAGTTTCCAGTGAATGGTAGGAATAGTTTTAATCCCACTTGAATTTTCAGCTTCTAGAAACTTTTTCATTCCTTCTTCAAGGGGTTTCCTCATTATTATTTATTTCTCGAGATTGCATCACCTCACCTGATAAGCGATGAGCAGATTTTGAAGAGAATTGCGTCACCTGATACACGTATTTCTTCCTATTCACACTGACAATTGGATCAAGTACACATAGGTAGAATCATTAATTACTGTGTTCTATCATTATGTATGTTAAATGAAGAGTAGATGGTGGTAGTGAAAGTGGTGGTGAGCAAAGGGCACAACCACCGTCTACTCTTCATTTAGCATACATGTACTGTGTTCTATGACTCTATGACTTCTGTCAAGGTGAACAGTAACTCGTAGAAACTTAAATAGTCGGTCTACAATCGAATACATTCAATTTCACAATATGTTTACGTGTCAGCTTATAATTGATTAAAAAAAATATATATATATATATATATATATATATATATATATATATATATATATATATATATATATATGACTCTGTTGGCCACAATTGAAACAAGTTGGTTCGTCAATTGCATCCATCTGATTGTGAGAATCAATCATAAAAATTAATGTCTTAACAAATTAGTGTTTCGCTTGCCTTAATTGTTTGATTTTAATGAATTGATCATAATCAGATGGCCTCCGTTGGTCAAACACCTGATCCCACTCAAACCCAATTATAAAAGATCATATCTGAAGTACATGAATAGGATTGAAACAGTGGAAGAGTTTTCTCACTGTGGGCTGCAAATTTGAAATGAGTTCGATTGTATTAAATGTTTCTAGTCCATGGTACGATTTATTGGAAGACTTTCAAACCTAACTTTGACACAGATTTACTTTGAAGTTTGATCTTTTTAATTTATTCAATCTCATGATAATCAATTCCCACGTAAATGATACTTGTCAGTTGTCACTTGTCATGACAAATTTTCCTTTGAGAAACTTATCTGTAAAAGGAGCGGCTCTACACTTTGTTCAGGGGTTCAAATGAACCCCTGACTTCCAAAAATATATACACTTTGAAGTTTGATCTTTTCAATTTATTCAATCCCGTGATAATCAGTTGTTATGTAAATGATACATGTCAGTTGTCACTTGTCATGACAGATTTTCTTTTGAGAAACTTATCTATAAAAGGGGCAGCTCTACCCTTTGTTCAGGGGTTCAAATGAACCCTTCACTTCTAAAAATATATATACTTTGAAGTTTGATCTTTTTAATTTAATCAATCTCGTGATAATCAGTTCTTATGAAAATGATACTTGTCAATTGTCACATGTCATGACAAATTTTCTTTCGAGAAACTTATCTGTAAAAGGGGTGGCTCTACCCTTTGTTCAGGGGTTCAAATGAACCCCTGACTTCCAAAAATATATATACTTTGAAGTTTGTTCTTTTTAATTTATTCAATCCCATGAAAATCAGTTCTTACGTAAATGATACTTGTCAGTTGTCACTTGTCATGACAGATTTTCTTTTGAGAAACTTATCTGTAAAAGGGGTGGCTCTACCCTTTGTTCAGGAGTTCAAATGAATCCCTGACTTCCAAAAATATATATACTTTGAAGTTTGATCTTTTCAATTTATTCAATCCCGTGATAATCAGTTGTTATGTAAATGATACATGTCAGTTGTCACTTGTCATGACAGATTTTCTTTTGAGAAACTTATCTATAAAAGGGGCGGCTCTACCCTTTGTTCAGGGGTTCAAATGAACCCTTGACTTCCAAAAATATATATACTTTGAAGTTTGATCTTTTTAATTTAATCAATCTCGAGATAATCAGTTCTTATGAAAATGATACTTGTCAGTTGTCACATGTCATGACAAATTTTCTTTCGAGAAACTTATCTGTAAAAGGGGTGGCTCTACCCTTTGTTCAGGGGTTCAAATGAACCCCTGACTTCCAAAAATATATATACTTTGAAGTTTGTTCTTTTTAATTTATTCAATCCCATGAAAATCAGTTCTTACGTAAATGATACTTGTCAGTTGTCACTTGTCATGACAGATTTTCTTTTGAGAAACTTATCTGTAAAAGGGGTGGCTCTACCCTTTGTTCAGGAGTTCAAATGAATCCCTGACTTCCAAAAATATATATACTTTGAAGTTTGATCTTTTCAATTTATTCAATCCCGTGATAATCAGTTGTTATGTAAATGATACATGTCAGTTGTCACTTGTCATGACAGATTTTCTTTTGAGAAACTTATCTATAAAAGGGGCGGCTCTACCCTTTGTTCAGGGGTTCAAATGAACCCTTGACTTCCAAAAATATATATACTTTGAAGTTTGATCTTTTTAATTTAATCAATCTCGAGATAATCAGTTCTTATGAAAATGATACTTGTCAGTTGTCACATGTCATGACAAATTTTCTTTCGAGAAACTTATCTGTAAAAGGGGTGGCTCTACCCTTTGTTCAGGGGTTCAAATGAACCCCTGACTTCCAAAAATATATATACTTTGAAGTTTGTTCTTTTTAATTTATTCAATCCCATGAAAATCGGTTCTTACATAAATGATACTTGTCAGTTGTCACTTGTCATGACAGATTTTCTTTTGAGAAACTTATCTGTAAAAGGGGTAGCTCTACCCTTTGTTCAGGAGTTCAAATGAATCCCTGACTTCCAAAAATATATATACTTTGAAGTTTGATCTTTTTAATTTATTTCATCCTGTGATAATCAGTTCTTACGTAAATGAAACTTGTCAGTTGTCACTTGTCATGACAGATTTTCTTTTGAGAAACTTATCTATAAAAGGGGCGGCTCTACCCTTTGTTCCGGGGTTCAAATGAACCCTTGACTTCCAAAAATATATATACTTTGAAGTTTGATCTTTTTAATTTAATCAATCTCGTGATAATCAGTTCTTATGAAAATGATACTTGTCAGTTGTCACTTGTCATGACAAATTTTCTTTTGAGAAACTTATCTGTAAAAGGGGCGGCTCTACCCTTTGTTTAGGGGTTCAAATGAACCCCTGACTTCCAAAAATATATATACTTTGAAGTTTGGTCTTTTCAATTTATTCAATCCCGTGATAATCAGTTCTTATGTAAATGATACTTGTCAGTTGTCACTTGTCATGACAGATTTTCTTTTGAGAAACTTATCTATAAAAGGGGCGGCTTTACCCTTTGTTCAGGGGTTGAAATGAACCCTTGACTTCCAAAAATATATATACTTTGAAGTTTGATCTTTTTAATTTAGTCAATCTCGTGATAATCAGTTCTTATGAAAATGATACTTGTCAGTTGTCACTTGTCATGACAAATTTTCTTTTGAGAAACTTATCTATAAAAGGGGCGGCTCTACCCTTTGTTTAGGGGTTCAAATGAACCCCTGACTTCCAAAAATATATATACTTTGAAGTTTGATCTTTTTAATTTATTCAATCCCGTGATAATCAGTTCTTACGTAAATGATACTTGTCAGTTGTCACTTGTCATGACAGGTTTTCTTTTGAGAAACTTATCTGTAAAAGGGGCGGCTCTACCCTTTGTTCAGGAGTTCAAATGAATCCCTGACTTCCAAAAATATATATACCTTGAAGTTTGATCTTTTTAATTTATTCAATCCCATGATAATAAGTTCTTACGTAAATGATACTTGTTAGTTGTCACTTGTCATGACAAATTGTCTTTTGAGAAACTTATCTGTAAAAGGGGCGACTCTACCCTTTGTTCAGGGGTTCAAATGAACCCCTGACTTCCAAAAATATATATACTTTGAAGTTTGATCTTTTTAATTTATTCAATCTCGTGATAATCAGTTCTTACATAAATGATACTTGTCAGTTGTCACTTGTCATGACAGATTTTCTTTTGAGAAACTTATTTGTAAAAGGGGTGGCTCTACCCTTTGTTTAGGGGTTCAAATGAACCCCTGACTTCCAAAAATATATATACTTTGAAGTTTGATCTTTTTAATTTATTCAATCTCGTGATAATCAGTTCTTACGTAAATGATACTTATCAGTTGTCACTTGTCATGACAGATTTTCTTTTGAGAAATTTATTTGTAAAACAGGCGACTCTACCCTTTGTTCTGGGGTTCAAATGAACCCCTGACTTCCAAATATATATATATTTATAATATTTTAATTTATTCTTACCAATATTTTAATTTATTCTTAAAAATATTTTTGCATACCTTAACTTAAATTTTATACACTCTTACTACAAGTATTTCCAACCCTAAGAGTACGAGCAAGTGTTTGTGAACTGTAAGTCTCATTCTTTATTATAAATTTATATTATATGTGTGTGAGTGTGTCTAATATTAATTGTGTGCATTACTTTTGTTTTTTATAATGTTATTTGTGTGAATAATGATGTGTGTGAATATTTGTGTATACAGTATAAATATAATATAACTTTATATAATTTAATAATTAGGAAATAGAAAGAGTTTATTTCATATGTGTGTATTGTTATCATGTTATAATAATTTTTTTTATAACCCCAGTCTTCAACTACAAAGGTTAGTTCCTTTTGTAGTTGTACTCTGGCTATGTAATGTATTATAAACCCGGTTTAAAACAGTATTATTATTTTCGTGTGTGTACTAATAAGTAATACTGTTTACTATAAAAAAAAAATGTTATAATAACTTTTTGTTATAAAGTCAGAAAAATTCAAAAAGAAAAATTGTAAAGTTAGTGATTGTTCAAGCATTTAATTGGTTAAGTAAACACGTAGTGTATTATTTTATATATATATATATATATATATATATATATATATGAATGAGTGTGGTTGTGTGCGTCAATAATTAATACAGAGCTACTGAGTTAAGTTTATTCATTTAGTTTAAAATATTTTTATAAAAACAGTGACAAATTAATAGATAATAACAACTGCATAAAAATAAAAATGTTAGACAAACTTAACAAAATAAAATGGTCATAGCTACCCATATTGGCAATAAATACACATAATAAACTATTATGTAACAATTCAAAATTTAAAAACTTGTAGAAGGAAATTGTAAAACTTCATTTTTTTTTTTTTTTGTCGTTAACTTGATATATTTAAGTTCTCTTTTTATTAAATTTTTATTTATTTAAGTTTCTTAATGGCCCCCCTAAAAAAATTCCTAGAGTCACAAAATAAAATGGTCATAGCTACCCATATTGGCAATAAATACACATAATAAACTATTATGTAACAATTCAAAATTTAAAAACTTGTAGAAGGAAATTGTAAAACTTCATTTTTTTTTTTTTTTTTTGTCGTTAACTTGATATATTTAAGTTCTCTTTTTATTAAATTTTTATTTATTTAAGTTTCTTAATGGCCCCCCTAAAAAAATTCCTAGAGTCACAAAATAAAATGGTCATAGCTACCCATATTGGCAATAAATACACATAATAAACTATTATGTAACAATTCAAAATTTAAAAACTTGTAGAAGGAAATTGTGACTTAATTGATCTTCATATTTTCCAAATATATTTAATGAGTAATGTTACAACAATAAATTATTTACAACATTTTTACAAACAGTTGTTATGGCTAGCTTCTTATTGGTTTTCAGATCTACTACTAACATCATTTTTTTATTTACTAATAATCACTTACCATATCAATAGTTTGTAAAAAATTTTGTATCACTAGCATTACTCATAAAAAATTCATATTTTTAAGGGATAAAATAATGCAATTTATTATATAAAACTAAATAATTTTTAAAATTACCGCTTGTGATTATTTACAATAAATTATTAAACTAAATAAAACAGGAGAAAGAAATATCTATGTTATAGTGTTTGGGAGTTTAGAAAAACAAAAGAATGAAAATGAAAAAATAGGGATAAAATCGGTATTTCACTTTCACTTTATTACTTTAAGCAATTGAGAGGAATGCTTAAAAGGGAATGAAATGGAATAAATATTCCGCATTCTATTCTTTCAAAGTTTCCATTCATTCCTAATGAGCTGCCAAAGAAAAGCATAGATAGAATTCTTTTTTTCCCCTTTCTTGAAATGACCAATGTATCATAAAAAAACAAAAACAAAAACAAATGATGACCAATATGTTTTCAAAATTTCAACGAACCCAATTTTTATTTTTATTTTATATTACAAATATCTCATAATTGACCATACAAGAGTTTCTTTTAGTCTTTAAAATTGAAAAAGTATTTTAAAATCTCACTCTTTTTTTTTCTTCTTTTTTTTCTTTTTTTTTTTTTTTAATTTTGTATATTAACCAAAACTTTCTTTAGTTGGTAATTGCACTTGCACCCTAGCTAGGCTCCACCACTGAATTGTAGGCATCCATGCTTGCCGAACCTTTTACCATTCACAAAAATGAAGAACTAAAAAGTACTTAAAAAAAAAAGACATGAAAAAGATTAAAGTTAAGCTCTATATTTGTTTGAAATTATATTCTCCAACCTACTAGATGACGGTTTATAAAACTATTAATGTGTATTATTTAAAAGGCTTACAAAATTTATTTAAAAAAAATCATATGACTTACACTATATTTGAATAAATTTTTTATTTGTCACATAAAGAGTTGGTGGAAGATAGCTCCAAACCGATTTAGAGGTAATGATATATTTTAAATGTTTTCTTTTGCTTACTACAGTTACTAATATAAATATGAGTCTAGTTTTGGTTAAAAAAGCTGTCAAAACTTTTTCAATTCCCGATAAAACTTTTCCCAAAAATGGTATATTGTTGTGTGTCCTTTGGGCAAACATTAGTAAAATCCTATAAATATATAGTTGATGCTTAGAATTCTGAGAACCTAAGAAACCCAAAACTCTGCATTGCATGTTTTTCTACTGCAGCTTGTAAGCTTGGTTGCATCTTGATCCTGATTTCAATTGTTATTTTCAGTAGCATGTCAATGATTATGGATAGAATATCCCTTAGACTTCTCCATGCATTTTTATTGCTTTTACTGCACTTGAATCCAGCCCTTGGATTTATTTCAGGGGTTGGAGATGCTAATGTCAGGTGCATAAAGAGGGAGAGACAAGCCCTCCTTGAGTTCAAAAAAGGCCTTGTTGATGACTATGATATACTCTCTTCATGGGGGAGCCAAGATCAAAAGAAGAATTGTTGCAAGTGGAAAGGAGTTCATTGCAGCAAGCACACAGGTCACGTACTGGAGCTTGATCTTCGGGGTGATTCAGAAAAAATACAACCTTTGAGAGGTAAGCTTAGTTCTTCACTGCTTGAATTGCATCATTTGAGCTCTTTGGACCTCAGTTACAATGATTTCAATATGAGCCAAATCCCAGAGTTTCTTGGTTCTTTCGATAACTTAAAGCACCTCTATCTCTTAGAGGCTAAGTTTGGTGGGACTATTCCGTATGAACTTGGAAACCTTTCACACTTGGAATCTATTGATCTCAGTGCAAATAACTTCAATAATGTTGCAAACCTTCAATGGCTCTCTCATTTGTCTTCTTTGAAAGAGCTTGTACTAAATTCAATAAATCTCAGTGCAGCCTATGACTGGTCAGACGTTGTTAATCGTCTTCCTTATTTAACATCTTTGAGCTTGAGTTCATGTGATCTTCCTCCAATCGCTCCCTCAACTCATACCCATTTCAACTATTCGAAATCTCTTACTACTGTTGCTCTCTCTGATAATCATCAAAACTCCTCAATATTCAAATGGTTGCTCAAATTTAATACCAGCCTTGTTGAAATTAACCTCACCTCCAATCAATTAAAAGGTTCAATTCCAGATGCCCTTGGCAAAATGAATTCTCTTGAAAGTCTCAATTTTGACAAAAACCAACTTGAAGGTAGCATACCAAAATCCTTTGGAAATATATGCACTCTAAGTTTATTGTCCCTATCAAACAATAAGCTCAGTGGACAACTCGTCGAGTTTATCAATATCTTGTCTGGGTGTGCAAAAGACTCACTGGAAATTTTGGATTTATCATTGAATCAAATCACAGGATCGTTGCCTGATTTTTCAACATTTTCATCGTTAAAACAAATATATGTTGGGACCAACAATATAACTGGCACCGTACCCGAAGGAATTGGAAACTTTCACCAGCTGGAGGTCTTTGATGTTTCTAACAATTCTATGCATGGTGTGGTCACTGAAGTCCATCTGTCAAACCTGTCCAACTTGTGGTTTTTAGACTTGTCACTTAATTCCTTGGCTTTACAATTGAACAAGGATTGGGTTCCACCTTTTCAATTGCGAGTCATATACTTGTCATCCTGCAAGCTGGGACCTAGATTTCCAAGTTGGCTCCAAACTCAGTGGAACATTTCTATCCTAGATATCTCCGATACTGGAATTTCGGATAAGATTCCTAAATGGTTTTTTGACCTGCCTCCTACTTTGCAATATCTAGATATGAGTGATAACCGATTGGAGGGTCTACTGCATCTTTTTGTTTTCCCACCTAAAATGACAGTCTTGAGTATAGCCGAAAATCGTTTTTCGGGGACAGCTTCGTCTGTTTGTAAAATCAGGGGTGGGATTTTAAATTTCCTAGACCTCTCAGACAACCTTTTATCTGGACATCTCCCTAATTGTTTTATGCATTTGCGTAAGCTACTCATTCTGAACTTGGCTGGCAACAATTTCACTGGGAAAATTCCAAGCTCTTTTGGCTCTTTGTCTCAGCTGCACACATTGAATTTGCGCAATAATAATTTCTCTGGAGAATTACCTTTGCCTCTAAAAAATTGCAGTTTATTGAAGTTTGTGGACTTGGGAAACAATAAATTTTCTGGATCAGTACCAGCTTGGATTGGGGAGTGCTTGCCACTGTTGAATATTCTTATCCTACGTTCCAATAAGTTTGGTGGAAGCATACCATTGAATCTATGTTGGTTGAAATATTTACGAATCTTGGATCTTTCTGTAAATAACATATCTGGAACTATACCACAATGCTTCAACAATTTCACAGCCATGGCTCAGAAAGGAGATTTGTTCAGTGGAATCATTGGTAGTAATTACACTGATTCATATGTTTATGATTATGATGATACACAAGAATTCGTTAATGATGCAACGGTTATAATGAAAGGAAGGGAGTTGGAGTACGGAAAATATCTTGGACTATTAAAGATCATTAACCTTGCAAGTAACAAATTGACAGGGAAAGTTCCAAGTGAAATCTCGAGCCTCTTGGAGTTGGTTGTTCTGAACATATCAAGAAACAAGTTAATTGGAGATATCCCACAAATGATCGGACAGTTGAAGCAGTTGCAATCACTTGATATGTCAAGGAATCAATTTTTAAATGAAATCCCATCTAGCATGTCAGAGTTACATTTTCTAAGCGACTTGGACTTGTCTTACAACAATTTGTTTGGAAAAATTCCTTCAGGCACTCAACTACAAAGCTTTGATGCAGTTGATTTTACTGGAAACTGGGCACTTTGTGGGCCTCCACTTCCAAATAAGTGCCCAGGCGAAGAAACACCAAACCAAAGTGATCAACCAACTGATCATGATGGCAATGAAGATAATGAAAAGGATGGAGATGAATTTGAGAAATGGTTTTTTGCTGCAGCAGGATTTGGATTTTTTATAGGATTTTGGGGAATTTGTGGACCTTTGCTCTTTAAGAGTTCTTGGAGGGGTGCTTATTTCTTGTTTCTGGACAACATGAAGGACTGGCTTTATGCAACAAAATTGGCAATGTGCATGAAAAGATTGCGGTGGAAGTTTAAGAACCAGGGGTGACCACTTTGTTTGTAGCAAGAGGTTATCAAAGTAAGATGTCTATGGTTTTTATGGACTTTAAACTAGTGTGTATGTACATAATACTTTCTCTCACAGCACCATATTTTTACTCGCTATGGTATTCAATAATGCAAAATGACAAACATGTCATGTGTAATTGGAATTTAGTTAATGTTTGAGCGTTCCTATATATCCAGTCTTAGTTTGTGATTCCAGTACTGGTGGTTACTGACAGTGTAGCTCCTCTATATCTTGGCTGCACTTTGACAATGTTGAATCAAAATGTTGATTGGAAATGTATGTATGTTTCAAAAATCTCTTAGAGGTATACTTTTCTTTGATGCAATTCATGTTAGGAGCAGCAGTTGCACGAGAAATGACTCTTCCATTCTATAGGAATAAATTCATAACGTTTGCATGGCATTGGAGAGACGTTTTTACCCTTTTTTTTTTATCACCTTCTTTCTCAGCAACTTCTTTGTCACTCCTTATTTTGAAGAGATACACTTGCACTACAAGAAATTAGGCCTTGCGCAATGGCGAAAACCACTGCAATAGACCAGAAAATAAAATAAAATAAAATAAAAACATTGTAAGGACTATCTTGAAACATTTTAAAGTATAAGGATAATTTTGAAACATAGGTTAAGATTGATGAACAAATATGCAATTTAATCATACAGTCTTAATTTTTTACTAATCAACTAGTTTTAAATCCACGTGATGCGTGAAAAAATTTAACAATTTTTTTTTTTTTTAGTGAAAAATGAAAATAATAGATGAAACTTATTAGTTTCAAACTCTTCTTAAAATGGTGTGATTATTTTCTAATAAAGTATAGTTGATACAATATATTATATTTTCTAAATTAAGTTATTTATATTTGTTATTTGAAAGTGATTTAAATTTTGTAAGTTTTTTTTTTTTTTTTTTTTCAAGGAAACATAATACATAATACATTTTACATTTAATTATTATATAAGCCGAGATATTTTGTAAATAATGTAATGTATGGTTGAAATTTGTTTTCAATATTCCTTACACACGGTTCATCCCCAATACATCTTGAATGACCTAAAATGAAGGCAAATATAAGTAAATTCATTACTTATATTAGAAAAAAAAAATGCAAGACTTTAATAACAAAAGAAAAATATAATTTTATCAAGAACCTATCAACATTACACTAAGAAGGTGACATAATTGTCAATGAAGTAACTACTCTTTATACACAAACTTCTCCTCCGAAAGCATCACCAAATGGTCCGAGGTGGAGCAAATGGACCGAAATGGACTATAGTGGACTAAATGAGGCGAAATGAAGTGAAGTGGACCATATCGACTAATTGGACCAAAATGAACCAAGTAGACCTGGATCGAAGTGGACCTAAATGCTATATTGAGATGGCTCAACAAAAGTATAGCAACAATAAATACTACGTTTCATATTTTCAATATTATTATATAGATGAGTAATGTTTGAGATTTAGTACAAGGATAATTTTGAAATGAAGATTAAAGATTGATTAACCGAATTTTAAATGTTAACCTAAGATAAAACATTAAAACCGTATCAATCATTGATGTTCTAACGTTGTTAAAATCCTAATAAATTCATGAGTTGAAATCGTATGCGTTATTTTTTTTTTTAATAGCTATGTGTCAACGTCACATCACTTTGTAAGACTTGTAGTAAAATGCATAGTACTCCAAGCATTACTCTTTGAAAATAAATCCCCTAGCATGACTATTAATACTAGAGATACTCTTTCCAAAGAGTTATGCGAGAGTTACTACATGTTTTACTTCTTGAAATTTGAATCTTCTACATGTTTTACTACTTGTAATTTGGATCCTCGATATTCAATCCAACACAGGCAACCAAACTCACTCCGATACTATTTGTTGGGAAATAAATCTCCTTTGTGTCTATGTGGGAATTAAATCAAATGACTTCCGAGTAATAGCAAAAATAGAAATAAATTCCATGAAGCACGACTATAAAGCTTTGATGCAAATGATTTTATTGGAAACTGGGTACTTTGTGGGCCTCCACTTCCACAGAATTGCCCACATGAAGAAACACCAGACCAAAGTGATCAACCAACTCGCAATAATGAAGATAATGAAGAGGATGAAGATGAATTTGATAAATGGTTTCATATTGGAGCCAGAGTCGGATTTGTTGTATGCTTTTGTAGAATTTGTGGACCTTTGCAATTAAAGAGTTCTTGCAGAGATCGATGCCTATTTTTTGTTATTGAATAACATGAAGGACTGGCTCTATGGAACAAAATTGGCAATGTGCATGGCAAGATTGATGAGGAACTACTTTCTGTTAGTTTTTAGACCCCTTAAAACCATAATCAGATTAACCTAGGTAATTAGCCAAGTGATTACTTAGTCAAATTAACAAATCTAGGTTAACACAAATATATCATATCAATGTATAGCAGCGGAAAATAAAAAACACAACGATATGATAACCCAGGAAAACCAAACCAGTAAAATACTTGGGGAGGATTTAACCTAGCTATCCTCAAGGTAAACCTGAATCCACTATGAAAGAATCGAAGTTGTTCAACAGGACTTAGACCACTAACATCCTATTGCTACCCACCAGTAGAAACTTACTGACATGACCACGTGCAAGCTCCGAAACCACGGACTCCTTCTTTCTTGGATTCTCCAGCAAGTACAAGCGCACCCGCTTGTGTTTCTTTAAGTTCTTATGGCAGCAACTGAACGATCATCAAGCTCTTGAAGAAAACTTCTTCTTGATAATCCTAAGCTTGTGTAAAGGAAAGCTCCTCACAGATCTTACAAGAGATTTACACAAACAGCTATATGAGCAACACTAAAACGTGGCTAGGGTTTGTCTTATATACCTAGGGCAAATTAGAAAACCCTAAACATTTTAAAACAAAACTAGGGCTGAGTTGGAATTATGTAGAAAACGCCTCTGACCCGATTTTCGATTGATCGAGTCTAAGTTTCGATCGTTCGAACCAGGCCGAGAAGCATAAATGCCTTCTGCATCAGCTTATTCCAACTTTACATAAATGAATCAACTTTGAGCAAATCTAAACACGACTAAACATATTGTTTTGATCATGGTTTGCTAACAATACATATTAGAGTTCTAAATACATAAAATCCTAAATCTTTAGAACCTAACACTTTCGAAGCCAAGGGTGACACTTTCTTTGTATAGGTTAGCAAGGTAAAGCTTTTATATATGGAAATCATGACTTTGAGTCATGATTTCAGTACATTTTAAGAGTTTGAGTAAGAATTCGTAGAATAGTGTGTGCACTAGTAGTTTCTCTTAATATATCTCCTTTCAATAAAGTGTGCATTTGATATTGATAAAACTTTAGCCTAAAAAAAGAAAAGAAAAAAAAGGTTTGTAAGATTTGGAGCATTTCATAAACCATAATTATAATGTTCTTTATTATCAAAATTTAAAAAAAAAAAAAAAAAATTTATAATGTGCTTTAAAACTATATATATGTTTAGTAACTAAATTGATTTTTTTTTTTAATTTTTTAAAAATAACCTTTTAGATACAAAAAGTGACAAAATAATAACAGTCTTTTGCATTTTAGTATTGTGATACTAATTGTTGCTATGCTATTTTATAAATACATACTTTCGCAGTTGAGTCCAAATAATTCAATTAATGGTCAATATTTAATTAATTATTATATATAACATAACAAAGCCATAAGAGTGTCAGGTTAAAGCATTACAAAAAATCTGGGTGAACCCAATAATGGTAGATCGGATAATTAGAGGCTAGAGAAGCTAACTTGTATAATGGTCTCAGTCTCTCAGAAGGTCGTTGTCTGTTAGGACCGAAAGGCCATCCCCCCTCCCCAAAAATAAGAATCTTAATTAAGGATTTATAGTTTTATACAATTAAAAAAAAAAAAATTTTTTTTTTTTTTTTGAAGCCGGAACCAAAAGAATATCATTAATGAAGAATACTAGAATCCAAATACAGAGCATCAACTGCTGGTGGAGGATCCGCCTCTAACCATACAGTTTCATTATCAGATAATCTAGCAAATCTAGCCAAAGCATGAGCAACACCATTGGCACTACGCCTAACACAATTGACTGAAAAGGATCTAAAACCTGCAATCAAGCACCAAATATCTTCATAAATAAACCCAAGCCGAGCTAGATCTGGTTGAGCCTGTGCCACTGTCTTCAATACCCTTGCATTGTCACCTTCCAAAATCACCTCCATAAACCCTGCATCTATAGCAAATTCAAGCGCTTTACGGCAAGCCAGCACCTCCACCTCTTCACTATCCCTCACAGCCCCACCCTTAGCCGAAATAGCAGCCATCACTTCACCATTCCTATTACGAACCACAGCCCCATAACCCGAATCAGCTCCATCATTAAAACACGCACCATCAAAGTTCAACTTGAAGAAATCTCCTTGTGGTGGCTGCCATGCCTGACTTACTGGAACCGAAACTGTCACAGGTACACTCAGATGCTCTTGTGCCTCATGAAACTCTCTCAAATAATCCAAAGCCCGCTGGTATGACCGTGATGGATGTTGAAAAGCTCCCCCATGCAAGACTGAATTCCGCTGAAGCCAGATTTGCCAACAAATCACCCAAAATAAATCCAGCTCCTCATGTGACAACCTCGGCATGAGCCTAGCAACCAACTGCCCAAAATCCACTTGCACCGTACCAAATTTTTGAAACTTGATTGCACTGCCAGCCTAAACATCCTGTGCTGCCCCACACTCCCAAAGAACATGCAGCACCGATTCATCAGCTTTATGACTGAAACAGCATCGAGCATCCTCCAACACCCTCCTTTTCACCAGATTGTCTTTTGTAGGTAGTATATTATGGCATGCTCTCCATGAAAAAATTCTGATCTTATTTGGGACCTTAGCCTTCCATATCTGTGACCACAAAGAACTATTTGATGGTTGCACCGAAGCCTCTCCACTGTTAGTCTCAGCCAACCTCAGTTGCTTGGCCACATGGTACCCAGACTTCACGTTATACCTACCATTCTTTGTAAAAGACCAAGCCAAGACATCGTGCACCACCCGCCTACTCAAGGGTACTTGAAGGATAGCATTAGCATCATACGGGTGAAATAGAGCACGAATTTGATCTCTATCCCACTGGTGGTTCTGCCAATCAATCAAATCTGAAACTCTCCACTCCCAAATTTCCTCCTCAGGATGGAAAAGAACCCCCTTTGTTGGCTGATTAGGTAACCAACGATCCTTCAAAACATGGATAGAAGCACCATTCCCCACTCTCCAATAACACCCTTTCCTCAATACTGGTTGAGCAGCTAATAAACTCTTCCAAACATAGGAGCTGTTTTGACAATCCTTCGCCTCAAGAAACTCACATCTTGGAAAATACTTTGCCTTAAAACAGCTATGCAAAAGAGAGTTTTTGTCCTGCAACAATCGTCATCCTTGTTTAGCTAGCATAGCTAGATTAAAAGCTCGAATATCTCTGAATCCCATCCCTCCCTCCTTTTTCGACTGCGTTAGAAAGCTCCAACTCTTCCAGTGAATTTTCCTTTCCTCACCAATTTGGCCCCACCAAAATCTAGCACACATAGCATCCAATTCATCACATAATTTTCTGGGCAATTGAAAAACCCCCATCGTATAAGTGGGAATAGATTGAGCCACAGCTTTTATCAAAACCTCCTTTCCAGCCCTTGATAGCAACTTCCCCTTCCAGCCTTGAATCTTTTTCCAAACCCTTTCCTTAATGAAAGAAAAGGTGTCATACTTTCTTTTTCCAATCAAAGTAGGCAGCCCCAGATAAGAATCAAACTTCGCCACCTCCTTCACCTTCAGTTGGTCAAGAATCCGTGCTCTCTGCTCCACCTGCACATTGCTACTGAAATAGGCTGAAGACTTCTCAAGATTGATGCATTGACCAGAGGCATCAGCATAAAGCTGTAGAGTATCTGATACAACCTGCACTTCATCATTATTAGCCTGACAAAAAATCAAAGAATCATCAGCAAAAAGCAGATTAGTTATATGAGGAGCAGTCCTACAGACTGCCACCCCATGCAACCTCCCATCTAATTCTGCTTTAGCAAGGAGCGATGTGAAACCTTCTACACAAATCAGAAACAAATAAGGGGACAGCAGATCTCCCTGCCGAATACCTCTAGATGGCCTGATATTCCCATATGCTTTTCCATTAATCCGAACAGAAAAGGAAGGTGTAGAAACACATTTCATAACCCTATCCACCCAAACCTCTGGAAAGCCCAATTTAAGCATCATACCCTTTAAAAAATTTAAGTGTGTATATTTATACATATAAATGGGCTATGCTTTTGAAAGTTTAAATCTATAAATAAAATTATTTTTTATAGTTAATTTTTACATGAAAAGTGGAAAGTTATTTATATTCATTTAGATAAAATCACAATTTTATTAGTGGTAAGTTGTACGTAACAATTATTAAAAATAATTGGATATCTGTTGATTCTAAAGAAAATTGGATATTCATAAAATTAAGGGTAAGAACTAGGTCTGGTGTAACTTGAAAACTACAGCTCATTTTTTAAATGGCATATATATCAGATAGCATATGATGCTGGATACACGTAAACTAACTGAATGGAAAATTTCATTTTGCATAAGCTTCGTAGTTGCACTTCTATCTAGCGTCTCTAGACTAACAGATATCTTTGATCTTGGTGTCATGATTGCGGGTTGCTGCACTTGTTTAATTGTAACATCTATAAGCTTTGTTTTGTCCCTTTCTCTCTCAGCACCATTTTTACGAGCTATGTATTCAATAATGCAAATTTACAAACAGATCATGTGTAATTGGAGTTTAGTTAATGTTTAAGGGTTCCTAGCTATCCTGGTCTATTTTGGCCTATTATCTCCTTCGTTTGTAATTTCACTGGCGGTTACTGATAGTGTGGCTCCTCTCTCTTAGCGGCATTTTGACATTTTGTTGATTCAAAATGTTGAATGGACATGCATCTCTTTCAAAAACCTATTAGAGTATGCTTTTCTTTGACCTTGCAATTCATGTCAGGAGGAGCATTTGCACATGAAAATTAACTCATTCTTTTCTCTCTAGGAATAAACTAGTAAGTTACCAGTGCGATGCACGGATAATTTTGTGATATTTTATATAAAATAGTTTTGAATAATGTTGTACATAAATTATAAAGAAAAAGTAAACTAAATTAGAGTAAAGAAACATATATATTTTGAGATATTAAAAATTGGTTTAGTAGCTTCATTGCATATTTGTAGCCTTCTTAAGGTAAGATTATTATTTTTTTAAATCATGAAACCAAAAATAAATGTAAAAGTGTAACGGGGCCATGAAAATCAACTAATTTGTATTGTGTTCACATATTTCATACTATGAAATAAAAGTATACTCAACTCTCTGATTGTCTTCCACTCATCGATAGTGCGACATTAAAACATGGTGTGGGTAAGTGTATATGCATATGTCTTATAGATGATTTAAAGTTAAATCATGGTAGAATATGACTTTACATTGCGCACCAAATATTCTCTCTACTTATATACCTAAAACAAAAACTAACTAACCAAATTACCTCAACCTAAATCATATTTAAGCCCTTAATTTAAAAAGAAAAAAAAGATTACTCGTAGGGGTTTCAGTGTCTTGATGGTGGTGGGAGGCTAGTATAACAGAGGTGGTGACCCCTCAGATTTCTCCTTCTTTCTCTTTCAAATGTTTTGTTAGTCTCAAGACTTTTATTTTGGTAATATATAGTGAAATAGTGCCTTTTATTTAACAATTCACAACAATTTGTGTCTCTCCATCTCTCTCTAGAGTCTTATCTTGTTAGTTATTACTATTAGTCCTTACTTTTTTTTTTTTTTTTTTTTTAAAATACTAAAACAGTGGGTATGCTAAAAGACATGAAGAATAGTGAAATATGTGGTGTAAATTTAGGCAATTAATGAGATAACAGTAAAATAAGATAATGTGAACTTTTGGCTAACAATAAAAAAGCTTAATGAAAGAGGTAAAAAAAGGTTAAATGCAAAATTAGAGTGTCACTTGGCAGGACCTTATGCACTCTCGCGTAAGGTCTCTAAGAGAGCGACATTTTGTAACAACTTTTATTCTACAATATTCCTCAATTTTTTTTTTTTTACTCATTCCTTGAACTGAATAATTATAAAGGTTATGTGTGTGCAGTTTATAATTGTTGTTTCACTGCATATTTAAAGCCTTCTCAAGGTAAGATTTAAAAAAAAAAAAAAAAAAAATCATGAAACCAAAAATAAATGCAAAAGAGTAACGGGACCATAAAAATCAAATAATTTGTGTTATGTTCACATATTAAATACTATGAAATAAAAGTATGTCCAACTCTCTCACTGTCTTCCACTCATTGATAGTGCGACATTAAAACATGGTGTGGGCAAGTGCGTATGCACGTGTCTTATAGATGATTTAAAACCATGGTAGAATATGGCTTTACATTGCGTACCAAATATTCTCTCTACTTATATACCCAAAAAAAAAATTTATCCAACCAAATTACTCAAACCTGAATCATATTTAATCCCCTAATTTAAAAAGAAAAAAAAAATACCTATAGGGGTTTCGGCGTCTTAATGGTGGTGGGAGGCCAATATGACGGAGGTATTGGCCCCTCAGATTTCTCTTTCTCTCTCTTTCAAATGTTTTGTCAGTCTCAGGTCTTTTATAGTGAAACAATGTGTTTGATCTTGTAGTGAAACAATGTGTTTTATTTAACAATCCACTATTTTTTTGTGTCTCTCTATCTCCCTCCAAGGCCTTATCTGGTTAGTTATTACTATTAGTCCTTAATTATTATTATTATTATTATTTTGCTTTTTTAAAAATATTAAAATGGTGGGTATGCTAAAAGACATGAAAAAGGGAGAAATGTGTGATGTAAGCTTAGGCAATTAATGAGAGACTAATGAGATAACAGTAAAATAAGTTAATGTAAACTTTTGGGTAACAGTAAAAAAATCTTAATGAAAGAGGTAAAAAAATGCTAAATGCAAAATTAGAGCATCACTTGGCAAGACCTCATGCACTCTCGCATGAGATCTCTGCTTATATATATATATATATATATATATTGATGATTATTCCTTTTTCACTCCTAATCATTAATCAACATGAGTCTCAAAAAACTTTGTGATAGGACTTTATCATACGTACAAAATAAGCATAGATTTTTTTATCTTTATTTAAAAAAAAAAAAAAAAAAAAAAAAAAAAAAAAAAAGGATATTGCTATTGAGTTCATCTTTATAAGAATTTAAGCATAGATTAAATTTTCATTATTTTTGACAATTTTTCTTTGATTCCTTTATAATTTATATATTGTGTTGGTTTAAATGAATTTTTTCTCAAGCTTTCAGAGGATGGACTTTAGATAAGATGTTCAACTTTTATACGCCCACCATTGATTGTAAGTCTTGTACATGGAACAAATCATATGCTATATATAATAGCAGAAACTTTTTTCTACAATTAAGGAGGTGTTGCCATGTAGGAAAAATATCCATCTAAAATTCAGCCACGTTTAAGTTAAAAAACGATAAATTATATTGTTTTAACACCGTTTGGTAGTCTCTGTGTATATATAAAAACAAAAACTAGTTAAAATAAAATTAAAAAAAGCCTTGTAGAGATAAGAAATTAAGAATATGGTCCATTTTGGTCGGCTTTAGCTTGATTTGTCTAGACATCAATTTTCTCTCTTGCCAAAAGTCCGACTTATTTTAGGCAGAAGTTTCCTTGGTTATTATTTGTATACAAAATTCCAGGATCATTAAATTGGAATATGTAAGGTTGAAATTTATTCAACCATCTAATTGGCTTTATTCCGTGCCAAATTTGCTTGTATTTCAGCATTTAGTAACCCTGTATTTAGGTGGGCTTGTTGTAAGGGTAGTGAGTGAGATAGAGTGAAGATTGCTTAAGAGTGTGCAAGAAAACAGAGACTCGCGGCTGGGTCTCACGGGTGACTCGCGGCTTCAAGCCGCCAGACGCAACACACGTGCCAAGCATGCCGGAAGGTGAACAGTCATGCCAGCTGGAGCACTACAGGACAACTGGCCATACGGTTAACTCGCGACTGGATCTCGCGACTCAGTCAAGCCGCGAGGACAAGCCGCGAGCCAGCCCTGTTTTGAAAAATCTGACGTTTCACATTCCTCTCTCACCTCAGTATAAATACCCCGTTTACCCACAAATGAGAGAGAGCTTCCAGAGAGTATTTTGAGAGAGAAACCCTAGAGCAAAACAAGATTGAACCATCTACAATCTTTACATTAGAGTCTCTTCAAATTCCTCAACTCTCTTCCTCTCCATTGCCAAATCCTTGAGAGGCCTTTTTATCAAAACCTTGTTCTCACCATATCCATTACTGTGAGAGGGTTGTTTGGTGTTCTGGGAAGCAGTTAGGAAGGAACCAATATTCATTGGTTGATGCTATGGTCTAGTAGCGGAATCCGGGAAGCTAGAAAAGAAATAGGTTCGGCGCAACCTCGTTGGAGCAAGAAGCTTGGAGGGCTTAAGTACATCGGGTAGATTAGGCTTGGAGGGTCTATTGCTGTTCATGTATCCCAACTACATTTTCTAGTGGATTATTGACCGCTTGGAGGGCGGCAGAGAGGTTTTACGCCGAGGGCTTCGGTTTCCTCTTCGATAACACATCGCGTGTTGTCCTTGTGTTTGCATCTTCCTTCCCTTTATCTTTGCCTTTTATTTTCTGCTGTGGATGTGATTTTAATTGGCTTAGATTGTTTACCAATTCTGTGTTATGCTTTAGTTCATGTTCCGCACATTAATTGTTTGATTTAAAGCTTGAATTGGTAATTTGTTAATTGGGGGTCTAAACGTTCAAGGGTGTTTTTACACATATTTGAACTTTCAATTGGTATCAGAGCAGGTACACTTTTATTGGTTTCAATACCATTGTGTGATCCTTGACTCCCTTTTGAGATGGATAGGTCTCAATCCCTAAATGCACCTCCATATTTTGATGGTAGTAATTATGCTTTTTGGAAGGTTCGCATGAGAGCATTTCTGTGCTCCATTGATGAATCTGTTTGGGATGCAGTTGAGAGTGGTTGGACCAGACCTGAGGCAGCCAAATCCACATGGGATAAGGCAGCACTCGCTGCATCTAATGCTAACAGTAAAGCTTTAAATGCTATTTTCTGTGGTGTGTTTCCTGATGAATTTCACAGGATTTCCCACATCACCGTTGCCAAAGAAGCATGGGAGATATTGGAAACCACCTACGAAGGCACGAAGAAAGTGAAAGACACCAAGTTGCAAATGCTGACCACTCGGTTTGAGGAGCTCAAAATGAGTGAGGATGAGTCCTTCGACTCTTTCTATGGGAAGATGAATGAGGTGGTAGTCAGCAAGTTCAATTTGGGGGATAAAACGGAGGATTCTAAAATCGTAAGGAAGATCCTTCGATCATTGCCGGAAAGTTTTCGTGCTAAAGTGATAGCGATTGAAGAGAGCAAGGACCTCGATGACATCAAAGTCCAAGAGCTGGTTGGTTCTCTTCAGACTTATGAGATGTCGCTGCCCAATCAACGGAAGAGTAAATCTCTTGCTCTTAAGACCATTAATGAGAAGGTAGAAGTCCATGACTCATCGGAAGACGATGTGGTTGATAAAAATGTTGCATACCTTGTAAAAAATTTCCGAAAATTCTTGAAATTCAAGAATAATGGAAAATTTGGTGATAAAGGAAAATTCCAAAATTCAGGAAGGGAGAAAAGGGAATTCAAAAGGAAAGATGGAAAAGAATCCCAATCTACACAAGGTGTCACTTGTTTTGAATGCAACGGGCATGGACACTTTAAGAAAGAATGTCCGAATTATTTGAAATCGAAAGGCAAGGTGTATGCCACGACATTAAGTGACTCGGATTCATCCGACTCAGAATCAGAAGAAAGCTGTGATGGAGAGGGGAACTATTCAGCTTTTATGACTATTGCCCATGTTGAGTCTTCAGATGAATTGAATCTGCTTGAACGAGACCTTGGAGAACATAGTGATGAAGAATCATTGGGAATTGTCGAGGAATCAGATGTTGAAGAAGATGTAAGCACAGCCAATCTTCAAAAGAATTATAACTCACTCCTTGAAAAATCAGGTGAGTACACAAGGGTGGCCAAGGCAGCTGTGAGAAAGATGAAGAAGGCAGAGGAGGACTATAAAAGTCTCCTAATCCGATATAGGGAGGCCAAATGTGAGATAGAAACTTTGAATGGTGAGCTGTCAGAAGCTTACACAAAAGTGAGATTTCTTGAGTAAGAGGTTGTGCAAGCAAATGCTAAAATAGAGAGGGTCACCACCAAGAAGCTAGATGATGTTATTTCATCTCAAAAGAGCTTTTCAGACAAATCCGGATTGGGATATACCGGAGGAAGTAGCTCATCTGGAAATGTCACTAAAGAAGTGAAGTTTGTTAAGGCTAAAGATCCAGTTGATGTTGGTCCTACTGCTGAGAAGCCCAAGATAGAGGAGAAGAGAAATGCGGGGAACGAACGGTTGTTGAATTCCGGTAATCAATCTGTGGGCAGGTCAGAATCTTGAGCCAAATCTCGTCCATGACCACAAAGAGGTCCTAGATCAACTTATGTGTGTCATCATTGTGGACTTCAAGGGCATACTCGACCAAATTGCCAAAAGCTGAGAGCAAAGAATAGTGCAACACCTCAAAGGTCACGAGGACCTAGAATTGATAGAAGAAATTGGGCAGACGAACAATCTAGAGATCAAAATGGTGATCCCGGAATGATGAACGTGATGAAGATGATTGGTGCATTCACCAACTGCTTGGAAAGCTTCTCACGAAGGTTTGAAAGCCCTAACCCCCGTACCCAATCCTATAAGGAAATCACCCCAAACGCAAGTGACGTGTGGGTGAAGAAGGGTACTCATGCATAAGCATTACAACATGTCCATGCATTAATACTTCCTATGCTTTGCAACGATGTTTGTTTGTTTGCTTATTGTTTTTGCTGCTGGTTGTTTACTTGTCCACTTGTGCATATTTTTTTGTTTTGTTTTTGATCAATTTTTTTTCTCTTCTTATGTGTCAAAAATCCAAAAATCACATAAAAATTAGAAAATCAAAAGTTTGATTGACATTGTTGAGCTTTTGTCTCAAAACATGTTTTGCCTTGTACCTTTGTGCTAATAGCTTTGTGCATTTTCGAGCATTGCTTGTTTCCTTGCACTCATATCACTGTGGGAAAAATCTTGAAATCAATGTGATTGTTGTAAATAGATCTTCAAACTTGTCATGAATGATGAGTGGATGGTTATGTTGATCTTGAGACATGCATAGACTTGTGTCTATATATCTTCCCACTCTTTATTTTTGTTATTGCTAAAAAGAGCTCACCAAATGTAAATCTCCAAATGAAAAGAGATATTGAGCTGCAAAAGCCTGTCGCACATACTAGTATTCGACTAGGAAAAAGGGAAAGCGACCAAAAATTAAAGAGAAATGTTTATTCAAAAGACCAAAGGCTTGTTCATTAAAGAGATTTATCAAATATCACTCTCACAATGAGAGGTGTTGTCTCAAAAGGATCAAAAAGATCAAATGTTATGATTGAAAGTGGAGTCAAATGTAAAGCTCCAAGTCATTTTATCAAGTTTTTTGGGAGGTCATATATACATATTTCTATAAGTGAGATAGATCACATGATCTAGTGCTAATTGTGTATGCCTTGGTTGAATTGATCATTGAAGCTTCACATTAGACTAAGGACTATCTCATTGTTGATATCCACACACAACACACAAGTTTATGTTCAATGAATGCCATAATCATTTGTGTAATTGTACTTGATGAAATATGTTTTTCACATGCTCAATCTTTGTTGTTTCAAGCACAAAAAGATTTTTGAGTGTTTTAGGTGTTTTTGGAAAGTATTTTGTTCTTCAAAAATGGAAATTTCAAAAAAAAAAAATTTTGCCCTGTTTTGGCGACTCAGTCGCGGGTATGTCAAGTCGCGAGCCTCAGTCGCGTATTCGCGGGTCCATTTTGGCGACTTGTTCGCGAGTGAAAGGTCCAGTCGCGAGGTTATTCAAAGATTTTCGCGGCTCAGCTCGCGACTCCCTCACGGGTAGACCTTCCAGTCGCGAAAAACACTTAGAAAAATTTTTTTTCAAAATTTTTCCTTTGAGGGTCTTGGCGGCTCAACCTGGCGACTTGCTGGCGACTCACCTCAGTCGCGAAAAACGCGTGTTTGGCAAAAATAGGGACAGTTTTTAAAAGCGTTTTCCAGTTTTTCCCTCGAACTCTTGTGACTGTTCATTGTCTTTCTAAAACTGCTCTTACCCATACACTATGCCTCCAGTTTCAAACATCATTTTTGCTCCATTTCTTCTCAAAATCATCAAGTAAGGTATGGTTTGTCTATTCCTCACTACATATTTATGTTTTGAGTTTCATTTTCTTGCTTTGTCTATGAGTTGCTATTGTTGTTAGAATCTTAATGTGCTCGATTTTTGTTGAATGTACTGGTTTTTGTGGGTTGTGTTTGATTCTGATTTACTCTATTGTTGGTTACATTGTGCTTTGTCGTTTGATGGGTCCTCTCACTCATTTGGGATATGGGTTTGATAATGTCTTCTGGGTTTTTACTCCATTTGTGAGTACGTATGACTTTGATCTGTCTTTTGCTCTATTGTGGTTGTATGAGTTGTTCTGTGTGCATTTCATGGTCATGGTTGACTGTCTCATTGACAGTTATCTTTGAATATGGTTTTATCTATGCTCTTTTGCACTATCACCATTTTGCTGCACCTGTCGTATTTTGCACATTAGTATTGATGGTAGTTTATTTGGGTCTGTCCTGTCTCAAGTCTGTAGTTATTTGCATCACATCATGTTGATATTTATCTCGTGCCGTGCTGTTTTGGTTCTTTGCTGTGGGCCTATTTTCTTGCACCCATGTTGCTTTTGTAAGGGTAAAGACATTGTTGTTCTAAGGGTAAAGACATTGTTGCTGACAATCCAGCAACTCCAGTTGCTAAAAGGACTCGCCTATCATCACAGCACTCGATGGGATATGAAGTTTACTTCACTTCAAACTCAATTGGATCAAATTCAGAGAAGGCTAGAAGAGGATGTATAGCCTATTCCATGACAAAAAGGGGGAGTGATAGACCTGATCAAAGGGGGAGGATATTACCTAAGGGGGAGTGTCTTTGCATTCTTCTTCAGTTTAAATTGTTATCTTTTATATATATATTATTGTTGATGTTTGTCAGGATTATATTGTGTCTTGTACCCATGTTGCTTTTGTAAGCTTTTAGGGTTATGTTTTATGCATAATTTGTAGGCTTTTTGGTTTGTACCATGCCTTATGCAGCCTTTTATGCTTTGTTTAAATCAGTACTTCTATTTAAATGTATTGCATTTTCTTTAAGTACTGTCACTCTTGTGCCCTTGTAGGATTGTTCCTAGATGCATATACGTAGTGTATTATGCATTGGTTGAGTGTTTGGGATGCAAGTGACTTGCATTGAGCTTGTTACCTTGTATGTCCTAGTGTTCATTCCAAGTGTGAATGAGCATTGTGGTCACTTTCTTGTAGTGATTACTTGGTTGATCAAACCATGGTTTGTTTCTTAACTCCATCTCTGCTTGATCACATATTGCCTGTTTCATATGCATTTCACGATTTTCTGCTTACAATGATCATGGTGTATTGTTGTGTTTCAGGAGTCTTTTGTTCATATGATTCAAGTACTTCACAGCTTCTAGAGTTAGGTGTGAGTGAGTTTTGATCAACTGTTCCCAACTCACATGTTAAGTCTAGAGTCTGTTTTAGGGTTTTGTCACGGAATAGCCAAAGGGGGAGATTGTAAGGTTGAAATTTATTCAACCATCTAATTGGCTTTATTCCGTGCCAAATTTGCTTGTATTTCAGCATTTAGTAACCCTGTATTTAGGTGGGCTTGTTGTAAGGGTAGTGAGTGAGATAGAGTGAAGATTGCTCAAGAGTGTGCAAGAAAACAGAGACTCGCGGCTGGGTCTCGCGGGTGACTCGCGGCTTCAAGCCGCCAGACGCAGCACACGTGCCAAGCATGCCGGAAGGTGAACAGTCATGCCAGCTGGAGCACTACAAGACAAAACAGGACAACTAGCCATACGGTTAACTCGCGACTGGATCTCGCGACTCAGTCAAGCCGCGAGGACAAGCCGCGAGCCAGCCCTGTTTTGAAAAACCTGACGTTTCACATTCCTCTCTCACCTCAGTATAAATACCCCGTTTACCCACAAATGAGAGAGAGCTTCCAGAGAGTATTTTGAGAGAGAAACCCTAGAGCAAAACAAGATTGAACCATCTACAATCTTTACATTAGAGTCTCTTCAAATTCCTCAACTCTCTTCCTCTCCATTGCCAAATCCTTGAGAGGCCTTTTTATCAAAACCTTGTTCTCACCATATCCATTACTGTGAGAGGGTTGTTTGGTGTTCTGGGAAGCAGTTAGGAAGGAACCAATATTCATTGGTTGATGCTATGGTCTAGTAGCGGAATCCGGGAAGCTAGAAAAGAAATAGGTTCGGCGCAACCTCGTTGGAGCAAGAAGCTTGGAGGGCTTAGGTACATCGGGTAGATTAGGCTTGGAGGGTCTATTGCTGTTCATGTATCCCAACTACATTTTCTAGTGGATTATTGACCGCTTGGAGGGCAGCGGAGAGGTTTTACGCCGAGGGCTTCGGTTTCCTCTTCGATAACACATCGCGTGTTGTCCTTGTGTTTGCATCTTCCTTCACTTTATCTTTGCCTTTTATTTTCTGCTGTGGATGTGATTTTAATTGGCTTAGATTGTTTACCAATTCTGTGTTATGCTTTAGTTCATGTTCCGCACATTAATTGTTTGATTTAAAGCTTGAATTGGTAATTTGTTAATTGGGGGTCTAAACGTTCAAGAGTGTTTTTACACATATTTGAACTTTCAGAATAGGTCCCTTACTAACCAAACCAATTGCAATAGGATGAAATTTCTTCCCATCCACACTAAATGTTATGTACACTCCTGATTTTTCTGCATCTCATAATGATACATTGTTGATAGGTGTCATCCAAGTCCAACATGATTGAGAGTTGTAATTGAGACTATGGCCCAGAAGCTTTACTATTCAATACTTTGTGAGAAAAATTAAACACTCATTTGATGTAACAGGAGACTATGGAATTTGACAATAAATACACTGGGGTTTGTTCTTGATGTTGTGAAATTGCTATAGGTACTAAAAGCTCTAGTTTGATTAATTGGTAAGTCATGTTCTTTAATCATCAAAAGTACATATACAATGGAAAACTTTTATATTCCTACAATAAATGTTTTGGAGAGAAAATTGTTAGCCCCCTCATCCCATTGGGACCCTCATATTTATACAAAGGAAAAAGGGTCCACTATTCCTTAGTGTGACTTAGTTACATGGAATTTTTGTGCAATTGTGCCTAGATTTCTTTTAAAAATTTAATTATAATGTTAAACTCTAATTTGGTGATTTTTGTGGTCTGATTTTGATTCAATAAAGACATGTTAGCCAAAAGAAACGAAGGTAGAGCTATTAAAGAAATTTGTACTTTCAGATTAGCAATTACAAATGGCTAATGTTGCATTGCCATTTGTGGTTATGGTATGAATAAGTGGTATGTTGTTTGGGCGACTAATTGAGGCAAAGCAATTAAACATATTAAAAGGGATTAGCAACTTTTTCTTTCTCCTCTACCATTTGTGGTATGTATATGCCTTTTTCACATATGCTCAAGTGAAACACCCATTAGGATTTCCCTTAATTATGATAAACATATTATTTTTTTTTTAGAGGAAGTTCTATATTTATTAAATGAGATATATATATATATATATATATATATATATATATATATCGAGGGCCACGTAGCTGAATTGGCACCTCTCCACACACAGAGTGTCTAGGGTTTAAGGGAGAAAATGTTCAAATTGCAGGAGTCAGGGAAAAAAGGTTCAAGTTGTGAGATTAGCAGCATATTGTAATTATTTTTAAATAAATAAAGATATAGAGATATATATTGTTTTCCTTGAGCTAAAGCAGTTGCGATGGAAGTGTGGAGTGGATGGTTTTTTTTTTTTTAGTCCTTCAGTATTTTGGATTGTTTCAAATGAGTAATGGCTCCTCTTAGGCTCCTAAAATTTTTGGTTTATTGATTTTGCTATCTATAACTTTGATTCTTCTTTACCTAATAAAGTTTGGAATTTCTGTAAGTACATTTTTTCTTCAAGAAAATGAATAGAAATCTCCTTTCACGTTCATGCTCATGTTAATGTTCATATTTGTATCTTTTGCAATACTCAATAAGTTGTTTACTCATATTGTGAATTATCAATTGTAGTTAAGAAAAAAAGTATAAACACAATACTATTCAATTAAACTAACATGAAAAATTAAATCTATTAGATTAAAAAAATGGACATGAAAATGAAAATTGCACAAAAAATTTCTTAAATGTAATTAAAATATTTTTTACTCAATATTGTTTAGCAAGCAATCATGTACTAACTAACAACATTCCAAACATTACGTGCATGATGGGGTATTGAAATGGTTGTTCAGTTTATTTAAGAAATGTGATCTAGCTAATAGAAAATTAAAAAAAAAAAGAATACAATAACTTTCATGCATAGTCATGAATTATACCTTTACATATATCTTATGCATTTTATGAGTTTTATTTTATATAAATGTATTTCATAAAATAAACAAAATTTACCGTAAAACCCTTCATTGTATTTTTAAAAATCACTACATAAAAATGAAAGAACTTTTTTTTCTCAAAAAAATGTTCTCCAATCATAATATTTACCAAAAAAGATCATACCAAAAAAAAATTGTGCAACGCACAGGCCAATAACCAATCTATATATATAATTAAATCCAAAACTGAGAGAAAATCCAATTAGATTCTAAATTAGATTCCAATTGTTGTCTAATTTTGTGCCACGTGTCCAATTTAAGGTGTTTTTTTTTTTTTTTTTTTTTTTTTTTTTTTTTTTTGGTGATGAGATAGTGGCTCCTAAAAAAGGGCCATATATGGGACTATGATTTCATGAAAAACATTTAATTTTAAATAGAGTGATGGTAGGTAGCTATACATACATACATACATACATATATATATATATATATATATATATATATATATATATATATATATATATATATATATATTTATAGCCAAAACTGAAGAAAATTTAATTAAATTCTAAATTGGAGTCAAATTTTGCGTCACGTGTCTCATCTAATTTTTAAATTTGTGTGTCAAGTGAATTATTAGGTGCAAAAATCAAAGAGTCTAAAACCAATTAAATTCTAAATTGAATTTTAATTGGAGTTCAATTTTGAGCCATGTATCCCATCTAATATTTTAATTTTTGTAGCAAGTGAATTATTTGGTACAAAAATCGAAGAGTCTAGATCCAGTTAGATTCTAAATCATATATACATAATTGTGATTGTTTTTAAATGTACATGTGTATATGCTCGGGGTTATACACTACTTTTATTAAATGAATGTATCAATTTTTAAACACAAAATAGAAAAATAATTAGGAAATTGATTTGTTACCTTGTTGACATGACACTAATTATATTCATTACCATGTTAGTTTACAAGATTTTTATAATATAATTGGTAATAACTTTAACTTCTTAAGAAAATGATAATGTAAAAAATTGACATTTGGCTTCTTCTTCTTTTTTTTCATTTTAAAATTAGGTAAATAGTATTTTTTTTTTTTAGATGATGTTCATGAGCACTTTAACTAAAAAGTCAAGACTTAAATCCCATTTGGTTGCCAAGAAAGCAGAGGAAAAGAAAAGAAAAGAAAAGAAATTTTCAATTTCTACTAATAAAATGACATCTCAATTACTAATGGAGATGCAATTAATATATTTTCAAATATTTTATTTTATTTTCTAATTAAGGACACGTGATAATTCAACTGTACAAGTGTTAAAGACTAAAACGGTAATTAAACATGTTTTTTACATATTTTTATTAAAGATTAAATTTTATAAGAATGTGGTCTAAAACCCAAGTTTCACACCCTCCAAGCCCAACATGCCACATCATCTTATCACGTATTAAAGAATAAGATCAACCACACTCAATCAATTATAATACTCATCTGAAAATTCAACCAAATTGGGAGTTTATTAAGATGTTATTAATTGTTGTATGATGTACTGAGTTTTAAGTAAAAAGCTAATGTGACATCTCTTATTAGATGGTGTAAAACATGAATTTCACACCCCATTCTTACCAAATTCAAACTCTTTGTATTAATATCCTCAAAACACTTTTTTTTTTTTTAGCTGAATTTGGAAACTAATATCCTGTTTGGTTGTAAGGGAGATGAAAAGGAAAGAAGGGAGGAAAAAGTAAGGGAAGGGAAAGGGAAGAAGAGAGAGTTGTACATAGAAGGATTGCATTAAATAATTTCTTCAAAAGAAAGGTCTTCTTTGAAAAAATAATGGGACCGTCTGAAGGATTGTGCTAAGAAAATTTCTAGAACACAAACTTTTCTCAAAATTATGGGTTGTGAGAAAAGTATGAAACTTCATCAAAAAAGAAAAAAAAAAGTATGAAATATTGGCAAATCGGTCAAATTGTGTATTCTCACTTTTTAATAGAAAACTAAAAAGTGAAAACGCTTTGGACCATCACAACACATATTAATATAGACAAACTTAATGAAAGAGGTAAAAAAATGCTAAATGCCAAGTGAGAGTGCCACTGGGCAAGACCTCATACACTCTCGTCTGAGGTCTCTGCTTTTATATATATATATATATATATATATATATATATATATATATTGGTTTATGTTACCGGCGTGGCATGCATGCATGGGAGAGGTTTGTTTCAATTTTTTATCACCATTCTCAGCAATTTCTTTATCCCTTTGTAATTTGATTTTTGAGACATGCTTGCACTACAGGAAATTAATTAGGTCTTTGCAAAGGCCAAAAATACTGAATATTTCAACCAAAAAAAAAAAAAAAAAACTGCTACAATGATTGTTTTAAAGTAAAAAGATAATTTTGAAACAATGGTAAAATATTGATGACCAAATATGCATTTTAGCAAAATATAAATAGTTACCAATCTACCTTCTCCCTTGCTACATCTTTACGAACTTAAATAACAAATATATCAAATGCTAAGCAAAACTTAGATATGATTTCCTAGGTGTTATATCTTAGGCTTCTCAATTAAAATCAATTATATAATTTTGTTTTGACAAATACAATAATAAAAGTGTTATTTTCCCTCAAGATAAGTTAAATTCAACTAACTCATTGGTCAATATAACCGCATAGTTGAATTTAATAAAAAAAAACCTGAGACAACACCACAGTCAATTAAGATTTTAAAAATGCTAAAGTGATTAGCAATTTCACTATACTTTCTAGGTGTGTTATTTTAAAATTACTATTAATTTGACTACAAAAAGTTACCGTGTGACTCATTTTCCATCAAATATTGATGGCCAATCCACTTGAAACAAGGAACTTAAAATAACCGGTCGAAAGTCCAAAAAAAGCAAAGGTGGCATAGCAGGAAGTCAGAAAATATCAGGAGTTGCTGCTGCTGGTGCTCACGTCAAAATAAGTGATAGAAACCGTTTGTAACATTTGTGTGTGTGTGGATTTATATTATGCTTTGTTTCATCGCCTTTCTCAGCACCGTCATTTCGTTAGTAGCAACCTCTTTTCAATTAAGCAAGTTAATTACTTAATTTACAAAGTGAAATTGTGTAATTTGAATCTAGTTTAGGCCCCGTTTGGTAGAGCATCTTAAACAAACATTTTCATTTTTTAAACAACATTACACACATTTTCACACACTCTTTCACCCACACGTATTTCAAAAAACTACAAACAACATTACTCAAACTCCTCTACTAAACGGGCCCTTAATGTTTGAGTGTTACCGTCCTTGGCTATTTGCACTGTTACCTTTGTTGTTTCATATATATATATATATATATACACACACACACACGCACCAATACTATTTTTTTTTTTTTGGATAGATAATAATAAATAATTAAAATATAATTAGTGTAAGGACCAGATTTGAGTTCCTAGCCCAGATGATGGATGGACCTAGGCCCAAAAAGCCCAAAACAATGAATTTGTAGAGAGTGAGTTGGAAAACTGGATTAAAATGAATTGGATTACAAATAAAGTGGATTCAGATGATAAGAACAGAAAGATAGATTGATTTAAACTAAATGGTGTTTGGCACAGTCCGAGGAGATTCATTCTTATATGTTTCTCACAAGTTTGATTACAAAGTGGTTCTTGATTGCTATAGTATTTCTCTCTTGATTTCTCCATCTCTTCTCCATGGAGGGTCTCTTCTATTATATAGTTCTCCTTAGGCAATCTTGACCCTTCACTTGTTGATCATCCAAGCCACCACTTGAGTGCTTGTCCCATCAGACACCCTCTCAGTCCCTCTATGCATTGGGGTAGCCAATGCAACACTGTTCAGGAGTCTTCTTCACATTAATGCAGCCAGAAAGTTAGCTGCAGAGCATTCAATGCGGTGGTAGCAGCTTTCTCTTTAGATATTTTAGGACTCCCCTCTGTACTTCTGTTTTTGCAATGCTTATCTGTGCTAGCAGAACTTCCTAGAACATCCCCCCTGGACGACAGACCACCTGTTCGGACCTCGGCTTTGGTTATCCGAGGTGACATTTGTCCTCGGCCTACCTTCTTGTGCCATTATGACCAAAATTGACATCGTCATCTACTAACACGGGCTCCCTTGATAATGTTTACTCCTTCTTGGACGATCTTTAGTCCTCGGCTTGGGCTTTAGGCCTAATACATACATGGATAATGAGCTCCTGGGCCCAATATCCCTATAATTAGAATTATATTATTTGAGTTAATTAGATAGAGTGATAGACTAATTTAATTTCCTTTTATAAATTTATAGAAATTAGATCGACTAAACTTGCATTATTAAAAATTATATATAATTTTCAATATGAAATAGACTATCTTATTTGCCAATAAATTACCAAAAATAATTTAACAAAAAAAAAAAAAAAACTTATTTACAAACTAACACAATCTAATCTTAAATATACAAATATCTTTATAACTGTAGGGACTGGGTTTGAGCACTTCTACTACTAGATGAGTGGACTCAGGCCCAACTAGCCCAATACAATAAATTTATAGAGAATGGGTTTAAGAACTAGGCCTTAGTGAGGGTTACAACAACTAGACATGGTTATGAATGGATTGAATAACAAAAACTTGGACTTAAAATGTGAAACTCTGTCCTCGGCTCTTATTCGAAGAGCTTGCTGTTCTTATTAGTTCTTCAGTACTTGGTTACAAGGGTTCCAAAGATGATACAAATTGCTATGGTATTCTCTATTTCTAATTCCCGATCCCCTCCTCATGGAGGGTTTCTTACATTATATAGCCCCTTTCAGTTGATCTTGGCCCTCCATTTGTTAATCATGCAGGTCACTACTCAAGTGTTTGTCCCATCAGCCACCTTCCCAAACCTTCTGTGAGTTGCAACAACCAAGACCGCACTGTTCAGGGGTCATTTCCTCATTAATGCGGCTAGAACGTTAGTTGTGGGCATTTAATGCGGAGGTGACAGTTTCTCCTTGAACTATCCTACATCGTGCTCCCATGGCTGTCCTACGGTACTTGTCCCTTTTCTTGGGACGCTCTGGGAGGATGTCGTCGATGGCGTGCTATTCTTCCCTTCTTGGATCTGGGTGGGCCGAGGACAGGATTGTCCTTGGCGGTGTTTCTGGGCCATTTGGGCTTTCTTAATTCGTCCTCGGACATTTCTTCCTCTTCGGCGCGGGCCTTGGGCTTAGTATAAAGTGGGCCGGGGTTGCCAAATTCTTTGACCCCACAATAACATATACATATAAACATATATAATATTTATATAATATTATATGGGCAAAATCACAACCTACTTTCTCTAACTTTGTCTTGTTTTCATTTTTGTCCCTATAATTTTAGTTTTAATGTTGTGGTAACTGAAATATGTTTTCAATGTAATTCTTCTATCTATATCACTGTTAAGCCTCATAAAGCAATGAAGTTTTGCTTTGATACAAAATATAAATTGCATCTTTATTGAGCTTTCTGTCATTCACTACAAATCAAGAATAATTTATTTTTATCAGAAATTACCAAATAAAAAAAAAAAAAAAGTGTGTTAGGTTCTAAATATTTAGCATTAAATGTTAGGAACTAAGTTTATGTATATTGGAAAACCGAGTACAAAAACATATCTAGTTTAAGATATTTATGTCTTAGAATAATGTTAGACATTGCTCAAGTTGATTCAAGTCAAGATTCAAGAACAGTCAAGCTACAAAAAGAAGAATTCAGAAACTGCAAGGCTCGATTGATCAAGAGATTTGACCAATCGAAAATTGTTTTCTGTTGATTTTAAATCTGGCCCGAAAGCAGCGAAACGTCTAGGGTTTAAGTCCAACACTGCTAGGTATAAAATTAAAACCCTAATTCACGTTTCAGAAAACCTTAGGAAGTCTTGTGAGTCACTCCTGTAAGATTTAAGAGGTTCTGTAACCTTCTAACTCAACAAGCATATGCCAAAAAGAAGATCCAAACACATGAACCGGTGGAGTTAAGTTGCTGCATACAAGATTAGCTACTGCTGAAGGTCTAAAGCTTTGAGTGGGATTTCAAAGTCACAAACGGGAGTGTTTGTGTGCAACAAATTCAAATAGAAGAGTCCATGGATTCGGAGCGGCGTCTAGTCACATGAGTAAGTACTACAGAAGGTAGCTTTAGATTTAGGAAAAAATTTATTGTAAAACTTCCATTCTATATAGTAAATTTGTTGCCTTGAGGAATGTTTAGGTTAAATCATTCCCAGGTTTTTTACCTTGAAACTAGACGGTTTCATTGGTTATCCTGGGTCAACAAATGGTAAATTAAATTAGAATAATCAGTATGGCTGAAAATTAGCATTTGTAATTCTGGTCAATATATTGATCATGGTCAATAGCAATATAATTCAACTCTGATTGCCGTAGATTAAAGAACAAAGGAAAGCCACTCACATTGTGTTAGGAACCAATGTGTGGGACACTAGGATCATAACACATTGTGTTTTAATCTTACGGAACATGGTTTACGAGATTAGTTCTATATTTTTCATTGATATGGGCTTTGCCATATTTTTAATTAAAAAAGAAAAAATCATTGATCTGTTTCAATCTTAGTGTTTTTTTTTTCCCAAGAAGTATTAGTGATGATTTTCATTTTTCAAATTGCATATATGGTGCATAGCGGTACTGAAGGCTATAAGCTTTGTTTTATCGTATCTCTCTGCAGCAATAAACCAAATTAATTACAAAAAGATCGGTGTATAATCATGGTTTTCAGAACCGGACCAAACCAGGAGGTCGGACCGTGAAAACTGGGAACCGGGATGAAAATCGGTTTTTTAAGCCTAAAGAACCGGATTTTTTGTTAATTCCATGAACCCCTAAAACCGGGATTGGACCACACGAACTGGTGAGAACCGTGCAGTCCAACCCCTTAGCAATATTTTTTTTTAAAAAAAAAAAAAAACAACTTAACACAATTTTATTCTACTTAATTAAATTATCCATCTCTTACAAGGAATAAAAAAAATTATAATTAAAATCCTTCAAAGATATTCAACTTTACTTCAAAAATTAATCATAAATTTTAATGTTTTCATGGTTATTATTTTATTTTATTAACTTTCTTATTTAATTATTAAATATATGCTTGAAAATCATTAAATTTCCCTCACATATATAGATATATTGTCAATTTTGCTAGTTTTATAAATTTAATATCTATATTTAGGCTTTAATTAATTATGACATCATCACGGTTCGACCCCGGTTCGACCTCAAAAACCTTAAACCTCTCCCTTTTACAGTTCAATAAACGGTCCGGGTCTGAAAACCTTGTGTATAATTTGAATTTTACAAATAGTTTGAGTGTTCCCATCCTGGAACTATTTTTAATGGTTACCCTTGTTTGTAACTTCATTGATGATTGGTGGTTATTAGCTGTGTGATTGTAACTTCATTAAAAGTTTTAATATCACGTTCATGAGAAATACAGTAGCATTTTTTTTCCCCATAAAAAAGGTTTTTAAAAATATTTTGTTTTTCTTCATTTATTAATTAGGTGGTTTAAATCCCAATCACATTTATTGTTATGTTTCTTTTTAAAAAAAAAAAACATTCATTGTCAGATCAGTCACAAATAAAAAAAATTTAAACATTCATTTATTAATTAACTTGTTAAAGTCCGCCAATCACCTTCACTATTACATCAATTTGTAAGTTTCGTATTGTAAAATTCGTAATATCTAACTCTCAAAAAAAAAAAAAAATTCGTAATATCTTTAACATTTTTCTACCAAATAAATCACCACAAATATTTTATCTCATTTTCAAGGTGACAGCAACCAACAAACTTAGGAAAACGAGTCAGTTAATTAGAAAAATAAGTCATTTTTCAAGCTGAACAAATTAAAGTAATGCTAGTTTCTAACATCATTCATGGTCTGAAGAACATGTCTATATTGCAATTGATTATTCAGCGCAACTTGTTGATGTTACAACTTCCCACTAACATCATTCATAGTCTGAAGAACATGTCCATATTGCAATTGATTATTTAGCGCAACTTGTTGATGTTACAACTTCCCACTAGTGATGTAAACAAGTGATCAAGTCAGTGCCAAGTATAAAAAAAATGTATAATTGAGTGATTTATTATTATTTTGTACATGATTTCGGTTTAAGCTTATTCAAATTTGATACTTCTTTTTTTTTTTTTTTTTTTTTGTCTAACAAGTTTGAATTTATTCGCAAACTACTTGACTAACTTATCATCTCTCTCTCTCTCTCTCTCTCTATATATATATAATAAATAACACAACTAAATTTTTTATATTAAGTTTGAATTTTTTTTTTCTTTCTATACGTGCAAGTGCAAAGTTTCTTTTTATATATATAATCAATTTTTTAAGTTTTTTTTTTTATAGATAAGGGGAAATTTTATTAAATTTGGGTGTGGATTTTTTTTTATAAGAAATAATATTGTGTAATATTCCTAAAAAAATATATTGACATGCTTATAAATGTATTTATATATTTGTGGGTAATATAATAAAAATAAAAATAAAAATATAATGTTTTATATAATAGGGGCACAAGAGTAAATTTGTACAAACCATATTTTTCATCCTCTTATTTTTCTTCTCAACTAAACAGTAGAGTTTTCATCAAAAAAAAAAAAAAAACAGGAGTTTTTCAGCCCTCCATTTCCCCCTTCAACTAAACACACAGAGAAAAAATTAAATTTTTTTCATCATCCCATCATTTTTTATTATCCTATTTTTTCATTTTCTCAACCAAACAGAACCTAAAGTAAAATGGCCCTTTGGTTCAGCTTTGTTTTCCTTCTTTTCTCCTTCAACGTGTGAGACACACTTGGCCTCATTTCTCGTTAAGAGAAGAAGTCTGGCTTGTCACAAGGCTTGGAGACAAGCTCATTAAATGAAGGCTGACTTTTCTCTAAGCTTGTAAGATTACTAAGATATTATTTGGAGCTCAAGGTGTAGACCCAACACAACTATACCGCTTGACTTCTCCTACGGGTGAAGGTGATGTTTTATTTTATAAATTTTATGAATCCGTTGTGTATAGTGAACGTCGAGAAGGTATCTATGCACCTGGCGTATATAAGACTTTTGCAGAGAACGGCTCACAACTACTTTAGCAAAACATATGAATGTCAGTAGCTAGATCCACGTAATTACCAAACCGGTACCATATACAGTGGATGATAAAATTATTATATCTCCTTATTTATTTATTTTTTTGGAGAATCTTATATCTCCTTATAAACATTAGTAATTATTATTTCAAAAATAGTGAGGTGATATTTTTGTCTCATATAGTAGGTCCTACAAATTAGATTTTTAAAGAAGTCCTACTAATTTTATGATGAGATTTATCAATTATATTAGAGGAGGAAAATCGTACTCCATATGTATCTAATCATTTAGTGGAGAGCTTGATGAAATAGTTTTAATGGACTAGAAGTAGTTTAAATTGGAGAGGCACTTCAAACTTGGTAAATAATTAGAACATGTGAAATCTAATTGGAATTACACTTAGATTATGATTTTTAATTAGAATCTAAATTGGATCTTTAAGAAGCTTCCACTTTTATCTATCTAATGGGATTTTAAGAGTATCATTCCAATTAGTTTCACATGTTATAATCTTTTGTTGGGAAAAGTTAAAAGATGCCTTAATAAGAGCATTGGTTTAGGAAATACTTAAAAAAAAAAAAAAGAAAAAAAAAAGGCATTTTTGATACTTTTTTATATTTCTCATGAAAGTAATATCAAAACTTTTTTAAGAAACTTTTTATAGGAAAATAAAAAAGTGACTAACTTTTTTGATAGCCTTTTCAATTTCTCAAAAACATTTCTAAAATTGATAATTAATATATACCTTAGGGGCATACATTAACCGAACCCTTGAACTAATACCAATTATTTGCTATTATTAATTCAGGGTGTAAATTGTAATGAAATTGAATTTGGGAATGGCTAAGTTAGGTTAAGAGAATGTTGTGGGTTTGGGTGCTCTGGTAAGAGATGACAAGGGTTTTGTCGTGCCTGCTAAGTGTGCTTGACTGCAGATCCGTGAAGACAATCTGTGACGATTGGCTACCTTTGTCATACATGCTCTCCATTTCAGTTTGGAAAATGGCTTCAATTTGGTGGATTTGGATTGCATAAATATTGATTTGGTGTGTATGTTTAATTCAATAGTCTTGCGCTACAAATTAAAGTGGGTTTTCTCATTGATGAGATCAAAATGTTAAGCCACTCTTTTTACCATTTCAGCTGTTCTTAGCATCCGCATCTGGCATTGTAAATGCCATATGTAAGCTTCATTTAGCATTTTTCCCTAAAAAACCTCCCACATCTGGAATGCTATATACCAAGTATTGCAAAAAAATTTGCAATACTGCTACAGTGCAATTCTAAAGGTAGAATTGCACTGTAGCAGTATTGTAAAAAATATATATATATATATATTTTATTCTCTTTCCCCGAAATTTCTCTCTCCTCTCTCTCGTTGTTTCTGTTCTCTTCTCTCTCTTCCTTCTCTCTTTCTCATATGCCCTCTCTGGTTGAAAAGAACATGGCAAAAAGTGGTCCACCCCGCCAACCCCATTAGCCAAATCATAACCAGAACCCATATACAAAGCGTGATTATTGTTACTGCTACTTCTTTTTCTGTTGTTGTTGTTGTTATTGTACGAAGAAGAAGAGACGCTGAGTCTAGAAAACTCAGACAACATCAGGGTATGGTCAAAACAAGAACTTGTTTGTGGAGGCTTAAGCTGTTCATACAAAGGACTCAAAGAACTTGGACTCCCAAGAGATAGCGATTTGCTGTGACCGGTGCTTAAAGGTGATGGGTTTGGTGGAGATCGGCATGGGTCACGGTGAGGTCAATGTTTCTGGGTTTCTATTGTGAGGCTGGGTTTCTGTTGGCGAGCCCGGTGTTGGTTGTGGGTTGATGGTGGTGGTTTTGGTTGTGTTGATGGTGGTGGTTGGATGAGAGTTTTAATTTTGGTTGGGTTGATGGTGGTGGTGGTGGGTTGAGTTGGGTTTGGCTTGGTGGTGGTGGCGGCGGCTCGGTCGTGGTGGCAATGGGCTGTGTGGGTGGCCGGATTTCTTTGTTCCTTGGTTTGGTGGTTGTGGGTTGGTGGTGGGTAATTTGATGGTGGTGTGGGTAGTGAGTTGATGGTGGTGGTTTTGGTTGTGTTGATGGTGGTGGGTTGGGTTGGGTTAGGTTGGGTTAGGTTGGGTTGGGTTTGGCTTGGTAGCAGTGGCAGTGGGCTGTGTGGGTAATTTATTAGATAGTATAAATTATATTATTTTATTGTGTAGAAATATTATTTTAATGAGTAGAATAAGAAAATAAAAGCTGAGATGTTGAGAGTGATGTAAAATGGTATGGTATAAATGATAAAATAGGTTTTGAGATGGTAAAATAGAATAGTTTGAAGAAATCAGATGCGAATGCTCTATGTTGCTAAATCTTGTGATAGAGCTGTCCAAGTTTTGGCTGGGTTTGCAAAAGAGATCAAGGAAGAATTTTTTTTTTTTTTTTTTTGATGAAAATCAAGGAAGAACTTTCTGGTTAGAAGTGTGCCCTTCCTTTCTCTTGCCCATTAAACATTCAAATTCCCTTTAATATATGTATAAACTTTTATTAATTCAAGTATAAAGTTCAATGAAAAATTTTACCGTGGTCTAAAAGAATTGACTATTCCTTGTAATTATACTCCACAAATAAATGACCACAAATATTTTATCTCATTTTCAAGGTAACAGCAACCAACAAACTCAGGAAAAAAAGTCATTTTTCAAGCTGAACAAATTAACGTAATGCTAGTTTCTAACATCATTCACAGTCTGAAGAACATGTCTATATTGCAATTGATTATTCAGCGCAACTTGTTGACGTTACAACTTCCCACTAGTGATGTAAACAAGTGATCAAGTCAGAGCCAAGTATAAAAAATGTATAATTGAGTGATTTATTTTTATTTTGTACATGATTTCGGTTTAAGCTTATTTAAATTTGATACTTTTTTTTTTTGTCTAACAAGTTTGAATTTATTCACAAACCACTTGACTAACTCATCATCTCTCTCTCTCTCTCTCTCTCTCTATATATATATATATATATAATAAATAGAACGACTAAATTTTTTATACCCCTTTACAAATATGAACAGACTATTTTTTCTCCACCACTCACAACTCACCACGTGACAAGTTGTAGCAAAATTTGTGAAGTTTTTGTGACACTAGCATTGTTCGTAGATGAAAGGTTATAAGTGTGTTTTTTTTTGTTTTTTTTTATTTTATACGTGCAAGTGCAAAGTTTCTTTTCATATATATATAATTATGTATTTAATTTTTTCTTTGATAGATAAGGGGAAAATTATTAAACTTGGGTGTGGATTTTTTTTATAAGAAATAATTTTGTGTAATATTCCTAAAAAAATAGATTGACATGCTTAAATATATTTATATATTTGTGGGTAATATAATAAAAATAAAAATAAAAATATAATGTTTTATATTATAGGGGCACAAGAGTAAATTTGTGCAAACTATATTTTTCACCCTCTTATTTTTATTCTCAACTAAACAGAAGTGTTTTCCGTCCTTCAATTTTTCCCCTCTAACCAAACATACACAGGAAAAATTAAATCTTTTTCATCCTCCCATCATTTTTTCCCTCCAGTTTTCCAATACTTCAATGCTTCAACTCTACATGCTTGTAGCACTCAAAAAAATCATCTAAGAGAAAACTCCAATTTATCTCCTTGTGTGTGTAATTATTTTATTTTTTATTTTTGAAAAGAAGGCTGAAATTCCATTGAAGAAGAGCCATATCTGCAGCTTGGATTACAACAGTAAAGTGGGAATGAACATCCTCTATCCACACTGAACAACAAATTACCGAAGCGGCAAACATGAGAGAAACTAATACCCCTAAAAGAATCTACATGTAACTTAGCATCAAAAATCAAATGACCATATGAGACTACAGATACCTCCTCCGCTTTTAGAGAATTCATAATAATCTATGAATCTCCTTCAAGAATTGCCTCAGAAATCTATATTTGTAGAGAAAATTCCAAGGTGTGTAATTTGAGCAAAGAAAATTGTCCCTTCTTAATTTATCACTCACGGCTTGCACCCTCAGTTTTTGGGACTGAACTCTCTCACAGTTTTTCAAAACTCAAATTGACGTGAGTGAGACCGAATGTATTTCTTCAGCTTGACTTTTTCTCCTTCAGCTTGTTTCACTTTTCACTCCTATGACCGGGTCCAATAAAATATGCTCACTTTTGTGACTTGAAAGACATGTCCTTGTCATTACATTCCTTGGCAACAATGGCATGCTGCTAGCTTAAAGCAATAGAGCCTTTTTCTATTGAACATAAATTATTTATGCTGTGAAACTCGCTTGCAGCATTGGGAAATTTAACGGAGTGTGCCTCTCATCATCCTCGCATCTTTTACTGTGAAATCAATTATCATATTATTCTGATCACTGGCCATGACAATGGTCACGTTCTCGAGTGGAGGGTCCCTGAAACTCGTTCGTGCAATTTTAGTTATAACGCTTTTGGTGCAGTACTTGAGACCAGCCCTTGGATTCATTTCAGGGGTTGGAGTTGGAGATGCTAACAACATCAGGTGTCTAGAAGGGGAGAGACAAGCACTCCTTGAATTCAAAAAGTGCCTCATTGATGACTATGGCAGGCTCTCTTCGTGGCGGAGTGAAGATGAAAATAAGAATTGCTGCAATTGGGAAGGAGTTCTTTGTGTAAGACAAAATTCAGAGTGCAGCGGAAACAAAACAACATAAACATACCTTCAGCCATAATTGTTTAAGTGTTTAGAGAAAAAAAAGACTCACTATACGATAATAGTGTTTATAAAAGGTGTCTTCTAGTCTATGGCCTTTACCTTACATATTTCCTTTTGATGGAGACAGGCTATATATAGAGGCTAGACTAGGGACCCTTTTAAATTAAGATTTATTTCATAACCCTCCTTCCATCAAGGAGTTTAAAACTAGTAACTAAGGTGTTTATTAACCAAAGAGGTTATACCAAATGAGAGTTACTTAGAAATTGTTATTCACCATAATGTCTTTCACAAATAAAATCTTTAAGACACGAATTTTCATTTATCACTTAAATGTGGGCCACATAAAGTTTTTTTTAAAATCTTACACTTTGCAGCAACCAAACTGGTCATGTACTCGAGCTTCATCTTAGTGGTTCCCAAGATGATGGAATGCAACCTTTTCGAGGTATGATTAGTCCTTCACTGTTTGAGTTGCCTTATTTAACATTTTTGGATCTCAGTTCCAATGATTTTAATCAAAGCCATATTCCTAAGTTTATTGGCTCTCTCAATAACTTAAAACACCTGGATCTCTCTTTGGCCAATCTCAGTGGGCCAATTCCACATCAACTTGAAAACCTTTCGCACTTGCAATATCTCAATCTTGGCAGGAATGATTTGAAAATTATTGAAAATCTCAAATGGCTATCTCATATGTCCTCATTAGAATACCTTGATCTAAGTTCCACAAATCTTAGTGTTGTTGCCAATGATTGGCTAGAAGTTGTAAGTCATCTCCCAAATTTAAAAACCTTGAGCTTGTGGTTGTGTGATCTTCCTCCAATGAGTCTGTCATCACTTCCCCGTTTCAATTATTCGAAATCTTTTGCTCTTCTTGAAACTCTCGATCTCCATCATAATCAACTTGTCCACATTCCAAAATCTTTTGGGGATATATGTACATTGCGTGAATTGCATTTGTCCTTAAACAATCTTAAGGGACAACTCGTTGAGCTTATGAATAACTTGTCTGGATGTGCAAAAGACTCATTAGAGGTTTTGGATTTATCATTGAATCAAATTACAGGATTGTTTCCTAATTTTGCAATATTCCCATCATTGAAAGATATAAATCTTTCGTACAACAAATTAAATGGGACTTTGCCCAAAAGCATTGGAAACCTATATAAGCTCGAGGTTTTGAGTGTTTCTTCGAATTTTTTGCAAGGCGTGATCTCTACGTCTCTTTTCTCAAATCTCTCCAAATTACAGTCTTTATTCTTATTCAATAATTCTCTTTCTTTGGAATTCAGCTGTGATTGGATTCCCCCTTTCCAACTGGATGTAATATATTTTACATCTTGTAATTTGGGGCCTAGATTTCCAAGTTGGATTCAAACTCAAAGGAAACTTTCCTTGCTTCATATCTCTGATTCCAACATTTCGGATACCATCCCAGCTGAGTGGTTAGAAGACCTGCCTCCCACATTAAGAGTTTTAAATCTTCCTAGCAACCAACTACATGGAAGGTTACCAAATGTGGCAACAGAAGGATCGAATGGTCTTGCAATTGATTTGAGTTCTAACCGTTTAGAGGGTCCACTACCACTTTTTCCAACAAATCTCACAGTCTTAAATCTCTCTGAAAATCAATTTTCAGGATCAATTTCATCACTTTGTAATATTAATGGTCAGTTTTTGACTTGCCTAGACCTATCCCATAATATATTATCTGGACGAGTTCCTAATTGTTTTATGCAATGGCATGAGCTAGTCATTTTGAATTTGGCAAGCAACAATTTCTTTGGGGAAGTTCCAGGCTCTTTGGGCTCGCTGTATAGGCTCAAAACGTTGAGTCTAAATACTAATAATTTTTCTGGAGACTTACCTTCGTCCTTGAGAAATTGTCGTTCCTTGATAGTTCTGGATCTGGGAAAGAATAGATTCTCTGGAAATGTACCATCATGGATTGGGGAAGGCCTAACAAGGTTGATTTTTCTATCCCTAGGTCAAAATAAGTTCTATGGAAGCATACCATTGCATTTGTGTTGGTTAAAACATTTACAAGTCTTGGACCTTTGTGTAAATGACATATCTGGAATTATACCACAATGCCTCAATAATTTTACTGCCATGGCTCAGAAAGATAACTCTTCCATTGGCATCATTGAAAGTACTATTCCTTATTCATATTACAATGATACCACATATGGGCAAATGTATGTTGATAGTGGGTTGGTTGTATGGAAAAGAAAGGAGTACAAGTACTATGGTAGAACTCTTGGACTACTGAAGATCATTAACCTTTCAAGCAACAAATTGATTGGGAAACTTCCAAGCGAAATCTTGAGCCTTTTGGATTTGATTTCACTCAACGTATCAAGAAACAACTTGATTGGAGAAATTCCTCAAATGATTGGTCAGTTGAAGATGCTAGAATCACTTGATTTGTCAAGGAACCAATTTTCAGGCGAAATCCCATCTAGCATGTCAGAGTTACAATTTTTGAGCAACCTAGACTTGTCTTACAATAATTTGTCTGGGCGGATTCCTTTAAGCACTCAACTACAAAGCTTGAATGCACCTGATTTTGCAGGAAACCCTGCACTTTGCGGGCCTCCACTTACGCAAAAGTGTCCAGGTAATGAAACACCAAACCAAAGTGAACTAACTGATAATGAAGAGGATGGAGATGAATTGGTAAAATGGTTTTATGTCGGAACAGGAAGTGGATTTGCTATAGGGTTTTGGGGAGTTTGCTGTTCTTTGGTGTTTAAGCGTTCTTGGAGACATGCTTACTTCTTGTTATTTGACAAGATGAAGGATTGGCTCTATGTAACAATGAAAGTGAACATGACAAGATTGTGGAGGAAGTTTCAGAGACAGGGATGATCACTTTCTTTGTAGAGGTCAGCAAGGTAAGAATATAAGACACATATTACTCTTTTATATATGCTATGAGGCAGCAATTAATTTATCCTTTTCATATTCATACTTTTTTTTACCCTAAAACAAACATAACTGCTAACATGGTTTATGAGATTAGTTCTGTATTTTTCATTGGTATGGGCTTTGCCCTTTAGGAAAAAAAAAAAAAAAAAAAAAAAAAACTATCAATCTGTTTCAATTTCAATGTTATTTTGTTTCAACTTTATTTCACAATTTCTTTTTTTTGACGCACATGCCAAGAAGTATCACTTATGATTTTTCATATTTCAAATTGCAAATCAGGCAAGGTTGCATACTAGTGCTGAAGGCGATATGCTTAATCCGCGTGGTAAATTTCACATTGCATGAAGCAGTTCTACTTCTATTTCTATATATTTAGTGCATATAGACTGATAGTTTTCTTTTATCTATTTTGGTGCTAAAATTAGGAGTTGCTACTTGCTGCTTGTGCTCACGTCAAAATAAGCGTCACAAACCGTTTGTAACATTTGTGTGGGTGTGGGTCTATAATATACTTTGTTTCATCGCCTCTCTCGGCACCGTCATTTTGTTATTACCTACATCTTTTCAATTAAGCAAATTAATTTACAGAGAGAGATTATGTAATTTGAATCTAGTTAATGTTTGAGTGTTACCATCCAGCTGGACTATGTGTAATTTGAATCTAGTTAATGTTTGAGTGTTACCACCCTGGACTATTTGTACTATTATCTTTGTTGTTTCATTAATGATAAATATTATATATTTGAATCTAGTTAATGTTTGAGTGTTACCACCCTGGACTATTTGTACTATTATCTTTGTTGTTTCATTAATGATACATATTATATATTCAAGTTTGATTCATTTTCTTATCAAATAAGTTTGAACTTGTTGTTAGTCATTTCTTTACATATATAAATATATAGACAAACACAACAATACTAATTTTTTTCTCTTTCACAAATATATAATAATAAATAATTAAATTATAGTAAGAATTATATTATTTGAGTTAATTAAATATAGTGACAGACTAATATAAATTTCCTTTTATAAACTTATAGAAATTAGACCGACTAACCTTGCATTATTATATAATTTTTAATATGAAACAAATTTACCAATAAATTACCAAAAAATAAGAAAAACTTATTTACAAATTAACTCAATCTAATCTTAAATCTATAGACAAATATTTTTATAATGACATAAACACATACAATATTATATAGGCAAAATCACAACTTACTTTCTTTAACTTTGTCCTGTTTTCATTTTGTCCCTATAGTTTCAATTTTAATGTTGCAATAACTTAAATATGTTTTCAATGTAATTCTTCTATCTATATCACTGTCAAGCCTCATAAAACAATGTAGTTTTGCATTGATACAAAATTCAAATTGCACCTTTGTTGAGCTTTTTGTCATTTACTACAAATCAAGAATTATATATTTTTATCAGAAATTACCAAATAAAAGAGAAGTGGAAGTGAGAGTAATTATTAATGAGAGAGAGAGAGAAGAGAGCTATTAACTAAAAGTTTTTAAGCAATGAATGAAGAGAACCAAGTGTACATATTAACGGGAAATTATTGTGTATTTCCGAAGTACCATAAATGCGTATTCCCTCCTCTCACATGAATGGTGGATCCCACTAATTAAATTCTTGGTGAGATCCATCATTCATGTAAGAAGGGAGACTACGCATTTATGGTACTCCTGGAATACCTAATAATTTTCTCATATTAAGGGCATCCATAACATCTACAAAACCTAAGGCAACAGCATATTGAAATTCTGCTACGCAAAAAATTAGGAAAGAACACCCTCTCTCTCTCTCTCTCTCACACAGATACTTTAGCAGATATAAACAAAATAGATTATTAAATAACTACATCAATGAATGGTTAGTAAACTATAAACACCCTGTGCAACCAATTATATAACAACATCCATACGACCCAAAGCTTAGATGCACACCAACGTGAAACTCATTAAACCAACCGAGTAATCTTCATTCCAACTGACCAAGAATAAAAGAGAGATATAGAAGTGAGAAGCCTTTTATAGAATAGGCGTTACTCGAACTGAATTATCAGCTGATCCAGTCAAGAAGATGGGCAAAGTTGGGTGCCAATCAACTGTTGTTATAGCAGCAGCGTGTGGAAGAGTTCTCAACCCATTTCTTTGACCACGAACCTGAGCCAAGTTAAACAAACGATAAATTAAATTAGAATAATCAGTATGGCTGAAAATCAGCATTTGTAATTCTGGTCAATATATTGATCAGGGTAAATAGCAAGTCAACTCTGATTGCCATAGTTTAAAGAACAAAGGAAAGCCACTGACATTGTGTGCACTTGGACGTGTCTTCATGCACACATAGGCACAGGCGCACACATATGAGAATGAGAAAGAAGAAGGTTGGGGTGGGCGAGAGATCAACCTGATATATAGGTGCTCTTACTGAACCAGATGTCACCAGTAGCCTCCTCCCGTTAGCATCTAAAGCCATTTTCATGTCTGCAAAGTTTTGAGCTCTCAGTGTCACAGAACCTACAGAATGGAAAAGAATCAAGTTATCAAGGTTCCTTCTGCTAACTATAACACAACAATATAGAAGATGCAACTATAATAACAAATACCAGAACATGACAGATTTTTGTAGGGCAACAGCATAAAACAATATGTGCAAAGGCAGTACCAACATTATAAAAAGTAAAGGGTTCACCACCGGAAAAGTGAGGGAGATGGATTATGCACAGCACACAATCCTCCACAAAAATTAGCGGAATCAAATAAATGACATAGTTATGTTAGTATTTATGTGATTTCAATCTTCCATGAACCTTCATTAGTTATAAAATCAATGAATTAGGGGCGGAACTAGGATTTATGAATGGGAGGGCCAAAATTATAGCAAATACAAAATTGAACTAATTTAATTGAGTCATATAGAAAGAAAAATTATGCTCACGTAGATTAGGCAAATTAGACCATAGTCCCACCATAGCGCCTATATCTAATAACATAAAGGTCCTAAGATATTGAACAACATTATAATTCCATAATCCTCCAATTTGAAATATAAGTAGTATAATATCCCAGTTCCACAACACATTGGCTATTACATCATTGAGTACATAGAAAGCATTTAATGAATCTCACTTTTTGTGAAAGTTCAAGAACTATGATGACAGTTAAATTTCAGAACCAGTCAGTACAGCTAATCTTAACCAATATATTCTTTTCCTAAGGATAATAGTCTTAACCAAAATTCACTTTAGGTAACAGAGTGCCAGCAAGACAAGTAACTACTACAGTTTCTTGACCAGAGGACTTGACCTTGGTTTTGCAAGCTCCACTCAAAAATCTAACACCAAAAAACAAATTCTGTGAGGGTTATATTAGCATATTATGGAAAAACCTTATGCTATATAAAGTTCAAAGAAAAAACTAAGCTGTATTTACAGAGCTCTGCCTAAATTTGAATTGAAAACCAAGATATACTTGCCTTTCCATCTGAACCCAAGCTAAAAATGCTTGTCTCATCAGGCCCAAAGAGAAGAGAGCTTATTGCAGAATCATGTGCAGGCCATCCGGTAATTTGTAGACCAACAGCCATGTCTTTGACAAGTTAAGGGGTATGCATAATAATGCTGATATTTCTGCTCAGGCATCCTCATCTGTGATTATTGGGCAACATTTTCTTTTCATTAACCATTTAATTTTCCATCAAATGACTAGGTTAACCCCCCAGTTAAGATACAAGTAAGCCTCCGAAATGCACTTAAAAGGACCAGGTTAGCAGAAAAGGAGTTTATGTCTTCTTAAGTATGTGCAACCACAAATTTTAAAACCAAAGGTTTTTGTTTTCACATGCAAACTGGATAACCACTAAAATGCAGATTAAGAAACCAGGTCATATAATCATTAAAAGGATACCAAACATGTGAATCATTCCATCAGTAGCAGAAGCTGCTAAAATCTTCCCATTGTGATTGAAGCATAAAGAAGTTATTGCAGGTGGATCTTTACCAAGAGGAAGGACTGTCTTCACGAAAGGCAAAGATCATTAAGGGATAAAATAAAAACTGGCAACTGAGTGCAAAAATAAAGTTCTAAGACAAACAGTCACGAACCACAGCCTTCCAAGTTTTCATGTTCCAGACAATTAAGGAAGCAAACCCTAAATTGTCGTTATAACTTGAGCCATTCCTACAAAGAAAATGAGTTCCTATTAATCTATTGCACCAATAGAAAGAACAATAAAATTGATAAAATAAGAAAAATTAAAAAAATGGTAAATAATAGATAAGAGAGATAAACGATGTTCAATCTCCTAAAAATTGCATGATTGGGAGATCAGGGTCCATAAGAAACACTCCCAATGGTTTTTACCAATACTAAAGTGATCATTTCAGTAGCACAATGCAAGCATAATTCTCTTTTTATATAATTATTATTATTAATTTATTATTGAAATTTTACACATGCATCCAATGGGTCTTGAACTCTAAACCTTAAACTCCATCCCATTCCTTGAATTTTTATTTATTTATTTATTCATTAAATTTTTTTTTTTGGTGGGGGGGGGGGGGGGTGGTTGAGCTCATGGGCATAGCAGTAGCATCATACTTCTAGTAGAGGTGTTATTGAACAGATCTCCAGCGACCACAGAATGTCGTATTTTAACACTTCCATACAAACATTTAAGACTATTAGAAGAAAATACCCTTTGGAGGCTGCCGCAGAAACAAAAATTGGTTCTACAGGGCTGCACTTTAGATCCAAGACACTGCAGCACCAAAAAGATGTTAAGAGTAAACACCAAGGAAGAGGAGAATTGCAGCCATAGTATATATAGGATAAACCTTGGAAATGCTTTTGTCCCGGGGCAAAAAGGTGTGGACAATGCCATTATTGCTCAAGAAATTATCCATTCTGTTGGTAGGAAAAGAGGCAAAGTGGGGAATATGGTCATCAAAATCGACCTTGAGAAAGCCTATGATAGGCTTGAATGGTCCTTTATTCGGGATGTTCTTCAAGCAGCCAACTTCCCTTCGGATATGGTTCAACTGATTATGAGTTGCGTTTCTCCTCCACTGCTTCCATTCTAGTCAATGGTGGAGTCCTTGACTCTTTCCTCCCCTCAAGAGGTATTCATTAGGGTGATCCCCTCTCTCCTTATCTTTTCATCCTCTGCAGGGAAGTATTAGGCAGAATCATAGAGGATAAATGCTCTCAGAAGGCTTGGATTCCCCTTAAAGCCTCTTCTAATGGTCCAGCCTTTTCGCATTTGTTCTTTGCTGATGACCTGCTTCTGTTTGTGAGAGCAAATGAGGAGAATTGCGGTAGCGTGAGAGAAGCTATTGAGGAGTTTTGCTTGCTGTCCGGGCAGAAAGTCAATTTCTCCAAATCTAGAGTTTTCTTTTCCCCTAATGTGGACCAGGGGAAGAGGGAAACCTTTAGCAATATTCTCGGCTTTCGCTCCACTCCTAATCTTGGTTGGTTCTTGGGTTTTCCTCTCAGACACGCAGGTTCCTCAAATCAAGATCTTATTTTGTCTTGAGCCATGTGGATCAGAAGCTAGCTGGATGGAAAGCTAACCTTTTGTCCTTCGCTGGTCGAATGGTTCTGGTTCAAGCTTCCATCAGCTCCATTCCTTCCTATGTCATGCAATCTACTCTCCTCCCCACCAAAATCTTAGATAATCTGGACAAAACCAGCCGGAATTTTCTTTGGGGCTCCTCAAAATCTAAGAGAAAAATGCATTGGGTGGGTTGGGACAAAGTTACTAAATCCAGGCAGAAGTGGTCTTGGTCTTCAATCGGCGAAGGGTAGAAATATGGCCTATTTATCTAAGTTAAATTGGAGGTTTCATGAGGAGAAAAATGCTCAGGAAGAAATATTTATCTCAAAGACGCCTCTGGTCCAGTAATGAGAATCTCCTTCCTAGCTCCCGTACGTGGAGGGTGCTTCAAAAAGGAAGGGTAACCTTTGAAGTAGGAACCAGATGGAGTTTGGGGCGGGACAGTGACATTAGTTTCTGGTTTGATGGCTGGACTTCAGGAGGTGCTGAGAGTTGGTGATGTTGCAACAGAATTTGGGTGGAATTGGTGCAAAATCTCTATGGAACTCCTTGTTAAGATCTACATGGAAATTAAGGCCATGCCCCACTCCCGTGTGTCAGATGAAAAGGATAAACTCATATGGGCTGCCACTTCCAATGGGGAATTCAACCTTGCCAGTGCCTACAAGCTTGCAACCACTCAGGCTGATTTCGTTCCTCCTTTCAATGGTAGTTGGATTTGGAAGTTAAATCTTTTACCAAAAATTCAGACATTCATCTGGATGTGTCTGCACAAAAGTATTGCAACTAGGGAATGCCTTGCCAAAAGGGGATTACAGATTAATTCATCTTGCCCTCTATGCCACCAACATCCAGAATCAATCTTACATCTTCTTCAGGACTGCCCTATTGCTTCTAATGTTTGGCACAACCTCAATCCTCCAAGCCTTACGTCTGCCTTTTTCTCTCAGGACCTTCATACTTGGCTTGAAGCCAACTGCAACCTGGTAAATAATATCACTCGCTTCTCTGTTCCGTGGCATACCCTTTTTTCTTTTGCTATCTAGATCATTTGGAATCACCGTAATAAGCTGGTATTCTAAAACCGAGCTCTTTCTCCTTCTTTCCACCAGGATGTCATTCAAAGGGCTGTGGAGTATTTCTTTTGTGCTCAAGGAAATAGCTTACATAAGCCGAGATTGCTTAAGATGGTTAGATGGGAAAGGCCCTATAGGGGCTGGCATAAGCTAAACACAGACGGTTCCGCAGCAGGGAATCTCGGGGTTGCTGGGGGAGGCGGAGTGCTCAGAGATGATGCAGGTTTATGGGTCAAGGGTTTTGCTAGACAAATTGGCTATACCACCAGTTTTTTGGCTGAGCTTTGGGCTCTTAGGGATGGCCTTTCTATGTGTCTTGATCTCAATATTAATGCCTTGGAAATAGATTTGGATGCAAAGGTAGTAGCGGATCTGATGAACAATTTGTGCTCCTCCAGTGCATCTAACTCCTCTATTGTGGCAGATTGCAGAATTCTGATCTCTAAATTTCCTCAAGTCAAGGTGAAACATTGTTATCGTGAGTCTAACTCCTATGCGGATGCTCTGGCTCAGCTTGGTTCTAAGATGGCTTCTAATTTTTTGTATTTTTCCTCCCCTCCTCCCTCTTTGTTTAACTCTTATGTTTCGGACCTTTATGGTCTTTATCACTCCAGGCTTTGTCCTGGCTCAGTTGTTTGTCCTCCTTTGCTTTAGTTGAATGCAATATCCAGTTTACCAAAAAAAAAAAAAAACCTTGGAACTGCTTCAGTTGTGCTGAGATCGCAGACAACTCTCTTTGCATCAACATTCCATGCTTTAATGCCTCCATCAGCTGTGCCTATGAGAAGCTTTTGTCAAAAAGAACCACAAACTTAAAAGAATGAATTTTGATCTCAAATAATCAACATCATTCAATATCAAACTATATATGCGATCACTCATAAAGGCCAATTTACATACCAAGCGGTCAGATTTACACTCCCAGTCAAGTGACATGATCTCTGCCCCACAATAAATGGTCGCATTTCTTGATGCCGGAGTCGAAGAGTCATACATCCATATCCTTTGCTTTAAATGTGTGGAGAATAATAAGAAATCAACTTGAAGTCAGCCCATAATTAGAAATTTAAAAAAAGGGACATGCACCAAGCCTTCTCTGGCATGCTCAACAACCAAGGTAGTCACAACTCAAATCAATAACCCATCTATGCAGGATAAATCTAGAAATTGTTTCTTTTCTTCTTCTTTTCCTCTTTTTTGAGAAAAGGGGTGGGGGTCCGTCTAAATCCATTTTAGCATATAGGAATTTCAATATATACAAGCCATAAGGGACAAGGAATCTTAAACCCTTACATTAAATCTTCATTAAGTTTAATGTTACCTACTTCCAAAAAATGAATACCTTACTGTACCATCTATAGAAGCACTGGCCATATTGTTCCCTGACGCAGAAAAGCGGCACCAACTGATTGGACTTGTGTGACCCAAAAATGTCTCCTAAAAAACCATGGTATTCCAGAAATTAGAGACACTCCAATAAAGAATAGCTTAGACATACAGGTAAAGAACAAAATGTCTTTGTAGAAAGGATTAAGGAGAAAGGTACAAATTGATAAATGAAAATGATCTAAATCTAAAAACTTCAAATTTTGAAATATGGATTTATCAGATATTTTACCTGAAAGTCTACTTTAACTTCTGGAAATTCTTCTTCTATGTGAACTTCCCTGCCATTTTCTGCCACATCAAATTCAATAATTACTTGACCAGCAATGAGTTCATAAATATTGTCACAATTAACTCACATATTCAAGTAAAAAACAGGAAATCAGAAACCAGATTAAAAAGCTCAACCCACAATACCATACAGTGAAAAAATTAATTTGACTGTTTCCTCAGGAGAAAAAAAATTAAAAAAAAAAAATAATAATGAGTTCTCAAACTAGATCAGTAAAATAAATGATGCTTTACATTACCATGCTGTCAACCACTCATACAGAATCTTGATTCTCTTTAGATCTCTTTAAAGATTATATCTACATTTTAGCCTTCTTTTGCTGTTCAGATTGACAATACCATTTCACAAATCAACTCTGTTGCCACCGATGTCATATTTTTTTTCCTAAATATTCTACATTAGCCAATGGATCTGCTCATATAATGAAGCATAAATGTAGGGTTACTTTACACATTTTTTAAATTTGCAAATTTTTTACACTATCCGCCCTTATCTTTCACAACTGCTCTACTAGACTTCTCTAAATTTACAGGTTTCTGATATCATCTATCTTATCTTCCCACTAATGAAAGCTCAACATGTCACCCCATAAATGTCAACTACTCCTATAATTTTTATAAAAAAAAAAACTTCCATTAGCTTGTTCACTATCATGAACTTATGGAAGAGAAACTGTACAGAACAGCAATCTACCAATACAGGGGCCATCTTGCCACATTTGACTGGAATCACCAGTTCTACCATCTCCCATATCAAGATTTGATGAAGTGGTTGAATCATGAAATAACTTGGATGTGGTAAGCTCAGATTGAACTTGAGAAGGCCCAGTAACAAAATCTTGATCCAGCACTGTTTCAGCTAATTGTGGAGTAGCAGGAGCACAGGCTTCATGTATCTCCCTGAACATAATAGGATCTTCATGCATAAAACTTGATGAACTTTTGGTTTGTCCTGTGCTTGCATCCGGTAGTGATGAAGCATTACTGAGTTCCAAAAAAAAAAAAGAAAAAGAAAAAAAGGATGACAGATATCAAAATAGTTCTGTCTATAGCTGTTATAGTCATAAGGGAAATAGCAAAGACCATTCCTTTCCACTTTAACCGACCTAATTGAGCCTCTTTTTCCTCTAGTAAAGCTTGAAGTTGTGACAACTTAATATTGAGTTGCTTTATATCCTTTCTGAGACGGTTGGCAGTATTCTTCGCTGCACTGATCTTTAATAGGGCAGGGAGGCGTGGTGTGGTTAAGGATATATTCTCAAAACTCAGTCAGTAATAAATTGACTTAAAAAAAAAAATTTAAGTTTTTTTAAAAAATACCCCATATCATGATGATATCATGTAATTATTGGCGGAAACAAATCAAAGAGAATAAATGAGCTCACCTTTTTTGGAGAAGCGCACATGAATATTGAGGAAAGAGATGGCATCAAAAAAAATGGCTTATCCTTATTTTAGAATTCCATTTAACACCCAAAGACACACTTCACAATCATTAAACTTAAAGGCTTTTTTTTAATGAGTATACTAAAGGGCATTTTTTAAACAAAACTGTTTTTAAAATGATAGTTGTGAACTAGTAAATGCATTATATTTTTTTTATGACATGAAACCTCACTAAGGTAGGGCCTTTTGGATCCACCCCTAGGGAGTAAATGCATTGGAAATATATGGGAACGGTGAAACCAAAGTATCAAATTATATTATATTATATATATATGACTTGCTCTGAAGGATATGAGTTCCATTGAAGATCTCACTAAAGAAGTTCCTCACAGAAAGACGTAAGGCCTCATACCATTCCTTTGAGAAATAAATACGAAATTCAGGATCCAGGTTTGGGTTCTTTATATATGGAATGGCTGCACCACATGCCCAAAATTATAAATCAAGGAGAAGGTAGTCCAATAGAACACAATAGAATGAATAACAGAGAAACCCACCAAACCATGCAGTCCAGTCCTTGCCCCTCTGCAAAAATTCATTACCATTCATCTCAAACAAATCTACAACTTTGTCCCTCCTCCCTGATTGTATGGCATGAGCAATATAGTATCACAGAATTGAGACCTCCAATTTAGACAAAGTAGTAATAAGTACAGTTTCAGATGCTGAAGAAAAGCACTTCCTGAAAAAGCTCAAGAGACCAACTAATTTCTCTGCCTGAAATTTGGGTACGTATACTGAGAAGATTAAGTCTAAAATCTTATCCACTTGAAACCCTTTACCAATATCTGTGCCTAATTCACTCTCAAAAGTTTGCAGAGTATTAGTAAATCCTCTGAAGACAAGAAACTCCCTCACAAGTTCCTCAGCATATTGAATGTTCTCCATCTTGTTCTGCTACACCTACAATGATAAAGATACCTTCAGCCCCATAATTATTTACATCTTTAATGTAACAGGATTTTTTTTTTTGGGGGGTTTAAGTCCCTGAACAGGAGATTGCACTATACACATCTCACTAACCAACAGATGTATGAAATGTAAACAGTAAAAAGTATATGCCTTCATATGGGATTATCTAATAGTACATTTCTACACTCACTAGAAAAGTAAATTTGACTATATTAGTTTCCTACTTCCATTAGTTCGTATGTCATATCCACAATCTCTACATGTATGCACATAACTGCTTCATTCTGCACATAAGAGCAGTCCTGTAACATATAACAAATGCCTAATTGCAAAAAGTAATTAAATCTTATTTCAGTAACAACAAAAGCAACCAAAGAATACATTAATGAAGACGCTGATGATAATAGCGATGGTGACAACAAAGATGACAGAAATAAATGACAATGACAATAAAATAAATAAATATTTCATTGCAACAACAGCTTAATGTAAATTCAAATAATACACATACCCAAGGGCAATGCACCAGGGCTTAAACTCAAAATGAGTATTCAAAGTCAAAACAACATTCATAAGCCCTGATATTTATAACCAGGGCATGTCCTTCATACGGGAAGAAGGAAACTAACATATTTATGGGAAGTAAGATATTGGTACTCTAAAGATGTCAGTCTAGAAAAGGTGTGGAAAGGGGTTGAGCCAGGTTCAGTAAGTACCATAAATGTGTTCAAAGAAGCTGAAATTATAAAAAATAGTACAAATTTCAAACATTGATAGTAATAAGTTCATTGAGCTACCCTGCAACACATCAAACTTTCTCGATACCGTTTCAATTTCAGCAGATATGAATACTTGCTAAATACCTACTCAGTACTGAATCTAATACATGGGGCTATCAGAACTTGTTAATTCTCGTATAAAATCACATTCCAATTTCCATTTCAAATTCGCAATTTGCGCGAAGGATCACACAAACAGGTAACTCCAGTTCCTTCCATAGCAAATCACATAGCCTCAGTATCAAAATTAACCAAACTCAGTGGACCCAAAATTCAAGATTGACAGTCTAAAACACCAGCTCTACCAAATTAGCCATTCCACATGGGAAAGTTCCAAATTTTTTTTTTCAAAAACACACAAACATTCACATATTAATCCAATTCAAACACACCCCACAAGTCAAAGTCCCACTTAACAGATACTAATTCCAATTCCCTATTTACCCATTTGATTTTCTTTCACTATTTAGCAAAAACCACACAAAAGCTATCAAATTTGAAAAGAAAATCACTTCAAGCTGGAATTTTGTCAACAAATTTAGGTTTCTTAAAAGATCTACTAGGGTTCACTTTGATTAACAGTTCAAAGATAAAATGGAATTGGAAGAGAATTTGTGACGATTGTACCTTATAGAATTTCAGAGGAATCGAAAATGCACGAACTTCAAGGGTTTCGAAGAGAGATTCTTATGATTTTTATGATTTTTATGATTTTCAGAGAGAAATTATGATTGGATTATTAGTAGGGCTAGTTGATTTTGATTTTGCTTATTAGTAGGGCTTTGGGTAAAATGCGCTGCTAATGTGCACTGTGAAACTCAGAAATATTTGTAGCTTAAACCTTAAAGCCTGGCCAGGATTACTGCGGTCCTTGCGGTCCTGCGGACATACAAGTGTAGCGTGATTTTGTTGATGATTATTATTTTTTTTTTTTAAATAATATTATTTTTATGAAAAATATAAAAAAAATGGTTAAAATAATTATATTTTAAAATATTTTTTAAATTAATACGCTTAAGTTATTCATTAACTTTTTCCTAATTATTTTACCATCAATAATCTAATTGCATAATTTTTCATAAACTGTTACTTTGTTATTGATATATTTTTTACTGACATGCATTTTTTTTTTTTAATTCAATAGTTATAATAGGGAAGGAGGAGATTTAAATCTTAAATATTTCTATTGAAAACGTCAGAATGTGTCAATCAATTGTGTTACAATGCTCTTAATAATTATCTTGCATTTTTATGAACGTCTATTTCCACTTCTTGAGATCCATCTTATATATAGAATTCTTACATATCCATTTATGGTTTCATGGTCATTCTTTTATATAGTATATAATTTAATTGTTAAACCAAGTGGAGGAAGGGAATTGAATATTAATTCTTCTCATAATCTTTTTTTTTTTGCTATCGTTATTGTTGTTATCATTTGTATCAACTTGATTGGGGGTCTTATTACTATAATATTAATGTGACCTTTGAGACCATCAATTACATGCATAATAAAGAGCGGGGATGAGCAATGACATGACACTCAAATTATATATGAGTAAAGTCTATGATAGAGTAAAATGTTTCGAGTAAAATGTTTCTTTCTGGGGAAAAAATGATGCAAAAACTTGGCATTAATGAACAGTGGATTGCAAAAATAATGAAATGCATCTCAACTGTCGCATATTTAGAACTTATGAAAGGTGAGCCAAGCGGCTAACACTCCAATCCAGGGGACTCCAATAAAGGAGATCATCTACCACCTAATCTCTAGCTTTTATGTGAAGAAGGGATTTCATTATCACTAAAGAAAGCGAAGAGGAGGAATTGCATGGGTGGTTTTGCTGAGTAGAATTAAGAGGCCCTAAGATACTACATATATGTTATTCTCTAAAGAGGCCCTAAGATACTACATATATGTTATTCGCTAATGATATTATGATCTTCGGCATCTGCAAGACCACAAAAATAGAATGCAGAGAGAAACATAAAGAATTCTGAAGGAATATGAGGAGGCCTCTAGTTAACAAAAGCACAAGCAACAACTAACTCTGTGACTTATTGTTGGGGGAAAACACTAATGTTGAATGTGGAGATTTGGCACTTGGGCTTGAGTGAGATGTTTGCATGGCAGTGGCGGAGCCAGGAATCTTGAGTTGGGGGGGCCGAACTATATATTCTGTCAAGATAAACTCAAATAAAAAATAGACACTCCCCTAAAAAATCCACATAATATGTGTGTGTGTAAATATAAAATATAAAAATTGTTTGCAAAACTTCATCCATGTTTGACAAATCAATATCATAATGTTATAATTGAAGTATCATATGAGCTTTTTTATTTCTTGATAAAATCTTGAGAATAGGAAATTTCAACCAAATTGCATATATTATCAATGTTGAATGATTTGAACGTATTAATTGGAATTGAAATTGAGCTAAAAATTAGGGGTTCCACACTTCCACTATTGCAATTGTATATCAACTCTAAACTCTCTTTTTTTTAGGAAAAATTACTAAATTATTTGATCAATGCTTTCTTTTGGGGGGCCAACTCCTATTTTTTTTTCATATAACCTTTATATATTTATAAAATATACTTAAATTGTAAAAAAAAATTAAAAATTTTGGAGGGGCAAGGCCCCCCAAGGATACATGTGGCTCCGCCACTGTTGCATGGCCTTATGAAAAAATATATATAGTAGGTATATTTTCAGTCTAAAGAAACAAATATATATTCGGGCCAATCTTCCAAGTAGTCTGCCCTCCCCCCCTCCAAAATTATCAGTCCAACCCAACCTAGAGTCCAGCCCAAATCCATGTAAATGTTTAGCCCAAAACATAACAAATTTTATTTAAAAACAAAACAAAATAAATTTACAAAATAAAAACCGAACTTAAGGGAAACTTTTAGATATGATGGTGGGCCGTGGGGGGAAAGCCATGGAAGAGGACGAGAGGGAAATGGTAAAAGGACAGGTGGACTGGTGATGATGAAATGTGGGAGGGTAAAAAATGACAAGAGAAATAAAAATAAAATAAAATCAAAGATGTAGAAAGAAGTTGAACCGAAAATGACATTCAAAAAAAGAAAAGGACGAGAGGTTAAATAAGAGAGTTAACTGGAGAAGAAGATGAGGTATGTGATGACTTTGAGAATATGAAAGGTGAGAGGGAAATACAGAAGTAAAGAAGATTAAACAGGTGGACTGGTGATGACAAAATGTGGGAGGGTAGATGGAAAGCTTCTAGGGAGGTGCTTCCTTTACAATTGCCATTACATTCTTTTCTATTTACAAAGATACCATTATTTCAATTCGTTAGTTCTTTTAAATATTTCATTTGATATTCAATTTTATAATTTTAGTTTAGCAATAATAATAAGTCCCATAATAATAATAATAATAATAATAATAATAATAAAATATATATATATATATATATATATATATATATATATCTGATGCATAATTCTGAAACGGTACAACAATACACACGAATATCGAAATATTCTATTATAGTAGCCAATCTGAAATGGTCTTTGAAACAAAATTCAAAACCTTAATATGGATGCTCATTTGAATTTTTTTTCTTATACTCCAAGCCCTCCCTTGCTTAAAATCCTGGATTTGTCACGTGGTAATGACATGACACACTAACGCCTAGCTAGCATGATGGGATCTTGTGTCAACGCATTGTAGAGCATGGCACGTTGATGTTGCCAATTATAGATATGGCTAGGGTTGATGTGGTAAAACCCTCTGACACCACATGACCATGGATTCCCCCCCCCCCCCCCCTCCCCCCCTTTTGGTTGAAAAAATTGGTTTTTGCTATACGTGATTCAATGCTTTGCCAAGAACAAATTTGGCTCTAATACCATATTGATTTTATTGAGTGATTGAAAAAAAAAAAAATAGAAGGAATTGAACATGGTTTGGCTTGACGGCCTATGCCCACTACAGAAAGCCCTCGATAATTATATCTTTGCATATGAATTTTTTTTTTTTTAATAATTTACAATGAATCCAATGTAAAGTTTATATAGTAGAGAACTTTAGAAATTAGTTTGCTTATTCTAGAGAACAAAGGTCTCAAACTCCTTAAAATAGAGAACAAAGGTCCCCAAACGCCTTAAATTAGAGAACCAAGGTCTCAAATCTCCTTCAATGAAACCTTTATTTTGTTTTTTTTGTAGGGGGGGGGGGGGGAGGAGATCCCTGCCTATTTGTTTCGCCCCTTATGAAACTTTTTATTTTTCCTTTAACTTCCCTAGATCAAATATCCCTCCTCTTTCTTCTAATATGTGTATATATATATATATATATATATATATATATATATATATATATATATATCCCTCTTCCATGAGAAATTACTAGTACTTTGCTTTGAAGGCCAAGTGCCATCTGTTAAGACTAGTGACTAGCAATACAAGTCAATCTCATCTAGCTTTACAATTTATAACTTGGAGCTTTTAGCCACCCAAAAAAAAAAAAGAGTTATAACTTATGACCACTATTATTTAGGCACAATTATTTAGGTGTATTAAATTAGGTTCTTAATCAAATTGCTGGAAAATGGTAATTATCTTAGTAAAAAAAAAAACCACTATTTCGGGTTTTTTTTTTTTTTTTATTTAAAATTTACTGATAAGACATTCAAGTTCCTAAAAGAGAGAGGGAAACTGGTTTTTCCCAATGTTTCTTAGAAACGTCGAAGTCCATTGTTCTGCTTTTCCCTTTGTTTCTTAGAAACGTCAAAGTCTGGGTCCACATTGGAATGTCTCTGTCTATATATTATCTATCATATCCGCACTCTAGCGTCTATCTTTTGTTTGAATTAGGTAAAATTAACTAGAGTGTGTTTGATTCCATGGAAAATTAACATTGATTATTGACTTGTTTTGTTTTTATTAATAAGAAAAGGAGAGCAAAGTTAATAATATCGACAATCCAACTTTATATTTTATTTTATTTTAAAAAAAAAAAAAAAAACCCTTTTTCTTTTTCTTTTTGGGTAGACCATTTAGCAAGTTAAAAGTTGCGTCATTCGTGGTGGTGGATGGCTGGGATCGACTCGTAATGCTTTTGGTACATTTGAGAAAAGTGGAAGAAGTGGTTTCATATAAAAAGAAAGGAGAAACTATATTATTTGTCCCTGAAATTTACCTTCTATACGCAATTGGTCCCTTAAGTTTTCAAAATGAGCAATATAAGTCATTTGGTTAACTTTCGTTAGTAATGTTGCTTAGTTAGCTAATAGAATAATAACTAGACATTATTTTTAGATGATGTGGCATTTCTTTTTATTAAAAAATTACAAAATTAAATTTACACATTAAAAAGAAATTAGACCATTCCAATTTCCAATTAAAATCTTTATCCTAAGTGGGTAAAAAAAAATCTCCATTTGCACAGTGCAAGAGTGCTTCACCAACTCCAATGAGGCATTCCCGCAAACATGTGGGGAGCCATTCACCATGCCCCGTTTTACAAGTGAAGCAGTAGATCATGTTTTATTTTTACTTTTATTTTTTTAATTTAATTTTAGTGTGGAGCTGTAGGTTTGAATTCACAAACATCCCAAGATAATTTGCGTTGGGGATATTGCCGACTTTACGTTGCTACAACTCTAGTCACTGGAAGCTTGGGGTTGGGTAGTAGATCTGTGGGGTTCTTGAAATCTTGGAGAATTTGCTTTTTTTTTCTTTTTTTTTTTCTGTTTGGTTGCTGGGAAAGTGAGGGGAAATAAAGAATTAAGTTTTTAGATTTTTGTTGTTTTAAGCTTTATTTGATGAATAATCTTTTTCTTAATTTTTTGTAATTATCTAATGCGGCTCAAGATGTTAAGAATTGTGTGAATTGAGTTGTTTTATTATGTTGACATTGCTACTTTTTTTGTGCGAATTCGAACCCAACGTCAACCCACCATGGGTGAAATGTAGGAAGGCCCTGAACAAATTGCAAATGGAGATTTTTTTTGGGTACTGGGTGAGGATAAAGATTTGAATTAGAATGGGTTTAGGTTCTTTCTTATGAGTAAATTTAGTTTTGTTATTTTTTAATAAAAAGAAATGCCACATCATTTTTAAAAAATGCCTAGTCATTATTCTGTTAGCCACGTAAGCATCATTACTAATAGAAGTTAACTAAAGGACTTATGTTGCTCATTTTGAAAATTTAAGGGACCAATTGTGCTCAATAGAAACTTTAGAGACCAATTGTGCACATAGAGTAAACTTCAAGGACTAATAATGTAGTTTCGCCAAAAAGAAAAGAAAGAATAGGTGTATTCCATATCAGAGGTCTTTTCCTACAACAAATTGGTAATAGAGTTTTCACTTTTACAAGAAGAAAAAAAAAAAAAATTGTTTATCAACTTCTGCTCTCTTAACTTTCTCAGTTCTTCCTCTCTCCATCTCTCAACTCTCTCACTCACAAGTCACAAGGTCACTCTTTTATACACTCAAATAAAATAGTGACATATTAGATTTTTTTTTTTGGATAAAACAATAGAGACTAAAAGGACTAAGTTCTAAGTGAATTCTAATGCCATTGAATCATAGGAAGCTAGTAGTACATGATTATTCTATGTTTCATTAATGTAAACGGTAAATATCGATTCCCAATTAAAATTAATCATAAGATAGTATTGATAAATGCAACAAAAAAGGTGTCATATTCCCGTAGTAATAATGAATTCAACTACATGACTCATTGATTAATATAATCACATGATTTAATTTAGGTTAAATGAAAATTGCACTCTTTAAGTTATTGGTTGAAATTAATTCTAGTCCTCTAACTTTATTTTTATTCAATTGAGTTTTCTAAATTTCAAATTTATTCAATTTAGGTTTTTTGTCCAATTTTGTTAAAAAAATTGCTTTAAAAAAATATTATTCTTACATGAAAAAAATCTATAAAATATTTTTATAGATTTTTTATGTAAGAATTATTTTTCAAAAAAAATCTTTTTTTTATTAGTTTTTTTAAGAGAGTTTCAACTCCTCTTCTAATGATTACTCTTTATCATCATACCAAGATACTAATTGATTTTTAGATCGAATTCCAGATCTCTTATTTAATAACAAAATACTTTACTAGTTGAGATAACTGAAACTCACTTTTTTATTAGTTAATTGCATACTTAATGATAGTTTTTTTTAATGAAATTGGACAAAAGACATGAATTGTATAACTTTGAAGTTTAGAATAAGTAATTTAATAAAAGTAAAGTTAGAAAATTGAAATGAATTTCAGTCAAATTTAGAGGATACACTTTAAATTTTAGTCCATAATTTAATAGTGTAACCTAACATATCATAATTAAGATTAGGAAAGTGCTTAAGTTACTAATCAATTGTAGTATAAAAAAGTTTATAAATGCGAATATGAATGTTAAAATTACTACCAAGTTTGACTACATGTGACTCATATTGTCCATCATACGCCGAAGGCCCATCCACGAAAAACAAGGAACAGATCAAATTATAGTGCTCCTTTTAGGCTGTCACACATCAACCCAAATTTCTAGCGTCCATTATTGCTTTCTCAATTTGCAATAATTGTGACGAAATTCATACGACAGGAATGTAGCCATATTGCAAATATTTTGATGAATTATGTTAGGACACAATTTTTTGTCATATATCGAGTTGTAAGTGATAAGAGTATGTTAGTGAATTATGTAGAGACACACTCTTATTAATCACAACTTACCATATAGTAAATTGTGGTATAAAGTTGTGCCAAAAGTTATGTCCATATAGTATAATTCTATTTTGATACCTCGTTCGTCCATGTATTTGTAATCGTAAGAGCGTGAAACGTTGCACCATTTGGTGGCAGTAGTATACTAAAGTTAACTATACTGATGCTATTATACATATCCTTGGTATATATGCTGCTAGCTTAAAGCAATAACGCCTTTTCTATTTAATACAAATGTTTGAGTAAATTGTAAACTAACCTTCTAAAGTTTGGTAGTATTTAGATTTTGTATCTTAAAATTTCACAATTCAAAATTTTTCATCTAAAGTTGTATTCTATTTGCATGCCCCTCAGTCCTGTTAAGTGCCATATAAGATTGTCATACTTATTTAGTTCATCCAATAAAACAATGTCTTATCATTTTTACTTTTAATATAAAATTGTTTTTAGGCTAAAATAAATGACATAACATTCTTTTATTGGATGAATTAAACACACATGACAAGTTTATGTGACACTTAACAAAAAAATATGGATGGAAGTGCTTCTAATGCAAACAAAATATAACTTCGAGGAATAAAATATAAATTTTAAAACTTCGGAGTATAAATTTCAAAGCCTCTCCTAAACTTTAGAATGTAGTTTGAAATTTGCCCTAAATTTTTTATGCCAAAAATACTCTTGCAGCATTGGGTATTTAAACGAAGAGTGCCTTTCATCGTTATCCCATCTTTCACTCTAAAATTAATCACTGTTCTCATTTGCTATGACAATGATCACGTTCCTAGGTGGAGGGTTCCTGAAACAACTTCATGCATTTTTAATGCTTTTAGTGCACTTGAGTCCATTCCTTGGATTCATTTCAGGGGCTGGAGTTGGAGATGCTAACAACATCAGGTGCCTAGAGGGGAGAGACTAGCACTCCTTGAGTTCAAAAAAGGCCTCGTTGATGACAACGGCACGCTTTCTTCGTGGGGGAGCGAAGATGAAAATAAGAATTGCTGTAATTGGGAAGGAGTTAATTGCCGCCAAACAAGCCATGTTCTAGAGCTTCATCTTGGAGCTTATTATCAAAACAATAGAGTCCAACGTTTGCAAGGTATGATTAGTCCTTCACTACTTGCGTTGACACATTTGACTTTGTTGGATCTTCGTTGGAATAATTTTAATCAAAGTCATATCCCAAAGTTCATCGGTTCTCTCGTTAATTTAAAATATCTTGATCTCTCTAATGCCAATTTAAGTGGGCCAATTCCACTTTAGCTTGGAAACCTTTTGCACTTGCAAAATCTCAATCTAGAAGGCAATAATTTGACAAGTATTGAAAATATTAAATGGTTGTCTCATCTGTCTTTGATTAAAAACCTTGACCTAGCTCTTACAAATCTCAGTGTTGCCAATGATTGGCTGGAAGTTGTAAGTGGTCTCCCACATTTAACAATCTTGTCCTTGTGGTCATGTAATCTTCCTCCAATGAGTCTCTCATCTCTTCCTCCTTTCAATTATTCGAAATCTTTTACTTCTCTTGAAAGCCTGCTTCTTCGTGGTAATCAATTTGACACCATTCCAAAATCTTTTGGGAATATATGTACTTTACGTGAATTGGATTTGTCAAGCAACAATCTCAACAGACAACTCTTTGAGCTTATCAATAACTTGTCAGCAGGATGTGCGAAAGACTCATTAGAGGTTTTGGACTTGTCATGGAATCAAATTACAGGTTCATTGCCTAATCTTGCAATATTTCTATCATTAAAAAGTTTATATCTTGAAAACAACACTATAAATGGGACTGTGCCCAAAAGTATTGGAAACCTATTTAACCTCGAGGTTTTGTTTGTTTCCTCAAATTTTTTGCATGGTGTGATCTCTGAAGCTCATTTCTCAAATCTCTCCAAATTACAGTATTTAGACCTATCAAATAATTCTTTTACTTTTGAATTCAGCTTCAATTGGGTTCCACCTCTCCAATTGGAAGGAATATACTTGGGATCTTGCATGTTAGGGCCTAGATTTCCAAATTGGATCCAAACTAAAAGAAACATTTCCGACCTTGATATCTCCTATGCCAAAATTTCGAATACCATCCCCATGTGGTTTGCGGGCCTGCCTCCTACACTAAGAGTTATAGATTTTTCTAGCAACCATATAGATGGTAGGTTACCAAATCTGTCAACAAAGTGTTTGTATCTTGGAAAAATTAATTTGAATGCTAACCGTTTAGAAGGTCCACTGCCCCTTCTTCCAACTAATCTCCCAATCTTGAATCTCTCTGAAAATCGGTTTTCAGGGTCAATTTCGTCTATTTGTAAAATCCATGGGGGGTTTGTTGAAACACCCAGAAGGCTAGACCTATCCAATAACCTATTATCATTGGCCTAACCTAGTTATTTTGAATTTGGCTGGCAAGAGTTTCTATGGGGAGGTTCCAAGCTCTTTAGGCTTTCTATCACAGCTTAAAACACTGTGTCTGAGTAATAACAGTTTTTCTGGAGATCTACCTTTGTCCCTAAAAAATTGAAGTTTATTGACATTCATAAACTTTGAAAATTATAGATTCTCTGGGAAAGTACCAACATGGATTGGGGAAGATCTGCCGCAGTTGATTATTCTAATCCTACGTTCCAATAAGTTCTATGGAAGTATACCATAAATCTCTGTTGGTTGAAATACTAACGAATCTTGGACCTCTCTATAAACAATATATCTGGAAGTATTCCGCAATGCATTGATAATTTCACTGCCATGGCTCAAAAAGGGGACTCTTCCACTGATATCATTAGTAGTGATTATAATTACTCATCTGGTGAAAATGTCATAATCGAGGAACCATATGTTGATAATGCGAGGATTGTATGGAAAGGAATGGAAGATATGTATAGCAAAAGTCTTGGGCTAGTCAAAATCATCAACCTTTCAAGCAACAAATTGACTGGGAAACTTCCATGCCAAATCTTGAGTCTTTTGCAATTGGTTAGGTTGGATGTATCAAAAAACAACTTAATTGGAGAAATCCCTCAAATGATAGGCCAGTTGAGGAACCTAGAAACACTTAATTTGTCAAGCAATCAGTTTTCAGGTGAAATCCCATCAAGCACGTCAGAGTTAACCTTTTTGGGCCACCTAGATCTATCGGACAATCATTTGTCTGGGAAAATTCCTTCAAGCACTCAATTGCAAAGCTTAAATGCAACTTGTTTTGCTGGAAACCCGGGACTTTGTGGACCCCCACTTTCACAGAAGTGCTGGTCAGGTGAACAAACACCAAACCAAAGTGAAGCTAGTGAAGAATATGGAGATGAGTTCTGGAAATGGTTTTATGCCGCAACAGGATTTGGTTTTGTTGTAGGTTTTTTGGGTGTTTGCGGTTCTTTGTTGCTAAAGGATTCATGGAGACATGCCTATTTCTTGTTATTCGAGAACATGAAGGATTGGGTCTATGTAACAATGGCAGTGAATATGCAATATTGCGGAGGAAGTTTCAGAGGCACCACTTTCTCTGTAGAGCTTAGCAAGGTATGACATACGTCTTTCAATTTTAGTTATTTATTTATTTATAACTATTTCTTGATTATGTCGCTCATGCCAAGATTCAAGAAGCATTAATTAGTGAACTGATAAAGCAAGAATCTGATAGCTGGAATACGGAGGTCATTGATACTCTGTTTTACCCACACAAAGCAGAGGTTATCAAAAGTTTGCCATTCAGTTCTCTATTCCCAAGTGATAAGCAAATCTGGGCAGCGTCCTCAAATGGACTCTTTAGTGTACGTAGCACCTACTCCCTAGCTGTAAACCTCAGCAAGCCTGAGTCCGTGGGCACCAGTTCAGACAGTAGTCAGGTGCGACAATTTTGGAGGAGAATTTGGAGTCTCTCGGTACCGCACAAACTGAGGCATTTCGTGTGGAGAGTTTGCAAGGAGATTCTGCCTTCAAAGGCCAACCTCATGAAAAGAAAGGTTTTACAGCACGACATTTGTGATGAGTGTTGCACAGAGGTGGAGACGACGGGACATGTACTGTGGAACTGCCAAAAAGCCAAAGACACTTGGGCGTACTCGAAGGTAGTCGCACCAACAGGTGGAGAGGAGTGCGTGTCTTTCCATGATTTTCTATGGCAGATGGTAATGGTGGACAGGGTGGAGGAAGGAAAACTTGCTTAGGTTGTTACGATAGCTTGGGCCCTTTGGTGTAACAGAAATGAGGTAAGGAATGGAGGGAAGCGAAAAACAGGGTGTGAATTAACCCGATGGGCTGCAATGTACCTGGCGGAATATACAGCTGCAACAGTGTCACCAAGCGAACCAAAGCCATGACTGGAGTTGAGAAGCTTATGGACACCACCACCAGCCCCGATGTTCAACGTTAATGTCGATGGAGCCGTTTTCTCATCACAGGGCGCAGTGGGTATTGGCGTTATTATTCGTGATGAGGAAGGCCGGGTGTAGGCAGCTCTAAGCAAGAAGATTATGGCACCATTGGGAGCAATTGAGGCAGAAGCTAAAGCCTTTGAGGCAGGACTGCTTTTTGCAAAAGACGTTGGAATTCAAGAGGTTGTTCTGGAAGGGGACTCCATCATTATCTACAATGCACTCTGTGAAGTATCAAGCCCACCATCCTCTGTGGAACCTATTATTGAGGGTATGCACGCACTATGTAGGAAATAGTCCAGCACACTTATTAGCCAAACATGCTAAAAGCATAGTTGATTTTAGTACATGGATTGAAGAGAACCCTTTTGCTTCATTGAGCAAGCTCTTATCAAAGATGTAATTGCTTTTTTGCATACTTAATGAAATTCTGATTTTCGCGTTAAAAAAAAAAATTAGTGATGCTTTTCACATTTAAAATTGCATGATCAGGTTGCATAGCTGTGCTGAAGCGGATAAGCTTAACATGGATGGTAAATTTCACTTTGCTTGAAGTAGTTCTATATCTATCGAATCTGGACTTATATAGCTTTCTTTTTCGTTGGTGCTCAGATAAGGAGTTGCATGCTGCTTCTGCTGCTCACGCAAATAAAAGTGTCAGGAGCCGTTTGTATCATTTGTGGTGTGTCGTGTGTCTATATGCTTTGTTTTATCGTATTCTCTCTGATCAGCAGTCGGACAGTCTACCCGAAGGTGGTATCGTCGACGGTGCTCTGTCAGAGGGTGCTGTCAGGGACGTAGCCAGGAATGAACACTTGAGGGGGCCGGGTTGTAACAGAAATATACTAAATATAATTCTTAAGTCTATTGGATACAAAATTATCAACTTTCATATATCATCATATACTTGAACATGTTGGGAATTCAACCGAAATTCCAAACATGTGAGAAACAAAAAAATAGAGAAAAGAAACACCAAAAGAAAAACAATCACACGCACAAGACAGTATTTACGTGGTTCGGTAATTTGCCTACGTCCACAGAGTTGCAAGGATTTCACTATTATAAAAGAAAATTACAATGTGCGGTTACAGTGTTTCTTAAAGAATGCATCAATTGTTTTTCGTTTGCTCATAATTCTTTTAGCTTTAAGAATATGACTCAAAAATTAACCTGAAAAAAATTTTAAAAAATAAAATTTTAATTAGAAATTTTTACTTAATTATATGAATGTTATTCATACTCAAGAAAAAAACAAAATTTCCACTATAATTTAAACAGTCAACCCATTTTTAATACAACTTTAATTAATAATAACCCCTCAAACAAAAAAAAAAAATTTAATTAATTTGTCTTTTATAATGTATTGATTAATTTAATTATATAGCTTTAATTAATGTTGTTTAGCGTAACAATAAACTATATTGCTTTAATTTATTTGTCATTAATTATACAATTAACTAATTATAGTATAATAGTGATACTGTAACTAATTAACTATCTATTGTATCCATTAGCTAATGGACCGCAACTAAAATAATATTAATCAATAAAAGTTGGATGGTGAAGTCCTTTAAAAAAAAACAAAAAAAAACCGATATTATTTATATTATATGATTTTCAAAATTTTTTTAAATTGTTTTTTTCCAAGTTTCAATTCCAAAATTGAAACTTCCAAAATTGAAACTTGGGTAATATGTGAACACACAACACACAAACACACAAACACACCCACCAACAAGCCCAACCCAACACACAAACACACCCACTGACCCACCAAAAACAAAAACACTTATAACACACAAACACACAACACAAACATGGTTGTGGTTGTACAACAGGACCCAAAAAAATATATATATATATTGTTATGAGTGCAGGTGTGTGAGCGTGTAAGATGCAAGGAGCACAGGACAGCCAAATTTAAAAAGACAAAAACAGGAAAAAAAAAAAAGAAGTTAAAGTCAGCCAATCAGATTCTCACACACTCACAGTTCCACATAAAAAAAAAAAAAAAAAAAAAGATGCTGAGTTTCATACTTTCATTTATAAGTTCATTCCATTCTTTATAACTTACAAGTTTATTCAGTCATACTCATTCAGTGAGATAAAGAGAGAGAGAGTTAGAGAGAAAAACCTTGAGGGAGGCCGGACTGTCGGAGGCGGAGGAAGCAACGAGGCTGACGAGCACCGCTCACGGCTCACCGGCGCAGAGGCAGATGCGCAGACGGCAGAGCGATGAGTCGAATGCCGATGACCGATCTACTGTCTACGATGTCGATGTCGATCTGCGATGAGGGGCGACCGTTGCGACGACGACGACGACGAGCTCGCTGCGGCGACGACGACGGTGACATGACCGTCCGTGGGTTACTGGGTTTGGTTTGGTTTGTGTATTGGGGATTTTTTTTTTTTTTTTTGATAAACACCTCTGTGCTTTGTCCTCTGTGTTAGTGTGTTTGGTTTGCTGAGTTCTGATTTTGATTTGCTTTTGTATTGGGTAATGGGGTTTGATCTCTGCCAGCGACGATGCGACGTGATGGGATTTTTGCAGGCGCCAGCGACGTGATGGGTTCGATTTCTCATTCTCTGTATATATATATATATATATATATATATTTTTTTTTTTTTTTTTGATTGAGAATCCGTGGGCTTGCCATGAGCGAGCTACCTGTAATAGGCTCGTCGTGGGCTTCGCTTGCCGTGGGCTACTGGGCTTGGTTTTGTTATATATATATATATATATATATATATATATATATATATATATATATATATATATATATATATATATATTTTTTTTTTTTTTTTTTTTTTTTCAGATTTTAGTTCAAATTTTTTTTGGGTTTTTTTTTTTTTTTTTGGCTTGAAAGTAGAACAGATTACAGATTTTTTTTTTTTTTTTTTTTTTTTTTTTTTATAATTTGATGGTTTTACTAATTTTTGATTGAGGGCTGGGAGAATTTGTGAGAAATGGGTGGGGGGGCCGGTTGTGTAATGTTGGGGGGGCCTAATTATTTTTTCTTCATAGTCTAATGGGAAAAAAAAAAAATTTGCAGGGGCCACGGCCCCCCCGTGCCACTATGTGGCTCCGCCCCTGGTTGCTGTAACAGTTGAGAAGGATTCAATCGTGAATGTGAAGAACCACGTTCCTGTTTTTGAGGAGCTGATTTCGGAGATTGATCATGCCATCCAAACCGGTTCAAATTTTTCATTCTCAAAAGCGAATCCAACTGTCAGCGTGTCAGATTCTAGCGCGATTTCCTTTGACTTGATTGAGGTGGTAGTCATGGATGAGGATACTGTCACCTTCAATTGTGGCTTAATGGGAAAACAAGTTGAGCAAAAATTGGGTTTTGAGGGATTAGATATAGGTTTTAAAGTTGGATATGGTAACGTGCATGGAAACAGGAATAATAGTAAGGGCCGGCCCAAAAAAAGTGGTAATAAAGATAAAAGTGGGAGTCAATCTTTGCATAGCCCAAAAAAAGTGGAGTCTGTTAAAGGAGTCTACAAATGGAAACCCAATTTAAGTCTTCCGTTGTAGATGTGGAACCTGGGCACAGAAGGAAGCAAACAGAAAAATTGATTAGGGAGGGTACGGATGTAAAGGGAGAAAAGAAACAAAAAATTGTGGAGAATGAGCAAGGTGTTGGATCAACAATGGGACTGATGGAGGTTGCAGGGCAATCATGCCGGGCATGAAGGCAATCCTTAGATGGAAAAAAACACACACACACACACAAAAAAAAAAAAAAAATCATCATTTTGATGTCCATGTATATCAGAAAGGTATCGTTTGGCAGTTTTCAGGTTTTTTGGACATCTAAGTGAAGATTCGCTTTTTTTTAGTAGTTGAATTTTGAATTTTTTGTCTCGTTGTTTTTCTTTTGTTTTCTTTTTCTTTCTTTGTTAACGATGTAATCGTGCTACACTAGTGTATGCTACTGATGCAAAAGAGAAATTGGGGGTCATATGTCCCTCGTTCTCTTCCCCATTGTATATTTTGTTTCTTAATTAATAAAGACTATCGTTTCTGCTAAAAAAAAAAAAAAAAAATGCCATCATGATCAGCTACGTCTACAAAGAGACCATGTGTAATTTGCATTTAGTTAATGTTTGAGTGTAACCATCTTGGGCTATTTGCCTATTTGTATTATTAACTTTGTTGTGGTTATTTGTGGCTTTGTGGCTCCTCTCTTTGAGGCATTTGAACATTGTTGAATGGTGCTAATAACACGTCTATTGTTATTGAATATTGAGTGTTGTTAAATTACAGCTTATCACACTAGCTAGCGCCTTCGACTTGAAATCATAAACCAAAAAGGTTAATGTTTGTTCTGTACAGCTTGTTTCACACATCCATACACGTAGCCTTAGAAATCGAGAGTTAAACACTTTTAGTTTTAATTTTGAAATTGTGTAATTGTGTCTTGATAGCACAATTTACAATTTAATTGAAATCATGTTAATTTTGAATACACGATTTCACTTGACGTGGTACACACTAAATGTGTAATAAGATGTGAAGAAATCTTCAATATCCTCATTTCGAAAGATTTTTTTTTTTTTCTTTTCGATTTTTTTAGGGTCTTAACATTCTTTTTACCTTTTTCTTTTGCTTGCGCTTTTAGCAATACAGTTGCTTTATTGGCTTTGTTTGTCTCCACCATTACAATCGTTGCAGACGTAAGTTTACCAAAAAAAAAAAAATCGTAGTAGACGTTCCAGACCTACACTCAACCAAAAAGTATTGATCATTCAAAAATAATTAAGAAATATACTTAAATTAAAATTTAATCAATGCATAAAAATAAAACTAGTACAACTACTCTATACTAGATTGATTTTTGCTAAAAGTGAGCTAAAATATTCATGTACCTTTAAAAAGTGAGAGAATACAAGGTTTTAAAAAGTTATATATAAACAAAATAACCTAAATGTAAAAAAAAAAAAAAAAATGGTGGCAAATGGACCATAATTATTAATAATATAAATTAACAAAATAAGAGATATTAAATAAGTATTACTATTTACTCAAAAAAATAATAAGGATGTTTATCCCATATTGGTTGTGTGTGTTTAGTATTCGCTATTTATAACCCCAGTCAACAACTACAAAGGTTAGATCCGTTTGTAGTTGTACTCTGGTTATATAATGTATTATAAACTTAGTTTAAAATACTAGTATTACTATTTTCGTGTGTATTATAATAAGTATTATCATTTACTTATATATATATATATATATATATATATAGATGCTAATACACCGCAAAAGAGCTTTAAGTAAAAAGCTCTATCTAAAACTTCTTACAAGAAATTTTTATAACATTTTTTCAGCCATTCAAAGTGTTCAGTATAAATAGTTTGTATTTTTATGAAATGTGAGTGTCTTATTTCAAAATTAGAGGGGACGCAAGTATAATAATAGAAAAACTCCAAGAAGGTCATTGCAATATTTATAATTGATAGTTTTTAGATCCCTTAAAAACAAAATTGGATTAAGCTAGATAATTAGCCAAGTTGTAACTTAGTCCAAATTCCAAATCTAGATTATCACAATCAAACAATCATATCATGTAAAGCAGCGGAAAGATAAGTGACACAATGATATGATTACTCAGGAAACCAAACCGGTAAAAACTTGGGGAGGATTTAACCTAGCTATTCTCAAGGTAAACCTGAATCCACTATTTTGAAATAATCGAAGTTCATACAATAAGACTTACAAGCCCCCACGCTCGACTTCTTATTGCTACCCACCAGTAGAACTTACTAACACGACCACGTGCAAGCTCCGAATCTACGAACTCCTTCTTTCTTGGATTCTCCAGCAAGTACAAGCACACATGCTTGTGTTTCTTTAAGCTCTTATGGCAGCAACTGAATGATCATCAAGCTCTTGAACGAATCTCTTTCTTGATAATCCTAAGCTTGTGTAAAGGAAAGTTCCTTACAGATCTCACAAGAGATTTACACAAACAGCAATATGAGCAACACTAAAACGTGGCTAGGGTTTGCCTTTTATACCTAGGGCAAATTAGAAAACCCTAAACGTTTTAAACAAACTAGGGCTGAGTTGGAATTCTGCAGAAAAACACCTCTGACTCGATTTTCAATTGATCGAGCCTAAGTTTCGATCGATCGAACTAGGCCGAGAAGCTTAAATGAATCCTGCAACAACTTATTCCAACTTTACATAAATGAACCAACTTTGAGCAAGTCTAAACACGACTAAACATATTGTTTTGATCATGATTTGCCAACAATACACATTAGAGTTCTAAATCCATAAAATCCTAAGTCTTTAGAACCTAACAATAATTTTATAAATATAATAGATAAGTCCATACCATATAACTATATTTTTATAATGTAAACATATAAAATTATATAGGCTAAATTATAAAGCACACTCCCTAATTTTAAATTATTTTCCTTTTTCATCCTATAGTTTTAATTATTTTTTCATTTCAATCTTTTAACTTAAATATGTTTTTAATGTCCTTTTGTCCGCAATTTTCCTTTCATGCCTCTTGATTAAAAATCAAAATTAAATCTTTGTTAAGCTTCCACTAATCATTTATATTACAAAACAAGAATTATTTATTATTAGCAGATACTACCAGAAAAAAAATAAAGAAAAGAAAAAGTAAAAGAAAGAAAGGGATTTTAAGGAAGAAGAGAAAGAGAGCAGGACCTGGAATTGTCTTTAATAAAGTACTTGTACCAAATTTCATAAATAATCAGGTTTCTTCATAAATTTATATTTTAATTGGGTCCAACATATTAAACTTTTGGTTGATATTAAGAGCATTCGAATCAATTTGTGTAAAAATAATTTATGTCTATTTTAATATAAGAACCTACTTATTTTATTTTATTTTTTTAATTTTTTTTACATGTTCACTTTTCAAAACACCTAAAATCAGATTATCTATTTTACACTATATTTTATTAAAATATAATTTTATTTATTTATTTCTCTTTCTTCACACAGAGCAACCATTTACTCCTTTTTTTTTTTTTAACTCTCAAGATATGTAGAGAAAAAAAAAAAAAAAACTAAATGCGAAATAAATAGTGTCAGTATAAATTTATACCATTATTGTAAAAATCATATATTTTTACACAACTTTACATGGCTTAATGTGATTTTTTTTTTTTTTTTGGGCTTAATTGGCTAAAATGTGGTCATTTTTCCGTTATAGAAACACTTATTAAAAAAAAAAAAAAAACACTCATAAAAGTAATCTAATATTTTCATCCATTAGGTGGCATTTTAAAAAAAAAAATTATCTAAAAAATAGTCTTTTTTTTTTTTCTTTAAGATAAAAATTATAGATGTTTCGAATATGGATTACTGTTCTCTAAAAAAACACGTATGGATTAATGTACATTCTACATTGCTTGCTTTACATATTTTCTGCATATTTTGCAGTATTACTTTGTTTGGGCTTATGCGCTCCTGGCATAGTGAAGTTTCTTTGCTGAATACCTAGCGTTGTGAACAAAGGCCGAGCTCTAGGCCTAGGCCTAAGCCTAAGGTGTAAGATCCCACATGACCCGTTCTTATCCTGTCACGTCTTATGATACACACACATAATAGCATATTAAATTCACAACTTAAAACTAAAATCAACTTAAAAATAAAAAAGCTTCATGTTCATCACATTTTCATAAAAGATTTAAGGTGATAAATTGTTACTGGTTTTAATTTGAACTCATAATCAAAATTACTTTTTTTTACCCATTTGTAATAATCAATAACAACTTATTACTTGATATTTGTTATAAAAGTGTTGTGAAAATCTTAAAGACATATCATTTCTCTAAAAGATAAGCACAATCAAATAAATTTTTTGAAAATTACATTTATATATATATAAAGATAATAAAAAAGTGTAATTGCCCAAAAAAAAAAAAAAGTAAGCACACCAAAAATAAAAAATTATGTTTATTGCCAACCCAACTTATTTATTCTATGTGGGACCCAACACGTCCATTTTTTTTTTTTTTTTTTGAGAAGAAGTTCATCTGTTCATGTCTTATTCATTAAGGAAGGCTATTAAGATAAGCCTCAAGTATAGGTACAACATCCGGTAGCACATCTTCGATCTACACTAACAAGTAACAAAAGGGGTGGATTAGCAAAAAAACAGAGAAAAAGATTAGCAAAAAAGTAACAAAAGGGGTGCTAATTGCTCATCTTACTAATTAAAGAATGTGCTATAGAGTTACAATGTTTTACCTAAATACACATTCATAGATATAATTGCAATATTTGAAACCACAAAAAGAAAAGTAATGTTACAGGCATAGACTATTTTACAATATTTTTACAAACTATTGATGTGGCAAATTTTTACTAATTCTTATATGGGTCCACTACTAACATCATAATTTTGCTTACTAATAATTATTTAAAAAATACTAAAGTCACATCAGAAATTTGTAAAAATATTGAAAAATAGTGGTAACTTTACTCAAAAAAATACTTGAAACTTGTGCGACCTATTAACTTTTAGGTGTAATTTTGGAAGTTTTGAGACAATCACGATCATCTACAGGTTTTGAGGATTTCGTTTTGTCTTTCTGATGGTTTTGGCGCCATTTTTGTGGTTTTATGGGTTATTTAGTCAAGTTAGAGTTTTTCACGTTTTATTTTTTATTATTTTGTAGATTTGAAGATTATTTTATTCAATTTATATGTTTCACAGGAGGGGGTTATATCGGTAATTTTGAAGGTGTTGAGGGTGTTTTAATTAGTTTAGAGACTTTAAGGGTATTTTTGCCATTTTATAGTTTTTAAGCGTTTTTCAATCATGAAAGTTTTAGAGGAGCATTTTTTAGGTTGTGAAGGTATTTTTCTTTTTTAACATTTTGGAGAGAGAAAGAAATATTTTTGTTTTCTTGAGACAAAAAAAAAAAAAAAAATGTTTCACACTTCTTTTAAGGTCATAAAATAAGGGACAGTGTTTATTCCACATAATGTGTGAATAACTTAAAATTGTAACTTAAAGTCACAAGTTTAGTTACTTTTTGGTAGTGTGTGGATCCACAAATTATATGGAACAAGTTTTTTTTCCCCAAAGTAAAATATTATTAACCCTAAAGGGGCCATTTTTCCTAGTTAAAGGAAAATGATTTTGATTTGACTAAATTTTTTGTTGTCCCAATTGATTAGAAATAAAGAAATTATTCTCTTAAAAATAAATTTTATGTTGAAACAAACTAACCTAATTCTCTCATGCCACACTGTTCTTAACATAAATATACCAGAGTAATGTTAGGGGCATTTTTTTTTCATAATATTTTTATCTTGTTAAGGTGATAAATTATGATTAGAATAATATTATTTTTATAAGAACCCATCATTAATAACTCTTTTAGGGTAATATGTATCAATTATAACTGACCATGTGTGAAAAATTTTGTTTACTGAAACTAATTACATTCCAAACACTAAGTCTAATCCCACAATAAATTTTAGATTTGATAAGTTGGTAGGTTGTTATAGGTATTTGGTGGTATGCCATTTGTTTAATTTTTTTTTTACTATAAACTTTGATTTATTTTATAATAAAAATAAAAATAAAAATTATATATAACAAGTTGTTATTTATGAAATATAAAATGAAAACCAATGTGACGGGCAGTGAAGTGAACAAATAATTTTGTATTTTTGTGTAATAATTATTTGTGTATAAAATGATATTAAGCATGATCCCATTTTTCCCATAAAAAAGAAAAAGAAAAAAAGGAAAAAAAAAAATGATCCATGCGAAAAGCAACTTTGCACTGCTTCTAATTCATCACGTCAACAGTAGTAGTTGGAATTTAAGGCAGCATAGCAAGGAAGTCTAGTCCACGTTATTATTGGTCCAAGTCAAGCTGCTGTCACGCGTCAAGCCAAAGTTCTATGCTTATACATTGCGGTGAAAATAGCAAAATATCACGTTTTGATAATATTTATAACAAACTTTTTATTCGAATTCTAAATAGTACTTCTTTATAGCACTCGAGCTTCACCAAATCAAGTATTTTTTTTCCTTACTTTTTGTATCTTACTGACTTTCTAACAAGGTTTAAGACTGACACTGTTGCAAAATTTTTTGAAGATCTATCCTAGACCCATCTTCTTCTATACAGTCTTCTTTTCTTTTCTTTTTTTACCCTTTTTTTTTTTCTCTTTTTCTATCACCTGTTACCATTAATTTTCTTTCAAGACAAGGACAACATCACATGTGATATTTGAGAATATTTTGCCAGGCCTCAAGCTTAGTCCATTTGACCTTTTCTATTCACCCAAATCCACTATTTGGTAACTTGTGCAGAACCAAACCCAAAAGCCTAAAAATCAAGCAGCTTGAGACGTAAAGTAGAGTAAAGGAAAATCAATCAGAGTCAAAGCATTATCTTCACGCATGCAAATTGGCTCAGCGAGCTAGCATAGCATAGCAGTAGAAAAGCAATAGTAGTAGCAGAGAAAGCAGTACTGTAGACTCATTCATGTATATACACATTCATGCTCAGTCCTCTCAGTTCTCAAACTTCAAAGCAAACCCAAAACTCATACCCAATCCTTTATTACTCCACCAGTATCTAACATATGAATGCCATACCAAATTCAATTTTGAACCCAAAAAAAACATACAGTCAGAGAGAGAGAGAGAGACGAAAAAAGCTTGATTGAAAGCTATCCACCATTAAAGAATGACGGAGTACTAGCTCATGACTTTGTTTTTTTTCCACACAATGTGAATATCTGAACCCTTTATTTCTTAAAGGGCTCTGCTTCTCCTTCTCCTTTCTCACACTCTTAACAGTTTCAGAAAGAGGGTTCAGATTGTGCATGGTTGGGTGTTGCCCCTCTCTGAACTTAATAATTTCACCAACTTGGCTCTTCAAATCAACCACCCAAGACCCTTCTCTTCCAAACCCAAAACCCAAAAAAAAGAACCCAGTTCTTCTTCTTCTTCTTCTTTTTTTTAATAAATAAAAATTAAAAAAAAAAAACCCATTATTTAAATTTCCCAAAATAGAAATAAAATATTAATTTTTTTATAAGAAAAAAAAAAACTGTAAACAGCTAAACTAAAAAACGTTAACAATAACATTAACATTAACATGAAGTTCAAACAAAGAAGATAATCCAGTGGGTGAAGTGCAAAAAGAAGCTGCAGATTTTTAGGCTTTTGGGTTCAGTTACGCACAGGTTACCAAAGTGTGGATTTAGGTGAATAAGAGCAACCACATCAGCTCGTGTAAATTTTCTGTCTATTTTACAAGAAAAACCCTATTTTTTCTATTTTACACATCCACTTTTATAAAACACCCACATCAGTTTATCTATTCTACACGTTTATTTAATAAAATATTCATTTTTTTTACATTTTTTATTATTTCATTCCCTCTCCTCTCTGGCACAGACTCATCACTTCCTTCTCCGTCCACACCCACACCCAGCCAGCCACCCTTCAACAAAATCCGACCATTGATTCACCGATCTTCCACAACAACAATCACCACAACAACAACAACGACACAACAACAATCACAACAACAATGATTCACCGATCTTCCACAACAACAATCACAACAACAACAACACAATCACAACAAATCTGACCCACTCACCCTCCATGTCCGATCAATTCTCCGTCACCGTCTTCGTTTCCAAACGGATTGTTGGATCGAAGAGGCTGATCGGCGTTCCCAACTCACTTGCCGCCCAAACTCGCCGATTGGACTCAGTCCGTGCCACGCGAGATCTCCACCGAGCTAGCGCCGTCTTCGTCTTTAAAGCCTGAGATTTTGAAGCAGAAGGAGAAGCTGATCGGCTTTGCAGAGGTTTTTTTTTTTTTTGATGGGAATCGGCTTTGCAGAGTTGAGAGCTAGCGTCGTCTTCGTCTTCGTCTTCGAAGCCTGAGATTTTGAAGTAGAAGGAGAAGCTGATCGGCTTTGCAGAGGTTTTTTTTTTTTTTTGATGGGAATCGGCTTTGCAAAGTTGAGAACTTGAGATGAGAGAAAAGTGATGAAATGGGAATGAGAGAGTTGAGATGAGAGAGTCAGATGCAAGAGAGAGAAGATATTAATAAAATAATTATAAACGAGCTACAGTACCCGTGTATATTTACACGGGTACTGTAGCTTGTTTATAATTATTTTATTAATATCTTCTCTCTCTTGCATCTGACTCTCTCATCTCAACTCTCTCATTCCCATTTCATCACTAATGTGGGTGTTTTTTGGCCTAAAATGTGTAAAATTTGCACTGTAGTTCTATTTTAGAAGACTTTAAATGATCTGATGTGAATGCTCTAAGAAAGGTCAAATAGACTAGGCTTGAGGTCTAACAAGTTCACAAATATCACGTGGTGTTATCCTTAAACCTTGTTAGGAGTCAGTATGATACAAAAAGTAGGAAAAAAAAAAGAAAAACAAAATACTCGACTTTGTGAAGCTCAAGTACTATAAAAAAGTACCCAATTTTTATAATATCGGGTATCATATTACTTATTTAATTACACAAATTTCAGATTAGCGGTGCCATGTTGGTAACTCACCTAGAAACTCAAGTACTAAAAAAGTGATAGATTGCTAAATATTTCCGAAACAGTACTAGTTTGTCACAAATTTTGCCAAAACGTAGTACTTGACTATTTTCACCAACACATTATTGCTTTCCTAATTTGAAAAATGTACGATAACTCTCTTTTTTATTTTTTGACTTTCTTCACCAACACATTATTGCTTTCCTAATTTGAAAAATGTAAGATAACTCTCTTTTTTATTTTTTGACTTTCTCCAATGTGATTCATATTTTCCCAATGTGATTCATATTTCATACAATAAAACTGTTATATTCATGACATTTTTATAAGTGATGGGTTGTAATTAGTTGTTATATATAGGCAAAAAAGTAATTTAACTTATAGATTCAAATTAGAACTAATAACAACTTACCATCTATGATTTGTTGTAAAAATATTGTGAATGAAATCTCCAACTTCCCAACACCAGACTCCATGTTCAACCAACTAATATCGACCACCTGTCCTCTTTTATTTTTTTTTTCCTCCTTTTAGAGTCCATTTGGAATCCGCTTATTTAGCTGAAATAGTATCGCGGGACCTATGAATAGTACTAAAATGTGCAGTAGGACCTATGAATAGTAGCAAAAATAAACTGAATAGTAAAATAAGTTGGCAAAAATAATTTTTGCCAAACGTACACTTAAGGAAGTAAATGAAATCCCCAACTTAACAAAACTAATCAAATCATCCCGGTTAATATTTAAAGTTAAGCATTTGACAAGAGTGTGAAACTCAGAAACATTGGGCCCGTTTGGTAGAGCATTTCAAACATCCATTTTTAGTTTTTAAACAATATTACATACATTTTCATACACTTTTTCATCCACACGTATTTCAAAAAACTACAAACAACACTATTAAAACTCTTCTACCAAACGGGCTCGCATCATTTGGTAAGTAGTTTTTAGTTTCCTATAAATTCCTGAAGTTGACAATACTGATGCCATACCCATACACGTTCCCTTTCCCCTGCACCATTGGCCATTGGGTGTGTGTTTAAAGGGAAGTGCCTTTCATCGTTATCCCATCTTTCACAGTAAAATTAATCACTATTCTCATTTGCTATGACAATGATCAAGAGCATTCGTATCAATTTGTGTAAAAATAATTTATGTCTATTTTAGTATAAGAACCTACTTTTTTTTTTTTTTTTTTTTTTACATATTCACTTTTCAAAACACCTAAAATCAGATTATCTATTTTACACTATATTTTATTAAAATATAATTTCATTTATTTATTTAATTATTTCTCTTTCTTCACACAGAGCAACCATCTACTCTTTTTTTTTTTAATTCTCAAGATATGTAGAGGAAAAAAAAACTAAATACAAAATAAATAGTATCAGTATAAATTTATACCATTATTGTAAAAATCATGTATTTTTACACAACTTTACATGGCTTAATGTGATTTTTTTTTTTAACTTAATTGACTAAAATGTGAATATTTTTCCGTTATAGAAACACTTATTAAAAAAAAAAAAAAAACACTCATAAAAGTAATCTAATATTTTCATCCATTAGGTGGCATTTTTAAAAAAAAAAAATTTATCTAAAAAAAGTCTTTTTTTTTCTTTAAGATAAAAATTATAGATGTTTCGAAAATGGATTACTGTTCTCTAAAAAAAACGTATGGATTAATGTACATTCTACATTGCTTGCTATACATATTTTCTTCATATTTTGCAGTATTACTTTGTTTGGCCTTCTGGGCCTCCTGGCATAGTAAAGTTTCTTTGCTGAATACCTGGCATTGTGAACGAAGGCCGAGCTCTAGGCCTAGGCCTAAGCCTAAGGTGTAAGATCCCACATGACACGTTCTTATCCTGTCACGTCTTATGATACACACATAATAGCATATTAAATTCACAACTTAAAACTAAAATCAACATAAAAAAAAATAAAAAATAAAAAAAAGTTCTATGCTCTTAACATTTTCATAATAGATCCAATGTGATAAGTTGTTACTGGTTTTAATTTGAATTCATAATCAAAATTACTTTTTTTTACCCATTTGTAATAATCAATAACAACTTGTCATTTGAAATTCGTTATAAAAATGTTGTGAAAATCTTAAGGACATATCATATCTCTAAAAGATAAGCACAATCAAATAATTTTTTTGAAAATTACATTTATATATATATAAAAAAAAAAGATAATAAAAAAAGTGTAATTGCCAAAAAAAAAAGTAAGCATACCAAAAATAAAAAAATTATGTTTATTGCCAACCTAACTTAATTATTCTATGTGGTACCCAACACATCCTTTTTTTTTTTTTTTTTTAGAAAAAGTTCATGTCTTATTCATTAGGGAAGGCTATTAAGATTAGCCTGAAGTATAGGTACAACATCTGGTAGTACATCTTCAATCTACACTAGCAAATAACAAAATGGGTGCCAACTGCTCATCTTGCTAATTAAAGAATGTGCTATAGAGTTACAATGTTTTACCTAAATACACATTCATAAACATAATTGCAATATTTGAAACCACAAAAAGAAAAGTAATACTACAAGCACAAACTATTTTACAACATTTTTACAAACTATTGATGTAACAAATTCTTACTAATTCTTATATAGGTCCACCACTAACATCATAATTTTGCTTACTAATAATTATTTGAAAAATGCTAAAGTCACATCAGAAATTTGTAAAAATATTGTAAAATAGTTGTAACATTACTCAAAAAAATACTTGAAACATGTGCGGCCTATTAACGTTTAGGTGTAATTTTGGAAGTTTAGAGACAATCACGATCATCTATAGGTTTTGAGGATTTCGTTTTGTCTTTCTGATGGTTTTGGCGCCATTTTTGTGGTTTTATGGGTTATTTAGTCAAGTTAGAGTTTTTCACATTTTATTATTATTATTATTATTATTATTTTTTATTTTGGAGATTTGAAGATTATTTTATTCAATTTATATGTTTCACAGGAGGGGGTTATAACGGTAATTTTGAAGGTGTTGAGGGTGTTTTGATTAGTTTAGAGACTTTAAGGGTATTTTGTCATTTTATAATTTTTAAGCGTTTTTCAATCATGAAAGTTTTAGAGGAGCATTTTTTAGGTTGTGAAGGTATTTTTCTTTTTTAACATTTTGGAGAGAGAAAGAAATATTTTTGTTCTCTTGAGACAAAAAAAAAAAAAATGTTTCACACTTCTTTTAAGGTCATAAAATAAGGGACAGTGTTTATTCCACATGTGTGAATAACTTAAAATTGTAACTTAAAATCACAAGTTTAGTTATTTTTTGGTAGTGTGTGGATCCACACATTATATGGAACAAGTTTTTTCCCCAAAGTAAAATATTATTATCCCTAAAGGGGCCATTTTTCGTAGTTAAAGGAAAATGATTTTGATTTTACCAAATTTTTTGTTGTCCCAATTGATTAGAAATAAAGAAATTATTTTCTCTTAAAAATAAATTTTATGTTGAAACAAACTAACCTAATTCTCTCATGCCACGATGCTCTTAACATAAATATACCAAAGAGTAATGTTAGGGGCATTTTTTTTTTTCATAATATTTTTATCTTATTAAGGTGATAAATTATGATTAGAATAATATTATTTTTATAAGAACCAATCATTAATAACTCTTTTAGGGAAATATGTACCAATTATAACTGACCATGTGAGAAAAATTTTGTTTACCAGAACTAATTATATTCCAAAAACTAAGTCTAATACCACAATAAATTTTAGATTTGATGAGTTTTTTTTTTTTTTGAGAAAAATTTTGTTTACCAAAACTAATTATATTCCAAAAACTAAGTCTAATACCACAATAAATTTTAGATTTGATGAGTTTTTTTTTTTTTTTTTGAGAAAAATTTTGTTTACCAAAACTAATTATATTCCAAAAACTAAGTCTAATACCACAATAAATTTTAGATTTGATGAGTTGGTAGGTTGTTATAGGTATTTGGTGGTATGCCATTTGTTTAAATTTTTTATTTTTATTATAAACTTTGATTTATTTTATAATAAAAATAAAAATAAAAATAAAAATTATATGTAACAAGTTGTTATTTATGAAATATAAAATGAAAACCAATGTGACGGGTAGTGAAGTGAACAAATAATTTTGTATTTTTGTGTAATAATTATTTGTGTATAAAATGATATTAAGCATGATCCCATGTTTCCCATAAAAAAGAAAAAGAACAAAAGGCCAAAAAAAATAAAAATATGATCCATGCGAAAAGCAACTTTGTACTGCTTATAATTCATCACGTCAACTGTAGACCGTAGCAGTTGGAATTTAAGGCAGCGTAGCAAGGAAGTCGAAACCACATTATTATTGGTTCAAGTCAAGCTGTCACGCGTCAAGCCAAAGTTCTACGCTTACACATTATTGCTTACCTAGTTTGAAAAATGTACGGTAACTCTCTTTTTTTATTTTTATTATAAATTTTGATTTCTTTTATAATAAAAATAAAAATAAAAATAAAAATTATATATAACAAGTTGTTATTTATGAAATATAAAATGAAAACCAATGTGACGGGTAGTGAAGTGAACAAATAATTTTGTATTTTTGTGTAATAATTATTTGTGTATAAAATGATATTAAGCACGATCCCATGTTTCCCATAAAAAAGAAAAAGAACAAAAGGCAAAAAAAAAAATAAAATAAATTTATAAATGATCCATGCGAAAAGCAACTTTGTACTGCTTATAATTCATCACGTCAACCGTAGACCATAGTCGTTGGAATTTAAGGCAGCGTAGCAAGGAAGTCGAATCCACATTATTATTGGCTCAAGTCCAGCTGTCACGCGTCAAGCCCAAGTTCTACGCTTACACATTATTGTTTACCTAATTTGAAAAATGTACGGTAACTCTCTTTTTTATTTTTATTATAAATTTTGATTTATTTTATAATAAAAATAAAAATAAAAATTATATGTAACAAGTTGTTATTTATGAAATATAAAATGAAAACCAATGTGACGGGTAGTGAAGTGAACAAATAATTTTGTATTTTTGTGTAATAATTATTTGTGTATAAAATTATATTAAGCATGATCCCATGTTTCCCATAAAAAAGAAAAAGAACAAAAGGCAAAAATAAATAAATAAAATAAATAAATGATCCATGCGAAAAGCAACTTTGTATTGCTTATAATTCATCACGTCAACCGTAGACCGTAGTAGTTGGAATTTAAGGCAGCGTAGAAAGGAAGTCTAGTCCACATTATTGTTGGCTCAAGTCAATCTGTCACGCGTCAAGCCAAAGTTCTACGCTTGCACGTTGCGGTGAAAATAGTTAAATACCACGTTTTGATAAAATTTGTGATAAACTAACACTGTTTTAAAAATATTTAGAATCAAACATTTTTTTAGTACTCGAGTTTCACAAAATCGAATTCTAAATAACTCATCTACTTATGATACTTCTTTATATTACTCGAGTTTCACGAAATTGAGTACTCTACTTCCTGACAAGGTTTAAGGCTAGCATTGCTGCAAAATTTCCCGAAGATCCTAGACCCATCTTCTTCTGTACGGTTTTTTTTTTTTTTTCCACCTGCTATCATTAATTTTCTTTAGAGACGAGGACAACATTACATGTAATATTTGAGAACTTATTAGGCCTCAAGCTTAGTCTATTTGACCTTTCCTATTCACCCAAATCCACACTTCGGTAACTTGTGCACAAGTGAACCCAAAAGCCTAAAAATCAAGCAGCTTGAGACGTAAAGTAGAGTAAAGTGAGACGTAAAGTAGAGTAAAGGAAAATCAATCAGAGTCAAAGCATTATCTTCACGCATGCAGATTGGCTCAGTGAGCCAGCATAGCATAGCAGCAGAAAAGCAATGGTAGTAGCAGAGAAAGTGGACTCATTCATGCTCAGTCCTCTTAGTTCTCAAACTTCAAAGCAAACCCAAAGCCCATACCCAATCCTTTATTACTCCACCAGTATCTAACATGTGAATGCTAGACCAAATTCAGTTTTGAACCCAAAAAAAACATACAGTCAGAAAGAGAGACGAAAAAAGCTTGATTTTGACCCATAAAAGCTATCCACCATTAAAGAATGACAGAGTACTAGCTCATGACTTTTTGTTTTTTCCACACAATGTGAATATCTGAACCCAGTTATTCTTCTTCTTTTTTTTAATAAATAAAAATTTTAAAAAAACCCATTATTTAAATTTCCCAAAATAGAAATAAAATATTAATTTTTTTATAAGAAAAAAAAAACCGTAAACAGCTAAACTAAAAACCGCTAACATTAACATTAACATGAAGTTTAAACAAATAAGTTAATCCAGTGGGTGAAGTGTAAAAAGAAACTGCAGAGTTTTAGGCTTTTGGGTTCGGTTTTGCATAAGTTACCAAAGTGTGGATTTAAGTGAATAGGAAAGGTCAAAGAGACTAGGCTTGAGGCCTGACAAGTTCTCAAATATCACATGTGGTGTCCTCGTCTCAAAAGAAAATTAATGGTAGCAGGTGGCAGAAAAAGAAAAAAGAAAAGAAAAGGGAAAAAAAGAAAAGAAAAGATGACCATATAGAAGAAGATGGGTCTAGGATGGATCTTCAAGAAATTCTGCAGCAGTGCCAGCCTTAAACAAAAGAAAATCAAGATACTTGACTTTGTGAAACTCGAATACTATAAAGAAGTCACTGGTGACTCACCTAGGAACTCGAGTTTACAAAACTCGAGTACTATTTAGAACTCGATTTTGTGAAACTTGAGTACGAAAAAAATGGTAGATTGTTAGATATTTTTGAAACAGTGCTAGTTTGTCACAAATTTTACCAAAACGTGGTATTTGGCTATTTTCATCTACACATTATTTGTCCAGGTGAAGAGTGCATTCCCTTAGAACTTAAACTGAATTTTGTTGTAAGATTTTTGCGGTGTAGAAGAGTGGATGGAGAAAAGATTTTGTAGATTGATTATTTGATGAAGTTTTCGCACTTCCAGATGTGATTTGTCCATGTTATCACATGCATTCCGTCTTGCGTCTATTTTCTAAGGAATAATGATTATCACTCATTATTGTATATAATCTGTATATTAATCATTTTACATTTTAAATGTAGACATTACATGTGAAATTGTGGACCTAATGTATATGGAGTGTATATCATTGAGTTTGCGAGAACATTATTGTTCTCTATTTGAATTAGGTAGCATTGATTGAGGTGTTGAGTGTCATGGCAAAATGACATTGGTGTAAATTGATGAGGTGGGTGAGGGTATTAAGGTTTCTAAGGGAAAATTATCAGATACTCGATGATATGGTGTTTCTTCATCTCATGTTCATGGTGAACCTCATCATGAATTTAATTAGTGGGATTTACCATTTCATCGTACTCTAGAAATATCTAATAATTACTTGTTCCCAATGCCTTTGACTACGATATATTGGAGAAAAGTAGAGCAAATTTGACAATATCAAAATCTAACTTTGCCAAGAGCCTTCTCCTACTTCCAACTATTGAATTACAAACCAAAAAAAAATAAAAAATCCTACTTTATTTCAAAAAAGAAAAAAAAAAAATCCCTTTATCTTTCTTCTTGGTAGCAGTTAACCATTTAGAGAAGTCTTTTTTTTTTTAATAAAATATTAATTTATTTATTTATATAAATATTTATTAATTTTTACAATAATTGATGAGGGGATTAGAACCTTAGTTATTTAGAAAATGTCAAGAATTGAGCGGACCTTATTTTGACTTTTAAATCAAGACTCAAAAGATATAACAAAAAGAAAAATTACCATTAATACTAAAATAATGACTTTAATTTTTTCTTTTTCTCATAAAACAATAAACTAAGAAGACTAAGTTCTTAGTGAAATCTAATGCCATTAAATCATAGGAATCTAAGTATCATTGCAAACAAGAAATATTTTATACACTTAATAAGATAATGACATTAATTTTTTTTTCATAAAACAATAGACTAAGAAGATTAAGTTCTTAGTGAAATCTAAATGTAACTTGTATAAACAAGATTAATCAAAGTCATAGAATATAAGGAAAGTAACTTATTGGCATAAACACCTTACAAAGCCCTACAAACTATTGAAATCTATTAAGGACTACAATTACAAGAGAATAAACTCTATTTCATCATAAACCAATACGTAGAATGATCCATAGATGGATCTTTTCGAGTAGTAATCAAGTTTATAGCAATGATTGAGTCAAATTCAATAATAATATGTTTATGGCCCAAATCCCATATGCCCTATGGAGTGCATGACGAATCGGAATAGCCCATAATTTTGCACAGTTTATTGGTGTATATATATACCGATATGGAGGGAAAATCCGAATAACCATCTCCCCTTATCTGCTATCATCTATGTTTAATTTCACATAATTTAGCCCATTTGCAATCCCTTAAAACATGCAATATTGTAGTCTCTTTTTGGTGGCACATAAGGCAAATCTTCTCATTGGGATTGTCATTTTTATAGATAAACCCTAGGGTGAGAAGACGGTCGTGGCAACTTTTCCTAAGAAACCATTTAAGGTTGTGATTTGCCATTTTTTTTCTTTTAATAAATTTATTTAGGGTAACACTAATTTTTCAATGTGATTTTGCATGAAAGCTCTATCTAGTGTCTCTAGACTAATTCTTTTCCCTGGTATCAATATTACGTGTTGCTTACAAATCTTCTATACAATTTTTTGTGTTCCACTTTATGTTCTATCAATCACAATTTGCTATATATTTATCTAACTTTCCTTATAAAATAACCAATGTTTAAAATGAAAAAAAAAAAAAAGAAAAAAAAAACAAGTTGTGATTGGTAGAACATAAAGTAGAGCACAAAATATGGTATAGAAGATTTGTATTCAATTTAGCTGCACTGGAAAGTATAAATATAGCTACCAATCTTTCTTCTAAAAGTCTCCATTACCACACTAGCTGTTCCCCACATATATAATCGAATGTCAAGCAAAGTTTAGGTATGGTTTCAGCCATGTGATTGCATGACATGACAGATGGAACAAAGAAGATTTTATCTTCCCACAAGTATAATTAAATTAAACTATGTAACTCACTGATTCATAAAACTACATTGTTGAAATTAATTAACCTAAGATATCACAGTTAAAATTTAGAAAATGTTAAAAGTTACTATCAATTGTACTATGCAAGTTTTACAAATGCGACAATGGAATAATCGGCCGAAAGTTAATGAGAAAAAGGCCAAAGCTAGGCAGCATAGCAGGGAAGTCCAACATTTCTGCAGACAAAATAATGACTCCTTTCGGGCTGTCTCTCACCAAGCCGAAGTTTTATACGCCCACGTTACTGCTGCTTTCTCGATTTGCAAATGTGATTCACACAAAAGGAATATAGTAAGTAGTCACATTGCAGATAATGTCATACGTCGTCCAAGTATCTGTAAGAGTGTGAAACCAGAAACATTGCATCATTTGATGGTAGTTGTAGTACTTTCTACTAACCAATAAATTACAATGCTCTAGCAATTAATTTCAGTGAAAGCCATTTAGCTAGAGGGTTCACGACCACTTTTTCCCACTAATCTCTCTATATTGAACCTCTCCAAAAATCGATTTTCCTAGTCAATTTTGTTTGTTTGTAATATTAATGGTGGGTTGTTGAAATGCCTAGACCTATCACATAACCTATTATCCAAACGACTTGCTTATTGTTTTATGCATTAGCCTAACCTAGCTATTTTGAGTTTGCTGGCAACAATTTCTATGGGGAAGTTCCAAGTTCTTTGGGTTCACTGTCTGAGCTCGAAATGTTGGATCTGCATATTACTTACCTTTGCCTTTGAGAAATTTCAGTTCCTTGATGATTATAGAACTAGGAGAGAAAAGATTCTTTGGAAAAGTACCAGTATATATGGTTTGGGAAGATCTGCCATAGTTAATTGTTCTAATCCTACGTTCCAATAAGTCCTATGGAAGCATACCATTAAATTTGTGCTTTCTCTGAAAGATTTACAAATTTTGGACCTCTCTTCAAATAACATATGGAAGAGCACAGCAGGCTTTTTCAAGGTTAAACTAGGGATCCCCTCAATTTTAAAATTGGTTTGTTATTTATTCCCTTTCCATCAAGGAGTATCACATATAGTTAATTTTCAACTATCAGTTCATCAAAAAATTCTATTTACCAAATTCTGTTTATAAATAAAATCCTAAGAGGATATCTATCATTCTCATTATCAAATAAAAAAACATAAAGCTAAATATGTAATAATTAAATAATTAGGATAAACTCTATATAGACAACATTAAGTCTTTTAATGGAAAAAAAAAAAAAAAAAAATCTTATAATTCAACTAAAGAATCCCTAAGCAAGCCCTTTAGCCTTTAGGGCTATCACTTTATCCCAATGACCACGCAGTCGCCACTTGCTGCGGCCCAACTCATAATCACAAAACTGCCAAATCGTCAAAAAAGGTAAAATCCCAATTCTTCTTAGTCTAATTTGATTGATGCTTTTGTAGCAAAATGGAGTCACGTGCCTTTTTGTTTGTCGATTTCTTTTTCAAACACAACAAAATTTCACAACATTTTCACTGCAAGCTGATGTGTTAATCTATTATATGTTAAAATAAAATTATATTGGAATGCAACACAGCTCAAAACAAAAGTGTTATGGAGATGTGAAATTTTACTTTGCCTCTATACTTTCTTTGGTTTTAGTATGCCTTAACTGTTAGCATTTGTATGACATTGATTCTAACGTAATCTTATCCTTGATTGAGACTAAAATCATGGACACAAAATTATGGACAACATAATTGTCCATGATTTGTGCTCTAAAAAAAAAAAAAAAAAATTTGTCCATTATTTCGGTCTCAATCAAGATCCTTTGTCTCTGTTAGGTCAACTATTTAAGTCTACATATTCAAGGCACATGTATGTTCACATGTAAAAGAAAATTGCATTCTGTATACTATTTTTTATATTCCACATATGCTCCATCAATCAATCATGATAAAGGAAAATTTGCAACCGAAGAGAAACACAACTTTCAACTTTGGGTTCAACATTTTCCTTTCAATTTTTTTTTTCCATACGGTCTCCCTTTCCTTTTTTCTTCCTTTCTTTTTGATCCCTTGGCTACTTTTATCTTTTGCGTCCAAATGCAAATTTTCCAAGTGCTGTCGCTTGGGTGGGGAGTAGTTTAAACGGTAGAAGTGTCAAACAAGTCAAGAAAAACTTTGCAGAACTTGCTAAGAAAACACTAGTTAGGGTGAGTTTGGTTCAGCTTTTTGAAGTTGGACTTTTTGAAAAAGTTGAGTTTTCAAAATGTACATAATGAAAAAGTGATTTTTCAAAAAGTTAAGTGTTTGATAAAAGCTGTTAAAAAGTGTTTTTTGAAAAAACTGAGTGTTTGGCTAGCATTTATAAAAGTGACAGTTTGAAGGGTAAATTACCAAAAAGGACAATGTATATATAAGAGAGTTTATTTCATACTTAAATCAATATTGTGAAATTATTTTTTTCTCACCAATATTAGCTAATAATAACCTACCACTTAACTACTTAAGATTTATTGTGAAAGTATTGTGATAATTTATTCTGATTTTAATTTGAACGTACTATTACAATTATTTTTTTCTCTTTCTAAACAAAATTTTTTTTTCTCACCAATATTAACTAATAATAACCTACCACTTAAGATTTATTATGAAAGTATTATGAGAATATAGTGACAGTATTTCTCAATTTTAATTTCTTATTCTTTATTTTATGTTTCCCTTATTTCATTTTATTTTTTATCCACATTTCCTTCTTTTTTTTCCTTCTTTTTTTTTTCCTCTTTTTTCTTCCTCTTTTTTTCTCCTCCACACACGTACCCTTAATTTTTTTTTCTTTATTTCCTTCTTTCATCTTTTTCCCTACCACTTCCTCCACACACGTGCCCTTACTTTTTTTCTTGGCAAAAATGCAAAACTGACCCTCTAACTTTTAGCTTTTGTCATTTTAGTCCTCTAACTTTTAGTTTTGTCATTTCAGTCCTCTAAGTTTCAATTTTTGTCAATATAGTATTCTGTTAGGTCTCAGTTATTGCTATCGTTAAGTTTGGCCCTTTTCTTTTTTTGAAAATAATTTTTGTAATTAAAAGAAAATAAAAAAAGCTGAAAAAAAAAAGGAAAAAAAAAAAGAAAAAAAAGAAAGAAAACATGGAAGGGCCCCCTTCAGTCTTCATCCTTAGTCAGATAAACGTTCATTTTTCTCAAGAGCATCAAATCTGATAGTCATCCTTAGCAGAAGGCTCCACGTAAGTGTTCTGGAGCCTTCCGCTCTCGATCATGCTCGTCGGACTCTCAATCAGACCTGGCACCACCGCCACGTCATCCCAGGGGATCTGATCGTGATCGTGATCGCTTCCTTCGTTCATTCCTCCTCCAACTCCTCCGATTCTTAACCTTTGAAACGTGGTGTCGAGAGCAGAAAACAACGCGGTAGTGATGAAGTCGTTGGAGGTGGCGGAGGAGTGGATCAAAGCGTGGATGAGGAGGCTAAGTTGCTTGTTGAGCTCGCGGTTGACAACGTGGAGGTGGCTGTTCTTCGTAGAGAGCCTCCACTTCTCCGATTGCCTTGCGGGGCTGAGTGAGGTACAACGAATTCCTGTTCACGATCTCCTGGTGCTCATGTACGGTCCGAGAGTGGTATAGGCGGTTGGAGTTGGAGTTAGAGTTGGAGACCGAGTCCAAATTCATCGTGTCGGAGGAGTAGGTCAGAGGAGAGTAGAGAGAGCTATAAACGACATCGTTTGGATGGAATAGTTGCGACTTGAACAGCGAGGCGGACATGGTGTTCACAATGACGATGCTCGACGACGAGTCGGTTTGCATTTTTTTTTTTTCAGTTCTTGAACTACTACTTTTCCTGTTGATAAGAATCACAGAGAAAATGATTTCCGTTTCATTATTTACAGCTTTTGTTATACAAAATTGAAAAAAAATAACAGAATAATAAGATTCCTTTGAAATCGAAACTTCAGATATAGATCAAAGTGACAAAAACGATGAGGAAAAAGAGATTAAACTTGAATCTTATAGAAAAAAAGCTTACCTAATAGAAGCAACGAAGAAGAACAGAGACTTTCTCTTCCGGTTTTAGAGAGAGAGCTCCATGTTTGGTGGTTGTCTGCTTTAAAGCATAATGCATATATGATGGTGGATTTGAGAGAGAGAGAGAGAGACTGATCTTGAGAGAGAGATCGAGATTTTTCCGTTTTCCGGTTTTGATTTTAGGGGAAGAAGAACAACGTTGTTCCCCTTACATTTTTTTTTTTTATAGTTTTTTTTTCATTTTCTTTTAATTACGAAAAAATTTTTAAAAAAAAAAAAGAAAAAAAAAAAAAAGAAGGCCAAACTTAATGGGAGGAGTAATTGATACCTAATAGAATACTACATTGACAAAACTTGAAACTTAGAGGACTGAAATAACAAAACTCAAAATTAGAGGACTGAAATGACAAAGGCTAAAAGTTAGAGGGTTAATTTTGCATTTTTGCCTTTTTTCTTTATTTCCTTCTTTCGGCTTTTTCCTTACCACTTCACACTCCAGAACGTTCCACTTCTCTGCATCTCTTTTTTTTTTGACAGTTTGAAAGCTACAAGGATCAAGGAAGAGAGAAGATGATGATGAAGAAGATGAAGATGATTGAAACATAAGGAAATCCCTCATCTCTCTCCTTAATTCTCAAATCCCTTAAGTCTCTGCCACCATTGGGTTTGTATTTGATTTTAATTTTGGGTTTGGGTTATGGGTTTTCAGTTAATGGTTTAATTTTGAGTTGATTTTCTGTGGATTTTGGGTTTGATTTTGAGTTGATTTTGTTTTGGGTTGATTTCGAGTTGGGTTTGGGATGGGTTTTCCAATGGGGTTTGAGTTGATTTTAAGTTGTTTTGTGTTGATTTTGAGTTATTTTTGGTTTGATTTTGTTGATTTTGTGTTTGGATTATCAAATGTTGAAATGGGTTGTGGTGGTAGACCGGTGATAGTTGGGTGGTGCTGTGTTTGTAGCAGCACGAAGAGGGTAGAGCAGAGAGAAGAGATGAGAGGCATGAGTGAGCTTTATTGAAGGGTAATTTAGTAATTGCTCGAAGAGTCCAACGGATAGCTGAGAACGCGGATGGACTTTTTCTAAAATGGACCTCCAGAGCTCCATAATGGTTTGCGCGTTCTCAGCCTTGGCCAAAACGCAACTTTTTCCAAAAAGTTGCGTTTTATGCTGAACCAAACGGGCTTTCCACTCCAGCTTTCTTCAAAACGGGCTTTTTGCATCCAAAACGTTGAAACAAACGAGCACTTAATTTCAACTTTCGGTTCAACTTTTTCCTCTTTTTCCTTTTATATCCCTACTTTCATCTCTCATGCCCAACTTGTCCAAATGATGTCGCTGGGATTTTCAATTTATTTTAATAAATAAAACTATTCACCTCATGATATCGGGATTCTTGGTGGGGACTGGGAGTTGTTTAACAGTGAAACTGAAACATAACAGAGTTAGGACCAAGAATGAAATTTTTTTGGGATAAAAAGAGTAATGCTATGTACATAAATACTTTTAAAACTATTGATTGTGATAATTTTAAATTCATTTTTACCTAGCCCTTCCATCGCCATTACTTTTTATTTTTTATTTTTGTTTATCTCTTAATAATCACTCATTATATTAGTGGTTTGTAAAAAAATCTGTAAAATAGTTTCCAAACTCTAACATTTTTAAAAAAATAAAAAATACAAAACTGAGCGGTTTTGCCAACGTTGAGTCTCTCCGACAGGTATGAAAGTAAGTTCTGAGTGAAATATAATGCCATTGATAGGAAGCAAAGTAATACATGATTATTCTAAGTTCCATTGCAAAGAATAAATATCGATTCCTAAGTAATCTAAACAATGGCCAGATAGATGGGATAATTACTTTATACAGTAAAATGGATCGAAGCCTAAGTAAATATTTTAAACGCCAATTAAATTGAGTAAAATGGATCGAAGCCCAAGTAAATATTTAAACACCAATTAAATCGAGGACTATGCCTTAAGGATCAAAATAAATGAAGCTTGTATTAACAAGATTAATCAAAGTTACAGATTATAAGGAAAGTAACTTATTAGCATAAACACCTTACAAATTCCTACAAACTAACACAAATTAATGAAATCTACTAAAAGGACTACAATTGGATACCATATATTTGTCATCTTGGAAATTGGGTCCTAATTGATTTTCCAAAATGGTTGAAAAATCAAAGAAGGTTCACCAACCATGATATCTCCGGTATCTGAATTTCAGATACCACCCCTATGTGGTTTTGGGACCTTCCTTTTGATTTATTCTATTAAAATCTCTGTTTCAACCAAATTAAGGGCAGGTTAGAGGTTACCAAATCTGTCAATTAAAGTAGTACATTACTAGATATTTCTTAAATAGTGATCAAACATTAATAATTTCAAAAAATAGTGGTATTTGACTATTTTTACCGACAAAAATAATGACTCCTTTCTGGCTATCTCTCACCAAGCTGAAGTTCTATACGCCCACGTTACTGCTGCTTTCTCAATTTGCAAATGTGATTCACACAAAAGGAATGTAGTCAAATTGCAGATAATTTCATACGTCGTCCAAGTATTTGTAAGTGTGTGAAACCAGAAACATTGCACTATTTGGTGGCAGCAGTAGTACTTTCTACTAACCAATAAATTACAATGCTCTAGCAATTAATTTGAGTGCTAGGAAACCGTAGTCGTTGGAATTTAAGGCAGCGTAGCTAGGAAGTCTAGTCCACACTATTATTGGCTCAAGTCAAGCTGTCACGCGTCAAGCCAAAGTTCTACGCTTACACATTATTGCTTACCTAATTTGAAAAATGTATGGTAACTCTCTTTTTTATTTTTTTGACTTTCTCCCACGTGATTCATATTTCCCCATTGTGAGTCATATTTCATACCATAAAAATGTTATATTCACAATTTTTTCATAACAAATTTTAAGTGATGGGTCGTTATTGGTTATTATGTGTAGGCAAAAAAGTAATTTAACTTATAGATTTAAATTAGAACTAATAAGAACTTACCACCTATGATTTGTTGTAAAAATATTGTGAATGAAATCTCCAACTTCCCAATGCCAGACTCCATGTTCAACCAACCAATATCGACCATCTGTCCTCTTTTATTTTTATTTTTCCTCCTCTTAAGGTCCAGTTGAAATTCGCTTATTTTGTTGAAACTGAAAACTTTTTTATGAAAGTACTATAGATAAAAATAAAAGTTAGTTGAAATAGTACCGTGTGACCCATGAATAGTTAAAAAGTATCATAGGATCCATGAATAATAGCAAAAATAAACTGAATAGTAAAATAAGTTGGCAAAAGTAATTTTCGCCAAACAGACACTAAAGGAAGTAAATGAAATCTCCAACTTAACAAAACTAATCAAATCATCCTCGGTTAATTTTTAAAGTTAAGCATTTGGCAGGAGTGTGAAACCAGAAACATTACATCATTTGGTAAGTAGTTTTTACTTTCCTATAAATTCCTGAAGTTGACAATACTGATGCCATACCCATATACGTTCCTTTTCCCCCGCACCATTGGCCATTGGGTGTATGTTTAAAGGGAAGTGCCTCTCATTGTTATCCCATCTTTCATTGTGTAATTAATCACTATTTTTACCGGCAATGACAATGATCATGTTCACGGGTGGTGGAAACTCACTGAAACTTGCTCATGCATTCTTTATACTTTTAGTTTTAGTGCACTTGAGACCAGCCCTTGGATTTATTTCAGGGGTTGGAGTTGGAGATGCTAACAATATCAGGTGCCCAGAGAGGGAGAGACAAGCGCTCCTTAAATTCAAAAAAGCCCTTGTTGATGACTATGGCCGGCTCTCTTCGTGGAGGAGCAAAGATAAGAATTGCTGCAATTGGAAAGGCGTTCACTGCAGCAACCAAACTGGTCATGTACTTGAGCTTCATCTAAGTGAACATCGTTTTAATGAAGACCAACCTTTGCGAGGTATGATTAGCCCTTCCCTACTTGAATTGCCTGATTTGATTTTTTTGGATCTTAGTGAAAATGACTTTAATCAGAGCAATCTTCCTGAGTTCATTGGGTCTCTCAGTAACTTAAAACACCTTGATCTCTCTTGGGCCAATCTCAGTGGGCCAATTTCACGTCAGCTTGGAAACCTTTCGCACTTGCAATATCTTGATATCGATGGGAATGGTCTGATGATTATTGAAAATCTTGATTGGCTGTCTCATTTGTCTTCAATAGAATACCTTGACCTAACTTCCCTAGATCTTAGTGCCGTCAATGATTGGCTAGAAGTTGTGAGCCATCTTTCTAATTTAACAACCTTGAGCTTATGGGGATGTGATCTTCCTTCCCAGATGTTCTCATCTCTTTCTGGTTTCAATTATTGGAAATCTCTTACTTCTCTTGAAAGTTTGAATCTCGATACTAATAATCTTGTTAGCCTTCCAAAATCAATTGGGGATATATGTACTTTACGCGAATTGCATTTTTCGGCTAATAATCTCAATGTACATCTTGTTGAGATTATCAATAACTTGTCTAGATGTGCAAAAGACTCATTAGAGAATTTGGGATTATCAGATAATCAACTTACGGGATCATTGCCTAATTTTGCATTATTTCCATCATTAAAATATCTTGATCTTTCAAATAATATTCTAAATGGGACTGTACCCAAAAGCATTGGAAACCTATATAAGCTCGAGGGTTTGGATATGTCCTCGAATTTTCTGCAAGGCACCATATCTGAACCCCATTTCTCAAATCTCTCTAAATTAAGGTATCTAGACTTGTCCCATAATTCTCTTGCTTTGGAATTCAACTCCAATTGGGTTCCCCCTTTCCAGTTGGAATTAATAGACTTGACATCTTGCAAGTTAGGGCCTAGATTTCCAAGTTGGATTCAAAATCAAAGGAATGTTTCCGTCCTACAAATCCCCAATGCTGAAATTTCTGATACCATACCAATAGAGTGGTTTGCAGACCTGCCTCCTACATTGGAATTTTTAGATCTTTCTGGAAACCGAATACATGGTCGGTTACCGAATGTGTCAACAATGAATTCAAATGGTATTGGATTTGATTTGAGTGATACCGGTTTAGAGGGTCCACTGCCACTTTTCACAGCTAATCTCAAGATCTTGAAACTCTCTAAAAACCGGTTTTCAGGGTCAATTTCAAGTCTTTGCAAAATCAATGGTCGTTCGTTGACTTATCTAGATCTATCCGATAACTTATTTTATGGTCAGCTTCCAAATTGTTTTAGGCATTGGCATGAGCTAGTCGTTTTGAATTTAGCTGGCAACAAATTCTCTGGTGAAGTTCCAAACTCTTTGGGCAGGCTGTCTAACCTCGAAACTTTGAAGTTGTTTAATAATAGTTTCTCCGGAAACTTACCTTCAGCCCTGAAAAAATGCAGTTCTTTAAAAGTTATAGATTTGGGAGACAATAGATTCTCTGGAAAAGTACCTGCATGGATTGGGGAAGGCCTGCCAAAGTTGATCGTTCTAATCCTACGTTCCAATAAGTTTGATGGAAGCATACCGTTGAATCTATGCTGGTTGACATATCTACAAACCTTGGACCTCTCTGTAAATGACATATCTGGAACTATACCATTTTGCCTAAACAATTTCACGGCCATGGCTCAGAAAGGGTACAATTATGATACGAGTTTTGGACTTAGACATTCTCGAGTACCATATGTTGATAGTGCCACAGTCGTATTGAAGGGAAGGGAGGATGAGTATGTCAAAATTCTTGGACTATTAATAATGATTAACCTTTCAGGCAACAAACTGATTGGGAAACTTCCAACTGAGATCTCGAGTCTTTTGGAGTTGGTTGCATTGAACGTATCCGGAAACAACTTAATTGGAGAGATCCCCCATTTGATCGGTCAGTTGAAAAATCTAGAAGAACTTGATTTGTCAAGGAATCAGTTTTCAGGCGAAATCCCATCGAGCATGTCAGAATTAACCTTTTTGAGCGACCTAAACGTATCGTACAACCATTTGTCTGGGAAAATTCCTTCAAGCACTCAACTCCAAAGCTTTAAAGCATATGATTTTGTTGGAAACCCTGGACTTTGCGGGCTTCCACTTTCACAGAAGTGCTGGACAAGTGAACAAACACCAAACCAAAGTGAAGATGGTGAAGAATATAGAGATGAGTTCTGGAAATGGTTTTATGGCGCTGCAGGATTTGGATTTGTTGTAGGTATTTTTGGTGTTTGTGGTTCTTTGTTGCTAAAGGATTCATGGAGACACGCCTATTTCTTGTCATTGGAGAACATGAAGGATTGCCTCTACGTAACAATGGCTGTGAATATGGCAAGACTGTGGAGGACGTTTCAAAGGCCCGGATGAGCACTTCGTCTATGGTATGACGTGTTTTTCAATTTTTTTTTTCTCACCATTTTTTGATTATGACTCTCATGCTAAGATTGAAGAAGCACTAATTACTGATTCTTTTCTTATTTGAAATTGTATGATCAGGTTGCGTAGCTGTGCTGAAGGGTATAAGCTTAACATGCATGGTAAATTTCACTTCGCTTGAAGTAGTTCTATATCTATCATATTGAATCTGGGCTGATAGCTTTCTCTTTCCTTGTTGCTCAGATCAGGAGTTGCATGCTGCTTCTGCTGCTCACGCAAATAAAAGTGTCGGGAGCCGTTTGTAACATTTGTGTGGGTGTGCCTTGTGTGTTTATACGCTTTGTTTTATCCACTATGTTTTCAATAATGCAACTGAATTTGCAAAAAGATCATGTGTAATTTGAATTTAGTTCATGTTTGAGTGTTACCATCTTGGGCTATTTGTACTATTAACTTTGTTGTGGTTATTTGTGGCTCCTCTCTCAGAGGCATTTGGACATTGTTGAATGGTGCTACTAACATGTCTATTGTCATTGAATATTGAGTGCAACTTGTTACATTACAGCTTCTCACACGAGCTAACTCCTTCAACATGAAACAGAGACAGAAAGGGGAATTCGTTTTAAGGAAGCCAAAGCATAGAACCAAAAAAAAAAAAAAAATTATCATTCAAAAATAAGAAATACACCTAAATTAAAATCTAATCTATATATACATAAAAATAAAACTAGTAAAACTATTCTATATCTGTTTTTTTTTTTTTTTTTTTTTGTGACTAAAAGTGGACTAAAATATACATATACTTTAAAAAAATGCAAAGAAAGAAGTTTTACAAAGTTGTACATAAATAAAACAAATTAAACATAAACGAAAAACTATTGACAAACTATTTGTAAGTATTAACTAAATAAAAATAAATAAAAGATATTAAATAGCTGCTTTTTAATATATTTCAACTTAATCACTTACAATATATCAAAATGGAAATCAATGTTCTTTTATATTATTGAATACATCTATGATTATTCTGTATTAAATTTCGCAACAAATTTTCCTTTCAAAGTAGACAATCAAATAGTTTGTGTAAGGACATGATTTGAAACGACCCAAGAACGATACTGGGTTCGCACGTAAATAGGTCCTAACAATATCATTTATAGAGCGTGGGTTTGAAAGGCTAGGCCTTGATCACAAGTCGGTGGTTTTCCGGGGTGTTCATACATAAATAAAACGTGTACATACATAACTGAATCGTGCACGCTCTGGGAGTCTTTCTCCTAGAGGTGGGCTGGGAGGCTCTGGTTTTGGCCATTTTTCCCAACCCCCCTAGAGGTGTGTTAACCTTCACATTATATAGCCCTTCTCGGTTAATCTTAGCCTTCCACTTGTTGGTCAGGCAGGTGCTAACTTCTGTACCCGTCCCATCGACGGTCCCATTTTGCTTTCTATTAGTCGCGACGATCGAAATCACCCTGACTAGGCGTCTTTTCTCATTAACACGGTTAGGACGCCGGTGAATTCATTAAATGCGGAGAGGTCGTATTTATCTTGAACCAGTTCCGCACCGTACCCCTAACGTGGGTCCCATTCTACTCGTATCTTCTTCTGGGGGCTTTTTGGGGATAGCCATCATTGAGACGTTGCTATTCTCCTTGAAGTCCTGTAGTGCCGAGGATAGGGTCATCCTCGGCTGTTCCACTAGACACACCGGCTTTTTCCCATTTGTCCTCGGCACATACCCTCCTCGGCATGGACCCTGAGCCCTAATAAAGTGTGGGCCGGATCATAAGCTCCCCGGCCCCACAATAGCCCCTCAAAATCCTGCTATCCGACCCTTCGGACGGATAGGAGGCTTTTGATGATATCGGATATCTGTCAATGCCTGTCAATCCTTGTCACTTACTGATTCCCAAGACTTTTCATCTGCCCGAGACACGTTCCTGGTGCAGTTGGAAGGTGAGACGTGGCCTCATTAAATGCGAGCGGCTTTGTGTTTCCCACGTTCAACGGCATGATGAAAATCAACGGTGGTGATTCCTTGGTCTTTATGGGCGGGAAAAGTTGTGCAGTTACCCTAGAAAGTATAAATGATTTTTTTTTTTGGAACGGATCCGCCTCTTCAGTTTTTCACTTAAGAGTTCCAGCGCGTATACCCTGGGTTCATTTGAACTTTTGCCCAAATTCGAGTCTATCTCCAGCACTAAAAGCCTATCCGAAGCGTCTTTCCTCTTTTATGTAAGTTCCCTGCCTCCATTAACTCGTTTTTTTCTCTTTTCTGGGTTTATTTTTCCTCTGGTTCCTTTCCTTCTCCCGTTGCTAATTGAGTTTGTTTAGTAAATCATAGAAATGGTTAAATCAAAGGTTAAATCGAGACTAAGGAAATTAGTCGATACTGAAGAGGCGATGAACAAGTTCATCGCCGATTACAAAATTCCTCCCAACGTAAGTCTGAGGCACTGTAAGATGGGGGAGTGGCACTATAAGAGAAAAACGGGTGAGGTAGTAATTCCCGTCCTCGCCTTTGTAGAGGGGGGTATGAGAATCCCTATGGGGCCGGTAACGAGGGGTTACCTCCGGCACTTCCGATTAACCCCCACCCAGTGCGCCGGCAACATGTTTAGGATTTTGGGTTGCGTGGATGCAATTAACGAAAAGATGGGGCTAAGATTGACCCACCATGACGTGAATTGGTGCTATAACCTCCAACATTTGAAGGGGAAATCATTCTACATGAAGATGAGGGACGACAGGGTTCGACTAATCCAGTGCCTTCCCGATTCTAACAAGGGATTAAACAAGGACTTCCTTATCGTCTCTGGTGAGTGGCATGATGGCGATCCGTGCCCCGTGGTAGAAGGAGAACCAGGTGGGGTATAAGGAATGGAAGGGCGCTGACCCTTTGCACCTTTTTTTAGTCTGATGTGGCTCGGTAACTAACCATGCATATATTTTTTCTTTTGTAGATTCACACGCTCATAAACGGCATTTTCACTTAGTTAACCGGGCGGACTTGGAGACTGTTCTACAAGCGGCGGTTTTCGTAAATGACGGAGATGGTCAAGTCCGAGCCGCTCACAAAATATTAGGGTACCCTCCTGTTCAGAAGTCATTTGGCGACCCTAGGCACGTGATCAGCGCCAACCGTCCTCAGCTTCCAAAAATCACCATGGTCGAGACAGGATTTCTAATCTCCGAAAGACCATCTGTCCCAGAGAGCATCCCACCGGTGGGCCCCTCCTCGTCTCACCAAGTAGCGGAGGACGAAGGCGAGTTAGATCGGTCCGAGGAAGGGTTTGGGGCATTTGACCTAAACAGCCAATCTGAGGATCCTTCTGGTGATTTAGGTGACCCAGCTTTGTCCGAGGCGGAACTATCATCAATAGTCACATCTTCACAAGCCGAGATGGGATCCAAGAGAATGCCCCAGCCCAGCCTATTCGAACTCCTCGAGGGTCAACCGGGGGAGGGTGCGCAGGGAACATCGCAATCTAATGTTCCGGCCCCACCACCTCAGCCCCAGAGCACCCAAACTAGGTCGTCCTCCACCAAGTCACAACCACAATCCCCCCGCCCCAAACTTCCTGCTCCTTCCCAACCAGCTCTGCCTTCTCGGCCAGAAGGCACTGATTCAAAGAGAAAGAGAAGCCCCAAGGGCAAGGAGGCCATGGATAGGGGAAAATCCCAACCTTCTAAGGAGAGGGAGGAAGCCCCTCGTACGAAACAACTGAAGATTGGGCACCAAAGCAAGGATAAAGAGACTGTGCCCCAATCTTCCCAAGGCAAGGGAAAGGGGATCGAGGCCCAATCCTTGCCAAGCGCCTGGCTTCCCGCTCCAATGCTCCACGGGGGTCCATTGCTAGAGACCGCGTCAATGAGGGACCTTGGAGATGGCGAGGGTGGTTATGTGGCAGACGCATTAGGGAGAGCCATGCTGCTTCCCACCGACATGGATGGGCTGAAGAAAATGAGGATGCAGGAGGTCTTCCTCAGTACGAAGAGGTACTTGGGCATGGTAAGGCTCTTGGAACCTAGAACTTTGTTAACTTCCACTCCCAGTTTGTTATTTACGATGTATTGATCTCCCTTGACAGGCTCTCCAAGCCACCTATAGGATGGAGGAAGAGGTGAACAACCAGAGTAAGGCGGCCGAGAATGAACGCTCCAAGCGCTTAGTGGCCACACGGACTCTCAAAACTTCTGAAGACGACCTCGCCAAGACCAAGACTGCCCTAACAGAGGCAATCCGAGAAAGGGACAGCGCCTCGGCGGGTTTAGCCAGCGCCCAAAAACAAGCTGAGGACCAAACAAATCGTCTGCGAGATGCCGAGGGTCAGCTGCAAATAGCTAAAGAGCTAGTTGAGGACTTAAATAAAAGACTGGCCACGGCAGAGCATAAAATAGGTGTGGCGAAGTATGCCCGTGACGAGGCCATAAGGGCCAAGCAGGAGGCTGAGTTTGCCAGGAACGAGACTGAGGCTGCAAAGGAAACGGCCGAGGATGATGGTTATAATGCGGGGGTAGCTGAAACCCAAGCCATCCTTAAAGCCCAGATTCCTGGAGTATGCAGGCTTTACTGCTCCCAGGTTTGGGAAGAGGCCTTGAAGCGGGCTGGGGTGAGTGCTTCATCTGACTTGTGGAAAGCGGAGAACATATTCTACCCTATAGCCATCCGTGAGGCCACCTCCACCAGCTCCGCAGCTGTGAGCGACCAACATGAGGAAGGGGTCATTCAACCGGAAACCGTACGGGTCGGCGCTTCTCCTGCGGAGCCGTTCAAAGAGGGAGAGCTTCAGGATGTGATAGAAGCATCTCAGCATATGGATCCCGAGGTACCCAAAGAGGTTGCTGAGCCCGTGCTTGACACTCAGATGCCTACCGCCGAGGAGCCAGCCACACTTGCCCAGCCCCTACAGACGACTCCCCTTGCTGTGGTCCTCAAGAGTACCGATACTGATCCTGCTCAACCTTCCCCAGGAGGGACTGTCCTCCAGGGCACTGGAGCTGATCCCGTTCCTCCTTCCCAGGACGTGGCCGTTGCAAAGTTAAAGAAGTAGAAACCCCGGCCAGTCTTCGTATTTGTTTTTAGTTTAACAATTTTAACTTGTTTCTTTTTAATTTTGAAAACTTTGTAACTTGCTAGCAGTTTGAACCTGTTGAACACGTATATGAAATTCTTTTCTTCCTTTTTTCTTTTGGTTACTGGTTAGTTGCCCTCGTTGATACTTACTATTTTTTATGAATTCTGCACTAATTATCTTGACATGTATGAATAGTTGTGCATGCGATACATTTAGAATCATATTTCAAAACATTAGCTTACCTGCACCTATAGAGCTTTGATCCCATGTTTGATCCTCATTCAATGGAGGTAGTCACGTGTGGTGTTAGGTCCTGCTTAGTATCTAGGTTTCTTTAAAGTAGTTGGTTTCCCCATAGGTTTGAGTTCGAGGACCATGCAATACCTTGGTTCTGTCCAAAACCCAATTTTGAGAAGTAGTTGGTTTCCCCATAGGTTTGAGTCCGAGGACCATGCAATACCTTGATTCTGTCCAAAACCCAATTTTGAGAAGTAGTTGGTTTCCCCATAGGCTTGAGTCCGAGGACCATACAATACCTTGGTTCTGTCCAAAACCCAATTTTGAGAAGTAATTGGTTTCCCCATAGGCTTGAGTCCGAGGACCATGCAATACCTTGGTTCTGTCCAAAACCCAATTTTCAGAAGTAGTTGGTTTCCCCATAGGCTTGAGTCCGAGGACCATGCAATACCTTGGTTCTGTCCAAAACCCAATTTTAAGAAGTAGTTGGTTTCCCCATAGGTTTGAGTCCGAGGACCATGCAATACCTTGGTTCTGTCCAAAACCCAATTTTGAGAAGTAGTTGGTTTCCCCATAGGTTTGAGTCCGAGGACCATGCAATACCTTGGTTCTGTCCAAAACCCAATTTTCAGAAGTAGTTGGTTTCCCCATAGGCTTGAGTCCGAGGACCATGCAATACCTTGGTTCTGTCCAAAACCCAATTTTGAGAAGTAGTTGGTTTCTCCATAGGTTTGAGTCCGAGGACCATGCAATACCTTGGTTCTGTCCAAAAGCCAATTTTAAGAAGTAATTGGGGCAATTAACCTCTCGGTTATGGCACGGGACCTTGGTTTACGGGGAATTAGCTCTTCTGCCAAGCCCCTAGAACCATCCGTGCTACTGATGCTACGAAGCGCAGCCCCTACTAAAGAAACATAGCCCCTGGTGGAACTTTATGCTAAAACGATACAATACAACCGGCTGTTTAGAAGTGACAAAGGGGATTGTTTCGACCAACCGCCTGAGCCAACGCACAAGCCCTCCCCACAGACGGCGCCAATTGTAAGGACACGATTTGGAACGACCCAAGAATGATACTGGGTTCGCACGTAAATAGGTCCTAACAATATCATTTATAGAGCGTGGGTTTGAAAGGCTAGGCCTTGATCACAAGTCGGTGGTTTTCCGGGGTGTTCATACATAAATAAAACGTGTACATACATAACTGAATCGTGCATGCTCTGGGAGTCTTTCTCCAAGAGGTGGGCTGGGAGGCTCTGGTTTTGGCCATTTTTCCCAGCCCCCCTAGAGGTGTGTTAACCTTCACATTATATAGCCTTTCTCGGTTGATCTTAGCCCTCCACTTGTTGGTCAGGCAGGTGCTAACTTCTGTACCCGTCCCATCGACGGTCCCATCTTGCTTTCTATTAGTCGCGACGATCGAAATCACCCTGACCAGGCGTCTTTTCTCATTAACACGGTCAGGACGCCGGTGAATTCATTAAATGCGGAGAGGTCGTATTTATCCTGAACCAGTTCCGCACCGTACCCCCAACGTGGGTCCCATTCTACTCGTATCTTCTTCTGGGGGCTTTTTGGGGATAGCCATCATTGAGACGTTGCTATTCTCCTTGAAGTCCTGTAGTGCCGAGGACAGGGTCATCCTCGGCTGTTCCACTAGACACACCGGCCTTTTCCCATTTGTCCTCGGCACATACCTTCCTCGGCATGGACCCTGAGCCCTAATAAAGTGTGGGCCGGATCATAAGCTCCCCGGCCCCACAGTTTGTATTAAGTGAATTCTAGTTAGCTCAACTGGTAAAGTCTTTGATGGTTGAATAAGAGATTTGAGGTTCGTTCTCTACCTACACTAGAAACCGATTTATGTCTTGATCTGATGATAAAAAGCTATCATTAGGAGCGGACGTCATAGGTTGAATTAATTTTACTGCTAAAAATTAATTTTACTCTATAGATGAATTGAAAACCTATTGATCTTCTAGTCCTTACTAGCCATTGAATTTTATTTTTTTTTTGAAGTCTTTATGTTGAACTAGATTATGCTAACAATGGTGAATTTTCACTTCAATGGTAGTCTTTTCATGATTTGTGAATTCTTTTGGATAAAGCTTGTTTACTTATTAACAAATAAATATCATCAATTCTAAAAAAAGATTCACTTGTCTTTCAAAAATCTAGAATTGAGAATAAGAAACTGTATTATATTATATGTTCACTAAGTCAATGATTTGATTCTTGTGGTTTAGATTCAAATATTGCAATACAAAAAAAAAAAAAAAAAAAAAAAAAAAAAAAAAAAAAAAAAAACCTAATCAATAATTATGCTCAATTTTAAAGTCATTTAAGTGATGGCTTAAATAAAAAGGGGTAAATAAACATCCAAATAATCCGTTAGGTGGAGTTAGACAATATGGTAGCATCCAAATTCTAAAGTCCCAAATAAGCCAATCACCAAAATGTTATATAAAATACATATTTAGGAAAAAATGCCCATACACTCCCTTATAACCTTTCAGCTATTGGCCAAAATACTTCCTGAATTTTTATATTGGCCAATTTACTCCATAAACTATATACAATTGCCAAATCAATATCTCTGTTAGTTTGGTATTAAAAAACTAATGATTAACTCAGGTGAGAGACAAGTGAGTTTTAAAATTTAGCACCGTGAGATAGAGAGGACGAGAAAGCTATGTTGGAGAAGCATGAGAAGTCTGGTAACTGTGACCCCAAGAAGAAGAAGAAACCAACATGTCTAGTTAGGTGGTGCAAGGAGATACTGCCCTTTTCGAATACAAGTACGTGCAAGACTTTCCAATTGAAGGTGTGCTTTAAGCATCGGTTCCTAGCTGACCACACGTGCAAAAAGGTGACAGCGGCTACTGTGGTGGAGGGGAAGGGAAGATGCAAGGAATGATAGGTTTTTGGCTGCTATGGCTTCGAGGAATGGAAGAGATTGTGGTAGCAAGAGTGGACATGGTTCTGCGTCTACTCCCAGTACATCTTCATCTGTTAAAGCATATTGAGATTGTGAATCATGAGAGCCTTGGGCATTTTGTTTTCCTTTAGTTTTAGAGTGTTACATGTGTTTTAGATTTAGTTTTACAATTCATTGTAGAAAAATTATTGATTTTTAAATCTCATGTGTCTCTCACATGAGTTAACCGTTAGTTTTTTAACACCAAACTGACAGAAATATTAATTTGACAATTATGTATAGTTTAGAGAGTAAATTGATCAATATAAAAGTTCAAGAGGTATTTTGGCCAGTAACTAAAAGTATAGGGGGTATATGGGTATTTTTCCCACATATTTATAATATATACAACCTTTGCATTTATTGTTAGTAGAGATTTTTTTTTTAATAGGATTTATTTTTGTTTTATAAATAAAAAATAATTTTTCTTATTTTTATTTGAAAAGGAAGCCACTGGCGACATATATGAACTAGGTGGTAACTTTAACTTGGTTGTTTCTATTAAAAAAAAAAAACTTTAACTTTTATATTAAAAAAAAAATTAAGAATCGGTTTTTAGGAAACTGGTTTTTAATTTTGGAGGAGCGAAGTGATTTTTTTTTTTTTTAAGTAATAAATATTTATTAATAAATTCCGGACAGTTTGAAACGTTTTTTTTTTTGGGACTTATTTTACTATAAATAATTAGAATAAATTTTTTTAAAAAGATTTACTTAAAAGTTAAAACTATGGTTAAAATAAGCTATACTTAAGCTTATCTGTCATGAATGTACCAAGGGCCAATGGGCCATCCACGTGAAACATGGACCTTCAAATAAGCGGCCTAAAGTCCAAAGAAGGGGAAACGCAAAAATTTCATTTTCGCAGACAAATAAATGACCCGCAGCATAAAGCCCAAGCCCTAGTCCAAATAGTAAGTACTACTTTCTATTTCATATATATATTTTTTTTGATGAACCCTTCTATTTCATTCATAACAATACTAATGCCATACATCTTTATTTCATTCAGAAGAGAATAAAAACACTAAACAGTATATCTTGAACTAAATCACACTCAATAATACAAGAGTTTCCTTTATCCGAATGACAAAATCTAAAATGTTTTTAGCATATTGAGTTAGATCACGAATTGCCTTGTAATTACCACGTGGAACATACATAAATTGCACATTTCTAAAATGTTTTTCTTCCTTTTGATTGAATGTAAATTGTAACTTTATGTAAAAAAAGGCGCTTGCAGAATTGTGAAATTAATCATGGCCATGACAACGATCACATTCCCGGGTGGAAAGTCCTTCAAATTTGTTCATGCGTTTTTATTTATAGCGCTTTTAGAGCACTTGAGAGACTAGCCCTGGGATTCATTTCAAGGTTCCGAGTTGGAGATGCTAACAACATCAGATCAGTATTATTCCTTATTCATACGAAAATGATTCCGCCTATTTGTTGGAATATGTTTATAGTGCGATGGCTGTATTAAAAAGAAAGGAGTATTGTACAAATCTTGGACTATATATATAAAAGATTATTAACCTTTCAAGCAGAAAATTGACTAGAAAACTTCCTAAAAAAAAGTTGACATTTGGGCTTAAGTTGGTTGTATTAAAATTTTATCTCCAACTCACGATATCACCTAACTTGACGTTTGGTTCTCAAAGTTGTAACTATGATCTAGCACCTTCTAAAAAAAAGTGTACACCTCCATTTCATAGAAAACATATAACATATCACATAAAATTTAGACTATTATATAAGTTTAGAATTGTAATATTTTTTTTCTTTCCAAATATAAATATAATTCCTATGTTATTGAAACTTTAATTTTAAGGTACTATTGTAAATATTTAAATTTTATTGCTTTTTTAGGGCCCATATATCTAATTTTTAATGCTTATTTTATTTATATTTTTTAGGTCAAAACTTTTTTTTTTGAGAAATAATTACAACATGTTGCTAATCTCGTAACTCGAACCCTTTCCTCCCTAGACTCCCAAGCACTTTGTGCATGGAGAGGTGTCAATTCAGTTACAACTTACAAGACCTTTGACATTTTTTAGGTCAAAACTAAAGAGTTGGTTCAAATAGAATAAAATTTTATAGGTTTTCAACACAAAAATTAAAAAGAATAAATTGAAATTTTGAGTCCAAAACTAAAAAGGTAATCTATTAAAAGAATCAATTTAAGGCCTAATTAGTCCAAAATGGACCGAAATGGCTTGAAAATGACCTGAATAGACCAAAGTGAAAATTAAGAATAAACCGAAATGGACCAAACGGACGGAATAGACAGAAGTGGATAGAATAGACCAAAATAGACCGAATATTCCAAAGTGGACCAACATGGATTGAAATGGAGCAAAGTGGACTGAAATATTATGCTGATGTGGCTTAACAAGAATGTAACAACAATAAATATTACACTTCAACTTTCAGATATTATATAGCTAGATATGTTTATTTGGTATTTAATAGTTGTTTCACATGCTTAGATTTGAATTGAATTGATGTATCTTTTGGCATTGTGAATTGAATTTATTTATCTTGATTTGTATAATTGTTATCACTTGTCATTGTATTCCTCATGGCATTGATAACATTTCTGCTATGTGCTTTCAAGATAGACAAGTTGAAGCTAATTCAGTTATATGGTTGTTCCTAGTTCATGCAACGGCTACTTGGGATCAGGATCAAATGTTGTAAATTAGGCTATTTCAATTGTAACTTAGGTTATGTTGTAATTTAGTTTACTTTTGTAACTGGTTTTGTCATGGATTGCCAAAAAATGAGATTATTATGTTTATGTATCTTTAGTGCTGGAAAACCATGTTAAATTACTTGGGTTAAATTGTAAGTCCTTAGGTATCTTAGTGGTGTACTTGAAGATCAAGGTGAAGATTCAAGAATAGCTCAAGGAGCTAGCTGGACTGCAATATCAGTAGTTCAATCAATCGAGACTTGGGGATATTGAGTTCTTCATTCATGCCCTTGATCGATTTGAAGCTTTGAATTTGTGCCCTACTTTTCCATAATATATAAGCAAACACTCAAGTCAACCAAAAATGGGTTTAGAGAGAGAGAGTCCTATGATGATATACACCTAGGTTTCCATCCCAAGAAAACCTCTCACCATCAAAATCAAAGAATTCTGACGGATTGTTGGCCAATACCAAATTCCCCCCCCCCCCCCCCCCCCACACCAAAAAAAAAAAAAAAAAGACTCGGCAAGGAGAAAAGAAAAATCAGGGGCTCAACGGCCATGTTTGGCTCACCTAAGGGAGTCTAAGTTCGATTTGTAGCAAGTGTCCTGCCCTTTACATGATTAAGAAGAAAACTATTGTAAATTAAAGGGAAAAAATTGTTAAATACACCAACTTTTAGTATGGTTTTCTTTTAAAACATAAATTTATCTGGAGCTTTCAAGTGTAATATAAAATTTCTTGTGGTATTATTTTGTATGGAAATATAACTTTAAATATGGACCAATGTGATTAGATGAGCTACTCATTATAGGAAAATTATTAGGTACTCTCGGATCGGTACCATAAATATGTAGTCCCCTTCTCTCACATGAATGGTAGGTCCTACCATGAATTTAATTAGTGGGACTCACTATTCATGTGAGATGAGGGAGTACACATTTATGGTACTCCGAGAATACACAATAATTTTCCCTCATTATATATTTTCACGAACATTTAACAGTGGACATATAAAAAAAAAAAAACACATAAAGGATGTTCCATATCTTAAGAGTGTTCCATATTTGAAATAATAATAATAATAAAACCATGGGAACACAAAGATTTCTCAGAGTACATGCTCACATGTCCACGAAACAAAGTCTAATTGTCTATGGAAGAGAAAATTAAGGGACTGGAATCCCATTTTCTCCTTGAATCAGTCAATTTCTAATTGTCTTTGGATAAATCAAAGTATACCTATCAACCTTCTATTAGGACTCCTAATTTAGGAGTAGAACCAAGATATAAATTCATTCCAAAAATATTCTTTCAAATCCAATATGTCATCTATGGCGGACTAAAATTCTTTCAAACCAATCACCCCATGGCCCGATCCAAGGTATATTAGGGCTCAAGACCAAGACACCAATTCCTAAAAAAAAAAAAAAAAAAAAAAAAAAAAAAAAAAAACCCAAGACAGCAATTCATTTATCAATTTTCACATTGGTATCTTGAATAGAAAGAGACCCATCATATTAGTTATATATATATATATATATATATATATTTATATACTCTCTCCGTCCCACTTTGTTTGTCCTTTATTCCATTTTGGGATGTCACAAAATATTGTCCTATTTCTAAAAATAAAAGTCTTTAATTTACTAATGTTCCTATTATACCCCTATTAATTTACTAATTCAATTTTTTGATAAATTTATTTAATGGTAGTTTTGGAAACTTATACATTTTTAAAAGATAGACAAGACAATAAATGGTGTTCCCTTAAAAAGTTTGACTTTTCAAATAGGACAAACAAAGTGGGACGGAGGGAGTATATGATGTTCTCACATGTTTAGGACAAAATGGCCTTATGTCCTTTTCACCCAAATTATATAGCCTTATGCTCCCCTTCCCAAACTAATTGGAAAAATGCCCCTCTTTTGTAACTCGATTTTGAAAAAATTGAGTTAAAAAAAAAATTCTGGAGCCCTATAATGACGTTTTTAAGAACCTATAGTGACGTTTTGTAACTTGATCTCCATGAAATCGAGTTATAGGCAATTGCCTATAACTCGATTTCATGGAGCTCGAGTTACAAAACGCCATTATAGGTTCTTAAAAACGTCATTATAGGTCCTTAAAAAGGTCACTATAGGACTTAGCTCGATTTTGAGAAAGTCGAGTTTCAAAAGAGGGGCATTTCCCTAATTAGTTTGGAAAGGGGGCATAAGACTATATAATTTAGGTGAAAAGGGCATAAGGCAAATTTGTCCCACATGTTTATATGAGCATAAATTATGTTAGAATTATGGTTAAATAATTAAATTTATCAATTTTCAAGAGTTTAAATTTTTAGGACCATTAATAAATTAATTGAAATCAAAAAGAGGTGTGATAATCCATTTAAAAAAAAAAAAAAAAAAAAAAAGCGAAGCAATAAGATAAATGCAAAGATGCAGCTAGTCATGGTCCTCTAATAGCGGTATTGAAAACAGAAAGTAGAGACAGAAAGAGAGGGAAAATGAAGGAAACCAGTGAGAAAATAAGATATCAGAGAGATTTGAGAGTGATTCTTGAGAGAAATTAATTAAATTGGATTAATGAGTAATTACACGATTACAATATATATAGACACATGAATTAAGCCTAAACTCAATGTAGTTATTATTTGTACACGTTGGAGAATCTGTCACAAAACCCTAACCGAACCCGCCAATCACTTTAACCAATAACTGGTGAAAACGTGGTTCATTACCATTATTTGATTGACTCTTTGTAATTGCCATGCTTTCCGCCGTTACCATTATTTCTTAACCTCTTGAAGTCCAGCCGAGCTTAGTACCAAAACTGTCTCCAATTGAGGCATAAGTTGATTGAATTTTTGAAAGATGAACAATTTTTTTTTAAAAATATTTTAATGATCAAATATGGAAAAAGATATTATAATATCTTTTGGAGAACCACGTTTGGAGAAAGATATTATGAATAAGGCAAATGGAAAAAGATATCACTTATTTGGAGAACACCCAACCAATACATGGGTTGGGCAGCTCAGTTGTGTGAGTGTGACAAGATAGAAAATTATAAAAAAGAAATAGAAGAAAATACTTATATCTGTAAGCATCACAAAATTGACCATTTGTTTATATGCAAAAATTTTCCAAATGAAGGCGTCATGTTGTTGCTATGCTTTCCGGGCGAAAATAGCCAAATAACACCTTTTCGCAAACTATATTGCTATCTATCACTGTTTCGAAAATATATAGGGATTTACCACTTTTTTAGTACTCAAGTTTGGTGAAATCAAGTTTTCCATAATACTTGAGAACCACGGAAAAATTTTGAAAATTTTTTAGAGTATATTTTTTCAAAGAACTCGAGTTTCACGGCAAACTCAAATTTCAAAAAAGTGGTAGATCCTTACATATTTATAAAACAGTGGTAGATTACTATTTTTTTTTGGCCAAATAGTGGTAGTGGGCCATATTTGCCATGCTTTCCCTTCTTTATCATTGTTTCTTATTAGAGATGACTAAGTCCAGCCGAGCTTATAAGGACTACCAAAATTTTATCTCCAAGTGGGGCTATGAATTGGTTGAATAGTACGTGAGAATTTTCAAGGTTGAATATAAATTAGCCGCGTAGGTTTGTCCACCTTGTTGTGGTCCTTGTGGATTGTGGAGTCAATATCAAGGGTGTGTTTAGATACTGCTTATTATTGAAAAACTGAAAATTGAAAACATTGTAACAAAATAATTTTTAAATGTGTGAATAGTACCGTAGGACTCAGTTTTGAAATTTTTTTTGGTGAAAAAAGTACTTGCGCGTCTCGTGAACAGTGTACGGGACCCACTGGAAAAGCATAATCCCACACCTGAAAACGTGAAACGCTCTACTCAAAAAAAAAAAAAAAAAAAAAAAAGAAGAAGAAGAAGAAGAAGAAGAAGAAAACTTGAAACACAGACGCAAGTGCTTTTCAGCACTATCCAAATGGATACTAAGGCTACGTTTGGATAGGACGTTTGCGTCTGCATTTTCCCTTTTTTTTTTTTTTTTTTTTTTTCACGCGTTTTTGAGCTTTTTGAGTGCTGCGGTTACTGTTCATGTACTGTTCAATGAACAGTAACCGCAAATTTTGACTTTTCCAATTTGTTTCGGCCAATCACAGCACATCGTGTACTGTTCACGGACCCACAAATTTCACTTTTCAGCAACTTTTTCATTAAAAATGGGTCCCACGATACTATTCACACATTTAAAAATTATTTTGCTACAGTGTTTTTCAGTTTTCAATTTCAGTTTTCAGTTTTCAGCTGTATCCAAACGGACCCTAAGGGTGTCCCTTTGCCAGGCACATGAGACGTGTGGAGCCCATGAGAGAGTGGTCTCCTGCCCCTAGTGAATGAGAGATTTTCGCCCAATTCCCTAATCAATAAGCAAATAGAAACGTCAAGTGCAGGTTAAAGTCATTGTGGCCGGTATGTGTTGCAACCACATGTATTTATTTGGCAAAAATGCAAGACTAACCCTCTAACTTTCAGTCTTTTTCATTTCAGTCCTCTAACTTTCAGTCTTGTTATTTCAGTCCTCTAACTTTTAATTTTTGTCAATACAGGACTCTATTAGAACTCAGTTAGGGGCTACCATTAATTGAGCTAAAATGACGTCGTTTTGGCTTTTTTTTTTTTATAAATAAATTTCGGAATTTAAAGAAAAAATAAAAATCCATAAAAAAAAAAAGGAAAAAAAAGAGAAAGAAACCTATTCAGAACTCCATCACCGAACTGAGCTCATTCTCGCGAAGCTGGATAGTGTACTTCTTTCTCACTTGGTGATTCTTTGCAATATCTGACAAATTATATACCATCTTAGAGCGCTTCAATTTCAGACATGTGCATAAAAAGTAAAAACTCTGAAATATTAAAAAAAAAAAAAATTTTCAAACAAAAATCAATTTATTAGCACATAATGTGTTACTGTAATGAAATAGTCTTGCACAGCTTAGACGAGGATTTTCTCATACTAATAAGAGTTAGTTACTGAAGCAATACAGTAATCAAGCAAGTACAACAAAGAATAAGCACAAACTAAAGTTATAGAAGATCCACCATATGAGAACCCATCTTCCTAATCACACAAACCCCATTAATCTCTCACAAACATCGAAATCAATCTAGCCATCGCTAACCCAAATTTGGGTGTAAATACTAATACCATATAATTAAAAAAATACATGCCTTCTTGGAGTTTGCTGAGATAGTTAGATTTGGCTTCGAAATAGCGCTGTAGCATTCGAATAACGGTTGAGGAAGACATTTGTGTGTGTTGCTTCTTCTTCTTCTGGTTTCTGACTCTCGCTATTGCTGAGTTCTCTAGTTTTTTTTTTTTTTTTCTTTAAATTCTGAAATTTATTTAAAAAAAGAAAGAAAAGAAAAGCCAAAATGATGTCGTTTTGGCTCAATTAACAACAGCCCCTAACTGAGTTCTAACGGAGTCTTGCATTGACAAAAATTGAAAGTTAGAAGACTAAAATGACAAAACTGAAAGTTAGAGGACTGAAATAAAAAAGACTAAAAGTTAGAGGATCAGTTTTACATTTTTACCTATCTATTTTTTCAAAAATCATATAGAAAATTTCATGATAAAATGTTAAAGTTATTATAAGTTTTAAAATTGACGTGGAAATGAATACTATTGGTAAATTTCAACTTATAAATGAATATTTAAAAAATATTTTTATAATCGGTGTCACATCAATTTTTAAATTCAATACAGTAAAACTTATAGAATATATGTAGTGCTTCTCAATTTTCATAACATGTGAAGGTGGTATATTTTGGTCAATGTAATAATATTTTTATCAAAATCGTGAATCACATCATGATTGTAATACATAAATTATTATCACCTCAACCATTATAAATTAAAATATAGACGAAATTGAAAGCTTGAGGTAATTTTGATTTTATCCCTTAAAATTTCAAATTTTGAATATATTCCCTAACTCGAAGTTTCAAAATTCAAATTCACTGTTCTTCCTCTAGATGACACAACATTCAACGTTTAACTTTTCTTCTTTTACAAACTACCCTTTTAATATAAAAAATTTATGTATATGTATACACTATACAAATAAACTATTAAAAACTATGAGATAACCAAATGGACACTAAATGTCAATTTCGTCCAATTTAGATTAAAGTGACTTAAAGGTAACAGTGGATTCATGAGCTTAATCTAGAGGAAGGATTAAGGGTCTGTTTGGATATAGTTTATTTTGCTGAAAACTGAAAAATGGTAGCAAAATAATTTTTAAATGTGTGAATAGTACCATGAGACCTATTTTTAATGAAAAAGTTGCTAAAAAGTGAGGTTTGTGGGTCTCGTGAATAGTGTACGGGACCCACTGACAATGCCATTTCAGACTAATGTATGGATGTTCAAAGTGCTAGGGGGTCCTGTGCAAACCAACTTCTGGTATAAAAAAAAAAAAAAAAGGAAACGTGAAAACTGAAAATGCAGACGTGAAAACGTTAAATCCAAACGCACTCTAAAAGATAACATTGAAAGAAAGTTTATTAAAAAAATATTTGGGAAATTTAATCAACAAAAATGAATATATAGTTAAATAAAAAATTAATGATCATACAATAGATAAATACAAATAAGAAATGTAATTGAGATGGGAATTAAATAAAAATTCTTTAAAAAAGGATTTGAAAGAAGATTTGAAAAATCCATAATATAATCTAGTTATACTCATGTAAGTTATATCTCAAACAACTACATGCGCATACAATTAAAAGATACAAAATTCTCTCAAAAAAGAAGAAGATATAAACAAAAATAATTAATATGTAATCATTATTCATATTTCCATAAAAAATTAAATCACTAACATATATAGGAAATTTAAACATGTCAATTGAATATTTAAAAATGAATTGAGAGTATAAATAAGGATTATTTGTCGTGTTATCTTTCATAAGAATAAGGGTTTTTTTTTTTTTTGGGTTTGTGAATGGGGCTCACATATGAGTCTCACAAATTAAAAAATGTATACATACAGTTAGGGGGTCGTTTGGTAACGTTGTTCTAATAACGCTGTTTGTATTTTATGAAATATATATGGGTGGAAAAGTGCGTAAAAATGTGTAATGTTATTTAAAAACTAAAAAGTGTTGTTTAAATTTCCATACCAAATGGCCGTTAAATACTTTTCAGTTTCCAGTGAATAGTAGGAATAGTTTTTGTAGGGACACAATTTTGGTTAACCCGGTCCTGAATTGTCAAGCCCTGGCTTAATGAGTCCCACACAATGAATTTTGTAGAGTATGGGCTGAAGGACTTGATTTCGGTTTGCTCAAACGGTTCGTTGCATGTTTCTCATGGATATAGAAGCGTGAATCAAGAAAATGGATGGGGAACTAGGAATTTTTATTCACAGTCCTTCCTCCTTACAATGAATTTCTCTCCCCTCTCTCTGGGGACCTCTTACATATTATATAGGCTCTCTCTTATTATCTGGGCCTTACACCTGTTGATCATCCAAACCCCCACTTGAGCACCTGTCCCATCAGACTCCCTTACCAGTTCCCTGTGAGTTGCAGTGACCAAGGTGGCACTGTTCAGGGGTCTTCTCCCCATTAATGCGGCCAGGAGGGTAGCTGGAATGCATTTAATGTGGTGGTTACAGCCTTTGATGGAATATTTGAATCTTCTCTCTTCTCACGTGTCTGGGGTGAGGGCTGCAGTAAACGAGATGCATCGTTGATCTGGATCTTGGAACGTCCGAGGAGGAATCACTCCTCGGACGTGTTTTCTTGGCCCCCCGCTGACTAGAACAGGGATTCTGGGCCGCTGCGTCTCCTCGGACGGGCCAAGGCCCAACCTACTTGTTACTCTGGGCCGGTTCCCACAATAGCCCCTCAAAACTCCGGGTTCGATCTCCCTCCGAGGAGAGGAAGCGGGGTTTTGACATTCATAAAGGGCGGAACGAATGAAACTCGATCCACATGTGCGGGCGGTTACTTTTAATGCGTTACAATTTTCGAGGCGCGGCCATTTACTCCAGACAACTTTATGTTTCCTTCATCCAACGGCCAGCGTTGTCCCTTGAATTTTTGAGCGGGAGGGATTGTTTCTCTCTCTCACCTACTATATAAAGCGCCAAACAGGTCCCTTTTTCCTTTTATTAGAACAGAGAACTCCAGAGAACTCCGGCGTCCAGAAGTCCACGAGCATCTCCATCCTTCAAATCTCCATAATCGTTTTCGCGAAGTCCCCTTTTGAGATTTTCGATCGCCTCGCCGGTCGTTTAGTGAAAAAATCCGTAAGTTGCGTTCGTTTTGTCGCTTCGAATTCCTCCTCGGATCTTACTTTTCTCCTCGGTCTTTATTTCCATTCCTCCAGTTTGGCCTATATGGGTAGATTCAAAGACCTAGTAGACACCCCGGCTGCCATGGAGGCTTTCAGGGCAAAATACCGCATCCCGCAGGGGGTGGCTTTGCGGTATTGTCCCACAGAAGGAGTATTGCTAGATAGAGATGTGGGCGAAGTGGTCATTCCGATGATTGCCTTTATAGAGGGAGGAATGACCCTCCCCATGCGTAGGATTACCCGGGACTACCTGTTACACCATAGGTTGACACCGCACCAATGTGCCCCAAACATGTTCAGGATACTAGGCTGCATAGATGCTTTAAACGAGCGGATAGGCCTAGGTCTGACTTGGCACGATGTGGTTCACCTGTACGAGTGCCACTTCGTCGAGAAAGGGGGGTATTACCTTAAATCTCGATTTGAGGCGGTTAGACCGATCTCCTGCCTCCCCATATCCAATAAGACCATGAAGGATGACTTCCTCATTGCTTCAGGAGAGTGGAGCGATGGTCTTCATTGCCCAACCCGGGCAGGAGCTCCAGGTGCGGCGCCTTTAGGGCCAGTCTTTTAGGGAGGGGGCTTAGCTCTTCGGACTCGCCCCCCCTTTTTTGCTTATGTCGTAAATCGTATTTTAATTTTAATCTCCTTTTTGGCTGTGTTGCAGATAAAGCGGTGCTTACTCCCAAGCTAAGTCACGTAAACGTTCAGGCCTTGAACTATCTTCTAAGGTCAGAAATCTATGTCACCGAGGACAAATAGTTACGCGCGTGTCATTTGATTTTGGGCCACCAACCACTGACCCGCTCTTTCCAACCCATTGGTCACGCGATAAGAGCCGGTAGCCCAAGGTTGGCCAGGATTGACGTATCCAAGCCCAAGTTCTTGGCAGCAAAGGACCTTAAGCCCGTTGTGTTACCTGGCGCTCGGATTCTTCCACCAGCCGTGCAACTGCCTCCGACAGCCAATCTTGACGTTGCTGCGCCAGTTGAAGAAGAGACCGAGTCCTCGCGTCTTTCTCTTGAGGAGGAAATAGACGAGTTCTATTTGGAAGAGGAGGTTCGTGAAGATCCTGAGGGAGAGCAAGATCGAAATTCTGCGATCGGAGCTCCAGTTATTATAACCTGTTCGGACAGCTCTTCAGACGAGGAGGTGGACAATATGGCTGGCAAGGGAAAAACCTTGCGAGAGTTGATGTCATCCCGAGGAAAGGGTCAATCTTCGAAGGTGCATTCGGAGTCGCAGGCCCAAGACCGCCCTCCGGTCGCTCCTCAGGCTCCTTCTGACCTTGGCTCTAAGGTCAATCCGGACCCAAAAAAGAAAAGGCCTGCTGACACCCCTGAGGAAGGCGAGGTGGTGCCCCGCCAGAGCAAGCAGCAGAAGACCACCCGGGGGCAGAAGGGCAAAGGGACTTCCTCCTTAGAGGGCCGAGAGGAAGACAACCGGGCCGAGGTGCATGTTCAACCACATACATGGAGCCCGAGGATGGAGCTAGATGGGGTTGCTATCCCTTATACTGCGTCGGTCCGGGAATACAACAGGGGCCGAGCAGGGTATATAGCTGATGTTTTGGAACAGCCGGTGCTCCTCCCCCGGGATATGGAGGCCTACAAGCGGTTCTCTTAGACCGAACTTTTTCTGTCCCTTAAAAGGGATCTGGCAATGGTAATCCGTTCTCCTACCTTTTCGTTAGATTATTGAACATTGTCGTGTTCTGAAATAATTTTTGCTTTGTTCGCAGATAACTCAACAAGTGTTTGTGGCTGAGGAGTTTTGCCGCAGCAACCGCAGCTTAGCTGATGCGGAGGTCCAGTCTCGGACAGAGGTGGAGAAACTTCTGGGTTCCCTCCAGCATGAGCATTCTGAACTTGTGGAGAAGTTTAAAAAAGAGGAGAAAGAGCGCCGAAGTGCTGAGGCCGGTTTGAAGACCGCTGAAGCCCAAGCGGAGGATCAACGCCAAAAGTTGTACGTGATCGAGACCAGTTTAGCCACTGAAAAACAAACAGTTCTGGATCTCAGGGCCACGTTACAAAAGGCTGAGGAAGAGGCCCGGCGGGCCAAAGAAGAGGCTCAGCTGCTGCGGGAGGCTGCCGAGGCTGAAAAGAAAGCTGCCTATCAGCTCGGGGCTGAAGAGACTGAAGCTAGGCTTTCCGAGGAGATTCCGGAGGTGTGTAGGGATTACTGCAGCATCTCATGGGCTCACGCCTTTGATGCCGCAGGAATTCCTGCAGATTCGGCACTAAGGTTGCCCGAGAAGGTTTTCTTTCCGTCGGAGATCCGAGAGAATCCTGACGGTGCTCCTGAAGCTCCTGAGCAGGTCCCGGCTATATCTGGTGTCATTCCTCTGCCTGATAAGGCCAAGGATTCTGCGAAGGCGTCCGTCCCCGAGGTTCCTCCTCCTCAACCAGAGCAGAAAGAGACTCCCCCTGCTATGGTCTAGATTTTAGGTTTTTGAGCATTGCCCACCTCTTTCCTCTTCTTTTTGTATGAGGGTTGTCTTGTTTTTGCTCATTTGTAAAGACCCCTCACTGTAATGATTTCGGAGGATTAACATAGAACATTTCCTTTGTTTCTTCTTTTTCCCTTTTTTTTTTTTTTGGATGTCTTCTGATATTATCCCTTTATTTATTGTTTACAATGATACGAATATATATAAGGACAAGAGAGATGGATATCGTTTAAAAACTTTTGATAATTGGGATAATTTGCATAAGTAGTAATCACCCTTAGTCCTGTGGTCCGAGGAGCCATGCGGGGCTTCGATAATTGCGTAAGTAATAATTTCCCCTAAGCCTGTGGTCCGAGGAGCCACGCAGGACTTAGGTTCTGTTTTAAAACCTTGAATAAATTGCCTAAGTAATAATTTCCCCTAAGCCTGTGTTCCGAGGAGCCATGCAGGACTTAGGTTCTGTTTAAAACCTGGAATAATTGCGTAAGTAATAATTTCCCCTAAGCCTGTGTTCCGAGGAGCCATGCAGGACTTAGGTTCTGTTTAAAACCTTGAATAATTGCGTGAGTAATAATTTCCCCTAAGCCTGTGGTCCGAGGAGCCATGCAGGACTTAGGTTCTGTTTAAAACCTTGAATAAATTGCCTAAGTAATAATTTCCCCTAAGCCTGTGGTCCGAGGAGCCATGCAGGACTTAGGTTCTGTTTAAAACCTGGAATAATTGCGTAAGTAATAATTTCCCCTAAGCCTGTGGTCCGAGGAGCCATGCAGGACTTAGGTTCTGTTTAAAACCTTGAATAATTGCGTGAGTAATAATTTCCCCTAAGCCTGTGGTCCGAGGAGCCATGCAGGACTTAGGTTCTGTTTAAAACCTTGAATAAATTGCCTAAGTAATAATTTCCCCTAAGCCTGTGGTCCGAGGAGCCATGCAGGACTTAGGTTCTGTTTAAAACCTTGAATAAATTGCCTAAGTAATAATTTCCCCTAAGCCTGTGGTCCGAGGAGCCATGCAGGACTTAGGTTCTGTTTAAAACCTTGAATAATTGCGTGAGTAATAATTTCCCCTAAGCCTGTGGTCCGAGGAGCCATGCAGGACTTAGGTTCTGTTTAAAACCTTGAATAATTGCGTGAGTAATAATTTCCCCTAAGCCTGTGGTCCGAGGAGCCCTGCAGGACTTAGGTTCTGTTTAAAACCTTGAATAAATTGCCTAAGTAATAATTTCCCCTAAGCCTGTGGTCCGAGAAGCCCTACAGGACTTAGGTTCTGTTTAAAACCTGGAATAATTGACATAGATCAGCGGGTACAGGATAATCATGGAACAAAGCATGGGCAAAGCCATTTTCATTAATAATAGTATCTCCTTAGATTGTTTACATTCCATGGTCGAGGTACAGTTTTTTCATCCAGATCTTCTAGATAATAAGCACCTATCCCGGCTACAGATGTGATGCGATACGGTCCTTCCCAATTGGGCCCCAGCTTGCCCCAAGAGGGATTTTTCGCGCTGCCGAGAATCTTTCTCATCACGAGATCACCCGGACCTAAAGGTCGCAGTTTGACGTTGGCGTCATATCCTTGTCTCAGCTTCTGATGATAATAGGCCATGTGGATTGTGGCTCTTTCCCTTCTATCCTCGGCTAAATCCAGACTTTTTCCCAGTGACTCATCGTTACTGTCCGGGGTAAAGGAGCTAGACCTCAGTGTGGGAAAGTTGTTCTCGATTGGGAGCACGGCCTCAGCCCCATAAGTCATCGAAAAAGGGGTTTCACCGGTTGATCGTCGCGGCGTTGTCCGATAGGTCCATAAGACGTGTGGGAGCTCCTCCACCCATCTCCCATTTGCCTCGTCCAGCCTTTTCTTTAGTCCGTTCACTATGACTTTGTTCACGGCCTCAACCTGTCCGTTTCCCTGGGGGTAGGCGGGAGTGGAGTATCGGTTAATGATCCCAAACTCACGGCAATACTCTCTAAAGTTCTTGCTGTCGAATTGGAGACCGTTGTCTGAAATGAGTGTGTGTGGGGTTCCGAAGCGGGTAATAATGTTCTTTCAGACGAATTTCTGGGCATCCACGTCCCTAATGTTGGCCAAAGGTTCAGCTTCCACCCATTTGGTGAAGTAGTCGGTTCCGACTATTAGGTATCGTTTGTTCCCCGCAGCTTTGGGGAAAGGACCGACAATATCAAGTCCCCACTAAGCGAACGGCCAAGGACTGGAGAGGGGGTTGAGGGTACCTCCGGGCTGATGGATATTTGGGGCGAATCTTTGGCACTGGTCACACTTCTTGACGTACTCTTGGGCCTCTCTTTGCATGTTTGGCCACCAGTATCCCTGGGTGAGTGCCCTGTGTGCTAGCGACCTCCCTCCGGTGTGACTTCCACAAATCCCCTCGTGTAACTCCTCGAGTAGAGATTCGGATTCTTCTGGATGTATGCAAAGTAGATATGGCCCGGAGTAGGAGCGCCGATATAGTTTGTGGTCCTCCGACAACCAGAACCGAGGAGCATTCCTCCGTATCTTCTCTGCCTCCAATTTTCCCTCGGGTAGGATGTCGCCTTGGAGGAAGTTTTTTATGGGATCCATCCAGCTGGGATTCTTTCTGATCTGATGGACCTGTGCCGGGTCTGTTGCAATGGGGCTCGCTTGGGCTAGATCCTCGACCAGGATCATTCGTGGCAGATCATGCACCGAGGACGTGGCGAGGGTGGCCAGCGAGTCTGCATGGGTGTTTGCATTCCGGGAGACGTGTGTCAGGTTGAAGGATTCAAAACTCGACTGCAGGCGTTTGACTCGTCCCAGATATTCTTGCATTCTTGCATCCCTAGCTTCCAGCTCGCCTGTCACTTGGCCAACAACCAACTTAGAGTCCGAGAACGCTTCTATAGCCCCTCCGCCCAATCTTCGAACCATCGTCATCCCTTGAAGCAAGGCTTCGTACTCGGCCTCATTGTTCGTAGCCGAGAACCCGAGTCTCAATGATTTCTCAATGGCAACACCGTCCGGCGATATCAAAACTATTCCAATTCCGGATCCTCTCTGATTGGCCGCGCCATCCACGTAGATCTTCCAATGCACGGTCCCCCCTGCTGAAATTGCACCAACCGATTTTCCATCCATGTCTTTCCTCTCGGTTATTATTTCTTCCGAGGGTTCAGCAAACTTCGCGACTAAGTCTGCTAGGACTTGACCTTTGATGGAGGATTGGGGCATATATTTAATATCAAAAGCCCCCAGAAGCGCACTCCACATGGCGATCCTTCCTGTGTAGTCGGCACTTCGAAGGACCGCTCGGAGGGGAAGCTGGGTTAAAACGATGACCGTGTGTGCCTGAAAGTAGTGAGGGAGCTTTCGTGTGGCGTGCACTATTGCCAGAATTGCTTTTTCCAAAGGTAAGTATCGCACCTCGGCCTCGTGTAATGATTTGCTCACGTAGTAAACCGGTCGTTGCACCCCGCTATCATCTCGTACCAATACCAGACTTACGACATGGGGAGCCACGGCCACATACGCAAATAATACCTCGTCTGCCTCAGGGCTGGACATGATGGGGGGCCGCGACAGGTATTCCTTAAGTTGCTGAAAGGCCCGAACACAGTCCTCCGACCATTCGAACCCTTTCCATTTATTGGTCAAGAGGTAGAAGGGCCGACATCGATCCGCAGATCGTGATATGAACCTATTTAACGCTGCGATCATGCCAGTGAGCTTCTGTACTTCTTTCGGATTCCGAGGAGCTTGTAGTCTGTTAATTGCTTTGATTTGATCAGGGCTTACTTCTATTCCCCTGTGGGTTACCATATACCCTAGGAACTTTCCCGACCCGACCCCGAATGAACACTTGGAGGCATTGAGTCGCAACTTGTGCTCCCTTAATATAGCAAAAATGACTTCAAGGTCTTTCACGTGCTCGGACACTATTTTACTTTTTACAACCATGTCGTCTATGTACACCTCAATGATTTTGTCTAGCTGTGGCTCGAACATCCAGGTCATCATTCTTTGGTAGGTTGACCCTGCGTTCTTCAGTCCGAACGGCATTACCTTATAATGATAGTTTCCGACGGGTGTCATGAAGGCCGTCTTCTCCTGATCTTCTAACGCAAGGGGTATCTGATGATAGCCCTGGAAGGCATCCAGGAAACTCATTCGAGGGTGTCCCACCGTCGCGTCCACCAACCGGTCAATTCGAGGTAAAGGAAATGGATCCTTCGGGCACGCCTTATTTAGGTCCGTGAAGTCCACGCAGACCCTCCACTTCCCCGTTTTCTTCCTTACCACCACCGTGTTTGCCAACCATTCGGGGTAAAAGACCTCCTTAATAGCCCCTGCTCTTTTCAGCTTTGCCACTTCGTCTCTTACAGCATTAGCATGTTCTTTTGAGGGGCGTCGAGGTGGTTGCTTCTTCGGAGTGGAAGAGGGATTAACATTCAGGTAGTGACAAATGAGGCTAGGATCAACCCCCGGGGCGTCGTAAGCGTCCCATGCAAACACATCGACATTTCTTCTGAGAAATCCGACCAATTCCTCTTTTTCTCGTAAAGGCAGCTCGGATCCGACCTGGAAAAACTGTTCCGGGTCGTCGTTGACGATGAACCTATCTAAGTTTTCACACCTTATCTCCTCGGCTGGCTCACCGTCCTGCCCTGCCGAGAGGGCTGGTTGCTATAAGTTCTCAGGGACCGAGGACTCAGCCTGGGACCGATGCAGAATGGCGGCCACCATACACTGCCTGGACACGGTTTGATCTCCACGAATCTCTTCTACCTGGCCCCTGGACGGGTATTTTACTTTTTGGTGAAGTGTGGAGGATACGGCTTCTAGGGCGTGGATCCATGGCCTGGCCACTATCGCTGTATAGGGTGAGTAAGCATCGACCACGATAAAATTTATTTCCACTACCTCCGATCCAGTCTGGACGGGCAGCTTGATTTGCCCCTTGGGCGTAACAGTCTTCCCTTCGAAGCTGATAAGGGGAGAGTCATAGGCTGTTAGATCCTCCGGCCTCAGGTTCAGCCCCTTGTATAGGTCGGGGTACATTATCTCTACTGCACTTCCTGTGTCTACTAACACCCTTTTCACGTCGAAACCTCCAATTCTCAACGTAACCACTAAGGCGTCGTCGTGAGGTTGGATGGTTCCTCTCTTATCTTCGTCCGAGAATCCCAGTATCAGAGAGCTTCCCTTTTTAGGCTTTTTAGGTTCCCTTCGCCCGCCCTCAGAGGGGAGCCGACCAACAGCTAAAACCCTGAAAGGGGGTGGCCCGGTTCTTCCTGGTGCGGCGAGGATGACATGTATCGTGCCGGTGGGGGGTCTCAACGAAGCGTCCTTTCGGGGCTCTGGCACTACTTGACCTGGGTGGCCGCTCGAGGGGTGCAGAAGATGACGTAACTTCCCTTCTCGGATCAACTGATCCAGGTGGCTCCACAGATTCCTGCAGTCCTCAGTAGTATGCCCATTGTCCTGATGATAGTGACAGTATAGGTTCTGGTTTCGTTTGGAAGGGTCTCCAGCCATCTTTCCCGGCCATCTGAAATAGGGCTCGTTCCTCACTTTATCCAGCACCTGTTGTACTGGCTCTCGGAATATGGCATTCACCGTTTGCGTGTTACTCTGTCCAGCCTGTCGCGAAAAATCTCTCCTCGGCTGGTTATGGTTATATCGTTCCGACTTGAAATCGCTTGCTTTGGGAAGAGTGATCTTTTCCTTTCCCTTTCCTTGCAACTGATCTTCCTCCGCTCTTTTGTATTTGTCGATCCTGTCCATCAACTGATGAACATTGGCAACTGGCTTGCCAGTGAGAGATTTTCTTAAGCCATGCTCGGTGGGGAGGCCGCTTTTGAATGTGCTGATAGCAACATCATCATGGTTATTATCTAACTCGTTATACACCTCCCAATATCTGTCCGAATATGCTTTCAGGGTCTCCCCCTCGTGCATGGACAGGGACAATAGCGAACTCAGGGGTCGAGGGACCCTGGTGTTTGTAATAAAGCGGGAGCAGAAGGCCTGAGTGAGCTGCTTGTATGAGCCTATGGAATTTGTCTTCAGGCCATTGAACCATCTCATCGCCATTGATCCCAAGCTGGAGGGGAAGACTTTGCACATTAGGGCTTCATTTTGTGAGTAGATAGCCATTTTCTGATTAAACTGACTCACGTGCTCTACAAGGTCCGCTCGGCCGTTATAGATGGCGAACACTGGTTGGTTGAAGCGTCGAGGCATCTTAGCCCCTTCGATCCTATGCATGAAGGGTGACCTTGAAATCTGGTCCAGCGCCCTATTCATAGCATCATTTCCCGAACCCTTGCTGGATGGGCTTTCATGTTTCCGCACAGGGCGCGGTTCCCTCTCGTAAGAAAAGGTTTCGCTCGGGGGGGTCCTTGACCTCTGTCGATAACTCGCATCCTCCCCATTAGAGGACTCGTCTGAGCCAGAGGGAGGTCGTTTTCGTGTCACACGCCTTAACTCCCTTTTCAGGTCAGCTATCTCTCGCTGCATGGCCTGATGACTGTTTCGCCTCTGGGATACGTGACTGCCTATCTGGGTGTGACTCTGGCTTGTCTGGGCAGGATGCACGCTTCCCTCACGATTCCCCCTGCCGTCTTGGTTGGCAAGGTTATCTAGCCTCTGAGACTCGATGGGTTGTGTTTGTTGAGAGTTACCCTGGTGAGGGTTTTCCTGGTGTGGGCCTGGTTCTGTCATGCTCGACCGTCGTGCTAACTGATACCCTAGTCCTCCCCACAGACGGCGCCAATTGTAGGGACACGATTTTGGTTAACCCGGTCCTAAATTGTCAAGCCCTGGCTTAATGAGTCCCACACAATGAATTTTGTAGAGTATGGGCTGAAGGACTTGATTTCGGTTTGCTCAAACGGTTCGTTGCATGTTTCTCATGGATATAGAAGCGTGAATCAAGAAAATGGATAGGGAACTAGGAATTTTTATTCACAGTCCTTCCTCCTTACAATGAATTTCTCTCCCCTCTCTCTGGGGACCTCTTACATATTATATAGGCTCTCTCTTATTATCTGGGCCTTACACCTGTTGATCATCCAAACCCCCACTTGAGCACCTGTCCCATCAGACTCCCTTACCAGTTCCCTGTGAGTTGCAGTGACCAAGGTGGCACTGTTCAGGGGTCTTCTCCCTATTAATGCGGCCAGGAGGGTAGCTGGAATGCATTTAATGTGGTGGTTACAGCCTTTGATGGAATATTTGAATCTTCTCTCTTCTCACGTGTCTGGGGTGAGGGCTGCAGTAAACGAGATGCATCGTTGATCTGGATCTTGGAACGTCCGAGGAGGAATCACTCCTCGGACGTGTTTTCTTGGCCCCCCGCTGACTAGAACAGGGATTCTGGGCCGCTGCGTCTCCTCGGAAAGCCTGATCCTCGGACGGGCCAAGGCCCAACCTACTTGTTACTCTGGGCCGGTTCCCACAGTTTTAATCCTGCTTGAATTTTCAGCTTCTAGAAACTTTTTCATTCCTTCTTCAAGGGGTTTCCTCATTATTTCTCGAGATTGCATCACCTCACCAGATAAGCGATGAGCAGATTTTGAAGAGAATTGCGTCACCTGATACACGTATTTCTTCCTATTCACACTGACCATTGGGTCAAGTACACATAGGTAGAATCATTAATTACTGTGTTCTATCATTATGTATGTTAAATGAAGAGTAGATGGTGGTTGTGAAAGTGGTGGTGAGTAAAGGGCACAACCACCATCTACTCTTCATTTAGCATATTCTATCACTCTATGAATTCTGTCAAGGTGAACAGTAGCTCGTAGAAACTTAAATAGTCGGTCTACATTCGAATACATTCAATTTCACACTATGTTTACGTGTCAGCTTATAATTGATTTTAAAAAAAAAAATGACTCTGTTGGCCACATTTGAATCAAATTGGTTCGTCAATTGCGTCCATCTGATTGTGAGAATCAATCATAAAAATTAATGTCTTAACAAATTAGTTTTTGGCTTGCCTTATTTGTTTGATGTTAATGAATTGATCATGATCAGATGGCCTCCGTTGGTCAACTGATCCCACTCAAACCCAATTATAAAAGATCCTATCTGAAGTACATGAATAGGATTGAAACAGTGGAAGAGTTTTCTCACTGTGGGCTGCAAATTTGAAATGAGTTCGATTGTATTAAATGTTTCTAGTCCATGGTACGATTTATTGGTAGACTTTCAAAGCTAACTTTGACACAGATTTACTTTGAAGTTTGATCTTTTTAATTTATTCAATCTCGTGATAATCAATTCCAACGTAAATGATACTTGTCAGTTGTCAGTTGTCATGACAAATTTTCCTCTGAGAAACTAATATGTAAAAGGGGCAGCTCTACACTTTGTTCAGGAGTTCAAATGAACCCCAGACTTCCAAAAATTTATATACTTTGAAGTTTGATCTTTTTAATTTATTCAATCCCGTGATAATCAGTTCTTACATAAATGATACTTGTTAGTTGTCACTTGTCATGACAGATTTTCTTTTGAGAAACTTATCTATATAAAAGGGGTGGCTCTACCCTTTGTTCAGGGGTTCAAATGAACCCTTGACTTCCAAAAATATATATACTTTGAAGTTTGATCTTTTTAATTTAATCAATCTCGTGATAATCAGTTCTTACGTAGATGATACTTGTCAGTTGTCACTTGTCATGACAAATTTTCTTTTGAGAAACTTATCTGTAAAAGGGGCGGCTCTACCCTTTGTTCAGGGGTTCAAATGAACCCGTGACTTCCAAAAATATATATACTTTGAAGTTTGATCTTTTTAATTTATTCAATCCCATGATAATTAGTTCTTATGTAAATAATACTTGTCAGTTGTCACTTGTCATGAAAGATTTTCTTTTGAGAAACTTATCTGTAAAAGGGGTGACTCTACCCTTTGTTCAGGGGTTCAAATGAACCCCTGGCTTCCAAAAATATATATACTTTGAAGTTTGATCTTTTTAATTTATTCAATCCCATGATAATTAGTTCTTATGTAAATAATACTTGTCAGTTGTCACTCATCATGACAAATTTTCTTTTGAGAAACTTATCTGTAAAAGGGGCGACTCTACCCTTTGTTCAGGGGTTCAAATGAACCCCTGACTTCCAAAAATTTATATACTTTGAAGTTTGATCTTTAAAATTTATTCAATCTCATGATAATCAGTTTTTACGTAAATGATAGTTGTCAGTTGTCACTTGTCATGACAGATTTTCTTTTGAGAAACTTATCTATAAAAGGGGCGGCTCTACCCTTTGTTCAGGTTCAAATGAACCCATGACTTCCAAATATATATATATACTTTGAAGTTTGATCTTTTTAATTTATTCAATCTCGTGATAATCAGTTCTTACGTAAATGATACTTGTCAGTTGTCACTTGTCATGACAAATTTTCTTTTGAGAAACTTATCTGTAAAAGGGGCGGCTCTACCCTTTGTTCAGGGGTTCAAATGAAACCTTGACTTCCAAAAATATATATACTTTGATGTTTGATCTTTTTAATTTATTCAATCTCATGGTAATTAGTTCTTACGTAAATAATACTTGTCAGTTGTCACTCGTCATGAAAGATTTTCTTTTGAGAAACTTATCTGTAAAAGGGGCGGCTCTACCCTTTGTTCAGGGGTTCAAATGAAACCCTGACTTCCAAAAATATATATACTTTGAAGTTTGATCTTTTTAATTTATTCAATCCCATGATAATCAGTTCTTACGTAAATGATACCTGTCAGTTGTCACTCGTCATGAAAGATTTTCTTTTGAGAAACTTATCTGTAAAAAGGGCGACTCTACCCTTTGTTCAGGGGTTCAAATGAACCCCTGACTTCCAAAAATATATATACTTTGAAGTTTGATTTTTTTAATTTATTCAATCCCATGATAATCAATTCTTACGTAAATAATACTTGTTAGTTGTCACTCGTCATGACAAATTTTCTTTTGAGAAACTTATCTGTAAAAGGGGCGACTGACTTCCAAAAATATATATACTTTGAAGTTTGATCTTTTTAATTTATTCAATCCCGTGATAATCAGTTCTTTCATAAATGATACTTGTCATGGCAGATTTTCTTTTGAGAAACTTATCTGTAAAAGGGGCGACTCTAGCCTTTGTCCAGGGGTTGAAATGAACCCCTGACTTCCAAAAATATATATACTTTGAAGTTTGATCTTTTTAATTTATTCAATCCCATGATAATCAATTCTTACGTAAATGATACTTGTTAGTTGTCACTTGTCATGACAGATTTTTGTTTGAGAAATTTATTTGTAAAAGAGGCGACTCTACCCTTTGTTCAAGGGTTCAAATGAACCCCTGACTTCCAAATATATATATATATATATATATATATATATATATATATATATATATATATATATATATATATATATATATATATATATATATATTTATTTATTTATTTATAATATATTTTGTTTTAGTTTAATATTTTAATTTATTCTTAAAAATATTTTTGCACACCTTAACTTAAATTTTATACACACTTACTACAAGTATTTACAACCCTAAGAGTACGAGCAAGTGTTTGTGAACTGTAAGTATCACTCTTTATTACTATAAATTTGTATTATATGTGTGTGAGTGTGTCTAATATTAATGGTGTGCATTACTTTTTTTATTTTTTTATTTTTTTATAATGTTATTTGTGTGAATAATGATATGTGTGGATTTTTGTGTATACAGTATAAATTTAATATAACTTTATATAATTTAATAATTAGGAAATAGAAAGAGTTTATTACATGTGTGTGTATTGTTATCATGTTATAATAATTTTTTTTATAACCTCAGTCTTCAACTACAAAGGTTAGGCCCTTTTGTAGTTGTATTCTGGTTATGTAATATATTATAAACTCAGTTTAAAACACTATTATTATTTTCATGTGTGTTCTAATAAGTAGTACTGTTTACTAAAAAAAAAATGTTATAATAACTTTTTGTTATAAAGTCAGAACAATTCAAAAAGAAAAATTGTAAAGTTAGTTATTGTTCAAGCATTTAATTGGTTAAGTAGATACGTAGTGTATTATTATATATATATATATATATATATATATATATATATATATATATATATATATATGAATGAGTGTGGTTGTGTGCGTCAATAATTAATACAGAACCAATGAGTTAAGTTTATTCATTTAGTTTAAAATATTTTTATAAAAATAGTGACAAATTAATAGATAATAACAACTAAATAAAAATGAAAATGTTAGACAAACTTAACAAAATAAAATGGTCATAGCTACCCATATTGGCAATAAATACACATTTTTTTAAAAACTTGTAAAAGGAAATTGTAAAACTTCATTTTTTTTTTTTTTGTCGATAACTTGATATATTCAATTCTCTTTTTATTAAATTTTTTTTTTTTTAATTTAAGTTTCTTAATGGCCTCCCTAAAAAAATTCCTAGAGTCGCAGTAAATGATTGACAAATAATGACTTAATCGATCTTCATATTTTCCAAATATATTAAATGAGTTATGTTACAACAATAAATTATTTACAACATTTTTACAAACTGTTGTTATGGCTAGCTTCTTATTAGTTTTCAAATTTACCACTAACATCATTTTTTTATTTAATAATAATCACTTATCATATCAACAATTTGTAAACATTTTTGTAAAAAAAATTTGTATCACTAGCATCACTCATAAAAAATTCATATTTTTAAGGGATAAAATAATGCAATTTATTATATAAAACTAAATAATTTTGAAAATTACCGCTTGCGATTATTTACAATAAATTATTAAACTAAATAAAACAAGAGAAACAAAAATCTGAATTATAGTGTTTGGGAGTTTAGAAAAACAAAAGAATGAAAATGAAAAAAATAGGGATAAAATCGGTATTTCACTTTCACTTTATTACTTTACGCAATTGAGAGGAATGCTTAAAAGGGAATGAAATGGAATAAATATTCCGCATTCTATTCTTTCAAAGTTTCCATTCATTCCTAATGAACTGCCAAAGAAAAGCATAGATAGAATTCTTTTTTTTTTCCCCTTTCTTGAAATGACCAATGTATTATAATAAAAAACAAAAACAAATGATGACCAATATGTTCTCAAAATTCCAACGATCCCAAAATTTATTTTTATTTTATATTACAAATATCTCATAATTGATCACACAAGAGTTTCTTTTAGTCTTTAAAATTGAAAAAGTATTTTAAAATCTCACTCTTTTTTTTTTTTTTTTTTTTTTTTTTTTTTTTAATTTTGTATATTAACCAAAACTTTCTTTAGTTGGTAATTGCACCCTAGCTAGGCTCCACCACTGAATTGTAGGCATCCATGCTTGCCGAGCCTTTTACCATTCACAAAAATGAACTAAAAAGTACTTAAAAAAAAAAAAAAATACATGAAAAAGATTAAAGTTAAGCTCTATATTAGTCTGAAATTATATTCTCCAACCTACTAGATGACGGTTTATAAAACTATTAATGTATATTATTTAAAAGGCCTACAATATTTATTTTTTAAAAAATCATATGACTTACACTATATTTGAATAAATTTTTTATTTGTCACATAAAGAGTTGGTGGAAGATAGCACCAAACTGATTTAGAGGTAATGATATATTTTAAATGTTTTCTTTTGCTTATTGCGGTTACTTATATAAATATGGGTCCAGTTACATACATTAACAAATCCGTTTTAAAATTTTTTTTATCGGGAGTTAAAAAAGCTCTTAAAACTTTTCAATTCTTAAAATTTTTTTCAAAAATGGTATATTGTTGTGTGCTCTTAGAGTAAACATTAGTAAAATCCTATAAATACATAGTTGATGCTTAGAATTCTGAGAACCTAAAAAACCCAAAACTCTGCATTGCACGTTTTTCTACTGTAGCTTGTAAGCTTGGTTGCATCTCGATCTTGATTTCAATTGTTATTTTCAGTGGCATGTCAATGATTATGGACAGAATATCCCTTAGACTTCTCCGTGCATTTTTATTGGTTTTACTGCACTTGAATCCAGCCCTTGGATTTATTTCAGGGGTTGGAGATGCTAATGTCAGGTGCATAGAGAGGGAGAGACAAGCCCTCCTTGAGTTCAAAAAAGGCCTTGTTGATGACTATGATATACTCTCTTCATGGGGGAGCCAAGATCAAAAGAAGAATTGTTGCAAGTGGAAAGGAGTTCATTGCAGCAAGCACACAGGTCACGTACTGGAGCTTGATCTTTGGGGTGATTCAGAAAAAACACAACCTTTGAGAGGTAAGCTTAGTTCTTCACTGCTTGAATTGCATCATTTGAGCTCTTTGGACCTCAGTTACAATGATTTCAATATGAGCCAAATCCCAGAGTTTCTTGGTTCTTTCAATAACTTAAAGCACCTCTATCTCTTAGAGGTTGAGTTTGGTGGGACTATTCCGTATGAACTTGGAAACCTTTTGCACTTGGAATCTATTGATCTCAGTGCAAATAACTTCAATAATGTTGCAAACCTTCAATCGCTCTCTCATTTGTCTTCTTTGAAAGAGCTTGTACTAAATTCAATAAATCTCAGTGAAGCCTATGATTGGGCAGACGTTGTTAATTGTCTTCCTTATTTAACATCTTTGAGCTTGAGTTCATGTGATCTTCCTCCAATCGCTCCCTCAACTCATACCCATTTCAACTATTCGAAATCTCTTACTTCTGTTGCTCTCTCTCATAATCATCAAAACTCCTCAATATTCGAATGGTTGCTCAACTTTAATACCAGCCTTGTTGAAATTGACCTCTCCTCCAATCAGTTAAAAGGTTCAATTCCAGATGCCCTTGGCAAAATGAATTCTCTTGAAAGTCTCAATTTCGACAAAAACCAACTTGAAGGTAGCATACCAAAATCTTTTGGAAACATATGCACTCTAAGTTCATTGTCCTATCAAACAATAGGCTCAGTGGACAACTTGTCAAGTTTATCAATATCTTGTCTGGGTGTGCAAAAAACTCACTGGAAATGTTGGATTTATCATTGAATCAAATTACGGGATTGTTGCCTGATTTTTCAACATTTTCATCGTTAAAACAAATATATGTTGGGACCAACAATATAACTGGCACCGTACCCAAAGGAATTGGAAACCTTCATCAGCTGGAGGTCTTTGATGTTTCTAACAATTCTATGCATGGTGTGGTCACTGAAGTCTATCTGTCAAACCTGTCCAACTTGTGGTTTTTAGACTTGTCACGTAATTCCTTGGCTTTACAATTGAACAAGGAATGGGTTCCACCTTTTCAATTGCGAGTCATGTACTTGTCATCCTGCAAGCTAGGACCTAGATTTCCAAGCTGGCTCCAAACTCAGTGGAACATTTCTATCCTAGATATCTCCGATACTAGAATTTCGGATAAGATTCCTAAGTGGTTTGTGGAGCTGCCTCCAACTTTACAGTATTTACATGTGGGTTATAACCAATTGGAGGGTCAATTGTCACCTTTTGTTTTCCCACCTAAAATGACATTTTTGAGCATAACCGAAAATCTTTTCTCAGGGACCATTTCTTTTGTTTGTAAAATCATGGGTGGGGTTTTGAATTTCCTAGACCTCTCCAGGAACCTTTTGTCAGGAGAAATCCCCGATTGTTTGCATTGGCATAAGCTAGTCATTCTAGATTTGTCTTGCAACAATTTCTCTGGGAAAATTCTAACTTCTTTGGGTTCATTGTCTTAGCTCCAAACGCTGAGTTTGAACAATAATAGCTTCTCTGGAGATTTACCTTTGTCTATGAAAAATTGTAGCTTATTGAAATTTGTAGACTTGGAAAACAATGGATTCTCTGGACAAGTACTAGCTTGGATTGGGGAGGGTCTGTTAGTGTTAAATATTCTTATATTAAGTTCCAATAAGCTCAGTGGAAGCATACCATTTGAGCTATGTTGGTTGAAATATTTACGAATATTGGACCTCTCTCTAAATGATATATCTGGGAATATACCACAATGCTTTAACAATTTCACTGCCATGGCTCAAAAGAGAGATTTTTTTAGTGGCATAATTGGTAGTAATTATACTAAGTCATATGCTTATGATATCGAAGATGTAGAAGAATTTGTTAATGCTGTAACAATTGTAATGAAAGGAAGGGAGTTGAATTATGGAAAATATCTTGGACTCTTAAAGATCATTAACCTTGCACACAACAATTTGACAGGGAAACTTCCAAGTGAAATCTCGAGTCTTTTGGACTTGGTGGTATTGAACATATCAAAAAACAATTTAATTGGAGAAATCCCGCAAATGATTGGTCAATTGAAGCAATTGCAATCACTTGATATGTCAAGTAATCGATTTTCAGATAAAATCCCATCTAGCATGTCAGAGTTAAACTTTTTGAGCTACCTCAATTTGTCTTTCAACAATTTGTCTGGGAGAATTCCTTCAGGTACTCAACTACAAAGCTTTGATGCTAATGATTTTATTGGAAACTGGGCACTTTGTGGGCTTCCACTTCCACAGAAGTGCTTAGGTGAAGAAACTGATCATGATGGCAATGGGGATAATGAAGATGATGGAGGCGAATTTGAGAAATGGTTTTATGTTGGAGCAGGAGTTGGATTTGTTGCAAGCTTTGGGGGAATTTGCGCACCTTTGTTGTTAAAGAGTTCCTGGAGAGATGAGTATTTCTTGTTATTGGATAACATAAAGGACTGGCTCTATTCAACAAAATTGGTGATGTAGATGGCAAGATTGTGGAGGAAGTTTCCAAGCCATGGGTGACACTTTCACAATATAGGTTAGCAAGGTAAAGATTTTATATATTGGAAATCATGACTTGATTTCAATGGATTTTAAGAGTATGTATAAGAATTTGTAGAATAGTGTGCATTGGCATTTTCTCTTTATATATCTCCTTTCAATAAAGGGTGCATTAGATATTGACAGAGCTTTAGCCTAAAAGAGAAAAAAGGTTTAAAGGAAAATTCTATATTGTTTAGAACATTTCGTAAACTATAATTGTCATGTTCCTTATTATTCAAATAAAATAATTTAGTCAAAACACAAAACTCATCCTCTAAGTTTCATTACTTTTCATTTCTATCTTTTAATTTTAATTTTAATATTTTTTTTAAAAGTTGAATTTATTCAACTATGTGTTGGTTTTATTTCATGCCAAATTTGTTTGTAATTTAACATTTAGAAACCTTGTATTTAGGTTAGAATAATGTAAGGGTTGTGTGTGAGAGAGTTTGAAGAATTGATCAAGTGTGTGCATTAAGAGGTAACTCGCGACTAGATCTCGCGACTGACTCGTGAGTGGTGACTTGCCAGAATCTAGCACACTTGTGGAGCATGCAGGAAGTTGAAGGGTCAGGATAGTTGGATCACTACAAGACAAAAAGTACAATCTAGCCTTTCTGTTAACTGGCGACTGGAACTCGTGACTCATCCCAATCACAGAGTGACTCACCAGTGCACCCTATTTTGCTAAAAACTGACTTTTCAAATTCCATCCCATACCTTACTATAAATAACCTTATACTCACGAAATGTAGAGAGTTTCTAGAGAGAATTTTGAGAGAGAAACCCTAGAGAAAAACAAGATTGATTCATCCACAATTTTATACATTTGATTATCTAAATTTCTCTACTCTCACCCTCTCCATTATTATACTCATGAGAGGATCTTAAGCTAAATCCTTACCTCACCAAATTCAGAGTAGTGAGAAGGTTCTCGGTGTTTGGGAAGCAGTTCAAGAGAGAACCAATTCATATTGGTTAATGCAATGGGCTAATTGTAAGATCTGGTAAGTTAGAGAAGACACGATTAGGCGTAACCTTGTTGGAGTAAGTAGCTTGGAGGATTTAGGTGCATCAGGTAGATTAGGCTTGGAGGATCTATTGCTATTCGTGTATCCCAACTAATTTTCTAGTGAATCATTTTATCTCTTAGAGGGCAGCGAAGAGGTTTTTCGCTGAGTTCTTCGGTTTTTTTTTTGATAACACGTGTCAGTGTTATCTTGTGTTTACTTCTCTCTATCCCTTACTCTTTACTTTTAATTACTGCTAAGTTGTGATTAAAATATGGCTTTGAGTAGTTTGCATATTTGTGTATTGCTTATATTTCATATTCCGCACATACATTGTTTGAATATAAGCTTGTATTGGATAATTTGTTTTTGGGGGGTCTAAACATTCACATGTGTTTTATACACTAAGTGAGTTTTCATTTTTAATTAAAAAAGCCCTAGAAATTAAAAAAAAAAAAACCTAAAACATGTCATCCCTAACCGAATCTAAATAATAAAACAAACCTCCAACCACAAAAAATAATCCTTAAACCAATAGTTTGAGAGAAATTAAGAGATTGAGAGATAGAGAGGGGAAACTTACCCAACCAACTATTGCCCAGAGCTTTCGAGTACTCGTTGGAGCCACCGAAAATACCTCATGAAGCTGTTGATCTTGATCTTCTCTCTCTCTCTCTCTCTCCGCCACTGAAAACACTATTATGTAAGTTCAATCTCTTTTTTTCTCTCTCAAACCATTGGGTCAGGGACTTGCTTTTATTGGTGGGTTCTCTCTCTCTCTCTCTCTCTCTCTCTCTCTCTCTCTCTCTCTCTCTCTCTCTCTCTCTCTCTCTCTCTCTCTCTCTCTCTCGATTCAGTTAGGGAAGACATCATTAAGGTTTTCTTTTTGATTTCTAGGTTTTTTATTTTTATTTTTTATAATTAAGAATAAAATAATAAAATAATGCCAGAGTGTCGTTGTTTTGGTGGTCTTAACAGTAGCAGTGGATAGTAACTTAACGAAGAACTGAATTGAAGAGTTTTGAAATTTTGAGGATTGAAATAAACGAATGAAAATTTAGAAGACTGAAATGAAAAATAGTGAAATTTAGATGGCAAGTTTTGCATTTTGGCAAAAATTAGTATAATGTGCTTTAAAACTATACACATGTTTAGTAACTAAATTGATTTTTTTTTTTTTTAAAGAACCTTTTAGACATGAAAAGTGACAAAATAATAAGAGTTGCATCTTAGAATTGTGATACTAATTTTTTGAGATACTAATTGTCGCTATATTATTTTATAAATACTTATCTTCACAGTTGAGTTCAAATAATTCAATTAATGGTCTATAATTAATTTAATATTTTTATCGGATAAATTTACGTAATTAAAACACAAAATTTGACCCAAGTTTTAAATAAATCATAAATTTCAAAATTGTAGTGCGAGTTATTGACGATCTAAGAATTTTTTTTTTTTTTTTTTTGGGGGTACATAATGCAAACATAGAAAAGGCCATAAGAGTATTAGGTTAATGTATTACAAAAGTCTGGGTGAACCCAATAATGGTGGATTGGAAAATTAGAAGCTGGAGAAGCTAAATTGTATAATGGTCTCAGAAGGTCGATGTCGGTTAGGGCCGGAGGCGGGATTTATACAGTAAATAAATTTTAAGTGTCTATGTTTACACGTATAAATGGGCTATGCTTTTGACGGTTTAAAGTTACAAATAATTTTTTTTTTTTTTTAGTTAATTTTTATATGAAAGTGGAAAGCTATTTAGTATTTATATTCATTTATATAACATCAAAATTTTATTAGTGGTAAGTTGTATGTAACAATTATTTAAATTAGTTTGTAACCTCATGCATATGCATGAATATATTTAAAAATATATAATAAAATGCATAACATAATTCCTATATATATAATTTAAATACTATTGATAGTCATTTTTATATTTTGTTAACTCTTTAAAAAAATTTTAAGGATATTATTAGGTATAAAATGTAAATTGCCTTAATAACTCACTTGGATGAATATCTATAATGTGGTCCTACATTTGATTCTAAAATTAAGAAATAAAACTTTTTAAGAATAGATAATTTATGACACATGGCGCAAAATTGGAAGTCTAACTTGAAATTCTAATTTGAGTTAAAAAATAGATTAATTTGAATTCTAATTTATAGATTAATTGGATATTCGTAGATTCTTAAAAAATATATATATATATTTACACATAAAATTTAGGGTAAAACTTAAGTCCAGTGCAACTTGAAAACACATTTTCAGTAAACATGTCATTTTGTATACTATGCACACGGTGTGTAATTATTATTACTCATCTCTAAAATTGCATATCAGATATCATATGACACTGGATATACTTAAACTAACTGCATGGAAAATTTCATTTTGCATGAAGTAACTCTATCATAAAATGCGTCTCTATATGGATTTCTTTTATCTTGGTGTCAATATTGCGGGTTGCTGCACTTGCCACTTGTAGATACAGGTGCCAGGACCATTCTGTAACCTCTGTGCAGGTCTGGTCTGTTAGTCTGTAAGCTTTGTTTTATCGATTTTTATCTCAGCGCCATTTTTACGGGCTATGTATTAATGCAAATTTCCAAAAAGATCGTGTATTCATGTGTAACTGGAGTTTAGTTAATGTATAACGAATCCTATCCTGGTCTATTTTGTTTTATCTTGATCGTGTGGCTCCCCTCTCTTGGCGGCAGCATTTTGACATAGTTGAATGGACATGCATGTCAGTTTCAAAAATCTCTTAAGAGTATGCTTTTCTTTGACATGAGCAGCAGTTGCACGTGAAAATTACTAGTGCTTTTCTCTACGAATAAATTCATATCGTCTGCATGGCATGAGAGACGTTTTTTTTTATCAATTTTTATATATTTTTTTATCATCTTCTTTATTCTCAGCCTCATCTTTATCACTTTCTCATTTGATTTTTTGAGATATACTTGCAGTACAGGAAATTAGGTCTTTGCAAAGGCCCAAAATACTGGGGAAAAAAAAAAAAAAAAAAACCCTACAAAAATTGTTTTGAAATATTTTAAAGGATAATTTGGAACCAAAGGTTAAATTTTGATGACCAAATGCAGTTTAGCCAAAAAAAAAAAAACGCAGCTAAAGACCCTTATAAACACGGCTATAGACCTCCCCTATATTGCAATGCTCTAAAGGCACTGCTATAGGTCAGGTTTTGTAGCGACGTTTGTCAAAAACACTACTTAAAAACAGGCTCAAGCCACTGTTTTTAAGTAGTGTAATAACTTACCATGGGTTTTAGGTAACTTAATTAGTAAAATTACTGATAGTTGAATAAAAGATCTGGGGTTTAATTCTTGCCTATACTAAAAATTAATTGATATCTTGATTTGATGATAAATAGTGCTTAAAAGTAGACGTCATAGGCTGAAACTCTATATATATATATATATATATATATATATATATATATATATATATATATATATATAAATCATAACTTACGACACCTTGATCTCAATTTGGCCAATCTCAACGGGCCATTTCCACAACTTGGAAACCTTTCACACTCGTAGTACCTTGATCTTGGGGGGACTAATTTGATCTTGGTTATTGACTCATTGGCTACAACTAAGTATTCAGCTAAACTTTGTCCAAAATAAATTCCACATGACAAATATTTTTTATCTCATTTTTTGACAAAGTTTGGCTACAAACTAGTTTGTAGCTAATAACTACACTTCCACTCAATATTTTTTTTATTAAATGTAAATTTTGACAAATCTATAATTTGATTACATTTTCTTCCTATATCATCCACACTTGCAAAAATTTTAGAAAATCAAAGACCAAAAGATATGCATCAATCAAATATTTAAATTTCAATTTTTTGTTATTATAAAATTATACATAAAAAATAAGTATGAATAATATTTGATTGATACAAAATTTGACATGCATGTTAAGAACATAAAGAACATATAATTTAACATTTAAAATTTTTCAAAACATGTAACCATATTAATGTTTTAGTGGGAATTGCAGTCATTGACTACAAACTTTGTCCCTTATTTTCAATGTTATAGCCAAACACAAGAAAACAAACAAACTTTTAAAAATAAGTCTTTTTAAAATTTAAAAAAAAAAAAAAAAAAAAAAAGCTCAACAAAACGTGTTATGCTTGTTTCCAACATCATTCGTCAACATCATTCGTAATTCGCAGTCTGAAGAATATGTCTATACTGTATATTGCGATTGACTATTCAGCGCAACCTGTTCATGTTATAACTACCCACTAGTGGTCAAGTTGATCGTAGAATTGATTTGTTTAATTTTATTTTGTACAAGATGAGTTAAGCTTTTGCTTGTTCAAATTTGATATATATAGTTTTAGTTAATTTTAGTTTTAGCTTGTTCAAATTTGATATTTTTTTAAAGCAATTATGAAATTGTTCACAAATTACTTGATTAACTTATCATTTTCTTATATACAATATATAACAAACGTCATGGCGTATTTTTTTTTTCTTTCTTTTTATACCTTCACAAACATATGTTATTGTAGGAGACAAAAATTTGTCAAGCCAATTACAAAATGCCACATCAAAAATTTAGTGACAAATTCTAGATTAATATGTCATTAAATTAATTAAATCAAATGATGATATATGTCATCTAAATTGATATTACATTGGCATATTGAAATTTGCCATGTGTCACTTGGTCCACAAGATAAAGATAAATCCCTTATTCAAAGTTTATGGATGATTATCTTTATTAAAATAAATAAAATAAAATAAAGATAAATTTTATATTTAAAATTGATGGATAATTATCTTTATTAAAATAAATAAATTAAATAGAGATAATTATTTATCTTTGTTGATTATTATCTTTATCAAAATAGATAAATAGAGATAATTATCTTTAAGAAGAATTTAGGCCAATCAAGAGTCTACTACATATTTTCAAGTATATCAATTCAAAGTGGAGCTTATCCTCTGAAACCATTATAAATAGAGGATATCTCCTCTCATTTTCAACATCAAGTTTTTCAAGAAGTCAAAACTCTGGAGAAATTCTATCTCTAAAGCATCAAAGAATTTTAGCCTAAAATCCAAGAATCTTCGAAGAACTTGAAAAACATTCGAAAGACTTGAAGAACATTTAAAAGGTTTGAAGAACAACAAATCTCTAACAAGCTCAAAGCCAGATATTTGTTGTGAAGACCGTTCGACCCATCCTTCCAACCAAAGTCAAGAGAATTTCTTGTTCAAGTCAAATTCAAAGAAGATAGAATTAGCGGAGTACTTTTTGTAAAAGAGTCAAAACATAGACTGTACTCAATACTTGATTAATACAAAATTATATTTGTCGAATACATTTTTCAATTTGTCAATTTGTTTGATTTTCTACTATTGAGAAATTTTGTGTTTACTGTTAGTATTAATAACTAAATTATAGTTGCAATTGTGTAATTTGTGTTAATTAGATATGTATGAGAACTTTAGTTTATGGACTTATAAAATTATATTTACCAAATCATGTATATCTATAAAAATAATTATATTTTTACTATGAAATAGACTTTTTGTATTGTCAATACCATATAATGATAATTTAATATCTTATTACAAACTAATACAATTCAATCTCAAATTTGTAGAAATATATTTTAACAACATAAATATATAAACATACAATATTATAAATTACAAATTATACCCTCTAACTGTTAATATTATTTTCATTTGCATCCCAAAAGTTTCAATTTTTTCCATTTACTTAAATGTGTTTTGAAGATATATAGTCCTTCTGTCCACCGTCCAACCATATCATTAAACCTAAGAAGCAATGTAGTTTTTCTTTGATTTAAAATCTAAATTGAATCTATGTTTAGCTTTCACTTTAATCATATACTTCAAAAAAACTTTCCTCAAAAAAAAAAAAAAAAAACTTCAAAACAAGAATTATTTATTAGTATTATCATTATCAGAAATTAGCAGAGAAAAGAAAGAAAAATATAAGAAAGAGTAACTATTTACGGAAGAAGAGAAATATAACTAACTTATATTTCTAAGCAATTTTTGCAGTTCTGAAATATAGAAAAATATATTTCAAATATAGAAAAATTAATTTAAGAGAAGCCTATCTAATACATATTTCAAATATATTAATTACTTATACTAGTTTGGGAACACCCAATGGATAATTGGGTTTGCCAGTTGCGTTGGGTTAAGGGTTGAATAATTGAATGACAAAGTAGAAAATATTAAGAAAAACAGTAGAAGAAAATACTTATGACTGTTTGATCGATGTAACATGTTCGCATTTCACAATTGAACTTAAGTCTTTTATGCCTCTTGCAAACGCAGATTATATGGTGAAACTGTGAAAGTCTTCTAGTCATTGCATGTCCAGTGTCTGCCATCAAGACTTGATGATAGACTTCCGGTGAGAAGTCGACATGTTATATAAGAGTCCAAAATGCGTCGAGACATTAGACCAGGTCAAAGTCATTAGTGGCCAGTGTTTTTATTAATTATTGCAATCAGATCCATTGTTTCTCAGAAACATTAGTCTAGGTTAAAGTCATTAATTAGTACATTAGACCAGGTCAAAGCCATTAGTGGCCAGTGTTTTTATTAATTATTGCATTCAGATCCATTGTTTCTTAGAAACATTTATCTAGGTCAAAGTCATTAGTGGCGTGTGTGCATTTTAAGTTGAATAATGTCATATCCACAACATTTTTATAACAATTTTAGAATTTAGGTGTCAACTTGTTCTATTGGTTATAATCTAAACTCATCGCTGAAATTACTTTTTGTTCACTAGTAATGGTCATTAACAACTTTCCACTCAGAATTTGATGTAAAAATAATATTGTAAATGTAGTCTTTTTCTTTCAAGTTTGCAAATAGATAGTGTACGACAAATTTCTCTCAGCTCCTTTAACAAAAACACAAGAATGCTTTGTACATTGCAATTTGCAATAGGGACAGAGCTAGAATTTAGAGTTATGGGGGGCGGGTCTGCTTCTAACCATGGCAGCTTTGGCCTTCGGCTCTGCTATTTTGCTTCGTCATTGAAGTTTTTTGTTTTTTGTTTTTTGTTTTTTTTATATAATAATTTTGGTGTCTTTAATACATTCAGAGTAAGGATAAAATTATTTTGTTTAAAAATTTTTAAAGGGTTAGGTTGTTTGTTTTATGCAAAATTGGTTGATTGGGCTTAATGTTTTTTAAATTTGCTACTTGTAATTTTTGTTAGGTTGTTTGTTTTATAAACCACTAATGTAATGAGTAGTTATTAGTAAGTAAAAAAAATGATGTAAGTGATGGGTCTAGATACAAACTAATAAGAATTTGCTAACCAAATAGTTTGTACAAACTGTTGTAAATTTTTTTTGTCAATGTAGCATTACTCTTAAAAGAATCAATGATATTGTTAAGGGGGGCAAAGTGTAATTTTATTAAACAAAATTATTAAAATTAATGTCTATATATATATATATACACTAGTATTTTTTTTATTTAAAAAATTAGGGGGGACCACTGCCCCCCAAAGTCCAATAATATCTCCGTCCATGATTTGCAAATACAATGTAAACATATAAAGTTACAAATAAATATATCTTCTTAATTATGAAGTATAAAACTACACAAAAAATTTTCATTCTTTTTATTTTTAATAATAAAGGTATAATAGTAATTACACTTTATCCTTCTACCTTTCCATCCTTTCTAGTCTCTACTAAACACACATGATTAAAAACACTCATATTTTCTAGCCTCTCACTTTTCTTTCTTAACATTTTATATCCTCCTACATTTTCATACTCCCAAACAACCATGGGACATTGTTTTATGTGAAATGCAACTCTAAATATGGTCATCACAAGTTATTACATGAGCATTTCACTATTTATTTTAAAGGATATTTAATAGTCTACTCATAAAAAAAATCACCTAAAGGTTAAGTGGTACAATAATGGAAAGATTTGAATTGTGGCTATTTCTTTGAAAATATCAGTAGATATCAATTGACTCAATTGAGTTAAACGACTCTTGGCTCACCCAAAATTTTAAGGGTGTTTCAATTTTATTTTTTATTTATAAAAAAATGGAGGTACAAAGAATCTCAAAACACGTTGTCTAATAATTTGTGGAGTGCATGGGTTGGTTGGAGGAATTTTTTCAACCCAACCCGACCTTTTTGAATGGAAAAAATTAAAATCCCTACTCAACCTAATCCATCACATGTGTAGAACTTAACCCGACCCAACCCACAATTGTCTAGTTGGGTTGGGTTAGTTTAATTGCATTTATATGTTTCATGTCTTGTAGAAATTTGAACTTTCATAAACTATTCAAGCACCTTTTTTTTTTTTCCATAAATTATTATAATTCACATAATATGCTTAAATTATATTCCAAATTCATCAAAATTAATTCTCAAGATTCAAAAGTTAATCAAACTAAAAAAAAGTTAAAATAAGGATAATAATATAAATAAACTAATATACATATAGTGGGTCGGATTGGGTTCGATTGGTTGGGAAAACTAATAATCTAAATCCAACCCAACCTAAGACTCAAATTAGAATTACAACCCAACCAACAAAAGCCAATCCAAATAGTTGGGTTTTGTTGAGTTGATGGGTTGAATGAGAACCACTATATGGAGGATTTGGTAAAGGATAAGGAAAATATACGCCTTGAGAAAGGGGCCATTGGAATTCCATTTTCTCCCATCATCAGTCAATATGTCTTTTAGTTAAATGAAAGTGGATCTATCTAGCATCTATTAGGAGTAAGACCAAGACATATAATGCCATTCCGAAAGGAATTTTCAAATCCAATAATTAAGTCAAATATGGCAGTACCAAAATTTCATTGGCTTATACTGCTATAGAAAAAGTAGCTCCAGATTTATTTTTCTCTATCCCAATATGTAACTATTGAAAAGATTATTTATGTAGAATTTTAACCCCATAACTCTTTTAATGAGCCATATGATTTGAGCCAACAAGTGAACATCTCTATACATTCTGAGCAAGCCCAACTGTCCACCCTCCGTTGATTTGGTGCATGCCTCCTCGCCAGCCTTCAATTTGGCAATCTTAACCAAGGCAGAGGTCTTTTCCACCATGTCGTACAAAATCACCTTCGTCTTCCGTGTGTGAGAGTGGCGTGGGTGATTTGGCCGTTGAGTGAAGGGTGAAGAGGGAGGATCGGTAGAGTGAGGAAAGTCAAGACACAGACGGGCTGAGTATTTTGGAGAATAGGAGAGGTCTAGAGGGTTAAAAAAATGAAGTGTCAAATAGAATTATTTCTTTATCAATCCAAAGTCAAGCTGCATGTTTTTAAATTCAAATTGGAATAATGGGTCAATTTGACTTTGACACTTTTTTATTGGTAGAGATTTTGAGGCATTAGACAGAATCGTTAACCTGACTGTTTAGCAAGATAGTAACAGAGATTGTGTTTTGATTCTCCAATGGGTTCGTTTCTCAAAAAAAAAAAAAGATTCTCCAATGGTTGTCACAGCACTTGGAATTCAACTTTTAATAATTGTTGTAGGTCATGACTCATGACCAAATTCATACCTTTAACGAATTAAGGATGGTTTCCAAAGTGCTTATATTTCAGCCAATGGATCGGCTACAGAATCGCAATTCGCAACCCCTTCTAGGCCAAGTGTGGGAAACCAGGAGGTTTTGAACATCCTCCACAAGCTGCACCATATATCAAATGAACTATGAAATTCAACAAGTATGCCAAGAGGATGCCTTATTTCTTAATTGCTGAGTGGGTGGGTCCTTTATAATGTGCTAAATCTCTAGCATTTTTTATCCCAAAAAAAAAAAAAAAATGTCTAGCGTAAATATCATAGGTTAATTATTTTTATAAGCTGATGGTCCTAAATAGACATAGACAAATATATCCACTATAGCTATCAATATGATTGAATCTAGATTTAAAGTATATGGGATTATTTATTAATACTTATTAAATGGAAGTTAAATTACAAATTACACATCTAACTTTGACTTAATTTTTAATTCGGTTCTTTAAGTTTTGCTCTTTATCATTTTAGTCCTTTAACTTTCATTTGTTTTCATTGTATTCCTTCCATCCAATCCACATTGATCGATATTAAACCAACAGTTCCACAGACCACAATTCACACTAGTTAATAGAGTGACCCACAAGACTATAATTTTTTCTTTTTGAGGAGACACAAGACCTTAATTTTCCACGTCATGGGCCAAAGACTATTTGAAACATTTTACTCGGTTAAAGTCTTTTCTAAGATAATGAAAGCTAAGAAGCTAAAGAACCCATAAAATACGCTAACACTAAGGATTAGAATTATGTTGTGGCTGATAATCATGGTTATGGTCTCCCGTTGGGTTGAACCAATTAGAAATTAATTCATTACAAAAAATTGTTGGAAGAAGAATCAGATTAGTGTTAGTTTCCTCCCTTCAAAGAAAGTATATTGTGTCTGGCTCACCATAGATATCTTATTAAAACACTAATTTGAAACTTACCAGGATAATTAACACGATTTCTCCTAGTTCAATCTAGCATGAAACATGGGTTTCAATTAGCTCAAATGGTAAAGTCTCTGATGGTTGAATAAGAGATCTAGAGTTCAATCCCTGTCTACATCAAAAACTGATTAGTGTCTTGGTCTAATGATAAAGAGTTATCATTAGGAGCAGACGTCATATGTTGAAATTCTCAAAAAAAGAAAAAAATCTAGCATGAATCTTTAGCAGATAGTTATATAGTCCAAAAGTCATGATAGTTAATAGCTGGACCATGATGCCATTATTTTCCAAGTCTAAATTGAATTTCTGAACACTAACCAAAGACTCATTCAATATAATTAAAATTAAAGTCTTCTAACAGAATCGCATCTTTTGAAGTCTATTGGATAATTCCGTAGTTATAACAAATGGGAGGGCTTTGAATCATGGAGATACTAGAAGGTGTCAACTAAATGAGCTATAAAAATCTTGGCACAGGTTTTGAAGTATATTCTCCCATAACACAGGTTTTCAAGTTTGAATGAATTTAGAGAATCAATGACTTGAAAAGAGTAGTTGTATATCATCAAAGAATTATATGGCTCAAAAGTCATGCTAGTTGATAGTGGGACCAAATGGCCATTACTTTCCAAGTCTAAATTTATTTCACAAACACCAATCAAAGACTTATTGCAACATTATCAGGATTAAAGTCTTCTCTAATAGTACCACATGTTTTGAAGGGTATTTTTTTTTTTTTTTAATTCAATAGTTATATAGAAGAGGGAAGATTGAAAACTGATTAGTGTCTTGGTCTAATGATAAAGAGTTATCATTAGGAGCAGACGTCATATGTTGAAATTCTCAAAAAAAGAAAAAAATCTAGCATGAATCTTTAGCAGATAGTTATATAGTCCAAAAGTCATGATAGTTAATAACTGGACATGATGCCATTATTTTCCAAGTCTAAATTGAATTTCTGAACACTAACCAAAGACTCATTCAATATAATTAAAATTAAAGTCTTCTAACAGAATCACATCTTTTGAAGTCTATTGGATAATTCCGTAGTTATAACAAATGGGAGGGCTTTGAATCATGGAGATACTAGAAGGTGTCAACTAAATGAGCTATAAAAATCTTGGCACAGGTTTTGAAGTATATTCTCCCATAACACAGGTTTTCAAGTTTGAATGAATTTAGAGAATCAATGACTTGAAAAGAGTAGTTGTATATCATCAAAGAATTATATGGCTCAAAAGTCACGCTAGTTGATACTGGGACCAAATGGCCATTACTTTCCAAGTCTAAATTTATTTCACAAACACCAATCAAAGACTTATTGCAACATTATCAGGATTAAAGTCTTCTCTAATAGTACCACATGTTTTGAAGGGTATTTTTTTTTTTTTTTTTTAATTCAATAGTTATACAGAAGAGGGAAGATTGAAAACTGATTAGTGTCTTGGTCTAATGATAAAGAGTTATCATTAGGAGCAGACGTCATATGTTGAAATTCTCAAAAAAAGAAAAAAATCTAGCATGAATCTTTAGCAGATAGTTATATAGTCCAAAAGTCATGATAGTTAATAACTGGACCATGATGCCATTATTTTCCAAGTCTAAATTGAATTTCTGAACACTAACCAAAGACTCATTCAATATAATTAAAATTAAAGTCTTCTAACAGAATCACATCTTTTGAAGTCTATTGGATAATTCCGTAGTTATAACAAATGGGAGGGCTTTGAATCATGGAGATACTAGAAGGTGTCAACTAAATGAGCTATAAAAATCTTGGCACAGGTTTTGAAGTATATTCTCCCAAAACACAGGTTTTCAAGTTTGAATGAATTTAGAGAATCAATGACTTGAAAAAAGTAGTTGTATATCATCAAAGAATTATATGGCTCAAAAGTCACGCTAGTTGATACTGGGACCAAGTGGCCATTACTTTCCAAGTCTAAATTTATTTCACAAACACCAATCAAAGACTTATTGCAACATTATCAGGATTAAAGTCTTCTCTAATAGTACCACATGTTTTGAAGGGTATTTTTTTTTTTTTTTTTTTAATTCAATAGTTATACAGAAGAGGGAAGATTGAAATCTTTGATGTCTCCGTTTCTAGTTATATCCAAAAGAGTTGACTAGTCCTTGTAAATATAATTTTATAATAACTCAATGTTTATAACTTATTCTAAAATTATAAACATTAATTAAATAAATCCATTACTTTACAATTTAAAATATATATATTAGAATTTGAAACTAAGTATAGAAATAGATACTTCTCTCTCAAAAAAGCATAGAAATAGGTCATCAAATTAATTTATCCTCCTCTCATTCTTCTCCTGTCAATTGCTACATTTCCTTTTGTCTAAATTAATTTATCCTCCTCTCATTCCTTTATCCTCCTCTCATACTTCTCTCTCAATTGACTCCAGCTCCTCCGTCTCACTCCGCTCCTCTACCACGCGTCCTCTTTTATTTTCTTCCTGAAAAAATCTAATACAACGAACTATTACTGTGTTACAGTACTTTTTGTCACAACTATGATGTGACAGAGTATGGATTGTAAAAAGAAAATAGTAAATTTATGTACAAATAATAGACAACCACTCACAATCTACCACATCAAAATTATAACAAAAAGTCGTGACCCCAACTTAACAAAAACTGACCAAGTCACCCTCCATTAATTTTTAAAGTTAAGGATTTGACAAGAGTGTGTGAAACCTAGGAATTCCTGAATTTGACAATACTGATGCCATACGCTACCTCTCCAAAATAGATTATTAAATAACCACATCGATGAATGGCTAGTAAACTATAAACACCCCGTGCAACCAATTATATAACAATATCCATACAACCCAAAGCTCAGATGCACACCAAGTCACCAACGTGAAACTCATGTTAAACCAACCGAGTAAACTTCATTCCAACTGACCAAGAATAAAAGAGAGATGTAGAAGTGAGAAGCCTTTTATAGAATAGACGTTACTCGAATCAAGTTATCGGCTCATTTAGTCAAGAAGATGGGCATAGTCGGGTGCCAATCAGCCGTTGCTATAGCAGCAGTGTGTGGAAGAGTTCTCAACCCATTTCATTGACCACGAACCTGAGCCAAGTTAAACAAACGGTAAATTAAATTAGAATAATCAATATGGCTGAAATCAGCATTTGTAATTCTGGTCAATATATTGATCAGGGTCAATAGTAATTCAACTCTGATTGCCGTAGATTAAAAAACAAAAGAAAACCACTCACATTGTGTTAAGAAACAACATGGGACACTAGGATCATAACACATTGTGTATTTTATTTTATGGAAATGGTTTATGAGATTAGTTCTGTATTTTTCATTGATATGGCTTTGCCATATTTTTATTTAAAAAGAAAAAATCATTGATCTGTTTCAATCTTAATGTCCGTTTGGCAAAGATTATTTTTATCAACTTATTTTACTATTCAACTTATTTTTGCTATTATTCATGGGTACTTCTACTACCCTTTTTGGTACTATTCACGAGTCTCACTATACTATTTCAGCTAACTTTTATCTTTATCTACCGTACTTTCAGTAAAATATTTTCAATTTCAGCAAAATAAGCGGATCCCAAACAGACCCTTTATGTTTTTTTTCCCAAGAAGTATTAGTGATTATTTTATTTTCATTTTTCAAATTGCATATAAGGTGCATGGCGGTACTGAAGGCTATAAGTGTTGTTTTATCGCCTCTCTCTGCAGCAATAAACCAAATTAATTAGAAAGAGATCAGTGTGTAATTTGAATTTTACAAATGTTTGACAGTTCGAGTGATCCCATCCTGGAACTATTTGTAATGTTACCCTAATTGTTTGTGACTTCGTTGATCATCGGTGGTTATTAGCCGTGTGGGGTCCTTTTCTTCTGGCATCCTAAGTCTTAACTCTTAATAATATTATTGAATGTGGCTCCTTTTTGGGGTAGAAGATATATGGTCAGCGGAAATTTTAGACTAATTTTAGTGAAGAATGTTTTACGCTTTAAACATTTATTTATGGGTCCTAGTAATTGCTGTCTTTTGAACATTTGCTAGTAATTTTTTTTTTTTTTTAATTTAATACTTCTTTCATGAGAAATATAGCAGCATTTTTTTTCCCATAAAAATAGTTTTTAAAAATATTTCTTTTCCCAATCGCATGCAGTTTTGGTGTTGGCGTATGAGTGTATTCCCTTATCTCATCCCCCTTCCCCTATATATGTGTGTGTTTCTCAAATTAAAAAAAAATTAAAAAAATTAAAAAAATTAAATTAAAAAATAAAAAACATCCATTGTTACGTTCCTTTAAAAAAAAACATTCATCGTCAAACCAGTTACAAATAAGAAAATTTAAACATTCATTTGTTAATTAACTGGTTAAAGTCTGCTAATCACGTTCATTGTTACATCAATTTAAAATTTTCATATAGTAAAACTTATAATATCTTTAACATACCAAATATATCACCACAAATATTTTATCTCATTTTCAAGGTAACAGCAACCAACAAACTCAGGAAAAATAAGTCATTTTTCAAGCTGAACAAATTAACGTAATGCTAGTTTCTAACATCATTCACAGTCTGAAGAACATGTCTATATTGCAATTGATTATTCAGCGCAACTTGTTGACGTTACAACTTCCCACTAGTGATGTAAACAAGTGATCAAGTCATGATCAGTGCCAAGTATAAAAAATGTATAATTGAGCGATTTATTTTTATTTTGTACATGATTTCAGTTTAAGCTTATTCAAATTTGATACTTTTTTTTTATGTCTAACAAGTTTGAATTTATTCGCAAACCACTTGACTAACTCATCATCTCTCTCTCCCTCTCTCTCTCTCTCTCTCTCTCTATATATATATATAATAAACTCTCTCTCTCTATATATATATATATAATAATAAATAGAACGACTAAATTTTTTATACCCCTTTACAAATATGGACCGACTATTTTTTCTCTACCACTCACAACTCACCACGTGACTAGTTGTAGCAAAATTTGTGAAATTTTTATGACACTAGCATTGTTTGTAGATGAAAGGTTGTAAGTGTGTGTGTTATTATTTTATTATTATTATTTTTTTCTATACGTGCAAGTGCAAAGTTTCTTTTCATATATATATAATTATGTTTTTAATTTTTTCTTTGATAGATAAGGGGAAAATTATTAAATTTGGGTGTGGATTTTTTTTATAAGAAATAATTTTGTGTAATATTCCTAAAAAAATAGATTGACATGCTTAAATATATTTATATATTTGTGGGTAATATAATAAAAATAAAAATATAATGTTTTATATTATAGGGGCACAAGAGTAAATTTGTGCAAACTCTATTTTTCACCCTCGTATTTTTATTCTCAACTAAACAGAAGAGTTTTCCATCTTTCAATTTTTCCCCTCTAACCAAACACACACAGGAAAAATTAAATCTTTTTCATCCTCCTATCATTTTTTCCCCCAGTTTTCCAATGCTTCAATGCTTCAACTCTACATGCTTGTAGCACTCAAAAAAATCATCTAAGCGAAAACTCCAATTTATCTCCTTGTGTGTGTAATTATTTTATTTTTTATTTTTGAAAAGAAGGCTGAAATCCATTGAAGAAGACCCATATCTGCAGCTTGGATTACAACAGTAAAGTAGGAATGAACATCCTCTATCCACACTGAACAACAAATTACCGAAGCGGCGAACATGAGAGAAACTAATACCCCTAAAGAATCTACATGTAACTTAGCATCAAAAATCAAATGACCATAAGAGACTACAGATACCTCCTCCGCTTTTAGAGAATTCATAATAATCTATGAATCTCCTTCAAGAATTGCCTCAGAAATCCATATTTGTAGAGAAAATTCCAAGGTGTGTAATTTGAGCAAAGAAAATTGTCCCTTCTTAATTTATCACTCACGGCTTGCACCCTCAGTTTTTGGGACTGAACTCTCTCACAGTTTTTCAAAACTCAAATTGACGTGAGTGAGACCGAATGTATTTCTTCAGCTTGACTTTTTCTCCTTCAGCTTGTTTCACTTTTCACTCCTATGACCGGGTCCAATAAAATATGCTCACTTTTGTGACTTGAAAGACATGTCCTTGTCATTACATTCCTTGGCAACAATGGCATGCTGCTAGCTTAAAGCAATAGAGCCTTTTTCTATTGAACATAAATTATTTATGCTGTGAAACTCGCTTGCAGCATTGGGAAATTTAACGGAGTGTGCCTCTCATCATCCTCGCATCTTTTACTGTGAAATCAATTATCATATTATTCTGATCACTGGCCATGACAATGGTCACGTTCTCGAGTGGAGGGTCCCTGAAACTTGTTCGTGCAATTTTAGTTATAACGCTTTTGGTGCAGTACTTGAGACCAGCCCTTGGGTTCATTTCAGGGGTTGGAGTTGGAGATGCTAACAACATCAGGTGTCTAGAAGGGGAGAGACAAGCACTCCTTGAATTCAAAAAATGCCTCATTGATGACTATGGCAGGCTCTCTTCGTGGCAGACCGAAGATGAAAATAAGAATTGCTGCAATTGGGAAGGAGTTCTTTGCAGCAACCAAACTGGTCATGTACTCGAGCTTCATCTTAGTGGTTCCCAAGATGATGGAATGCAACCTTTTCGAGGTATGATTAGTCCTTCACTGTTTGAGTTGCCTTATTTAACATTTTTGGATCTCAGTTCCAATGATTTTAATCAAAGCCATATTCCTAAGTTTATTGGCTCTCTCAATAACTTAAACTTATAGTGACAGACTAATATAAATTTCCTTTTATAAACTTATAGAAATTAGACCGACTAACCTTGCATTATTATATAATTTTTAATATGAAACAGATTTACCAATAAATTACCAAAAAATAAGAAAAACTTATTTACAAATTAACTCAATCTAATCTTAAATCTATAGACAAATATTTTTATAATGACATAAACACATACAATATTATATAGGCAAAATCACAACTTACTTTCTTTAACTTTGTCCTGTTTTCATTTTGTCCCTATAGTTTCAATTTTAATGTTGCAATAACTTAAATATGTTTTCAATGTAATTCTTCTATCTATATCACTGTTAAGCCTCATAAAACAATGTAGTTTTGCATTGATACAAAATTCAAATTGCACCTTTGTTGAGCTTTTTGTCATTTACTACAAATCAAGAATTATATATTTTTATCAGAAATTACCAAATAAAAGAGAAGTGGAAGTGAGAGTAATTATTAATGAGAGAGAGAGAGAAGAGAGCTATTAACTAAAAGTTTTTAAGCAATGAATGAAGAGAACCAAGTGTACATATTAACGGGAAATTATTGTGTATTTCCGAAGTACCATAAATGCGTATTCCCTCCTCTCACATGAATGGTGGATCCCACTAATTAAATTCTTGGTGAGATCCATCATTCATGTAAGAAGGGAGACTACGCATTTATGGTACTCCTGGAATACCTAATAATTTTCTCATATTAAGGGCATCCATAACATCTACAAAACCTAAGGCAACAGCATATTGAAATTCTGCTACGCAAAAAATTAGGAAAGAACACCCTCTCTCTCTCTCTCTCTCACACAGATACTTTAGCAGATATAAACAAAATAGATTATTAAATAACTACATCAATGAATGGTTAGTAAACTATAAACACCCTGTGCAACCAATTATATAACAACATCCATACGACCCAAAGCTTAGATGCACACCAACGTGAAACTCATTAAACCAACCGAGTAATCTTCATTCCAACTGACCAAGAATAAAAGAGAGATATAGAAGTGAGAAGCCTTTTATAGAATAGGCGTTACTCGAACTGAATTATCAGCTGATCCAGTCAAGAAGATGGGCAAAGTTGGGTGCCAATCAACTGTTGTTATAGCAGCAGCGTGTGGAAGAGTTCTCAACCCATTTCTTTGACCACGAACCTGAGCCAAGTTAAACAAACGATAAATTAAATTAGAATAATCAGTATGGCTGAAAATCAGCATTTGTAATTCTGGTCAATATATTGATCAGGGTAAATAGCAAGTCAACTCTGATTGCCATAGTTTAAAGAACAAAGGAAAGCCACTGAAATTGTGTGCACTTGGACGTGTCTTCATGCACACATAGGCACAGGCGCACACATATGAGAATGAGAAAGAAGAAGGTTGGGGTGGGCGAGAGATCAACCTGATATATAGGTGCTCTTACTGAACCAGATGTCACCAGTAGCCTCCTCCCGTTAGCATCTAAAGCCATTTTCATGTCTGCAAAGTTTTGAGCTCTCAGTGTCACAGAACCTACAGAATGGAAAAGAATCAAGTTATCAAGGTTCCTTCTGCTAACTATAACACAACAATATAGAAGATGCAACTATAATAACAAATACCAGAACATGACAGATTTTTGTAGGGCAACAGCATAAAACAATATGTGCAAAGGCAGTACCAACATTATAAAAAGTAAAGGGTTCACCACCGGAAAAGTGAGGGAGATGGATTATGCACAGCACACAATCCTCCACAAAAATTAGCGGAATCAAATAAATGACATAGTTATGTTAGTATTTATGTGATTTCAATCTTCCATGAACCTTCACTAGTTATAAAATCAATGAATTAGGGGCGGAACTAGGATTTTATGAATGGGAGGGCCAAAATTATAGCAAATACAAAATTGAACTAATTTAATTGAGTCATATAGAAAGAAAAATTATGCTCACGTAGATTAGGCAAATTAGACCATAGTCCCACCATAGCGCCTATATCTAATAACATAAAGGTCCTAAGATATTGAACAACATTATAATTCCATAATCCTCCAATTTGAAATATAAGTAGTATAATATCCCAGTTCCACAACACATTGGCTATTACATCATTGAGTACATAGAAAGCATTTAATGAATCTCACTTTTTGTGAAAGTTCAAGAACTATGATGACAGTTAAATTTCAGAACCAGTCAGTACAGCTAATCTTAACCAATATATTCTTTTCCTAAGGATAATAGTCTTAACCAAAATTCACTTTAGGTAACAGAGTGCCAGCAAGACAAGTAACTACTACAGTTTATTGACCAGAGGACTTGACCTTGGTTTTGCAAGCTCCATTCAAAAATCTAACACCAAAAAACAAATTCTGTGAGGGTTATATTAGCATATTATGGAAAAACCTTATGCTATATAAAGTTCAAAGAAAAAACTAAGCTGTATTTACAGAGCTCTGCCTAAATTTGAATTGAAAACCAAGATATACTTGCCTTTCCATCTGAACCCAAGCTAAAAATGCTTGTCTCATCAGGCCCAAAGAGAAGAGAGCTTATTGCAGAATCATGTGCAGGCCATCCGGTAATTTGTAGACCAACAGCCATGTCTTTGACAAGTTAAGGGGTATGCATAATAATGCTGATATTTCTGCTCAGGCATCCTCATCTGTGATTATTGGGCAACATTTTCTTTTCATTAACCATTTAATTTTCCATCAAATGACTAGGTTAACCCCCCAGTTAAGATACAAGTAAGCCTCCGAAATGCACTTAAAAGGACCAGGTTAGCAGAAAAGGAGTTTATGTCTTCTTAAGTATGTGCAACCACAAATTTTAAAACCAAAGGTTTTTGTTTTCACATGCAAACTGGATAACCACTAAAATGCAGATTAAGAAACCAGGTCATATAATCATTAAAAGGATACCAAACATGTGAATCATTCCATCAGTAGCAGAAGCTGCTAAAATCTTCCCATTGTGATTGAAGCATAAAGAAGTTATTGCAGGTGGATCTTTACCAAGAGGAAGGACTGTCTTCACGAAAGGCAAAGATCATTAAGGGATAAAATAAAAACTGGCAACTGAGTGCAAAAATAAAGTTCTAAGACAAACAGTCACGAACCACAGCCTTCCAAGTTTTCATGTTCCAGACAATTAAGGAAGCAAACCCTAAATTGTCGTTATAACTTGAGCCATTCCTACAAAGAAAATGAGTTCCTATTAATCTATTGCACCAATAGAAAGAACAATAAAATTGATAAAATAAGAAAAATTAAAAAAATGGTAAATAATAGATAAGAGAGATAAACGATGTTCAATCTCCTAAAAATTGCATGATTGGGAGATCAGGGTCCATAAGAAACACTCCCAATGGTTTTTACCAATACTAAAGTGATCATTTCAGTAGCACAATGCAAGCATAATTCTCTTTTTATATAATTATTATTATTAATTTATTATTGAAATTTTACACATGCATCCAATGGGTCTTGAACTCTAAACCTTAAACTCCATCCCATTCCTTGAATTTTTATTTATTTATTTATTCATTAAATTTTTTTTTTGGTGGGGGGGGGGGGGGGGGGGGGGGGTGGTTGAGCTCATGGGCATAGCAGTAGCATCATACTTCTAGTAGAGGTGTTATTGAACAGATCTCCAGCGACCACAGAATGTCGTATTTTAACACTTCCATACAAACATTTAAGACTATTAGAAGAAAATACCCTTTGGAGGCTGCCGCAGAAACAAAAATTGGTTCTACAGGGCTGCACTTTAGATCCAAGAAACTGCAGCACCAAAAAGATGTTAAGAGTAAACACCAAGGAAGAGGAGAATTGCAGCCATAGTATATATAGGATAAACCTTGGAAATGCTTTTGTCCCGGGGCAAAAAGGTGTGGACAATGCCATTATTGCTCAAGAAATTATCCATTCTGTTGGTAGGAAAAGAGGCAAAGTGGGGAATATGGTCATCAAAATCGACCTTGAGAAAGCCTATGATAGGCTTGAATGGTCCTTTATTCGGGATGTTCTTCAAGCAGCCAACTTCCCTTCGGATATGGTTCAACTGATTATGAGTTGTGTTTCTCCTCCACTGCTTCCATTCTAGTCAATGGTGGAGTCCTTGACTCTTTCCTCCCCTCAAGAGGTATTCATTAGGGTGATCCCCTCTCTCCTTATCTTTTCATCCTCTGCAGGGAAGTATTAGGCAGAATCATAGAGGATAAATGCTCTCAGAAGGCTTGGATTCCCCTTAAAGCCTCTTCTAATGGTCCAGCCTTTTCGCATTTGTTCTTTGCTGATGACCTGCTTCTGTTTGTGAGAGCAAATGAGGAGAATTGCGGTAGCGTGAGAGAAGCTATTGAGGAGTTTTGCTTGCTGTCCGGGCAGAAAGTCAATTTCTCCAAATCTAGAGTTTTCTTTTCCCCTAATGTGGACCAGGGGAAGAGGGAAACCTTTAGCAATATTCTCGGCTTTCGCTCCACTCCTAATCTTGGTTGGTTCTTGGGTTTTCCTCTCAGACACGCAGGTTCCTCAAATCAAGATCTTATTTTGTCTTGAGCCATGTGGATCAGAAGCTAGCTGGATGGAAAGCTAACCTTTTGTCCTTCGCTGGTCGAATGGTTCTGGTTCAAGCTTCCATCAGCTCCATTCCTTCCTATGTCATGCAATCTACTCTCCTCCCCACCAAAATCTTAGATAATCTGGACAAAACCAGCCGGAATTTTCTTTGGGGCTCCTCAAAATCTAAGAGAAAAATGCATTGGGTGGGTTGGGACAAAGTTACTAAATCCAGGCAGAAGTGGTCTTGGTCTTCAATCGGCGAAGGGTAGAAATATGGCCTATTTATCTAAGTTAAATTGGAGGTTTCATGAGGAGAAAAATGCTCAGGAAGAAATATTTATCTCAAAGACGCCTCTGGTCCAGTAATGAGAATCTCCTTCCTAGCTCCCGTACGTGGAGGGTGCTTCAAAAAGGAAGGGTAACCTTTGAAGTAGGAACCAGATGGAGTTTGGGGCGGGACAGTGACATTAGTTTCTGGTTTGATGGCTGGACTTCAGGAGGTGCTGAGAGTTGGTGATGTTGCAACAGAATTTGGGTGGAATTGGTGCAAAATCTCTATGGAACTCCTTGTTAAGATCTACATGGAAATTAAGGCCATGCCCCACTCCCGTGTGTCAGATGAAAAGGATAAACTCATATGGGCTGCCACTTCCAATGGGGAATTCAACCTTGCCAGTGCCTACAAGCTTGCAACCACTCAGGCTGATTTCGTTCCTCCTTTCAATGGTAGTTGGATTTGGAAGTTAAATCTTTTACCAAAAATTCAGACATTCATCTGGATGTGTCTGCACAAAAGTATTGCAACTAGGGAATGCCTTGCCAAAAGGGGATTACAGATTAATTCATCTTGCCCTCTATGCCACCAACATCCAGAATCAATCTTACATCTTCTTCAGGACTGCCCTATTGCTTCTAATGTTTGGCACAACCTCAATCCTCCAAGCCTTACGTCTGCCTTTTTCTCTCAGGACCTTCATACTTGGCTTGAAGCCAACTGCAACCTGGTAAATAATATCACTCGCTTCTCTGTTCCGTGGCATACCCTTTTTTCTTTTGCTATCTAGATCATTTGGAATCACCGTAATAAGCTGGTATTCTAAAACCGAGCTCTTTCTCCTTCTTTCCACCAGGATGTCATTCAAAGGGCTGTGGAGTATTTCTTTTGTGCTCAAGGAAATAGCTTACATAAGCCGAGATTGCTTAAGATGGTTAGATGGGAAAGGCCCTATAGGGGCTGGCATAAGCTAAACACAGACGGTTCCGCAGCAGGGAATCTCGGGGTTGCTGGGGGAGGCGGAGTGCTCAGAGATGATGCAGGTTTATGGGTCAAGGGTTTTGCTAGACAAATTGGCTATACCACCAGTTTTTTGGCTGAGCTTTGGGCTCTTAGGGATGGCCTTTCTATGTGTCTTGATCTCAATATTAATGCCTTGGAAATAGATTTGGATGCAAAGGTAGTAGCGGATCTGATGAACAATTTGTGCTCCTCCAGTGCATCTAACTCCTCTATTGTGGCAGATTGCAGAATTCTGATCTCTAAATTTCCTCAAGTCAAGGTGAAACATTGTTATCGTGAGTCTAACTCCTATGCGGATGCTCTGGCTCAGCTTGGTTCTAAGATGGCTTCTAATTTTTTGTATTTTTCCTCCCCTCCTCCCTCTTTGTTTAACTCTTATGTTTCGGACCTTTATGGTCTTTATCACTCCAGGCTTTGTCCTGGCTCAGTTGTTTGTCCTCCTTTGCTTTAGTTGAATGCAATATCCAGTTTACCAAAAAAAAAAAAAAACCTTGGAACTGCTTCAGTTGTGCTGAGATCGCAGACAACTCTCTTTGCATCAACATTCCATGCTTTAATGCCTCCATCAGCTGTGCCTATGAGAAGCTTTTGTCAAAAAGAACCACAAACTTAAAAGAATGAATTTTGATCTCAAATAATCAACATCATTCAATATCAAACTATATATGCGATCACTCATAAAGGCCAATTTACATACCAAGCGGTCAGATTTACACTCCCAGTCAAGTGACATGATCTCTGCCCCACAATAAATGGTCGCATTTCTTGATGCCGGAGTCGAAGAGTCATACATCCATATCCTTTGCTTTAAATGTGTGGAGAATAATAAGAAATCAACTTGAAGTCAGCCCATAATTAGAAATTTAAAAAAAGGGACATGCACCAAGCCTTCTCTGGCATGCTCAACAACCAAGGTAGTCACAACTCAAATCAATAACCCATCTATGCAGGATAAATCTAGAAATTGTTTCTTTTCTTCTTCTTTTCCTCTTTTTTGAGAAAAGGGGTGGGGGTCCGTCTAAATCCATTTTAGCATATAGGAATTTCAATATATACAAGCCATAAGGGACAAGGAATCTTAAACCCTTACATTAAATCTTCATTAAGTTTAATGTTACCTACTTCCAAAAAATGAATACCTTACTGTACCATCTATAGAAGCACTGGCCATATTGTTCCCTGACGCAGAAAAGCGGCACCAACTGATTGGACTTGTGTGACCCAAAAATGTCTCCTAAAAAACCATGGTATTCCAGAAATTAGAGACACTCCAATAAAGAATAGCTTAGACATACAGGTAAAGAACAAAATGTCTTTGTAGAAAGGATTAAGGAGAAAGGTACAAATTGATAAATGAAAATGATCTAAATCTAAAAACTTCAAATTTTGAAATATGGATTTATCAGATATTTTACCTGAAAGTCTACTTTAACTTCTGGAAATTCTTCTTCTATGTGAACTTCCCTGCCATTTTCTGCCACATCAAATTCAATAATTACTTGACCAGCAATGAGTTCATAAATATTGTCACAATTAACTCACATATTCAAGTAAAAAACAGGAAATCAGAAACCAGATTAAAAAGCTCAACCCACAATACCATACAGTGAAAAAATTAATTTGACTGTTTCCTCAGGAGAAAAAAAATTAAAAAAAAAAAATAATAATGAGTTCTCAAACTAGATCAGTAAAATAAATGATGCTTTACATTACCATGCTGTCAACCACTCATACAGAATCTTGATTCTCTTTAGATCTCTTTAAAGATTATATCTACATTTTAGCCTTCTTTTGCTGTTCAGATTGACAATACCATTTCACAAATCAACTCTGTTGCCACCGATGTCATATTTTTTTTCCTAAATATTCTACATTAGCCAATGGATCTGCTCATATAATGAAGCATAAATGTAGGGTTACTTTACACATTTTTTAAATTTGCAAATTTTTTACACTATCCGCCCTTATCTTTCACAACTGCTCTACTAGACTTCTCTAAATTTACAGGTTTCTGATATCATCTATCTTATCTTCCCACTAATGAAAGCTCAACATGTCACCCCATAAATGTCAACTACTCCTATAATTTTTATAAAAAAAAAAACTTCCATTAGCTTGTTCACTATCATGAACTTATGGAAGAGAAACTGTACAGAACAGCAATCTACCAATACAGGGGCCATCTTGCCACATTTGACTGGAATCACCAGTTCTACCATCTCCCATATCAAGATTTGATGAAGTGGTTGAATCATGAAATAACTTGGATGTGGTAAGCTCAGATTGAACTTGAGAAGGCCCAGTAACAAAATCTTGATCCAGCACTGTTTCAGCTAATTGTGGAGTAGCAGGAGCACAGGCTTCATGTATCTCCCTGAACATAATAGGATCTTCATGCATAAAACTTGATGAACTTTTGGTTTGTCCTGTGCTTGCATCCGGTAGTGATGAAGCATTACTGAGTTCCAAAAAAAAAAAAGAAAAAGAAAAAAAGGATGACAGATATCAAAATAGTTCTGTCTATAGCTGTTATAGTCATAAGGGAAATAGCAAAGACCATTCCTTTCCACTTTAACCGACCTAATTGAGCCTCTTTTTCCTCTAGTAAAGCTTGAAGTTGTGACAACTTAATATTGAGTTGCTTTATATCCTTTCTGAGACGGTTGGCAGTATTCTTCGCTGCACTGATCTTTAATAGGGCAGGGAGGCGTGGTGTGGTTAAGGATATATTCTCAAAACTCAGTCAGTAATAAATTGACTTAAAAAAAAAAATTTAAGTTTTTTTAAAAAATACCCCATATCATGATGATATCATGTAATTATTGGCGGAAACAAATCAAAGAGAATAAATGAGCTCACCTTTTTTGGAGAAGCGCACATGAATATTGAGGAAAGAGATGGCATCAAAAAAAATGGCTTATCCTTATTTTAGAATTCCATTTAACACCCAAAGACACACTTCACAATCATTAAACTTAAAGGCTTTTTTTTAATGAGTAAACTAAAGGGCATTTTTTAAACAAAACTGTTTTTAAAATGATAGTTGTGAACTAGTAAATGCATTATATTTTTTTTATGACATGAAACCTCACTAAGGTAGGGCCTTTTGGATCCACCCCTAGGGAGTAAATGCATTGGAAATATATGGGAACGGTGAAACCAAAGTATCAAATTATATTATATTATATATATATGACTTGCTCTGAAGGATATGAGTTCCATTGAAGATCTCACTAAAGAAGTTCCTCACAGAAAGACGTAAGGCCTCATACCATTCCTTTGAGAAATAAATACGAAATTCAGGATCCAGGTTTGGGTTCTTTATATATGGAATGGCTGCACCACATGCCCAAAATTATAAATCAAGGAGAAGGTAGTCCAATAGAACACAATAGAATGAATAACAGAGAAACCCACCAAACCATGCAGTCCAGTCCTTGCCCCTCTGCAAAAATTCATTACCATTCATCTCAAACAAATCTACAACTTTGTCCCTCCTCCCTGATTGTATGGCATGAGCAATATAGTATCACAGAATTGAGACCTCCAATTTAGACAAAGTAGTAATAAGTACAGTTTCAGATGCTGAAGAAAAGCACTTCCTGAAAAAGCTCAAGAGACCAACTAATTTCTCTGCCTGAAATTTGGGTACGTATACTGAGAAGATTAAGTCTAAAATCTTATCCACTTGAAACCCTTTACCAATATCTGTGCCTAATTCACTCTCAAAAGTTTGCAGAGTATTAGTAAATCCTCTGAAGACAAGAAACTCCCTCACAAGTTCCTCAGCATATTGAATGTTCTCCATCTTGTTCTGCTACACCTACAATGATAAAGATACCTTCAGCCCCATAATTATTTACATCTTTAATGTAACAGGATTTTTTTTTTTTGGGGGGTTTAAGTCCCTGAACAGGAGATTGCACTATACACATCTCACTAACCAACAGATGTATGAAATGTAAACAGTAAAAAGTATATGCCTTCATATGGGATTATCTAATAGTACATTTCTACACTCACTAGAAAAGTAAATTTGACTATATTAGTTTCCGACTTCCATTAGTTCGTATGTCATATCCACAATCTCTACATGTATGCACATAACTGCTTCATTCTGCACATAAGAGCAGTCCTGTAACATATAACAAATGCCTAATTGCAAAAAGTAATTAAATCTTATTTCAGTAACAACAAAAGCAACCAAAGAATACATTAATGAAGACGCTGATGATAATAGCGATGGTGACAACAAAGATGACAGAAATAAATGACAATGACAATAAAATAAATAAATATTTCATTGCAACAACAGCTTAATGTAAATTCAAATAATACACATACCCAAGGGCAATGCACCAGGGCTTAAACTCAAAATGAGTATTCAAAGTCAAAACAACATTCATAAGCCCTGATATTTATAACCAGGGCATGTCCTTCATACGGGAAGAAGGAAACTAACATATTTATGGGAAGTAAGATATTGGTACTCTAAAGATGTCAGTCTAGAAAAGGTGTGGAAAGGGGTTGAGCCAGGTTCAGTAAGTACCATAAATGTGTTCAAAGAAGCTGAAATTATAAAAAATAGTACAAATTTCAAACATTGATAGTAATAACTTCATTGAGCTACCCTGCAACACATCAAACTTTCTCGATACCGTTTCAATTTCAGCAGATATGAATACTTGCTAAATACCTACTCAGTACTGAATCTAATACATGGGGCTATCAGAACTTGTTAATTCTCGTATAAAATCACATTCCAATTTCCATTTCAAATTCGCAATTTGCGCGAAGGATCACACAAACAGGTAACTCCAGTTCCTTCCATAGCAAATCACATAGCCTCAGTATCAAAATTAACCAAACTCAGTGGACCCAAAATTCAAGATTGACAGTCTAAAACACCAGCTCTACCAAATTAGCCATTCCACATGGGAAAGTTCCAAATTTTTTTTTTCAAAAACACACAAACATTCACATATTAATCCAATTCAAACACACCCCACAAGTCAAAGTCCCACTTAACAGATACTAATTCCAATTCCCTATTTACCCATTTGATTTTCTTTCACTATTTAGCAAAAACCACACAAAAGCTATCAAATTTGAAAAGAAAATCACTTCAAGCTGGAATTTTGTCAACAAATTTAGGTTTCTTAAAAGATCTACTAGGGTTCACTTTGATTAACAGTTCAAAGATAAAATGGAATTGGAAGAGAATTTGTGACGATTGTACCTTATAGAATTTCAGAGGAATCGAAAATGCCCGAACTTCAAGGGTTTCGAAGAGAGATTCTTATGATTTTTATGATTTTTATGATTTTCAGAGAGAAATTATGATTGGATTATTAGTAGGGCTAGTTGATTTTGATTTTGATTATTAGTAGGGCTTTGGATAAAATGCGCTGCTAATGTGCACTGTGAAACTCAGAAATATTTGTAGCTTAAACCTTAAAGCCTGGCCAGGATTACTGCGGTCCTTGCGGTCCTGCGGACATACAAGTGTAGCGTGATTTTGTTGATGATTATTATTTTTTTTTTTTAAATAATATTATTTTTATGAAAAATATAAAAAAAAATGGTTAAAATAATTATATTTTAAAATATTTTTTAAACTAATACGCTTAAGTTATTCACTAACTTTTTCCTAATTATTTTACCATCAATAATCTAATTGCATAATTTTTCATAAACTGTTACTTTGTTATTGATATATTTTTTACTGACATTAACTTGCATTTTTTTTTTAATTCAATAGTTATAATAGGGAAGGAGGAGATTTAAATCTTAAATATTTCTATTGAAAACATCAGAATGTGTCAATCAATTGTGTTACAATGCTCTTAATAATTATCTTGCATTTTTATGAACGTCTATTTCCACTTCTTGAGATCCATCTTATATATAGAATTCTTACATATCCATTTATGGTTTCATGGTCATTCTTTTATATAGTATATAATTTAATTGTTAAACCAAGTGGAGGAAGGGAATTGAATATTAATTCTTCTCATAATCTTTTTTTTTTGCTATCGTTATTGTTGTTATCATTTGTATCAACTTGATTGGGGGTCTTATTACTATAATATTAATGTGACCTTTGAGACCATCAATTACATGCATAATAAAGAGTGGGGATGAGCAATGACATGACACTCAAATTATATATGAGTAAAGTCTATGATAGAGTAAAATGTTTCGAGTAAAATGTTTCTTTCTGGGGAAAAAATGATGCAAAAACTTGGCATTAATGAACAGTGGATTGCAAAAATAATGAAATGCATCTCAACTGTCGCATATTTAGAACTTATGAAAGGTGAGCCAAGCGGCTAACACTCCAATCCAGGGGACTCCAATAAAGGAGATCATCACTAAAGAGGAGGAATTGCATGGGTGGTTTTGCTGAGTAGAATTAAGAGGCCCTAAGATACTACATATATGTTATTCGCTAAAGAGGCCCTAAGATACTACATATATGTTATTCGCTAATGATAGTATGATCTTCTGCATCTGCAAGACCACAAAAATAGAATGCAGAGAGAAACATAAAGAATTCTGAAGGAATATGAGGAGGCCTCTAGTTAACAAAAGCACAAGCAACAACTAACTCTGTGACTTATTGTTGGGGGAAAACACTAATGTTGAATGTGGAGATTTGGCACTTGGGCTTGAGTGAGATGTTTGCATGGCCTTATGAAAAAATATATATAGTAGGTATATTTTCAGTCTAAAGAAACAAATATATATTCGGGCCAATCTTCCAAGTAGTCTGCCCTCCCCCCCTCCAAAATTATCAGTCCAACCCAACCTAGAGTCCAGCCCAAATCCATGTAAATGTTTAGCCCAAAACATAACAAATTTTATTTAAAAACAAAACAAAATAAATTTACAAAATAAAAACCGAACTTAAGGGAAACTTTTAGATATGATGGTGGGCCGTGGGGGGAAAGCCATGGAAGAGGACGAGAGGGAAATGGTAAAAGGACAGGTGGACTGGTGATGATGAAATGTGGGAGGGTAAAAAATGACAAGAGAAATAAAAATAAAATCAAATCAAAGATGTAGAAAGAAGTTGAACCGAAAATGACATTCAAAAAAAGAAAAGGACGAGAGGTTAAATAAGAGAGTTAACTGGAGAAGAAGATGAGGTATGTGATGACTTTGAGAATATGAAAGGTGAGAGGGAAATACAGAAGTAAAGAAGATTAAACAGGTGGACTGGTGATGACAAAATGTGGGAGGGTAGATGAAAGCTTCTAGGGAGGTGCTTCCTTTACAACTGCCATTACATTCTTTTCTATTTACAAAGATACCATTATTTCAATTCATTAGTTCTTTTAAATATTTCATTTGATATTCAATTTTAAAATTTTAGTTTAGCAATAATAATAAGTCCCATAATAATAATAATAATAATAATAATACAAATATATATATATATATATATATTTGGTGCATAATTCTGAAACGGTACAACAGTACACACCGGTATCAAAATATTCTATTATAGTAGCCAATCTGAAATGGTCTTCAAAATAGAATTCAAAACCTTGATATGAATGCTCATTTGAAATTTTTTTTGCTTATACTCCAGGCCTTCCCTAGCTTAAAATCTTGGATTTGTTACGCACTAATGACGTGACACACTAACGCCTAGCTAGCATGGTAGGATCTTGTGTCAACACATTGCAAAGCATGGCACGTTGATGTTGCCAATTACAGATATGGCTAGGGTTGATGTGGTAAAACCCTCTGACACCACATGACCATGCATTTTTTCCCCCTTTTTGGTTGAAAAGATTGGTTTTTGCTATTCGCAATTCAATGCTTTGCCAAGAACAAATTTGGCTCTAATACCATATTAATTTTATTGAGTGATTGAAAAAATAAAAAAAAAAGTAAGGAATTGAACATGGTTTGGCTTGACGGCCTATGCCCACTGTAGAAAGCCCTTGGTAACTATATCTTTGCATATGAATTTTTTTTTTTATTACAATGAATCCAATGTAAAGTTTATATAGTAGAGAACTTTAGAATTAGTTTGCTTATTCTAGAGAACAAAGGTCTCAAACTCCTTAAAATAGAGAACGAAGGTCCCCAAACGCCTTAAATTAGAGAACCAAGGTCTCAAATCTCCTTCAATGAAACCTTTATTTGGGGGGGGGGGGGGGAGAGAAATTTTTTCTTTTTCCTTTAACTTCCCTAAATCAAATATCCCTCCTCCTTCTTCTCAAAAAAAAAAAATATATATATATATATATATATATCCCTCCTCCATGAGAAATTACTAGTACTTTGCTTTGAGGGCCATGTACACAGGGCCATCTGTTAAGACTAGTGATTAGCAATTCAAGTCAATCTCATCTAGCTTTACAATTTGTAACTTGGAGCTTTTAGCCACCCAAAAAAAAAAAAAAAAAAAAGAGTTATAACTTATGACCACTATTATTTAGGTATATTAATTTTTTTTTTTTTTTTTGGCTTGGTAATTGTTTATTTCAAGAGATCGAACCCTCGAGTTAGTGGTCACTTGAGGAACTAGGTACCACTTGGGCAACAAGGCCCAGCGGTATTTAGGTATATTAAATTAGGTTCTTAATTAAATTGCAGGAAAATGGTAATTATTTTAGTAAAAAAAAAAAAAAAAAACCAATATTTCGGTTTTTTTTTTTTAATTATTGATAAGACATTCAAGTTCCCAAAAGAGAGGGGGGAAAAGATGATAAAATAAGGAAGTGTTGCCTGATCAGCTAGATCCTGGCATTATTTAGCTCTCTTTATTAAGTACATAACCTCTGTCTTCAAAAAACAAAAAGTAAAAAAGGTCCAAAAGTACAAGTTCAACGTCAAGTGGAATATCTTCCCCCAGACTAATAACTGAGATGATAAGATTGCTCTTTTTGTTAGCGAGTGAGAGATAGTATTACAATGCCTACATACTTGAGAAAAATTATTTTTCTGGCCAAGGACAAGCACATCACTTCAACACAAAAGCAACCTGCAGGCATATAATTGGATAACCGTAATAGCAATCAAAGCTGAAACGGTAATACCAATATAGAGTTTTCGTTTGAACAGCACCACAGGATCAAGCTTCTGTTCACTCGTACTGTGACATTTTGTCTCGACTTCAGCTTCACGTATCCTCATATGTATCACTTGCAGATCCAGATAGTTCAGGTCTAGATGATACTGTGTCCAGTAAAACTTGTTGACAGTATTTAAGAAGGTCATGAAGTATATTATAGAGGACGAGAGGGAAATGGCAAAAGGAACCCACCAGTTTTTGCACTGAAGAGACGTTGATGATCTGTGTGAGATTGCCATTGTGTATATTCCAAGCAGTACGAGGTATGCAATTGTCAAGTTTTGAGCTCTAGTCTCGTGGTACCGAACCCGCCTTTCTTGTTTCTCGTTGATGGTGGCAAGGTCGTTGCAGCTTCTGTGTTTGTTCTCCATGTCCATAACATCTCTGCTTGAAGTGGCAAACAAATGAGGTGAAGACTTTAGAGAGTCAGTGCGTGAGTAATTTACTCAGAACCATAGATAAAAGAAAAAAAAATTAATTAAAAAAAAATGGGGAAATTATTGTGAGACACTCACAAACGTAGATCATTGCCATACCTTTTTTTTTATACTTTGTAGGTTGTAACATTAAGCACGAATACTATTTATTCATAAACCTGCTTCAATGGTCAGGTTTATGAAGTTTCCTAGAAGTAAAAAGATTTTGTCATCACTGGGCACATGACAGGAAAGTATCAGATGAAAGTTTCCACGAAATTATTTCTGTGACTTGCAAGAAAAGGCATATATTCCAGATAGAGATGGTTAAGAATTGCAATACAGTTTATTCAGCAAAGACAAAGACAAAAAAGTCAATATTATGTTGTTGTCGTCAAGAAATGCAACAAGTCCATAACACGCTATTTTTTTTGCTTGGCTATAAAAGCTTGACTGAAGATAGCAAGATAAACCACAAGAAAGGTGATAGTTACACCAGGGACACAGATTCAACCGAAATTGTGAAATTTCACAATCGTAATTGACAAGGTGTTTTGAAAATATCATATTACTAATACAACTAAAATCGTGTTTCGTGTTTGAAATATGACCGTGGTTAAGTTATGCAAAAATAAACAATAATAAAAAAAAATCCTAGCGTGATCAGAGGAGATCATCTCGGACAAGGATTTGTCTTCATGTATCTTAATCTTCAGTTGACTAAGCATATAATTTGAATGGTTCAACCACAGACAGGTCACATCTCTTCATATCTCTATATTTCTCTGGCATCTTCCTCCCTCAGCTTTCCCACCAGATCATGATCACCGCGTACGCGTCGACCCACATGGTTCATGTCTCCATACAAGCAAGGCGACAGCCTAGTGTTGATCTTGATTGGGTGTAGTGATTCCCTGCTGTGTATTCCTTCATAGAAACGGAATAGCAAAAAACTCTTGATTTCCCATACAAAATAATGAAAATATAAACCTATAATCCAAACAAAGCAGATATAGATCAGTAATGGAGGTGAGGAGACGTTGTGCTGGCAAGAGGCGGCTTGAGAGAGGAGCATGGAGGTGCTATTAGGGATGAACGATGCTTGTTGAAAGACGCATGGTGGCGGCGTAAAACGATGCTTGAGGAGACCATTGAGAGAGAAGAAAAGCTGTGACTGAGAAATAAGGACGAAGAAAGAAAAGAAGAAAGAAAAGAGGAAAGTAGATCCGAAGGAAAATCTAGAAGAGAAATGATAGAGATAAGATGTAAAGCACGTGTGAAGGGAAAAAAAAGTAAGTTAAAAATAAGACTTGACGTAGAAAACAAAGGAAAAGAGAAAAAAAAAAGTTATTAAAAATAAAATTAAATTCAAGGGTGGGCCTTGGTTTATGGTTTGGGTTATGACATGGGTATAATTTAAGGCTTGGGTTTATCACTTAATTGGCCCACTCAATTTTTAATTACATTATATATATATATTATACACAACAAATTATAGAAGACAATTAATAAACAAATTAAACAACTAAATTATGTTAGGCTAAACAATAATGAAACAATACATTATAAAAGATAAGCAAATTAAATTATATTAGGCTAAACAATAATTAATAATTTTATAATTAATGAAACAACAATATAACAAATTATAGTATATAAAAGACAAACAAATTAATATAATTAATAATTTTATTAATATTTCAAATGAACTTATAGTTTTTTTGTTTATTCTTTTGCTAGAATTATGGACAAATATTTGATAAGAAAACCACGTAGAAAGCAATTGTAAACTTTATGTATTTGCGTGTTTTTTTATTGTTGTTGTTGTCAATATACACGTTTTTCTTTTTAATAGATTGTGTAATTTATACTTGTTAAGGAACACCCTAAAAATAATTCCTAGAGCCGCCACTGCATAGGTGTATCAGTTTTGGTGTTTAATTGGGTGAGTCCATTGACGTGGGTTGTTGATCTTGATGGTGGTGATAGTTGAATTATAGTTGAGATGAATATTGTTATGATTGGTTGTGGTGGTGTTTTCCATGTGGAATGCCAGCTGCTATTGGAGTTTAACCTTCATGGCAGTGGCAGCAACATCATCATCTTCAATTCTTCATGGCTAGGCAGTACTGGCCGCAAATTTCTGGAATTATTTTTTTTCTTGCCTCTGCAATAGCCATTTAAAGTTTAAACCTCTTCTCCATTTAATTGAGCTAATATCCATGGACTGATCTTTACGACTCCAAGATTTTTCTTTGAATTGGTTTCTTTAGTTACCAGTTTAGATCCCAATTTTTATGGCTTAGTCAATTTTAGACTACTAGAGAAATTAAGCCCAACTATTAATGTACTTACCAATTGACATGAGAAAGAATAAATAAAGTAATAAACACAATAACCATGTGATAAAATTCAAAATTTCTTACGCCTTGATACTGAAGACTTGGCTCCATAATTATGTGAAATTCAGAGTTAAATGCCATGCTTTGTTTCTAACAATCTAGTTAGTTTATCAATTGGCGGTAGCAAGCATGGTAAGAAGGTGTACTTGACTGCTACTCCTCAGTGTCCTTTCCCTGATCATTTGGTTGGAAATGCCCTTGAGACTGGAAAGATTATGTTTGGGCTCAATTTTACAACCCACCATACCAGTACAGTCCAGGCAATTTGCCTAACCTTGAAGATGCTTGGAAGCAGTGGACTTTCAGATATTCCTGCAACCAGGATCTTTTAAGGGCTGCCTGCTGCATCTCAAGCTGCTGTAAGTGGCTTTAATTCCAGCAGGAGCAGCCGATCTCACATCAGAAGTTCTTCCTGTCATTAAGAACTCGGCTAAATATGGAGGAGTGACGCTTTGGTCAAAGTATTATGATGATCTAACTGGCTTTAGCTCTTACAACAAGAATGATGTCTAAATTACTTCCTAATGAATTCCTGTACTTCCTTTGCTGATTTGGTCATTGAACTGATGCTTGAGTGCTTTGGTATTATAATTTGATGTAGTGCATATATAGTGTATAGAATCACTTTAAACTATTGCTTACTTGTTTATATATGATCTCATTTTGACACAAAGAATGCAATAAATATGTATACAAAAGTTTGATGAAATTTACGTATGCTCAACGCAATATTGAGGAACTTTTAGTTATTTGACAATCCATGGTACCAATTTCATGGCCCAAACAAAAATTTGTTTTGAGTCACCTTTACTATCTAGGTGACATTGTGGAATAACTACACGTAGCTTGAGATGAATGATGGCTATTGATTGTGAAGGAGCTGAACGGAGTAACTTCTCTCTTCATTGCTTTGTATACTTGATCCAGGCCTTCCTCAATCAACTCCAGAACTGTCTGTGGCATTGGTGGCATGTTGATGTGATCAATTGATCCTTCCAACATCTTCACCACTTCCCCCATTGAAGGTCTTGTGAATACCTCATCCTGTATGCACCAGAATGCGACTTTCAGAGCTCGCACAAGCTCCTCTTCATCTGCTGCCCCTTGTAGTCGCCTATCTGCAACTTTTATTGGCGTCCCATTTGTCATCTCCTAAAAGGAAATAAACATTGATATGGTTAAGAATTAGTCATACAACTAGTACTTTTGTTTACGAGTAAAAGCAATTAGCAAAAAATGAGTAGACCATGAATCTATATATGTTGTGCCTAAGGGTAGACTTCCATATGTCACTCGACAATATTGTGATGTCCTGAAAAACACAATTAAGAATACTATTTTTCTTGGAAGTAAGTAGCAAAATAGACCTCTCTCCAAAAAAAAAAGAAAAAAAGTAGCAAAATAGACACATGAATAGAAGTAGACGGGCTGTTATGCCTATCTAATCTTTTGGATGAGAACATTTGATTATGCTCAATGCACAAGCTCCTATTTCTACAGAGTTTGCCAGGCTGGTTAGTAGATAGAATGACCATCTTGTGGGATTAACCGGGCATATCTTCACCTTAATGATTATTCTTAAAGATCGTTTCTATTTATCATGATTATGAGAAGTTAAATCTCAAAAAAAAAAATTTCCTGAAGAATCCAAAAGTACTGCATTGATCTAAGTTGAGAAAGACATCAGAGGATACCTTAAAAGCCCATCCAGGGTAGAAGAAGTTATCAGCGTCAAAAGACATGTCAAGATTTCTCCTTCCCCCAATAATCTCTAAAAGAAGCATTCCATAACTATAAACATCAGCCTTTACAGTTATAGGGCGGTTACTAACCCACTCTGGAGCTAAATAACCTCTAGTTCCTCTGACCATAGTGACGACTTGTGAGAGCTCTCTTCCCATTAACTTAGCTAGTCCAAAATCAGATACTTTAGGACAGAAATTCTCATCTAACAAAATATTTTCGGGCTTTATGTCACAGTGTATTATTCGATTTCTGCACTGCTCATGGAAATATGCAATTCCCTGTGCAGTAGCCACAGCTATATGGAAGCGAGTTGGCCAATCTAGTAGCCTGTCTCTGCAATTATATGAAGGAAAGATCCATTTGTCCAAGGACCCATTTTTCATGAACTCATATACTAGAAGCCTGCCAAAACAGCCAAATAATAAAATGTCAATCATAAATAATTTTTCTAAAAGGAATTTGAATTTCAAATTGTATCAATATTAAATTATGAGGTGATCTAAATGCAAAATCTCAAAATGTCAACTACAGCTTTAAGCCATATCATTCATAAAGCTCAAAAATAAATAAATAAATAAATAAAATGTCATACCCAGTGGAGATTTTAGATGTCACATTTATGTCAAAATATAACAAAAATGACTACCTAGGAACATTGCTTACCGTTGCGTCCCCTCAGAGCAGTATCCACAGAGCCGAACCAGGTTCATGTGATGCATGGAGCCAATAGTGTTCACCTCAGTTATAAATTCCTTCTCTCCATGAGGCAACACCCTATCTAGTTTCTTCACTGCAACCAAAGTCCCATCTGCTAGGCTTCCCTTATATACACTCCCAAATCCTCCTGTAAAAGAAGCATTACTTATACATGATAAAAAAAACCATATAATTAATACAACATCCTCTGTTTGTTGAAATTATCATTGTATTCTATGCTTACCTATTCCAAGCAACTGGCTAAAATTCCATGTCCGGGTTTGTAACTCACGGTAGCTAAAATTCAATGGAGCACCTGATAAGATCAAGGAACTCTCCAAGGCTCTCTTTAAAGCTCTTCTTCTATGAATGTTATAGTATAATAACAAACAAAGCAGCCCAATGAGTACTGTCATGCTGAGAACAATTGGTATAACCAAGACCTTCGTTCTTGTATTCTTGGATCCTTCCAAAGAACCCCCAGAATTTCCTTCTGGTGTGTTTGAACCATTAGACCTAACCTTCACAAAGAGAGTTGAGCCAGCGTCCTCAAACCCACCAAAGTCCAGGCTCCTCAATACCCAACAATAAGGCTTCTCATCATCAAGCCCATAAACAGAGGCAACACAGTCACAATCTGATAAACAAGCATCCCCACACTTAGACACAGTGGCAATATCACTATAATTTGCTATTACAGAAAAATCAGAATAATAGTAATTGGTTTGCTGCACCGTTGAAATCCTAAACTCAGATGTTGGATATTTATGCTGTGAATCACATTTACCAATCAAAGAGGAGTTTTCCGAGCACTGACTACTACCTTCTACCTTAGAAGTACCCGGTAAACATGTACAAGAAGCATTGGTCTTGCTCCTATCCAAATTACATACCCCATTGCCACAAATTCCAGCAATATCACAAGGATTTGAAACTGCAGCCCATTCTGACACCCATTGGCGCGAGCCATTTACATCATCATCCCATCTATACAAACGTATATTACCATTAGACTCAAGTGACAATCTTCGAAGAACCGCTGACATTGTTGTCATGTTTGAGGTTGCTGACAATCCACCTTTATCATTATCATTCTTGTACACATACACAGCACCATCCGAGAATTCCCCATAAAAGATTCCAAAGCTTCCAGCATCATCTAAGACTGCTACAACATCCCCAGTCACATTTGATATATCAGGTGCTTGCCAGTAGGAATAATTGGTGAAAGATTCTGGCAAGTTGTTATAAGTTTCAGGCAAATTGTATGTTAAAGCGAGGGTTAGTGAATTGGGTTGTTGAAGCATTTTGAGAGTGTAATAGCCACCTTGTGAAGCTGAGTTAGATGTTGTTAGCTCTGATGAGACTGTGAGAGGTTGGTTTGGGAGTAGAGTGTCAGTTGGGTGTGAAAAACTCTGCCATACAGTGTAGTTGGACGTGTTATAGAGGATGAAGTTGGCAGACTCTGACATGACTGCATATTCTACGCGTGCACCGGAAGTGTTGGACATCCAGACAGTGGCGTCGCCATCGATGAGGACAAGGTTTCCGGTGGTGTCGAGCTCCAAGATTGCGTTGTTGGTGACCGAAGAGTTTCTATAATATTGGATTGAGAAGAAAATGAAATTTGTTGGCTTAAGTGATCGGATCATATATTACCTGCAAAAGCCTTAGTAAAGACTAGAGATGGAGGAATGGTTCATGATTTTTCTCTTTTTTTAAGTTAGAAAACCAGTAACCATATCCACTCTATTAAGTATCAGGCTCTTTCAAGGACTGTGCAACACTACAGTTCTACAAACTTGGGTAATGGGGTACTGTTGCTTTGTTGCAATAGTCAAAACCAGTAACTATCACAGCCTTCTAAGACTTTATTATTTACTTATTTATTTATTTACTTCTTTCTCTTTACTTATATATTTTGTCATGTTTTTTATTTGTTATTATTATTATTATTATTTTTTAAGTTTTTTGACTTTTGAGTCTATAGAGTCCGTTTGAATACAACTTATTTTTGCTGAAAACTGAAAACTGAAAATACTGTAGCAAATTAATTTTTAAATGTGTGAATAGTGCCGTGGGACTCATTTTTAATGAAAAAGTAGTTAAAAAGTGAAGTTTGTGGGATCCGTGAATAGTGCACAAGTATACTGTTCACGAGAGAATAGTCAAAAGTTACGGTTGAAAAAAAAAAATAGAGAGAAAACGCGCAAGGATGAAACACAAACGCCTCGGATCCAAACAGATACATATATATATGACCTTCTCATGGACCATGCAAGACAACTATCATGCTGGTATATGCCTCGTATTTTTTAGAAAAACAAGGACAATATTTCATGAGTCTAGTTTTGATCATGTGCAAAGTATTTTTGTTTATATATACGGAAAAGGGAAAAATATATTATACATAGTGTATTTACAAAAAAATTTGTTTCACACTTACTATTGTACATTCTATATAAACAAACATGAAATATACACGCTCTTTATTAATATCCATATACATTTAAAAGTTAAAATGCATGATGAGTCCGGACAAAATATACTAATAAGTGTGAGATAATCTATGATTTTATATATACTTATCCTAATGTAGCAAAAAAAAATTTAGTATGATAGTGTGAGAAGTTTTAGGACAGTAATTAATTAAAATTATAGTATAAAATTGTTAGAATTAGTAATATTAAATGATTATATATATATATATATATATATATATATATATTGCTAATAGTAATAGCTTAAGTTCTTTTAAACAAGTGGTAGTTGGTAATAAATTAACGAAGACCATCAATGCACAATTAATAATTAAGTAATAACAACCAAATCTATAAAGGACTTATTAAATCGATGACGTCCATTGAAACTAACCTGTTTGCTGACCACACTAACGTTCTATCTCCAGGAAGCTCCGCAAACCAAATAGCCAGTTCAAACTGATCACGTCTTTCAGCTGGAGTGAACCCGAAAGCAAACGTGCCATTATCCGAAACCCATGTCTGTTCCTCACTAGCCAACAGTCTCGAACCCAAAACAATGTGGCTAGCTGCAGCCATGCAAGCACCAAAACTGGCTAGACATAAGCAGAGCAAAATCCAAGAAGAAGAAGAAGAAGAAGAAGAAGCCATGGGATCAAGCTTAAGCTAAAGTGGCAAGTGGTATTGATGTTAAAAAAAAGGTTTAGCTAGTCTTTTTGTATGGCAAAAAAAGTTGATGAATTAAAACTGAAAGGGAGCCGAGAGTTTTAATTTATGTGGCCAAGAAATACGGATAATAATGACACGTATATAGAGGTGGGTGAGCTACACTTTGAAAATGGTTGCATGAAGTATTGGTCGGTAAAGAGATATAAATGGATATTGCGACTGTGGCACGTGTTTATTGCTGTGTGGTCTTTAAATGGACTGTAGAGTTTGTGATCAGTCCGAAAGGCCAAAGGCCTTGGACAGTGGACACGTTCCTCTAATTATTGGCAAGCCTTGAAATTCAGATATTCACACTTTAGCTTAGTTGGAATACATATGGACTGGTACGACTTGGTACCAGACCTTTGGGGAAGGATGATGACTTTTTGTTTTTGAGCTCATGTTGGCCGGTTGGCGCTACATCAAGACTTGGATTGCTTTAATCTGAAACTATCATTTAGCTGAGATGGTTATAGTGACACCTGTTGTTTTGGCCTTAACTCAAATTTGGCAGTAACCATCAGAAAAAGGATGGCATCTAGTGTGCAACTTTGCCTCCAACAAGATCAGAAACTCACAATAGCATTGCCACTTAAGAATCACAAATGGCATTTAAACTTTGTGTGCATGAGCATGATATATATATATATATTCTCTCACATATAAGATTTACATTAGACACATGTTTATTTGTATATACATTTATACATGAATGATGACAGTGTACATACTTTTACCAACAAAAAAAAAATAAAGATGATAGTGTACATCCAGTATGTGAATGATGATAATATATATATTGTGTGTACGAGATACATAACTGAAATCATGTTTTGAGTTACAACTGACTATTTCAAAATTATAACTCATGAAAACACAATTTTAATTGAAGCGTGTAATTTAGCATGTACAATAATAATTAGCATTTATATATAATTGTATTGTGAAGCTCATATAAGTTGGTTGTGTGTATCATGGAGAGAGCAAGAGGTTAAACTAACTTTGAACTTTTAAGCGGGAAATTTCTATTTATATCGGATGTAGGTTTCTGTATTCTCTTGTAATGGCACGACATATCAGACATTAACAATAAATAATTCAACCAAAATTGATATTGAAAGGGAATTCATATGCAATTCTTTTTCAACATTTATCTACTTTGTAAGGTAGATAGTCATGTCTAAATGGACCAAGGGAATCAACCATTGAAATTTAGGCACTTATATTATGACTCTGCAAAACCATATATCATCTGAGGCTTATCAAATTTTATTTTGACATTTAGATCAAGTGCCTCGAAAATTTCTTTGAATTGAAGTAGAAAATCCTTGTCTGGCTAGCCCATCATTTTCAATTGAACATGCAGAGTAAGATACAACCACAAGTGTGCAAAAGAAAAAATCATCAAAACCCTTGATCATTCCATCCACAAATATTAAATAAGTCAATAACTAATTAATATCATTTCAAGTTGTATATATATCTATGTGGTTTCCAATAACTCAATAAGCAATGTTGTGTATTTCAAACTTTCAAATCCTATTTTAACTACAAAAAGAATATTAATATAGCTTGTCGTCGTATCTCCAAAGCTGGTAGGTCTCCAAATTAGCAATAAGGAATTTGTCTAATGGTATATTGTAAAGGGACTGTTTTTCACGAGTCGGAACTTGGAAGGCATTCCCACGAGCATGTCCTTTGTAGGCGTTTGATAATGCATTATCAAATCACACCTTTTCAAAGTATAGCATTTTTAACTTCACCTTCTTTGTAGGTACACCTCATTCAAACAACTCTTTTCAAAGGCTGGAAAATTATCATGTCCTACTAAATGCATTAGTAATCATTTGGTACATTAGAAGTTACAAAATCACATTTACTATATATTTTACAATTTGTTGACTTGTACAAGCGTGATTGATTGATGTAAAGTAATAGATTCATCGTGTAATCAGCCATAAACAATAAGTTTCCATTACTCATTATTATACAAATCAACAAATAGTAAAATTAATGGTGTCAAATATCAATAGATTTATTGAACTTCAAATTATCATTTGAAACCGCGTTGTCTTGCAGTAATTCTAGAAAAATTTTATTTTTTTAGAGAAAATTTCTTCTTTTGAATTTATACGGTTAAAGCACAAAAGTGACAAATATTATACACATTTTTTTCAAATATGTAAAACATTTATCATATTTCACAAGTACAATGTAAGGTAAACATATAAATTGTTTCCTAACCACAATATTCACGTGTGTTTTGACTTTTTGACACCGCGGTTTCTAACGGCTGTAAAACCAGAGGCATGTGTAAGTGTTAACTGTTAATAACTGTTAAAACTTAAAATAGTAAAATCCAAGAACTTTCTGGTATTTCTCTCTCTGCTGTCAAAACTCAAAACGACGTCGCGGACTCTCTCTCCACCCGTGTTCGTTGAAACTTCTAACACCGCAAGCCTCAACGAACTCACACTCGCACTTTCTAAGCCCTAACCCTAACCCTAGTCTCATCCAATTCTCTTTCAATCCAACCCTTCCTCGTCTCAATGCAAAACCCTATACCTCTCCAACAAATGTAAGCTCTCACTCTCTCTCTCTCTTAAACTCTTTCCATTTGTTTAGTGAATTTCAAATTGGCTGGTTGTTTGCCTAGAAAGTGCGGAAATGAAGTGAAATTAGATACAAGTTTTGATTTTTTTTAATGGGTTTTGTGGGGTTTTGGAATTTGTTAATAGAAATGATAGGATGGAAATTTGGAATCTTTTGAGGATTAAATTAAAGCTGTTCTACTTTTTGTTGCTGAGAAAAGCAGGGGGGAAAAGAACTGGAATATGATTTTTTTTTTTATTGGATGGGTGAACTGAATTTTGTTAAAGCTAAAGTGATGAATAGTTGAATATATATACACTATTAGACACCTTAGAGCTTCTGTTGGAGGCATAAGAAGCTAATTACGAAAGTTACTAACTTTCTGTAATATGTGAACAATGGTGTTTGCACTAGCAGTTATAAAAAAGCGTGGTTGGTACTCGGTAGGTAGTCTTTCTCACAAATTTGGAGAGTCTGATTCCTGGACTCAAACCCGCAACATATTTCTTTGGCGGAGGGTACTTGCCATCACACAAGGGTCCAGTGATTATTAATATTGGGTAATTCCATCAGTAGACACTGTCCTTGTTTCTTCTTTATTTAAAATCACATCATGCACCCACTGTTTGAGAATAAATGCCTTTGCCCCAAAAGTCTGAGGACTCTGTTGTAGAACTTTCTGTTTTAAGGTGCAGTACCTTCTTTATATGATTCATTACCAATTGAGGCATCATTCCATTCCTTGATCTCAGCTTCCACTTATGGAATCCTCCTTTATTTCTGTTTTTTTCATTGGCTCTTCAAGTTAGTCTTTTTCGAAGATGCGTCATCAACATCATCCTTCTAGGTGCTGATTGGATCCCTTCAGCAACTCATGATCTTTTACCAGTCAAATCAAAGAATCCTTTGTCTCACTGACAAGTACAGTCTGCTCTCTCATAAATCACTTAGGGGAACAAACCCCCGTTTATTGAGCTGAATTTTGTGTTTTCTTAAATGCGTATATGAAGACGTAAAAAGCTCTAAATTTGTTTTGTTTGATCAGAATACATACCTTACCTCCATTCAAACATTCTGTTAGCAAGCCGGGATGATAGAACAAAAGTCTCCACATGACTGACCCTAGCACAATTATTTTCATTTGTTGGGTTGAGCTTTCTATATATCCTAAGAATGCAAATGTTACTTCTCCTTACATTTCATTAAAATTCTCAGTGGCCAAGTTGCGGGATATGTAGCACAAGATTTGGAATAAATGATTGATTCATCAGGGTTTTTTTTTTTTTTTGTTTCTCATAAGGAATGATAAATTTTGATTAATCAAAACACAGGTACAACTCCTTCTGAGCATAAACCACAAACTCCAAACAGAAAACAAGTATCTCAGCTACACCAAGTTCCTACTAAAGCAATCCTATAGCTAGACAACCAGCAAATCAATAAATTCAAACACAAATAACAATTTATGAAAGCAGCACATTGTTAGGAATCTTCTATATGCTGCATAGAAACCCTGTTCTGGATTGTCCTTCATATGCTTACACTACACAATTCTTCTTCTAACATCCTGACATACTCTCTGAATCAGCCGCTCTTCTGAGTTAACACGTCCCTCATGCACTTGTTTATTTACTTATATTTGGTTGTTAGATGAATTATTGGTTTGTTTTTCTTGGTCCTTACTATTCTTTGCTAAATCATTATTGTTTCGTAGAAATGGAGATTTTTGTGTCTGAGGCATGAAGAATCTTCATCTGCAATACCTGAGTCCGATTTTGTAGAAGATAAATTATCAGAAGAATTGGTGAAGCTTGGATTCAATCAAATAAATGATGTGCAGAAAGATTGGATTTCAAGACTTAGAAAGGAAGGATTTTCTTTTACAACATTTGTTCAATGATCTTCAGTCTTTGGATGAGGATTATTTGTTTGCCCTTTTTTTCTGTTGTTTTGGGTTTTGTTACTGATTAATTGAAGTTTACACCTCTAAGGGAAGATTGATTTTTAATGCTCTTTCTCTCTCTCTCAAATAATTTTTTTTTATCTCCATGCATCAACATGGTCTTGATGGATGCACTACTTTGTTTCACATACCCAAAATGATTTCTGATCTCATTTTTATTTTTTTTCCATTAAAAAAGGATTGTGGTATCATCGTTCAGTTTTCATGTCACTGTGATGTAAATGAATTCATCTGTATAAAATTTTCTTCCTAATTAAACCCTGAACCCAATAAAGACTAGAGGCATAAACATAATCCTAATACCTTGTTACTAGTAAAGCCTGGTGCTTGCTCACCCTTACATGTTTTAGTTAATGATTTCTGAAGTCTGAACCCCATTCCATTAAAATTCTCTAACCAAACAGTATTTAATATTGGTTGGTGCATGAATATTATGGACCTATAGGCCATAGCCTTAGTATTGAAATAGACCTGATCTTTTTTTACTTCATAACTATCACAAGCAAAATGTACTGAAAATTAGATAAAGTGTTCGTTAATTTCAGTTTAAAGAGTTGTTGCACATAGTGTTTTTCACTAGTATAATGTTTTTCCTCTTTAAAGAATGATAACCAAGTGTTTTGCATATTTTCAGGATTGATGACTATTTTGTGATAATTTTGCAGGTTACAGATGCACTTTTTGGTGCATAACCTTGGACAGTGCCACGAACAGCAAAGAACATAATACAGGTAAAGCATTCGGTTTATATTACTTTGATGTTATGTGGCATTCATCTTTTGGTGCTAATTTTTCTAGTTACCAGTTACCATATAAATTTATTTGCAAATTGCAACTTTATTGAAGCTAATCCACTCAACAACTCATGCATAGATTTTATAGTTTCCTATATGACCATATATAATCTTTGCTTCAATGTTCCCGTCTCTCTGTTTTTCTTCTCCATTTGGTGAGAATTATATATATGTCTGCTTGTTGGGCTGAATCTCTACTTAAAGGGGCATTCTTTTGACATGTTGTACAATAAGAGTTGTCTATATGATAGTTTGAACCTACTGTCCCATGTCTGTGGTTCAAACCCCACCTTTCCCTCCCTCATTATTTACCTATTTAAAAAAAGTTTGAACCCTATATTGTTATCATGGTTTTAGAGTTCAGATTTATATTCAAATTTAGTTATGTCCAAGATTGAGGAGATATGTCTCATGTCTGTAGTTCAAACCCCACCTTCCCCTCCTCCATTATTTACCTATAAAAAAATGTTTGAACCCTATATTGTTATCATGGTTTTAGAGTTCAGATTTATATTCAACTTTAGTTATGTCCAAGATTGAGGAGATATGTCCTAATAAAACTATTTTCATGCTGGAGATCTTGCTGAGAAATAGTTGCAAATAAGAAATGCTTAGATATGATCGATTTTACTAGCACAATTTTCTGAATTTAATAAAGCTTTATCCAACAAAAAAACAGTCACAAATAAGGGATGCTCATTCAACTACCTCAACTGTCCAACCTGAGCATTAAGGGATGGTTTCGAAAGAACAAGTGGGTGGGTATCAGGTTGGTCCTCTGAAAAATGGAACATTATGTTTCGTAGTGTCTCAACCCTCAATCAAACCAATTGGAGCATTTCCCATTCCTAGTACCCAAACCCGAGATCTCATCAAGACCCATACACACAGCCTTTATTTCTCTTTCTCCTTAGTCCTCTTTGTTTCTTCTTCTTCCAATTTCTTTCTCTTCTCTCTCTAAGGCTCCGCTTGGGAGTTTATAAAGGAATGGAATGGAATGATCATTAAAGGAATGAAATTGAATGTAATGGATTTAAGCAAGGGAAAAGAATGGAAAAGAATTGAATGGAATGAAATTAAGTAACCTTGATTGGATGTTTTAAAATAAACGAATGGAAAAAAATGAAAATGAATGGAATGTAAATAATCTTGTTTAGGAGCAATATGAAGGGAATGGAATGAAATCATTTTATAACAACATTACTATTAGACCCCTATTTTAAAATAAATAGTTGAATATATAGGGGTATTTTGGAAATTTTAATAAAATTTTCATTAAACTTAAATCCATTCCCTCCTATTCCTCCCAATTTCAGGGGAACAAAAATTTGAGATTTTGAGGGCTTAGGAGGAAATGAGTATTCCCTCTTAACCATTTCATTCCCTCCCACCTAAACTCGCAAACAAGGGAATGAACTTTCCATTCCCTCCGTTAAAACTCCCAAACAAGAGGGAGGAAAGAATATTCTAAAAATATTTTTTTCATTCCATTCCATTCCCTCCTCCCAAGCAGAGCCACTTCCTTCGGATCTGGGCTTGGTCAAAGCCAATTCTCTCTAATTGGAGCCACAGTCCACATATCCAAGCTACCATCAACGGCTTGAACTAGAGCTACCGTTGTAGAGAAGATTGAAGACAGTTGCTGCCAATCTGAGTCAGTGTTAATGGCTTGATTTAAAGCAGCAAATTCACTGTTTAGGTTTGGGACCTTAGGGTCATTTGAGTGTTTAAAAAAAAAAAAAAAAAATTTAATAACTTTTTAACTTTTATTTAACCGGCACGCAACTGCTAACTTAGAGGAAATTGACCAACGGTTCCAACCATTTTCGAGGGATGCGAACAATCTATGCTAGAGATTAAGACTTTTTTCTTGCATATATATATATATATATATATATATATTTTGATAAGTAATAAGATTTACTGATATCAAAAAATAGATGCCCTAGTACGCAGGAAGTGTACAAGAGTCAAACAAATCCAATATAAAAATTACATAATCCAAGAAATTCAGGAAAGGAAGAGAATGATTGGTTGTGCAAAGATGACAACCAATCTACTAAGGTTCTAAAGAAAAATAACTTAAGGTCTGATATGGATCTCTCATTATCTTCAAAAAATCTACTATTTCTCGGTTTCAGGCCTACGAAACTATTTTGGGGAAGGATAAATCGGATAGCCAAAAGCTCTGAAATCTAAATGGCCTCTTAAGCTGGACCGATCTTCTGGGATAAGCTTCCATAAGGACCGGGCAGTGGTCCCGAATGGCACCTAGGGAGATGAGTGACTTTAGCATTTGGGTAAAGCACACACTAGTCTGGGTTTATAAAGAATCTGTCAATCCGTTCAAGAATAGGGTTATTGATATCCCTTTTGTTAGTCTAGGTGAATCTAGGCTTGGAGAATCCCATATTCACCATGTTGCATTTGTCTAGACAATCTTTAGACAGCAGAGATCGATTGATACTCACTCCTCTACCCCTGAATTTATCTTCTTCAACAAGAGGCTCATTAAAGTCTCTAGCTATTATCCAAGGCTTATTGGTTAAATTTGCAACTTTTGTTAAATTTTCCCAAAGAATGCATCTTTCGGCACTTTTAAGGCTAGCATAAATAGTAGAGAAAATCCAAGTAAGGTCAGAGGATTATACCTTTACCTCCATGTGGATCTCCTGTTCAGTGTTCGCAAGGGGCACCACTTCCACCTTATTAGATTTCCAAAGGAGCCAAAGTCCGCTAGCATTTCCAATTGTTTCAGTGTGTATTGCACCGTCAAAAGAGAGTTTGTCCGTGATTGCTCTCGCCCTTTCACCACCAAGTCGGGTTTCCATAACCACCAGGATCGCAGGATCATGGTTCTGAGCAAGCTCACAAATATGATTCTAAAAGTTGGGCTTCAGAGTGCCCTTGCTATTTTAGACTATAATATTCATGGATAGAAGATGGTTGGGGGTGGGACATTCATTAAAAGGAGGGAGCAGCTCCGCCTCCTTCCTCAGATTCTATCCATCTTCGCTAGCATCTCACTCGTCTGGCCCCTCCTTGGGATCAGTGTCAAACAGCGTTTGAGAACTCCCATCTCCATCTTTCAAGCCATTGAATGCAGATTGAACTCCAATGTTGGCTTGAAGACTTAGATGATCTTGGTGGTGTGTCGGTTTCCCATTATGGAAGTGGAAATGGGTTGGATTTCTAGCATCCTCCTTTTGGATAGTGACTTGTTTGGGTTCATCTTGCATAAGATCGGAATATGAGAGATCTGTGGGATCGTTTGCCAGACTATTTTCCTTTCTTCCTTCGGAGATAATCCGTCCACCAAGAATTGCCACCATGGATTCATCATCAAGCCCCAGATCGGATCCGTGAGGGGAAGATGGCCCATCCTTGCACTCTCCTCTGTTAGTGGGAAAATGAGTCTCCATGCTTTCCTCAGTTTGTTGTTGAACCACCCCATCACATGGGTGGGGTTTGCCCTTACCTTCGCTATGACAATCTCCAGAATTTCGATCACCTTCCCTTCTAGGTTGATGGCCTATCTTGGCTTTGGTAGAGGCCAAGAACTTGAATGGTGAGTTAGGGGAACGGATGGATCCATGAGTGAGAAGAGAGGTTGAGGTAGGAAAGAAAGAGTTTGACTAAAGTGGAGCGACGCTGTTAAGGTTAGCTTTTGAGACCTTGCCCCTAGCAATTACTTTTTTTACCCTTGACAGAAGACCTAGAGCCATGCTTATGGGCTGAAGAGGGGTCAGATGGGGGGTTCGAGTTGGTAGGGGCCAAATAGGGCCCAACTTGCTTAATAAGGCCCGACTCATACGACCCATGGGATTTCACCATTGCCATTAGTGTCCAAAAACTTCTATCCTTAAATAGCTGGGAAGGCGCCGGCTTCAATACTGATTTGGTGGGGCCCTCTAGGCCATTACCTTTCCTTGTCCCCTTGTGTCCAGCATTTTTCTTGGTCACTACCATCGAAGGGCCGTACTGTTTTTCATTCTCCTCCATTCCACTCACTTCTAACATACCACTACTTTGGCCAGTACATTAAGCTTCATGCTCCTTGCGTGGGCTACCCATCGGATCACCAAGAGTCTCCTAAACCGTGGTCGTTGGTTCTTTTTCCTTGCGGATGGTGAAAGGGAAAGCATTCCTTCCAATGCCCCACTCGGCCATAAGAGAAGCAAAGCTTCTAAATACCTTCGTAAATCACTGCTTGTTCGAAGTTTCCAATAAGGATGGTGTTAACTAGGGGCCTGTTGATATCAATCTGAATACAGAGTTTGGCGTACTTACCTCGGGCTTCCATTGTTGTGTGAATATCAATCCTCAGCGCCCTCCCAATGGACTCCCTAATCTGTCTAAAGACTCTCGCTTCGTACAGTTCAATGGGTAACTCGTTGAGCCTAACCCAAACTGCAATTAAAAAGACATTTGTCGTGGAGGGCTTGAAGAACGGCTCCCATGGCCTAATAGAAAGGAAGTGGTCCCCTATAAACCATGGGCCTTTCTTAAGCATAGCGTCGAGATCATCTTTGGTATCGAAGCGTACTAGGAAGAACCTATTTCCTAGGTCTATGCAATCCAATCTACCGGTTGGCTTCCAGAGTTGGTTGAGCTTATTTTGTAGATAGTTGAATCCCGCAGACCTCCCGTAAAGCTTGACGATATGAGCTTTTGACCGAGGCTTTCTGATTCAAAGCTTGGTTTCCTTGGTTAACTTCACTGCAGCAAGTCCTTCTTGAATTTCCACAATGCTCATCGTCGTTCAATTCTACATCTGCCTCCATTTGGTCTGAGAAGTCAAAAGCTTGTGCATAAGCTCCTGGTATTTATCCTACCAGCTTGTCTTAGAAGGATACTTTAGGGGGAGCCCACGAGTTTTGGTTGTCCCGGGGAAAGGAACCTTTGCTCGACCTGTCATTGAAATCAGCATGGTGGCTATCCTTAGCTTTCTTGTTTCTTTAAGTGAGCTCTGCTTCCTCTTCTCTAGAGGGAATGCGTGGCTTCATTCTTTTTGAACCCCTCTTGAACTTTTGGTTAAAATTTTTCATGTACTTTTCCTCATCCATGGATTGATCTTTACGACTTCAAGATTTTTCTTTGAATTGATTCCTTTAGTTACCAATTTATATCCCAAATTTTACGGCTTAGTCAATTTTAGACTAACTAGAGGAATTAAGCCCAATTATTAATGTAGTTACCAATTGACTTACGTAAGAATAAATAAAATAATAAACACAATAACCATGTGATAAAATTCAATATTTCTTACGCTTTTTTTTTTTTTTTTGAGAGTGGTAATCTTTTATTTCACCACAAAAGATTTTATCAGTTGAGCTAACTGGAACTCACGGTTCTTATGCCTTGATATTGAAGACTTAGCTCCATAATTATGCGACATTTAGAGTTAAATGCCATGCATTGTTTCTAACAATCTAGTTAGTTTATCAATTGGGAGAATTTATCAATTGGCGGTGTATAGCATGTAGAATATGGCTTGAATTTAATGGTCATGTGGGATTCCCATGACATGTGGACTCAATATAAGTGTTGGAGTCAAAGAAGGTCTTTATTTGGTTTAACAAGTTTGTATACTTTTAGGAATATAAGTCCTACATTGCTTTGGAGAGACTTGGAATAGGAGTGATTCTCCTTGTGAGATATATATATATATATATATATATATATATATATATATATATATATATATATATATATTCCAAGTATCAATTTTTGTGTTCTAGCAATTAGAATCTGTGTAAAAGTTTTTTGTTTGGTTCTTTAATATTTGTGAGTTGCAATTTAGAATAGTGAGAAAGGTTTTGTTGCCACTTGGTTTTGGTTTTGATTTTGCGGTTTCTTGGCCTTTTGCAACTTTTGAATTTGATTTGTGTCTCTCTCTTTGGTTTGTGTGCAATTTGTATTTGGTATTTGTGAAGCTTTGGTTCTTCGGTTTGTATTTGTGAGAGAGAGCTATTTGAGTGTATTTGGGATTTGGGTTTGTGAGAGTGCCTCTATACTAATTTGTATTATCCCAAATTTGATATAGTGAAATTTCTTCGGTGTCGCCCGTGAATGTAGGCTATTGCCAAATTGGTGTTTTGTATTTATTTTTCTTTTGAATTAATTTCCTTCGTTCATATTACTTGTTTGGAGATCTTTCTCAAGTCTAGAATATTTTCATAATCAATTTTGGTAATTTAAGCTTCCGCTATTTTACAATATAGCAAGCATGGTAAGGTGGGCTTGACTGACTGGGAAGATTATGTTTGGGTTCAATTTTACAACCCACCATGCCAGTACAGTCCAGGCAATTTTGCTAAAATTGAAGATGCTAGGAAGCAGTGGACTACATCTTTTAAGGACTGCCTGCTGCACCTCAGGCATCTGGAAGTGGCTTTCATTCCAGCAGGACTAGCTGACCTCACATTGGAAGTTCTTCCTGCCATTAAGAACTTGGCTAAATATGGAGGAGTGATGCTGTGGTCAAAGTATTTTGATGATCTAACTGGCTTAAGCTCTTCCAACAAAAATGATGTCTAAATTACTTCCTAATAAATTCCTGTACTTCCTTGCTGTATTGGTCATTGAACTGATGCTTGTGTACTTTGGTTTTATAATTTGATGTAGTACAAATATAGAGTATAGAATCACTTTAAACTGTCGCCTACTTGTTTATATATGATCTCATTTTTACATAAACTGTGCAACAAAAATGTTTACAAATATTTGATCAAATTGATGTATGCACAACACAATATTGAGGAGCTTTTAGCTATTTGCCAATCCATGGTACCAGTTTCATGGTCTGAACAAAAATCTGTTTTGCGTCCCCTTTACTATCTAGGTGACATTGTGGAATAGCTACATGTAGCTTGAGATGAACGATGGCTATGGATTGTGCTATTGATCGTGAAGGAGCTGAACTGATTGAACTCTGTCTTCATTGCTTTGTATACTTGATCTAGGCCTTCCTCAATCAACTCCAGAACCGTCTGTGGCATTGGTGGCATGTTGATGTGATCAATTGATCCTTCCAACATCTTCACCACTTCCCCCATTGAAGGTCTCGTGAATACCTCATCCTGTATGCACCAGAATGCGACTTTCAGAGCTCGCATGAGTTCCTCTTCTTCTGCTGCCCCTTGTAGTCGCGTATCTGCAACTTTTATTGGTGTCCCATTGGTCATCTCCTAACAAGAAATAAACATTGCTATGGTTAAGAATTAGCATACAAATAGCACTTTTGTTTATGAGTTACGGCAATTAGCAAAAACTGAGTAGCAGTCCATGGATGTGCCTAAGGGTAATTCTAGAAGCATCTTCGAGAAGATTGACTTCCAAATGTCACTTGACAATATTGTGATGTTGTCCTGAAAAACACAATTAGGATTACCATTTTGCTTGGAATTAAGTGGCAAAATAGACACATAAATAGAAGTAGACAAGCTGTTATGTCTATCTAATGTTTTGGATGAGAACATTTGGTTATGCTCAATGCACAATCTCCTATTTCTACATAGTTTGGAAGGGCTGGTTAGTATATAGAATGACCATCTTGTGGGATTAACCAGGCATATGTTCACCTTGATGATTATTCTTAAAGATCATTTCTATTTATCATGATTATGAGAAGCTAGTCTCAAAAGTTTTTTCCTGAAGAATCCAAAAGTACTGCATTGATCTAAGTTGAGAAATACATCAGACAGACGATACCTTAAAAGCCCATCCAGGGAAGAAGAAGTCCTCAGCATTTAAAGATGTGTCAAGATTTCTCCTTCCCACAATAATCTCTAAAAGAAGCATTCCATAGCTATAAACATCAGCCTTTACAGTAATAGGGCGGTTACTAACCCACTCTGGAGCTAAATAGCCTCTAGTTCCTCTGACCATAGTGACGACGTGTGAGTGCTCTCTTCCCATTAACTTAGCTAGTCCAAAATCAGATACTTTAGGACAGAAATTCTCATCTAATAAAATATTTTCGGGCTTTATGTCACAATGTATTATTCGATTTCTGCACTGCTCATGGAAATATGCAATTCCTTGTGCAATAGCCACAGCTATATGAAAGCGAGTTGGCCAATCTAGTAGCCTGTCTCTGCAATTATATGAAGGAAAGATCCATTTGTCCAAGGACCCATTTTTCATGAACTCATAAACTAGAAGCCTGCCAAAGCAGCAAAACAATAAATTGTCAATCCTAAATAATTTTTTTTTAAAAAAAATTTAATTTCAAATTATTTAAATATTAAATTATGAGGTGATCTAAATGCAAAATCTCAAAATGTCCACTCAGCCTTAAACCATATCATTCATAAAGCTTAAAAAAAAGAAATTTCATACCCAGTGGACATTCTTAGATGTCACATTTATGTCAAAATTATAATAAAAAAGACTGCCTAGGAACATTACTTACCGTTGTGACCCCTCAGAGCAGTATCCACAGAGTCGAACCAAGTTCAAGTGATGCATGGAGCCAATAGTGTTCACCTCAGTTATAAATTCCTTCTCTCCATGAGGCAACACCCTATCTAGTTTCTTCACTGCAACCAAAGTCCCATCTGCTAGGCTTCCCTTTTATACATTCCCAAATCCTCCTGTAAAAGAAGCATTACTTTAATGCAAATATTCATGATAAAAAAAAAAAAAAAATATATATATATATATATATATATATATATATATATATATATATATATATGTATATATAATTAATACAACATCCTCTGTTTCATTTCCTCTGTTTGTTGAAATTAGCATTGTATTCTTTGCTTACCTGTTCCAAGCAACTGGCTAAAATTCCATGTCCGGGTTTGTAACTCACGGTAGCTAAAATTCAATGGAGCACCTGATAAGATCAAGGAGCTCTCCACGGCTCTCTTTAAAGCTCTTCTTCTATGAATGTTATAGTATAATAACAAACAAAGCAGCCCAAAGAGCACTGTCATGCTGAGAACAATTGGAATAACCAAGACCTTCTCTCTTGCATTCTTGGACGCTTCCAAAGATCCCCCAGAATTGCTTTCTGGTGTGTTTGAATCATTAGACCTAACCTTCACAAAGAGAGTTGAGTCAGCGTCCTCAAACCCACCAAAGTCCAAGCTCCTCAACACCCAACAATAAGGCGTCCCATCATCAAGCCCATAAACAGAAGCAACACACTCACAATCCGATAAACAAGCATCCCCACACTTTGACACAGTGGCAAAATCACTATAATTTGCTATTACAGAAAAATAAGAATAATAGTAATTGGTTTGCTGCACCATTGAAATCCTAAACTCGGATGTTGAATATTTATGCTGTGAATCACATTTACCAATCAACGATGAGTTTTCCAAGCACTGACTACGATCTTCTACCTTAGAAGTACCCGGTAAACATGTACAAGAAGCATTGGTCTCGCTTCTATCCAAATTACATACCCCATTGCCACAAATTCCAGCAATATCACATGGATTCGAAACTGCAGCCCATTCTGGCACCCATTGGCGCAAGCCATTTACATCATCCCATCTATACAAACGTATATTTCCATTGGTCTCAAGTGACAATCTTCGAAGAACTTCTGACCTTGTTGTCATATTTGAGGTTGCTGACAATCCACCTATATCGTTATCATTCTTGTACACATACACAGCACCATCCGAGAATTCCCCATAAACAATTCCAAAGCTTCCAGCATCATCTAAGACTGCTACAACATCCCCAGTCACATTTGATATATCAGGTGCTTGCCAGTAGGAATAATTGGTGAAAGATTCTGGCAAGTTGTTATAAGTTTTAGGCAAATTGTATGTTAAAGCGAGCGTTAGTGAATTGGGTTGTTGAAGCATTTTGAGTGTGTAATAGCCACCTTGTGAAGCTGAATTAGATGTTGTTAGCCCTAATGAGACTGTGAGAGGTTGATTTGGGAGTAGAGTGTCAGTTGGGTGTGAAAAACTCTGCCATACAGTGTAGTTGGGCGTGCTATAGAGGATGAAGTTGCCAGACTCTGACATGATTGCATATTCTACACTTGCACCGGAAGTGTTGGACATCCAGACAGTGGTGTCGCCATCAATGAGGACAAGGTTTCCGGTGGTGTCGAGCTCCAAGATTGCGTTGTTGGTGACTGGAAAGTTTCTATAATATTGGATTGAGAGAATGAAATTTGTTGGCTTAAGCGATCGGATCATATATTACCTGCAAAAGCCTTAGTAGAGACTAGAGACGGAGGAATGGTTCATGATTTTTCTCTTTTTAGAGTTAGAGAACCAGTAACCATATCCACCTTATTATGTATCAGGCTCTTTCAAGGACTGTGCAACACTACAATCCTACAAACTTGGGTGATGGGGTACTACCGCTTTGTTGCAACTAGAAAACCAGTAACTATCCCAGTTTTCTAAGAATTTATCATTTACTTCCGTGTATGTTTGGCTCCAAATTAAAAAGTTAATTTATTTTACTATTTAACTTATTTTAGTTACTATTCATGGGCCTCACTACACTTTTTGATATTATTCATGGGTTTCACTGTACTATTTCAACTAATTTTTACATTTATCTACAATACTTTTAGCAAAACAACTATCATGTTGATATATGCACCGTATTTCTTAGAAAAACATGGACAATATTTAACGAGTCTAGTTTTGATCTTGTGCAAAAGTATTTTTGTTTATATATACAGAAAAGGGAAAAATCTATTATACACATTATATTACACACTGCAAAAATATATTGAAAATGGAACTTTAAGTGACACTTTTTAGTGTATTTGGGCAGCGCACCGTTTACAATAAGCACTGCCTTATGGCAAATATTGTTTCACACTTTGTTATTGTACACTCTATATACACAAACATAAAATAAACATATCTTTTATTAATGTCCACATTTAAAATATAAAAATGTATGGTGAGTTTGGACAAAATATACTAACTGATCGAGTGGGAGATAATCTATGAGTTTATATGTACTTATCCTAATGCAGCACAACAAAATTTTAGTATAACAGTGGGAGAAGTTTTAGGACAGTAATTAATTATTTATAGCATAAAATTGTTAGAATTAATAATATTAAATGATTAAATATATATTTTGCTAATAGCTTAAGTTCTTTTAAACAAGTGGTAGTTGATAATAAATTAACCAAGACGATCAATGCACTATTAATAATTAGGTAATAACAACCAAATCTTTAAAGGACTTATTAAATTGATGATGTCCATTGAAACTTACCTGTTTGCTGACCACACTACTGTTCGATCTCCAGGAAGCTCCGCAAACCAAATAGCCAGTTCAAACTGATCACGTACTTCCGCTGGGGTGAACCCAAAAGCAAACGTGCCATTATCCGAAACCCATGTTTGGTCCTCACTAGCCAACAGTCTCGAACCCAAACCAATGTGACTAGCAACCATGCAAGCGCCAAAACTGGCTAGACATAAGCAGAGCAAAATCCAAGAAGAAGCCATGGAATCAAGCTTAAGCTAAAGTGGCCAGTGGTATTGATGTTAAAAAAAGGTTTAGCTAGTCTTTTTGAATGTCAAAAAAGTGGATGAATTAAAACTTAGAAGGAGCCGAGAGTTATGGACAATCATAACACTTAATTATAGAGTAGTGGGTGAGCTAAACTTTGAAAATGCTTGCATAAAATATTGGTCGGTAAAGAGATATAATTGAATATTGTGGCTGGGGCACTTGTTTATTGCTATGTGGTCTTTAAATGGACTGTAGTCTGTAGAGTTTGTGATCAGTCCAAAAAAAGCCGAAGGCCGAAAGTCTTGGACAGTGGACACGCTCCTCTCTAATTATTGGCAAGCCTTAAAATTCAGATATTCACACTTTAGCATAGTGGGAATATATATGGACTGGTACGACTTGATACCAGACCTTTGGGGAAGGATGATGACTTTTTGAGGTCATGGTGGCGTTATATCAAGACTTGTATTGCTTAATCTGAAACTATATCATTTACCTGAGATGGCCTGGTATTAGTAATATCTGTTGTCTTAGGGTCATAATAAAGGCCTTAACTGAAATTTGACAGTAACTATAAAAAGGATGGCATCTAGTGTGCAACTTTGCCTCACAGTATCAAAAACCCACAACAGTTAAAAAAGAACATAAGTCGGATTCAAATTAGGATAGTGTTTATTACACATAATCGTGACTTAGTGTTTATTACACATAATCATGACTTAAAGTCATGAGTTCAATACATTTTGGGGAGCATGTGTAACAGGTTTTTTCATTTAAATTATACGTGCATGATATTGATATATAAAAATGGACATTAATTAGATACATGTTTATTTGTATGTACATTTACTACGAAGCTCATATAAGTTGGTTGTGTATCATGGAGAGAGCAAGAGGTTAAACTAACTTGAAATTTTAAGCGGGAGAATTCTATTCAAAAGTAAGTTTTTATATTTTCTCGTATGGGCACGACATAACAGAGACTGCACTTTGACATTAACAATAAATAGCTCCATCAAAATTGTCATTGAAAATGGAATTCACATACCATTCTTTTTCAACATTTATCAATTTTTTAAGGTAGAAGGTCATGTCTAAATGGACTAAATACATCAACTGTTGAAATTTAGGCACTTCTATCATGACTGCAAAACCATAAATTTAAGGCTCATTAATTTTAAATTTAAATTGACATTCAGATCAAGTGTCGTGAAATTTTTTTTGCATGAAAGTAGAAAATCCTCCTCTGGTTGGCCCATCATTTTCAATTGAACTTGCAGAGTAAGATACAACTACGAGTGCGCAAAAGAAAAAAAAATCATCAAAAACCTTGATCATTCCATCTATTAATATGAAATTAATTAATATCATTTCAAGTTGTATATATATTTATGTAGTTTCAGTTAACTCAATAAGCAAAGTTGTGTATTTCAAAGATTTCAAACCTGTTGTAAATTTGCAACTACAAAAAGAAGGCATGTATAATGGAATATTGTATAGGGATCGTTTTACGTGTGTTGGAATTTGAATGGCATTCACACAAGCATCTCCTTTGTAGCCCGTTTGGTAATGCATTATCAAATAAAACCTTCCCTAAGTACAACATTTTTAACTTCACCTTCTTTGTAGGTACACCTTATTCAAACAACTCTTTTCAAATGGCTGAAAAATAATCATATCCTACTAAATGCATTAGTGATCATTTGGTACATTAGAAGTCACAAACGCACACTTACAATGTTGTTTACAATTTATTGACTTGTACAAGTGTAAGTGATTGATGCAAAGTAAAGTAGTGAACAAAAAGTTTTCATTACTCATATTATTATATAAATTACAAAATTGTGAAATTAAGTGTTAAATTAGTTGTGTCAAATGCCAATAGATTTATTACGAAAGTTTTAGAGAAAAATATTTTTCCTAGGAAAATTCCCTTTTTATATTGTAAAATGAAATGTAAATTTACATTATAAAGAAACAAAAAGTAACAAATGTTATATACTTTTACAATAAAAAAAAAAGATATATAATATATACAACATTTATCATGCTGTAAAATTAGAGGTTTTTAACACTACTACCCTTATTGCACTTGTACTTGTGAGTAACGAATGGTGGGCTGTGATTTGGAAGTGTTGACTGTTAATAACTGTTAAAATGGTAAAAGCAAAGAACTCTCTGGTATTTCTCTCTCTGCTGTCAAAACTCAAAACGACGTCGCAGACTCTCTCTCCGCCCGTGTTCGTTGAAACTTCCAACACCGCAAGCCTCAACCAACTCACCCCTCCCAGCTCATACTGATAGGACATCATCATCATTATCTATCTAAATATTTTGGATTTTTAATTTCCTATATCTAATGCATAATCTAAGCCCTCTACACCCCCGGATTCTGACCAATCCGGCGCCGCCACGATGTCAACCTCAACAACAACCCCATGTTGCCACTCTCTCTCTCCTCCCAATTCTAGGTTTAGGGTTTTGAAGAAGAACCCTAACCCTAGACTCATCCAATTCTCTTTCAATCCAACCCTTCCTCGTCTCAATGCAAAACCCTATACCTCTCCAACAAATGTAAGCTCTCTCTCTCTCTTAAACTCTTTCCATTTGTTTAGTAAATTTGAAATTGGCTGTTTGTTTGCCTGGAAAGTGAGGAATTTGAAATGAAATTAGGTGCAAGTTTTGATTTTTTTTAATGGGTTTTGTGGGGGTTTTGGAATTTGTTAATAGAAATGATAGGATTGGAATCTTTGAGGATTAAATTAAAGCAGTGGGGAAAAGAAATGGAATATGCTTTGGTTCTTTTTATTGGATGGGTGAACTGAATTTTGTTAAAGCTAAAGTGATGAATAGTTGAATATATATATACTATTAGACACCTTAGAGCTTCTATTGGAGGCATAAGAAGCTAATTACAAAAGTTACCATCTTTCTGAAATATGTGAACAATGGTGTTTGCACTAGCAATTATAAAAAAAGTGTGGTTGGTACTTGGTAGGTTGTCTTTCTCACAAATTTGGAGAGTCTGATTCCCCGGACTCGAACCCGCAACATATTTCTTTGGCCGAGGGCACTTGCCATCACACAAGGGTCCAATGATTATTAATATTGGGTAATTCCATCAGTAGATACTGTCCTTGTTTCTTATTTATTTAAAATCACATCATGCACCCGCTGTCTGAGAATAAATGCCTTTGCCCCAAAAGTCTTGAGGACTCTGCTGTAGAATTTTCTGTTTCAAGATGCAGTACCTTCCTTATATGATGCCTATGTAACTTCCTGTAACCTTGAAAGTGGATTTGCTTCAAAAGCATTACCAATTGAGGCATCTTTCCATTCCTTGATCTCAGCTTCTGCTTATGGAATCCTCCTTTATTTCTGTTCTTTTCCATTGGCTCTTCAAATTAGTCTTTTTCCACCGCACTTATGAAGATGCCTCATCAACATCATCCTTCTAGGTGCTGATTGGACCCCTTCAGCAACTCACGAATTTTTTACCAGCCAAATCAAAGAATCCTTTGTCTCACTGACAAGTACAGTCTGCTCTCTCATAAATCACTTAGGGGAACAAACCCCCGTTTATTGGGCTGAATTTTGTGATTTCTTAAATGCGTATATGAAGACATAAAAAGCTCTAAATTTGTTTTGTTTGATCAGAATACATACCTCCATTCAAACATTCTGTTAGCAAGCCGGGATGATAGAACAAAAATCTCCACAACTGAACCTGGCACAATTATTTTCATTTGTTGGGTTGAGCTTTCTATATACCCTAAGAATTCAAATGTTACTTCTCCTTACATTTCATTAAAATTCTCAGTGGCCAAGTTGCGGGTTATGTTGCATTGGATTTGGAATAAATGATTGATTCATCAGGGTTTTTTTCCCCTAATGAATGATAAATTTTGATTTATTCAAAACACAGGTACAACTCCTGAGCATAACCACAAACTCCCAACAGAAAACAAGCATCTCAGCTACACCAAGTTCCCACTAAGCAATCCTACAGCTGGACAACGAGCAAATTAATAAAATTCAAAAACTAAATAAACAACATATCAAAGCAGCACACTGTTAGGAATCTTCCATATGCTGCACAGAAATCCTGTTTTGGATTGTCCTTCATATGCTTACGCTACATTATTCTTCCCCTAACATCCTGACATACTCCCTGAATCAGCCACCCTTCTGAGTTAACACTTCCTCCATGTGCTTGTTTATTTACTTATATTTGATTCTAAGATGAATTATTAGTTTGTCTTCTTTTCTTTTTTTTTCCTTGCTAATTGCTAAATCATTATTGTTTTGTAGAAATGGAGATTTTTGTGTCTTAGGGATGAAGAATCTTCATCTGCAATACCTGAGTCCGAGTTTGTAGAAGATAAATTATCAGAAGAATTGGTGAAGCCTGGATTCAATCAAATAAATGATGTGCCAAAAGATTGGATTTCAAGACTTAGAAATGTAGGATTTTCTTTTATAACATTTGTGCAATGATCTTCAGTCTTTGGACGAGGATTATTTGTTTTCCATTTTTTTTTTTTTGGGTGGTTTTGTGTCTGATTAATTGAAGTTTATGCCTCTAAGGGGAGATTGATTTTGAATGCTCTTTCTATCTCTCTCAAATATATATATATATATATATATATATATATATATATATATATATATATATATATTATTTTTTATCTCCATGCATCAATATGGTCTTTATGGATGCACAACTTATTTGCACATACCCAAAATGATTTCTGATCTCATTTTTATATTTTGTCCATTAAAAAAAGGATTGTGGTATCATCTTGCAGTTTTCATGTCACTGTGATATAAATGAATTCATCTGTATATAATTTTCTTCCTAATTAAACCCTGAACCCATTAAAGACTAGAGGCATAAGCATAATATTGAGGCCTTGTTACTAATAAAGCCTGGTGCTTACTCACCCTTACATGTTTTAGTTGATGATTTCTGAAGTCTGACCTCATTCCATTAAAATGCTCTAACCAAACGGTATCTACTATTGGTTGGTATATGATTATTATGGACCTATAGGCCATAGCCATAGTATTGAAGTAGACCTGACCTTTTTTAACTCCATAACTATCATAAACAAAATCTACTGAAAATAAGATGAAGCTTTTGTTAATTTCAGTTTAAAGAGTTGTTGCACAAAGAGTTTTCACTAGTATAATGTTTTCCTCTTTAAAGAATGATAACCAAGTGTTTTGCACATTTTCGGGACTGATATCTATTCTGTGATAATATTGCAGGTTACAGATGCACTTTTTGGTGCAAAGCCTTGGACGGTGCCATGGACAGCAAAGACCATAGTACAGGTGAAGCATTCTGTTTATATTACTTTGATGTTATGTGTCATTCATCTTTTTGTGCTAAGTTTTCTAGTTACTATTTACCATATAAATTTATTTGCAAATTGCAATTTTATTGAAGCTAATCCACTCAACTACTTATGCATAGATTTAAGTTTCCTACATGACCGTAAATAATCTTTGTGTCAATGTTCCCCTTTGTCTCTCCGTTTTCTTCTCCATTTGGTGAGAATGATATTTATGTCTGCTTTTTGGGCCGAATCTCTACCTAAAGGGCATTCTTTTGACATGGGTGTACAATAAGAGTTGTCTATATGATAGTGTGAACCTAGTGTCCCATGTCTGTGGTCAACCCCACTTTCCCCTCCCCTCTTATTTACCTATTAAAAAAAATTTTGAACCCTATATTGTTATCATGGTTTTAGATTTCAGATTTATATTCAACTTTAGTTATGTCCAAGATTGAGGAGATACGTCCTCTTATAAAATAAAAAATTTTAAAAAAAAGATTGAGGAGATATGTCCTAATAAAACTGTTTTCATGCCGGAGCTCTTGCTGAGAAACAGTTGCAAATAAGAAATTCTTAGATATGATCAATTTTACTAGCACAATTTTCTGAATTCAATAAAGCTTTATCCAACAAAAAAAAACAGTTTCAAATAAGGGATGCTCATCCTACCACCTCAACCATCCGACCTGAGCATTAAGGGATGGTTTTGAAAGAACAAGTGAGTGGGTATCAGGTTGGTCCTCCGAAAAACGGAACATTATGTTTCCTAGTGTCTCAACCCTCAATCAAAATCAATTGGAGCATCTCCTATTCCTAGTACCCAAACCTGAGATCTCATCAAGACCCATACACACAGCCTTTATTTCTCTTTCTCCTCAGTCCTCCTCGTTTCTTCTTCTTCTTCCAGTTTCTTTTTCTTCTCTCTTTTGGCCACTACCTTCGGATCTGAGCCTGGTCAAAGCCAATTCTCGCTGATTGGAGCCACAGTCCACAGATCCAAGCTGCCATCAATGGCTTGAACTAGAGCTACCTTTGTAGAGAAGATTGAAGACAGTCGCCGCCAATCTGAGCTATAGCCTGCAAATCTGAGTCAGTGTTAATGGCTTGAACTAAAGCTGCAGATTCACTGTTTAGGTTTGGTACCTTTGGGTCATTTGAGGGGTTTTTTTTTTTTTTTTTTTATTATTTTTTACTTTTACTTAAACGGCACCCAACTGCTAAGTCTGAGGAAGTTGACCAACAGTGCCAACCATTTTATTGGTCAGTGGCGGGTGTAAGCAACTCAGTCCTGAATAAATCCGGTCGAGTGGTGGGTTGACATCAAACTCAATCCAACTCAACCCGTGAGCAGCCTAGGTGCGATATTTACAATTAACAATCTTTGAACGTTCATAACTTAATCAACTTCATGGAGGATTTTGGATGTAAACTAATTAGTGGGAGAAACATGATTTCTATGTCTAGGATGGTGAGGTGAATGGTGGTGTGGGAGGTGGTAGTGTGGTGTTGAGAAGGTGAGTGTTTGCATGGTGGTATTTTTGTAAACATGGTGGAAGGGAAAAAAGTGATGGATTTGACAGTCCTTGGTGGGAGACTTGATGTGTGTGCGTAGTGTGGTGTTGGCTTTGCAATGAAAAAGGTTGTGTTGATTGCATTAAAGATGGAGTTGGGGGCAGATGATACATTCCACTTAGCTGGGGCATCGGAGTAATCATATGAAGAATATTGGGATGGATTCATAGTGTATAAGGCTAATTATGAAGTCATCATATAAGAACATAGTCTGTAGATTACAGACAAGAGTGATTTCTTTTGGACATTGATGTGGGACAAAGGGAAATGAAACAGAATCTAATTTGGAAGTTTTGGGTAGCTAGGACTTTGAAGAATTAGGCTTCAGGATTGGTGGGAAAATCTGCAGGAGAATAGTAGAAATATAGGGTGTCTATTGATGAAAAGGAATAGTAGGAGTTGTGATGAAACAAAGGGGAAAACCAAGGGTTTAGGTTGCTGTTCTAGGGCTGTGAATAGTCACCCGTGAACAGTAATTTGGCTCTTCGTGGGTAATTTTAGCTATTTGATGGATGGATGGTTTAGAGTTTTGAAGTTTTGGGATTCTAGGGTTTTAAAGGTGACTCAACAGTGATTGTAAGGTTCAAGTTGGGGGAAATTAAAGGACGTGGAAGAAAAGAGATACAGACAAATATTCACAAATTCTGGAAATTTAGAAAAACTTATTCGCTGTATTGAATAGAAAGTATTACATTCGTATAAATAGATGACTAATATTATACCTAGTAGAACTTGTACCTTCTTGAAACCCTAAATAAAACTAAAATAAGATCCAATGGACCATTAGTACAGTCTATGTCCATATATCAGAAAATAAAACATCGCTAAAAAAATAAATAGAACAATCAGTAATCTGTCTGGAACTATTAAATTCTCAAAAACATAATAAAATAAAAGTCATAATCTACCAGAAAGCCTATTCAAGCTCCCAGGTACCCTTGGCATCATCTGACATGTGCCACATTAATGCTTGGGAATTGGAATTAGTTTTGGGTTGCAATTTTTATGTTGTTATTGGTTGTTGCTGTGGTCCTTCATCAGTTGTGGCCATTAAAGTCAACTTTCATAGGTTTTTTTTTTTTTCCCTCTCTTATTTATATATTATCATTTTTTTTCTCCTAAATTTAGTAGTAAGATCCCAATTTTAAAAAGCTAAAAGACTGCAACCATATGTGCATAATTTTAAATAATGGGAATGTCAAACGAACAGGCCAATTTGAATCTATATTATAGTTGTGGCAGCTAGTTATAAAATTAGGTTGATCAGAAATCAGATGAAGTTTTGTATACGGGCTTTTTAGATTGCAAAGATAGTGGCAGTGCATTATTCATAAGATAGTAGTGATGATATTGAATAGATTATATTTGCCTTTTAGGTTTTGAAGTATTTATGAAATGTTAAGTCTTATACCCAAAGTAATTCATAAAGAAATAAAAACTACTGTTGGAGTGGGGTATTTTATTGAAGAACTTTGAAAAATCTTTGAAGCTTTTATGTTTTTATTAAAGTTTGGATTACATATAATCAATCACATCTATTATGCATGAATAAAGGTTTAACAAGTTTAATAATGTTATCTTATTGACTTTGAAATTTAAATTTCATGAGAAGTAAATGAAAAATCTTGCTGTTAGTCACGATGAATATGAGTGGAAAGGAATAATAAGGATAGGAAAGTAAAAGCTTTTTGGGTCCTGCAGGTTATGCTTCTCTGGATTGCCTCATTCTGGTTGGTAGGATCTTGGGTAGTTCCATTTTTAGCCCACGCAGCAGGATTTAGGAAGGAATCCTTGACATACAGAGGGCAAGCCTTGTACAGCCTCTTGACTGATGTTGCTGAAGGTCTTGCTGGGATAGCACTCCTGCATCGCTGCCTCACAAGGTTTCATCCCCTTCCATCCGACTGGTTCAAGTTTAGCCTTGAAGGGAAGTGGCAATTCGATGTTGGTTTGGGCTGTCTCATGTTTCCCCTTGTCAACCGACTCTCACAGGTCAACCTTAATTTGTGGCCTATTCTTCCCTCTACGCCTGTCACTGTCTCTAGTGTTGAGCAATCAATAGTGGCACGAGACCCAGTGGCAATGGCCCTCTATGCAGTAGTAGTTTCAGTTTGTGCCCCCATTTGGGAGGAGATTGTTTTCCGTGGATTCCTTCTTCCTTCCTTGACCAAGTACATGCCCGTTTGGTGCTCAATTTTAGTGAGTTCAGTAGCTTTTGCCTTGGCACATTTCAATATGCAAAGGATGCTACCACTTATATTTCTTGGGGTGGTAATGGGTGCTGTCTTTGCCCGGTCAAGGAACCTTTTACCATCGATGTTGTTGCATAGCTTGTGGAATGCTTTTGTTTTTTTAGATCTCATGAAATGATTTTGTTCTGTACTCCATTCTTCTCAAATCAAGTTTCAATTAGCATTGCTTGTCCCACTTTGTACAATTATCAAGTTGGTTTAAACATATCCAAAAAAATTCACGTTGGTTTAATCCTGGTAATCCTTCTCTGGTTTGCTGGTTTGCTGTTGAAATTTGACTGCTTGCTGGCAACTATGGTATGGTTGATGCTGTTGGCCCTTGGCTGATGAGCATGAGTATTGCGTGCGTGACAAATGGTAAGAATCCTCTCCATTTCACTTTGAGAGTCCTGGCTAAAATTTATTGAAAAAAATCTAGGACCACAAACTATTTTACAACTTCATTGCTACAATGGTGATGTGGCAATGTGTGAGTGGTGGATAAAAAATAGTGAGGCTATGTGTAAGTGGTAGACAACCATATAGAGTCTGCAATGTCAGGGAGCAGATGAGAGGATGGAGGCACGGAAGGCTGGGCTCTCCGATGCCAATTCAGTAAAGGGGGTGGTGGATTTGTAACCTTTCTTTTTTATGTGGCTTATGATCCCAGGATTCAATTTGCCAAAGCAACCCACTAGGCGTAGCAACTTCCATCTTTGCAACCTTTGATTTTTGACTAGTACTTTCAATTTTGGGCATGCCAATTTTGCGTTTCCTTGGTTTTTTTTTTTTTTTTTGGGTATGTTTGTGTTGGCTTGCCTGCAGGTGGAGAGAGGAAACAATTCTGCTTCATCTCTTGCGACAATTTCATAGGGGTTTTTATTTTTTCTTTCAAACGAGCATTACAACTTCCACTCCCTGAAGCATCACCTAAGTTGACACTGGGCCGGCTTTGAACTTACCATTCATAAACATTTAATAAAAATTTCTTCTCTGTTCCCGCTTAAATTAGACACCAAAATTTGCTTAAAAGATCTTCTACAATTTGAGGCGTATCATTTATCAAAAACAATTTTCCAGCCACAACAAACTCCGGCCTCCGTTGTCATATCATCCTCCACCCCTTTATAGAATTGGCATTGGAAAGCTTAGCTAACTTGTAGTATCAGTATTCTCTCCATTGGAAAATGATCAATTTTATGGTTCAAATTAAATATTACCATTTTAAATTTTAAATGAGATGGTACTTTTTGTAACTGTTTGATACAAGAAATAAAATCTTAAATGTGAAATGGGCTCTCCATTTCCAGTAAAATGGAGAGGATCATGTTCCTACCGTGCAACGCCTACATTTTGCTATCTGCTTATTTTGATTTAAATTACTCTCTCTCTCTCTCTAATTTATCTCAAATAAATTCTAGCCTTAAAATGGATTCTCTTCATTTGAAAGTGAAATGAAAAGGATCCTTATCCATGACAAATGCATAGGTTTGAGCCCACCTGCTATGTAATGCGTGGCATATTTGTATTCACTACAACCGCGGTCATTTGACAATTACAACTGTCGCGAGCCCTGCAACTGTTTCTCCTCCTTAGTTCAATGCAGTGCACTATGATTTGGGATGGGCAATATTTTTTAGATTATGATAGCATCAATTTTTTTTCCCAATTAATTTTGAACTCATAATTGGGCCATTTTTTTTTTTTAATAAATAATGCATTTTTAGAAATTATTTCCTGAAGTAGTACTTTTTAAAAATTATTTAGGAAACAGCCTTTTGTAAACTCTTCTGAGAGACGAGCGCAAACACTACTAGCATCTCTCAAAAAGACGAGTTTGTCATGTATGCTACTGATTTGGTAATGACTAAATAGTGAATCGAAGTGGAACTCGTCTTTGGGAAAGATGAGTACATGTTTTCCTATGGACTAGATGGTGGTCTTGATCACTGTTGGTTATGGCAATCACTGAGACCAACCCACAGCATACAGTGAATCATGTGTACAGAGTCAGGTATATAATTGTATTCATGTAACAAGTTATAGGCTGCTCTGTGCAAGTTTTAAGTCCACATTATTGGCAACATAGTTAGCTATCAAGGTTCTTTCTTCGTGTTTCAAGCTCTTCAGTATCTGAAGTGTAGTAAGTCAACTAATAACTGATGGATTTTTTTCTTCCAAATTGTAATCAAATTTTGCATAATGAAAAAAACATTCTTTTCTTATATTAAACTGCATTTATGAGTGTTTGGATTCTCTCACAGCTGCTTATTGTCTTGAAGTGCCACATGAGGGGGGACCAATTGGTATCATGTCACTCTCTATTTCTGACTTTTGTCCCAAAACATAGGTCAATGTTCATTTCTTTCACAGACAATCCCGGGGACCCTTGTCTGCTATATTTGTTTTTGTCAATTGTTTGTAAATTGTAATTAGCTCAATTGTGAAAGAAAAGGATATAACTTTCTTTGACAATTAAACTTGAGGTCATTTGAATTGAACACCACTAACTGTTAGTTGATGGAAAAGCCAGAAATTTCCTTACCAATAACTTTGTGATATTTTCTTAATTCCATTTTCTTTTCCTTCACATTTTAGATGTATCTTTTAACTGATTCAAGGACAAAAATGTAGCTACATATGACAATGGATGTCATTTATTCTTATCTGTTTTTGTATTGAAAATTAGAATTTATGTCAAGTGTCTTCTTGTGTATTTGTTTTGATGTTGTAATGAAAGGGAGTAATTCAAGAATTGTTTCCTGAATTTACCTTTCATAAATCTTGTCAAATGTTAGTGCAAATACGATGCTCACACTTCTTTTTCTTTTTCTGTTCTTTTCCTTTTCAACTTTATTTTTTTTCAAGTGTGAGCTATCTATCTTTTTCTTTTCTAGGTTCCATTATTTTGTGTAAAAGTAAAAGTGTCACATTTTCAAGCGTAATTTTTGGTTCGATGAATAAAAGCTGCCACTTGACTTCCAAAAAATTATTTAAAAGTTAGGACCATATATATCCCCATCCCCCTATTAAGGATAACCTATTTTCATGAGGTTTATGTATTAAAAGACAGTATCAAATTGAATGTGGTATATCGAATAATGGTGCTGCGGAATTAAAGATACGAGATTTTGTTGAACAAGAAATTACTACAGATTGTTGGAAAAATGTAAGACATAATGACTGAGAATAATATACGTGGTCAGCACCAATCAGCTTGTTAAAGATTCATAACTGACCTTGAAAGTTTTGGTACTAAGACTTTGTTGTTGTATATGTCTATGGGAGTGTGGCTGTGATTACATACACTTCTATCTTATTCAATTTAAGTACTGAAACCCAAAGAGCCGTACTATATATTAACCCTAAACCATAACTAAACCCAAAAACCCTAAATCCAATCCTCTAAGGGTGGAACCTATTGGCTAATGGTCCATGTAAGGTGCAGATGTGCTGAAAATAATGATGTTCCTGCTTCAAAAATTTGGAAAAATATGTTAGAACTCACACCATTCATCTCATAAAATACTAACTAGAGTAAATGTTAAAACAGCTTTCCATAGTTTTAAAAACTTGTTCCCCCATATATGGTTAATTGGTAAAAAACTGGTCTTGTTGCATATGCCGACTCTTCTTTTGTGTCTTACATTTTTCTTGTTTAATTATGTGAGTTTGACGCATGCAGCTCTTCTAGAACACATCCAGGTCACCCTATTGTCCAGATTGTGTTGGAGAGGGATAAAAAATACACCATCCAAAATTTAATGCAGCATACTGTGCTCTAAAGCTGCTGAATGACCTACTTAAACCTTTGCAACATTCTTCTTTTCCCTTTAAACAATTGTAATATTGTTTTATCCAGACCACCATTTGATTATAATATCATGGTACAATCAAATATTTTATCATTTAGGTAGAGCCTTGTGCTGAAGCAGTTAGGATGTAAGCATCAAAATGGTGAAATCATCTTTTCAAACTGGTCATGCCCACTCAAAAGTTTTTAGCACAAAAATTATAACATCAAAAGATAATGACAAACAGAGGTAGCTAAGCAAGCATCATCAACATTGTCCACAATGTATAGAGTATAGGACCATGGAGAAACATTCAACATTATTAAATTTGGTTGAACTCTTTGTACTAGTTTTTTGAGCAGGTTGCATAATTAATGGAGCATGCATGAACCTGTTTCCCGTAAACATTGAACTTCTTAGAATTACTTTCCTTTTGTGGAGGTTCAATTGTGCTTATTGTCTCTTTATTTAATTTCTATAGGTGACTTGGAACTTTAAAAAAAAATAATAATAAAAAAAAGAAGCATGCATGAATCTGATTCTGTTTCTCTTTAGTTAGTTACTTCTAGTTGATAGTGAATAAAATAAGTTTGTAAAAGAGAAACCATCTTCTCTGTGAAGTTACAAAGAAAAAAAGAAATGATTGAAAAAAAAGTGGGGTAAACTTGTGATGCAACAGTACATTATGGGTCTTGTTGGGGCTCACATTTCTGTTTCTTTTCTCTTCTCTTTTTCAATTATTAAAATTCGTTGTCTCTTGCCAGACAACCACACAAGCAATTTCTTTGGGAAAGAGGATATTGAGGTATATATATATGTACACATTAAAGATATGTGCTATATAGGGCCTATGCTTGCCACTACCTCACCTTGTATGCATTTCCCTTTGTAGTGTATATATTAGTCTTCTTCTGCTATCTCATATTCCCAACATACCTTAATCCATGGAAGCTTCACAGCCTCTTTCAATTGAAAGCTTTTCATACAGTTGGCTAGTGAACCTAAGACCATCATTAGAAAGCTTAGACAACTCCTTCAGGTACTCGCTTGATGCATCCGATGAAGCCTCCTTCATTGAGATGGACCCAAGAATGCCACCCTCCAAGAGATTCTTTAGGAACTCTCAGGATTTCAAGTTTGACCTTCCAATTTCACAATCTTCTCTTGCTCTGGTTCACGCAGACGAGCTCTTTTCCAATGGCTATGTTATGCCTCTCTTTGTTGATCCATTGAAGATGGAGGCTTATAATTATAAGGCCTCAGATTGCAGTACTCCAACCTTGCTGCCATCCTCTTCCCATGCACCTAAAGTCCTAATCCCAAATGATATTTCTCGTCGCTCTTCAAGTATTAGAAGGTGTCGAAAATTATCAAAGCACATATTTCAAAAGTATATGGATTTTCTTAGGCCAATGTTTCAAAGACTAAGACGAAGCAAATCAAGTTCTAAAGCTGACAGTGTTGATAAAAGAGTTCATAAGGTGGTGAAGAACTGGGTATACTCATCCGAAACATCTCCAAGAATTAGTGTAGCTTACTCTGCTGATGATGATTGGCGCAAATCTTGTGACTCTGAGAGTTCAATTTATGAGGCAGTTCTCCATTGCAAAAGATCCATAGGTACATATTAATATGTCTTTCTTAATCGGTTTTTACTATTGTATTATTGTCATCATTCTGCAAAATATTTTGGGTTCTAAACAGCTTTCCAAACTTTGTTATTTTCAGGAAAATGAATTGAGGGTGTTACAAAGAAAAGTAAGGAAAGGAAAGGAGCAATTCAAGATACATTTAGAAACAGAGGAAATGTGAGGTGACAAGAGGATCATCAGCCACATGTTATTTGTCCCTTTGTCCTATATTTCTGGGAATGATAACGTGAAGTTTTTGTCCTACAAGGGAGTAGAAGTAGTGTGAATGGTCGGCCATGGAATTTTCTGGCATTGGGAAAGTAGTGAGGAAAAACAAAAAAGGATACATTATAATTTTGTGTTTGTCTTTTTCATTATGGGAAGAACACTAAGAATCTGCCTTGCTTATTCCTGTGAAGTTGTATCTAATGTATGAAAAAGAGGATTGTATAATTCATGGTATATTTTCACTTCTATATAGATACGAAACTAGTAGTACTGATTTGGAGGACCACAGTAAAGTCACTAAAGTGTTGAGATGAAAGTTAAGCATGAATGATTTCCTTTTCTTTTAGCATGTATGCCAGAGTTCATGACTATGTAAACACTTTATGCTTATATGACAGGCCTTACTATTTTTTCTTTATAATGATCTGTGCATTCAAATGCTATAAAGTTTGAAATCAGTTCGAAAATACGATGTTTCTATCTATATAGGCCATCCTAAGTCTTAGTCCCCCTTTATCCAAAAATATATACCTTGCTAAGCTTTTGAGAGAGGGATTCCATATAGGATTTAATTATATTTTGAAAGGTCTGAGTGAAGGAAGTTCGCCTTGTAGACTAGTAGTGGGGTTCAAGTTCTTAAGGTAATCTTAGCATTGGATCAATAGATAGTCTTTTGCACACAATGATTTATTTCAAAAATTGGCAATAGAAAGCGCCGGTATAGCCCTACTGGACTTATGCCAGCGGTGTTATTGAAGCGGTTTGGAGACCTATAGCAGTGTTATTGAAGCGCTGATATAGGTATGTTTTTTTGTTAGTGCAACAATGCCAAAGTTGTATTAAAGAATAAATATATAATCCACCACTCTAGCATATTGTAAATCCAAGGCTTAATAGAGCAATACTAGCTTAAAATCATAGTTTAGAAGTTAGACTTTTTGTTTAAATTTTTTCTTTTTGGAAACCCTGATGTCAATGTAGGGCTCCATAGAATCTCTCACTCTCTCTCCAGCACGTGCTAAAAGTTAGGACATTTTCTAAACAAACAAAGCAGAATATTATCTTTCACATGCCCTTTTACACAATTTAACAAGACTAAAAAAAAGCTAGAAAATTAGTATAGTATTATAGTGTTATTCCATTACCTATGACAACTGATATTTGCAGTGCCCACATTAGATTTTACATCATGTTTAATTTTGTTTCCAGCAGAAAACGGAAAAAGAGGAAATTTTTATTTGTCAGAAGGTCAAGAATTTGGATTCATCTATTATTAAATACACTTTCATCTTGGCAGCTGACTTACTTTTCCAAAAGAACTTAAAAATAAATAAATAACTAATTACTCACATAATATAGTACATTATCCACATTTTATTAAAGTTTGCACATAATGTGGGATAAATAAATCTAGCTAATCAAATACATTGAGTCTGATCAAGAATCAAAATCAAAATACATTGACTTTTGTCATTCTTAGTTCAATTAATTTGATGACTCCTTTTCTTATACTTCAATTCACTATCTTAACCTTTCCCCAACCAAATGGTCTTACCCTGTTGTTTAGAAATGGTTGCCATTTGCCAGTCCTTTTATTCTTTACATTCTTTATTGATTACTTAATAATGCCTGATGTGGCTCCACAATTATACCGGGTTCCTTTCTTTTCTTCTAGGCTCTAGCATCTCATATTCAAATTGTAGCACTAAAGAAACGTGTGATAGAGGCAAAGGATTGGTGCAAGAGGTACATATTTTTTGCTTGGTATTGGGAAAATCTTTGATTCCATATAGAGCTTTAATTTTGTATGGAAGGAAAGCTAGCATGTATGTTAGCTTCATTGTGAGTAATTCGCAGTGTCCTCACACAAAACTTCAATGTGATCTTTGTAGTACAATCATTGGTATAATGGAATGTGCTCTAGCTGTGTCCATATCTCTACAGCATTATTGTGGCATATATTTATGTCTGCTCAATTATATACTTCAGTGATACCAGCACATAAATTGGCCAATTTAATGCCATTGATACTTGGATTGGGTATTATTGTGAAGTTGGAGATCATCTAGTTATTGCTGTTACACCACACAAGATTGCAACAAGTACAGCCACATTATGCATCGTCCACATAATTATTTTCATAATTTTGGGCAACTTTACAAAAGTGCAGTATCCTTCTTGCAATAGTATAAAATTCTTTAATTAGCTGACTTAAAATGTAGTTTCAGTGTTTACTAGCTCTGGCTGATTGTGCTAAATGCTCCTAAAACTGATGTGGGATGTACATATTTTACTAAACAGAACTTTATTTGAGAATCATTCCCTTTCGAATTTTCGATATCAAAGAGAGGAAAGAACCATGCTAAAAGGTTCTGGTCCCCTGCGCCAATGGGTCCGGTATGTGATAGGTCTTGCACTCTAGACATGCCTAATCTTCCAATCTTGAAACTCCATTGCAAGTAATTCTCATGGCACCTAATTCAAGTTTAGCTGGCCCAATTTTAGCCAGTGGAAATGGGAAAGGAACTGGCTAAGACTAAGAAGTTTGTCACATGTCAACAAGCAAGATAGGGAGACATGGACAAGATGTGCTAGAAGAAATTCCAAAGTTTGATAACACAGCTTTTCCGTTTCTTTCAACTTCCGTTTGTCTTCCATGTTGGATTTTCTTCTCCTTATCAAAGGAAGAACATCCAAGAGTACCTTCATAAATTTCTCTCTCTTGTTGCTACATCAATTAGCTTGTGGGGGACCAGAAACTTATACATGCTACTTGTCGCTGCTATACATCCTTCAGTCACTGTAGCTACTAACAAGACTTTAGCCAAGTGACAATTGTGCCTGTTATCAAAATCCTGCACAGACTTGCAAGTTGAGGATATGGTTTTCCAAGATTAGTCCTGTTGAGGACACAAAAATTAATGTGAAAACACAACCTTGAAGTTCATCTCATCTTGAATAAGAGACAAATCATTGACAAAGAAATATAAATACAAGAATTTTTTACATGTCTCATCACATTAAGAAGGGCTTCACTGAGAAAATGAGACATAGGGGTAATAAAATCATGCTCTTTAGGATTATAGATAATGATTTTCTTTTCCCTTTTTTTTTTTCTTTCTTTCTCAGCTTGTAAGTACATAAAGAATTCATTTCCACTCCCAATCCTATTCCCCACCCCCCCAAAAAAAAGCCTGACATAGAGGGCCACAGAAAATAATGTGTGCAATATAATATTTGAGACATGAAAATGAAAGAATCAATGTGTCACAAATGCACAAAGGGTATTGGTGGCTATAAATTGCCATGTCACATAATTTATTATTGAAAGAAATATGCTTTACTAAACCCATTATGATGAATGTTGAGAGTTAACTTCCTTGCCAAGAGATATGCATTCAGAAGGATTCTTTAAAGCAACTTTTAGACACATTGAAATAAACAGGCTGGGGAACCAAAACCTTGTTACAGGCCGTATGTCGGAAGCATTCAGCCTAAGATCATTCTTGCAAATTTTAGGACAATGAATGGTGCATATAACTTCTTTCAGTTCAGATCATGTGTTGCACTTAATAATATTCATTGCACTAGGGCAGGGTCCATATCACTGAGTTGTTTGGCTTTTATTATCTTTGACAAGAATTGAAGCATTTAGACCCAATGATATAATGGCATAGCAGTCTTGCATGGAAGAATTTTATAATGGATGTGGTATATACACACTATTAGAAACTCGAACCGGTTTCTAATGTTGCCCTTTTTGTGAACAAATTCAACAGACCATGAAGATTGATCAGGGGAAACCAAGACTTCTTTATACATATCATTTTTATTACTTGCACCTTTGTCTTTTGTCTTTTGTCTTTTGTCTTTTTTTTTTTTTTCTTTTTTTTTTCTTTTTTTTTTAAGTGATATTATTTCCTATCAAATGACTGCATGAAAAGTACTTGCTCAAAGTGAGATATGGTTCTCAGATATTGAGGCAATTCATAAACATAGCTCAGCCCTCACTTAAAATTTTTATTTAAAAAAGCATAGAATTTGATGTCATTGCTGGTAAGCAGAGGAAGAATCACAAACCACCAAAAAAAGGAGAAAATTTCATAGGGTTAATTAGTAACGTGTCCAGCCAGTGAAGATTATCAGAGATTCATGGTAATGATTATGAACAATTTAAAATCTGATAAGCCTTTAAAAGTTCTCACCTAGAAGTTACACAAGCATCTTATTCTGCTTCAAAAATTAATATACTGACAGTCAGATTACTAGTCCTTGATTTAGGTTTCCATCAATTGACATGGTATTTTCTAACTAATCATAGAGCCAAGAGCCTTATAACTCAATTAGTTTGCACCTCCTAGTATATCCGTAATATCTAAGATTTAGACTTTCAATGATGCTAAATAGATAGGGGATCCTACTAATCCCAAATATATAATTTTTTCGGCCAATTGGTGTTACCAAACCCTAATTAGATGTCACAATTACATATTAGTTGATTCAATTTGATTAGATCCATAGCGGATTGAAAAACCCTAATTTACATAATAAACCTAATACCTAAACCCATATTTTGATCAATCTTATCATTCCGATCAAACTCTGACTGAATTGGGAGTTTAAATATTTAATTGAGACCCTTAATTACATTATTGAGTAATAAATTTGATAGATTGAAAGCTGGAACACAAAATCCCTAATTTAGGCATAAAACCCTAACTCTAATATGCCAAATATCTAAAATTTTGTTAAGCAGCCACTGTTTTGATCAATTTTTTGTTTAAATCTTCAATTTGGGCCCTAAATTTCATGATTTATTGATCAATTGGAAGAAAATATAAGTGTAACATGGAAATCCCTAAATCAAGGCCTAAACCTAAACCTAACCCTAACTTTAAGTTTTCTCTAATTTCAACCAAAGCAATAGGATTTAAATAAAATTGACCTCAAATCTGGGAATAATATGTCTGCTTACTTATCTGATAGTATTTTATTGAATGAAATGTGCGAAAGATCCAAAAGGGTCAAAAATGTGAATTTTTTTACATTTTTGTATGAGGTTTGCCAGAATATGACAAAGGCAACACAGGAGAGAGAGAGAGAGAGAGAGAGAGAAGGCTGGTTTAATGGAAGCCAACCAGTCCTTGTAGGTTCTGTTTTATGGTGTTTAGGTAATTATTTCAAATTTGTAAATTTGAACTTAAATATATTCGTTCCATATTTTTGTGTGTTGTATATTACATGCACTGCCTTCAAAACAAATTGACATATATGGTATATAAGCTATTTGATAATTTAGAAATTATATCCCTAAAATTGCAACAGCATACATAATGAGAGTTAGTATGGTTGGTAGCCCTGCAAATGAATGATACACAAGTTTCCTTCGACCCAAAATTTTTGTAGCAATGATTTTGCACCCCCCAAAAACCAAAAGTTTTCATAATAGAAATCTAGTATACTTTCTGTTTATTCCAACTCCACCATGATCTAGGATGAAAGTGTGTGACCAATGTGCTTAAATCCAATATTTGTAGTTATCAATCATATATTTGAGTCACCATGCCATAGTGAGCAAGGTGAAAACTTCCTAGGCACTTCATTTCATTTATGTTTTGTGATTAAAAATATCAAAGCCCTGTATATGATCAAACCTGGTTACTTGCTAGGATGTGAAAGATAATGATAAAATGAACACAGCAAAAAGAGACATGGTTCTTCTCCCAACCCCCACCCCCCCCCCCCCTTTTTGTGTGGAAATAACTGGATATTTTACTAGAAAAATATACATGTATTAATATACTACCAAACACCATCTGTTACAATGTAACACTCAACTACTGCTTACACATCACTCTCCTCTTAGTAAAGAAACTTTCATTACACTACACATGTTCACGGGAACTTTTAAAACTCTATATTTTGTTCCTCCCATGTCTGAGTAGCCAAACACTCATTGAATGTCACCAACTTCTTAAGTCTGTTGAAAAATGGACCTCATAGTACAAGCTTAAGCTTCACCTCTCTCAGAGCTTGGAGGTTTTGTAGAGGCCTCTAAATCATTGCCATCTGAGCCTCTAAATTTTAAGAAATTTTCATCATCTTTGTCATTTGAGCTACCGTGTCCTAGATGAAACCATTTCCTGTATGGTTTTGGCTGTGTCTCACTGATGGCAATAGCAAGGTCATTAGGAAAAAGGTCTTGGAGAACGAAGGCATGCCAGATAGTTGTTATAAGCAGAGCCGTAACTGTAAGTGTAGCAGTGGCGGAAAGGATGACAGACAGGGCTTGGGTCAATACACTTGTGACTTCATTTGAGTACCTAATGGTTGCAATGGCAGCACCAGTCATTGGAAAAGTGTAGGCCCACCATGCCATCGAAAACCTACGGATTTGAAAAGAATATATAGTATCAGAAAAGTGAACAAAAGGTGGAACAATACTTATGCAGCTGAGAAATGTAAGTCATATCATACGTGAATCCTCGGAAGAAATTAAGCCGAACTGCCTGCAAAAACATAGAAAAATAATAGTTCAGAAAACCATCATAACAATTGATCATTAGTGTTTGTGCTAGGGGGCAACTATTTATATTTTGGCACCAAGTCAATACTAAATGAAGTGTAATTTCCGTTCATGGTGAAGGCATTAAAGTGGAAAATTTTTTACCAAATTATAAATTTCTCTTTTTTACTACTAATTAGATTCTTTAAAAAAAAATTTTGGTCATATTAAATTTGACCTCTCTGTCTTTCTTGCTTTTGTACCTTGTTCATGTTTTACCAGACTTCTCCCTCACTGTTTTGTATTGCATGATAAACTACCACTTGTCCAAAAAGCTTAAGCTTTAGGGAAAAGTGGTAATTAATCATCTATTCTAGATGCAACAAAAGGTGGCAGTACACTTAAAAATATGTGCATAAGCATATGTGCATGGTGGAGGATTTAAATTAGTTAGCAGTAATAATCTATATCCATCTACATTAGAAACTGACCAGTGAGAAATAAAGAAACAGGCCAATGAAGTAAGCAATCCGTGAACCATAGTCAAAGGTTCCTTGAATCTTTGCCCATGCCATTGAAGCAACGCTTGGTGCTGCCACAAACAGAAAGAATACAGGGTGTAGCTCTTTTGGAAGTGTCTCATTTGTTGGAAGCCTCTGGTAGAGAGTTACAAATAGAACTATGTAGTGAGCCAACCCAATAGCAAAGAAGAATATAGGCCCTTCTTTTATACCCATCGATGCACCTAGTAATGCCCCCACAAAATTTCCAACAACGGAGAGATGGTTTGAAGGATTGGCCACCTTTGATAGCCTCCTTCGACCTCCTGACATCCACTGTCCATAGATCTTAAGCTCAAGACAGAAAATTGGTGTCATGAGAACATACCAAAGAAGTTGAGGCAGGTTTTTAGCAATTGAAGGTGGCACTCCAAGAGCTAAAAACAAGAGGGCTATCCATGGGGCAAAGAAAAAGTTGATACGGATAGGGTGGTAGTACTCACGACGAACTGCTTCAAAGTAGAAAATCACTTTTAGGAGGTAGATGGAAGCAACAGTTGCTACAAGAGCAATAGAGATGCACCATAAAATGAGATTTACTGTTAGACTTATGTGGAGAAATTTTGTGGAGGCAGTGGTGGCCAGAGATTTCCACATAATTGCTTGGCTGGTAACACCAAGACAGATACCAAATGAAGAGATGGGAAACCGTAGAAAAAATGGCCATAAATCGTCATTTGGAAGCAGTATTTCCTCTGAAGCCTGTTAAAAGAACCAATACATGATCAAGGTGCAAAACAAAATATGGCTTCTTTTGAAGAAAAAACAAGATCATATACAATTATATGAACAATGTGAAACACATAGGTTGCATAGTCACCAGATATATAGTAGCAACCAAGAATTGTTGACCATTCTTTATGTAGAAAAACAGTCAATTAATCATTTGGCAATGAAAGTACAACCCATATATTGTACATAAATGGAGCATCCTAACTTGATTAAAGCTATGACTAACCAAAAAGATTTCCTCATAATCATACTATTGGAGTGTAACTTTCATATCACTTAGTTGCAGTAGCAATATTTACACGCAAACAGAGAAGAATCTATGTAAAATGCTAGCATGAGCAGTAGCACATGTTTTTTCCAGGTAAGTACATGTTTGATGTGTTGTAATAGATATAAACATTGTTCTCATAATTGATTAGGGAGGTAAGGCTGGCCTTGCAGAATATAAAATCAAGCCTTCAATGTTTATGAGCAAACCTCCTATTTATTTCAAAATCAATGTAATTATTTGATGGCCTAACTTTGTGAATTGTGTAAATTCCTAGATGTGGCTGAACCCAAAATATTGAGAGAGAATAAAACATGAAGTAAAATGCGCATAAGGGTGGAGGAAAGAAAACACATACCTTAACAGTGTCCAGCTCTGGCCCTTCCAAGGCATCAAAGTATCGGTCTACAGGCAAATTGCTTTCAAATTCTATTTTATGCATTGTGTCATCCTTAGGTCCAGCTTCCCGTGGCAACTTTCCACGTAGTTGTGTGAGCTGCCTCTCAAGTTTCCCGGACCATGTTTTAAAAGAATCAAATCTGTTGTCCTTTATCCTTTTAATACTTGGGTGGTATGCAAATTTTCCATCAGTAATTGCCTCCTTAAATGCAGGGCCTGTAACAAGTGGCTGAGAATGATACTTTGAATATTTTGATGGTTTGCTACTAGCAGTCTTGGGTACACCAAAAGAGTCTGGAAATCCATCCCTAATAATTGTTTCGCCACTAAAGAGAACTCTTTTGGTGGTCGGTAAGTGAACATTCACAGGAGATGGAGGCGTGCTGATAGAAATAGAAGGTACCCTTTGATGATGTTGAATGGGTTCAGACTCAATGCCCTGCCTTAATATAAAAGTTGTTTCAGTTCCCTAGTATAACACATAATATAAGTATATACCTAATCACTATATACTCTTTATTTTCCTATGTGACGGTAATAGAACGATAATAGAACATCGTCACATAGCAGATCTTGTAGAGCAAGATCTGAATAATAGTAGTTATTATATTTAAATGCTTATTCAGGCATTCTAGTCTTGCAGAATCATCTGAGAGACATGAATCTAAAAGTGCCAATTCCTTTTCAATAGGAACAGGATTATAAGAAAACGTACATTAGTTGTTGGACTGAAAGATCCATATTCGCCTGTCTGACACTGATCATTTGTGGAGCTAGATATATTAATGTCATCAAAGCCAGCTACTTTATTTGATGATATATAGTTGAGGAGAGATGGGACTTCAGTGGAATTCTGCTGTGTAGAACCCATCTGTGTGTTGTCTTCCATGTTAAGAAAAACACCTAAAAGGCATAACAAGAGTTCAGTTATATGAAGCTCTCATAATAAGTGAATAATTTGAATAAAATCAGTTAAAGATATTACACACGTTAAGAAACTTTAATTGCATTAATATAATTAACAAATAACTGATGCAGGTGTGCTTGATCATGTATATGTATACTTCATCTGCCAATGGATTTTCATAACAAAAGTGTAATCAATTTCTTCAAGAAGAACTTGGTAAGTGGTGCCAAAGAAATCAAAACACAGGTACAGATGCTAATGTTATTGAAGGGGCTAGCCTGAGTTGAGGAATCCAAGGTTAACAAGTGACAGTAATTACACAAGGAGAATGACTGAATTGAAAGTAGCACCTAATAACAATCAAAATTCAACTTAACAACACTTTGTGAGAACTACATATAGTCTTTATTTTCGTCAAAATTAACAATTCCTCATGAATTCTACCATGTTTGTCAATCAAAATTAGCATCTAGATACTTGTGGAATAATAATTTTGGCAAAGCACACTCGCATAACAACAAGAATTTTGATGTCCAATTATCAAGTGAAGAGCTAAGTTTAGAGTTCAATAATGCCAAACCAAATTTCAAAAAAGAATATATTGAAGACATAGAACATGATGAATTCTTGCCAGAAGTCAAGATAGAAAATCAAGATAATATTTTGCAAGTAGTTGTTGAAGAGGCTAAAGGGGAAAATATGGAATTGATGAAGGAGAATGGAAAAAATCATGAATTCGAGAATGTTAGAAATTATGTGGAAGATTTATCGATCAAAGTTAAATATAAGTAAGTGTGAGCCTATAACCCTTAAGTCTCAAGATCCTATTGACAATGCAACAAATACATTGAATTTATAGGAGTAGAAATTTTTTATTTTATCTTCAATCCTTTGTTGATTGATGTTGTAAATCAATTAAAGGACAACGGGAAGAAATTTTATGCCACACTATTTCAAGGATACAAATTTCAAAACTAGATCAAGTTATTGAAGTATTTGAAGGATCTATTTATTTGGAACAAAGATTTCTATTTCTAGAAGAAAACTTGAGATCAAATTTTATCCAAGTGGAGGGGTCTAATGTAGGGTTCTATTATTATCATTTTTAATTTTTGATATTTTCCTATAATTTTTGTAATTTTAGAATATAAGATTTTATTTCATTGAGGTATTTTAAATATTTTTATAGTCAATTAAGGGTCCTTTTATGTTAGGGTATTATTTAAGATTTCTTTCTTTTTTATTCTTTCTTTCTGGTAGATTCTAGGGTTTTCCTTGTGCCCTCAAAGATAAAAGGAAGTTTTCACCCCTTTGGTTGATTTAGTATTTTTATATCAATTTTGAACAATTAACCAATTATGTATTCAAATTAAATTCTGGTTAATTGCAATAGGAAATTGAATTACCAAAAAAGAAATAAATAATTGACACGTGCAATTTGGTAATGATGTGAAATACCACACACCCAAAGGGAATAACACACCACGGGTTATCACAAATCCAATGAATATTTTCACTATTTATAATCAAATTAAAGTTTACAATAGAAACAACCCTTACATCTAATGCTAGCTCAAGTAGAACTCACAGTACTCATGACCCCACAAATTTCTTCAAGTGCCTCTGACTATTCTATCATGAAATTCTCCCTACAAACTTGGTTGACTTTAGTGTGCCCTTATATACTTTTGCATGTAGGACTTGATATTCAACTCATTAGTCGATTAAATAGACCTTTAAGAGAATCAGGTTTCTTGATTCACGATTAATCGAGACTCAGTTGAGAGTCAATTGAAGGCTCTTTGTCAATAGATCGAGTCAATCAAGAAGTGTGTCAAGATTACGAAAACAGCTTTTCCTTGAGCCAAACTTAGGTCTTTGTCTTGAACTTGAATAAGAACATTACAACATAACAAGACATAACAAGACTTAACAATTTGTCATGGTTTGCCAACACTACTAACCTAACAAAGGAATCTTTCTGGATTTAAATGTTTTGTTGAGCTAAAACGATATCTAGTCATTTCACGTTTCCCATTCTATGTTGATTTTTCAATCATTTTTTTTTTCAATGTTGAAACCATGGCCGGATATCATGTTAAAAGATGGGATGGGATCTGGGGGACTATAAGATTATGGACAAAGTTTAGCTACAGAATTTGTTGTAATTTAATGTTACAACCTTACTCAATATCTTTTTATTGATGGTAAATTTTGACAAATCCACTATTGGATTACATCTTCTTCTTATATCCTACATGCTTACAAAAGTTCTAGAAAATTAAAGATCAATAGCTATGTCATTAATAAATTGTTTAAATTACAAGTTTTTGTAGTTTAAAATTATGCATAAAATATAACCTTATAGATCAAATGGTAAATAATATCCGATTGACACAAAATATGATATGTGTATTAAGAGTGTAAAGAACATGCAATTCAACGGTTCGATTTTCAAAATATGAAGTAATATTTATTTTATTAAGTAAAGTTGTAGGTTAAGACTACAACTAATTTTGTAACTAAATTTTGTCCTAAGATTATTGAATTTCTCAAAATGCAAACATTATTGATATCTGACTGAAACTTCAATCAATAAAAGCAATATCATAATAGAATCCAAGCAGACATTAAAAGCTATATCTGTATAGGATTAGAGAAGAACAGTGCAGAAATAAAAGACTGAAAATCCTAACCTCGAAGTTACTGCTATATCAAAAATGGTTTCTACTTAAGCACTTCTTGGTTTTCATGCAGCAAAACTCCAAGTTGCACTCAAGCGCCAAAGATACTGAATCCTTTTCTCTTCTCTCGAGCAGATGAGTCACTAGATAGTTCAGAAGGCCATATTTAAGCTAAAGAAAAAAAATATATATGTGGTTTAAGAAAACAAATAAGCGTAACTACACGTCTTCCAACCATAGGAAACAGCATATATAGTCTAATGTAGGCCCTGGTTACGTCAAATGCACTTCATGTTTGATGTAACTACGGATAATTTATTTGGTAACGTGAGCTGCAATATACAAACTGGCAAAAATAAACTGTACTCCAGCGATGTGAGAATATATATATATATATATATATATATATATATATATATATATATATAGTAGGCAAACAAATCACGTTTTGGATGATTTGTCATAATTTTATCACCCTAATTAAAATCATATTCTCTTATTCTCTAATAACAAATTAGGTTGATTAAATGATCAGCAACAAGAGCCACCTTTGACTGCATCTATCTTACACACAAGAATTGCACAAATTAATATCAAATTTAAGTGTAACTGAGCGCCAATAACTGTTCTAGCTGGCATGGTGTGTGAAATAAAGAAATGATGTTAGCAAAAACAACAAATGAGTACATGTAATAAGCAACATATTTCGATTACTAGAAGGCTTAAAATCTGAAGGACAAGTACATCCCCATCACAATATTAACAATTATATTCCATGCTATGCTTGATATTTGAAATTGTATAGAACATGAAACAAAAGTGGTGGTCCATATATAAAAGCTACACAATAAAACTATAAAATGTGAAAAATAATGCCTAATCTGAGTTGTAATGCATAGAGCTCAAGGCTAGACTTTTAAATGATGAGAAGATTATAAAAACTGTGGGTACAATGTTGTAAATTATTGGCAAAATTATTGGCAGCAAAAACATATATATATATCCAGTCCTAATAAAAAACAGCAAAGACACAGTTGTTGCAGTTGAACGAAAAAATGGGAAAACAGATGTCACCAATTGATATTAATTTGCACCATAAAGAAATATCTGTATCAACCAAGCTAAAGACAACATAAATAAAAAATCTTTATATTCTAATTCGAATTAGAACATACGAAAGTGGCTGTGTACTAACTAGTAGATATTTTAGTCAATGCAAAATGATCAAATAATAAATAAATGATTCTTCAATTAGATATAATCCTTATGTTTGACATTCATTACAACTGTAGTAGGCATCTTGCACCGTCAATTTCGGTACACCATGGAAAATATGACACAATGACAAAGCCATGATAACTACCGTTGATACCACAATTTGATTTTCTACAACAACTCTAAAAACAAGTCTGCAGAACATGATGTCGAATACCATAAAAGACTTGAGTATATCTTTCTTATCACCAATTAGTTTTGAGGTGAAGTGACACATCTTATAGTCTAACAAGTGGTATTAGTGCTAAGGTCATAGCTTTGAGTCGTAAGAGTCTTATTGTGATGGGGGATTGTTGGAAAACTATAATTCGACTTCCTACATTCACTCTCAAATAGGCCCGAACAAGATGTCGAATGCCATACAATATTTGAGTGTTATTCTCATCACCAATTAATTTTGAGATAGAGGGGTATAATCCTCCCAGTCTGACAACTACAATAAAAAGTCAAATATGTATTGCAAACTATATAAAGATTACTCATGATTAATGACTACTGCCACTATCTCCACATACACGAAACACTTAAATGTAACAATAATTTGGCAATAAATTTATATAACAAAACTTCTTTTTTTTTTTTTTTTTTTGGATGAGAAAATATATAATAATAAAAAACTTGAAACCGTACAGTAATTTCCTTTTGGTGGGGTGAGGCCGTGAGGGAGTGTTTAGTGTTTACTGCCAAGTATACGTTGGCTTCCATTATATATGCCCCATTCTTCCTTTCTTTCGGTGTTTTTTGTTAATGGGATTTCTTTTGGTATTTAGTGACAAAATACGTTGGTTTCCATTAAAGGGGTTCCCAAATGCTGAATCTTCCAGCATATTCCATACATTAATAAGGAATTAACATTATAGCAAGTCGTTGTTCAATGCAATCCCGTAACAAAGGAAGAAAGGATAGTGCAAACTTCAAAGTAATTAATGATGCTAAGTGTAACTATCAGTATTATCTTAATGAATTCAACCAATATCTGAAATATTCAACAATGAGAGCCAGAGAGAAGAGAAATTGACTCTTTCCATTAAGGGAATATTCTGACATCAAATCATAACATTGGCAGGTTAATTCTGCCTTATGTGCCAATAGAAGCAAATGGTTTAAATTCAGTGTCTATATATATATATACGAACTAGAACGGTAAAAGGTAATGGGATTATGATGAAAGACCTAATTTTTCACACGAATAAAGACTAAAGAGCAAGGGTTTGGAATTAGGCGAAGTGGAATATGATTGAAAGATTAGAGAAAGACAAAAGGTGGAAATTAAGGCATGAAATGCACCTAATTAAATTGGGTTTTGTTTTTAAAGCCATTGTAGTCTCTAAGCAATTAGCATTTCCTTCCCCTAAATTGGATACAAATTAATAGGCCATGAGGTAGATACAAATAAAGTTACCAAGACAAAAACAAACTTAAACCTTAATTACCCAACCACATCCCATAGCATTACCATGCACCTAAGCCAAATTCGGTGATAAATAAAATCCAAAACAATCAAGCTTGATTACTATGCAGACCTAGATCGTTATTGAATTCTCGTTAATGAGACTTTTTAAACTTGAATATCTCGAAAACTTATCAACATAATAGTAACAGCCCATTGGCATATAATTTTGTTTCAAACAATTTATGTAAACTAAACTATATATATATATATATATATACACACACTGATTTTGAAGGATTAGATTAATCACATGTAATCTATATATTCACTGTGTTTTTCTTATTTTATTGACCTCACAACGTATGGTTAAAATCAAATTAGTATCAGCATTAGAAGATCTTTTGTAGCACAAAATATGCAGCCATGCCATATAGCCAGACCATTGGTCCACACTACATACATTAATTTTGGTGACCAGCGATACATATCATGCTTCAAGTGGAATCAAAATTATCTAGATATACTCTCTACCACTCTCTACCATATAGAATTCTTAAAATCTTAACACTTCGTTTAAAATATAAAGGTTCAAATTATGTTATATCAGCGTTCCACTCAAACCCATTAAATTAACAGTATTTAAAAAACAACTAATTGTTAATGTTGAAGTTAATGTCTCCAGATAGAAGAAGAAAAAAATTTACAAATGTCTCTTCTGTAAAAACTCCATCTCCTCAAACCGAAACAACTAACTCAGTATAAGTGCTTTGAAACCCAAGTCTCTCCTCAAAAACAGTGAAGGAAATAAAAATACCCAAAATAGTTTGAAGCACGTTATTATTCTTTGCAAACTTTGTTTTTTAAGAAATTGTTTTGGTTTTGGAATTTTTGTTTTAAAAATTATTATTTTAATGGATTTATTAGTAGAATGTTGAGAAAGCATAATCTGGACTACTCTTATATTGTAAAAGAAATGTCAGGATTTAAAAATTTATATTTGGTAAAAGACATTAGGAACTCTAGAGGATCTCGATCTCTTCAAGCGCCTCTCCAACTAGTAAATGGTCCATCCTTCTCTTTCATCATGATCTTACTTAATTTTGACTTTATATATACATATTAATCGTGATCCTCTGCAATCTGCATGCATGAAAAAATGTAGGGTTCCAGCTAGTGTCGAGCTCGGCTTGATTGTCAAGAACATTAAAGATGCCCGAGTCTAAAGTTACTATTAAAAGGGTTTAAGCCAAAAAGAGAATACAAAAGATCCACTGGCATCAGTCATTGATTAATTCTACAACTATATATAGTATTTCATTTTCTTCAATTTCTTTGCATTAATATAATAACAATTTACTTTTATGTATGAGTTTCACAAATTACATGATCAAAAAAATGAATAACCCAACTCTTTTTCCAGCACCAAAATTGTGGTATGATATCGTGATTCTGTTCCCATGAACATAAGCCCATACTCAATGATAATATGCATTGGTCCAGTCAAATGGCTGAGAGACCAAGCTAGGAATGAAAAAAAAAAAAAAAACAAAAACAAACAAATGTTCTTAGTCTTAACAAAAGAATGATCATTCTTGTTTATAATCAGCATTGCAAAGAAGATGTGGAAGTAATTGAAAATATAAAATAATAATAATTGAAAGACTATAATTAATAACAAAGATATGAGCATAGTTTAAGAACATACCAGTAAATAAATCTGCTTCTGCAGCTCTGCTTTGTCTTTTTCTATGCTTCCTTGCACGAGGTTAAAGACAAAGCAGTGTCCAGTAATGGAGAAAAAAGAGAATAGTTCAAAGGAAACAAACCTATAAAAATTGTCTATTTAAGGAGATGAAAGTTATTCATGTATAAATGAGAGCGCAAATTAGTCTGAACTAATCTGAACGGTTTTAACAACTTTTTTCTTAAAATTACTAGACAGAGACCAGGTTTGTTATTGAACTTTTTATGTTTTGTTGTTTGGTACACAAAATTAAAAGACCAAACAGAGTCATTATTAAGCAACTAATGTAATGAGGAAGATAATGAAGGTTAGAGATTCTATATATATGTGAAAGGTTGGGGCTTTTTCTTAGAGATATTTACTATATATATATATGATAGAAAGAGTCTTGAATGTTTAGCCAACAAACTAGGTTTACTCGGCCCAACTAGAAAACATGAGGACCGTAGCGTAACGTGGACCAGCTCAAGATGGACCAACGTTAACCTATTTTGGAGCTCTCACCATTATGTCTACATACCTTTCTTTCTATACCGCTTGGTATAAAATAAAATAAAATGCATGCCTTTTATATATATATATATATATATTATTACTTTTTACTTTGTTTGCACATGCACGTTAAACCCTCCTCAGAAAGAGTGACAACTGACAATGGTGTTATTTATTTATTTATTTTTTCCTTTCTAAAAAAAAAAAGTAATGCTATATACCCAACAATTATCATAATAGTTAAAAAATAAAATTGTTAATAAATACATTAAGGACAATGATTAAGATGCATTTAATACTTTATTAAAAAAATGCTCTATACACAACTCATTAATGACATCATTTTTTTATCAATTACTAATAACTTTTTTTGTTTTTCAATTACTAATAACTTGTTACCTTGATAATTGATAAATTTTTTGTAACTCTAGAATTATTTATTTATTTTATCCAGGGATGGACCCAGTAGGAGGCCTGAGCCCCCCCTAGCCCAAAAAAAAAAAAAAAAAAAAGTATTTATAATACCCAAAACCCCAGCCCACCCTTACCCCACCCCCCCCTCCCCCCCAAAAAAAAAGAAGTCAACATTGCCTAGACCCATAGCCCAGCCCAACCCCAAAAAATAAAAAATTAAAAAATTAAAAAAATTAAAAATTAAAAATTAAAAAACCCATTAACCTTAAACCCTACAAACCGATTCAAACTATTAAAAAAAAAAGAAGGCAAAATTACACTATTGGTTCTTGAAGTTTACCTTGTGAGTGCAATTAGTCCCCCAAGTTACAAGTAAGCACTATTAGTCCCTTAAATTTTAAAAATGAGCAGTATTAATCATTTATTAACTGAAGTTAGTGGTATTGCTTATGTGGTTAACGGAATAATGACCTGTCATATTCTGTTTAATGATGTGGAATTTTTTAATGAATAAATTTCAAAAACCAATGTCAAAATACTTGATCTGAGCCATCTGACCTTTCCTTGTTAGTTTATGAAATGCACAAGAGAGAAAAATTGCCTACGAGACTATTGTTGGTTTCCATGGCTGTCTCAAGAGTCGCACTGATCCACCGAAATGGCACCATCTGCAATCCATCGATCTAGAATTGTATTCCCACCATAACCTTCTTTTATTTGAAAATGTGCAAGACCCTTTGCTAATGACCCATAATTTAATCAATCATTTAGTTTTAAACTCAAAATGGTTGACAAATAATAATGCAAAGGTTCGCAAATGAGATATACTCAATCATTAAACCACTACAATACATAAGGATCAACGATTTCTACGCTTCACATTTGTTTTATTTTAGATCCAAAAAAACCCACACATCCCCCAACTCCGATGCGAATCTATATATCCCAAAACAAATGCAAGCAATGCAAACAACCATTGCAATCCACTCTTCGCTCCACGATATACAATATATGTTTGCCATGATTGAATGATTGAATCTCAATATCCATACGGTTTTGTCCACAATTTTAAACCCATGGATTGATTGCAATGTCATTGAAGATGGTGCCATATGGTGGATTGGTGCGACATTCGAGACAGCCATGGAAAAACAATGATCTCCCCTCCAGGCAACCTTGCTTTCTCATGCATTTCAGTATCAAATGGGAGAATGGCCAGGTCAAGTAGTTTGGGATTAAGGGTTTTGACGTGTAAAATAGTTTTTTTTTTTCATTAAAATATGCCACAATATTTAAAAAATTGTCAAATCATTATTCCATTAGCCATGTAAGCAATACTACTAATGATAATTAATAAAAGGACCAATACAACTCATTTTAAAAACTTAAAATTTCAATATCGCTCATTTGAAACTTAAGGGACCAATTGCGCTCACACGGTAAACTTTAGGGACTAATAGTGTAGTTTCGCAAAAAAAAGAAGAGAAAGTCGTGAAGAGAGAGAGAGAGTAGAGATAGAGACTGGAGTGGAGAGAGTAAAGGGTCAGTGACTCAGCTAGTCAGCCACGCCACTGCATAGCACAAGTTGTCAGCCACCCAAGATGCCGCCATCTCTCCCACTGACCCATGTCGCCACCACAGCCTACAGCCCTCCATCTATCCAGCACCTCTAGCAGCTTGATCTGCCCAACCCACCGCCATCTCTGGTCGCTACAGCCTCCATCCCAAAATTTCGATCTACCCTTTTAAGTATTTTTTTTCTTTCCTTAAACTTCAAAACCTAACATAACATTGATATGATTTTTCTATGTGAATCTATGACTACGCTTATATTATAATGTTTGTGAATCTATGATTGTGTTTTTTTTTTTTTTTTTTCCATGAGGATGATTGTGAATTGAATTTGAATATGTGATTATGTTTAGGACTTGGGAGTCTCTATCTGTCTCAAAGATATTTTTTTTGTGCAACTTATGAGTGGGAGAGTGTCTAAGTTGAGAAGGTGAGATGTGAGTTGGATTTATATATAGTTATAGTGAACTATATATATATATATATATATATATATACACAAATCAATTGGTACTTTAACTATTTTTTTTTTTTTTTTTTTTTGTGCATGTGTTTGCTGTAAGGTAAGGAGAAAATTATTTTGTCTAAAATTTTTTAAAGGGCTGGATTGTTTGTTTTGGGTAAAATTTGTTGGTTAAGCTAATTTTTTTTTTTTTTTTTAGTTTTGCTATTTGTAATTTTTGTTGTTGCGCTAATATTTTTAGGCTTGTATATTTTGTTTTAAATTTTAGATCTATACATTTTTTATGGCCTTTAAAAGGAGGAAAATGTTAAAGATACAAACTTTTTTATAAATTAATGACGTGGTTATTGTTAAGTAAAAAAATGATATAAGTAGAGAGCCTAGATACAAACCAATAAGGATTTGTTATCTCAACAATTTATAAAAATATTGAAGAAAAGTTTGTGGCTATATTATTATTCTTAAAAGAATTAATGATATTGTCAGAGGGGCAAAGTGTAATTTTATTAAAAAAAAATTGCTAAAATTAATACCCATATATATTCTAATATTAAAATAAAAATAAAAAAAATTGGGGGGCCATTGCCCCCCAAGTCCAAGCTTAAGCTCCGTCCCTAAGTGGGGACAATATTAAGGAATAGGCAACATACATAGATGAAAAAAAAGGTTAATGCATTAAAAATTAGTTGTGGTGGTAACGGTGTGTTTGGGGTAGTGGGTGACAAAAATAAATGACAAATAAAGAGACAAAACGAAATACTTAATTTAATAAATATGTGATACAAATTCATCAAAATAAAATTGTTACTTGCTCATATTGCTAAGTGGTAACATATAATACTATAACTAATATTTTTGAGGATTTTTTTTTTTTTGCTTATTGTCGGCCCCCTAGCTTAAAATCCTGGGTCCATTCCTATTTTTATCTTTTATTTTTATTTTTTTTTGACGAATCACCAATGGTTTTCTTGATTTATAAGAATAATATTATCAATTGTATTCCTATGCGCGATTATAAAAATATTAAATAACAATCCTAGAAGCTTGGCAGTGTAAATTGGTTGGCTTTTTCAAATTTTAGCTTCTAAAGTAGAATATCATCCAAAACTAGTGCCTTGAACGCTATGCTGAAGTAGACATTCATTCAAAACTAGTGCCTTAAACACTGCGATGTATCCTGTATGATAAATAATCAAACAAAACTAAAAAGTAAACAACTATAAGAAAAGAAGAAAAAGTATTTAATGTTCCCTAAACTACCAGGTCAGTGCGCTGACTTTTTTTTTTTTTTTAGTCCTAATAATCACCGACTAAATGCCACTTTTTTTTAAAAAAAAGAATAACTTAATCCCCTTAGGAGTAGGATGATGGACCTCCTCGAAGTCAAGATTGGAATTGAAAAGGCATAGGATGATGGATTTCCTAGAATTATTCACACGAAACTTTCCACGAGTATGGTCTAATTACTTTCAACGAAGTTTTTGCCTTACATCAACCATCAATATCATCCCCTGTGGGTTAGTTCTTCTTATACACCATCAGACAGTAGTTATGGATCTAATTGAATATGACAATGAATCTCCTTCTTGAATTACACCCTGATTTTTGACATACTCTGTACCTAGTACTGGGAACTTTTTGTGAAGATGTTTATAAACTGGGAAAAGTGGATGGGGTGTGTGTGTATACATATATATATATATATATATATATATATATATATATATATTTTTTTTTTTTTTTTGGGTGAAATGATAGACTATGAAAGGTGAATGAATTAAGTTGTAGACATCCTATTTTGCGATTCTCACAAAAGTATACATTTTTTTTTTTTTTTGCCAAGGGAAAGTTATTGGTTTATATAGTACAAAGGGAAATTTTGGGGGTACATGATCGATGTATATGGTACAAAGACCTATTTTGGATATATGGTGTATATCTAGTTTCAAATAAGTTAATCAAAAACTTTGGAAATGATGAATAGATGCAAGTTTTTCATTAACTGTTAACTGTTTGGTGTAACTGATTTCAAGCAAAAAAAAAAAAAAAAAAAACGTTTGGTGTAACTGATGAATGATGAATACTAATTAGTGCTCATGAGTATATTTTGTTTAATGCTACGGAATGAACAGGTGTGTTTTATTTGGGACAGATTCTTTCCTAGACTAGTTTTTTTTTTTTTTAATCAGATTTTGGAATGGACATGTTTGTTTTATTTGAAAGAGATTGTATAATAGAGACATTTGTTAAAATGGAAATGGTTAATCAAGACTATCTCTATTGTTCAATATGAAGTTATGGACAGATTGTAGAATGGACATTAACATGATAGCTACTATTGAATCGAGTTGGAAACATATACCTTTTTTTTTTTTTAGAAGAAGTTGGAAACATACTTGGAAGGTCCATTTCGGTCCACTTTAGTCTATTTCAGTTTAATTCTATCAATTTAGTCCGCTTCGGTCTAATTCAGCCCATTCGGTTCAATTCGATCTATCTTAGTCCACTTCAGTCTAATTTAGATAAGTATAAACTAAAAATAAATAAAGTTGTTATATTTATTATTTATATCTCTTAAAGTTGATGAAAATGATATATGGTTCTTTAAGCAGGAGTAGAACTGGAGCCTTCAACTTAGTCTTGAATACTACATTAGCATACGGATATAAATACAAAGGTGGAATGTGATTTTTTCCGGGTAAGTATAAACTAAAAATATATAAATTTGTTATCTTTTTTTTCCTTTCTTGTTAGATGTGATCCTAAATTTATTATAAATATTTTATATAATTAATGACTGAATAGACCGAATAGAACCAAAGTGGACCGAAGAGGACATAATGGACCGAATAGGACCGAAGTGGACTAATAGGACTTTTGAATATTTTTCTTTTTTTTTTCTTTTTTTTTTTTTTCATTTTTAGGGCTCATATTTATAATTTTTACAGTATGTTTTGTTTGTATTTTTTAGCTCAAAACAAAAGAGTTTTTCCCAAATATAATAAAATTTCATACTTTTCAATCCAAAAATTAAGAAAAAAAACTGAATTTTTGAACTAAACTTGAAAATGTAACCTATTAAAGGAAACAATTTAAGGTCCTATTAGTTCAAAATGGATCAAAGGGGACCAAAATTGACCAAGTAGACAAAATTTGAACAAGTGGACCAAACTGGATCAAATGGGACCGAAATAGGCCTAATTAGACCGAATAGAAATTGTTTAGTTTTTAAGAACAACAAATTATCTTCAACAAATTTTACTTTTTATTACAATTACAATAATTATTTATTCACTCGCATCGCATAAGTCTGCAACTAATTATTATATAATATTCAACTAGTTACTATATAATATTGATTACTTTCTATCGTTCCAAATTGGAAATACATCAAACTCTCCCAATTTCAAAAAACAAGAAGAGCAAAATTGCCATTATTGACCAAGAAAATATCAAATAGTAATGATATTTCTTCTTCATTCTTCCCAATGCATTTTCGATCTCCACCTTCTTTCTCTCCAACTCTTCATGGTTCTTTCCCAACTCCTTGTGAGGCCTATCCAATTCACAAGTTAATGCTGAAAGCTTCACCAAAAGTTGAGGCAGCACTTCCCGATTGTGAGCACACATTGGAAGGCCTATCCAATCAAAATATTGGTAGGTGCTGGCTTGCTATAAATATCACAATAATAAAATAATAAAAAAATCAAAAGAATTCAATAAGAACAAAATCAAACTAGTAAAATAAGGAAATAAAATCAAACCAACATCATAAGCACGTCCGAGTCCATACAGATTTGTCATATCATATAAACACCTAGACAATATACTTATTTGAAATATGTATTTCTAACCAACATAATTTATGAGGAAGAGAACCGTAAGTGTAACAATGAGTATACTAACTCTAATACTAGGTTCAAAAAAAATATATTGAAACCAAGCATGAAAAAAAAAAAAATTAACTTACATTTACATTATATTTTTTATGTTAATCAAATATTTTGTTTAATGAGTTAAGTAATTTTTTTCTTCAATTAATTAAAAATTGAATTAATTTTGTCTTCAATATTGGGCCATTTGCACTTACCCCTTAACTATTGGATCATTTGCATTTCCCCCCTCAAGATTATTTTAGTAATTTTGTTGTGGAATATTCAAAAAATCAGAAAGTCTATCATGCGTTAACAAAGTAAGGGGGTATGTGCACTTTTTTAATAATTCAAGGAGGACAATGCTCAATTTTATAGTTTAAGGGAATTATGATCTACCCCATAGATAAATGGGGGAAAGTGTTTTTTCCTCATTAAAATAAGAAAAATTAAACGTAACATGGTCCATTAGATATGCACAAATACATTCACCATGCATGGATTTAAGAAAAATATATATCATCTCATGATTCAAATTAAATATTAGAAAACATTATATATTTTTTCACCCTAAACTATACCTCATTTTACACTTTACTCTCTGAACTATCGAGATATAAAATTGATACTTAACCCAATTAATGCTATCTATTTTGGGGTTAATGTCTAATAAAATTTCACATTAAAAAACCAATTGACCTCTCCCTCCAAAACAAAGGATAGATGGTAAATTGATTTATTAATGCTAAATTCTGTTTGATTTAACTAAGAAAGTGACAGGAAAGGTTTAGTGTTACACAAGTTTTAGTTAAGATGTGGATCATTTATTCTTGTAGTTCAGAGGTAAGTGTAAAATGGGGTATAATTTAGGGTAAAAAAGTGTAATATTTCTTAAATATTACAAATCTAAAGGTGTATTTAAGTTCACATAATTTATTTTTAAAATTACATGGCACTTTATACAATGCTAGATTTTTTTTTAAAAAAAAAATTAACCATAAAATATACACACTCAATTTCCAACAAAATGAAAATAATTGGGTTTAGGATATATATAACTATGGCTTTTGTTAAAGGGTGCCCATTTGCACTTTTTAAATAGACCTTAAAAAGAAGTAGAAAAATCTAATAAACAAATATATTTTAAATTGAAAGTGATTCAACTCCCGACTTCCCTATTAAAAGCCAATAGACAGCATTATTAAATTCAAAGCTCCACAAGCTACTATACACCTGTTAAAACCAAAATACATATATCAAAAAGTGTGTACTCAGCAAATATAAATTCTTTGTACCATTTTTTGTGTACCATTTTCCAGTAGGAGCCAGAGCTAGTCATTCCTCTATTGATGAACAACACTCTGAAGGGCTGCCAAAACAAGTGTCCTGATACAGTCATACATCCCCTCCCATTGTATTAACTAACAATTAGCACAAATAATAATCTACTAAAATTAGATAAGAGAAACAAAAACAACACTTACTATATAAATACTCTCACTTCAAGCTGTGCTAAACCCAACTTGGTACTTTAGCGCAAAAATCAGAATAATACAAGTTCCTTCAATCTTTCAGTAATTGCAAAGCTTTACACCTTAAATAAACAAAGTCCTAGATATCTGAAATGGGAAAATTTTTTTGTAGAGATTTGGTTAATTGAAAGCTTTTGAACGAGAGAGTAAATGTCTTAGCTTAGCTTAAGAGTTACGGGCATCTCCAACGTGTTGGGGGTCTAGTCCAGTCAATGCAAGTTTTGATGCATGGCTCATGGTGCTTGGAATATGACTTTTTTTTCAAAGCAAGTAATTGTGGTAAAGAATAAAGTTTAGCTAAAAAATTAGTTGTAGTCTAAAATTACAATCTTACTTAATATATTTTTATTTGAGGTAAATTTTGACAAATTCACCATTGCATTACATCTTCATCTTATATCCTCTATGCTTGCAAAATTTCTAGAAAATTAAAGATCAATAGCTATCTCATCAATAAATTGTTTAAATTGTAAATTTTTGTAGTTTAAAATTATGCATAAAATATAAATTTATAGATCATAGAGTAAATAATATTCAATTGATACAAAATTTGACATGTGTATTAAGAGCGTAAAGAACACACAATTTAACAGTTAGATTTTCAAAATATGTAATAATATTTATTTTATTAGGTAAGGTTGTAGCAGCAGGCTACAATTATAGCTAAACTTTGTCCTTGTTGTTAATTAGAATTTCATCAGCTGAGTTCATTTATAATTTCTAGTAAATGATTCAAGTCAATCGCATTTGGATTCAACTTGACTGAATCCAAGTCATATCAAATAAAAATAGAGATTTATCAGACTAAAACAAGTTGTTATATCCGATCTTTGGTGAGTTGGGTTAACCCATGAAGGTCCTTTTTTTGGACATTTTAAAAAAATTAAGAAAAGTTCTAATAATTTTTTCTTCTTATTTCTTTCATTACAAATAAAATAATAAATAAAAACACTCAAATATGAAAGTTGAATAATACATAAATAATTAAGTTATGATATTCTAATCATTAGTTGTAATAGTTTATAATTACTAGTCTAATAATTCAAAAAAGAAAAGAAGATGTATATACATATTATACATGAAACATGAAATAAAGTTAACATATGGTTGAATGAAAATAAAGTTAACATGTGGAGTATTTACTAAATAATTTATTTGCACTTCTGTAGTAATAATTTTAAATTAAACAGGAAATACAGATACATTTTCGACATATTTTTCTTTAAAGTTGCACATATTAACATGGATATTATTATCCTCAAAGATAACAAGCACATCGATCCAAGCTTGATTTTATTCAAGTTTGGTTTGTTAATTAATTGAGCTACAAATTAATCAATGCGCTCAAAGCTCAATTCATTTGATTAATAAACATAAACAAGCTTAACTCATTATAATAAGTCAAATTTAAGTTATTCATTCATGAATATGGCTTGGTCTATTTTACAACCCTAAGTCTCTAACTCTCAAAAAACAAAATTCATAAATTCGCCAAAATGAAGTTCATCTTTGTGATCAACATCTATACTATTTATAAAAAGATTTCCCTCTTTGGATTAAATTTTTACGTGTTTTAGAAATACCTCTAGACCCTACGTTTAATAGGAACAAAATTTAAGAACAACTTGATAAAAATATATCTCCAACTTCACGTAAAATGCCTACAAAATAAGACACTCTCCTACTAATCCATGTCTTCAAAAAAAACTTACCCAAAAATTAAAATTAAAAAAAAAAAAAAAAAATTCAGTCCACTTTGATATTTCCCTCAAGACCATGTTCCAGCTTTTTTTTTTTTTTTTTTAATATTTTATCAAGACTCACTAACTCACTGGTTTCCTTAATTCCTAATCTCACATACACTAGACCCCCAAAAAAAAAAAAAAAGAGCCTCATCACATGCACAAAGTGCATATGATGAGGCTAGTATTATATATATACTTATATGAAAGTCCTTGCCCTTTTTATTTAATGATGAAATTGTGCATTTAAAAGCTGTAAAGTTTAAAATTAGTTCGAAATACGATGTTTAAATATATAGGCCGTTCCTCAAAAAAAAAAAAAAAAAAAAATATATATATATATATATATATATATATATATATATATATGTGGGCCATTCTAGGTCCTAACCTCCTTTTATCCAAAAATGGATTCCATGCTAATTGCCTTTTAGAGAGGGGTTCCAACTTCCATATAGGATTTAATTATATCTTTGAATTCTCTAAAGTAAGGTTGCATAAAGTGCTGAGTGGGTTTCATGTCTTTATATATGGCGACCTTCTTAGATCCACCGTAACTAGAAGTGATTAACCATGCTTGTTTTCATGGCTCTAATAATTAAGAAAGGTCCGAGGTTCTATCATCTATGTCATGGACCACTGGTTAATGTTTTTTATTCGAGACATTTAATCTTTATAATATATATATATACTTAATAAAAATAAAAAGAAGTAAAGAAGCATCGATGATGCCTATTATTATTGCCTATTACCCATATGGTTGCCTAGTCCCAAAGTAGCTAGGTTTACCCATCACAAGATTCCCATAAACAAAACAATAGGTAGGTATACCTCATATCAAAAACAAAAATATAGATACCAGCTCAAGCTGGACCACCCTACAGTTTGAAGCCCTAATAGGATTAGGCCTGCTCTGGCATGGCTCGTCTGTCATGGCTGCACATGCATCCACACATGAAAGCCTCTTCGGAAAGAGTTGACCCATAATGTTCTTCATTTTTTTTTTAATCCCTCCTTTCCTTTTAATGAATCAACAATGGTTTTTTTTTTTTTTTTTTGCGTGTGGGTGTGTAACGTAATTAGAAGCTTTACCTAATTACCTCTTAAATTGGATGGCTTCTCCTAAATTTAGCTTCTAAAGTAGTCATTATTCCAAAACTACTGCATTGGAACACTTACTCATTTGATTTTAATGTGTATTTTAATGCAATTAGGGGAGGGATTTCTATTTTAATGAATCTTTGGATGTCATTGGTGTAATTTCCCATAAAAATAAAATAATTTCAAAGTTTAAAAAAAAAAAAACCTACTGTTTGAGACGTTAATTTCATGCATATCATTAACATACAACTGAAACCACGTCATTTCTATTATCTTATCACTCAAAAGTTCTACTTAATGTTACGACACACGATAGACAAAATGATAATGTTTTAATTATATAATTAAAAAAATCTTATTTAATGTTACGTCATTTCTATTATATTATCATTTTTTTTTTTAATCTTATTTAACTATTTCCATTAATTACATTAATAATTTAGAGAGAGAGAGAGAAAAAAAAAAAAACAATATGAGATACACAGTAAAATTGAACATAAATTCATATAAGCAAATTTGATAGATTCTAGAATAAAAAATTTTGACATAAATAAACTCGCAAAGGTTATGTACTGTTTAGATAATGCTATTACAGTTACCATTGGGTGGCATATAAACAGTGGAACCTTTGTGAGTTTATGTCAAATTGTTTATGCTGTGAGAGCATTATCTAAAAGTAATGAACCTTAGCAAGTTTATGGGAAAATATTTTATTGTATATAAGTTGAAAATTATTGTTTACTCTTCTTTCTAAAGAGAATACCCCGCCTCCTCATGTCATTGTTCTATTGGAAAAATGGTGTTAAATTAGAATAGATAATTAGATTGGTTATTCTATTAAGAGTTGCCTAATGGGCCAGGCGAAACTGCAAAAACAATATGTCCAACGACTCCAATCTAACCATAATCTAGTCATTATGAGTGGATATTGGGCCTTCATTAGCCTAGATTTTTGCAAATATTTTAAGGCAATTTTCTGGAAAAACAAGCATTAATTTGTCATAACTCATAAGCATATATTAATATCATTGTTTTTTAAGGTAAAGCGTAGATGAAATTTTATTGTTGTGGATTTTCTTTTTTTGGCTGATAATAAACAAGTTTATTGTCGTGGATATGAAGATGACAAACCTTGTCGAATGGGAAGAGTTTTGTTTAAAGAATCTACTAAGACACTTGAAAATCAAGGCTAAAAAGTATGTAAAATATTTTGATAGAAAATCGAGTGGAATGTTCTAGTGACATCTTTTTTTTTTGAGAAATTCTAGTGATGACATCTTAAAGTTGCTACATCTATTTTATTTTATTAATGCACTTGATATAATCTTAGTTTGATCCCGCATCGTGAGACATTTTTTGTTTAATTCTTTCCCCACGAAACACCATTAGGAGTCTTTGTTGTGTGCTGCACTATGGGCATTTGAGCTTTACAGTTTTCTAGTGTCAACCACATTCTTGTCAAATAATAAATACAAAAAAGTAGCTAGAGTCCTATTATATACAATATATACTCAAACCTCACAAATCTTGTCGTGCTTAACTATCAATCATTCCACAAATATTTGATTATATTTTAGAACAGAGGACTTTAATATTGTAGGATTTATATATAATCCAATAACATTGGAATCTGTATGGATCAGTGTGCCACTTTGAGCAAGATTCAGATTGAAAGAAGTGGGCTCAATCGAAGAAGTCTTAAGATGAAAATTCACATTCTTTTTTATCAATTTTGCTAATATATATAAGTGTGAGTAGCATGATTGGTCAATGTGTTGTAGTTCACATTTGATAACACTGATAAGAAGGAATTGTTGATATAACATTGTTTTTTTCTTTGTTCTCAAAAAAAATAGTAAGGTGTGAATAGCCATGGAGTCCTTATTTAAGCATGATCATAATCCATTATATATATATATATATATATATATATATATATATTTTTTTTTTTTTTTGAGAAACATATATATATATATATATATATATATATATATATATATATATATAACAGCATCTGTTTTTGAGGGATCCTAGACATTCTCTTAGGTGGGTTCAATCATAGTTTAATCTCAACCTTATCAGGGACCCAATAGCAATCTCCCAAGGGTTTTGAGAACCAATTTCATGCTCCTAAGGATTCGAATTGAAGACATTAACTCCAAGAAAATCACATGGAACTATACCTTTTTTTTGTTACTGGACCACACACCTTCAGTGGTGATATATTTAATTAATTAACATAATTAGGCTGAAACTATTAACTTAAACTCTTGGGTTAAGGTAACGTTTCAGCATATTACATTATGTCTTAACAAAATGAGAACTTCTTAAGATGTTAATGTTCAACTTACACACAACCAAAATCCCAACAACAATTGTGTATTGAGTGGTATTTGCGGCTCTCATTTATATTATTCTTGGTCATGATGATGCATGACACTAACATTGTTTAGAAATACTTTCATTTAAAGGGGAAGACTAGCAAGAGTGTATGTAGAGGTGTAAGGAATTGCTAGACTCGATATTTTTCCGTGTACGCTCCGTTTTATTGGCTATGCTTTGAAGCATCATCCATTGCCACTAGTTCTTCAAGTCGAGCTACATGCCCCACAAAAAAAGTCCTGCCGCACTTGGAATGATAAATGAACAAGATACATGCAACTCTGTCAAATAAAACCCTAGCTAGTAAGGAATGATTGGCCTAATTATATGTGCAGTGTTTGTGAAATAGTGAAGACAATGGGTTTGTACTTTCTCCGAGTTTAGAGCCATCATGACAAGAAAACTGCATACAGAAAGTATTATTGTCCTACTTTCCTTGTTACCGTGATTGGGACGTGTCTTTTGCATTAGTTGGCTAAACTGTTACTGCATAGCATTGTGGGGTCTAAATTTGGAGCATAATACATCCACAGGCACAAGTATACGCACAGACAATGAAAATGTATTCACATGCGTGCACGGTAAGATAAGTTTGAGGTGAACAAAGATGGGTTTTGCTTCTTCTTCTTCTTCTTAATTCATCTACTACTTCCTTTTTCTTTTTTTCTAAGAGAGTTTTTGGCTTAGCTAGCACTAGCATGATGGCCTTCACAACTTTTAGGGGTTGAATTAGAACATAGTGTTTTTTCTCTCTAAAGTGACATCGTTGTCATATTGTTGTATGCCCCACTTTGACCTACTTAGTTTGCACCTCTTCTTTATGTGTCACTTGGCACCACAAAAAACAAAAAAAAAGTCGGTCGGCAATTCCTGCTGAGCCAACGTGACCAAACTGGTCTAGTCTGGATTTTAGCCAAAACCCAACAAGGAAGTAGTTTTTACATCATGTGGGTCGGCTCTAATTTTCAATTTTTCACTCTATTTGCTTATATATGTACAAAACAAGCCGAAAAAGAAACATAAGAAAGCCATTCAATTCTAGGTTTTCGTCTATAAAATTTTAAATTAAATGAACCATGCAGCTTTTTGATTCTTGTTATTTTCTATTAGGTCAGGAAAGTTGTGCTTGTGCACACATTCTTTTCAGAAACGTGAGTGAGTTTTCGTTCATTGTGGGAAGTACCACATACGGCACCACACGCATAAACCTAAAAAAGTTATCTAATCACCCTCTTGCCTCATTGGTCGAAAATGATCACATTAATAATATAGTATATTATTGTAACGGTATAGTAAAAAATTAGTTTAGTTGCATACAGCAACCAGATATCTTCATGCTTATCCACTCTTTCTTATATGTTTGGTTGAGTTTACATGGCATTGAGTTTTTGTGGCTTCTGTATCAAAAGCAAATTTGGTGGGGTACACTTGAAATCATATAGGTTTGAAGTTATCATGAAAGCTAGAATTATTGATCTAAAACCATAATATTTTTGTCCTCCTTTAATTAATATAACTTCCAATTCCATAAGTTAGAACACCATTCACACTCTTATTTTGTGTGTTTGTTTCTCAAAAAGAATTCACTCTATTTTTTCTGTGTGTTTGTTTCTCCAAAAGAATTCACTTTTTTTGTGTGTATTTGTTTCTTTAAAAGTATTTAATGTTGCTATCACTTTATTTGAGCAGTACTGAATAGAATAATTTTGTGTTTTTTACTAGTATTGATTTTAAAAATTAAAAATTTAAAAATAAAAATAAAATAAAATAAAATAAAAACCCAAAAAGAAGAAAGGAAAAACAAGATGTCCTTATATCTTACCACCAACACTAAGCATGTTTGGACTGGACGCAAAAACCATATTTATGTTTGCTCTTAGCTAAAAGACCCATCACAGTATAACAAAAATTAAGTACTTATCTGCTTCTCTTCTAGTAGACCCATGTTTTTTTTTTTCCAATATTTTTTTTACATTTTTATATTATGAAAAAATATTCACATAATCACAATATGGACGGCCAGAATCAATGGGTTCATAATTGGCAGACACAAAAAAAAAAAAAATAGTGCAAATTTATTGGCCCATGGTGGAAAATCTGTGTCCACTTCTTCAAAGATCTAAACTTTCTGAAAAGGGAAAATATAAAATTATTTAGTCAAAGAGTCATAGGATAACAATATTAGGAGCATTTAAAAAAAAAAAAAAAAAATTTACTTTACTTTTTGGTTGGCTAGCAAAGTGTGGTTACTTAGCTTGTCAGTAAAGTTCCATGCAGCAGAATGGAAATAAATAAAGCACATTTGTAACACTTTTCTTTAATAGTGACTTGTGGATGCTTGTCTTGGTGCTTCTTAGGTCAGTAAATGACATTTCTAACTACACAAACTATATGAAATGAAAAAACAAAAAACAAAACCAAAAAAAAAGGTTCTAATATGCATGCTTAGTTGCCAACAAAGATTAGAAAAAAGAAGTACTGGAAGGTATTAGCTTCCTTTTAATGTAAGGACTCTCGATATTTCACCCTTTTAACAGCGATCCTTCTTGTCGGTGCCTTTAATTATAAAGAGTGATTTTCATACATAAGGAAATCATTCTTATTTACCAAATGCTTTACAGTTTGATGCCAAGAAATCCTTTTTTTATATTTTTTGGTCGGGTTTTTGTAGAATCACTAATTTTCTTTTTTGTGATTTTTAAGTTCTTAACATACACCTTACGATGAACATGCAGCGGGAAATTATAGTAGCACAACCCATGGTGGTAACACACACATGCATAGAGACATGGAGGATGAACAAAAATCCTAATTTAATTTCTAGTAAACATTGAAATATGTCAAATCCTAATGTTTTTACGGAAAAAAAACAGTAATAAGGAGATTTTAATTAATTTCCAATTGTACGTACATTCCAAATTACCCAAGAGGAATAAAAGAATGTTAATAAATTGAAATTTTACATAATTTATTATGTAATATACAGGATGCACGCAATTTGAACCCTAATGTTTAGAATATAAATTTTTATTATTCAATCATCTTTCTTTTTTTAATTTGGTAGGAATCCAATCAGCTTGTTATTTCTTCGTGAAGTTACTTTATTTTCCAATTAATTAGTTAAGTTGATTCCTTTAGATTTTTGTCAAACTGCTATCCAACATTAATGAGATTGTAGATCTACTCTTATAAAAGTTAGACACTCATACTTTAAATATAGGAAAAAATTAACGGATACTCTAAGAGCATTGATTTATGAAATATTTTTAGAAAATTTTTATGTGCTTCACACCTGTGAATGTGTCTCTTCAATGAGCGAAAATTATTTCTTACATCCACTCTATGTGTCTCACAAGTCACAACATGTAAACTCTATAACTAAATTACAAGTGTGTGAGAGCCCATACTATGGGACACCCGCTACATACAATGGATATATGAGATAACTCATACCAAAACCGACAAAAGATGTGGTTGATGTTGGAGGAATTAAAGGGAGGGATGTGTTAAACATGTTAAAGCAGCATGTAATCCACCAACCTCAAAAACTAAATAAAGTTCCCCTTACTAATTAAATTAAACATTTAAATAAAATTATTTCGTCATTGACTTGGACCACTACAGTATGTTTTTATGTTTTGCTTTGTGTAAAAAAATTTCCTCCTTAAAAAGAAGCTTTTTGGTGTGTGACACTCCTATAATTAATAAAGTAGCAAAAAGTATAGTGGCATTGCGTGTAATCCACAAATCAAAAATGTTGAAAAGAGTTTTTGAACTAAAAGCATGTGATGCTGAGGTGGAAATGGGCCTCAAGGACAAGGAAGATCCATGGATGCCCAACGAATCTCATTATTTTCTCTATTTTTTTTTTTTACCTAAAAACCGTTTCATCAAAATGTCCCTCTTATTAAGCCTTTTGATAACTTGATAAGAGCTCTCTCTGCTCACATTTTCATGAACTTTCCTTTTGGCAACAAAGTCTAAAAGTTACAATTTTAGTGTTATTAGCTTTATCTTGGACCCATTGAAAACCTCCCCCTCTTGCCATGAAAGCAATGTGTAAATCCTTCGATGACCCTTAGAAGAAAAATTAATACAAATAGTAAGATGAAAAAAAAAAAAAAAGGAGTATGAAAAGAATGTATCTTTTCTTCATTTTCCTAGCAATTGCCAATTGGAATTATGGAAGTCTTTGCTTGTAGTTCAAGTTGGTCTAGAAATAATGGAGCTTTTTACTTTGCAAATTTTTGACTCGTAGAGAAATTTTTGGTTATGTTTACACTTTGTATATAGTTGTATGGCAACATGCATCTTGGAATTTTGGAAAGCAAACAACTCCACTAGTAATTTTTTTGTAGAAAATATTGAAGTATATCATATATATCCGCGTAATTCTCAAATTTTATTATGAACCACAAATATATTATATAACCTTGAATGAAAAAAAAATGAAAAAAAAAAAATGTGATAAATTAAAACGTAAGGGTGACATAATAAGCCTTATTTATTGTGTAGCCGCCTCTTTTTAGTCTTTTGGCTCTTTATGTAGTGGCAGCTTGGTTAGCATGAAAAAAAAAAAAAGTAATAATAATAAAAATAATACTTACAAATAATAAAAAAAATTAAAAAAAAATCAATAAATAAAAACAAGAAGCGTATAACAGCCTTTTTTAGCCCACCACGTGCACTGTAAAGTAACGACCGAAAGTGTATTCTAAAATATATATATATATATATATATATTAAACCCTTATTGGTTCTCATTAAAAAAAAAAAAAAAAAAAACCCTTATTGGTTGTTGAAGAAAGAAACCCTTATTGGTAGTTGAAGAAAGAAAAGGAAAAGCCAAAACTTGTTCTTGGCTCTATGTGCTTTTATGAAAAAGAAATTTGTACTTCAACGATATTCACCGTTGGATTGTGATTGTGAGTTATTTGATTTGACAACGTGGACCATCAAACGGTGCAGAAGGGACTTCTCATAGTTAGGACGAACATTGCAAAAGAAGGCGTCAATGAGACGTCAAAGTCGTCAACACAATTCGGTAACTGTCGCTATTCAGTATCCAATATTTCAGACACGTAGGCTCCTAGAATTCCAGATAGTACAACGAAATTTTTGGACTTTTATTCATTATCATTATTCTCATAAATGACATGGAAAATGCTAAAACAATTATAAATTTTTTTTTTTAATATAAGATATAAATTCTACTTTTACATAATCTAAGTGTATATATGTGTGAAGATTTTTCTTGAAAACTTGAACTCCAGCCCTTACTACCCACACCCTACACACACTTATACTTATAGAGTGACTATCGCATCAAAGGTGTGCGGTGGTCAACTATAAATCTTAAAGAGCACATGTTAAAAAATGCTAATCAATATTTAATTATGAGTTAACGATTTAACTTTTTTTATAAAAATAAAAACAAAGATATCTAGGTCTCTTCAAATATTGGCTGTTTCCTCATCTAGGAATCTCTTAGGGTGTGTTTGATAGAGTGGGTTTTAGTGAGAATGAAAAAAAAAAAAAGGGGAGGGGAGGGAAAATTGATGGTGGGGCCCACCTAGGCCCTTCAAAAAGTTTTCTCCCCAAAAGGGGAGAAAACTTGGGGGAAATTTTGATAGGTGAAGGACAAAAATGCCAATGTGCAAGTTGCACATGGCTTTAGTACATGGGTTTTTTTTTTTTTTTTTTTTTTTTTTTTTTTTTTTTTAATTCTAGTTTTAATTAGTGTTTGATCTTTGTTCTCGTTATTTTTATTTTTATTTTTTTTTCATTTGCTTTCCTAGGCTTCAGTACCCTTATTAATTGTTTATTTTGTTCTCATTTCAGGTTTTTTTTTTAGACGTGATTTTTTTTTTACTAGGCATGATTTTTTTTTTTAATAAATTTGGGTGATTGTATTTTTTTTTTTTTTTGGTTATTTGTCCTTTTTTTTTTATTGGGCTTTATTTTTTAACAAGGGTGTATAAGTAAATTATATAAACTTATTTTTTTCATCGCTCCACTTTTTCACTCCTAACCAAACAAAAAAAAGAGAAATTAAAATTTTTTTTATCCTCCCACTTTTTCACCCCTCCAACCAAACGGACCCTTAGTAGGAGTGTCGTCAAGATACTAGTAAGAGGTTTTAAACCCAAATTTCATAGATATTATGAGATCTTAGGAATTATTTAGTCAGCCCCTTGAATTAACTTCATTTTTTGAACGATGTGTAAAAATATTGTTTAATGTACTTTAACATGTGATGTTAGGGCATTCATTATTAATAAAAACCTAAATTTTTAAACAAAATGCTTAAAAATTAATATGATAACAAATGTGATTACTAACACTTTTGATGGTGGATTAAATTAAGTTTAATTCGTCCATGACCAGGCTACGTCCAAACTGTTCTAAAAAAAAAAAGGAACCTCATCTAAAGCATCATAGATATGGATAGGATCCTTCCATAGGCATCATGATCGTCCAAAGTGATCTAGTCGTCCATGACACTCAAAGACATGGACGACCAGATAACACTTAGTAAATTTCGAAAGATTTTTCTACAAACTCTATGCAATCAAACCACGATCTATCATTCCAAAACGTGGGGAGGATTTCCCGAAATCCGCTCCATTTTCTCCATTAACTCCACACATCTCCTATGATGATAATGGATTTGAACAAAGGACCAAGTCTCATTCAACCAAGGTAAGTTCTACTATTCATTAATTCACCATCCTTGTATTCTAAAGAGAAAACCGACTTAATTATCGAAGAGTCCTTGGCCGGTTCACACCGGTCATCCTTGATAGTCTTTTTTTCTCTTCAGGTCATCGAGCCGTCACCGTAGCCTAGAGCATTCAGCCTACTAATTCTTGTGCATCATGAACTTTAATAACATAATAATTAAATGTAGAATTACTATTTTTTTTTTTTTAGAAATAATTACAATATGCTGTTAATTCTGCAGCTCGAAATCTTTTCCTCTTAGACTCTGAAGCACTTTGTGTATGAGAATGTGTCAATTCAAATACAAAACCTTTGGCAAATGTCTTTTGTGATTTGTGAACACAATAATAAAATTTAAAACACTAAAAATATATACTAATTTTATAAATTAATGTGTCACCCATTAAAAAAAAAAAGAAACTCAAACATGCACTTATTATGTTATAGAAAGCAACTAATCACATTATTTAGATCATCTATTTGTCAAGCACTTTTCTAAAGTATCACTTTAAGTTACAACCACAAGTGGGATTATGCTCTTAAAATTATTTTCTTTTTGTAGAATATTTGATATGAAGCAAATTATAATAGCCTTAAGATTAACGTGTTTATAAATTGAAAAAACAAAAACAGGTTGATGGGAAATAAATGGATTGTTCAAAGTTTAAGTATGAAGATTGAGGATTACTCTAGCTAGGTCTTTACTAAAACGAAAATAACAAGGATTATGTTGCCATGCTGTTTGTACGAATTTTTTTTATGGGTTATTTGACTTATGTATAATTTTTAAAAACTTTTTTTTTTTAATAAATACAACTTATTTTTACCTAATCTATTTTTTTATGTAAAATAATTAAGGTAATGAAATGAAGTTCATCTATACACACATTAAGCCCCAAAACAACAATATTTTATAATTGTAGTTACAAAAGTTTTAATATATGTACATTCATATTGTAATACTTACTAATGTTCATAATTATCACTCCATTATCTCCTGTGACTATCCAAATAAAAATGCACCAAAAAAGAAAAAAAAAAAGTATAAGATTGTAAAATTCCAGGGGTGCTTTTGATATTTTTCTCAAAAAGCAAAGACAAATGGAATACGACACAGTGACAACTGACGCTCGTGGACAAAGAACAGAAAAAAGGCGGCTTTCCAACTTGCCTGGTTTTCGCTGTCAAATTAAAGTCTCATTATTAATAAATAACTCTTTTTTTTTATATATATATACACATACACATGACAAATGAAAATTTGTTTACCGAAAAAAAAAAAGGCAAATGAAAATTTAAAAAAAAAAAAGAAAAAAGAAAAAGAAAAAAAGAAGCAGACAGAAAAAGCAAAAGCAAAGAAAAAGAAGGTCAAGAAGTTAATTACCAAAAGTAAAAAATTAAACATAGTTATCTCTCTTTGTTTTTTATTATTATTATTCATTTATTTTTTTCTCGAGAGGCTTTAAGCTTTTAACGTCCATTAGTTTAGTATGGCTATGGCATGCTATAAATAGTTGAGGAGGGCCAGACCACATGGCCAGTATCAGTTTACCTGTCAAGAACCTTAGAGACCAACGCTGTTGTCTTCAGAGAGAGAGCACATACTATTTGCTTATTCAATATTTTTACATTTTTCTCTTTTGTGTCCTTAAATCTTCCACCAGCCCCATTTTCTTGATTCTATTCAAAGTTTCTGAATCTTAAGCTAGCAACCTTACCTTCATATAAATCTATATCATCACCACATTCCTACGTACCCATTTGATTCTTTCTTTTGAAAGTTGTGCAATCTTTTGGGGGGCTCCATTATTGTCTTCAACATTCTTGAATCTTGAAGCTTTTGAAGGTTTAAAGGAAGTTTTTCTTCTTTTTTTTTTTGGCTGAAGAAACCTTTTTAAGATTAATTTATAACTTAGAAAGAAAAGTGTTGCTGGGATTGAAGAAAAATGGAGCAGAAACACATTTTGTTGTCAGCTTTGAGCGTGGGGGTAGGACTTGGGGTGGGGCTTGGATTGAGTTCTGGACAGACAGTCAGTAAATGGGTAGGAGGGAATTGGTCACCGCATGAGATTACAGCAGAACAGATGGAGCAAGAACTTATGAGGCAGGTGGTGGATGGGAAGGATAGCAAAATTACATTTGATGAGTTTCCTTATTACCTAAGGTAATTCAACAATTCACCATATATATAACATGGTTTCATATATAATTACTTGATTAGATTTACAAAGTTATTTTCTTTAGCCTTCTTTGTTTTTTGTATTACTATGCATATGCCAATTGTGCTAGTGCGTAGAAAATTGTGTTACAAGTTGACTTGTTAGTTTGATGATTGTCTGCTCTTAATCTGCTAGTCTTTCTGCTTGATTTTTAAATAAGAAGTTGACTTGTTATAGAGGTTTTGATTAATTTGGTTTTCTAATCTCCACATATTTTGCAATAATATATTGGTAATTGACTTTTAATGATGTTTTCCTTCTTGCCAATCCTGAGGTTCCTCTGTTCATTTTTTATAATTTTCTTTCTGTTCAACTGATTTTATTTAATTTTGCAATAAAGGCCCTTAAGTTTTATACTTTGAGTATCTAAATGGGTCAAAGGAACATCATAGTTTAGCAGATTAAAGTTAACAGTTTGTATATTCCAGAATTCTAGCATAAGAACTTCTTGTTGACAAACGGAATCTTGCACCGTGAATTGTGCCTTATGTTCTTATGTGATGCTCTAGTAAGATTGGCCGGATAATGAAAATTTTCTTTTGCTTTTTCCTGTTTAGATTCTAAGTCTCTTTCAAGTTTTGTCCTATTGATGAAGTATGTAGTATGTACTACCTTGTATTCCATATGCTAATTGGTATAATTGCATCTTGAATTCAGATATATTTTTTTAGAAATTTTATCCTTAAGAGCATGTGAAGAATGTTTTTGTCTTGTTCTGGACCTTCTGGGTAATCTTGCACCCTTTTGGTTCCCTTTATAACATGGCTATTCTATAATTGATAGTAAAGCATAATTAGTTCAAGCTGATACTTGTGCTCTTCCTAGCTCAATTACTATATCTTCTGTTCCTAGTCATGTGGAACTTTTTTAAACTTTTGTGCAAAAGGGGGCATGTAATTCTTGCCAAGGGAACTGGGGGGAAGGGTGTGAAGCAAAGAGAAAAGAAAGAAAGTAGAACTTCTTACTGTTAATCTTTCTGACTTTTAAACATCCCTGAAGAGAATTATGTAATCATGTTGACTCTGTGCAAGTCCAAGCTGGAGCAAGATCCTATGTCAGACTATGTGAGGGGATGATAGAACATGCAGCCATGTCATGAATATTTAGTAATAGCTAACACTCCTATTCTGGACCTATACTGTGTTTAGCTTGTACATTTTATAGTTTATATAATGCTAATATTTGATTCTTGAATGCATTGTATGTGATGCAACTTTTTCCTCTTCTCATGACAGTGAGAGAACCCGGGTGTTATTGACAAGTGCTGCATATGTTCATTTAAAGCATACTGACTTTTCCAAGCATACCCGGAATCTTTCACCTGCAAGTAGGGCTATTTTGCTCTCTGGACCTGCCGGTATGTAATTTGGAAATGTTATACAATCTTACACTGAAAATTTTAACTTTTGAAGTTCGCTTTAAACTAATCTGCATTGCATTTTTTCATTTTTGAAGAACTTTACCAGCAAATGCTTGCCAAGGCTTTAGCACATTACTTTGAGGCAAAGTTGCTGTTACTTGATGTCAATGACTTCTCTCTGAAGGTAACATTTTGCTTTACTCTTTCTTAAATTTAAGTTGTGAAGCTTGTGATGTAGTGATACTTATATCTTTCATGTTTACCTTTCCACAGATGCAGAGCAAATATGGTTGTGCTAAAAAAGAATCTGTAAGCTTTCTCTGCTGTATTCTGAGGAATTGAGCATTGTTTTAGTGTTTTCAGGATACAAAATCATGTCTTTCATTTCTTGAATGCATATTTAGGCCCAGTAATGTTAGACCTAAGTAGATGAAGGTTAACCATGAATTCCAATGTAGTGGGGTTCTTTTGTTGTGTGAATTCAATGTCACTTATTTCTGCACTGAACTTGGTATATTCCTAGCCACAATTTACTATTATACTATTTTAAAGGGAAAATTCAACCAATTTTCTCTAAGTGGAGTTTTTCCTGGTTTATTGGCTCCTTTTGTAGTCCTTCAAGAGGTCCATTTCAGAAAAGACAATGGAGCGAATGTCCAGTATGTTTGGTTCACTGTCAATCTTTCCTTCAAGTGAGGAAACTAGAGGTATGAAAAGATGTAAAGCTGATCATGTACTTTATAATGGATAATTTTTTTGTTTATAGGGTGGAGTGAAGGTCCTTCTATTGGAAGTTTTTAATTTTATAATGGTTGGTCTCATACATTTATTGTACTATTTTTCAATCGATTTTGTTATTATGTTACCTAGCTCTGATTAAGAGTTTTCTAACAGGCACATTGCGTCAGCAGAACAGTGCTATGGATATAAAATCAAGGTACTTACCAACCCAACTTCTTGGGATATAAAACTTTGTTGAGTTCAGTGGGACAGTTTTAACTATTTGTTCACAGTTCAAAATAGGTAACATGTCATGTTTCTCTCTAAACTAGTGCCTTTCTATCTGCAGGGCTAGTGAAGATTCTAGTAGTCCTTCAAAATTTCGGAGGAATTCCTCTGCTTTGTCTGATATAAGTAGCATCACTTCTCAATGTGCTTCCACAAATTCAGGTTATACATCTACCTATTTATTTATTCATTTGTTCCTAACAGGGGAAAAAAATACCAGCTGAATACCTAGGCATTTAATGATTTATTGGATTCTGATCTTTTGAAATATGTTTATAATTAGATGCTTAGAGTCTTTAAGTTCATAAAGCAAGTGGGTTGCATCTGGATGAGTTGCATGTTCATCATCATACATTATTTGTCTAATTATTATAATATCTATAAAGCAGCATTATTGGAAGCCACCTGATTGTCAAAGTGTCTGAAGTTCATTCCAGAATGGAACAAAAGTTGCCTTTCTAATAGGAAAAAAATAGGATGGGAAGGAAGTATTTTGTGCCCTCTACACACACTGCATTGTTGAAGGACACAAAAATTGGGTTGAATTTACTGTTTAGCAGATCTAGTGGAGATTCTCACCTTAAACATAAACCAATGTAATGAACTTAGGGAGATGAATAGATAAGATAATGGACTTATTTCACTCATTTTATTTTTATTTCAGTAGGCATAAGCTTTAGAAGCACAGAGGATGGCTTTTCCTAATTCCTGTATCTTAACTGTAGACCCATTTGCTTTTGCTGACAGCTTCTTGACTTGATCCATGATGATTAAGTTATGTCACTACTTCGATGAATGCTGAATATCCTAGCAAGCATTTGTGACTCCCTTTAGTATTACAGTTCACTCAACTTTGAGACTAGTGCAAATTCATCAGAGACTTTGAAATCTATTTCCTTAGTATTATTTATGCTCCGTCAGAACATTTTTATTTTACCACATGCAGAAAAATTCTGGCTGTCATGAATAATTGTTGTCAATCAGTTACATTCCAAATGTAGGAATCTGCTTAGATATTATACTTATTATTTCTTTGGGATTCCTTTGTTTTTTAGCTTCAATGAAGCGCACAAACAACTGGTGTTTTGATGAGAAACTACTTCTACAGTCACTTTACAAGGTATTGTCATCCTGGATAAGCTTCCTATCTTAAAATTTAAATTCTTTCAATCTTCATGGATGATGTACTATATTTGATTTAGAGATATTGGGGATATAGTCCAACTGCAGGTTTATGGTCATTTCTCTTCTTTTTCTTTTTCTTTTTTTATTATAAATTTGATGTTCTTATACAATTAGTGCCTCAATTCCATCATAAGTACTTCCCTGATTTAGTGTTGTTCTATGTATAAGCTTTTCTTCCAAACCTAAAAGATATTTGCATATATATTAGCTGGTTATGTGGCCTTTCCCATATCTAAACTAACAGGCATGAATGTCATTTTTCTTACAGGTCTTGGTTTCAATATCAGAAACTGGTTCAATTATTTTATACCTCAGGGATGTTGACAAGCTTCTCCTCCAATCACAAAGATTAAACAATTTCTTCAACAAATTATTAAACAAACTCTCGGGTTCAGTGCTGATACTTGGGTCCCGGATGTTGGACCCCGAAGATGATTGCAGAGAAGTGGATGAGAGACTCACTCTTTTATTCCCATATAATATTGAGATCAGACCACCTGAAGATGAAACTCATCTAGTCAGCTGGAAAGCTCAACTCGAAGAGGACATGAAGGTGATCCAGTTTCGAGATAACAAAAACCACATTGCTGAGGTATTAGCAGCAAATGATCTTGAATGTGATGATTTGGGGTCAATCTGCCATGCTGACACAATGGTTCTCAGTAACTACATAGAAGAAATCGTTGTATCAGCAATATCTTATCATTTGATGAATAGCAAGGAAGCAGAATATCGAAATGGAAAGCTTGTAATATCATCTAACAGGTAGATGCATTTTTAAGTAACACGTGATTTCTTAATTAGATGTTGAGAATAACTCAAGTACCATATAATTACTAATCTGGGCTTGGAAACAGCTTGTCCCATGGATTGAGTTTATTCCAGGAAGGTAAAAGTGGAGGAAAAGATACTCTCAAACTGGAGACTAATGTTGACTCTTCAAAGGTTCATTCTCCATCTCAATGTTATTCCACTTTTCACAATGTAAGCACAATGGAACTACCATTGCAGTTTCAATGTGTTTTATTCATTTATTTCTTTTCTTAATTTATAGGAAACTGAAGATGAGGCTGTTAATGCAAAGACCGAACCGAAGTCTGAATCCATTTCACCTGAAAACAAAAGTGAGACAGAGAAATCGGTCAATGCAATGAAGAAGGATGGCGAGAATGCATCACCACCAAAGCCTGTACGTTCAAGTTCTTTAACACTTAACTGAAAATAGAAATTAATCTGCTTGGAGTTTGATATGAATCCATTCAACAAAAAAAAGAGTTAGATATGAATTCTTGAGAGGATAGCTTAACCTGTGTGCATTATCAGACAAATCTCAGTCCATGATTTGTCATGAATATGAGTAATTTACATTAATCCTATTTCAGATCAAATTTATTTAACACCTCAAACATGTTGTGCATGGAATTTTTCAACTCTGAAAAAGGTACATCATTTCAAAAGAAAATGAATTCTCTCATGCATATATTACAACAACAAGCCTTAATCCCAAATTTTTGGTGTCAGGTATGGATCCTCAACAAATTAGTTAGGGTTGACCACATGTATTCTTTTCCTTCATTCTATTCTATCTGAAGTCATACTCTCTCATACATATATTAATTAACCAAAAATAAAAATGAAAAACTGGAACTAAAAACATTACTTTTTAATCTATATGTTTGGTATCTGAATCTTAGATCCTGCTTTGTCTAATATATTTATAATTGTTTGTTATTTAATTCTATTATCATACCCTTTTTTGTGCATAGAAGTACGTTTCCCAAAACAAAAACAATATAATTGGGCGTAGAAAAAATTATAATAGTTGGTAAAATGGTGCCAGTTTCCAATTAATGTTGGTTAATATTTTTGTTTTAGACCTGAAGTATGTAGCATTTTGTGTGTGTATGCATTCCACTGTACTGTGAGACCCTACAAATGCTTTTTCAACTTTAAATAGTGAAATCAACACCATAGTCCATGAGCTCACTGCCATGTTAATCCCTGAGTTACATATTAATCATATTGGCCTTCTTTTTTATGCTACCAAATTTCTTTGGTCTTCAATTTTTGTTTCACTATTGAAGTCTCATGAGTCATGATGCTCCTACAGGAAGTTCCTCCTGACAATGAGTTTGAGAAGCGCATAAGGCCAGAGGTTATCCCTGCCAGTGAGATTGGAGTGACATTTGCAGATATTGGTGCCATGGATGAGACTAAGGAATCACTTCAGGAGTTGGTCATGCTCCCTCTTCGAAGACCAGACCTATTCAAAGGAGGCCTTCTCAAGCCTTGCAGAGGTATATTGCTTTTTGGACCTCCTGGTACTGGAAAAACAATGTTGGCAAAAGCTATTGCTAATGAAGCTGGAGCAAGTTTCATCAATGTCTCAATGTCTACCATCACTTCAAAATGGTTTGGGGAGGATGAAAAGAACGTTCGTGCTCTGTTCACACTTGCAGCAAAGGTCTCCCCAACAATTATTTTTGTAGATGAGGTTGATAGCATGCTTGGGCAGCGGACTAGAGTTGGGGAGCACGAGGCCATGCGAAAGATTAAAAATGAGTTCATGACACACTGGGATGGGCTTTTGACCAAACCTGGTGAACGGATTCTTGTTCTTGCTGCAACCAACAGGCCATTTGACCTTGATGAAGCAATTATTAGGCGGTTTGAACGAAGGTATAACTGCATATTTGTCTTACCATTTGGCATGTTTGATCAGTGCCCCCATCATCATATACAGGCAATGTGTTATCTTTATCAATGAATAGCCATCCTGCCAAAATCATTAGACCCCGAATGAGTTTTGTTACTGCACTTAAGGCTTTACTTATATCCTTTTGGGCTTTCCCAATATCCAAATTCTACAGCTGTCATGTGATGCCTCAGGAAAATACATTACCCCTTATCTGACAATCTTCAAGCTACCTTCTCCATTACCTTGTGCATCTTTCAATCGAAGTGATCATCACTCTCAAGAAAATCCTCTTCATCATTTATAAGTATTTCCACTGCAGATGTCTTCAATGGCTTTATTAATGTTTGTGGCGCTATCACTTGATCCTGATTTCCACTTTTGGTGTGCTAAAAAATAATTATCAATTACCAAGACTTTCCAAAGTATCTTTAAGCCATACTTATTGTAGAAGAATTTGAAGGATTAACTGCTGATATATATAACTGTATAGGATCTTCATGTTTTCTAATTCCTATGTTTTCCTATGTTGAGCAGAATTATGGTTGGTCTTCCATCCGTTGAGAGCAGGGAGAAGATCTTGAAAACTCTTCTGGCAAAAGAAAAAGTGGAAAATCTAGACTTTAAGGAGCTTGCAACCTTGACCGAAGGATATAGTGGAAGTGATCTAAAGGTTTGTTTCTTATAATGTGAAAATTTATAACCTTAATTGTCTGTGATTGGTTCATGACATTTACTTCTGGAAACAGAATTTGTGCGTAACAGCAGCTTATCGACCTGTTAGGGAGCTAATACAACAGGAAAGATTGAAGGATAAGGTAAATACATCTTAAGCATTTGCTCTTTCTTAACATAATTTCTAATCTTTACCACATTGCTTAATGAATACAATAATTTTTAACTACAGAGAACAAAGCAGAAAGATGAAGAAGGCAATAGCTCAGAAGGTACTTCAGAGACAAAAGAAGAAGATAAAAATGAGACAAAAGAAGAAGATAAAGATGACCAAGTAATTACTTTGAGGCCTTTGAGCATGGAAGATATGAGGCAAGCAAAGAATCAGGTAAACTTAACTGAATTTCCTATTGCTTTAGTTGTTCTTGATATTTTTAATCTGATACAACCTTCAGCAATTTTTAGCTTACTCCCATCAATTTTTCTACTAGTGGTCCCCAGAATTGTCTTTCAGAAGCCGACATATAATAGTTTATTAACTATTTCAATATAAAAATTATAAGATTAGGCCATTGTCTGGTGCAATGGTAAAAGCCTCAGGCAGTCAGGTTCCAGTGCACTGGAGAGTAGCATTGTACAGATTTAAGTATGCAAAGATCACACTACCTTTGGCTTTTCCAAAAATCTTACTTGTCACCAAACTCTGCCATTTTCTGCGTACTGGATTTCTTCAACCTTCTCAGGAATGAACCTATCTCTAAACTTCAACCCTATGGTGTAAGATGTCAGAATGTCGGCTGGATCAAGAATCATAATTATATTGTTGATCCTATAGTTCTACTTGGTCTATTGAAGATGAGATAGCAGTTGAATGGTCCTTTCTCCCTCCTTTTAGTGGTTAAGAAATTGTAACATGCTGATAATTGTTTGAAGCATGACAAATGGATCAAACTTTTACAAATCTCTGTTTTTCCTACGGATTCTATCACTCTTCCTATATTTACATGTGTAAAATGCAATGCAGGTTGCTGCAAGTTTTGCCGCTGAGGGATCAAATATGGCTGAGCTGAAGCAGTGGAATGATTTGTATGGAGAAGGAGGTTCAAGGAAGAAGCAACAACTCACTTACTTCCTATAGATTGTAGAAAACAGGCACCCCATACCCTCACCAACACCATTCGCTCTCAAGGGATGTTGTAGTTGGAGGTGCTCGAAAGCCCTTCACATGAAATTCAATGCCGCATTGAATGGGAAATTCAAGAGCCAAATCCCTCAAAGAAAGATATCCTAAAAATGCTGGAAATGTTTATGTAATGGTGCACATGCAATCTTTCAGATGATCTATCTGGCATTTGTATACATCATAGCTAAGAGGGGGTTATCAGTATTTGTCAGGCCATTATATAAACCAATTGTAATCGGCACCAGTTTATGGGGATATTAATCATATTCTGTGCATGTGTGGTATTTGAAATTCATATAGATTTTCGGAATGCTGTACCCTATGGAACATTCTCATGCTGTCATACAGTAGCATTTGTACATTTGTTTTGTGTAAAGTTTGATTGTACAGTAGTGCTCTTGAAGAGTTTTCTTAAAAAATTATGTGTCAATATCTTTAAAATGCATGAAACCCTACATTGGACCTTTAATTTGCAAGTTTGCACTGACATAAATAAAACATCAACAAGCTGAGATATGTGTGAAAAAACTGAGATAGGGTCCACAATCATTAATCATGAGAGGTTTCATAGAATCCTTTGTTAGTGGAGGTAAGAAAAAATAAAAAATAAAAACAAAAAAAAGAGAGAAGCTCACCTGAAGAACTAGGCATTTTGCCTGTGCTAGAGAGTAGCATCACTAGACATTGTTTTGTAATGCCTAAATTAGAAGTAAGACAAAATTTAACTACAAAATTAGTTGTAGCCTAAATTACAACCTTACTTAATATTTTTTTAATTGAGGTGAATTTTGACAAATCTACCATTAGATTACATATTCATCTTATATCCTCCATACTTGCAAAATTTCTAGAAAATTAAAGATCAATAGCTATGTCATCAATAAATTATTTAAATTGCAAGCTTTTTTAGTTTAAAGTTATGCATAAAATATAAACTTATAAATCATATAGTAAATAATATCCAATTGACACAAAATTTAACATGTATATTAAAAACGTAATGAACATACAATTTTAACGGTTAAATTTTCAAAACATGTAGTAATATTTATCTTATTAAGCTACAACTAATTTTGTAGCCTTAGGGTACAACTAATTTTGTGGTTGATTCTCAAAAAAAAAAAAAAAAAACTAATTTTGTGGTTAAATTTTGTTCTTACAAATATCCATCAAATTAAAGAAAGTAAAGAACACGCACGAATATATAAAGCAAAATAGCCAACTTTTCCACATTACCAATAAAAAAAATTCAAATGTGTAGCGCAAGAAGTCACAAACATTCATCGAAGTGTGAATTATGTAGGAAGGCTTAACAAAAACAACCCACAGAATAATTTCTCATGGACAATCCGCAAGAATATCAGTCTCATTGTGGTAATTTGATCTTCTTCTTTGTCGGACCCCAGTGTGAGAGGCTACAATTGGTCCAAAGAAACTTTTGAACTTTTTGATTTTATACCTTTTCAAAGACAACCTAATTGAATAAGTAAGCCTAGGCTAGACAATTAAACACAACCTCAATGAATTGGTAAGCCTAGGCTAGATAACCCAGTTTCATTCTGAAAAGCAACATGGGTCGGGTCACTATAGGATGACAATTTTGCTCTGCTCCCCTCCGACACACCCTTTCCTATGCCGTTTTTCCCCACTTGCAGAAAATAGTATATAAAACTTATAAGTGTTAGTCTCAAACCCTTTTAAAAATTGTGTAATTATTTTCTAAGAAAGTTTTTTTAAGGAAACATAATGCATTTTACATTCAATTATTATATAAGGCAAGATATTTGGTAAATAATGTAATGTGTGGTTGGAATTTGTTTATAGTACTCCTTACAAATTGCTCATCCTCTAGATGTCTTGAATAGCCTAAAGATCAAGCAAATATAAGTAAATTTATCACTTATATTAAAAAAAAAAAAATACAAGACTTTAATAATAAGAAAAATATAATTTTATTAAGAACTTATCAACATTATACTAAAAATGTGATATAATTGTCAATGAAGCGACTTTTCTCTTAACAATAAAAAATAGAGATATTATATAATTTATTATTATTATTATTGTAATAAACGTGGGACAGTACAGAACTAGTTAACACAGGGTGGGGGCATTGTGGAACTAAGGCAAAGAAGCCATGATCATACCATGTTCCGTTATGTTGTCATCTATATGATAACAGAGTTTGCATCTATATCCTGAGTTGGATCTGGACACGACACGTTTATTAAATAAGTCAGTCGTGTCAATTTGAATATGACACTAACGCATTAAGCCTTAACTCATAACCTACTAATTTCATGTCATGTTGTATTTAGCCTATTTACAGTCGTGCCGAATTTTGTCATCCCTATTTATTATACAGTATAAGATATATATATATATATATATATATAATAAGTCAGGAAAAAAAAAAAAGCTCAAAGACACTCTTCTTTTTTTTGGATAATCTACCACTCTTCTTCTAAGATCCTCCATATATACATACCCCTCGAATTCCCTAAATTTTCGATCCTTAAAACTTATAATAATCGCTCAAACTCTCTGATCCGTTTGTGAAAAATCAAAAATGTCAAAGGCGAAGGCGAAGGCAAAGGTAGAGAAAAAGGCGTTAGGGAGATATGAAGAACTGGGCATGAAGGAGTCTCTGCATAGAATATACCAATACCCAATAGCGTGCAAGGAGCTGAGCTTCATTCTAAGACTCGCTTACAACCAACTTCCCAAAGTTTTGCAATCCCTTATCTTCCAAGACACCCTCACCGCCTTTCGTCTTCTTCCTCAGTATGTCTTTCTATTTCTATTTAACCGCTTGTCAAATTTTGTCAATTCTTCATTTTTCTTATGAATTTTGTTGGCTCTTGTATTGATCTCATTAAATTGTATGTACCCAGTTGGTTTTTCTGATTGATATTGTTGAAAGAAGATTTGGGTTGTTCATGTAATACAAATTTGAGAAAATTTTTAGTTGAATTTCAGCTAATAATAAGTTTGGAATACATTAGATTATGCAGAAATAAAGATTCCATTAAAACTTGGATAAAAATCCTGCAAATTTAGCCTCTTTTCTTTTTCCCTTTTATAAGGCAAATTGGACCATTTAAAAAATAAAAAATAAAAAAATCATTTTTAAAGCTTGCAGCATCTGGAAGTCCGTTAAGTTTTGATGAAAAAACAGCTTGGCAATGAAAAATAACATAGATTTGCAATTTTGATAGTATAAATCCATGAGATGTTACAGTTTGTTTCAGAATTGTCTAATGTAATGTTAAGTTTTGATGAAAAAATAGCTTGGCAATGAAAAAGAACGTAGCTTTGCAATTTTGATAGTATAAATTCATGAGATGTTACAGTCTGTTTCAGAATTGTCTAATTTATGTTGGACACAGATTTATTTATTGATTATTTGATAGGAATATTGTTTTATTATTGTGTGTATTGATTTAGACAATTTACCTAATTACACCATGTTCGCTATGGTGATTTAAAAGCTTTATGTTGCTTTTTTGAGGTGCCAAATCAGACAAATGTTTGACTCATTGGATTTTTCTGGTGTTTCTTTCTTTTATAAATATTGCACTGTGATCAAAGTTTGTGCTAACTATGCAATTGCAGGTTTGATGAACCTTTGTCTACAATGAGCAGTTTACTATTTTATAGAGACCTCTATATTAACTTCAAGAAAAAACCCATTTTCTTATTAGTACTTGCAGTTCAATTGTCTGATATAAATATAGTTTCCAAAATGCTCTGCCATCATACAAAGATCTGCCAGGTTTATGAATAATGTCATCTGATAGTTCCAATGTTAAACTTGGCCACTGTAGGTTAAAAATAGACCTGATGCTCTTATATAATCAAGGATTCATTTCTTTATGCTTTATTAGTAAACCTGATATCAGGTGATTGTAATTCAATAAATCTTTCTGTGCACATTTTAAAAGGTTGTAAAGAGGATGTCAATGTAATTATTGCGTTCATCCATCACATTGTTGTCCATTTTAGTCAAGAACTGGTTTTTATGTCTATTGATTTAGGTGGAGATAGGTTAGACTGTTTTGCAAAAATCATTTGTCCAGCCTTTTGGTTTCACTGTCTTCATGGATCTCTATCTCACCTGTGATTATCTTTTTGTGTGCTGCTGATCTTATGGATAAAATTGCTGTTGTTAATTGATGGGTGTTTTAATGCTAGAATGCAGACAAGCACTGCTGCTTCAGCCGCCCATCTTCTCTATCAGAGTGCAGAGGCTGCATTGCCAAAGCAGAAGAGGAATCTTGCTATTACAGAATTTAAGCATGCAATGGTTGCTCATAAGAGGCGCCAAAAAGCCCACCAGGAAGAAAGAGGTAATTTAAATGCTGGAAATAGTTTCACATATTTAGCCAACCATAATTTTTTCTGTTTGAAGATTTAGCAGTGCTAATCTGTTTTAGCTAGATGGAAGGCTTCATTTATTTTTATTTTTTTTTGTCTCCAAAAACACAGGTTCTGCCCAACTGCCACTAGATGTTCTCATGCACATCTTCAGTTTCCTTGATGTGCAATCTGTAGTTTCAGTCGGACTAGTCTGTTGGTAAATGTTTTTGCCTTTATGTTTGTGGTAGGTTCATGATTTATTCAGCGTATGTCCCACATCCAGAGCATGTGGACACCCACAACTTGACATGGTGAGATTTCCTCAAATTCGATTTTCTGCACTCAATTAATTCTTTCGGTTGCTTCATGTGAAGGTCTTGGAACATAGCAGCAAGTGATAACCATCTGTGGCAGTTGCAATATGCTTCAGTCTTTGGTGATTCTGAAAATTGTTTGAATATTAAGGAGCAGAGTGGTAGACTTGTTGAAGATGAGGAGTACAGACATTTGCAGGAGGCCATGACTATAAGAACCAGTATTGACTGGAGAGGGGCCTTTATAAGAGCATACATAGGTATACTGATCCAGTGTCCTTCAATAGATTGGCTGGATTTGTTTTGTCATACATCCTACTATGATATATGTTGAAAGAAAAACCAATATGAATAATCTTACATGTGCATCTTTTTTTATCCTAGTAAAATGATTGGATTCTCAAATTTTCATGTTGCAATTATGACATTTGTGGTATACATAATTCCAATTTGTTATAAATAATTTCTGGTGCTATAATGAGTTATATGTGTTGTATTTCATGGTCATGTAATGATGTTCAAGGATTTGAACCATATGAGCTATATGAGTTGGGTAGGTGCATGCACATATGGGATCTTTTATTTGTTTGTATGTATGTATATGTGTGTAAATGCAAAAGGTAAAACTGTAATAAATGTTAAGGATTGTAAAAATTTTCTTAGAATCCAAAATATGAAAGATGCCATGTTTTGCTGATACAAGGAAGATGTCCAACTTATATCTTAATAGTTTTAATTTTTTTCATCCTCTCACTCTGATTAAGAATATCCTGAGTGTCTCTTTCTCTCCCTCTCTCTCAAGAAAAAGACTCTTGTTGTTCCTTCATAGCAACTTTTTAATGTAAATAATCTCTCTTCCATTCTAATTTTTTTTCATCCTCTCACTCTGATTAAGAATATCCTGAGTGTCTCTTTCTCTCCCTCTCTCTCAAGAAAAAGACTCTTGTTGTTCCTACACAGCAACTTTTTAATGTAAATAATCTCTCTTCCATTCTAAGCCTCTATATACTTGGATTACAGGCAATGCATCAAAGAACTTAACATCCAGTAGGGGATACTGTGTATATTGTGGCACTATAGTTTGGCTCAATAACATGAAGTGCTCTGATGGACATCAGCAAGTAACTCCTTACTCACCTAACCAGGTACTTTCTTTATTGAATTATCTTTGTTTTAGGTTTTCAATTCCAGGTGGATTCTATAAAAATCCATGATCAAATTTCTTCCTGATATTGCATATCATAAGACACTAGCTCTACAAATTTGATATCACACAATTCTTTTAGACATTTTGGAGAGTCATGTAAAGTGTCGATGTTATCTATAATAATTTGTGTGATTGTAGTGATTGACTTGAAGTGTAGGAAACAGTCCCTAGCTTATTTCAATCAAGTAATGGCATGCCATCCCTTACAAGAAATCTTCCTATTGGAGCCCACTGAATCCCTACTGCTATAATCTCCCTTGCACATAATAGCAGAATTCATCTCCAATTTTTTTAAATACATTAGTATTAGGACAGATCATTATACTGTTAAAACTGTTTAACCATTCCACTTTGAAAAGGTTATTTATTGGAAAACAATGACATCTTATAAATGGGTTGCAAGGACTGCAACTGCAACCAAAGCAACATCGCCTCCCCTCACCTTGTATTTTATGGACTACTTACCTGCTACTCTCCAGTCATTTAATGAATAAACTTCCATTACCTAATGAAGTCTTGCATAGTTTATTTCATTTTAGACTATTGCATAATTATTTCATTTTACTTCTTTTTATATTTTTCTTCCCTTTTGCACTGACTGTAGCGTTCTCCAAAATTTTAAACTGATCATTGTGTACTCTTTTCTTTTTTGATTTTCCAGGTCGCTAAGTATATATTGAATGATTCTTCAGATTTTAGATGTTCTTCAGATAGTGATAGTGATTCCGATGAAGGGTCAGGTTTTATTTTATGGACCTATCCAAGAAACATGTTTTTGACTCTAGCAGAAGATTTCAATTAAGAAGTATTTGAAAAATCAACGGAGACCAATTTGTAAATCTCAAAAACAGACTCAGTATGATATTGGCGAGGGAAAAGACACGATACCCAATGCAACTTATTATTAGTTTTCTCCAATATTTCAATAATTTTTGGCAAGAATCTTGTAACTGAACTGGTTAGCACCTCATCCAAGTTCAAATCCCCCACCCCAACTATCGATGTATAAAAAAAATATTTCAATAATTTTCCTTATAAAAATTTGTAATCTTTAGTTAATTATTTTATACAGAAAAACAATTAGAATAGTGTAGTAATTTGATCATATACATGTGTTTACAAATTGAAAATTACATGATATAGTGGCTAATATAGATAGGCATGTTTCATGCCTACTAAAAAATGCAAATATCTTTTAATTATTTTACATTCTTAATTGTGTCATTGTGTGTTACTATTTTTTCCCCCTTTTTGTTGGAGTTGTTTTAATTGTTACAAATACAATTAAATTTAATCAAAAATACCATATTTCAAACCAAATGTTTCTCACATAAGAAAAAATAAATAAATTGTTTCTCGTATGAATCTTGGAAAAATAATATTAAATTTTCATTATTTTTGAAATAATTAATATAACAACATAAACATATCTATTCTAATTACATAGAATAAATACTACTCCTACAATGTTAGTTCCACACGCACATACACAACAATTGACACAAAAGTCATACAAATAAATAAATAAATACTTGCGAATTCACTAAAATTAATCTTAATCGTTTAAATTTCCTAACTCCTTTCAATGACATGTAATATATATTTTTTAAATTTATTATTATTCTAACTAAAAATTATATCTTATATAGAGTTATAGAGTTTATAAAAATAATCATATATTTTATTTAATATAAATAATTAATGCACAACTATAGATAATTAATATATGCACTTACTCTATGTCTAATTCAATGAAATTTTGTTGAAGTAGAAGCCTAAATAAAGAGAATCGCAATGAATGCGCTACATAGCACAACCTCGTGCTCTCCAACATCGAATCTTTGCTTTTATATATACTAGCTTGCAACTCGTGCTTAAGCACAAAAATACTGAACAATAAAAATAATAATTAAAAAAAGAAGAATTTTGCCAACGTTGTAAACTTTTCATTTTCTTTTTCTTTTTTTGGTTAAAAATATTGATTATTATTAATAATGTAATACTATCAAACTCTATGGTTGAAAATGGTCATTTTAAAGAGGAATTGACATTATGAAATTGTTTGTTCACTAATTGGGATTTTTAAAAATTTTGAAATCAACATTTAATATGAATATATGAGTTATACTATTGTATATATCTTTTTTGCAATTTAAACGTATTTGCTTGCTTGCTTTCTGAGAAATAATTGTCTGCTTTTAGTTTTGTGTAAGCTTCATAATGTTTTTTTTTTTTAAAGGAAAACTTCATAATGATATAATGAAATTGCATGTCTTCTTATTAATTTGGAGTTTTAAAAAATTGAAATTAATATTTAAAATGAATATATGAGTTATAATATTATAAATAGCTTTTGTGCAATTTAAACGTATTTGCTTGCTTGCTCTCTAAATTCTAATTAATAATTTCTTGCTTTAACTACTTTTTCATAAAAAATGAAGACAAAACTTGTAAAACACTGTACTGAAAAATATTACACTGTAAGAAATGTAGAATAATGAGCTCAGTTGAGGTTGCAAGCAATGTAATTTTCTATAATTAATACTGGGCATGAGCCACGTACCAGTCTAGACTGAGTTACTAGACACTGCCCAAATTCAAATATTTTACTCTTTAAACTAAACATTTTTTTTTAAGAAAAAAAAAAAAGAAGCTTGAGTCACTCTTGTAAGTTTTTTTTAACATCAATACAATTTCTACCAATTATAACTAAAAAAAGTAAATTGACACGGCCTTCAGATTTTTTTTTTTTTTTTTTCCCAATTCTAATTAATTTTTTTGTATAGTGAGACACCTTTCACTTGACTCTTTGATTTTCACTAGTGTTCTTAAATTTATGCAGCAAATTAAGAAATTCAATAGCAAACGTAACACAAAATTAAGCCACAATTAAAATCCAATGCTGGATCTAATTGGATTTTCTCTCGCATTGATTTCTCCAATGCTGTCAATGTCTCTTGTGTAGCAATCAACAGCTAAAAGGAAACCCACAAGGTTGCTGCCAAACCTGGAGGAGTTCTGCCTTTAAATTGGGTTTCTTCATTCCCTCATCATGGCCAAAATTACAAATTTCATAATTTGCATATCAAAGTTTTCAGTATACAATATTTAGTCCAAATCTAATTTTCATTTTAATTGTCACATTTCAGATTTTTTTTCTGAATATCAATTGTTTTTGTAGACCCGCATGTAATTTAAAATAGTATTTATAATAAATATTAAAAATAATAACATCTTATTTAACGAGAGGAATTTTTTAACTCAATGAAATAACCCTATTTTCCTTTATTAAGAAAACTAGAGTACAAACTACTCTCGCCTATTGTACTACCAAATTATAAATAAATAAATGTAAGAGGTAAATTATAATAGTATTAGTATCAATAATTTGAAAACAAAATTGAATTTTAACATATAAGTTAGGATCCAAATCATATTTTTACCCTTCTTTTTTTTTGTATTTCAAAAGAGAAATAAATGGAACACATGTTTTCTTGATTTTCTTCCAAAGTTTAATTGTTTTCTTTTCACGGTAAGACATGATGCTCCCAAACTCACTACTATATGAGAAGAGTATTATATCGCGATACTCCTCAAGCACTAAATATTTAGTTTAAGTCCCTAATGGAACAAGTATTAGATTTTTCGTACTACTATTACTCTTCTTTCTTTCTTTTTGAGAGACAAACACACACATGCAAGGAAGAGAGAAAGGGTTTTTAATATAAAAGCACACCATAAACTCCAATCAAAAGTCATGGGATTCTTTCTCTATTTCATATTATTAGTACAATTACATGGTTAAAATCAAATTTTGATGGTGAGAGTTGTAAAATAGGTTGATTTTTTTTTAAGCCTATAATATGATGAAAACAGATCGATATTTTTCTTTTCTTTTCTTTTCAGGTTTGTTTAACACTATTAATTTGGACTTGACAACATTATATATCTTCACTGCATATCATTCTCCAGCTTAATCATCAGCTCCCCCCGGAGGTCTAACAAGTAAGATCTAAAACTCCAGACTATCTTAGGAACACCATATTCATTTATACTGTGGCTATGTGCAGCAGAACAATATCACAAAAACACATTCTAGTGGATAAAGAGTCAGAACAACTTGGCAAAACACACTGAATTTCAACTTGAACCTAGTAACTAGTATCAATATATATCTTTAATCCTTCCTTCTTTTCTTTTAATGGCCCTTTGGGGATTTTGCTCAAAACCTTCGCATCAAACGCTGCATACTGCTTCTTGATTTCAACCATTGCCTTCTCAGCAAATGAATCGACCTGGTCGTCGAATTTCTCATAAAGCACAGGTACCTTATGCAGCAAGACAAAGACTGTTTCACAAATTTCAAATTGCCAAGACAAATTAATTAAATTCCTTTTTGACCAAATACTTTAACAAGTAAGGGACACACAGAATAGAATTCCTTACCTATGTAGAACAAGGTCAGGAAGTTGCACCAATTCCCAACTATTGAAAGAACCCACAAGCCAGCAATAACCTGATAACCAGATCAGCAAAGAACCTTGTTAGTGACACTATCCAAGCATTCATTCAAGGTAAGATGTAACAGTAGAATTGTGATCTATGAGCAATGAACTGCAAGGTAGAAATGGTCAGTTCTTTTTGGCATGCATGTTTTGCTTAACATGTTCTGTATTTACTAAAGGAAGAAATATTTTCAAAAGTTTTAAATGATTAGTTGATTAATACTTTTTTCCCTACATCACAGCTATTTAGTATTGTCTTTTTAGTGATACACTTATTTGGTGGTCTCTGTATAACATCAAAAGCCTTTCTCATGCATTAATAGGATATGAGTTCACATCAATAGTATAGCATCATCCAAATTCTTTGTTAACATTTTCTTTGAAGTATTTATTAATTTCAATTCCAAAAATAGGATATGAGTTCAACCTAATTTTTTTTTTTTACCATAGAGAGTTGCACTTCGATGAAAGTTGTGCAAAATTAACTTTCTTGTCTCTAGTTGGGATAGTTATTAATATACTTACAAAAAAATAATCTACAATAAAATAAATATTTTTAAGTTTAGATTTCCGAATGTAATACCCTAACAGATATACAAACTTATGATGCTACTTGCTCGTAAACAATTCTAAAAATCCTTTCTATCTCTTAAGAGTGTCATTGCCAAAGAGTCACCAAAAAAAGGAAAATTTTTATTAGAAAAAATTTATTTAACAATCAAAATTGAAAATACCACGGGCAAAGGTCCCTATACTTCACTATCATTCTAGCTAATGTATCTTCTCTTCCTTACATTACCAGTGTCATTATGTGATTGATGTATGTGTACCCCTTATTTTATGTGCCAAATACCACTACTTCCCAGGTGGGCACTCCTAGATCGAGATAAACTTGTGAGCTCTGCCATTTGGAAAAAACTTAAGCTTCTTCATCCTTGGATGTTGAGCAGGTGCTCCTTGTCTATCAACACTCGTCTCTTATCAATTCTGAGTTACTTTTATGATGTCAAATTTGGACTAAAGAGTTTTTTTTTTTTTTTTTTTTTTTTTTTTTTTTTTTTTTTTTGTCCATAAAATTTAGGCTTGTTTTCATTGTAATCATTGTAGGGTCGCAATTTGAGGCCCAAGTCCAAAATGTATTGAGTCTTGGTCCAATGAGCCCAATACAATGATTTTATAGATAATGGGTCAAAGAACTAGGTTCTAGTGAGTTGGACAACGACTCGTATTGGACTAAATGACAATCAAATACAAATAAGAGATGTTGATGTCAATGGACTTTCAGTCCGAGGAGACCACAATTATTATATATTGATCATAGTTGGATATTAAGACAGTTTAGATTGCTACAGTATTTTCTCTCTCCTTTTTTCCGTTCCCTTATCATGGGGGTTCTTCCACATTATATAGCTCACTTCTGGTCATCTTGACCCTACACTTGTTGATCATCTGAATCTCCACTTGAGTGCCCGTCCCATTAGACACCCCTTTCAGCCTTTTGTGAGTTGTGGTAGTCAAGGCAACACTGTTCAGAGGTCTTCTCCACATTAATGCGGCCAGGAAAGTAGCTGCAGTGCATTTAATGCGGTGGCAGCAGCTTTTCCTTAGATATTTTGAGTCTCCTTCCCTCTCACATGTTTATGGGGCACGCTTCAATTGCTAGAGTGTATACTTGGATTATATTCACCGTGTCCGAGGAGTAATTCCTTCTCGGATTTCCTTCCCTTCATCTCCCACTTATCAGATTTTTACTGGGAATCATTTGATAGTTATTTCCTCCTCCTCGGACTTGTTAGTGTCCTCGGACAAGGCCCTAGGGCCAATACATTATTTTGGGTCCTAACCCCTACAATAGCCCCTCAAAATCCCGATTTTTCCCTCCCATCCGAGGAGAAAAAGTGGGGTTTTGATTTTTAAAAGATAAGATCAACTGATTTTTGATTCGCACATGTGGGAGTGCAGTTTTATGTGCTTCATGATTGTTTCTGACGCTTCGTAGTCTACAAGGCACTATTAATTACTCCAGGCAGCTTTGTGTCCTCCACATCCAACGGCGAAACGCAGATCCAATGGCTGACATTTCCTTTAGTATTTTGAGCAGGAGTACTCCTTTACATTTCCTCCCTCTATATAAGGCCTTGTAGGGATCCCCTTTCCTTTCTTTTTTACGAATCCTCAAGAACTTCAGAGAACTCCAGCGCCCAGCCTTCATAAATGCACCAAACTCTGGAGTTTCCATAGTCATTTCCTGTAAGAAGTGTTCTTCCGAAAAAATCTCTGAAAGTTTCAGAGATTGTCATACGAGTGCCCGTAAGTTTTTATTTCTTTATATTACCTTTTTTCCTCTCGACCTTTCTCCTTGGCCTCTCAGTTTATCTAGATGGGTAGATTCAAGCACTTAGTAGACACACCGGCCGGTATGGAGGGCTTTAGGGCTAGGTATCGTATTCCACAGGGGGTGGTTTTGGAATATTGCCCCCCGGAAGGAGTATTGATTGATAGAGATGTGGGTCAAGTTGTCATTCCCATGATTGCTTTCATAGAGGGAGGAATGACGCTTCCCATGGGTAGGATAACCATAGACTAACCCCCTACCAGTGCGCCCCCAACCTATTTAGGGTCTTGGGCTGTGAAGATGCCCTGAACAAGTAGATGGGCTTAGGGCTCACGTGGCACGATGTGGTTCACATGTACGAATGCCACAAGCTTGCCAGTGCGGGCTACTACCTCAAATCCCGGTCTGAGGTCTTCAGGCTAATATCCTATCTCCCCAAGTCCAATAAGGGTATGAAGGATGACTTCCTAATTCCCTCAGGGGAATGGAGCGACGGTCTTCATTGTCCAACACGGGCAGGAGATCTAGGTGCGGTACTTTTAGGATCAGTCCCTTTTGGAAGGGGACTTAGGCTTTTGGTTCTATTCTTTTACTTGACACTTCATCTTCTTTTGGTAGAAAATATTTTCTTGGCGACCTGACCATGATTTCCTTCTCAGCTGTTTTGCAGATAAGGCTCATGTTGCTCCGCGGCTCAGTCATACCAACATCCAGGCTCTTAATTATCTTCTGAGGTCGGAAATTTTTGTGAGCGAGGACGGACAACTACGAGCTGCTCATCTGATCTTGAATTACGAGCCTTTGTCCCGTACCTTCCAGGACATAGGCCAAGTGATAAGGGCCGGGAGCTCAAGGTTGGCTCGGATTGACGTCTCTAAGCCAGGATTTTTGGCTCGAAGGGATCTTCCTCCAGTCGTCTTGCCAATTCCACAAATCCCTTCACCAGCTGCACAACCACCTCCACAAAACCTTGTCGAAGTAGTAGCATTTCCTGAAAAGGAGATAGATGAATTCCGTTTCGAAGAAATTAATCCAGAGGCTCCTCTAATTAACCTCTTGGACGCCGAGGAGGAGTCAGATAGGAATTCCGACGTTCGCACCCCCGCTCTAGTGATCGCCTGCCCGGATAACTCCTCCGAAGAAGAGGAAGACGACATGGCCTTGAACAAAGGTAACAAGAGCCTAAGGGAGCTCATGGCTGCTAGGGGTAAGGGGTCAACCTCGAAGGCACCTTCCAAGCCTCAAGCTCAATCCAATCTTCCTCCTCCCCTTTCACAAGTTCCCACCGATCTCGGCCTAAAGCCTAATCCCGACCTGAAGAAGAAAAGGCCGGCCGAGTCGCTTAAGGAAGGCGAGGTGGGTCCTCGGCAGGGGACCAAGCATCAAAAGGTGGTCCAGGAGCCTCGAGACAAAAGGTCCCAGTCCATGGACAGCCGCGAGGAGCAGGACAAGGCTGAAGTGCGCGTAGCACCGCGTATTCCGTTTCGAAGAAATTAATCCAAAGGCTCCTCTAATTAACCTCTCGGACGCCGAGGAGGAGTCAGATAGGAATTCTAGCGTTCGCACCCCCGTTCTAGTGATCGCCTACCCGGATAACTCCTCCGAAGAAGAGGAAGACAACATGGCCTTGAACAAAGGTAACAAGAGCCTAAGGGAGCTCATGGCTGCTAGGGGTAAGGGGTCAACCTCGAAGGCACCTTCCAAGCCTTAAGCTCAATCCAATCTTCCTCCTCCCCCTTCACAAGTTCCCACCAATCTCAGCCTAAAGCCTAATCTTGACCTGAAGAAGAAAAGGACAGCCGAGTCGCTCAAGGAAGGCGAGGTGGGTCCTCGACAGGGGACCAAGCATCAAAAGGTGGTCCAGGAGCCTCGAGACAAAAGGTCCCAGTCCATGGACAGCCGCGAGGAGCAGGACAGGGCTGAAGTGCGCGTAGCACCGCGTACTTGGAGCCCTCAGCTCGAGGTGGATGGGGCACCGATTCCCTAGAACGCCTCCATTCGAGAATACTAGAGGGGCCAAGCAGGGTACATAGCTGAAGCACTGGAGCAGCCCATGCTCCTTCCCAGGGACATGGAAGCTTACAGGCGTTTCTCGCAAAATGATCTCTTCCTGTCTTTGAAGAGGGACCTTACGATGGTAAGGAAGCTTATCCCTTTACAAACATAAATGTTGCATTGTATTTCGTCTTAACTCATGTTGTTTTGCGACCTTTGGGTAGATTACTCAGCAAATTTTTGTGGTCGAGGAGTGGTATCGTGATGCTTGCAAGCGGGCCGATGCTGAAGCCCTCTCTCACGCCGAGACTGAGAAAACACTAGGGGCTATCAAGCAGGAGCAATACGAGCTGACTGAGAGGCTAAAGGAGGCACAATCAGCTCGCTTGAGTGCCGGGGCCGGCTTGAAAATCGCGGAGAAGCAAGCTGAGGATCAGCGCCAGAAGTTGCACTTGACTGAGATCAATCTAGCCACAGAGAAACAAACAGTCTTAGATCTCAAAGCCGTGTTGCAGAAGGCCAAGGAGGAAGTCCAGCTTGCCAAGGAAGCAGCCAAGGCCGAGAAGAGAGCTGCATACCAACTCGGCGTGGAGGAAACGCAAGTAAGGCTTCCGAGGAGCTATCAGAGGTATGCAAGGACTACTGTAGTGTGACATGGGACAAGGCCCTCAACGTTGCAAGTGTCCCTGTAGACTCTGTTTGGAGGTTGCCTGGAAGCGTCTTCTATTCCCCAGAGATTCGGGAAGTCCCTGCTGATTCTCCAGAATCTTTTGAGCAACCTGCGGCTATCCCAGAGGCTATCCCCTTAACTGAAGCTACGAAGGGGTTTAGCCAAGTTGGCGACTAAGGCCAGGGAGCCGTGGGTGAGAAAGGCAAAGGCAAGGGCAAAGGGAAGAAACTTCCTGCCAAGTCAAAAGATGCCGCCCAGGAGAAGCCAACAGAGGCCGAGACTCATGGAGCTGATCCCCAGGCCAAGGATGTTCCTCCTTCTCAACCAAGCCAAAATGAAGACCCTCCTGCTGAAGCTTAGCCCCTAGGTTTTCTTTTTTGTAATACCATTTGTAGTGGGAGTGTACTTATTTTTATTTTTTTATTATTATTATTTTTTTAAAGACATCATGTCCACGCGTAGTGTACTATCTTTATTACTTAATGAAAATGCTCTTCCTTTCATCTTTTGTTCTTTTGCCTGATGTGATTTGAATTTTATTGCATAGCTCTGAGTTGATGTAACTGTGTCTTCAATTAGAGCTTACAATAATGTTTTGTTTGCTAATATGACTAAGTGTCAAGAGTAAAGTTGTGAATTTAATCTTAGGTAATGAAGACTGGCATGCATAGACTTATATCATGTGGAACAGAGCAAAAGAAGGGGTAGACAGTTTAAATACAAGTTTAAATTTGCCTTGGGTCTGTTTTGGCTTTAAGTCTTGTTCAAACCTCTACACATATGCATTTTAGGATCACAAAATGCATAGTTTCATCCCCATATGTGGTTTGAAAGACCTGGCCCATTTTAAGATCCGTTTTTTATTTGAGAAGTCACCAGAGGTGGTTAACTTCCTCTAAGCCTATGGTCCGAGGAGCCGCGTTGGACTTAGGTTTTGTTTAGTACATAGATAGCTACCATAAGTTATTAGTTTCCCCAAGGTTTGTGGTCCGAGGAGCCATGCAAGACCTTAGTTCTGTCTAATACTTGGATATCTGCCTTAAGTTATTAGTTTCACCAAGGTTTGTGGTCCGAGGAGCCATGCAAGACCTTGGTTCTGTCTAATACTTGGATATCTGCCTTAAGTTATTAGTTTCACCAAGGTTTGTAGTCCGAGAAGCCATGCAAGACCTTGGCTCTGTCTAATACTTGAAAGGATATCTAAAGTAGTTAATTTTCCCTAAACCTGTGGTCTAAGGAGCCATCCAGAACTTAGGTTTTGTTTAAATACTTGTAAGGATGACAGAGTAGTTAATTTCTCCTAAACCTGTGGTCTGAGGAGCCATCCAGGACTTAGGTTCTGTTTAAATACTTGTAAGGATGACAGAGTAGTTAATTTTCCCTAAATCTGTGGTCCGATGAGCCATCCAGGACTTAGTTTCTATTTAAATACTGGGCTAGATTGAGAGACAAGAAGCACAAGGCCTTCATACAACAGAAGAACTTATTGAGAAAGGAAATTTTCATTAATAATAGTACCTTTTTAGGTTGTTTACATTCCAAGGGCGTGGTATAATATGCTCATCTAAATCTTCTAGAAAATATGCCTCAATACCAGTCACTGAGGTGATGCGATATGGCCCTTCCCAATTTGGTCCCAACTTCTCCCATGCTGGGTTTTTAGCATTGCCAAGAACTTTCCTCAACACTAAGTCCCCAGGCATTAATGGCCTCAGCTTTACTTTAGCATCATAGCCTTGCTTGATTTTGTGTTGGTAGTATGCTAGTTGGACCATTGCTTTTTCTCTTCTTTTTTCAATAAGGTCTAAGCTTTTTTCTAGCAGCCTATCATTACTGCTCGGACAGAATGAGCTGGTTCTTAGTGTTGGAAAACCCGTTTCTAGAGGAATAACAGCCTCGGCTCTGTAAGTCATCGAGAAGGGGGTCTCTCCAGTTGACCTACGGGGCGTGGTCCGATACGTCCACAAGACGTGTGGCAGTTCTTCCACCCACCTTCCCTTCGCATCATCTAATCTCTTCTTAAGTCCAGTCACTATGACCTTGTTAACAGTCTCTGCTTGCCCATTCCCCTGGGGCTAAGCTTGGGTAGAATACCTATTCATAATCCCCAATTTGCAACAGTACCTCCTGAAGGCCTTACTATTAAACTGGAGACCATTGTCCGAGATGAGGGAGTGAGGGACCCCAAACCGGGTGACAATGTTTTTCCAGACAAACTTTTTGACGTCCATATCTCTGATATTTGCTAGAGGTTCAGCTTCGACCCATTTGGTAAAGTAATCAGTGCCGACGAGCAGATATCTTTTGTTCCCTGTTGCCTTGGGAAATGGCCCGACGATATCTAAGCCCCACTGAGCGAATGGCCAAGGGCTAGACAGTGAATTGAGGATCCCTCCTAGTTGATGTATGATTGGAGCAAACCTCTAACACTGGTGGCACTTCTTCACGTATTCGTGCGCTTTTTTCTGCATGTTTGGCCACCAGTAACCTTGGGTGATGGCCTTATAGGATAAGGACCTGCCTCCTGTATGGCTTCCACAAATTCCTTTGTGCAATTCCTCCAAGATTAGTTCTGAGGCCTCGGGGTGTACGCAGAGCAAGTATGGTCCAGAAAATGAGCGTTTATACAGCTTCTGGTCCTCAGATAGCCAGAACCGAAAAGCTTTTCTTCGTATCTTGTCAGCTTCGTTCTTCTCTTCGGGTAGAATGTCTTCTTTCAGAAACAGCACCAAAGGGTCCATCCAGCTAGGCCCTACTCTGACGTGGTGGACATGGATCACTTCTCTTTTCGTCACTGAGGGTTTGTATAAATCTTTCACAAGGATGACCCGAGGTAGACATTGAGCCGAGGAGGTGGCAAGTGTGGCCAAAGAGTCGGCATGTGTGTTTCCACTTCTAGGGATATGCAGTAAGCTAAAAGAATTGAAACGAGACCGTAGGCACTTAGCTTGGTCTAAGTATCCTTGCATTCTTTCGTCTCTTGCTTCTAACTCCTCATTTACTTGGCCCACAACAAGTCTTGAGTCCGAGAATATGTTTACAGCTTTTCTACCTAGTTTCTGAACCATGGACATTCCTTCCAGCAGGGCTTCATATTCAGCCTCATTATTCATGGCCGAGAAGCCCAGTCTTAGTGATTTTTTGATGGTAATCCCTTCAAGGGAAACCAAGACTAGCCCCATACCAGAGCCCCTTTGGTTTGCCGCGCCATCCACATATACCTTTCAGCAAGTGAGCCTTTGTAGAGAGATTGCGCCAACTGATTTTTCATCCATGCCTGGTGTCCATACTTCTTCTTCTAGCGAGGGTTCAGCAAATTCAGCTACCAGATCTGCAAAGATTTGACCCTTAACGAAGGTACGAGGCATGTACTTAATGTCAAAAGCCCCTAGAATCGTGCCCCACTTAGTAATTCTCCCGGTATAATCAGCACTCCGGAGTATGGACCTGAGCGGGAGTTGAGTTAGAACAATAACTGTGTATGCCTAGAAGTAATGGGGAAGCTTCGGTGTAGCTTGAACCACCGCCAGGATGGCTTTTTCTAATGGAAGGTAGCGAGTCTCAGCCTCATGCAATGATTTGCTCACGTAATAGACTGGTCGTTGTACACCGTTGTCCGGAAGCTTCCACTAGAAAAAGCGATGTAGGCGAACAAGACTTCATCGGCCTCAGAACTAGACATGATTGGTGGCTGAGACAGATACTCTTTGAGTTGTTGGAAGGTCAAAGCACATTCTTCGGTCCATTCAAATCACTTCCATTTCTTCAACAAGAGGAAGAAAGACCTACACCTATTCGCCGACCGAGAAATAAAACGGTTTAAAGCAATAATCATGCCGATAAGCTTTTGGACCTCCTTGGGATTCCGAGGTGGCTGCATGCTGTGGACAGCCCTGATTTGATCGGGACTAGCCTCGATCCCCCTGTGAGTCACCATATAGCCCAAGAATTTTCCTGATCCTACCCCAAATGAACATTTGGACACGTTGAGACACAGCTTGTGTCTCCTCAGAATTTCAAAGATGTCGCCGAGGTCTCTCATGTGTTCGGACACCACTTTGCTCTTTACCACCATGTCATCTATATAAACTTCAATGTTCTTACCCAGCTGCGGCTCAAACATCCTGGTCATCATTCTCTAGTAGGTGGACCCTGCGTTTTTCAAACCAAAAGGCATCACCTTGTAATGGTAGTTTCTAATGGGAGTGACAAAAGCTGTCTTTTCTTGGTCGTCTATGGCCAGGGGTATCTGATGGTATCCTTGAAAGGCATCTAAGAAGCTCATTCGAGGGTGCCCAGCGGTCGCGTCTACCAATTGATCTATTCGGGGCATGGGAATGGATCTTTTGGGTAGGCTTTATTCAGATCTGTGAAGTCTACACAGACTCGCCATTTTTCGCTCTTCTTTTTCACCACTACAATATTGGCCAACCACTTAGGGTAAAAAACTTCTTTGATAGCCCCTGCTTTCTTAAGCTTCATCACCTCTTCCCTAACAGCGTTAGCGTGCTCCTTCGACGGACGCCGGGGGGGTTGCATCTTGGGGGCAACAGATGGATTAATGTTTAGGTGGTGGCAGATGAAGCTCGGATCAACCCCTGGGGCCTCATAGGCATCCCATGCAAACACGTCTACGTTTTCTCTGTGAAAATCGACCAGTTCTTCTTTCTCTTGGGGAGGTAGTTTCGAGCCGATCTGAAAGAATTTTTTCGGATCAATGCCCACAGAAACCTTTTCTAGATCCTCGCATTTTGCCTCCTCGGCTGATTCACCACCGGGCAATGCCGAAGTGGTTGATTGCTATAAGCCACTTTCAGTAGAGGCCGAGGGCTCAGCATTGTGCTGGCGTGAGATGGCGGCCACCATGCACTGTCTGGCCATGGTCTGGTCCCCCGTGATCTCTTTGACTTGGCCCTCCGACGGGTACTTCACCTTTTGGTGTAGGGTAAAGGAGACAATTCCTAAGGCATGAAGCCAAGGCCTAGCTACAATGGCCATATAGGGTGAATAAGCATTAACTACGATGAAATCCACTTCCACCATGTCCAAACCCGTTTGTATGGGCAGTCTGATCTGGCCCCTTGGAGTAATGGTCTTCCCTTCGAAGCTTACCAGAAGGGAATTGTATGCCGTTAAGTCCTCGGGTCTTAAATTCAGCCCCTTGTATAGGTCGGGGTACATTACTTCCACAGCGCTGCCCTGATCTACTAGCACTCTCCTCACATCATATCCTTCAATCCTGAGCGTGACAACCAGAGCATCATCATGGGGCTGGATGGTTCCGACCTTATCTTCGTCCAAGAAGCCCAGCATGGGTGATGCTATCTTCTTGGCCTTTTTGGGCTCTCGATCATCATGTTCGGTGGGAAGCCGAGCTACAGACATTACTCTGGAAGGACAAGAGCTGGTCCTTCCTGGGGCTGCAAGAATGACATTTATCATGCCTATAGACAGTCTCAAGGAGGTGTCCCTACGTGTCTCAATATTTGCCTATCCTTGTCGACTACTGGAATGATGTAGGAGGTTACTTAATTTTCCCTCTCGGACCAGCTGGTCCAAGTGGTTCTTCAAATTCCTGCAGTCCTCGGTGGTATGCCCTAGTTCTTGGTGGTATTGGCAATACAGGTTTTGGTTACGCTTCATGGGGTCTCCTGCCATCTTATTTGGCCATTTGAAGAACGGCTCATTCTTGATTTTCTCCTTAACCTGATGTATCGGATCTTGGAACACAGCGTGAATTGCCTGCGCGTTGGCAGGTCCAGATTGCTCTGCATAGTCTCTCCTCGATCGGTTGTTGTGGTTAAATCGATTCGACCTGAAGTCCTTCCTTTCCTGAGGGACGACCTTTGCTTTACCCTTATCCAACTGCTGGTCCTCTTCAACCCTTTTATACTTGTCGATTCGGTCCATGAGTTGGGGTAGGCTGGTGACGGGCTTCCCTATTAGGGATTTTCTTAAACCGTGCTCAGTTGGGAGGCCGCTCTTAAAAGTACTAATGGCAACGTCATCATAGTTGTCCTCTATCTCATTGTACATCTCCCAATACCTATCCAAGTAGGCTTTTAGGGTCTCCCCTTCTTGCATGGACAAAGACAGAAGGGAATCCAAGGGCCGAGGAACCCTGCTGCTCGTGATGAAGCGAGAGCCAAAGGCCTGGGTCAGCTGCTTAAAGGAATCTATGGAGTTTGGCCTGAGGCCATCAAACCATCTCATCGCCATCGATCCCAGACTAGACGGAAACACCTTGCACATCAAAGCCTCATCTTTGGAGTGGACGGCCATCCTCTAGTTAAACTAGCTTACGTGCTCTGCGGGGTCCGTTCAACCGTTGTACATAGTGAAAGTAGATTGATGGAATCGCTGAGGAAGCTCAGCCCCTTCTATCTTGCGTGTGAAGGGTGATTTGGTGATTCGATCCAGGGCCTTGCTCATGGTGTCGTTCACTAGGCCTTTATGGGGCGAACTCCTGTGACTACGCTTATGATGGTGTTCTTCCTCATAGGAGAAGGTCTCAATTGGTGGAGTTCTTGACCTTTGCCTATAATTGCCGTCTTCTTCATCACTAGTGTCTGAGCTGGAAGGGGGGCGCTTCCGTTGCGCACGATGCAGTTTCCTTTTCAAGTCGTCGATCTCCTGCTGTAGGGCTCTGTTATCGTCCTGCTTTTGGGATACGTGACTTCTCACCTTAGAATGGCTTTTGCTTGTATGGGTAGTACGTACACTTCCCCCTCGACGTTTGTCCTAATCTCTTTCCCGTTCAACGTTAAGAAAGTTGTCCTACCATTGAGAACCTGCAGACTCTGTTTGGTGTGGCCCTGCCTGGTGTGGACCTGATCCCATCATGTTCAACCGTTGCACTCGCTGAGGCACAAGTTCTTCCCACGGACGACGCCGTCGCAATTTACGGTCCAAGCCCAAAATGTATGGAGTCTTAGTCCAATAAGCCCAATACAACGATTTTATAAAGAATGGGTCAAAGAACTAGGTCCTAGTGAATTGGACAACGGTTCGTATTGGACTAAATGACAATCAAACACAAATAAGAGATGTTGATGTCAATGGACTTTCAGTCCGAAGAGACCACAATTATTGTATATTGATCACAGTTGGATATTAAGACAGTTTAGATTGCTACAGTATTTTCTCTCTCCTTTTTTCCGTCCTCTTCTCATGGGGGTTCTTCCACATTATATAGCTCACTTCTGGTCATCTTGACCCTACACTTGTTGATCATCTGAATCTCCACTTGAGTGCCCGTCCCATCAGACACCCCTTTCAGCCTTTCGTGAGTTGTGATAGCCAAGGCAGCACTGTTCAGAGGTCCTCTCCACATTAATGCGGCCAGAAAAGTAGCTGTAGTGCATTTAATGCGGTGGCAGCAGCTTTTCCTTAGATATTTTGAGTCTTCTTCCCTCTCACATGTTTATAGGGCACGCTTCAATTGCTAGAGTGTATACTTGGATTATATTCGCGTGTCCGAGGAGTAATTCCTTCTCGGATTTCCTTCCCTTCATCTCCCGCTTATCAGATTTTTATTAGGAATCATTTGATAGTTATTTCCTCCTCCTCGGACTTGTTAGTGTCCTCGGACAAGGTCCAAGGTCCAATACATTATTTTGGGCCCTAGCCCCTACAATCATTTATATTTAAAATTTTGCATTTTAGCTTATCATGCTTGATTCTATTTTTATATTAGTACTGTTATACATCTTTGTTTGTAATTTTCAAAAAAAAAAAATCTTCATTTGTAATTTGACCATTTAGTACCTAATTAACAAACAAATTACTTACCATCAAAAAAAAAAATCAAATTACTAAGCATTCATTTGACACCTAATGGTCAAATTACTAATAGAACTCACGGTAGAGTTCCCCCCTCAAAAAAAAAAAAAAAAAAAAAAAAAAACTCACGGTAGAGTCAATATGAATACAAGTTCAAACATGAAGGATCAAAATAAAAGTAAACTCAAATTTTAAGGGCTAAAACTATAAATTAGTTTTCAATTATGATAAATTCTCCAGTCTAAGGGAAACCCACAAGGGTGCTGCCAAACCCAGAGGAGTTCTGCCTTTAAATTGGGTTTCCTCATGCCCTCATCATGGCCGAAATATCTACTCCAAATTTCATAAATTGCATATCAGAGTTTTACAGTATACAATATTTAGTCCAAATCTAATTTTCATTTTAATTGTCACATTTCATATATATATATATATATATATATATATATATATATATATATAAATATATTTTTTTTTTCTGAATATCAATTGTTTTTTTAGACCGCCATGCAATTTAAAATAGTATTTATAAATAAATATTAAAAATAATAATATCATATATAAGGTGAGGAATTTTTTAACTCAATGAAATAACCTAATCTCATTTATAAAAAAATTAGAGTACAAACTTCTCTCCCCTAGTGTACTACTACATTATCAAAAAAAAAAAAAAATGTAGGAGATAAACTATAATAGTACTAGTATCAATAACTTGAGAACAAAAATTGAATTTTAATGCATAATTTAGGATTCAAATCATATTTTTACCAAAAAAATATTTGTATTTCAAAAGAAAAATAAAAGGAATACATGTTTTCTTGTGGTGGTTTTTGCTAAATTGTTTTCTTTTCAGTGTACAACATGATACTCCCAAACCCACTATTATTTGAGAAGAGTATTATTTCACGCCACTCCTCGAGTACTAAATATTCCTCAAGTACTAAATATTTAGTTTAAGTCTCTAATGGAACAAGTATTAGATTTTCCATACTACTACTTTCGCTGTTTCATAATTTTAGTACAATTACGTGGTTAAAATTGACGAAAACAGTTTGATATTACTCTTTTCTATTTTTAAGGTTTGTATAATACTATTTATTTGAACTTGACAACATTATTTACCATTCACTGTAATATCATTCTCCAGCTTAATCATCAGGCCCCTGGAGGTCCAACAAGTAAGATCTAAAGCTCGAGACTATCTTAGGGAATACGATATTCATCTATACCGTTGCTGTGTGCAGCAGAACAATAGAATATAAACACATTCTAGTGGATGAGAGTCAGAACAACTTGACAAAACACAGTGATATTCAACTTGGACCTAGTAAGTAGTATCAATATAACTTTAATCCTTCTTCTTTTCTTTTAATGGCCCTTTGGGGATTTTGCTCAAAACCTTCGCATCAAACACTGCATACTGCTTCTTGATTTCAATCATTGCCTTCTCAGCAAAGGAATCGATCTGGTCGTCATATTTCTCATAAAGCACAGGTATTGTGTGCAGCAAGACAAAGACTGTTTCACAAATTTCAAAATGCCAAGAAAAATTAATTAAATTACTCTTTGACCAAATACTTTAACAAGTATGGGACAGAGAGAATAGAATTCCTTACCTATGTAGAACAAGGTCAGGAAGTTGCACCAATTCCCAACTATTGAAAGAACCCACAAGCCAGCAATAACCTGATATCCAGATCAGCAAAGAATCATGTTAGTGACATTATCCAAGCATTCATACAAGGTAAGATGTAACAGTAGAATTGTGATCTATGAGCAATGAACTGCAAGGTAGAAATAGTCAGTTCTTTTTTGCATGCATGTTTTTTTCATTCAGATTTCTCACATGCAAGTGTAAATTGAAATGCTTAAAGTGCAGAGGCAGTGGCAGTGGCAAATGGCTCTGGCAATAATAGGCACATCAGAAAATGACACTCAAAAACAAGCAAGCAGGGGAAAAATCAACATACGCTAAGAAAACTCTTCAAATCTCTCCCAGATGCAATATCTCGCAATACAGCCAGTGCATTATTGAGTTCAATTCTCACTGCAGAGACAACCTCACGGACAAAGTTCTCTGGAAGTCCAACTTGTGGGATGTGAGGTGGAGACCTGGTCAATGAACAAACTGATTAAAAGCCACATAAAATTACCTCACACAGGCATAAAGAAAAGAAGTATCCATCAGCTTACTTATTAATAAATGCGGATGCATTGGACCACAGGAAAAGGACAGCCAGAGAGAGTATTAGGATATGGCAGACCAGAGTGACTAAGTGGTATTCAAGCAACTCAAAGAAAACCCACAAGGCAGTGGCAACACCAAGTACACTCGCAGAGATCTTCTTGTTCCTCCACAAGAAGACATCAGCAGCTGCAACCAAAAAAAAAAAAATGGCATAAGAAAATGATAATAAACACATAAGGAGGACCAGAAATTGAGGGCAGTCCTTTTGCCACGAACTTTTTAAAAGGCATAGTTAAGGGATTAACACATAAAAAAACAACGATATGACTTTCTGTGGGGAAAAAAAAGGATCCTTTAAATTTTATTCTCTCTTCTTTGGAAACATTTCCAAATTGAAAGCTTTCAAAAATCAATTTCCTGGTCACTGGAATCTGACAGGCTGGCAGGGGGAGAAAAACTACTTTTCTTTGCCATAACCCCCAAGTGATGAACTCAACATTACACATTCAAAAAATTATATAAAACACTTCTAGGGACTAGGCTTTCACGTGTACTAAAAGTTTGATCCCTTCTTTCCCATCTCAACCAACTAAGACATAAGAAAAACATCAACAATGTCACAAATCTAGGACCCGTTTAATTAAAGGTTCATTTCTTTGTTTTTCTACATAATCAAAACAACATAAAATTCGAGTAAAAAATTAGAAACAGGTTTGGCGAAAGAGGAAGGGGCAAGGCAACTGTTCTAACCAAAATTTGAATGATACAACAGAGTAATAAAAATTATTTAACCAAAAAAAAAAAAGGGTTCACCACACAAGAAAGAGTTTACCTCTCAACCAGTTTGGAGGAAAATTCCTCTAATCCACTGCATGACGATTGCTAAAATTTTCATGAGTATTGTGACTTACTTAAAAATAGACGCGGATGGGTTTATGAGTCATCACGAAATGGGTTGAAGGAGATTCCTCCAAACCGATTTAGAGGAATCTCCTTCAACCTGATATATCATAGGAAATGAGAATATCTCAGAAATATTGCTAATACACTCTATAGCTATGCACACCAATTGCTTTATTTTCCATTGGCCAAAACATTAATGAATGAGATTGAGAGTGCAAAAATAACTAAGCAGCAAAGCACCAACAATCAAAAAAACTTTCATACTATCAATTCAAAAATCAGAAAACAAGAAAACACAAAAGAGGATTGGCTTATTAAGTACATACGTAATGATTACAAGCTAAACAAAACTATAATTCAAAGTCCTCATATTAAACACAACACAGATCTATGGCTCTCTGTTTGATCGCCAATAAAAAAATAGAACCAAGCAATCGAAAATTTCATATAAACTAATACCGATTTCTTGCGCTAAATTTCAAACATGAAAAAAAGGTTAACCAAAAAAACAAAAACGTAAAATTTCCTACATTTTCTCATCAAACAAACAGATCAAACAGAGAGAGAGAGAGAGAGATAGATTACGTTTTCCACCGCCGAGGACTTTGTGGACGGGCTTTTCTCTGCCGAAGAGCCTGTAAACCTTGGCTTCGGCAGAGCCGAAGGGATTGAACTTGTCGTCGGATTCTGATTCGGACGACGACGACGACGAGTCGTGGTGGTCGTGGATCTTTTCAACGATCTTGTCCATCAGCGACTCTGGCCGGCCCGCATGGTCCGCCATGGATCTCCGCCACACCAGAGAGATAGCTCGCTTTTCAGAGAGAAATGAAAAAATGGACGAAACGTCCAAGGCTTCACAGTCTAAAGTTTCAGTTTTTCACAGAGAGAGAAAGAGCGAGAGAGAAGTGAAATTCTGGGCTGGGCTGTTTATATGAGCTCAGGGTGGCAGAGCCTACAGGTTCGGAGACGAACGAGAGGTTCGGATTTCGGAGTGTAACGGTAAACGAGGAGAGAAGAGTGCAGGCAGAATTAGAGAGTAATACAGAGTAGTGAGGAGAGGGGAGAATCTATTGTGACAGTTATTTGCATACTCTCTATTGTCACCACTACACGTGGTAGTGATTCTTGTGAATAGTATTTTGGCTCGTTTGTTCACTTTGTTTTTTTTTCAAATGAGAGTTTTTGGTATGCATTTTAAATCATGACGATAAGTATTTTTTTTTTAATATGATACTATATTTTTATGGAATTAATTATGTTCTAAGTCATTCCTTTAGCCTAATTAATAATGCTCAACCAAGTCACAAATATTAATCTATTAAGAAGATTACTATGCTACATTGCTTCTATAGTTAAGAATAGATGATTTGAATATTGGTTCCCCTCGTAAAAAGGAGTAATCTTTGAACTCTGAGGCTCTTTGCAAAAAAAGTATTATCATTGAGATAATGTATATGTCATATTGAATGGATTTATTTTATGAAAAAGAAAATTTTAATACAAACTATATTAAAATTAAAATTGTCAATGTACTATAATAGAAATTCTAATTTTATCAATTTTTATCTATATAGAAAAGATTTCATAAAATCAACATTCAATAAGACATGAGGTTCTTTTAATCTAGACAATTTGCTTACCATTAATGATGAAACACTTAACTACCGCACACCATTGGTACGATAATCACTTTACAAGTATAAGTAGTTGTGGAGTGTGGGGTGCAGGATGCGGGGTGTAAAGGCCAAGGTTTAAGTCTCTAAGAAGAAATTTCACACATATATGCACTTAGATTTAGGTTAGATTAAAATTTCTATCTTATATAAAAAAAATGATAAAACACTTTAAAAAACAATATTCATCTATTATAATATTAGCATTCAATAATTATTTTGAAGTAGTCAATGAGACATGAGTTGTTTTAAAACTAGACAATTAACATACTATTAATGAAAAAACACTTAAAAATATAAAAAAGAAACCATATTCATCACAGTCATAAAAATTTGCATTCAATAATTATAAAAATAAAATTTACCATTCAATTAGGCATACATTTTTTTTCTAGAATATAGAGGGTTTAGCCTTCAATCTTTTTAAGGGTTCAAATAATAAATAATAATCCAATGATAATGTCTAGATTGAAATGCCACCCCTCATCCCGGTCATCTATAAAGGAGAAAAAAATTAATCCTTTTAGAAGCTTCTCTTTTTTTTTCTTTTTTCTTGATAAGTAGAAGCTCCTCTTTTAAATATATGATTATCATGATTTTGCCAAGCCAAAATTTTTTTTTTTTAATTGGCTTATTCACGTTAAAAAAAAACAATTGGACAATAAAATCAACCCAACGATAGATAAGACCAAAATTTGTGCTATACACATTCTTCAATTTTAGTAAATATCCTCATGCTATTTTCAATGAAATATATGGAGCATGCATCCATAAATTTTTTTTTTTTAAAAAGAAATTAAAATAAAGTAAATAAGAATTAATGAGAATTCACCAAAAAGTGGTATATCTATGACAAGGGAGGCTGTTACGTTAAATTATTTTTGTTGCATGGCTCGAGGCCAAACTGGTATTGGATTTGACGGCGTTTACGAGACTCAGGTAGGAGAGAGATAGCCGTTTATTTTATACGTTGATGCAATCTGCGCCGTCAGCTAATACCAGAAACAGAGGGTAGTTAACACGTGGCGCAATTATGGAGTTTTAACAACGACGGTGCAGATACGCATTAGAATGATTACACAGAGAGGTTGACACATGGTACTCTTTTGGGCCCAAGGGCCTTCAATTATAGTTGGCCGACATTTCACACTTTCACCATGGCGGCCCCAAACCCAAAAAAAAAAATAGTAATAATAATTCTTAGATCTTTTAGATATTTTGAAAATCGAGAAATGATATCGAGTGCTGGCAGGCAGTTGAGAGAGTTTTGATATTATTTTTATGAAAAATAAAAAGAATTGTCAAAATATTAAGAACTTGTTTAGATGAGTGAGTTTTTGGATCATATTACTCAGTTTTCATAACTGAGTTTTCAAAACAAGTGGGTCTCACAAAAAATTTTGTGTTTGGCTTGGTTTTCAACACTTATTTCCATCACTCAAAACTCAAAAATTTGAGTTAGAGTAATGGAAACAGGAAACAACAAATGGGTGTTTTCAAAAACTGAGAACTGAGTTATGAGTTTTGAAAACTGAGCTATCTTTAAACTAAACAGACCCTAATTGTTTTTTTTTTTTCCTATAAAACTTTTTTTAATTGGATTGTTAGCCAATACCCTAAGAGCACTCGTTAGCATAAACCTTCAAAATTTAATCACTTTCACACTATGGGACAATGGATTGAGGGGTACCCTAGATCTATGGGACTTTTGAGCATAAATGCATAATAATGTATATGTTATATTTTGCCTATAGAAAAACAAAGGTCCTTGCTGTGACCTATGGCATCAAAAAGCAATTAGAAAACTTGTGAAAAATTCTTGAAATAAATGGTATCATTAGTTAGGGGTGTCAATTCGTGTTCGCGGGTCGGGTTCGTGTCGTGTCGAGTTATAAGTACTCTGCTATATGGGTTGACCCGAACCCGACCTGTTTAGTAAACGTATCAAGAATCCTCAACTCTAACCCGACCCGTTTATTAAACAGGTTAACCCAACCCGACACGTTTAACCTGTTTAATTAATAAGTTATATAAAAGTTAATACAAATAACTTGTTTAATAACCTGTTTGATTAATAGGTCATATATGACCTAAATAATCTATTATCAATTTTTATATATCTAAAATTAAAATACAATTACAGCCATAAATATAGTAATAAACATATAATTACAACAAAAAAATTAAGCAATAATAACAAAATTTAATGCCTTTATTATTTAAACGGGTCAAACAGGTCAGACGGGTTCACATGTGTGAACCCGAACACGACCCATTTATTAAACGGGTTAGCCGTATCGACCCGAATATGACCCGAACCTATTTAGCCTCGACCCATAACTTGTTTATAAACGCGTTAGTCGTGTTGGGTTCACGGGTCGTGTCAAATTTTGCCACCCCTATCATTAGTTATGTCATATTTTCGTAATAAGTTATACAGGACGGATCGGGTCAATCCATTCCCAACCCACAAGATTTGATTCCCAAAAAAAAAAAAAAAAAAAAAAAACCTCACTTCTTCTCCTCTTACTATCCTATTGAGACAGCTAAAACTCGTTCTATTTAGGTTGAGTCCAATATCTACCTATATATGGGTTTTTGTCATCCCTAATCTTTTTCTTTTGCTTTAAATATATAGAATAGGACCCTTTCATCATACGTGTATGGACAAGAGAAAAATGAAAGTAATTGACAACCTTTAAATTTGGTGGACACTAATTTAGCTCACCCAAAAAAAAAAAAAAAAAAAAAAAAAAAGAAAGAAAGAAAGAAAGAAATGAAGTGCTAGAAAAATGTAACAAACCAATGGGAAAGGTGAAGCAAAAACAAAATTATGTGATTAGGCATCCAATGTTACAATGTGGAAGAAATTGAAAGAGTTTTATTATGAACTCCCCCTGCCATTTGCACGTGAAAGACCAAAGTACACATCCAAATGAGCCACATCAGGATTTATTTTATGGGAGCAAACTAGTAGTAAAATTCCATTAGTATATTTCCCCAGCCTGCTATTAACTATTGAAGAATAAAATTGTCCTTCAAGGCTTCAAGAGATTCTGATTTCAAACTAACAAAGTATTTTAATATGTTGTTGTCATAATCAAGGAGAGCTAGACAATAAAGGAATCAAAATCAGAACCCTGAAACTTAAAATGCTGAACAATTGGATCATATGCAAAATAACAAACTAGGAGTTTTGAAATGAGGGTACTAACTTTGTTGCCATTGTCGCTTGTGAACGTGTAGGATTCTGTCTGTGTTTTATACAAAGATTAAAGCTAAGTAACAAAACCAAGTAATTTTTTTTTTTTTTTTTTTTTTTTAAGTTTCAATAATTAAAGCATATTTAATAACTAATAACCAAAGAGCTATCTTGTTAATGAAATTTGGGTATTCAGATAGCCCTAAACTACATTATCAGCAATGACAAGAAGAGGAAAAGAAAATGACTCTTCTAGCCTATAGGAATTGGAATGGTAGCCCAGGTAGCCATAGGAAATAGAATGCTAACTGTACCAGAGAAACTACAAGTTCAAAAGGAAAATTTGTTAAGGGAGGTAAGCTCCAAACACAACAATTTGAATTGTATCATTTGAGAATTAGGATTAGGGAAAATGTTGAAGGTACTATTAATTTTATTAGGAAAGTGTCAAAAAAAAAACTAACACAATAATATATGTAATTGATGTCACATCAATGACATAATAAATAAATCTTTTAATTACTGTTTTCATTTTGTATTTAAAAATTGACACATCATTGTATACAAGTACTCAAATAAAATTATTGAATGGAATGCTTCCTAGTTATCACAGGTGCTAGTTCATACACACTTAGCAGCAAAAAAGGATAAACGTACATCACAAAATATGTTAGCATACACGAATTACAATAGAAGATAAGATTAGAGACCCAATAACAAGCTATCAATAGCTGTGAATCACTTCATTGTGAAATTGGCTATGAATATAAAAGAGCAACAAGAAGGAAACTAGGCAATGCAACTGATAATGATCATAAAAAACCCTATTAAAAAACCATTGGTTAACAAGAAAATTACCTCTGTTACAAACAAGCAGACAAAAAAGTTACCACTTTGAACAAGAATTTACCCAAGATTTATAAGCATCAACATGACTAAAATATTTGATTGAAATTTGAATGGTGCAAATACCAAAGAAGTTGTAGTTGATTTAACGGAATTAGTTTCTGATGGAATTGATGAGCAGTGCTGCGGGACATGCCTGCGAGGAAAGCTTTGCTTAGAAACCACTTTACTTCCAACAACAAAAGAGGGGCTTTATGAGTTATATCATTGAAAATCATTTCAAACACATACTTATTCTGAGGTATATCCCTTGGCTGTGTAACCAGAACAATGGAACCTCTGGAGAATATGCTTTGGATGCATCCAAACAGCCAATGTCTAGTGGTTGCTACCTAATAATGCATTTGCCATTTGTTGCTGTTGCCATATAATGAGTGTGACAACAAATTTCACAATATTTTTCATGATTATTAAAGTGATAAATTATAATTTTTTTATTAAATAAATAATGTTAGTAGTGATTCCAATAAAAATGATATTACGTTAATCACAATATGGTACCTCAACTAATTCTATACAAAAAATTGTGAAATTTATTTTATTGTGTGTGACATTGTTATTTGCCATATGTGATTTGCATAATTGTATGAGAGCATCCACAGCAGATGTTGCAAAAAATATGTCATTTTGACACACCAAAAGCCTACTTTATTATTTTACCATATCATTTTACAATATCTCATTTATCAGATGTTCTATCATTCAATTCTATACATTAAAATAATATTTACTACACATTAAAATAATACTAGCCTCATTACACGTGCTTCGCGCGTGTGATAAAGCTTTTTTTTTTTTAGTGGTCCTATTTTGTAGAAAAAAAAATTGTGTAGGGTTGCATTTTTATATATATAATTTTTATTTTGAAAATCTAATTTATAAGTGAATAAATTAATTTGAAAATTAATAGAAGAGTGGTCTTATTTTTTAGGCAATATTTTAGTAGGAGTTAGAATTGCATTTTTACCGGATTGTCCTTTAATTTTGTCTCTACTTAAATATAGGGGTGTAGGGGTATTTTTGAACTAAAAAATGAGAAATCCAAACAGAAGCCCCTTAAATAATAGTATAAATATTATCTCCTCCTTGTAACCACCATCAACAAAAACAACGGCACATCAACCACTGCCGTAACAACAACCACCAACAACCATTTCCGCAACAACATCGACCAGCCACCACCGGCACAACCACCACTTCGCCACCACGCATGCCCAGCAAGGTAGCAACCACCACCACCACCACCCCACCACCACCACACACCCCAGCAAGGCAGCAACCACCACCACCCCACCATCACACACACCCCAGCAAGGCAGAAACCACCAACACAAAAAAAAAAAAAAAAAAAAAAAAAAAAAAAAAAAAACCAATCACCAAGCACAACCACCACCTAAATGCCAAACCACCACCGATTCAACACTGATTCAAACAAACAAATTGTTGTCGATTCAAACAGACAAACACAGCCATCGATTCATCATTTCATCAAACAAACACCAACAACAACCTTCACCGATCTAGCCATCGTTTCAAACAGACAAACACCAACAATAACCATCACCGATCCAGCCACCAAGAAACCACAAACCCACAAACCCATCAAAATCCACTCACCTCTGCCGTGAGTCAGTGACCCACCTCGCCACGACCCAAGTTGCCGCGACCCACCACGCCGCCATACCCACAACCCACACCGTCACCTGACCCATGCCAGAATATACCCACATCGGAACCCATCCTTCACAAGAGAGAGGGCGATTAGACAGAGAGGGAGGAGAGAGAGCAGGATCCGGAGAAGTGATGGAATGGCTCAGAGTGGGATGAGAGGAAGAAGAAAAGAAAAAGAAAGAGAGAGAAGAGAGAAAGTCAAAAAGGATGAGAGAGAATGAATAAAAAACTTTTTTTTTTTTAGCATTCTTGTCCGTACTGTTGCAAAATGCGACGGTACTATTTATATGTGGCAAAAATTATGAGATTTAGAACATCTAATAAATGAGATTTTTTGTATTTGGTGTGCCAAATATTTGACATTTGGCACATTTAACACATCTAGTGTGGATGCTCTAAATTTGAGGGTCCGTTAGATTTTGAGGGAGAGCAAAGGGACAAGTGGCCAAAACATGCTAAAATTTAGTACATTCTCATCTTTCATTATTCTCTTCTCTACTCCCCTCGTCTCTCCCGAACACAGGGTAAGAGAAACTCTAAAACTTATTTTGGGCCTAGGAGTTGCTTTTCTTAGCTTACAGATCCACTACTTATTTTGGGCCTTGGATTAGAGTTCACAATACGGAGGGACAAAATATTAAAATCCATAAATAATTGGAAACTGACATTGGATTGTTGGAGAACCTTTTGTTGAAATGGGCCTAGTAACCACGGTACTAAAGAGACACTTTCGGCCCAAAAATTGAAAAAAAAAAGAAAAAAGAAAAAGGATGTAACCACTTGCAAGCAAAAGGGATTGACTTCTCATATTTTTTACTTAGGCAAATGTTTTGATGAGTGCCGATCTAACCACACATTTTGTCACAACTTGATAACATTAACATGTGTTAGACATGTCACTTTTTTTCACTAAGCACAATCGCAACTCACACGTTAAGATTGTGGCAAGAATTATGGCACAAAAGTTGCGTCCATAAATTTTCTTAGCTCCATTTACATGTAAATGGGGAGTCATGGGCCCATGACTGTTCCAGAGGATATTGTAAAAATGGTTCTCCACAGGACAAAAATAATAAGGGAAGAAATGGTACTATTAATGAGAAATGATGAGCGGGATAAAATTCAAAAATTACAGAGTTAAACTAACATAAATCAGACATCTTAAATGACCCACGATAAAGTGATGCATTTTTCAAATTTTTTATTTTGCATTGCACCAATTAAGTTTAAAAAAAATCCTACTGCCTAGCAAATTTGAGTGGGCTAGGATATTCTTATTCTCTCAGGGGATGTTTGATTCGCGTGATGTTATATTACACCATAATATTACATTATTGTAATATTATATTAATGTAATATTATATTAATGTAATCTTAATATAAAAATATAACATTGCATTGTTTAGGAAGGTGATGAGATTAAATTGATGTAATATATTTTGTAATTTTAGATTATGGTAATGTTAGGAAAAAATAAATTAAACCAAACATCTTAATGTCACGTTATCATAATGTGTATCATAGCGAACTAAACACCCAGTGCTAATAATAGCAACAATATCAGCAAAAACCACTATTGTTATTTATTTTTTACAAGTAATCTATATGATAGATCTAGATTAAATTCGCTTTGGGCAATTGCACAATAATTATGATGGATTGAATTCAAAGGAAAATTTTGAGGATTTCTGATTAGAGTGGAAGGTTCCTCAGTACAGTAAAAAGCAACACTCTTTTCTTTTCCCATTCATATGCCAAGATCTCAGTGATTAACCACTGCTCAGCAATTAGCCTTTTATTAAAAACTAAAATACTATGATTCCAAACCTAAAGACCCCTCCATTCATAGAATTCATTGAGGAATAATTTGACTAGCCAACCAATTGTGAATTTCTTGAAGGGACAGAAAGAGGAACACCCAACAACCAAAGCCATAAGAAACACAAAAAGGTCATGGTAGGCTCTTGAGTGGGAAAGGAAATTTTAGACATAGACTAGTTTCATCCACCTGAGATGACAACAAGAAAAAATTGGAAATGATGATGGTGGGGAAATGGGAATACAATTCTCCTTTGGTAGAAAAAAAATTAAATAAATAAATAAAATTCTAAAGTTTGGGTACAGAATCTTACAAAACATGATTCCATGGGATCAAAATTCAACTTTAAAGTATCACTTCTAGTTCCTAATTGATGGTATACATTGAAAATGAAAAGAATTGTAGTAGTATGTACCAAGGTAAAAGATTTTACTAGAGTCAGCTAGGGATTTTTCTACCGACCAAGAACCATAAAAATGGGAGTCAGGTTAAGCATGAGTAGGTAGCATATTCGAATCGTGCAGGCCACTAAGGAAACTAATCCCTATTTTTTTCTAAGATTTATTTAATTAAAAAATTGACTAGTTACACAAGTATTTTAAGGGCTTTAAATCTAGAAGTTCATATGGGATAATGTTTTTCTTTAAACCATTTTGAAAAATTCTTGTCCAAGTTCCAACTCATTATTTGATTATTCAAATACTTACAACATATTTTTTTGATCACATGACTCAAATATTTAAGACTAAATTACATTTTTAACCCTTTAAAGTTTGGAGTTGTTTTTATTTTGTTCCTTTAAAAGTTTCAAAATTTTGCATTTTAATCCTTAATGTTTGATTTTGTTTTTATATTATTCATGCCGTCCATTTTTGTTAATAATTTACTTACTAAGTGTCCTTCATGTGTAACTACTTTATGAAATCCTAGCTCTAAAATATTATGAAATGCATAAATTTCATTGTTGTAGGGAGAAAATCATATTATGGCAGTTAGATTATTAAAAAAATAGATGACAGGGTCTATAAGAGCTCGAACCAGCTAAGCCCTATAAGAATAGGTTGATTGAATATAATGGCCCAATACAATTAATTTGTGAGAGAAAGGGTTTGCAAGGTTAACCTTGGTTTGCTTGTATAGTTTAGCTGCTGAATTAATGAAGGAAAAACATCAAGTGATTCTTAAAAAGAGGTCGAGTTTGGGATTAACACTTCCTCGGGTAAGGCTGAGAAGGAATTGTTTATATAATATTCAGTCTTAATTACAGGATAATGTTGCACAGAGTATGTTTTTCTTTTCTCTTTTTCATCCCTCTTTCTGGAGGGATTCCCTTTCTTTATATAGCTAACTAAATTGCACCATAGCCCTCCACTTGTACAGTTAAGGACCTTCCTTTGGGTGCTTGTCCCATCAAGGTTTTGCTGGAGGTGGTAGAATGTGCTGCAAGCTGTGAAAGCACTGTTCAAGGGTCATTTCTCCATTAATGCGGCCAGCTGAGTTGGTGCAGTGTATTGAATGCAGAGGTGATAGTTAATTTATCTAGATATTTCCCTTCTTCTTTGCTTGCATGTCTCTACCATCTTCTTCAGTATTCTGTTTTCTGGTGCAAGTGGTCTGGCTTACACCTCTCGAGGAGCGCTCGCTCCTTAGCCTGACCCTTGGGCGGTTGGCCTCTTCGTCCCTTATTCTCAGGTTCTTATTTACATGTTGGTTTAGGACTAATGTGGGGATGGGCTCTTCTACCTCCTTGGACTGGGCCCACAGGCTATATTCTATACTCGGATCTTACCCCTCTCATAGGGTCAATATGAAAATGAAATTAAAAAAAAAAAAAAAATGGAGAATCAAAATGAAAATTGTGAATCCATTTCCTCAAGACCTTTCTCAGATATATAGGGAGGAGTTACTTCAAGTCAATACTCAAATGATAGTCACAAGTGAGACAATATAGCACTTGAGGAATAAAGTGTTTCATGATAGAACTAAAACAATATATTTTCACCTCTCCTAATGTTTGAGATGCTTTTTTTTTTTACAAGATAAAAATTTTACTTTAACCTAATCTAAGTATATATGTGTGTGTGAAGTTCCTTCATGAAAACTTGAACCTCGACCCTTCCCCCCCCCCCCCTCCCCCCAAAACACCCCACAAGCACTTATACTTGTGAAGTGATTATCGCTCCAAGGGTGTGTGGTGGTAAAGATTTTGTATATGTTTCAACGCATCTCTTTAATGAAGCTTTGGTTTTTTTAGCCAAAAAGGAAAAAAAAAAAAAATCATTACAAGTCTTTATTTTATTTTATTTTATTGAAAAGTGAAGAAACAATTTTAATTTATATAATTCATGAAGAGTAAAATGTGGAAATAACTTATACTACCTTCACCCATAAGGTACAACATCTTATAAAAGTCTTAGCTAGATTTGAAGACATTGATGCAGTTTAGGACCGCACTAGCCAACTATGCATGCCCCAACTTTTTATAAATAGTATATTGTACTTGACTAGGTATAAAGAATTGCTGTATCGCCAACTAAATAGGAAGCTCTGAAAAGAGTATTGAGTGGGAATTGAAGTGTAGTTTTAGGACATCAATTTATGGGTTGTGCAGAAATTTGTGACTTGAGTGAGATAAAAGAAAAACAGAGAAAATATAAGAGTTTATGTGGTTTGGTCTTGCAGCTTACATTCATGTTATAAAAATTTAAAGGCCTACATTTTTCATACTTTTTATTTGATGATACACTTCCATATTATAATGGGATTACATACGAAACCACAATTTTCTCTACCAATAATCCCATAATTTTCTCTTTAAATCAATATTTTGATTTTGTCTTTCCAACATGATGGATAGAGATTAGAGGAGCTCCCAAAAGAGCATTGAGTGGGCATTGGAATAAATTTTTAGGACACCCACTCTATGTGTTGGATGATTGTATAAATTGTCTTGTACAGAGAAAAAAAAGTACTTTTTCGGATGTGAGATTATTTTTCCTCAAATATGTAATATGATACGGTGATACCTAACCTTGCCAATGTCGTATTGGTACAATAGTGCACAACTAAAAGACAACTACGATTTTAGTGAAAAATGGTCCTTTAGCACCTGGACTTTCACTCATCATATAGTGGAACTTGATGTTTAAGTGGACATTTCCTAATACATATTAATAATATCATTAAAGCTCCCTTTTTTAGATGATTGGGGAAGGTTCATTGCAGCCCCGAGCAATAAAATTAAAGCCCCACCGGGAGCGATTAAAGTAGAAGCAAAGGCTTTTGAAGCTAATTTTAAGTATCGATGATTTTTATGTTTAGATTGAAAAGAGTTCTTATTTTTTATAACAAACTATTTTTCAGAATGTAATATTTGCTTTTTAAATCAGAATAAAATTCATAATCATTTCATTAAAAAAAAAAAAAATCATTGCACATAACCTTAATTCTAGTATGGTTAAAGATTGTAATTCCCTCATGAACTCAATATTTCATCTAAAACTAGTGCATGCGTTCCTAGCATGAAGGAAATCAAGTAGCTAAGGGCCTGTTTGGTGAGCTAAATTTATTTATTTATTTATTTTTCATTTTCAATTTTTAGTGGGTCCCACCACTAAAAATTGGTTTAGTTTTAGCATTTGTATTCAGTTTTCATTTTCAGTATCCTAAAAATTGGATTTGAATACAAAAAATAAATACAACTTTTCAGCATTTTCGTTTTCTATGAATATGAATACAGTGATATATTTGTAAATATTAAAGTTACTTTTTTTTAGTGATGTGACGTGTGTGAATGAGAAAAGTTATTTAAAAAAAAAAAAAATGACCAAACCTGGATATGATGTATTCTATACTTAAATTATTTATTCAAAACAACTTATACCAAATACTACCAAATATGAAAATAATTGTTTTTGTCTATATTCAAAATGAAAAGTGAATACACCACTTTTTGAAACCAAACATGCCCTAATTTCTTAGCAAAGCTTGGGTGCACTTAAGACTTTTTCTTGTGTTTTTTTCCATACTTCCGTTGAAACTTACACATCTTTGTTAGATTTTGACATGTCAAACTCGGTTTCAACTTGATTTGTAAATATTTGTAATAATTCCTAGCTAGTGTTTAATAAGTCTCTAAGATATTGATTAAATATCCACTTGTGACTTGTACCCCCAAATAAGAAAAAGAAAAAAGAAAACAAAAAAAAGGGCTAAAGACATCAAAACTCACAACTCACATTCCCATATTAACAAGTCAAACCTTTTATAGCAAAGACTTGGACCAATTTGCTCAACAAAAGAACAGTGAAGAGATAGAGACTAAAAAGACCTCTTCAAAGGTAGACTTAGGAGGGTCCCCTAGGGCCTATGCATAACATGCGTGACCCAATTGCAGCAATTACCTTGCCTTGTTAAAGAACCCAAATTTTTATCTGACTCATAGCAGATCCTTTTTATAACAAGTCTCACTGTAGAAAAGTAAAAGTATGACCTTACGTTTGCTACTTTGCCTTTGCTTTCTTTGCTTTGCTCTCTACTCTCTTTTCTGAGAGTCTTTTCTTTTTGGCCTTTTTCTCTTTCAATTTTTTTCTTTATCTCTACTTTTTGGAAGTTTCCCGTCTCCATCCTTGCGTCTTCTGTACAAAACAGAATCCCATCAAAAAAGAAAAAAACTACACGTTGAATGAAAATCAAACCCTACTTAGACTTATTTTGAATCATTGATTTCCACGCGCTAAATATATAATATTTTCTTCTAGCTTTATACCAAGGAATTTTTATGTTCTTTGTTGGTCATTCTTCACTATAGAATGATAGCATCTTGTTAACGGGTTTATAGACTATATTATAAGCTCCAAAGAATGGAAATGCACTCAATTGACTTTGACAATTAGGGGCAACCTGTGAGCTTGCATTTACCACCTTGAAAATAAAAGAGGTCAAATTTAATATCCAATATCAAAATGGGGGTAGAGACAATATTAAACATGTAAAATTGGACTTGGTCAAAAGAATGACAACCACAATTTTGAAGTATGCTGATTTTTTTTTTTTTTTTTTTGACTTGAAAGCAGTATGTCCAACCTACCTATCCAGACTGACTGAGTTGACTCGAAACCCGTTTGATTCGATGTTTGTGATGATCAGAGATGATTTTCTCCCTTCAAAAATCGATTTTGGCTGGTTGGTTTATCAAAACTCAATTCCAAACAACTCAATCGATATCCATTCACAAAAATTATTGTTCTCTGTTGTATAAGGCATTTTCCAGTAAGATCCCGCCAAATCTCATTTAGATCCGGTAAGATCTCGACAGATCTGACTAGTTCTCGTTGAGATCTCATTAGATTCAGAGGAATTTTGATTAGATTTGGTAAGTTTTGGCCAAATCTTCTCCTCTCTGACTATGACCGAGACTGGCCGTCACTCGATGTGTATTCGACTAATCTGATCTAACTCCCTCACTAGTTGACAGTGGGTCTAGAAGTTATCTACCGGATTTGGTAAATTTAGTTGCTGATTGGGCACAAACTTGATCCGGACCAACCAGTAAACACCCCTAATTTAAAAAGAGTAGAAAAAACATAGAAAAATTCAAATATATGTAACAAGTTGAAGAAATTATTAACTATTATTTTAAGATTCCAATTATGAGAAGTTGAAAAAAAAAATGTAAAAAAAAGCTAGTCATTTTTTTATTTTTTAAAAATAGTTTATTAATTGATAACTTAAGGCAAACCTTATTTTAAAATCATATTCCAATTTCAAATTATTTTTTTTTTAAAACTAAAAGTAGATATTATCATCTTAATAAATTTAGTATTACTTGATATTGGACTTCAGTTGTTTTATTTTTTTAAGACCAGAAGCAAGTTATTAAGACAGTTTGTGTGCGCGTGGGTCTACTAAAATCTGAACTGTATGTGTAATCTGTATGCCTATAGTCTGCACATTGACACTTTATAGGGTATACCACTGTGAAGTCTATACAAGGTACAGACAGTAAACACAAACACATACACTCAAAAGACCAGTCTCACGTGCTTACTCGTTAAAACCCACGTCATAAATTCCATGTAGTAATAAGTAAACCACGAAACATAAAACAAAAGCAAAAACTAAAACTAAAACTAAAAAAAAAGCTTTTTCTTTCTCTCTCTCCCTCTTAAGAAAGCAAAAGAAAAGCTTACCTCATTCTCTCTGCTTCCCAATGCTGCAAACACAGCCATAAAACGAAGTGAAAAATTAAACAAAGCTCTTTCATTTTGATTTCATTCATTACCCCTCACGTTCTTTCTCTTTCTCTTTCTCTTTCTCTGTTAACCCCACTATAAAGCCCATCAAAACCCTAAACAAACCAGACCCATCTCTCTAATCTCTCTCTCTCTCTCTCTCTCTATCTGTCTTACAACCATGGATGCTCTGAACTTCCTCAAGTTCTGGAGGCCCACAACCATCAACCCCTTAACAACTAATGGAGCTCCAAATGCTCTAGTTAAAAAAGGGGATGAATTTGAAGAAGAGGAAGAAGAAGACTCTTTCTTCGACTTGGAGCTCCTTGTTTCTGATATAGACATAAATAAAAACAAAACCAACGCCGACCCAGAAACCAACACTGACAAAGAAAACAAAACCAGGCTTGATTCCAACCAAAACAATCTGTCCAAAAAAGCAGTCCTCAATTTCTCAGACCCAACCCTTTCTGTGTCTCCTAATGATTCTATATCAAGAAGAAAAATTCTCCCAATTGAGCCCAACTCCAAGCCTCAGTCCCCAATTTCTCTGCTAAAATCAGCTCCAAGCTTCCAAGTCCTCAAGTTCAAGAAGCCAAGGTCAAAGTCAAAGTCAATGGCAGCACTACTAGAAACAGAGAGAACAGAGTCCAAAACCATTTCCATGGACACCCACCAAAAACAGCTGAGAAAGCAAGAAAGCAAAGCTGCCACTTTGAAATTCAAAGTTGTTGAAGAAGAAGAGCCAAACAACTCACTACTCACCAGAGCATATAGTTCGAGAAAAAACGAAAGCAAACTACAAAACCACCAAGCTTCAGAGGACTCGAAAACAGAGCGATTCTCAAAGGATTTGATGCAAAAATACTTGAACCTAATTAAGCCATTATACGACAAGGTCTCAAAAAGGTACAGCGATAAGATTAAGCTCTCTGATGAGTTATCGGTAGGTTCACCGGCTTCGTCTCCGGCGACAATGGCGGTGCCAAAGAAGGAAAAGCAGGGGAATATTCCGGCGGGGATCAGAGTGGTTTGTAAGCACTTGGGTAAGAGCAAATCTTCATCGGCTATTGGAGCAGTACCAGTTGTCAATAGGAGAGATGATTCGCTGTTGCAACAGCATGATGGAATTCAAAGCGCCATTCTTCATTGCAAGAGATCCTTCAATGGTTCTAGAGGTATAGGATATTAGGATTTTATGTATAAATGTGTTTCTAAAATAAAGATTCAAATTTTTTTTTTTTTTGGAAGTTTGAAACTTTGAATGTGTTTTGGTGGATTCTAACCAGTTTATTCTAAATTTGGTTTCAGAATCTTCTTCCTTGTCGCGTTCTATTACTTTGCATGAAAAAGCAAGCACTTCATATTCGAGAGGTATAATTCACTCTGTTCCAAAATTTTGAGTTTGCTTAGTTATGTACTTATGTTTTAAGTGTTACTTTTCTCTAATGTTTGGAATCTAATTTCAGATTCTTCTCAATTGTGGAGATCTGCAAGCGATCCTTCTGACGAGAAATCAATCAGAAATTGCATTGAGGAAGGGATTTGAGAGGAAAATGTTTTTCTACGAAATTGAAAGCTATAGAAGGAGGAATCTGAACAGGGGACTTGTTTGTTCCTCTGTTTTTGTGTTTTGTTGTAAAAAAGAAAGAAGCAATAGCAGTGGATAGGGTAGGGTTTTGCTGTTTAGGTGATAGCTATGATGACCAGTGGGTGCACTCACTTGGCGTTGTCTGCGACTGTAAAGAAATGGGTCATTATGAACAGATTGAAAGAATAGAGATTTGGGATCTTCTTTGTGTGTCTGTGTGTGTGTTGGTTGTTTTGGACCCTCCATTCAAGAATTATGTCACCTCTTTTGATTTGTGAGATAGCTGTTCAAATCAAAGATATAATCATTTCTCTGCGTTTCAAGATTGGAAATGACTGACAGTTACTATTGCTTTTGTTTTTCTGTTTATTTCATTGATTATTTGGAGGCAAGGTTCTGCAAGCATTATGTCACCAATTTTAATATCATCTTACCAATACCAATTCGGATTTTACATTTTTACCTTGAATATATATGTATTTTTAATGAAAAACACCAAATTTCTGATTGGCTATAAAATTGCAGGATGTCTCAATGTTATTTCATCTTGGCAAAGCTCTTGCTTTCAAAAAGGACTTTTGAATGCTAAGAAAAGCTCCTCTCTTTCTTTTATTTTTTCAAAAAAAATTATATTATATTTTTCCTGTGCTCTTGACATGATTTGATTTTAATTAATAGAAACAGAAATATATGCTTTGCTAACAATCTAACATAAACATTGTTGTCACGCACATCTACTCCTTTTTGGACCAAACTTAAGCAGGCTGAATTTGCCACCATTATTATTATATGCTGCCCAATTGATAGCACCCCATTAAACTAGTTTTGCATTACTAGAAAGTAGAAACTCTAATATTGGAAACTCCCCAACAACATAAACCTTTTTTTGTTTTTGTTTTTTTTTTTTGTGAAAATTACAGCACCAACAATTATATTAGATTGAGATGAACATTTGCAATTTTGCATATGAAATCTGGCTGAAGCAACTAAATAATTATTATTATAAGTTTATAACCATTTCTACTAAATTTTTATGGAAGAGAGCTAAGAATTAAGTAAGCACAAAGATGAAGGATCCACACTGTGCCATCCGCGGCTGAAAATTAAAACTTTCACACATCAGATTGAGACAGTTGAAAATTTGAACTTCAAATTTTAAAGTTGAAAAGAGGGTAAGACAAGACTGTTTATTTGAAGTCATAAATGAAATGAGGACGAAGGCTCCGGCTCTCTGGCGCTGCAAACATAACCAATTTTCCAATGAACCATTATAATAAATGACATGAAGTGCCAATATGTCCAAAATATTGTGGCCCATATCCCATTGCTGACTTTTTTGGTGCATCTCATTGCATATTTGGCCAAAAAATCTCATGGACCTTCACATTCCACCTTAGTCAACATGGTCCCATCCCCCTAATCACAAGGTACTCTCAAATTTACTGGTAACAACACTAAAGCAACCATAAAGACAGTCTTTATGCAACAAATTTGACAAAAAATTCAATATTTGTTAAGGTGGTAGGTTATTAGTGATAAGTAAAAATGTGATGTTAATGGTAGGTTCAAATGGAATTTAGTACAAACTTACCGACTTAATTGTTTTTCAAAAATGTTTTTTTTTATACTTATTATATTATCATCTACTAAAAACATTTATCTTTTCCTCCATCGATACTTTCACCGACAACCTTCTCTTTTATCACTCATCTCCAATTCACCACAATTATATAACCACTAATTAAAAATGACAAAATGTCTCTACCCCACGCCCTACCCTACCCCAACTTGGCATGATCTTATTCTCACATTGCACAAATTTTTCGGGCCCTAAAAGCGGCAATGGATGGGGACATGACATCCACAATTCATCTTGCCCCATTATAATCCCTTGTAATAAGGTATTTCTTGAAAGAGAAGATTACTTTATTAATCACTATACCATGTACTTATGTTGAGTATTTTTGTCATCTAAACCGAAGATACGAACACAAAATTTGACTGGTATTTCAAGTACCAATATAAAGCCTAAATTATATTATCTTTGTTTCCTTAAAATATATATTTCGTTAAACATATTGATAAATAAATAAAAAAAACTTAATAAATCTAGACTAAATAACAAAATAGGGGACATTTTAAATTTTCAGAGATGAAAAAATATATATTTTTTAAATGTTAGTGACAAAAATTGAACATATTGTATACTATATTTTAAGGACAAAAATAATATTTTTATCAAATATTTATTTCCAATTAATTTATCCAAACATATTTTCCACTAGAGAGAGATTGGGAAAAAATTAAAAGTGAAAAGAGAAATCAAGATCAGTAAATAATAAGAAATGAAGATTAAAAAAAAAAAGATTAAGAATGTATATTGGTTGAAATATAGAATAATGTTTTTTTTTTTTTTTTTAATTTGATAATTATTAATTACAATAATGGAAGAGGGAATTAGAATCGTAATTATCTACGTAAAGGAGAATAAGTAATACTATTAAGTTACAAGACTTTTTTTAAATATAATTTTTTTTCAAACATATAATGTTCGCCCTATAATGATTGTTCTTTATTATTGATTTTTAGTGTAGACAGGTGATTAAACCCCAAATCATTACTTTACAAGCTGAGTTGACTTGTACAACTTAAGAGCATCAATGTTGTTCGTACTAAATATTTTAAACCATAGTTTTTATGTGTGCGAATACAATTTAAAGAAGTGACTGGACAAAATAACACTTATTAGTACGTAATTATTACAACGAATATTCTATTCGTATAATGAAATTTGCTCGTAACTCGTAAGACAAAAAGAAGTGTGCCTATAAATTCAGGAATGGACGCAAAAAAAGATGGTTCATTGTACCGATTTTTATTATAAAAACCCGTCGAAGATGTTGAGGTTTACGAGTGTTTTCAGAAAATTTAAGAGGGATGCAATGCACCAACAGACACAACACAAACAAAGACCCGACACCATATTTTCGTCCAAGGAATATAGATTTTCTCTGTTTCCTCCACTGATTATGTGTCTCATTCTGTTGAGAGTGGCATCTGCATCAAGGCACTGTGTATGTTTGTAGTACCATGTGAGCTCATTTTCCAATATTTTGCTTTCCTTGTTAAGAGAAATTAACAAACTCAGGAAACATTATGGTCCAACGAGGTTCCCATATGGTAACCCCTGGACAATTGGAACTGGTCTTTCATGGCTCTTGTTCATTGGATCTGTCTTTAATTGCTAATGGGGTCTTTTCATTTGTACATGTACTCCACCAGTCTTATATTGTGAGTCCTCATTAGAATATCCATAGAATTTTAAAAGATTTTTTTTTTTCCCGCTTTTGAGGAGGATTTGAACAGTATAAGATTTTGTTAGAAGGAAAACTATAACATGCCAAAAATCACATCATGTTTAAATGTTAACACGTGCATCAACTTACATCATGTTTAAATGTTAACATGTGCATCAAAAGTTGATGCACAGTAACTTTTATCACCAGATACTTTTTGGTGGTCTCATATGTATGTATTATATTCTTATAAACATGTTAGTGGTATTTCTGCGTAGATAGAAGGTGTTCTATCATATCTTTTTAATGTTCTTCTTGTCGATTATGACTAATTTTTTCAATGAAAGTTAGAGATATTTCTTTTTAACAAAAAAAATTACTGTGAAATTGAGTGTGGGCCTGGTTAAAATTATGGTAAGGATGGAAGTAAAAAAAAAAAGAAAAAAAAAAGAAATAGCTATTTTAATCAATAAGTTTCTAACCCATACCCAATTTGATGACCCGTTTGGCAGTTCTCGGAATTTTGTTGAATGAAGAAAACTACAATAACATGGACAACTTGAAAACGGAATGAGCTTCGTTGGATTTCATGAGGCGAGAATGGAGAATCGATTTTTATTGAAAAAAATAAAAATAAAAGCGGGCCACTAAGCAACGCATAATGGGCCTGACATGCCGAATTGAAAGATGTCTCCAAAAGAGGTCCATGTCAAATTCAAAAATTAAGAATTAAGATTGGAACTAAACCCTCCACCCAAAATAATAAAAACTTGTTTATTATTAGTTGTGTATTACAAAAGAATGTTACTCTATATATACATAGAAAGAATGGAATATAAGAAGACAAAGGAATTATCTAGAACTTGCCAAAGTGTCTTTAAATGTGTTTCTCAAAAAAAAAAAAAAAAAAAAAACCTTTAAATGTCTGACAATATTATTTGACATATACTAACTCAGATGTTAATTTTGCGTTTTGACTAGTTTTATTTTATTTTCTTTTTGGGTTAAGAAATAGACAAAAGTACACTTGTACCAAATAAATTAAAGTTCTAAAAAACTATAAATGAGCAACTAAGTTAATTAAGTTATCAACAAAAACTGAACCAAATACACACTTAAAAATCAACACTTTTTGCGACTAGCCTAGAGCTTGGTAGCTCAACTGGCACCTCCTTATATTTTAAACAATTACATTCAAATCCTCTCATCACCATTGTAACTATCGATATATATATTTATATATATATATATATATATCTTATGGTACTTGACTATTCAAATATTTAATAATTACTTAGGTGATTTATATGATTTTAGATGCCCACGTGAGGTATGTATCGCTTGTGCGGAAGAATTTATAGTGTTGTATACATGTACAAGTGAAAGTCTTGTGTGAAAGAGAATTTTTTTTAAAAAAAAAGAGAAATTAATACAATATAAATCTGCTCCAACCCATAAATTTAATCTTTCGGAAAAATTAAATATTAAAGATTATGTGTCTCATTCTGTTGAGAGTGGCATCTGCATCAAGGCACTGTGTATGTTTGTAGTACCATGTGAGCCCATTTTCCAATATTTTGCCTTCCTTGTTAAGAGAAAAATTAACAAACTCAGGAAACATTATGGTCCAACGAGGTTCCCATATGGTAACCCCTGGACAATTGGAACTGGTCTTTCATGGCTCTTGTTCATTGGATCTGTCTTTAATTGCTAATGGGGTCTTTTCATTTGTACATGTACTCCACCAGTCTTATATTGTGAGTCCTCATTAGAATATCCATAGAGTTTTATGAGATTTTTTTTTTCCCGCTTTTGAGGAGGATTTGAACAGTAAAAGATTTTGTTAGAAGGAAAACTATAACATGCCAAAAATCACATCATGTTTAAATGTTAACATGTACATCAAAAGTTGATGCACACTAACTTTCTTTATCACTAGGTACTTTTTGATGGTATCATGGGTAAGTATTATAATCTTATAAACATGTTAATGGTATTTCTACGTGAATGGAGGGTGTTTTACCACATCTTTTTAATGTTCTTCTTGCCGATTATGACTAATTTTTTCAATGAAAGTTAGAGATATTTCTTTTTAATAAAAAAATTACTGTGAAATTGAGTGTGAGCCTGGTTAAAATTATGGTAAGGATGGAAGTCAAAAAAAAGAAAAAGAAAAAGAAATAGCTGTTTTAATTAATCAATAAGTTTCTAACCCATACCCAATTTGATGACCCGTTTGGCAGGTCTCGGAATTTTGTTGAATGAAGAAAACTACAATAACATGGACAACTTGAAAACGGAATGGGCTTCGTTGGATTTCATGAGGCGAGAATGGAGAATCAATTTTTATTGAAAAAAGAAAAAAGAAAAAGCGGGCCACTAAGCAACGTATAATGGGCCTGACATGCCGAATTGAAAGATGTCTCCAAAAGAGGTCCATGTCAAATTCAAAAATTAAGAATTGAGATTGGAACTAAACCCTCCACCCAAAATAATAAAAACTTGTATTATTATTAGTTCTGTATTACAAAAGAATGTTACTCTATATATACATAGAAAGAATGGAATATAAGAAGACAAAGAAATATCTAGAACTTGCCTAAGTGTCTTCAAGACTTCAAGTACAAATATTCCTACAAACATCGATCTCATACTTATCTTTAAATGTGTTTCTCAAAAAAAAATAAAAATAAAAAAATAAATGTCTGACAATATTATTTGACATATACTAACTCAGATGTTAATTTTGCGTTTTGACTAGTTTTATTTTCTTTTCTTTTTGGGTTAAGAAATAGACAAAAGTACACTAGTCCCAAATAAATTAAAGTTTTAAAAAATTATAAATAAGTAACTAAGTTAATTAAGTTAACAAAAACTGAACCAAATACACACTTAACAATTAACATTTTTTGCGACTAGCCTAGAGCTTGGCAGCTCAATTGGCACCTCCTTAATTTAAATAGCTACATTCAAATCCTCTCATCACCATTGTAACTATCGAATTATATATATATATATATATATATATATCTTATGCTACTTGACTATTCAAATATTCAATAATTACTTAGGTGATTTATATGATTTTAGATGCCCACATGAGGTATGTATTTCTCGTGTCTTGTGCTTATGCGGAAGAATTTATAGTGTTGTATACATGTACAAGTGAAAGTCTTGTGTGAAAGAGAAATTAAAAAAAAAAAAAAGAAGAAGAAGAGAAATTAATATAATATAAATCTGCTCCAACCCATAAATTTAATCTTTTGGAAAAATTACATTTTAAAAACTATTTACCTAACTTTTTCCGCAATTGATCTAAATTTGAAGTAAATTTACAACCTAAGATGTGATATTGAAATAAAATATCATAAGGATGTGGGGGCGATCAACACCTTGGTCTAAATTAATGATGCATACAAGTTACAAGGTCAAAGAATCCGGGTTGAAATACAATAGGGGGTACCTAATTTGAGGACTTTTTACCTAACCATCTAGATGGAGCAATCCTAATTAAGGATATATAACTTTTATTTTATATATAAAATTTGTAACAACATTAGTATTTTTCTTAATAATAAAATTCGAAGTACCTTTAGCATTTTTTGTAACTCTTTGTTTTCCACAATATTTTTCACAAATCGAAATTTGAGCAATATCACTTTTATATAGATAGTATATTACTGATACCATTTTTATTAACACTAATTGTAGTCTTGTGCGATGCGCGAAAAAATTTGATAATTTGTTTTTTTATTAAGTGAAAAATGACAATAGTAAACAAGACTTATAAGTGTTAATCCTAAATGATTCTTAAAATGATATAATTAATATCTAGCAAAGTATAGTTGATACTATATATTAGATTTTTTAAATTAAGCTATTTATATTCGTTATTTAAAAGTATTTTAAATCTTGTAAAAAAAATTTCTCAAGAAAACATAATACATTTTACATTCAATTATTATTGTGGGGGCCAGTTAATCAGGAGATATTATCAAGACCATGGTAGCTGGGCCTAAAGTCCAATCCGAGGATGTTAGACCATCCGAGACGGCCTAGGTAGGCCTGTGAAACAAGCAAGTCTAAGTGATGAATAAAAACCCCGTGGGATGAGTCCAATAAGTGTCCGAGGATAAGAGTACCCTCGGCTGCCCTCGGCCGAAGTGAGTTTGATTGCCATGCCCGTACCGACTTACTTCAGAGTTGCACCACAGCTAAAGAAGGGATAGTGAACCAGGGAAAAAACGGAGGAGGCAAATAAATATCTATAAAGCTGCTACCTCCGCATTAAATACCTTCCAACCACCTCCCTGGTCGCATTAATGTGGAGGTGGTGCCTGAACAATGATGAAACAGCCTTACAGCTACTAGTTGATTTTTCCAGGAAGTATTGGATGGGACAGGAGGATATCCTCCAAACTCAACCTACACGTGTGCGGCGAAGATGAGATGAAGACAGCAGTATATAACTTGTAAGAGAGCATTGAGAGGGGGAGATCGAAAAAAGCAAAAACAGAAAGAAAGGACTTAGAAGAAACTCTTGAAAAACAAAGAACACAACTAGCTTTCAAGGAGAGGTTGATCATAATATTAGTGTGAGTACTTCTGTGAGTGTTAAAGGTAGGATCGTTTTCCTTTAAGGTCAATCTAGCCTTTCAAACCCACGCTCTATAAATTTTATTGCAAGGGTCTTTTTACGGACGAAGCCCATATCATTTGGGATCGTCACATTTTGAGTCCTTACAATTATATAAGGCAAGAGATATTTTGAAAATAATGTAATGTGTGGTTGAAATTTGTTTTTCCTTACAAATGGTTCATCTTCTATACGTCTTGAATGACCTAAAGAGGAAGCATATATAATCATATAAATAAATCCATCACTTATATTAGGGAAAAAAAAAATCCAAAACTTTAAAAATATAAGAAAAATGTATTTGAATTATCAAGAACCTACCAATATCACGGTGAGTATGTGACATAGTTGTCAATAAAGTGGCTCCTTTTTCTACACAAATCTCTCCTACCAAAGCATCACCAAACTGACTGAATAAACCAAAATACTTTATTGATGTGGCTCGATAAAAGCGTGACAATAATAAACGTTACGCTTCAATTTCTTGATATTATATAGATGTCATACCTAGTTATTGTGAAAAAAGCATTCTTTATTGATATAGTTTTTATTTGAAATGTGAATATTTCCTTTAAAAATAATAAGAAGTGTCAGTTGAATTGCAAAACTTTAACTTTTTTATGTAACTTAGTTATATAGAATTTTTTTTTTCTTTTCTTTTTTAAAGTGGGATTCTTCTTTCTTTTGTTGCTAAGTAACTTAGTGATATAGTTTATTAGATAATACCAGTGGGATTCTTCTTTCTTTTGTTGCTAAGTAACTTAGTGATATAGTTTATTAGATAATACCAGTAAAGAAAAGAAAAAAAAAAGTATATTACACCATTGCTGATTTTCACTTTCCCTCCACCAGGCCCAATCATGTTGTTTTCTGTTATCACTACATATAAAAAATCCAGAATATTTTCATCAGGATGGTTTTCCGTATTGGTAGCAAGAAGCTACGCATGAATCTATGCTCGCAGTCCATGACAAAGTGACTCTTGATACGTAAGAGTTTAGTAGTTCAATTGGTTTACATATTATTGTATTTTTAACAAGACATTCATGGTTCATATCCATAAACTATCAAATTATTTATATATATATATATATAAAAGTGCCGCTTAAATACTGAGTAATTAATGGAGCTGTAAATTGAAAAATATTTTTATTTTTCATGATAAAAGATGAAAATTTTCGGATTAGTGTGTAATGAAATTTGAGGGTTGAGACATTAATTAAGCTGATATATAGATGATTGAGACTTGATTATAAGTAAAATTTCAACATGAGCACCGTAATACAAAGAGTAGCCATATTAGGGACTAACTACGTACACTAGTCAACAAAAGTTGTCCCTTGGTAGTAATTGGTTTACAAATTACAATATAAAAAGAAAGGAAATAAACCAAAAAGAAAAAAAAGAAAAAAAAGAAAAAGAAGAACATATATATCTTTAAAAATTAAACTTAGGCACATAACCAAAGAGTATCACTTGCATTGCACATTCTGGATTTTTTTCATTCCAAGATTAACTTCCAAAGTGCAATCCATTAGAGCAGATTTCTTCTTCTTGATAACCTTCATCAAGTGTATTTTTCCATCCAGCTTTGAGTTGCTAGTCAGTGGCAAAATACCCCCACCCAGATCACCTGTTAACTTAGAATTGGTAGGCAAATTGATTGAACTCAGGGTCACAGAACCATCAACCTTTTTGGTTGATCGAGCCCTGGCTCGTGCCTCGCCAAGTTTGGCCGCACCAACACTCATACCGTCATAGGAAAATCTAACAATGCCATATTCATATTTAAAGTGACCAAAATTGGTGTTCTTTATTGTGAATTGAGTATCCATTACCAAGTTGAATGAAGCATTTGTGAAATCAAAAGTACTAACAAATGAGGCATCACGTACCCGAAACTTAGGACTTTTGAAACGCATCACAAATAGTGCAAAGAGCACTATAATTATGGTTTGGAACACAGCAAAAGCAAAAACATATGCTACGCACTTCATACGCTTCTTTTTACGTAGCTCTGCGGATCCTTTGTATGATTCCTCGTCACTTCGGGCATGGCCATTGGTTGGTACTAGCGGATAGGGTGATTGCTCATTCTCTGCCATTTTTTTTATGTTCTTCACAAAGGTGTTGACACTCTTTTCAGTTCTAGTTTCTCAAATGGGTTTGATGGTGAAAATTGTGGGGGTGAGATGAAGAATATATAGATATATGCTTTGGTTTTAATATGATATAAGGTACAAGTTGTGAGAAGAATAAAAATAAAAAATCGTATCATTTGAATATGTGTCAAACAAGGCCAATTAATGTTTCTACTCTTTCTTTTTCTTATACCAAAACGTGTCGTGTCCGGCGGCTTTAAAATTTGACTTCATGGGCTTGTTTTAATTGTGGAAAATGATATTTGATATATTTTCAGAGATATTTATGAACGCTGAAAGTGAATTAGTACAGAACGTTCTATGCGGCTGGGGTCGAAAGAAAATCTTAGTCAATACAGAAATTGACAGCCCTGTTGGCAATTGCATATATTGCCTTCTACTTTGTTTTGACCAAAACCTATTTCAAGAGGTAAATTACACAACCATTTAAGAAAAAAAGAAGAAAAGTTGGGTGTATTCCCACCCCAACCACTAAATATATTCTATATAAAACGAATTATTTTGTACGTGTTTTTGCTTGGAGTTGTTATTCACTCATTCTTAGAATAATCATTTCTGGGTAAAAGAGTATAAGAAAGAAGAGTAGTGTTTATTTCACACATACTATTACATACAAAGTACACACACTCACACACCAGTAATTATCCTAAGAAGAATACGCTAGTAGCCCTAATAGAAAAAAAAAATTATATCTTTTATATATTGGGTTAATGGAGTAATACAGTAACGTTAATAATTGGGATAATGATATGGGATGCGGAAATATCAAGAAACAGAACATGTCAACTTCTAGAAAATAAGAAACAAAATATGTTTGCTTTTGAAAATAATTTTGAATTTACTAGAATTCCTTGAATCCATAAGGAGAAAGGGTCCTGAAATCCACTAGAGAAACAATTAATAGACAAAAGTCTTAATTTTTATTAATATCAATAATTGTTAAAAAAAACCGTGTACAGACTTAGGGGCTTATTTAAGGGCTCTGTAGAACTTGACAGACAAGAAAATATAATTTAAAATAACTCTTGATTGATACCTAACCATAACATGAACCAAATTTGACCTTAAAAACATTAAAAGCACCTAAAAACAAGGAAATAAAGTCTGTTTGGTAATGTTGTTCTAGTAACGTTGTTTGTATTTTTTAGAAATACGTGTGAGTAAAAAAGTATGTGAAAATACGTGTAATGTTATTTAAATACTAAAAATTGTTGTTTAAACAATGGTAACAAACATACCCTTAAATTACCTAAACCTAAAATAACATTTTTTTTACATAAAAATATCAAAATTAAATAATTACAAAAATTAAATTGTAAATTCTGTCCTACATTACATCAGGTAACATCTCTAGCCGTGTATACATTTTTAACCCAAATTTGAGAGTAAAAGTTACTGTTGTTATTTCGTCTACCTTTGTAAATATACTTTTCAACTATCTCTCTCTCATTTCGCTATCTTATTTATATATTATCTCTTTCTTCCCTTCCTAAAGAATCTCTTGCTCATTCTTTCAAACACACTTTTTCACTCATTCTTTATTTTTTAAGCCAGAGATTTTTTTTTTTTTGGTTGCTAATGAATAGTGACTTTCCTAACAAAGAGAGTCATGAGCAAAAAATTAATTTTCTTTATTTTAAGATTTTACTCTGTTAAATATAAAAAATTATGACTTTAATTAAGCCGTTAGAGATGCTCTAAATATCGCCAGCCAAAGTAAAGGATTATGAACGGATTTCGTACCATCGTACAATATATGGCATTTCAAATATTAGGTTTTTAGGTTGGATTGATTAAATAGCATTTGCAGCAGTGGAGGTATAATGCTATAATGCCATATTTTAGCTCCTCAAACCCCAAAATCATACTCACAGCAGTGGAGCTAAATCTATAATTTTTAGCTCCATTGCTACAGTGCACATCTATCTATAGATGTGCACTGTTCATAAGAGCTAAAAAAAAGTATATTATTTTATTGAATTTCTCTCTCCTCTTCCATTAAAAAAATATTTTCTCTTTCTTTCTTTTTCACTCTCTCTCCGGCTTCTCTTCTTTCTTCCTCTTTCCTTCTCATTTTTTTTTTCTCCCTCATCTACTCTTTGCTGCCCATGCCTCTCTACACAAACATAAGCCCTTGCCCAACGCCGACCGAAGCCCCAGCCCAGCGCCGACCGAAGCCCCAGCCCAGCGCTGGCGTTCTCCACAACTCCACCCCCTCTCTCTTTGCTATCTCATGCCCAACGCCGACGTGGGTCTCTATCTTGCATTTTCTCTCTCTAGATCTCCACCTCAAAGGCCGAACCTCCGAGCTCCACCCTCTCTCTGCTATCTCATGCCCAGCGCCGATGTGAGTTTGTGTTTGTGTTTTTCGATCTGTTGTGGGTAGTGGGCTTGTGTTTGTGTTTGTGGCAGTGGGCTTGTGTTTTCCGATGTGGCTGTTGTGGGGGCGGTGGTGAAGATAGAGTGAAAGAGAAAGAAAGACAAAGTTGAAGTAGAAAAATAAAAATGCAAGTGAAGATAGAGTGAAGATAAAGAGGAGTACGTGTGTGGAGGAGGAAAACAAAGAGTTAAAAAGAAAAAAAAAAAAAAAAAAAGGAAAAAAGAAACGTGTATTTGGATGAAAATAATAGGAAAAATAAAATAAAGAATAATAAGAAATTAAAATTAAGAAATGTTACTACAATATTTTTGCAATAAATTTTAAGTGATAGGTTATTATTATATTGGTGAGAAAAAAATAATTTTTTTGATGGTGGTGGTTGCGGTGGTGGTGGCGGTTGCGGTGACGGTGGTGGTAGTGACAGTGGTTGTGGTAGTGGTTGTGATTGTTGTTTATTGTAGAGAATATATTATTCTATTATGTGGTGGCGGCGGAAGAGTTGGCGGCGGCGGCGGTAGTGATTGCGGTGGCGGTGGAAGAGTCGATGGTGGCGGTGGAAGAGTCGATGGTGGCGGCGGTAGTGACAGCGATAGTGGTTGCAGATGGTTATGATTGTTGTTTATTGTAGGAGATATATTATTTTATTGTGATGTTTATATTATTTTATTGTGTTGAAAGCTAAAATAGATCCACTGTTGCAGTATGTGTGTAGGTAAAATAGATAAAATAACTTTTGGTGGAGCTAAAAAGCTAAATTTTTAGCTCCACTGCTGTAGATGCTCTTAGTATATTACGTATATCTTTGTGCTTGTATCAGAAACGCGGTTAAATGCTTCTGGAAATGCTACTATTAGGCTTTTTTTTTTTTTTTAGGAGGAAAATACCATGAAAGACGAGGGGTGATTTAATCTCAGGACGCATAAGCTCTCCTAATTGGCGAGCAAAGTATCATTTTTGCAAAGTCAATAGCATAACTAGTAATATTGATGACATTTATGGCGTGTTAGTTATGAGAAACTTCCTAATTGAGCAAAGTCAAAATACTTAAAATAAGGATCTGGCCCACTTTTGGTGATTTTTTAACTAGATATTTCTTTTGTTTTAATGAAAAACTATCACATCCAGGTGCAGATTTATATAAATTATATTTTACCCTTCTTTAACAATGTCATCAATTTTTTTAAGAGTAATATTATAATTACATACTTTTTTACAACATTTTTACAAACTATTAAGGTAACAAATTCTTATTGGCTCGTATATCTGCATTACTTTTTACTTATCAATAACCACTCATCACAATAGTAATTAGTAAAATTTTTGTAGTTTTAGCATTTTCCATCTTTTAAAGGCCATAAAAATTAATAGATTAAATCTAAAACAAAATATACAAGTCCAAAAAAATTAGCACAACAAGAAAAATTTCCAATAATAAATCTAAAAAAAATAAAGCACAATCAATTTATTTTACTCAAAACAAACAACTTGGTCATTTAAAAAGTTTTAAACAAAAATTCTTAGTGATAAATTAGTAGAATCAAAGGCCGGAACTGCCGCTCATAGCTAACAGCAAAACCGCTCTCCTAACTCCAAGTTTTGGCTCCATCCTTGGTCATGTTATCTACTAAGTACTAACTAAACATTTGATAGAGATTAAAACTCACTGCTGCATTATTCTATCTCAAGGAGAAACTAACTACATGTTCAATTGAAAAAATACATAAGGTAAGTCAAACCCTAAAATAAAGTATGTAATTTGAGTCATTCCATTGCTAAATCTTATTGGGATTGATCCTTGAAGCCAAAGTAAGAAAGAAAAAAAAAATATTTAACCCAAAAAATAAAAAGGGCACTGTTATAGTGTTATTATCACTTTGGTAGGTATAGCCTTGTAGGACTAACCCGAGAGGCAAATTTCCTAGTGGCCCCGCTATCCATATCTTAGACAAATTTCCTCTTCGGGTTTGACCATGGAATGTGAAACAGGACATTTAGACTTCTTTTTTTGACTAAAAGATATTTTAGACTTTATATCTGAACTTAAAATTTTAAGGTCATAATTTCACTTAGAAATATGTCTCTCTTTTTTCTTTTTTAATATGAGAAATATGTCTTTTGCTTTGTCGACAAATGGTCATTGTTGTGAATATTTTATCTGTAAACCCCAATAATTTAGTTGAGAATACTTTTCTTCTATGATCTTTGTTCAGATATAGTGAAGATCACACACGGCCTGTCTAATAATGTTCACATCATATTAAAAGAAGAAGAAGACTTTTTTAGGAGGGAATTTAGTAATTTTGACATCGTTTTATTTTGTTCAAAATTCAATGTTTTATTTTTTATCCGATAAGTGATGTTTTTATCTATATATTCCTTTGCTTTTTCCTACAAATTTTTATGTAATCATTTTAGCTACGTTGAATAAAAAGAGAAAACCCATAATTTCTTCCTTATTCAAAAGTTATGACTTTGAATTAGTTGGCTATTCAGAAAATTCTATTTTCCTTTGAACTTGAATAAAAAATGTGAACTTCAGCGAAAGTAACTTGAATGTTCAATTAATGTGTAAAACACTAATGAATGTTTAGACCCCCAATTTCAAATATAACCAACACAAATTTATACTAAAACAATAAATGTGTGGAATAACAAGTACAAGCAAAAACTCAAACAAATAAACAACTCTACACCATAATTAATCACAATACAACAACAATTAAAAGGCAAGAGTAAGGGTTAGAGAGATGCAAATACAAAGATAACACCGGCATGTGTTATCGAAGAGGAAACCGAAGAACTCGGTGAAAAACCTCTCCACCGCCCTCCAAGTAGTGAAATGATCCACTAAAGAATAAAGTCGGAATACACGAATAGCAATAGACCCTCCAAGCCTAATCTACCCAATGCACCTAAGCCTTTCAAGCTTCTTGCTCCAATAAGGTTAAGCCTAACCGTGTCTTCTTTAGATTTCCGGATCCCGCAATAAGCCCATTACATCAACCAAGTGAATTGGTCATTTCCGAACTGCTTCCCAAGCACCAAAATACCTCCTCACTGATTTGGATATGGTGAGATAAGGATTTGGCAAATGAACATTTCAAGGATATGTCAATGGAGAGGGTGAGAGTAGAGGAATTTGGAGAATCAAAAGTCTAAGATTGTGGATGATTCAATCTTGGTTTTCTTTAGGATTTCTCTCTCAAAATTCTCTCTGGAAGCTCTCTACATTTCATGGATATAAGGGTATTTATAATAGGGTACGTGAGAAATGTGAAAAGTCAATTTTTTGCAAAACAGGACATTTTGGTGACTTAGTCTCGCGAGTGGGATGAGTCGTGAGTTAATTGCCAAGCCAGACTGTCAATTTTTGTCCTGTAGTGCTCCAATTGTCATGACCCTTCAACTTCCTGCATGCTTCACACGTGTAGCATTTTGGCAAGTTGCCAGTCGCAAGTCACTCGCAAGATCTAGTTGTGAGAAACCTCTTGAATGCTCACACACTTGAATTTCTTCACACTCTCTCACAACCCTTGCATAATTCCCATCTAAATACGGGGTATATAATTGCTGAATTACAAGCAAATTTGGCATGGAATAAAGCTAACACATGATTGAATAAATTCAACCTTACATAACCAAACTGAAATATTTGTTTGAATAATGATATTATGATATATGCCTTTGAATATTAAAACCCATGATTATGATAATTTGGCACATAAACTAATTTCTTATGGAGCTAACCACTAGCCTACATGGGCATAGTTACAGAAATATAGTGATAAAAGTCATAAACATAATTCAGTATATGAAATATATATATACACACACACACTAAGGACAAAACAACTTTAGAAATAGTCACCCAAAAGCGAGGAACTAGTCAAGAAGGAACCAACCACCCCTTCAGCGAGCATTGATCCCCGACTTGCTGTCTTAGACATCCATACAGCCTCTAGTTGTTCTAGCAGAACCTCCTTAGAAAATGAAAAGGAGATAGAACAACTAGAAGACCAGTTTCAAGGTTTAGAGGTGAAAAGACTTCACCACCCAACCCAAACCAGCTTAACCAAGAATTGGTATCCCAGACCAACACCCCCTGACCTCCAGTTCAAGGAAAGGAATGTTAGCAACCAATTCTCTGTATCCTCTGGTAAACTCTATGAATGGAACATAGATGGTATATCAGAACAAGAGATCCTAAATAAGATTCAGCATATGACTATGATGGCCAATAACTACCGAAATGAAAGCCGTCCCCACACGGAAGACATAGAGCTCATAACTTTAGGATTTACAGGCAAACTTTTGCGATGGTGGAACAACTGCCTAACAGAAGGATCTGGGAAGATATCAAGAATGCAATCCAAAAAGATGAGGAAGGAACCCCCCCCATCTTTGACAAACGCATAGGAAGAGGAATTCCTGATGGAGTTAACACCTTGATCTATACGATCATGAAACACTTCGTAGGAAAACCTAGCAACATCACATCCAGGATTTACAATCAGCTGAGTAGCCTTAGGTGTCGAACCCTTGGTGACTATAGGTGGTATGAAGATGTCTTTACTTCCAGAGTCATGCACAAAAGCGATTGTAACTCTCCATTTTGGAAGGAGAAGTTTATCAATGGTTTACCTAGACTCTTTGGCGAAAAGGTCAAAGAAACCCTTAGCACTCCCTTTGGTGTCATAGATTATGATAACCTAACCTATGGAGACATATCCAATACAATAAGAAGTGAAGGAATGAAAATGTACAGAAATATGAAAATCCAAAGCTAAGCCAGCAAGAGCAAAGCTAAGTACGAAGTAGGAAACTTCTGTACGCAATATGACTTACCCTCCATAGCCCCTTCCAAGAGAAAATCTAGAGAAAAGGATCATTCTGGAAAATTCTTCAGGAAGAAAGCAACCTCCAAGTTACTATAGGAATCAGAAGTATGGTCACTTCAAAGGCAATGATTTCTATAAGAAAGGAAAGAATTACCATAAAGACAGTGGCAAAAGAAAGGACTCCACACACAAAGCATCCAACAAAGTTCAATGTTTTAAGTGTGGTAAAAAAGGTCGTTTCAGAAATGAGTGTAGATCTAAGGCTAAATCCCTTATCAACACCTTAGTCAATGACCAAACTGGTAAAGAAGAGATCCTTAAACTCCTTGAACTTGACCACACTAAAAGTGAGTCATCCAGTAATTCCAGCGACAATGAGATCTACCAACTAAACCAATCATCCTCAGAACCCTCTAGAGCCTCCTCAAGTACCTCTAGTGGGCTAGATGCCCCTGTGGCATGCAAAGATAGTTGTTGCAGGAACAAAACTATCAATGTTCTCAGCAAGCAAGAAGAGCTTATCCTAGATCTCATAGAACAGATCGAAGACCCTGTTATCAAAGCTCAGAAGCTTAGTAAATTCCATGAAACCTTAGTTAGGGAAACCAGTAAATCCGAGCCAAGGATTCAAGAACCCAAAGTAGACCTAGAAAAGATCTACAATAGGTTTACCAAATCTAAGAAGGAAGTTACAGTTAACGACCTTCAGCATGAAATCAAGGAAACCAAGTCAAAGGTTAGAATCCTTAAGCAAGAGCTAACCATTCTTAGGGTGGATCACAATTTCCTTGATCAAAGGATAAAGCATCTAGAAAACACTTCTCATCAAGGCAAAGAGGAAGGTCCCTCATTTCAGAACCCCTCTGATGATGAAGATGATTCTATTAACCTTACAGCTGATATGGAATTAGGACAAGGGGGTAAGTTACAGGTAAAGGGGGAGGCCGACCGGGGCCATATAATTACAGAAGTAAAAGTCGACTGAGGCATTACAAGTGTAAACTAAAGAAAGGGTTGCCATTTGATTACAAGTATTGGGTTGTAAAAGAGAGGCTCAAGTTCCAGTCTTCAGCAGGTCCAATTGGAGTCCCAATTGAAGAAACTCAGTATAGCCTCTCTTTTACAACCCAATACTTGTAATCAGATGGCAACCCTTTCTTTAGTTTACACTTGTAATGCCTCAGTCGGCTTTTATCATATGGCTTCGGTCGGCCTCCCCCTTTGCCTGTAACTTACCCCCCTTTGATATCAGAGCCAAGTTGGCCAGTAATAGTTGTAAGTTACATTTTATTTTCAATTAAAAGTTGGCAAGTTATACCGCCATATTTTCAGAATCAACATATCATTAATTTCAGTCAATTAATTATGTTGAATTCCCCCATTCCCCATATTTTTGTTTTACATCTATTTTATGATAACTCTTCCATTTCCATTCATCTATTTCTTTGTTTGTTATTATTTCATAATCTTTTTCTATCTCTACCGTTGGTGAACTGTTACTCTTATTCTTTTTGTTCATTATCTGTGTCCTTAGTTTTTGTTAACCAGTTATTTCCCAGTTATCTGCTTTTTCCAGTTTCTGTTTTTAGCCCTACAATTTGTTACAGATGCATACTGTTGTGACCCGTAAGACCAGATCAATGCAGGTTTGACCTTGTAAATCTTGGATATCCTTGGAAGTAGCCGTTTAGCTGGAGATAGGCGTTTTAGGCTAAATAGGATTAGCAATTAGTCATGTAATGCATGAGAAGGCAAGATGTCATGGAAAGTATCCCTGTTACATGTCTAAGGTTAAATCCAGTAGCTTGAAGATAAAGGTAATTAGGTTTTAATTGTTTAACCTAAGCTTTTTATCCAGATCAATGAATAGGTTGTTTAGAAATAACTCTTCTACCAGTCAGAGATCATCCCTCCCAGAGATTCAACAAGAAGCTGGAATTCTCAATTCCGAGTCTTATGAGTTATCAGATGTAGATCTAAAATTAGGAGATTGGAATATCCCTATAGTCCCCACCCACTAGATCTATAAGTCTTCCAGGAGTCTTAAAAAGGCATTTAAGACAGATTGCCATGTCAAGACCATAGAAAAGTTTATGGTATCAACAAGGAGTACGAAACATGCTACTTGTTATCACCATCCACCCTGTTAGCGCATAGGAAAGACGGACACAATTATTTACACATAGGTTTAGTCCAAATTGGAGTTAAGCCTTTGATTAGAGAAGGGTTGAATTGTTCAATCCTAATGGCCCTTAGAGACACACGTCACATCAGGTTCGATGCCAGTCTTCTAGGAACCATTCAGACCAGTCTTAGTTGCGGACTAGTTCATTTTGACTGTTTCCCCAACTTCACAGTCAGCCTTCATAACCCACGCATCATGAAAGCTTTCACCCTTAATAACCCTCATGGTGCAGGGAACTCACCAGATAGCCTTGATATACAGAGTTTATTATAAGTGCATTAGGACAAACTTAAATGTCCAAGCACTTGACAAGAGAAAGATGGGAGAAACCACTCTCATCCAAACCACCGGCCCTAGATCCAAGATTCAGGTACCCAGAACCCTAAAGTGGTCCGAGGTCACATTTCCTCCAAATTGGACTCTAGAGAATGAAAACTATCCTCTCCAGATCCAAAACCCAGCCCATAATCCAGACTTAGACTTTGTCCAACAGTTAGCTGATGGAATCGTAAGACTAAGCTTTGACCAGTCTAGGTTTAGAACACCTTTAGACTATGATGAATCTAGGTTTAGATCTCCAATAGATCTTCACCAGCCTAGCAGAAAGTCCTCTATCCTTCTTCGGGATAGATCTACATCCCAGTGTAGCTTGTCTAGACCTCTTGTGCTATTCCCAAAGTCTAGAAGAGATTTAGGTCTAGAACTCCAAGCAGTCAAGACTAGATCCCAGGTTAGCACCCTTTGCTATACAGCAAAACAAGACTCAGTTGTCAATGAGGATGACAACCATAGTCGATCCACTCCATCCCCATCCCATACTGATATGGAACAACCATTCCAACCTGAACCCCCAACTGACCACGAGCTCATGGTTATAAAGAAAGACTTCACCACTGACCTAATAGCCTTAGGGAAGGAATTTGATTCTAAAAGAAACAGAGTCAAAAGAGAAGCATACAGAGCCAACCACACTAAGGAACAAAAGGTTGAGGTGTTAGAAAAATGGCAAGAATTCATGAAAGAGATATCCAGCAATGTTCCTTTCTTTGAATATTTTGAGAACCATTTTGAGTGGCACAAAAACTCTTGTGTTCTCACCAAAACCAACTGGACCAAGAAAAACAATGAGGTTATCTGGTCTAGTCACCTTCTTCTAGAAGTCATAACCTTTAAGCACAAAGGAGAAGATGTAGTTGCTACCCTTTTTAAGTTTCCTTTCGGAGAAGAAAAACTTGTCAAAGAGGTGATAGAACAGAACAACCACACTAACCAGTGCCTAGATGTTATAGGAAAGCAGCTCGTTAGGGTGGAAGAAAGGATAGAAAACAAGGTTATCCTCCAGCCAGGAAACCAAGCCAAGCCTATCCCAAACCTTAGAGAAACCCCTAGTCAAGCTACCTGTAACAAGGCAAACCAGCCTTAGGACTAAGGACAAAACAGCTTTAGAAATAGTCACCCAGAAGCTTGAGGAACTAGTCAAGAAGGAACCAACCACCCTTTCAGCGAGCATTGATCCTTGACTTGTTGTCTTAGACATCCGTACAACCTCTAGTAGTTCTAGCAGAACCTCCTCAGAAAATGAAAAGGAGATAGAACAACTAGAAGACTAGTTTCGAGGTTTAGAGGTGAAAAGACTTCACCATCCAACCTAAACTAGCTTAACCAAGAATTGGTATCCCAGACCAACACCCCCTGACCTCCAGTTGGAAGAAAGAAATGTTAGCAACCAATTCTCTGTATCCTCTAGTAAACTCTATGAATGGAACATAGATGGTCTATCAGAACAGGAGATCCTAAATAAAATCTAGCATATGACTATGGTGGCTAATAACTACCTAAATGAGAGCCGTCTCCACACAGAAGTCATAGAGCTCATAACTTTAGGATTCACAGGCAAACTTCTACAATGGTGGAACAACTGCCTAACAGAAGGATCTAGGGAAGATATTAAGAATGCAATCCAAAAAGATGAGGAAGGAACCCCCATCTTTGACGAACGCATAGGAAGAGGAATTCCTGATGGAGTTAACACATCGATCTATACGATTATGAAACACTTCGTAGGAAAACCTAACAACATCACATCTAGGATTTATGACCAGTTGAGTAACCTTAGATGTCGAACCCTTGGTGACTATAGGTGGTATGAAGATGTCTTTACTACCAGAGTCATGCACAGAAGCGATTGTAACTCTCCATTTTGGAAGGAGAAGTTTATCAATGGTTTACCCAGACTCTTTGGTGAAAAGGTCAAAGAAACCCTTAGCACTCCCTTAGGTGTCATAGATTATGATAACCTAACATATGGAGACATATCCAGCACAATAAGAAGTGAAGGAATGAAAATGTGTAGAGATATGAAAATCCAAAGCCAAGCCAGCAAGAGCAAAGCTAAGTACGAAGTAGGAAACTTTAGTTCGCAATATGGCTTACCCTCCATAGCCCCTTCCAAGAGAAAATCTAGAGAAAATGATCATCCGGAAAATTCTCCAGGAAGAAAGCAACCTCCAACAAAGAGATTAAATCTTGCATTCATCATAAACATATTTGCTTCAAAACATTTCCTGTTTTCAATAAAGGATATCATTCAAACAACCATTTAATGAAACACTATTGGCAAGACAAGGAGCATATTGTTGTGAAATTTTAAAATACTCGCAAGTGTACGAACCGTACCGAAGTATAGTTGGACAAGAACGAGGTCGAATCCACAGGGACATGTATGAACGTAGGAAAATTAATTAAACCTTAACCAAATTAATCCTAATCTAGTTTAATAAAAATTGGTTGTTTGCAATCAAATAAACTAAGCAAATAATAAAATTAAACAAATAGTTAAACTAAGCAAAATATATAAAGCAATAAAAAGATGTAAACAATCAAGAGAAAGGAATTAAGGTTTTGGAATCCACCTTGTAAGTCATATCAGCATATATTTATGATCATTAATTTTTCCCAACTCACTATATGATAATCTAGAAATCAATCTTGCTATCATGGAAAATATCATCATTTAAACCCTTATTTTAAAAATCGAAAGCATGTTCTTCTTCACTTCTTAAGTATAAAATCAAATCATCAATTGTATCCGTAGCCAAACAAATCACAAGATATATCCAATTCTAAAAATCAAATCATAAATTGTATCCATTGACAGACAAATCACAAGCGATATCCAATTTTATAATCAAGAATTAATAAACAAAGCATTCAATTAATTAAGACAAATCCTAAATCATGAGAAAAACATGATTGAACTCATATCTAGAATCTCATCTTAGTCAATTGATATGAAGCAAGAACAATTTAAATCATTAAAGAACAACTATTGTGGGAAAAATCAAATCACATAAATATTATTGATAATCCTTAACAAGGTTTCATCCTCAACCCTAATTATAAATTTAGCTACTCATAGTAATTGAAAGAAAACACAAAAATAAAATACTAAACATTAAACTAGACAAATAAAATAAAACTAACTGTCATGGAAGAAACCAAAGAAGTAGCCGCACTCTCTATACATTCAGCCCTCAGCCCTAGCACTAGCCTCCACCTCCCTGAATTTTGCCCTAAAAAGCCCTTAAATAGTTCAAGGAATCCTATTACAAGTCGAATTCTCGTTTGGAGAAAATCCCAAATTTTTAGGCTTCACTTAACCGACTATTTTGGCCCATTTAACGTCAGAATTTGGACTTTTGGTAAACTACAAAGTTGTAGCCCTTTAAGTTATCGTTCCAGCCCAACTTGAATCATCTCGATTGGACATCTGAGCCGAAAGTTATGCCAAAAATACTAACTGATGTGCAGTCTGGAATCCTAATCCGAATTAGATTTGGATTTGGTGCAAATTTCCTTTGATTCCTTACTCCAATTGGACTTAAATTTAATTGGGATAGTCTTTTCTTGAATTCATGCCTGGCTGGATGTAAGTTGGCTTGATTCAATTGGCCTAGCCCCACTTTGCATGTAAAGCCCTTGTTACCTACAACACAAAGATATTATATAATCAGTCACAAAATAACATAAAAGTAAGGCTAAATATGTAGATATGTGAGTACTTTATTGTATATATTTCATGCACATCACATATGTCTAATAACACTACCACAGTAAGTGGAAAATGATTTCTTCAGTAGAGAAGAGGAACAAGGAAAAAGCACCTGCACAGGGCTATTCTCAGGGGTGTCAATGTTTGACCTAACTCGCGAACACGACACGAACCCGACACGGGTTTTTTCGGGTTAGGGTTGGGCCTTAATGGGTTTGGGTCATAAATGGGTCGACCCGAAAGCAACACGATAATAAACGTGTCATAAGCGGGTCAACCCATGTAACCCGTAATAGACACGTTTGACACGCCAATTTATTTGTATCAACCCGAAATGACCTACTTAACACAACCCGTTTAACTCGTATAACAAATAAATATTTATTTTATTTTAGATTTGTCAAATACCTTTTATATCCAACATATATTTTAAATTTAAAAAGAAAAGTGAGTAATTACAAAAATTTACAAGGGATGTAATTGGAAATTGAAACTTTCAGACCCTAGAACTACTAATACTTTTTTTCTTTTTTCTTTTTGGCATAGAACTTGCACAAATAAAATTGGATGAGCTTGTGAAAGATGTATGAATTTGGACATCAACAAAGAATCTATGGATGATAATCATGGTCATAGTCAGGATTAGTCTACTATTTGCTCAAATTCTTTCAATATTAATACTTAGCATTTGGCGAGTTCCAAGGTTATTATATTTTTGTTGAATTATGTTATTTTATTTTTGTTAAACTTTGTTATTTTTGAATTTGGGTTGAAGTGTATGCACTTCTTTTGGAGTGTAAAGAACTTATTTCTAAATGAATGTTATATTTTTGTTGAACTATATTATTTTGAATGTGGGTTAAAGACTTGAAGTGTATGCATTGCTTTTTGGGATGTAAAAAAAAATTATTTCTAGATGGATGTTATATTTAATATTATGCAGGTTGAAATGGGTTGTATTACATTCGTGTCAACTTAACACGACTCATTTATTAAGCGTGTCAAATGGGTTGGGTTAGGTCAACCCGCCTTACTAATAGGTCGGGTTAGGGTTGAGTCATTTAGTCGAATACCCCTATCTCAACACGACACAAACCTGACACGCTAACCCGAATTGACACCCCTAGCTATTCTCAAGACGAAAGACCTCCAGCAGGACAGTCTTTTGTAATGCATAAAGGTGCATCCTCTAGGAGTAATCCAAGAGGATCAATATCCCTTCAGGAGTTTGTCCCTGCAGAGGTAACATATTCTAGTGGTGACATGGTTGCTGTTTTACAGGAAGTTTTATCCAGGACCTTATAGTTCAATGATGGAGCATATGAAAACTTACCAAACTCCATTAAATTTATTCTTGACAACCTCCAAGCAACCTTTACCATAAAAACACCACACACTCTTCCAGAAAACCCTCAAAGCATTAGAACTTCATCTTGTTAACCTTGAAGCAAAAAATGAAGCTCTCACAAGTCAACTCTTTGGCAAAGAGGATATCTATTCAATGGATAAAAGGACTATTATGATCACTGATTATGCTAGACTAAGTCTTAAGACCTAGGCCAAGCTAAGAAGTGCTATAGCCAACTTGCCTACTGAAATACAAACTAGTATTTTAGGAAGCAAGGCAATGTTTGACTCTTTTGACCAACGGTTCGAACATTTCAAAATATTGGTCACCACTACAGCCCCTGATCCAGCTAACTTAAATGATACAAATGACATCTTTGTTCAGGCTAGATGGGAAGAATACTTAGGGAGCAGTCTCAGAGTAAATGAAAAGGAGCATCCGTTTCCCAGACTTCTAATTAATTATGAAGATGGATCGGATGACATAAACAGGGATCCTAGTTGGCTCTCCCAAATGCTTGAATAAGGCTTTATCAGATTAATTAAGCTTACAAGCCATAACCAGATCAGCTAGCTTCCCTAGATCATTCAACAGACTGTTGCATTAATTAAAAGTCCTTTTGTTTCCATAAGGTGCTGGAGCACAACCCCACAGTGGGAAATAAACAACTGGATGACAGTCCAACCTTCCAAACATCTAGTACTCATTAATGGGTACTCTCACCAAGGCCCTTGGTATGAAGGAGACTCCTATCTATCCTACAGAGATCCTTATGCTCTAGCAGATTGCTGGAGGAATTACTTTAATAATGAAATTCTTAATACAGTCCAAGACCTATGGAAAAATTATCATTTCATAGGAAACACAGGCAGAGTTTCAATATTCCCCACTAGGCCTTACCCCACTTCCATCCCTAATCTCCAAAGGATTGGTCACAGTGATCGTAGACAGTTCATAACAAGAAATCCAGATTATGAACCACTTTTATACTGTGGATTTTGTAACCAATATGCTATGTATCATGAGCATGATTGTAACTATAATCCACCATGGGACCCTAATGATGGATATCCATCCAACGCTTATGATACTGACTAAACATTCAGAGTCAAGCAGTGGGATTGCCTTAAGATTGATCAGGTCATCACTCAGCTCCATAAGGACTTCCCTCCTTCAGTTCAGAAAGCCATTGCTCAGAAATCAAGGTCTCAGTCTAGCCTAGACTCCGTCTAGGTCGTCGGAAAATCTAGCAAGAAATTAAAAGATCTTGCAATGCAATTGCTTATTTAGTCAGAAAAGCTAGAGTCAGAAGAAAAGGTTTCTCCTGCCTCTTCAGAAGCTTCAATTAATCACTGTCCAAATAACCCATTATTCCAGGACTCTTAGGATCCTTATGATGGCTATAATTTGGATAGCGATTAAGTCACTCTGGATAGCACCAGTCACTATTCATAACAGTATTTCAAGACAAGTTACTATTCATCTACAACATCGGTCCCTGTTGATGAACAGTTCCAGCACTCAGCCGTCACAAGCGGACAAAAGAAAAGACACTATTTATGAATAGTAAAAGTTACTATTCATGACCAGTACCCCGCGCTACTTTCCAGAGTTACTGTTTGCTTTCGGTTCCCTGATGGTGCAGGGAACTTACCAGGGTCTTGGAGAAGGGTTGAATTGTTCAATCCTAATGGCCCTTAGAGACACACGTCACATCAGGTTCGATGACAGTCTTCTAGGAACCATTCAGACCAATCTCAGTTGCGGAGCAGTCCATTTTGACTGTTTCCCCAACTTTACAATCAGCCTTCATGACCTGCATATCATGAAAGCTCTCACCCTAAATATTAAGACCCAGGGAACTCACCAGATAGCCTTGATATACAGAGTTTATTATAAATGCATTAGGACAAACTTAAATGTCCAAGCTCTTGACAAGAGAAAGATGGGAGAAACCACTCTCATCCAAACCACCGACCCTAGATCCAAGATTCAGGTACCCAGAACCTTGAGGTGGTCCGAGGTCACATTTCCTCCAGATTGGACTCTAGAGAATGAAAACTATCCTCTCCAGATCCAAAACCCAGCCTAGAATCCAGACTTAGACTAGTCCAACAGTTAGCTAATGGAATTGTAAGACTAAGCTTTGACTAGTCTAGGTTTAGAACACCTTTAGACTATGATGAATCTAGGTTTAGATCTCTAGTAGATCTTCACCAGCCCAACAGACAGTCCCCTATCCTTCTTCGGGATAGATTTGCATCCCAGTGTAGCTCGTTTAGACCTCTTGTGCCATTTCCAAAGTTTGGAAGAGATTTAGGTTTAGAACTCCAAGGAGTCAAGACTAGATCCCAAGTTAGCACCCCTTGCTATACAGCCAAATAAGACTCAGTTGTCAATGAGGATGACAACCATAGTCGATCCACTCCATCCCCATCCCATACTGATATGGAACAACCATTCCAACCTGAACCCCCAGCTGACCATGAGCTCATGGTTAAAAAGAAAGACTTCACCCCTGACCTAATAGCCTTAGGGAAGGAATTTGATTCTAAAAGAAATAGAGTCAAAAGAGAAGCATATAGAGCCAACCACACTAAGGAACAAAAGGTTGAGGTGTTAGAAAAATGGCAAGAATTCATGAAAGAGATATCCAGCAATGTCCCTTTCTTTGAATATTTTGAGAACCATTTTGAGTGGCACAAAAAGTCTATATATATATATATATATATATATATATATATGTTTGGAATTCATTGCAAATTTTATGTTACCTTTTCCAACTAATCTGAGATACAATTTGTAGGCCTATGAGTTTTATTTTCTAAATATTTTATTATTTTACTTTGTACATGCTTAAACTAAAAAGTTGTGATTTCAATAACTTCTTGAATAGTCAAGTTCATAGTTGCTTTCTCTAGTTTAGATTTGAGGAGAAGCAAGTTTGGGTTATCGTTGAGGTGGTGCATGTGAGAAGAATATTAGGGTTTAAGACAAGGTTTTTTTTTTTTTTTTTTTTTTTTTTTTTTTTTTTTGAGGAAACAATAGTAGACTTTATTTATACAAAATTATGTTATGCAATGGGAAAGAGAAAAAATCATTCTTTTAATTAAATAATGACCTCCCCATTCTCTTTTACAACACTAGCCAAAGCTAGAGTGGCACGATTATATCGTAAATGAAAGAAAAAAAAAATTCAAAACTATCACAAATAAGTTTAATGTCTTCAAGAATCCAAGTTACTGGAAAAGAATAGATCTTCTCTTCGAAGATTTCAAATGCCCATAAAAACCAGTAAAGCGCAAAACAACACCCTCTTGATTTACTAAGGTAACAGTGTGATGTGGAGAAATTTTCATGTCGGGAAAGGAGGCTAAAGAACAACCCCAAGGGTGGAATGAGATACTAACGGTTTACCTCTTGTCTCTTATGAGGAGATATTTCTAAAGGTGAAAAGATATTGTCAATAGCTACAGAAGAACATTTAGTTGGAGAAAAGAAAATATTTGAGACTTCAATAATGAAAGAGTTGCTGGATTTACGTATGAGGCGTTTCCAAGACCGAAGGGATTTAGAATGATTCGAAAAAACATTTGAGATATTTGAAATTATCTCCATATCTACATCGAAATTTAAATCCCCATAACAACCTTCTGCTTATCGGTATCTACATCCAAATTCAATTCTCCTTCAAATACCTTATGCTTATCCTTATCACATGGATCACTAGATGTGTTGTTATCATGGAAAATTTTCGAAATAGTTGTTTCATCTACTAGTTGTTGGATATACCTTAAAGGCTTATCTCCATCTGCCATTGTTGAAGCTGATTTTGAAACAACTATATTGGTTGAGAGATTGATCATATCATGTAAAAGCACCAAAGGATCATTGAAAGAATCCAAACTATCTTTAGAAATTATATCAGTAAGTGAAAATTTTGAATTTGATGAAAGGATATATAGGATTGCTATCCCGCCCAAAGGGAATCAACTGTTGGGGAAAAGAAATATTCAAGTTCTCCCGCCCACCTAAATAACTATCGGGTCCTTCTTGCTGGTGCGTAGCTATAATGTCACTGGTGCTCAGGCTAGAGGTGGAACTTCCAATGGATGGCAGTTTTGAGATGAGTCACCTTCTTCTTCCTCGAAGAAATGCACTTCAACATCATCTTCCTGTTAAGCACTTTAACTGTTAAGCACTCATATTAGTGTATGTATAATAAAAAAATGTAAAATTTACATATTTAAGCCCAAAGACTATCCACATTAGTTAATTTATAAATGTGTATAGTTACATTGTTGCTACAATAACCATGTATATTTGTATGGTTACTATTTATATGAAAATTTATTTTTTAATACTTTTTTATTCATATACATAAAAAGAGAGATGATTTGAGATAATAATAAAAACTTGATAAAAAAATAATATTTTAATAAAATGTAGTGTAAAATAGATAATTTAGTATAGGTGTTTTTGAAAAGTGATAGTGTAAAAAAAAGTACTTTTTTTTTTTTTGAGAAAGCAAAAAGTAAATTATTATATTAAAATAGACAAAAACTTTACATGGGAATTTTTTTTATTTTTAAGACGAAGATTTATGGGTGTGGAACTATTGCAAGATTTATGGGTGTACAGTTAATGATCGGAAAACTTGACTCGAAAAGGCCCTTGATCAGTTGATCCCAAAGTGAACATTTTAAGCCATTAAAATCAAGGCCCATTTAACATCAAAGCCCAAAACAATCAATCTGAACTAAATCGAATCGATCATCTGTGCCTCAGGCCCTAAGATTTGAGGGTTAGCTACAAAAGGAAAAAGGCAAGGACGCCAATGTGCGGTTCAATATGAAGCCCAATGCTTATCCAGGCTCCAGCTATAACACTTGCTGAACTTGGAAAGTAGGCATATCTAAGGTTTAAAAAAAAAAAAAAAAATTGCATTGGCTCTAGTATTCAAGACTCAGGAGTTCAATTTCTTAAATTAGGTTAGAGTAAAATTTTTATCTTGTATGTCAAAAAAAAAGAGTTCAATTTCTTTTAAAAGCCATTTTTCTAGCTCTTAGAAAAAGTTGAGGCAAAGAAAAGAAGTTGATAAGAAAAAAACTGAGCTTAGGAGATTGAGCAGAGGATAATTTCTGTTGTCCACGTAGTTTTGCAACCTCCAATTCAAGGACGGAGCTAAAACTTGGAATTAGAAGCGTCAAAGTATTAAAAAAATTTATAAAACTCCAAATAAGCATTTATTTAGTATTAACAAAGACACAAGATTATTATTTCCTATCACATTACAATACAATCATTTATTAAACGGGAGTTGGGCATTTTTTATTTTAAAAAAATCTTGGAAATCATCAAATATTGAATTCGAACTACCTGTCACAACAATGTCCTTTTATTTTGTTGTGAATGCTAGTTTTGATGACACTCATAGTTGGAATTTGATGGAATAACCAAATAGTTTAGTTCATAGATTAGTTTTGTTCCAATTTTTTTAAGGGCCGGGCATTTCTTTTTTGGTAAAATTGGTTGATTAGGCTAAAGTTTCTTTAGTTTTGCTATTGGTGATTTTGTTGATGAGTTATTTTTTTGGGCTTGCAAATTTTAATTTTTGGATTTTTGATCCATAAATATTTTTATGACGTTTAAGAAGGACAATGATATTGTTAAGAGGGGTAACTGGGCAAGTATAATTTTATTAAAAAAAATTGCTAAAATCAACCAATGGCTACGTCCCTACACTAATTCCACATAGGACTCATCTAGAAGCACCATTGCCGCCTTTCTTGCCTGCACTCCAGCAACAATGTTAGCCTTGTTTTGTTCAAAGAGTGTGTGAGTACTTTGCTCATAACAAAATAAAGATATAGGGTGCCTAACCTTATGTGTAAGTAGAAGCCAAAATTTGTGCAATTTCTTCTTCTTCTTCTTTTTTTTCATATACTTCTTTAACATTAGAAGTAATTTTTTTTTTTTGGTTGAAAATAAACTAAAAATGTTTATATAAACTGAAGACGAAATGTAAGACTAATTTACTATATAAAGTTATAAACACAAAAGGGACAATGCTTGCTTGGAGAGTTTACAGTTTACTGTACTTACTCATCCAAAAAAGACTTTGGTTGGAGAATCCTTTTGAGCAAGTTGATCACAATTTGTTATATAATATTAAGATTACCCTACACCAGTTTAGGTTAAAATCAAGTGCCCGTAAGCTGAAAGATATATATGATATTAATATTTAATATTAAGATTACCTTGTTTGGAAGTTTAGAGAGGGAGGGGAGTAGAGGAGAGTAGAGGGGAGGAGAGTAGTGGAGAGGAGAGTAGAGGAGAATGGTTATCCTCCACCTTATTTGGATGTTTTTAAAATTAGTAAGAGGGAAGGGAGTAATTAGTCATTTCTCTTGTTTAAATGTTTTAAAAATTAGGAGGGAGAGGAAAGGAAATGATTTAAATAGACAAATTTACCCCTATTTGAAAATGGACTTGCAACATTGGTCTATGATTAATTTGTTATATTAAATAATTATTTAATCAACATTCTCATTCCATCAAATACCACTAATAAAAGTATAAAACTACTATTAACTATTATAAAATAATTTTTATTACCTCAAAAAAAATTATAATAAAAATAAAAAGAGAAAAACAACCTTCCTTCACTGCTTCACATACAAGTCAGACACACGCAGTGTGTAAGAGAAGAGAAGAAGAACTACTGCAACGTGTGAATGTGATAAGCCCACAGACATAGAAAGATATATTCCCACTTCTCTCTGTTTGCTCATTTGTTGTTTGACAAAATGATTGACAGAGTTTACCCTTTTTCCAAGCCCATCACCACCAACAACAACAACACCACCACCCCAATTCCCACAACCACCACACCGGCCACCGCCGCCACCACCAAAACCCCAATAGCAGCAGCCCCGCTACCCTTACCGCCCACAACCCCAGTACGGCAATCACCACCGCCGCCCTAGCCGCGGCTGTAGAATCAACTGCTGTTGTTGCTGCTTTTGGTCACTTCTTGTTTTGCTCGCATTAGCTTTACTCTTAGCCATAGCCAGCTCTACTCTCTACGTCCTCTACCACCCACAAAAGCCGCACTTTTCCATCACCTCTCTCCGCATTGCCAAGCTCAACCTCATCGCTGCCACGTCGGACTCTTCCCCCTCAGCCTCCCACCTAAACTCATTATTCAACCTCACGCTTACTTCCAAAAACCCCAACTCCCACATCGTGCTTTTCTACGACCCGTTCACTCTCACAGCCTTTTCCACCAGCTCCGTACAACTCGTTAATGGGTCTATCTCGGCTTTTGTGAGCAACAAGAACAACGAGATGAGCTTCAGAGCTATTCTGACTGAGTCAAAGGACACCACCAAAGAAAAAAAGTACAATATAAAAAGGGAGGTTGTTTAGCTTCAGTGTCAGTAAAATAGTGAGATTTTTTTTTTTTTTTTTTCATTCACCTTAAATTTTCTTAGGAAACAAACAAAGATTATTTATATAATTGGTTTGTAATTTTATTAATTTAGAAAGGGTAAATTGGGGAATTCATTTAGTCAATAATTTATCTACTCTACTCTCCCTCCAAATCTCTCCAATTTGGGGGAATTAACAATGAGGGATTAGAGGTAGTTGAAACCCCTCCCCCTCCTTCCTTAAAAAACTTCCAAACAAGGTAATTGAATTACTCTCCCTCTCTCTACTCTACACCCCCTCCTTTTTTAAACATCCAAACAGGTCATTAATCATGACAGCAGTTTCGCACTTAGCTAGAAAATGTCCTTTGGAATCATCATCATTTTTGGTATTCAAAACCTTGACCCTCGTAGAAGATTTGCCTTAAACGTTACTCGTATTTCTACAAAATTCATAACATGTAATTTCACATTACAAATGTAAATTAGATTTTAATCTGATGAGATAAATGGACCGAGCAAGACATAATATTGTGATAATATGATATTTAAGGACTTCTCAAATTAGAGCCCCGGTTAGGCCTATTGCTGTATGGACAAAGTTTGACAACAAACTTAGTTATAGTACTTGATGATTACGACTTCAATTAATATCATTTTACTTAAATGTGAATTTTGACTAAACTATTATTGGATTACATTTTTTTTTCTTATATTCTCCATACTTGCAAAATTTTCAAAAAATCAAATATCAATAGCTATATTATTAATCAAAATTTTAAATTTCAAATTTTTGTATTATGAAATTATGCATAAAAAATAAGTGTATGGATCGAATAGTAAATAACATCCGATTGACACAAAATTTAACATACATGTTAAGAAAATAAAAAACATGCAATCCAACAGTTAGATTAATTTTCAAAATATATAGCAATGGTATTTTTTTTACTAGGAGTGTTGGGTCCCAAATAATATTATCACAAATATTAATAATCCAAAATAGCAATCACATATAAGAACACAAATATTTACGTGGAAAACCCTTTCTCTTTGAAAGGAAAAACTACGGGACAAACTCCGAATAATTTTACTATTATCAAATCAATTACAATAATTTTTGTGTATGCCTCACGGCTAAAAAAAAAAAATCTCTCTTATTTTTCTTTGCTCTCACACACACAAATTATCTTTCTCAAAGGCGACAATCCTTTTTCTTTTCTTTTTTCACTATGCGGCACCTACCTTTTTCTTCACCATATATGCCACACAACACCTAATAACCCTTATTTATATAAAATCTGCCGCCTCACACTCCTAGGAACATATGGATTCCTAAATCAGCTTATATAAAAGACTTTTCATAGAAATAGAATTCTATTCTATCCAACAAGCTCATTACATGGGTTATTACGTGGGCTGGATTTAATTGGTGCCGTGCAGGAGTTGGAGCTATTGACTACAACCAAGTTTGTATCCCAACTTTTTCCCCACTATATAACTTTGAAACAAATAACGTAATTTATGTTAGATTTTTTCATTTTCTGGGAAATTTCAGCTATTTAAATTTTGTCGGCTCTTTAAATTATTCGAAAGTAAAAGTAGGAATTATGCTTATTGATTACTTTATAGTTTATAGTAGGCCCTTCTCTTTCTTTCTCTTCTTGTGGTCTCCTCAAGCATTTTTTTTTTTTGCATGGAATGGCCTTAACATGTGACTATGTACTGTTTACTTGTATTCTGGTTCCTGGATCCATACCCCAAATTCAATAAACTATTTGATACCACTGTCCCAGCAAGTGGTGTGGTGACCCTCCAGACTTTGTCTTTGTTTTCACTTTTCAAAGAAATCCACATGATTTTTGGTCTAATCACTTATGGAAGTCAAGTACAGTTCATATTCGGACAACTTGCTCTTCGATCATTATTCTGAAAACACCATAAATCATTATGCCATCTTTATCTTATTATATGATAATGTCTTTGTTATATAATAATTTAGAAAGATAATTATGATTGGAGGTGAAATAATTTTGTGACAATGGCAGCATTGGTAGAATGATATTGCATATTGATTGACTGGTCGTTGGAAAATAACTATCATGATCCCAGTTTTCTAAGTAAATTTGAGATATAGACCATTCATTCATATTACTTTTATTACTTCTCATTTGTTTGGCTAATAAAAATATTAAAGCCTAGTGGGTTTCAGTTAGTTCAACTGGTAAAATCTTTGATAATTGAATAAAAGATCTGGGGTTCAATTCTCGTCTATACCAAAAACTGATTGATGTCTTAGTCTGATGATAAAAAGTTATCATTAAAAGCGGATGCCATAGGTTGAAACTTTCTAAAAAATATATTAAAGCCATTGTTCTTGCCCAAATGCCAAACCCATTAATGATCCATTGACTTAACTTAAGATCTGCACTCTGCAGAATTAGATCCTCTCTTCTCATCACTAATAAAGATCTTAGTGGGCATCACAAACATTTATTATATGTGAACCCTACAAAGATAATGTCATGATATTGATATATATACAGCAAGGCATCTGAGGTGAATGAAGATATCTTAAGCAAGCCAAGGTTATTCAACTTGTGCATTTGGATTATTATTTTTTTTATTAGTTAAAGTTGACAAAAATATAGTTATACCTAAGAAAAAAAATCTTAAAATAAGGTAAACTTTAAAAGGAAAAAACTGATCCAAACTAATTGTCCTTGTTTTGTTTATCCTGTCCTTTATTTTGAAGCAAAGAGCTTTTTATTTTTATTTTATGAGAAGATGAAGCAAAGAACTTAATAAAAGGAGATGGACAATATTAAAATGGCTTCAAAAGTGAAATCAGGTAAAATAAAATAACAAATTTCACATACACAAGCTACAAAAAGAATATGCAAATTAAATAGGGAAATTGGCTTTCAACATATACTCTCCCCCCATTAAAAAAAAAAACACAAACACAAACAAATCCAAAAAAAAGAAAAAGAAAAAAGAAGAGAAAATCAACGATCCAATTACAAACCCATAAAAAAAAAAGAGAAAAAAAAGAAAAGAAAAAAAAGAAAAGAAAGAAAGAGCAGTTGAGCACTTTCACTTGCATGTCAAATTCTCGATAGCTTGTGACTTGGTATTAACAGCCATGCTGCAACTCAATTCTGCAGACTTTTTCTTCTTGAAAATCATTAACAAATGTACCTTTCCACTCAATTTGGCATAGCTTGTTAATGGTAATTTTCCAGAATTGAGGTCACTAGCCAATAGAGATTTGGTGGAAACTTTGGCTGATGTTGCTGTCACCGTGACATTAAACCTCTTGGTCGATCGAAACTTTGCTCGTGACTTAATTATAGTAAACTCCCCAACCTTAGTACCATTGTAAGATATTGTAGCAGTGCTGTTGTCGAATTTGAACTCACCAAAATTGGTGTTTTTGACACTGATTTCAGCATTTAGTTTCACACTAAATGAGGAATTGGTGTACGTATGGCTCTCCACAGAGACTGAATCAATTCGTACCTTCAGATTTCTGATGCGCATAACAAGTAGCACAAAGAGAACTATGATTATGGTTTGTGCTATGACCCCAGCAATTATGTATGCCAAGCACTTCTTCCTTTTACTGCGTGAATCTTTGTTGGGGTTCGTCATTTTTTGAGTGCTTTTACTAAGGTTGTATGAGAGACTTTGTCTGGGTTTGGATTGAAGCTAAAGAATTGAGAGGCTCAAGTAGGAAAGAATGGTGTGCAATTGGATGCAATAAGGTCTACTTTTATAGTGTGATGGTGATGATATAATTTTTATAAATGTGGCCCTACCTACACTAGTACATAACTTTTTCAGAACTTTTTCAGCCCAAATTTCTAAACCTGTTATTGAAGATATTTAGCCGTTGTGATTTGATATAAGATAAATTATTTGACACAATGATTATAGAAACTTCTTTATTTAAAAATTAAAATTCAAGGCGAATTAAAAAAATGGTTGAGTTATTAGTGTTAGCTAGCCCGGGTGTCCCACTTTTTTTTTCTTTCGAAAGTCGTGCTCCATGTTTTACTGAAGTAATATATACCCAATTAACACACTTATTGATTTTTATTTTTTATTTTTTTATTATAGAGAAATTTAACATTAGTATCCATTCTTGATGATGACTCTTTATTATTAGATCAAAATATTAGTTAGTTTTTAGTGTAGACGGAGATTAAATCTCAAATTTCTTATTCAATCATCAGAGAATTTATGAATTGAACTATATATGCAACAATTGAACTTGTAAATTGAACCTATACGTGATGCAATTATGAAACTTGGGTCAGTCCCATTTTGACAAATTGACTTGTAAAGTCAAATAAAGTGGGTTCAGTTTCCATGGTGTAAAATGACTTGGGAGTGTGGTGGACGTTGCTTGATTATACATACATCTTCTAGAGAGATGCGGTTTGAAATTTTCTCAAAGACCGACTGAGAATGTTTCACGCTGAAGGCATGTGCTAGAGAAAAACAAATACTCTGATGAAAGTGAGTTGCACAAGTTAGAAATATTCGTGTGGCTGTCAAAGAGGGTGACAAGCTTTCCGTGAAGTAGTACTGGAATCAAGAAATCCCAACTTGCATCACTTGGATTTTCCAGGACTACAGGAGAGTTACTGTTATTTGGCTTTTCCATAGTCAAAATTTCAACAACTATAAGCAGCATTATTGCACCTTTATTATACTTGAGTTTTAAGTTTTTCCAAGCTTTTGAACTTCATTTTCACTTTCTGACTTTGCTTATTGAGACCTAAGAAAGTAGAAACCCAATTGACACTCAATTCATGATATTCATCCATCACTGATCTTGAGTCTTTTTTTGGTGAAAAAAAAAAAACCTATTTTGAGTTGATGATTCTGCCATCTGGTCATCATCAGATGTTAAAAAAAGTTGTACAATATTTTGATAAAAGGGGTATCTATTAGATTGTACTCTAGTTGTAAAAAGGGATGGTTTGGGTACAAAGCCCTCAAAATGCATAGACAAATAGACTCTTTGAATGCGATACTTTAAATATAATAAATTTTGTACGTATTTTATCAAAATATTATTCAATATTATGGGAGTCCCTCATCTTAATTCTTACATGAATCTCATCAAAAATAAATTTGATTAACGACATCTGCTATTATTATGTGAAGGGACATAGAATTGTTCAAAATAACTTTTAGAGTTAGTGGGGGTTACTTTGAAATCCCATTGGGGCTAATTTTGTGTAACTTATTTTCATTAAGTCATTTTGTTTAAAAATTAAATTAGAAAAAAATATTTTTTTAGAAGAAATTTTATTTTAGACAAAAAATAAAATACCTTGAAAAATCATTAGAGTTTTCCATAACTCAAATGGTTGAAGAAGTTGCAAACCACAAAAGAGTCAATGGTGCATGCATGAAGTCATGTTTATTTACTATTTCACCACAAATTTAGAACTAGATATAATATAAAATAATTATCTAGATTCTAATAAATATAAAAATATATTACGTAAATATCTTTAAAAAAGAAAAAAAAAAGAATATTTGAGGTGGTTTAAATAGTACTTTAGTTCGTGTTTCAATTTTTTTTTTAATTAACAAAAAGTAAACAATGTAAAAGCGCATTACTATAGAAGTATTTTCAGAAATTACTTTAAGAGAATTATTCCTCAAAAAAAAAAAAAAAAAAAATTATAAGAACATCAAAATGACATTTCTTTCAACTGTTTTTTATATTCACTTTAAAAATATATAAAAACTTTATTTAATATTATTTTTACTCTCTAAAAACAATTTTTACCATCTGCTTTTTAGAAAACACAATCAACCGAACTCAAAATTGTCGCTAATTATATGAAATGTGCTATAATACAAGTTATTTTTAATTTTCCCACAACAAAGCAAGAGATTCAAAACGTGCGAAGGTACTTAATCTTTTTCTTTTTTTTTTTTTAATTTTTTTATATTTTAAATTGTTATTGATATCTTTCTCGTCCATACATTGAATGTGAAAGTGATTGATTTATCTTGAAAGAGAAGGAAAACTGTGCTTAGAAAAATTATTATTCTTAGGCTACATTTGTCAATTGCGAAACACCAAGGGCCCAAGAGTCACTCAACTTTGACTTAGGTATTATAAGCTTCTATATGGCTCATTAGTCATTTTCATGCTCCTATATACGACCTTGTCTCCCTTCTTCACAGTTGGGGTTCATTCAAGTTGATGCAAAGTTGCAACTTACAAATTGATCTGGTCTTTTTTTATCCCCTGACAATTTGAAAAGAGTGTGCTTTATTGGACCAGAAATTTTGATCCAATCCACAAATTTGTGCAGCATAAAGCAGCTTTTGTGTGGGGTTTAAAATGTGTGTTTTTCTTGATTGATAGAAAGTGTATTATAAAAAGAAAGAAAAATATTTGAAGTGTGATGTTAGAATTTAGATTGTTAACTAAATTCCTATGTCAAAATAAAGTGTAATAAGGGTTGCCAAGAAATAGATTGACCCTTGCATATGCCATCCTTCAGTCACTATTTCTTTACCAATGTCCTCCAACCAACGATGAAGCCATTCTCATAGCACTTGCCCTTTGACTCCAATGAAGCCATCCTCTAGCCATAATAGTCATTCTCTACAAATGCAATCTGATCCAACTTGGTCATATTTTCTTTAATGGTCTTCACATTCCAAACTCCAAGCCTCTTCAACTTGACCTTGAGTTCGAGAGGATGCATACAATAAGCTATACCCTAAATATATAGACCATATAATATATTATGGATTATCGTGCTTTTGTTATACCTCACGCTACTCTAATTTTAGGATTATCCTATTAGGCTTAATATTTCTCTAATATATACCCTATATGGAGTCTATTGTAATACACAATTTAATAAAATAAAAATATTATGATTTTCAATGTAGACATAAACCATTAAATAAAAGTAAAACCACATTAATTTATTTACCTTTTCGCTACTTATTTATTTCTCTTCTCTATCTCTCCATCGTGACCAACATAGAAATGTGCAACAATTCATATGACCCAACTAAGCCTAGCTAGTTTGATTTGGTTTGGTTGGACCTCTATATTCAACAAATTATTATTATTATTATTTTTGGAGTTCATATAATCCATGAACTAAATTAATAGGAAAATATTGATATGCCATTTCTTAAACCTCTTTTATCAATATTGGAGAGATTTAATGACAAACCTTTTATATGATGATGATGACAAAACACTTCACACATACTTAACCTATCTTACTATTACAAATTAAAAAAAAAAAAAAAATTTAATGATTTTGTTTTTGTTCTATGTGATTAATTAAGTCCACTTGTGGTCCTATAGCCCCTATTTCTTTACGCCCAAGCAATGTCCACATATCCAAATGCACCCCCATGTGTTTTCCGGCATCACTTAAATCTGCTACATGACGAGGTTTTACTTTAACTTGTGATCAAGATAAAATTATAATTATTTTTACTAGGAAGATTAAACTTTTGACTTGTAATCATGCCAATGTTCCCTAGACAATGTCCAACTTTTGGGTCAGAGTGCTAAAGAATTTAGGGTTTTAAGGTTAACATTCATTCTAGTACATGATAGCTGTGGACATTGGACTCATTACATTAATTTATTAACAACTTGATTATTATCTTCTATAAACTAATATAAAATATTGATCAAAAGATTATAAAGAAACTAGCAATGAGACTAGAGAAATGTCCTTTGCTCAACTAATAAAGGTTTTGTTGGAGCATATTTACACATTGAAACATACATGATTGATGCCTACTCCATTTGTCCCAACTCCCCAGTCTATTGCCTAGCTAGGTAAGGCCAATGGTTATTTAGATTGGATAAGGTATCCATGGCACAAATGGGATATAAGATCAATATGTGATTATTTTAGGATATGTATTATATTTGTGTTGCATTCAATTAATGAACACGAGTTCTAAATAAAAGCTAGACCTTATGTACTTGTACAATTGCACCCCAAAAAGAGCACATGTAGATTTAATTGGTCAAGTTGGCACTTCCCCAACCCCAAGCCATAAGTGCTTGGGGGGAGCAAGGAGAAGTTGATTTAAGCTATCAAAGTTGTAGTGTATGTGTGTGTGTGTAATGTGTATTTATTTTTTGGCAAAAGAATTATGTAAGTATTTGTAATCACTTAAAAAACAAAACAAAACAAAAAATCAAAAAAAGAAAACAAAAACTAATGTTGCCTTTTTTCCCCTTCAACATGTCGGTCTTGTATATTAAATTGAAATTTAAATAAACTATTTCACCTTCATTTTTTTTTTTTTGGATAGGAACTATTTCGCTTTTTGAGTTGATGGATTTAGTGATAAGTTAAAATATTACATATATCATTCAATAAAAAATTCGTTGAAAACCCAAAGTGTAATTGCATCAATAATCTACATAAGGGACTTCCTTGAGACTTATTGACCTAAGTCCCTCCCTCTTTACGAACTGAATTATGGATCCTCTTTTGATGCCTACTCCATTTTTCCCAAGTCCCCTGTCTATTGCCTAGCTAGGTAAAACCAATGGTTATTTAGATTGGATAAGGCATCCATCGCATAGATGGGATACAAGATCAATATGTGATTATTTTAGGATACGTATTATATTTGTGTTGCATTCAATTAATGAACATGAGTTCTAAATAAAAGCTAGACCTTATGTACTTGTACAATTGCACCCCAAAAAGAGCACATGTAGATTTAATTGGTCAAGTTGGTACTTCCCCAACCCCAAGCCATAAGTGCTTGGGGGGAGCAAGGAGAAGTTGATTTAAGCTGTCAAAGTTGTAGTGTATGTGTGTGTGTGTGTATAATGTTAGTATTTATTTTTTGGCAAAAGAATTATGTAAGTATTTGTAATCACTTAAAAAACAAAACAAAACAAAAAATCAAAAAAAGAAAACAAAAACTAATGTTGCCTTTTTTCTCCTTCAGCATGTCGGTCTCGTATATTAAATTGAAATTTAAATAAACTATTTCACCTTTTTTTTTTTTGGATAGGAACTATTTCACTTTTTGAGTTGATGGATTTAGTGATAAGTTAAAATATTACATATATCATTCAATAAAAAATTCGTTGAAAACCCAAAGAGTGTAATTGCATCAGTAATCTACATAAGGGACTTCCCTGAAACCTGTTGACCTAAGTCCCTCCCTCTTTATGAACTGAATTATGGATCCTCTTTTGATGCCTACTCCATTTGTCCCAACTCCCCCGTCTATTGCCTAGCTAGGTAAGACCAATGGTTATTTAGATTGGATAAGGCATCCATGGCACAAATGGGATATAAGATCAATATGTGATTATTTTAGGATATGTATTATATTTGTGTTGCTTTCAATTAATGAACATGAGTTCTAAATAAAAGCTAGACCTTATGTATTTGTACAATTGCACCCCAGAAAGAGCACATGTAGATTTAATTGGTCAAGTTGGTACTTCCCCAACCCCAAGCCATAAGTGCTTGGGGGCAGCAAGGAGAATTTGATTTAAGCTGTCAAAGTTGTAGTGTATGTGTGTGTGTGTGTGTGTGTGTGTAATGTAAGTATTTATTTTTTGGCAAAAGAATTATGTAAGTATTTGTAATCACTTAAAAAAGAAAACAAAAATTCAAAAAAAGAAAACAAAAACTAATGTTGCCTTTTTTCCCCTTCAGCATGTCGGTTTCGTATATTAAATTGAAATTTAAATAAACTATTTCACCTTTTTTTTTTGGATAGGAACTATTTCACTTTTTGAGTTGATGGATTTAGTGATAAGTTAAAATATTACATATATCATTCAATAAAATATTCATTGAAAACCCAAAAAGTATAATTGCATCAGTAATCTACATAAGGGACTTCCCTGAGACCTGTTGACCTAAGTCCCTCCCTCTTTACGAACTCAATTATGGATCCTCTTTTGATGCCTACTCCATTTGTCCCAAGTCCCCCGTCTATTGCCTAGCTAGGTAAAACCAATGGTTATTTAGATTGGATAAGGCATCCATCGCATAGATGGGATACAAGATCAATATGTGATTATTTTAGGATACGTATTATATTTGTGTTGCATTCAATTAATGATCATGAGTTCTAAATAAAAGCTAGACCTTATGTACTTGTACAATTGCACCCCAAAAAGAGCATACGTAGATTTAATTGGTCAAGTTGGTACTTCCCCAACCCCAAGCCATAAGTGCTTGGGGGGAGCAAGGAGAAGTTGATTTAAGCTGTCAAAGTTGTAGTGTATGTGTGTGTGTGTGTGTGTATAATGTAAATATTTATTTTTTTGGCAAAAGAATTATGTAAGTATTTGTAATCACTTAAAAAACAAAACAAAAAATAAAAAAAAGAAAACAAAAACTAATGTTGCCTTTTTTCCCCTTCAGCATGTCGGTTTCGTATATTAAATTGAAATTTAAATAAAATATTTCACCTTTTTTTTTTTATATAGGAACTATTTCACTTTTTGAGTTGATGGATTTAGTGATAAGTTAAAATATTACATATATCATTCAATAAAATATTCATTGAAAACCCAAAGAGTATAATTGCATCAGTAATCTACATAAGGGACTTCCCTGAGACCTGTTGACCTAAGTCCCTCCCTCTTTACGAACTCAATTATGGATCCTCTTTTGATGCCTACTCCATTTGTCCCAAGTCCCCCGTCTATTGCCTAGCTAGGTAAAACCAATGGTTATTTAGATTGGATAAGGCATCCATAGCATAGATGGGATACAAGATCAATATGTGATTATTTTAGGATATGTATTATATTTGTGTTGCATTCAATTAATGAACATGAGTTCTACATAAAAGCTAGACCTTATGTACTTGTACAACTGCACCCCAAAAAGAGCACATGTAGATTTAATTGGTCAAGTTGGTACTTCCCCAACCCCAAGCTATAAGTGCTTGGGGGGAGTAAGGAGAAGTCAATTTAAGTTGTCAAAGTTGTAGAGTGTGTGTGTATAATGTAAGTATTTAGTTTTTGGCAAAAGAATTATATAAGTATTTGTAATCACTTAAAAAAAAAAAACAAAAAATAAAAAAAGAAAACAAAAACTAATGTTGCCTTTTATTCCCCTTCAGCATATCGGTCTCGTATATTAAATTGAAATTTAAATAAACTATTTCACCTTTTTTTTTTTTTTTTTTTGTAGGAACTATTTCAATTTTTGAGTTGATGGATTTAGTGGTAAGTTAAAATATTACATATATCATTCAATAAAAAATTCGTTGTAAACCCAAAGAATGTAATCGCATTAGTGATCTACATAAGGGACTTCCCTGAGACCCGTTAGCCCAAGTCCCTCATTCTTTACAAATTGAATTATGGATCCTCTTTTGATGGAGATGGATAATAATTTTTTATTTTTGGATAATTGGGATGGATAATACTATGAAAAGCTCATGTTCAATTTTTTTTTTTTTTTTTTTGTGGGCCATTTAATATATATATATATATATATATATGGACTGGGGTCCATTTGTTTTATCCGAGGGTCCATGCCATGACTACTACAAGACTAGAATGGCCAGTTAATTGAGCCAGACTAGTTTTCCTTAATTATTGTTGGGCTTTCCATTTTCACTCCAAATCTGCATTTAGTCAGCTGAGCCCTGTCATGAAAGGTGATGAACAAGTTACAAAATCTAGGGCTGAGGTTCAGACTGGGCCATATTACACCGATGCAAGGTTATGGGCTCATGGCCCATGGACATAGACTAGGGCCACTAGGCAAAAAGATGCAATTATTCTTTTTCTTTTTCCTTTTTCCTGTGTGTGTGTGGGGTTAGATATTAGACAAGGTGCAATGATTCTGGTGACTGATGGAGCGTAAAGTGTTGATAATAATGTTATGTTATGGTAAGCAATATCCTTTCACTCGATCTGATGAGGCATATGTGACTCAAACATGTTCAAGATTTAATTATTTTATCACCACTTAGTTATCATCTATAGCTCATGAATCATGAATCATGATCAACATTCATGCAAATTGTAAACTAGTTTGTCCACTTGTATGTGCGAAATGCATGGTGGAGTCACGGACTGCGCAGCTATTGAATGCAAAGCTCGTCGTCAAGTGTGGGCTTGGCTGATATTCTTTATGCAAATCAAGTACAAATACACATGAGAGAGAGAGAGAGAGAGTTGTGAGTTGTGACAGAACAGTGAACTCGTGAGTGAATTAGGAAGGGGGTTTAATGGCTTTTGTCCCAAGAGAACAACGAATTCCATCAATTCCAATCACTTCCTACTAGTATATTGTTTGTCATCTATCTTATATTGAATAGCATATAGAAAATATTGAGTCATTCACATGATTCTAAAAAATGCCAACTCGAAATTTTTATTTAACAAGTAATATTATAGGCAAAAAAAAATAAATAAATAGAGACCAATATTTATTTACTTTTAAATGTGTCATTTAGCTGGCCAATTTGATGCCCCCACCAAAAAAATTAAAAAAAGGAATATTTTATTTATTTTATTAATTTTTTACAGAGGAGAGCAAGTTGGGGCGTTGGATCTCAAGTTTCAACTCAACTGCAACAAGTGATTTATGGATGTATGCACTATTTCATCACTAGTTTTAATTAATGCATTATTGGTGTACCCATTGATCCTCTCTATTTTACTATCCATTGTATAGTTCACATTTTATATTTTATATTTAATAGTGTGCATGCTGATATATCATTTAAAATTTTACATAATACTGATCTACATATTTGAAATTGAAGAAGATTCTAGTCCAATCCATATAATCTATTTCATATAATAAGGTTCTAAATGAGCCTAATTGGGCAAAACCACAAACAACATCCTCTAGTCAGAAATACAATTTAATGCAGAGAAAATTGATATTCATAAAAGGAAAACAAGCGAACAAATTTATATATACATGTACGTCTTGATAACCGGAGTTTGATAAGGTACAAAATTGTGTCCCACTGCATGTCCTGGGATATGAGCTATATTCTAATTGTGGATAAAAAAGAAGAAGTTATATTCTAATTGAGTAATGGTAGAACCACAATTATTTATACAATTTTTGTTATAACTCGTTTGTAACAAGTTGTTAGTGATGGAGTTAGGCTGTGTAAATAATTGTGTTCTTAGTATTTTTTGTTCTAATTTAGAGTCCAAACAAGCACAATATCCGGGTTGAGTTTTATAACACCAAAATTGAGAGAATAATATTTATTACACATTACTTGTTACACACACCTTACATACTCAAAAATTACATTGAAAACATGACTTGAAGTCATGATTTTCAAGTACAAATTATGAATTCAAGTCATATTTTCAATACAATTTTCAAGAGTGTATAAATGTGTGTGCAACAAATTAAGCGTGTGTAACAAGTATTTTCTATGAGAATGAAAAAGCTTATTTGTCACAAATCTGGAGAAACAAGCTTCGCGATTTGATAGGACCACCTTTACAAAAAGATAAAACATACAATATTATCTCCCCTCAGTCACTTTCTTTGCTAATTTACATGCATTAGCTTATGATTTGGTACGTCTACCCATTCTATTAATCTCCAATTTAATAAAGTAATAATTAATTAGGGGCACCCCACAAACTTTTTAATTCTCTCCTTTTCTCATCTTTCATCAACATTATACTCCAACATGGAAATTATCATCAACAACATATCTTCTTCCCCCACATCTCTCTCTATTTCTCCTTTACTTCTCTCCCTCTATCTTTCTTTCCCATCAACACCTCCATGGAAAACCAATCACCAACACCACCACCATTCAAGACCTTCAAATTAACAGCCTCTTCAATCTCCTATACCAAATCAACCACCACTTCCACAACCCTTGCACCACTCTTACTCTTCACACCTTGCACCACAAACCCTCCAAATTACATCCTTAATGATGTCTCTCTCACTGCCTATCCCTCTCAAATTTTGGCCATTGTTGGTCCTAGTGGTGCAGGTAAGTCCACTCTCCTTGACATTTTAGCTGCTCGTACTTCACCCACAAATGGCACTCTTTTTCTCAACTCTTCACCTCTCAACCCTTCTTCATTTCGCAAACTCTCTGCCCATGTCCCCCAACACGATGCATGTCTTCCATTACTCACTGTTTCTGAGACCTTCGCTTTCACTGCATGTCTTTTAGTCCCTAAAACATCTGATATTGCTTCCATTGTTTCCTCTCTTCTCACTGAGCTCAAACTAACACACTTATCAAACACTAGGCTCGCTCAGGGCCTATCGGGTGGTGAACGTAGACGCGTTTCAATAGGTCTAAGCCTTCTTCATGACCCTGCAGTGTTACTTCTCGATGAACCCACTTCAGGACTTGATAGCTCCTCAGCTTTGAGCGTAATGCAAACACTTAAAACCATAGCAACTTCGCGTCACCGCACTGTGATTTTGTCTATACATCAACCAAGCTTCAAGATACTCTCTACCATTGATAGAGTCCTCTTGCTATCAAAAGGGACTGTAGTACACCATGGTACACTTTCTTCACTTCAAACATTCTTAGTCTCAAATGGCTTCACTGTCCCTCCACAGCTCAATGCATTAGAATATGCCATGGAAATACTAAACCTTCTCAATGATCTTAAGCCCATCACACCCCCATCCCTTCCTCCATCACCCACTAAATCCATAGCTGCTCCTTCTGATTATATTGAAGGGAAAAAGATAGGATACAAGAGCTCTAGGGTCCACGAGATTCTTGCCCTCTATAATAGATTTTGGAAGATCATTTTCAGAACCAGACAGCTTCTTTTAACCAACACGTTGGAAGCTCTTGTTGTCGGTCTTGTTCTTGGAACCATTTACATTAATATTGGTTTTGACAAGGAAGGTATCGAAAAGAGGTTTGGTCTCTTCGCTTTCACTCTCACTTTCCTTCTGTCTTCAACAACTGAAACACTTCCAATCTTCATCAATGAAAGGCCAATACTTTTAAGAGAAACTTCTAGTGGGGTTTATAGACTTTCTTCTTATCTCATAGCAAACACTCTTGTTTTCTTGCCTTACTTGCTCGTGATCGCAATGATATACTCATTCTCGGTATATTTCTTGGTGGGTCTTTGTGCTTCATGGCAAGCTTTCTCTTACTTTGTATTGGTGATTTGGGTGATAGTTCTAATGGCAAACTCATTCGTGCTCTTTTTGAGCTCACTTGCTCCAAACTACATTGCGGGCACTTCGCTCGTGACAATACTTTTAGCGGCTTTCTTCCTCTTCTCTGGCTACTTCATCTCCTCAGAGAGTATGCCAAAGCATTGGCTTTTCATGCATTTCCTTTCAATGTATAAGTATGCACTTGATGCCCTCCTCATCAATGAGTATTCTTGCCTTGTCTCAAGGTGTTTGATCTGGTACGAAGAGAACAAAGAGTGCATGGTGACTGGAAGCGATGTGTTGGATAAAAGAGGGCTCCATGAGAGGCAGAGATGGACAAATGTTTACATCTTGGTTGGTTTCTTTGCGTTCTATCGCGTGCTTTGTTTCCTGGTTTTGATCAGAAGGGTTTCCAGATCCAAGAAATGACACTATCATATTTACTTCTTTTTTTGCTGAATTGTTTTTTGCTTTTTATTTTTATTTTTGCTTTTGTTTTTCAAGAACTGAAGCCCCTGTAATGCATGGTTCCTCAGGCTTTAATTCATTATAGAGATAATTAAAATACAGTAATAAAAGATGTTTCCTTCATGAATTTCGTTCTATGTATCCTCTTCATGTTTTAAACACGTGGGTAGCAGCTATATTACGAGGGTTTTAATTCCTCTTTTGTTTTTTGCTTTTGTTTTTTTTTTTTTTAAATATATAGTTTTAGGAAAGTGACATCGGATAGATCTAATTCTCTTGATCAAGGCCATATGATACTGTAAAAGAGTCATGAGGCATTTCCACTTCACTAGAAGCCCAAATTCAGGTTAAAAAGGGCTCCATATCATTATGGAGCTGTCTTCTTCTATATATTTCCATAAATGATATGATAGCGAAATGACACATAATAAACTTGGTTTGGCACGCATATTTTGACAAGATAAAAGATTTTTGTGTTTGGCTTTGTGGTATATTGCAAATGCCCGAACTTTTTATTTTATTTTTATTTTTATTTTTTAAAGGGTCCGGTTAATGTGTGCCCTTAGGGCACACATAAGCTATCCATTTTTGAAAATATTTTCTCGAGAATTAAAAAAACTGTCAATACTTTTTCAATTCTCGAGAAAAAATTTTCTAAAAATGAAAATTATTATGTCCCCTTAGAACATACATTAGCAAAATCTTTTTTAAAATATCAATAGTTGGGTGAGAGAATTTGAACCCTCTCTAAATGTCTACATTAGAAATATCATATGGTACTAATTGAGCTATAAGATTTTTGGTGCCTAACATCTTTTTATTCCCTCAAAAAAAAAAATTCTTTAAAGAATTTTTCCACAATTAATTAGTTTTAATTGATTGTTTCGAAATGTTAAAACTCAAACTAGTAATAATGTTATTTCATTCATGTTATCAATCAAGTAGTGCCTTAGACCGAAAATCTTTAAGTAACATTTGGGATCCATGCAGAGGTTAGCTCACCTACAAAGTTTTGACTGGCTAGGGTGTTCTCTAAACAATTGCACATATATAGTGCTCCCCCTTAATTTGTTTGTTCGGAAAATAAAAATTATCAGTGTTTATTAACAATGAGGAGTCACGGGTCTTTGGCTCTTGATGTATAGAGCGAGCGAAGAATCCAATGTGTGTCGGCCTTATTGAAAAGTGGTTTTGTCCCTTAGCGCCGCGAAATATGTTAGGTTTGTTTTCTTGCTGATGTTCAATGAGTGCCATATTCACGGGTTCCTCTTCTTGTTGTCACCCGTGACCTCACTGTTGGGTCCCTACATCGTGCACGAAATATCAATGGCTTATCCAAATCCAATAAGTTACATTGTACTCCATTTGAGAACTGTTAAACCTTCTTAGATTAGAACTTGTCAGCTTCTGAGTTGTATGAAACACAGTTAGAAAACTGTCCTCAACATTAAGGGGGAAAAAAAAGGTCCCAAATTCATGTGGGTGATGTAATTATTTGTGAAAAGCTAAGACACATACATGTTCATGAGGTGGAGTCTATAGGTATGGGCAAGCGCAGAGGCGCAGAGGCACGTTGTCCTTTTTTTGGGGGGGGGGGGGGGGGGGGCTTATTTCAAATTTTTTTTAAACCTCTATAATAGTAGGAAGAAATAGGTTTCACACTTTCTCATTTAAGAGTTGGCCCTCTATGAGAAAAACTTACCTAGTCATAAAAATTCCCCACCCCAAATTCCTACTTTTCATCTTTTTGACTTTTCCTTTCCTTCTCTAAGACATGTCAGCCATATTCCACATTTTTTTTTTCTTGAGTGAGGCCATATGGCCCATATCCCATAGCTATTTAAGGACCTATGTTGTACTGGTGTGGGAATTATCATTAGAGAGTAGAGAGATTGTGAGGGTACAGTATTAGATTATTAGTTGCAATGAAATTGATTTTGAATTTAGTTGAGATGAATCAAATTGATTTTGAATTGATTTTTGACTATAGTAGTCTAATTTGGTTGAATTTAATTGCTATTTATTTTATGGTTGCTTATAGTGACTTTGTTATATTTAATTTCTATGAATATTATTTCTTGTAAATGTAGTATAATTTTGGTTAGATTTAATTTTTTTTCTAAAACTAATGCAGGAAGACATGTATATATGTATATATGTCATACTTTGTATTTTTCTTGAATTGCAAATCAATATGATAATATTATTTTGGCCCCTCAACCAAAAATTTCTAACAATGCCCTTGGTATGGGACATTTACACCTGAAATATATACTTCTACTTCTTAGCTAGAAATTATTTAAGCATAAGAGAGATTGGTAGATTAGTAACCTAGCTAGTAGATACTTCAGATGAAAGTATGTTGAAGCTTGTTAGGGATTAGAGGATACTACTTCCAAATTAAAATATTTTTCAGGTTGTGTATACTTACACCCACGTTCAGCTCATACACTCATCACTTAGTTGTACAATTTTACCTAACAGTTATTGACTTTATTCAAACAAAGTTTGGGTTTGTGCAATAATTAAACCCAATAGGATACTGACAGATATCCAAGACTGCACGGACCCAATTCATGCCCTATGTATTATAGTACAAGTAATCCTTGCCCTATCTATTATAATACAAGTAATTATTCAGTATTTTAGAAGTAATACTTTTTATTTTCACATAATAATAGGTTTTACTAATTAATTAATTAATTTTTGTGTGGAATGTATCATTTATATCGGATGAGAGAGTATTACTTTTGATGTAAGGAATAATTATCAAATATAATGCTCCTCACCTATAAAAGTTTTTTAATTATTCTATGTTGGACGAGGTATCTCATCCACCTCCACTCCTTCTCATGAAGAGAATAGAAGAGTATAAAAGATGTTTATTTGATTTAATTTAAATGTTCTCTGAAAAAGTATTTCTACTCAAAATTGAATGTGAATATTAAAATAGACTTGTGAAAGAGATCTCTCAAACATAAATTAGGTGGAAAAAAACTTGAGAAAACAATCACACACGATAAAAGAACATCAAGAATTTGCATGATTCAATGATAGCTTACATCCACAATATCAAAAATAGATTACAAAATGTTTATATATATTCAAAATGCCTTCACAAATAACAAAAGCTCTCTAAAAGCTTTTAAGAAAAAAACAAAAACAAAGGAAAAAAAAAAAAAAACAATGGTATCTCTCATTCTCTAGTCTTTTACAAGTTGGCCTAATACTCTCCTATACAGGGTAGTAGATACTAGATATTTATGGATATAAGGAATCAAATATAGTAGTTTTGATACGTGCTGGAAACTGATTTTGCAGGAACTGTTGCCGCTGTTTTGATGCGTGTAGGAAACTTACATAGTTGAGGCCCTCGTATTTTCATTGCCATTTTCAATGATGCGATGGATCTCGATATTCTGCTTCTTAATCGTCCTTGGTCTTTTGATAAATGTCTAATCTTGCTACAACAGTGACGTGTGTGTTGAGGGAGTAAGTTTATGAGTACACTGTACACCAGATAGTTTGGTTAGTCATTGAGTTTTAGTAGCGAAGTGGTTCCTAGAATTGTGCTTGCTGCTTATCCTTTTGTATAAATTGGCAGCAGTAATCAAATAAAAGCATCAGATAGAATACTACTAAGTTGACTGTGATTTTCTGTTAAACAAGCAGCTCAATCAAAGCAGCCAGCATCGGTTATGCAACAGCACAATCAAACCACCAACTATAAGCATTTATCACCTTCATTCTAGCCAAAAGAAATGAACTACAGATCATTGCAGTAGCTCAAGTCCAGCCCAAAATCAAGGACAAAATTATGCATTGACAAAATAACAGATTTACCTTCCCAAGATTAACTTGTAGTCGACTCTTGTATTCAAAAACCTCCCTATTGTAAACTTGCTTGTACAAATATAAATGAATATCAAACCAATCACCCCTAGCGTGGAGAATTCATTCCAAATCTCTGTTCTCTGATTGTCTTTATCTGCCATTTCTCCTTTTGCTTTAGTCTTTAGATATGATCACAAGGAGGCACAGAATTGGGTAAAGAGTAAAGACTAAAGGGGATAAGATATATAGGCTAAAAGGTATAATTGTGCTTTTCTTCCTTCTTCTTGTTTTTTTGTTTTTTGTTTTAATTTTTTTTTTAATATTAGTCACCATCCCATGCGTTGCACTAGATAGTTAAATAAAAATTATATATATTTTTTACTTGGAGGTATAATCAAACTCATGCAATTCATTTAAAAGTAATAACGTTAAAATAAATGAGTAATTACCTTAGAGATTACATTTGTATACTTATAGCCTTCATGTTTAGAAAGACCCCCCTCAAAAAAAAAAAAAAAAAGTTTAGAAAGACTTTCACTTAAATTTAGTCAAACTAAAATGCTAAGTTAATGTGACTTAATAGGAATGTAACAATAATAAATGCTATGCTTAAGGTTTTATATATCATGAATTTGAGATCTATATTTTTTTTAATAAATTTGGATTTAAAATAGATACTTTTAACAACCTAAACCTGTCTTTTCTCATTATATAAGTGTACAAAATTGGACTGAATGGACCGAAGTGGAAAAAATTGGACCCATTGATCGAAGTGGATTGAATAGAACTGAAAGACTGAAGTGGAAAAATAGGACCGAATGAGATCAAATTGGATCAAATCAGACCAAATGGACCGAAAAAGACTAAAGTGGACCAAGTTGAACTAAAGTGGACCAAGTAAGACCAAAGTGGACCGAATAGGACCAAAATGGATCTCACTAGATTGAATAGGACTGAATGGACTGAATAAGACCAAAGTGGACAGAATGGACTGAATACTAAGTGGACCGAATAGGATTGAATGGACCAAATAAGAACAAAGTGGACTGTATTATCAAAAAAAAAAAAAAAATGAACAAAGTGGACAAAATTGACTAAATAGGGCCTAAATGGATCAAATGGACCGAATAAGATCGAAGTGGACAGAATTGACCGAATAGGAGCGAATGGACTGAATAAAATCAAATTGGACCGAATAAGACAGAAGTGGACCGAATGGACTGAATATGACCAAAGTGAACCGAACAGGACCAAAAAGACCTGACTAGACCGAATAGGACTGAATAGACCGAATAAGACCAAAGTGGATTGAATAGACTAAATAGGGCCTTCTTTTTCTTTTTCTTTTTTGGTGAAAGGAATAGGGCCCAAGTGGACTGAATATGATCGAATGGATCGAATAAGACCAAAGTGGACAAAATGGACCTAAAAGGACCAAACACAGTAGACTAAATAGGACAAAGGTGGACATAATAGGCCGAATAAGATCAAATAGAACCGAAGTTATTTTTGCTTGGTTTTTTATGATATATTTACCGTGATTGAGTTAATAATTCTATTTTATGTTTTTAACAAAATAAACCATCAGCACTATTCATTGCATTCAAACTTCTTCAGGACCGTATTCATGCCAATTAGATTTCCAAACAAATTGTATGTCTAATCTATGACTACGCATTCCTATTTAAAAAAATTAAAAAAAAAAAAAAAAAAAAAATCTATGACTAGTCTATGCATGCCTGCATGTGAAGGAAAAATTCGGTAGAGTTTACACACTATAAATAAAGAGTTCGCCCATTGGGCCTTTCGGCTGATGGCTAAAAAGACTTTTCTATAGCCCAGTGCAGTAGAGCCTGTTGCCTTATTTCAAAACTCCAAATAAATGGTACGTTTTTTAAAGAGATTTTGTGGAAATATTATCTAGTATGAATTCTTTCCATTCTTGCATTAAAGTTGACAATTATTCATTTCATGCAGTTTTGCAGCTGACAAAATTAATTGATCCAGTATCACTATAAGAAAATAGTTTTTACCCCAAAAAAAAAAAAAAAAAATTGCAGCATACTTATAGGTTTGTGTGAAAATTTAATTATTTTGGCGGCATTTAAAATCTTTTTAAGGTCAACATTTCATTGATGCAAAAAGACTATATAACATCATCATGTAAGTTGATGCAAATTGTGTCACATCTTTTTGTGTCAACAAACATGTTGATGCAAGAAATATAATAAAATAAAATATAATCCAACCTATTATTTATTAATTTGGTTGCCAAACAAAAAAATAATGTCTCGTTTGATACAACAATTATTTTAGTTATTCTCACTTTATAGTGAGGTGAGATATGGAGAACTAGTTTTTTTTTTTTTTTTTTTCTTTTTTTTTTTTTTTTTTTTTTTGAGGAAGATATGGAGAACTAGTTAACGAGAGAAAGACCTGATTGGGTAAATTGTATAGAAATTAAATTCTTTAAATAATATGACCCCCTAATAAAATAGTGCTACATCAATTATTTCTATAAATATATATATATATATATATATATATATATATATATATATATATATATATATATATATGTACACGGGACAGTCATATTACTAATGAAAATGGATGACAAAGTCAATGTGAAAATAGAATTAAACATGGAGGGCAAAATGCAAATTTTGAAATATAAATTGTTAAATTGAAAATAACCTCAAAATTTTAAAACTAAAAGAGTACTTTTTTTTTGTTGAGAAACCAGACTCAATGTCTGGGCTTTTATTAGAAAACAGAAACCAAATACAAAGTCTTAGTGAATATCAAGAATAGCCAGGGGGGCGATGTCAGGTGGTAAGTCTTCCAACTAAGCCTGAAACACATCACCATATTTGGCTTTTTTAGCTAGAGCATCTGCTACCCTATTACAAGATCTTTTAACTTGCTTAAATTCAACTGAGTAAAAACTAGAAGCATAAACTGTAATGTCCTCAATAAGGTTGCCGTATGGGGCCTCACTTGCACCACCATGGTTTAGAGCTTGGATCAAAGTTAGCAAGTCTCCTTCAAAAGTGACGTCTTGGATGCCAACTTCAAAAGCGAATGTCACTACCCTTCTGCACGCCATTGCTTCAACCTCCAGCACTATGGTAGGGAGAGGGATGCGTTCTGACGTGGTTGCAATCACCTTTCCATTTCTGTCGCGGATGATAACGCTTACATCAGCCGAGTTGGAGCTGTTGAATACTGCACCATCAAAATTTGCTTTGAAAGAATTGGAGCTCGGGGGGCACCATGATTGCATGGAAGTAGTTGTGGAGTTGCTTGAAGCTTGGATATCTTGTGCGTAGAGGTAGTCTTGCAAAAATTGTGTAGCTTGAGAGCCAACCAGGTTCAACGGAGGAGATGGGAGTCTGATCCTCAGTTTATTTCGTCGCTGCCAAAGGCTCCACGCCATGCATATGAAAAGTTTAGCTCTGTTATCCTCTGTTACCTGCAAAAATCTAGAGAGTAGGTCAGTAAAATCACTCGGTGGGGAGGAGATGGCTTGGCTGAACCAACCATGTTCCCTTCACACCTGTTCCACCTCGAGGCAGTGCAGCACCATATGTAGTGGATCTTCAGCCACTGTCTTGCAAACCGGACACAAATTCACATCAACAATGTGCCACCTAGTGAGATTGTCCATTGTGGGCAAAGCTCTGTTGCAGGCTCTCCAAGCAAATACCTTCACCTTATTTGGAACTTGTAGCTTCCAAAGGCCTCTCCAAAATTGCTTCTGGGGGTTTGGGTTAAAGCTACTAGCATTATTGACCATCGCTGAATTGACCAACATTTTATAGGCACTTCGGGTTATAAAGACACCCATTGGCGTATGGGCCATATTAGACAATCCGGAGGGAGTCTACACTGAGGGGAATACTGAGAATCAACTTTGCATCAAGTGGCATGAACAATTGCTGGATTTGATTCACCTTCCAAGTGGCCGACTTAGGATCAATGAAAGTGCAAACTTTAGCATCAAGTGGGAGAGAAGGAGGGGGAAGCATCACTATTTTGCAAACTTGATCAGGCAGCCATTTATCTTCCCTTATACAAACAGATTGGCCATTCCTAACCCGCCAAACCATGCCTTTTCTCACCACATCTCTTGCACTAAGGATGCTCTTCCAAGCATACGACCCCACCGTGCATTCATTGGCTTCTAGAATCGAACAGTTAGGGAAAAATCTCACCTTAAAAACTCTATAGCAAAGGGAATCCGGATTGTGCATCATACGCCATACTTGCTTTGCTAACAAAGCATCATTGAATTTTTCAATCTCTTTAAACCCCATACCACCACTTTCTTTTGCTTCACACAAACATTCCCAATTTACCCAATGAATTTTCCTTCCCTCATTTCCATACCCCCACCAGAATTTTCGAATCATGGTCTCCAACTCATGGATCAACCTTAGGGAGCTTAAAACAGCTCATAGCATAGGTTGGAATGGCTTGTATCACAAACTTGATCAACACCTCTTTACCCGCCTGAGACGGGAGTTTTTCTTTCCACCCTTGGAGCTTTTTCCACACACGCTCCTTAATGTAAGAAAAACTTTGTTTTTTCCCTCTACCCACAAGGGCCGAAAGGCCCAAGTATTTTTCAAAGTTTCTTATGGAAGGCATATCAAGGAGCTGTTGGATACTTTCTTGCACCTCTGGGGAAGTATTGGTGCTAAAGAATATGTTGGTTTTGTCCTTGTTAATTTTCTGCCCACTGCCTCTTTCATAGATAGCCAGAATATCTAAAATGACTTGGCATTCAGTTTGCTTTGCTCGGCAGAAGAGAACACTATCATCTGCAAAGAAAAGGTGAGAGACACGTGGCCCATTACGACAAATAGAAACCCTCCTTATTGCACCATCAGATTCAACTTTATGGAGGAGCCCTTGAAGGCCAATAACACACAATAGGAACATGTAAGGAGACAAGGGGTCGCCTTGGCGGAGTCCCCTAGTAGGTTTTATGTGCCCCATAGGTTCCCCATTGAAAAGCACTACATAGGAAACCGATTTAATGCAAGACATAATAATAGACACAAAGCTATCCGAGAACCCCAAACGAAGCATCATTTTTTCTAAAAAACTCCATTCAACCCTATCATAGGCCTTGCTCATGTCTAGTTTAAGAGTCATGTAACCTGATTTTCCTTGTGTTTTCCTTTTTAAATAATGAAAGGTTTCAAATGCAACAAGCACATTATCGGTAATTAATCTGCTTGAAAGGAATGCACTTTAAGATTTAGAGACAACATGAGGAAGAACAGATTTCAGTCGGTTCACCAACACCTTAGCAATAATTTTGTAAAAAACATTGCAAAGGCTAATAGGCCTAAACTCAGAGACTTTTTTGGGGTTTTTTACTTTAGGAATCAAAGAGATGAAAGTGGAGTTTATAGAGTCGGGGATAATACCTTCATTCAGAATAGCAAGGGCTGCCTTGGTGACATCCTCTCCAACAATGTGCCAAAATGACTTGTAGAAGACGAGAGACATGCCATCGGGGCCAGGGGCTGACAGTGGTGCCATTTGTTGCATGGCTGAATGAATTTCCTCAACTGTGAAGTTTCCGGTGAGACCTAAATTCATCTCCTCCGTGACCCTAGGTGTAATCTCCTCCAGAATAGCATCAATACCTGTTGGGTTAGAAGTTGTAAACAAATTGGAAAAATAGTTTACAAATAAATCACCCATTCGGCCATCCTCTTCCACCCAAACTCCATTGTCATCTTCCAAGCCTGAAATATAGTTGTGTTTATTCTGTTGGGTAGCCCTACTATGAAAATATTTTGTGTTACTATCTCCATCTTTCAACCAACTGTTACGAGACCTTTGCTTCCACATCACTTCTTTAATTTTTAGTGCTTGAATTTCATCACGAAGCTGTCCAATACAGCCAGGATCAGTGTTGTACAACCCCATCTCTTCTGCCCTATGCAACTCCTTCAACTTCTTTTCAAGATTAATTCGCACATGCCCAAAAGTGTTGCGGTTCCATACACGGAGATTTATTTGGCAAAGGTCAATTTTCTGTGATAAAGTAGGTACCAGAGATTTATCAAGCCACCCTTTTTTTTTCCGCTCTCAGAATTTCATTAAAATCCTCAGTACACACCCATGGTAGTGAGAAATGACGACTTAAGTCACGTAGTAGAGACCAGGAATCTTCTCGGCTGGCAGAGTCAGGGTTTCCATAAAAACTTGTTATTTGCCAGGTGTCATCCATCCCTTGGTCAACTATCGTATCAATGTGATTGTCTGATGAAGTCTGAACATCTAACTGAATTTCTTTTTTCCAAAGTAGGGCCAAACCGCCACCTTGGTGTGGACGTGGAACAACAAACTTGTGAGCAAACTGAATTTTCCTGCGAACTTTCTCAATAACTTCACTATTAGACTTAGTTTCCATGAGGAACACCACCGTGGGATCTTTTTTACCAACTAAGGTAACCAATTCATCAACTGTCTGTGGGTTCTCAAGGCCATGACAGTTCCAGCTTAAACAACTCATTGGCCCTGGCGGAGCTGGCAACCAGCATCCGCCTTATAGTTTTCCTTCATGATCACCTCCCTAATCTGCATGCACCTTTTTTTCACTGGTTGTGGCTCATCCAACTCCATCAAGGGTCTACGTTCAATGCTAGTAGGGCTGTTAACATTTTCCTGTTGAGGATTGACCTCACGGGCTAGTTTTTTCCAAGTCTTGAGGGTTGCCTATTCAGGTTGGTTGGTTTGAAAATTGAACAGATCTTGCAACGGGTTTCTGTCACTTTGAGCCCCTACTTCTCCCTTATTTCTTACAAAAATCCCACCACCCTGTTTCAGATTAGCTTGGACACTGAATTCATATGCTACCTTTTGAGCTTCACGGCATAGCTTAGCTACTCCTTCAGACAAACCCTCAATCACCCTAGCTTAACTAAAAGAGTACTTTAATCTAAATAATATCACTATTTTGTAAATATTCAAGTAAATTGTTAAATTAAGCCAATCTCTAATGTCCAAAATTTTGTCATGATTTAGATGTGATTGCTACTATTTTGCAAATATTCAAGGGCCAAAATGGCCAAATACCAAATATGGCTGAAATTTTCAACAAAATAGCATTGTTTTTAAATTATATAGAAGAATACAACACTTTTAGAACTTGAAAATTTATTTCTGTATAACACTCAATTTCACAAATATCGAGTTCCATGAGTAAATTACACAAAACTAAATTTTATAAATATCGAGTTCCATATGACATTTTTTTTTTTTTAAAAGCCACGTCACATGACATTTTTTACTCACGAAACTCGAAATTAATAAAATCGAGTTCTATGCAAAATCAGGTTCTAAAATGGTGGTCTTTTGATATATAGTTTGCTTGCCAATAATGCTATTTTGCTAAAAATTTCTAAAATGTGGTATTTAATTTGGTCAATATTCAAGTTGCGTGTCAAATATGTCTATCTCTAAGGTCCAAAATTTTGACTTGATTTATATGTGATTGCCACTCCTTTGGCTAGATTCAATTATTTATGATGAATGTGTCTTTCAGGTTTCTTTCCATTCTTTATGAGTGCATTTTGTTTTATACCACCGGTGGGAGACTGTGACTTGTGGGATGTAAATTACAAAAGAATCTTCTACCAAAAAAAAAAAAAAAAAAAAAAAATTTACAAAAAAATCAACTTGCACCTATTTTCCCCACCCACAAAAATTGTTTGTCAAATCATGTGTCATATAGCATTGTAATTGTCCTAATATTATGCCACAAATTAATTTGAAGAATTTACATGGTTTGTGATATATGTTTTTTTTCCCCCGCATGTTAAATGATAAAATGGTCTCTGAACCTTCTGTAAAGTTTTTGCTTAATTATTACCTTTTTGGTAGTTAGAATGGGAGAAGAGGATATAAACCCTAGAAACGCTAAAATGTGTTGATTAAACTACAAGTTTCTTGACAAGTTAGTATTTTAATAAAATAGACCGATAGTTTTCAAACCTACCAACCAATTTAGAACGGTATAATATACCCCATGTTATGAGTTATTGACCTTGAAATAAAGAGCATTGGTTTATATATCACAAAGATTGCATCATTTTTATATGCGTATGTACCATAAAACTGTGTAATAAATTAATGGTAAATTACGGGTATATCACCCATATAATATACCCTTAAAACCTAAAATTATGGATTTATTTTGTTACGCTTGCACTTCATGTGATTTGGTTTGCAAGGCATTTTTTCTCTAACTTCTTTTTCAATTTTTATTTGGGTTTGTGTCTACACATAAGATATAAGTTTAACTAGAACAATCTTTTCCTTGCATTATTTTCTAATATATTGTTGGGACTTGCTACATCAATTTTTTTTTTTTTTTGAGAAAGTTTGAATCTATGGCGTCCGCTATTTATGATAGCTTTTTATTATCAAACCAAAACACCAATCGGTTTTTAGTACAGGTGGGAATTGAATCTCATATCTCTTATTCAACCATAAAAAAATATATTAATTGAGCTAAATGGAACCCATATAAAAGTAAGTATCACCAAATATTGCACAGCATACTTCATGTTTTAAAAATATATAAGGAGTGGTATACATGTATAATGTGCCCTTAAATAGTAAATCATACCCATTTTATGATGAATAAACACGTACAGCCAGCTATTTGATCATGTTCTGACTGTGCTGTGAATTATGATGAACCAATATAGCTAAATAAAATTCAACAATGGAAATTGGAAACAGTACTCATTAGAAAAAAAAAAAAAAAAATGGAAACAGTAGCAAAGAAAGAAGTCAAATTAAGAACAATGGAATAGCTCATCGAGTTATTAGCTGAGGGAACTCATGTTAGTTTTGCCTCCACAACTCAGCCAACTTTGCCAATGCAACATGAGAGGAACCACCCTCTTTCACAGCAGTCACAGCTTCATCTCTCAAACCCGAAACTCTTTCTCTCACCTCTGTTCCCACTTCCGAGTCCATTAACTCCTTCACTCGCTTCTCCAACTCCGCTGCACTCACCAACCCATCTTCAGACTTGTTTAACCCCAAAGCTAACTTGATTTCCTCCACCAAAACCACCCTATTCAACCTTTGCTCCGCATATAATGGCCAACCAACCATTGGCACTCCACACCACACTGCTTCAAGCACTGAGTTCCACCCACAGTGAGTCACGAACCCACCCACTGAGTCATGTCTCAACACTGCCACCTGTGGAGCCCATTGTTTAACCACAAAACCCTTCTCCTTGGTCCTTTCCAAGAAACCCTTCGGCAATAATTCATCCAAGTTCGGATCTTTTTCATTATCTGGTGGTGGATTTCTTAGCACCCACAAGAACCTTTGACCACTATTTTCTAACCCCACCGCTATTTCTTTCAACTGCTTAGCTGAAAACAATCCCAAGCTTCCAAAACATAGAAACACAACGCTTCGACTCGGTTGCGAGTTTAGCCAATTCAAACACTCGTGATCTTCTACATCTTGATTGCTGTTTGATATCAAAGGTCCAATACAGAAAATTGGTGGAGTTGTTCTATCTGGGACACATAGTCCACCCGAGATTGCTTTGATAGCTTTTGTTTCGAGCAAGTCAAACGTGTTTACGAGAAGTCCATTGGATTTGGCCATGTGGGCTGCCACGTTTAAAGAATACTGGTACTCTTTAGAAGTACGATCTTTCCAAGGTTCGGGCAAGTCTGAAGCCTGGATAGGCGGTAAGCCAGGAATATCAAGAAGCGCATTACCGAGATCTTTCAAGCTTTTATCCACTTTCTTATGCATAGTGGGGCGGTATAGTAATGCGGCTAGGAAACTTGCGCCGCTGGTGAAGAAATAGTAAGTGGGGATGTCAAGGTTTGTGGCCACTTCAAAAGCAGCATCACAGAAGAAATCAATGATAAAGGCTTTGGGTTTGGACGTTTGGGAAATAGTTTTGAGGATTTGGTGGAGATTTTGGTTGTTGAATCGTGGGATTAAGTAGCTGAGTTCTACAAAGGAAGAAGTACTAGGTGGGACTTCTGAGATAGGTGGGAGGTGGTGGAAGCTGATGGATGGGGTGGTGGAATTGACGCTGGTGATGTATTTGGTGGTAGAGCTGGCTACATAATTTGGTGCAGTGGAGTTAGTATTTGTGTTTGGTTCGCTCAAGACGAGGATTGTGATGGAGAAAGATGGGTGATTTCTGAGTATGAGCTTGCCAAGCTCTACCATGGAGATCAGATGGCCTCTGCCTGGAGAAGGGTATAGAACTATGGCATCCTCCATTTTCACAAACAAGAGAAGAATGGCGCAGTGGCTTCCAAAGACTTATGAACTGTCACAATTTGCATACAAACTTCAGTAAATTACGAGTTCTGTCCCCACATGGCGTAGTGGCTTCCAAAGACTTATGAACTGTCACAATTTGCATACAGCCAAAGTCTTTTACTTTAGTCCAAAACTCCAAATAAATGGTACGTTTCTGAAAGAGTTTATATGGAAATATCTTCTTTTTTTTTTTTTGGTAAGCATGGAGAATTTTTATTAACTACGAAAACGAAACAGGGGAGCAAAAACGCTCATACAAAGTGCCCACAGCATCAAGGCTAACCAATAGTGCCACATCAGCTGGTAGGGATTGATAAAAAAACAAAATCTTGAGAAAGTAAAGCACCTCTCCTAGCAAGGGCGTCGGCATATCTGTTTGCCTCCCTAAAATAGTGTTGGACTTGAACTCTTGGAATTTTTTGCAACCCCTCTTTGCAGTCAGCCAAAATGACATCATTACTATTCAAATTCCCCTCATTTTTTTGAAGCATGTCAACCACTATCTTAGCATCCAACTCAATCAAGACATTAGGCAGACATAAATCAATACAAAGCTTGATTCCATCCCAAAGGGCCCATAACTCAGCCGTGACACTAGTGGTATAACCAATAGCTCTGGCATAGCCACTTACCCATTCTCCATGAGAGTTTCGAATGATACCACCAGCACCTGCTCTACCTGGGTTGCCCATTGAGGAACCATCAGTATTCAGCTTTACCCAATCATTTGGAGGAGATAACCACCGCACCTGAATGGGAATTATGGACCGCTTCACCCTTTTGTTCAGTCCAAGATATGCAAATTCAGTAGCTTTGGTTAGCGTCTCTATCTTTAAAGAGCTGCAAGTGTTGTGGTTATTGAACACCACTCGATTTCGCTGAAGCCAAAGAGTCCAAACACCGAAGGAAAAAACAATACCCCATCTAATACCCGAAGCTGATATCTGATGTGAATTGCAGTTCAACCTAAGCCAGTCTGGAAGAGTTGCATCATAAAATAAATTCTGATGGAGGGGGGGAGGAAAAGAGTCCCAAAAATCACGAGCATGTGGACAATCCCTCAAAGAATGAAGAATTGATTCCGAAGCTATACCACATAAAGGGCAAAAGTGGAAAATGTTTAAGCCTCTGGCAGCAAGAATCTCTCTAACAAGTATACTGTTATGAAGGCATTGCCATAAAAAACATCGAATTTTGGGCAAGGTGGCTGACTTCCAAACCCAATTACCTGAAAAATTCTCATGGTGGTGAATGTCGTTCTCCATAACCGCAAGCTTGTATGCTTCTTTAAGATCAAAATCCCCATTTGGCGAAGAACACCAAGAAAGCCAATCCATACTAGCCGCTGCCATAGGGAAGGGAGTGGCTCTTATTTTTTGGCTAATAGTGAAGGGCATAGGAAAGGATAAGGCCTCAAGATTCCAGAACCCCGCTTGATAAACATCTTTTAATAGAAGAGAGTCCTCTCCTCTTTGAAAAGGACCTGCTATCAACCCTCTCAAGGCCCCATCATTCAACTATTTATCATTCCGAAAGGAAAGGGAACTGTCTGTACCTATTATCCATTTAACACCTCTCTTGTAGACTGATTCACCTTTGCTAAGAGTTGTCCAAGTAGGAGAACATATCCTAGGCTTGAAAAGGTTCTGCCTTCTTCTATTAGAGTATTTGTGGGCAAGGACCTGGGCCCATAAGGAATCTCTGTCCTTGTGAAAACGCCAATTAAGCTTAGCTAGAAGAGCAATGTTCCTTTCCTTGGTTGATTGCAAACCCAAGCCGCCATCACTTTTAGCTTTAGTGATTTTTTTCCAGCCAACTAAGTGAAGTTTCCTTCTATTTTTCGTTGTACCCCAAATAAAATTGTGGCATAATCTGTCGACACTTTGTGTAACTTTGGAAGGCAGCGCCATACATTGCATGGTGTAATTCGGGATTGTGGAGAGGGTTGCTTGAGTCAACACTAGTCTTCCCGCAAAAGAAAGGAGATGGGTTTTCCAACCTGCTAGACGGCTTTGAACACGCTCAACCACATGCCCAAAATCTTGAGGGATCGCCGTGTGTTTGATAGGAAAGCCAAGATATTTCCCTAGGGATGGGGTTGATTGAAAATCTAGAATGTCACATAATTCCTCTCATCTTTGTTGAGTGACATTAGGCGAGAAGAAGACCCAAGATTTACCATCACTAATCTTTTGACCAGAAAGCCCACAGAAGGTGTCCAATACATCCCGAACAGCCCTACAATTCTTAATATCTGCCTTAGCAAAAAGCACGAGGTCGTCTGCAAAACAGAGGTGTGAGAAGGTAACCCCACCCGTAGAAGCTGAGATAGGGTCCCACAACTTAGCTTCCCATTTTTCAGCAATAAGAGGCCCCAATACTTCCATACATAAGATGAACAGTGGAGGAAGAGACATAGCTCATAATAAGCGAAATAAGGTGGCTAGAAAACTTATAAAGAGAAAGAGTATCTCTAATGAAGCTCCACTCAAGACGATCATAAGCTTTTTCCAAATCAATTTTAATTGCCATACACCCTTCCCTTCCTTTCTTCTTTGACATGGAGTGGATAAGCTCTTGCACAATAATTACATTATCCACACCCATCCGTTTAGGAACAAAAGCTGTTTGGAGGGGGGAAATTAAGTAGCTCAAGGCTGGGCGGATGCCGACCACAATTAATTTAGTTATGACCTTGTAAATCATATTGCATAAACCGATGGGGCGGTAGTTATTGATAGATTTTGGGCTGCTGCATTTGGGAATGAGAGTAATAAGAGTTCGGTTAAGGTACTCAGGAATTTTACCCGTATTGAAGACCTGTTTAATTTCAGCCTTGACCAAATCCCCTACTACTAACCAGAAGCGGTGGAAAAAACCCGCATGAAGACCATCGGGTCCTGGGGCTTGAGTGAATGCAAAGCATCAAATATTTCCCCATCAGTGACAGGAAGGTCAAGCTTGATTATATCCTCGGCTTTTAAGCTACATCTCCAAAAGGGGGGTTGCCAATCTCTCCAGGTGGCACTATCATGAGAAGTAGTGAAAAGATCCATAAAACCTTGTCAGATGAAGTTAGCTATTGCTTGCTCCCCAATCAGCCAATTACCTGATTGATCTTTCATGCTAGTGATTCGATTTCTTCTTCTTCGAATTAGCGTTGAATTATGAAAGAAGGTCGTATTTTGATCTCCCTCAATCACCCACGAAATTCTAGCTTTCATACTCCAAAAATCCGCTTCTAAATTTTCAATATTGGACAACTCTTGAAGCAGGGACTGCTCAAGATCAATCAGAAAATTACTTGGATTAATCCCCAATGTCGTTTGCACCCTTTTAAGCCTAGCACAAATTTTCCTTTTTCGATGGAAGATATTCCCAAAGTGATCTCTATTCCATTTCCTGGCTTTGGTTGTGAAGGAAGTAATGGCAGTAGGAAGGTCCAAAGGCACCGACCATGCCTCTGTGACCAAATCAGGAAAAGAGGGATGAGAAAGCCACATTGGTTGAAATCTGAATGGCCGAGGGTATTACACCCCGTGATCATACCGTAAGGTTAACACAACAGGACTATGATTTGAATGCGATCTTTCTGAGTGTTGGACAAAAGCTTCTGGGTATAAAACATTCCAGGCCGCATTGACGAACACCCTATCAATTCTCTCCTGGACAAGATGGGTGAGGGGGCGACAGTTAGTCCACATGAACCGAGGCCCTAAGAAGCCCAAATCAATCATCCCACAAGCATTCAAACACTCTTGGAAATTAATAGCTCGAGAAATATTAACCGGACGACCACCAAATTTATCATCTCCAATAAGCACCTCATTGAAATCCCTCGCCATAATCCAGGGGAGCACATGTAACTCTGCTACCTTGCTCAAATTATCCCACAACAACCGTCTCTTTGCCAATCTGGGGCTGGCGTAGATAGCAGACAACAACCAAGATATGTTGGAAGAGATATCTTTCACTATTACGTGAATCTCCTGTTCTGTGGAGGCGAGTTCAGAAACCTCCAATCGGGTTGAATCCCAAAGAACCCAAAGCCCACCAGTGAAGCCGAAATTATTAGCATGAATTGCTCCATCAAATTGGAGCCTATCCGTAATCTCCTTAGCTCTAGGACCACTAACTTTAGTTTCAGTAATGACCATAATAGCAGGGGAATGAATTTGGCTCATTTCATTTACAAAACTTTGAAAGGAGGGGTTAATAGCACCCCGACAATTCGAGATAACAATATTCATTATAAAAGGCAAGAAATAAAAATAAAGGAGAAAGCAGAGACAATTACACAGATATGGAAGGCTCACCTCCCTCTTCTATCTGCATTCCCAAAGTGTTAGAGATATATATTAAACATATATTAGCTCAATATAATAGGCCCAAGTCCAGTCCTACTTGTACTAGTAGTCTAGAGTTTAGTCGCCTATATATACTCATGTTAGGGTTCATTGTAACACAGGAGGTTATTGTACTACACTCTCATACATAATAAAGATGTAGCCCTTAAGGGATTCCTCCGTGGATGTAGGCCGTCAAGGCTGAACCACGTAACCCTCGTGTTCTCGGTGTTCCTCTTCTATGCTTCCCCTTCCGCATCCACTCTAGCATACACAACATGATATAACACATCACGATGCTAATATTTAACATGGTATCAGAGCCAAACTTCGTTCTTGGCATCAAACAAACATCTCTACACAGCAAAGAAGATTCACACGTGCATACCACCATCTGAAGTCACACATATTTCTCTGCTGGATCTAGACTCCACGGCATCTCGCAGCCACCATGGCTCTGTGCTGTGTCAAAATCCAATAAACTCAAGCAAACCCGTGACATCAATCTTAGATCTGTGCAAATCCAAGATTCGCCTGATGAAACCAACCACACAGACATTCCCCACGGCCTCCCGTGAGAAAAACCTAGAAGTCCGGTCTCCACTGAACATTGCACACGCCACCACACGCTAGCGCAGTTTCTAGCGACTTCTCCACGCGCCGCCGCCGATTTCACAGGGTCAGATCCTTCTATGGTTACACACGCCGCCATGACAGCCTCGTAGCTCGCCGATCTGCCAAACCACCGAAGTCCGAGCATCAATCTCCCTCGCACGCACTTCCACGCGCCTTCGGAAGTTCCAGACACGCGCCGGTGGAATAGAACACGCGCCGAAGAGCTGCTGCTAATGACGTGTGACGTCACCGGATGACGTCACCTATCCACGTCAGCATGCCACGCACGCCCTAGTCCACGTCATCAGCGACACGTCATCTGCCACGCCAGTAATGTCGTCTCGTCAGCACCACGTCACCTAGCTGATCGTTGACCCAGACCGACCCGACCCGGACCACCCGGATCTGACCCGTGAGCACTTTGACTATTGACTTTGACTCTGGACCAGTTGACTTTGACTTTTTGCGTTGACCTTTGACTAAAAGTCAAAATTTCCAAAAGGGCCTATCTTGCTTAGTTTTTCGCGTAGATTCCGATTTTGGGCTCCGTTTCTCCATTTGAGACTCTGAAATTGGTCAATTGGCACATTCTTCATTGTGGTTTCTTCAAAGGCATTCTTTAAAGCATCTCTAAGTGATCTTCTAATGCTTATCCAACCTCAAGCCTTCATCGAGCTTCCGCCTTGAGTTTGAGGGAGGGTGTTAGAGATATATATTAAACATATATTAGCCCAATATAATAGGCCCTAGCCCAGTCCTACTTGCACTAGTAGTCTAGGGTTTAGTCGCCTATATATACTCATGTTAGGATTCATTGTAACACAGGAGGTTATTATACTACACTCTCATACATAATAAAGATGTAGCCCTTAAGGGATTCCTCCGTGGATGTAAGTCGTCAAGGCTGAACCACGTAACCCTCGTGTTCTCGGTGTTCCTCTTCTATGCTTCCCCTTCCGCATCTACTCTAGCATACATAACATGATATAACACATCGCGATGCTAATATTTAACAGATATGAATCTGGCTCATATCATTTACAAAACTTTGAAAGGAGGGGTTAATAGCACCCCGACAATTCCAGATAACAATATTCATTATAAAAGGCAAGAAATAAAAAATAAAGGAGAAAGCAGAGACAATTACACAGATATGGAAGGCTCACCTCCCTCTTCTATCTGCATTCCCAAAGCAACAATCTCAGCATTTTCATACCGTGACTCAATGTGCTTCAAGTGGGCTCGGGTGCACTGTATTGCCTGTCTTAGGAGGCCTGAGATTTGGGTCAATGCACTTCAGCTCTGCTTTAGAAAAATTTGTGGAAGCCGTTGCAACCAGAGCCTCCATATTCCCCATGTAATCTGCCATCATGGCACCTCGCTGATCTTCAGTGTCACGGTTGGGCATGTCCAAATCGGACAAGGAGCTTGAGTGATTTTCCGTGGAGCTACCCGCTTTGAAGAACATCGGTTCAGCAAGATTGATCTTAAACTTCTGATCGTGTTTCGGTGTCTCTTCCTGCGAGCAATTTTTTTTCCGAATTCCTTTCCACTCCGCGGTACCCTGAGGTCTCAGATTAAGCTGTGAAGACCGAGCTTTGGACCTGGTGTGAATCGGCGCTGAAGGGTTGCTGGGAATCTCTTTTCCTTTTGCCAAGATAGTGCGATCTGCCAGCACTATATATCCTTTTGAGAGAAAAGAGGATTTTATGCAACGTCATTGTCAGCTGGTTTTGGGCTCTAGGTAGTGAGACCGAACTAAAAGAAGGGGGTTGGGCTGGACCTTTCCCCACTTTTCTGTTGACTTTCTTTTTTCGTGAAACAAGAACCCACGGCCTGTAAGGCTCTTCATGTGCAGTGCTCAAATAGATTTTGATTAACCTTGCAAAACGCCCCCTAGCTTCTGTTGCGGTGTGCACATCAATCCTTAAGACTGGTTCAATGGCTTGGCCGATATCTCTTAATACCGAAGGCTCGTAATATTCAATGGGAAGCTGTGGCAAACGAACCCACACTGCAATAGATTAAACACTAGCCGTAGCAGGCTTAAAATTTGGCTCCCATTTTCTGATAGATAAATAGTGCCCTCCAATTAACCAAGGTCCATCCTTTAACACCCTTACGTAATCATCTTTCAGAGAAAAGCGGACTAGGAAGAAATCCTTCTCTAGGTCCACACAGACTAGCCTTCCAACGGGTTTCCACAGGCTCATAATACGAGATGAAAGGAATTGATATCCCACCGTTTTTCCAACTATCAGAGCATTGGTCCATTGCGCTCTAATCAGGGCCGGCTGAAGCTATAGGCCACTTAGGCAGTGGCCTAAGGCCCCCACTGATAAAGAGGCCCCCAAATAATAATAATATATTATGTAATATTATATAATATCCCATCAAAAAATTGTATAGTTTGAAAAAAAATTGTCTTAATCTTGAATGTTTTCTCACACATGAAACTTATTCTGATATTGATGGCTTAGATTTATTTTCAGAACTAAAAGTTTTAAAAGAAGTTTTGCAAATAAATGAAAACTCTTCAATTAATGTACTAAATTATATAAAGAGGATAGAATCTTTTCCAAATGCATGTATTGCTTTCAGAATATTACTAACTATACCTGTTACAATTGCTTCCGCAGAAATAAGTTTTTCAAAATTAAAATTAATAAAATCTTATTTAAGATCAACTATGTCACAAGAAAGATTAAGTGGATTAACCATATTATCAATTAAAAAGGAAATGTTAGCAGAACTTGAATGCAAAAATTTAATTAGTAATTTTGCCTCTCAAAAAGCAAGAAAAATAAATTTTAATTGAAAAAAATATATGACTTTATAATTAAATATGATAAAAGGCCCCATATTTAAAGCTTTCACCTAAGGCCTCCAAATTCATTCCGGCCCTGGCTCTAATACCGGCTTTCCTTGCTCCAGACAAGTTCACAGCCACAATACCTGCCACAAGATCAGAACTTTCATCGTCGGATTCAACTTCAGTCTCCATTCCATTCTCAGCACTGAACGCCTCTTCGTAAGCACCTGGGATCACACCAGCGAGCTCCTTATACGAGTTTCTGCCATCCTCTGCCCTATTAGAGTTGTTTGAGCTGTGCACTTCCTTGACTTTCTTGTTGCTCCTCTGCAACTCTGCATCTTCTTCTCTCGACCTAATGGGAGCTTCTTGAGTCATGATGTCTCTGTTTCTCAGCGAACTTGTAAAAGTATAACAAGCGAACAACGGAAATATCTAAACAATTAGCAGAATCTAGTCTAGCATGAAATCTTTCAATTCATGCAGTAAAGTTTGACAATTATTCGCGTAGTTTTGCTGCCAAAAAAATTAATTGATCCAGTATCACTATAAGAAAAAAAGTCTTTACCTACGGATAAAAAGCTGCCATAAACCAAGTCTTTACCTACGGATAAAAAGCTGCCATAAACCAAATAGTTGTCACATACTTAGAGCATTCTCATCAAGGTGAGTAAAATTTTTAGCATATACCACCTCAAAACCCAAAATTTTAACTTTTAACAACTCATTTTACAATTCACCCAACATCAAAGATTCTATATTTTTTACCATTTCATTTAAATATTCTTTTTTTTTATTATTTCTTTATTCTTCAACTATATTTCTTTCTCTCTCTTCCTCTCTGTCACTCTCAACCCAGCAAACTTAACAATCTCAAAGCAGCAAACCCATACCCACCCCATCCACCACCACCGGAAAAAAACAACCACCCATACCCACCTATCTATCCAACAAACTCACTCTTCCATCTCAACCCAGGAAACCCATATCCATCCTAGCTACCACCACTGAAGAAAAAGAAAAAAAAAAAAAAAAAAAAGGGCCCAGCCACTACCTTCCTCTTCCAAATCAGAAATCAACCACCATCACAATCACAAAACCCAAATCGGCGAGAAGAAAGAAGAAAGACAGAGAGGCAAACCCATCATGCCGGCGAGCAAAACACACACACAAACCCACCACGGCAAACCTCCACAAAAGTAAAACCATCACGACAACCCACTACGACCTAGACCCACAAGCCAGAGACCCACGCCGATCACAATCCGAAGTCACAAACCCACAACCCAGACACCCACGCCCACGCTGATCATAATCCGAAATCACAAACCCACAACCAGACCCATGCCGATCACAATTCGCAATCACAAATTTACAACCCAGAAAATCAAATCACCTCACCGTCGAGCTCTACCTCCATATCAGCGGCAACACTCCGAAGGCGTTTAGGCTTTGAAGTTCCTGACTGACGAACCTTGGAGGGGAGGAGCTCAAACCGTGAACCTGAGAGAAACAGAGAAGCTACGGGAAAGAGGAAGAGGAAAGTGAGAGAGGAGAGAGGAGAAAGAAGGGAAAAATAAAAAACAAATACACGCACAGTTACCGTTAGAATAAAAAAATAATTTTTGGTTTAGGATTTGTGCTACAGTGAGGTTGTATTAATACAATCTCACTGTAGCAGTATCTCAAAATTTTTGAGATTTGAAATGTTTGATGGAGTTGGTTTTTGGGTGTATTGGTGCTAAAATTTAGCATATGACACTTTTAGCATCCTTAATGGGAATGCTCTTATAGGTTAGTGTGAAAATTAAATTATTTTGGTGCTATTTTAGAAATTTTTATGGGGAAGTGTAACAGTGACCAACATTTTTTATAGCCTTTAAATTTTTTTTATAAAATTTTTCTAAAATTAATGATTAATGTTGGTTCTAAATTGAGTTTCAGTTACTTCAATTAGTAAAGTCTCTGATGGTTAAATAAGAGATCTGAGATTCAATCTTCGCTTACACCAAAAATCAATTGGTATCTTGGTCTGATGATAAAAAACTATTATTAGAAGCGAATACTATATGTTGAAACTCTCTAAAAAAATTGTATGTTCTAAGGGTATACATTAACCAGATCCATAAAATAAAATTCAACATTTATATATATATATATATATATATTTTTTTTTTTTTTTAATTTGGTTGCCAAACAAAATAGTGTCTTGTTTGCCAATGACCTTATAGTTGAATTAACACCTTTCTATGCATAGAGTTCTTGGAATTCTAAGGAAGAAAGAGTTCGAACTGTGAGATTAGCAGCAAATTGTAATTATCTTTTAAATAAATAATGTTGCTCGTTCGATACAACAAATATTTTAATTATTCTCACTTTATTGTGAGATAAGATATGGAGAACTAACTAACGAGAGAAAGATCTTATTGGATAAATTGTATAGAAATTCTTTAAGTCTTCTGACCCTCCAATAACATCAATTATTTTCAAATAAAGGGAAATAAAAAATATTAGGATCAGTAAAGGGTTAAATTGAAAATAACTCCAAATTTTTAAGGACTAAAAGTTTACTTTAATCTAAAATTTATTGCATCTATTTTTTATTTATTTTATAATTTGATAATTGAAGGTGGGAGGATTGAAACTCTAGAGTTTCAATTGAAAATATTAAAAGTGTCAACTAATTAAGTTATAAAACTCTTTTCAAATTTATTGTATCCATTAACATCACTAATTCGCAAATATTCAAGTTGCGAGTTAAATTAAGTCTATCCCTAAATTCCAAAACTTTGTATTGATTTATACGTGACTGCCACTTTTTGTTGGCCAGATTCAATTATCTACGTTTGGCGAAGGTGTCCTGCTTTCTTTCCCTTCTTTATGAATAGGCAATGTTGTTTTGACCATAATTGAGAGACCATGACCAGCGGGATGCAATTACAAAAGAACGAAATTGCACCTATACTTTTCCCACCCACAAAAATTGTTTGTCAAATCATGTATCATATGGCAATACACAGTGGCGGCTCCAGGAATTTTTTTCAGGGTGTTCCTTAAGAAGTATAAATTACACAATTTATAAAATTATTGGGTACGTGGTTTTCTTATTAAATATTTGTCCATAATTCTAGCAAAAGAATAAACAATAAACTATAAGTTTATTTGAAATATTAATAAAATTATTAATTATTATTTTTTAGTTGTTTCATTAATTTGTTTGTCTTTTATAAACTATAATTTGTTCATTTGTTGAATTGTTGTTTCATTAATTATAAAATTATTAATTATTATTTAGCCTAACATAATTTAATTTATTTATCTTTTATAATGTATTGATTAATTAAATTATTAATTATTGTTATTTAGTTGCTTCATTATTTTTCTTTACTAACTAGTAACACACCTCACCGTGCAATAACATACACCCCATGTGCGGCTCAACCCGCTGCCTAGTGGGTAACATAATTTAATTTTGTTTGTATTTGGTCAGTTAGACTAACCCCCTAGTGGGTACCAAGAGTCATTACAAGAGCCAATTAGATAAATTCACAAATCATAATTCACTAAAAGACAAACTTACCAACAGACAAGAGTCACTACAAGAGCCAATATAAATTCACAAATTACAGTATACTAGAAGACAAACTCACCAACGCAATAAAGTTAAAACAGGGGCAAATTTAATAAAGTTATCATTTATAAAGTAAAGCTGAAGCTGTAAAGCCAATTTATTGAATTTAAGTTCAAAGAGAAAGACAGAATCAGATAAAGAGAGAGAGGGTCTCAGATCACAGCAAACCCAAAGAGGCAAAGATGTAAGAGAGAAAAAGAGTGTAAAGAACTGAAATACCTTGAGGGAGGCCTGAGGGGCGGCGCCGCGACAGTAGCACGTGAGGCGAGGAAGGCGGAAGGACTCGAGGGTCGAGGCCAAGCCGGCCCAAGCGTTGATCGGATCGGACCGATCTCTGATGCCCGATGTGGCTGTGCTCGCGTGAGGAAGGTGGAAGGACTCGAGGCGCCGTCGCGCTTGCGCCGATGTGCTTCAGGTTCAGTGCTTCTGGTTCATCGCGCTCGCGCCGATGAGGGTTTTTCTTTTGGTTAGGTTTCTAATATCAGTTGTTGCTTTACCATTTGATAAAATCGGCTGAGCGTATTGGGTTTTGGTTTGTATTTTTTTTTTTTTTTTTTTTAAGAATCCGTGGGTTTGCTTTACAATCTGTTGGGTTTTTCTTTAGTTTGGGTTTTTTTTTTTTAAGGTTGGGTTTGCTTTACCATCTGTTATTTAGGATTGATGTTGGGCTGTTATTTAGGATTGATGTTGGGCTTTTTTTTTTCCTTGGGTGGGCTTGCTCTGCTACAAATTTTTTTTTTTTATTTAGATTTTAGTTCAAAATTTTTAGCAATAAAAAATCTGAGGTATTCCTAATTTTTTCTAGGGTGTTCCTAATTTTTTTTAAGAGTAAGCAAATAAAAAATTTTAAAATATTATATATAAATTTTTTTTTTTTTTTCAGGTCAGGGTGGTCCTGGGACCACCCTGGCGTGAACGTAGCGCCGCCCCTGGCAATACAGCATTGTAATTGGCCTAATTAGGCTTCAAATTAATTTTAGAACTTACATGATTTGTCACGTATGTCTTTTAAATATTTTTTTTGTCCGCACGGCAACTGGTAAGATGGCCTCCAAACTTTGTTGAAATCTGTACATAGTTTGTTTTTTGATAATTGATAGTAACAATATGGGAATGGAAAATTTGAATCCTGAATGTTTTCGTTAGAATTATTAAGAGATGTCAATTGAATTACAAAACTTTTTGCAAGTTTATGCAAAATTAAAGAAGTGATTTAATAGGAGATAATTGCCATACCTATAAAACAATCTAGAACGGAATAATATAGCTCATGGCAGGAGGTATTGACCTTTAAACAGAGAGCATTAGTTTATGAATTACAAAGATCAAATCATTTTTATATGTATACATACCATAGAAACGTGCAATAAATTAACTGTAAATTACATGTATCACTTGTATAATATATCCTTAAAATTTAAAATTATAGATATATTTTGGGACATTTGAATTTCTTATGTGGTTATCTTCTAATTTACAAACGACTGATGTGATGAATAATTATTGATAAATAAAAAAATAATCTTAATGATAGAGTCAAATAACCTAGTAAAAATTTGTTACAATATCAATTTGTAAAAATATTGTAAAAACTTATCACACCATTAAATTTCACTAAAATCAGATAAAAAAAAACTACATAAATAACCAAGTGATAACAACAACTTGTTTGACTTTTTTTTAGTAAATTTTTTTGTCCTTTTTTGTCCATTTTTTTTTTCCAGCTTTATAAATTGTGGGTCAGCTTCATAAGGCAAAAAAATATTAAAATAAACTATGGCACTACTTTTATATTTTTTTTCTTTCAATTATCTAAATTTTTTTTTTATCAGGTGAGACTTCCATGTTTTAAGAATATATAGGAGTCGTATGTATGTATGATGTGCCCTTAAATAGTAAATCCATGATAAACACATCCAGCTATTTGATCATGCTCCTGTGACTGTGCGGTGAATTGTGATGCACACCAACAGCTAAATAAAATTCAATAATGGAAACAGTAGCAAAAGAAAGAACAATGGAATAGCTCACCGAGTTATGTTAGCAGTTAGCTGAGCGAACTCGTACTAGTTTTGCCTCCACAACTCAGCTAACTTCGCCAATGCAACTTGAGAGGACCCACCTTCTCTCACAGCAGTCACAGCTTTATCTCTCAAACCCGAAACTCTTTCTCTCACCTGTGTCCCCACTTCCGAGTCCATTAACTCCCTCACTCGCTTCTCCAACTCAGTTGCACTCACAAACCCATCTTCCGACTCGTTTAACCCCAACGCTAACTTCGTTTCCTCCACCAAAACCACCCTATTCAACCTTTGCTCTGCGTACAAAGGCCAGCCAACCATTGGCACTTCACACCACACTGCTTCAAGCACTGAGTTCCACCCACAGTGAGTGACAAACCCACCCACTGAGTCATGACTCAGTACTGCCACCTGTGGAGCCCATTGTTTCACCACAAACCCTATACCTTTGGTCCTTTCCAAGAAACCCTTTGGCAATAATTCATCCAAGTTTGGATCTTTATCCTTATCTAGCGGTGGATTTCTCACAACCCACAAAAATCTTTGACCGCTGTTTTCTAAACCCACCGCTATTGCTTTCGACTGTTTCTCCGAAAAAGATCCCAAGCTTCCGAAACATAGAAACACAACGCGTCGGCTCGGTTGTGAGTTTAACCAATTCAAACACTCGTGCTCTTCTCCATCTTGATTGGTGTTTGATATCAAAGGTCCAATACAGAAAATTGGCGGAGTTGGTCCATCTGGGACACATAGTCCACCAGAGATTGCCTTGATAGCTTTTGTTTCGAGTAAGTCAAACGTGTTTACAAGAAGTCCATTTGATTTGGCCATGTGCGTTGCTGTGTTCAGAAAATACTGGTACACTTTAGAACTAGTGCAATCGAACACAGGTTTCGGCAAATCCGAAACCCGAATCGGAGGTAAGCCAGGAATATCATCAAGAAGCATATTACCATGGAGATCTTTCAAACTGTTATCCACTTTTTTATGCAAAGTGGAGCGGTATAGAAATGCAGCTAGGCCGCTTGGGCTAGAGGTGAAGAAATAGTAAGTGGGGATGTCAAGGTTTGAGGCCACTTCGAAAGCAGAATCACAGAAGAAATCAATGATAAAGGCTCTGAGTTTGGAGGTTTGGGAAATAGTTTTCAGGGTTTGGTGGAGATTTGGGTTGTTGAGGCGTGGGATTAAGTAGCAGAGTTCTACAGGGGAAGCAGTACTGGGTGGGACTTCAGAGATGGGTGAGAGGTGGTGGAAGGTGATAGATGGGGTGGTGGAATTGACGGTGGTGATGTATTGGGTGGTAGAGCTTGCTACATAATTGGGTGCGGTGGAGTTTGTATTTGTGTTTGGTTCACTTAAGATGAGGATTGTGATGGAGAAAGAAGGGTGATGTTTGAGTATGAGCTTGCCAAGCTCTACCATGGAGTTTAGATGGCCTCTGCCTGAAGAAGGGTATAGAACTATGGCATCCACCATTTTCACACAGAAGAGAAGAATGGGCTTAGTGGGGTTTCCCACTTGGGATTTTTACTTGGGAATTATGTGTGATTGCTCTAGTTACAGTAACTGACTATTTAAATAAACATGACTACTGTTCTTGTACATATTAATATTCGGTAAAAATGTCCTACTACCACTGTTTAGCAAAAATAAATAAATAAATAACAATTTATCATTGTTTTAAAAATATGTAAGAATTTATAACTTTTTTGAAATTTGAGTTTGTGATACTTGAGTTTGTCATGAAACTTGAGTTTAAAAAACTTGAATTTTTTAAAAAAATATACTCTGAAAAATTTTGAAAATTATTTATAGTACTCGAGTTCCTTAAACTCGAGTACTATGGAAATCTTGATTTCGCCAAACTCTAGTACTCAAAAACTAGTATATTTATACATCTTTTCGAAACAGTAGTAAATTGCAACATAATTTGTGAAAATGTGCTATTTGACTATTTTTGCATAAATATTTTGTTCATTTTTTAGCTTCTTCTCTATCATTTGATACATAAGTTTTTAAAAGTAGTTGTGGAAATTTTTTTTTTTTTAAAGGTTCTTATTTTAAAATTAAAATTAAAATTCAGAAGATGTTTGGTATGGTTATTTAAACAACAACTTTTAGTATTTAAATACTGAAACATATATTTTCACAATATTTAAACAATGGTACTAAAAATCTTTAACCAAACACATTTTTTTTAACTTACACGCACCATTTAAACAATGATAGTAAAAATCTGAAATTACTAATACTAATGGGATATTTTTGATATTTTTCAAAAAAAAGAAGAAGAAAAAGGACATTTTGTTCATGAAAAGTCAAGTCATGGTCCAGCGCGCATGTGGATATAATAATTAATAAGTGGGGACCTTTGACTTCTTTTGATAATTAATAAGTAGTGACTTTTGACTTCTTTTTTAAAAAAAATTAATAAGTGGTGACTTGATGTGTGAGTGGGGTCGGACACCATTTATGGCTTTTTCTAATGAGTAATGACTAACGTCTACTCCTTATCCAAAATAAAATGACTAACGTCTACTTATTCAGCGAAAAAAAAAAAAAAAAAGACTAACGGCTATTTTATACCTTCTTCTTTTCTGTCTCTGTGTTTGTTTAAAACAATAATAATAATAATAATAATAATAATAATAATAATAACGATAATAATTCTCTCATATTTGAAATATGTTGTGATATAACTTATTTTATTTTCTCTGTAAATTACGTTTTTTTTATCTCTATTTAATACATTATATTTTAATTTGATTTTTAATATTTTAATTGTATTAATTTGGTCTCTAACCTTTCAATATCATGTTAATTTAGTTTATGTAGTTATCTTTTGGATAAAAATTAATGATGTGTTTAATAAGTAAAATAAAAAATTAGATTCTGTTGATGTGAGAATAAACGAAAATTTTATTTTGGCCATTTGTCAAGTTAGCAATTTTCTTCCCACATATAACGGCAGAAACTAAATTGACACGATATTGAAAGATTAGGGACTATGACATAATTGAAAGCTTAGGAATCAAATTGAAATATGGTGTAAAAGATAGAGACCAAATATGTTGTTTATCCTAAAATTTATAATAATTTTTTTAGTTAAATTTGTGGTATATCTTTATTTTAGAAGTCAATTTTCTTTTTATTGTTTGTGAGTGATTGTTTCAAAATAAATAAATAAGTCTAACTAACATAAAAAATAAAAATCTTACTAAATGGTAATTCAATGGACTTTGTCCCCATTTTGTTATAAGAAAGGAATAAAATGTTGGCTTCATAAGAAATTTATTTTTATTTTATTTTTAAATAAGATAGAAACAGAAGAAGAAAGAAGAAATTGAGATCGAATCCTATTCTTTTTTTCTTTTTTTATTTTTTTTTTTTTTTGAGAAGGAAAATCCTATTCTATTGAGAATGTATTCTCACCTTTTTCTTTTCTTTTTTTCTTTTTTGTGTTAACTCTACTTTGAAGGAGATTTAGACATATAATCTTTATTTATCAGTCTAAACTCTAGAGACTCTAAACACACATTCACATTTTAAAATGAGAATCCCAAAACTAGAAATCTAGCTACTATCATTTAACAAGAAAAAATTTATTGGGCTCCAATAATCACTTTTTCACTTTTTGCCTTTTTATTTGTCCTAAATGTTGATTCTACTCTGAACTAATTCAAAAATTCATTTTTTTTTTCTCATTCTGAAAAATGTATTTTACAAACAAAATGAGAATCCCAAAACCAAAAAAAGTTTATTTATTTATTTAGAAGATATAAGCGAGGAAGTTGAAGAGACTATCACAAGGGAAAAATTGCTATGATTCATACTTCAAAACGACGTCGTTTTGAAGCATGTACTAACTACTAACATCATTTGAGTATTTTACATATGGACTTCATGGTAAGGAAATAAACCTTTACCTTTGAAGGAGCATAATTTATAGGTATTATTTACTGCACATTTGAATTGATTTTTGGGAAAAATTTAATGACATATTAAAGAGTCTAAGTTTAAAAAAATTGACACAACAAATATGGAATTCTAAATCTAACACATATGAATTATAAAGTTTTAACCTATACCGTCCGCTTTTGATAATTGTGCTCATTATTATCAGACCAAGATATTAATCGGTTTTTAGAATAGGCGGAGATTAAACTCTAAATTTCTTATTCAATCATCATAAATTTTATTAATTGAACTAACTGAAACTCACTAACAGAATTATGAAATGTTGTTAGTCAACAAAATTGTAAAGAATTTGAAAACCCACCACATGGTAAGCAATGGAGGCTTCAAAATTATCAAATAGCAGAGTAAAGGAAAAATTTCAGTAGAGTTTAAACACTATAATCAAAGAGCTGGCCCATTGGGCCTTTGGGCTGATGGCTCAATGCTTTCTTTACCCCAGCACAGCAAAGCCTGTTACTTTAGTCCAAATCTATGGTACCGTACGTTTCTAAAAGAGATTCCATGGGATTAAGTTAACGCATATTGTTGGGAGAATCTAACCTTTTGCCCCTATTTGGCAAAAAATTTGGCAATATGTTTCTGTTTGCAAACTATATAGATGCGTGTCCCTATTTCGAAACTCGATTACCTTAAAATCGAGTTTCAATGAAAAACTCGATTGGTTTAAAATCGAGTTATGCTCGATCAAACTTAAAAAAATAAAAAAATAAAAAAATAAAAAAATAAAAATAAAAATTGCATAGTACTCGATTTTATGGAGATCGAGTTCCAAAACGCCACATAGGGTTTTAAAACGCCATTATAAGGCTAAAAAACGCCACTATAGGGCTCCCTCAACCTGCCATGGGACAATCACACTTGGGAAAAAAATTTGCAGGAAAACGCCACTATAAGACTTTAAAACGTCACTATAGGGTTTAAAAACGCCTCTATAGGGCTCCATGAACCTGATATGGGTAATCACACTTACTAAAAAAAAATTTGTAGAAAAACGCCTTTATAGGGCTTAAAAACACCACTATAGGGCTCCCTAAACCTTGTATCACACTAAAAAAATTTTTGCATGGAACTCGATTTCCAGGAACTCGAGTTCCATGCAATTTTTTTTTTTTTTTTTTTTTTTTTAAGTTTGATCGGGCATAACTCGATTTTCTACAAATCGAGTATTTAATAAAATTTGATTTTAAGGTAATTGAGTATCGAAACAGGGTCACGCCCCTATATAGTTTGAAAATAGGGGCATATTGCCAAATTTTTAAAAAATTAAGGGTAAAATGCCAGAATGTCCCATATTGTTGTATTACCATTTTTCGTGTCAACAAATATGAAAAAAAAAAAAAAAAAAAAAAAAAAACCTATTTTTTTATTAATTGGGCTTCCAAACAAAAAAACATATTGTTCATTACAACAATTATTTCTCATTTTATACTAAGGCGAGATATGGAGAACTAATAGACTTGATTGGATAAATCGAATAGAAACAAAAACGCTAAGAGCATTAGTAGTCGAGTTTGCAAAAAAAAAGTTCTATTTTACAACCTAAAAATCTAATTTATCATCTCATTTTATAACTTACTCAACATTCCAGTTTCTATTTTTACATACAATTCAACTCAATAAAATAATATAAGCTACATGGTAAAATAATAATAAAAAAATTATCCACTCTCTCTTTCCTCCTATTCCCTTTTTCTCCATCCAGTAACTACCACACCCACGATCATAACTAGCCGCCTCCTCCACGACCAAAACCAACCTCTCCTTCACAACCAAAACCAACCTCCATCGCCACCACAATCCGTATCCATCCAAAAATCAATACCATAGCCAAAAAAAAAAAAAAAAAAAAAAAACCCTAAACCAAACATATTTTGGGTCTCAATCCTCATGGAATCCAAATCTCCAGTTCTATGACATCTCAGTTCTCAAGTTCAAGGTGAAAGAAGCAGAACCATCGAAGGTGAAGGGGACACGGCCCCACGACCCATACCCATCAAGGCGTGAGAGAGGGAGGTGGAGGCCGATCTGAAGCCACCCAAAGACCCACTGTCCCAAACATCCACCAATCAAACCAACACCCAAACAACCACCAAAGCAACATCCAAAGCCACCCAAACACCAAGCAACTACCAGACCAGCGAGCAAAGCCCATCACCCATCACCCACAGCGCGTAAAGCCCACCATCCACGACCACGGCAAGTGAAACAGAAACCCAGAAATGAAAAATCTTCAAGCCACCACTGCTGTCACCGTCTTACTACCCCTGCCACCTCCGTCCCTTACTTCTGCCATCGCCGCAGCCTTCAAGCTTCTGAACTGAGAGAGATAGACCCGAGATGTGAGAGAGAGGAAAGCTGAAAGTTGTGCTTGAAGAGAGAGAAAGATGAGGTAAAATAATAATTTCCTTTTTACATCCTGTGAATAGTTGGTTCTATTTATGAGAACCAACTATTCACATGATGTAAAGAAATTTACATTCCCACCCCTGGATGTGAGGTTATTTCTCTTGTCTAGTTACTAAAATAGCAACTGCGGGGTTTTTACGCCCCTCATTTCTAGTGTTCTAAGAGCATCCACAGCAATGGAGCTAAATATTTAGCTATTTAGCCCCACTAAAAGTTACTTTATCTATTTTACCTATATATATGCCGCAGCAGTGGATTTATTTTAGATTTCAACACAATAAAATAATATAAACATCACAATAAAATATTATAACCACTACAATAAAATAATATATCCCATTACCCAAAAAAACATCCACAACACCAACCATAACCACCTCTACCATCAACCACAACCACAACTACCACCAACACCACCACCACCACTACCACCACCACCACCAATCCACAACAACAACAACAACAACAACAACAACAACAACAACAACAAAAAAAAAAAAAAAAAAAAAAAAAAAAAAAACCCAAATCTCTGTAATAGAGGTTGGGCCGGCGGCTTAGGACGGCTGGGTTGGGCCGGCGGCGGGGAATGAGGGAGATTGAGAGAGTGATGGTGAGAGAGGAGAGTGACAATGAGTTTTGAGAGCGGCTTGGGACGGCTGGTCCGGCCGGAGTGAGAAAGAGGATAAGAGCTTGAGGACAGCTGGTTGGGACGGTGAGATTGCACAGTGATAGAGAGGACGAGAGCTTGAGAGAGTTCTGGGGAGAGGATGAGACTTCAGACGAAGGTGCAGAGTGAGAGAGAGGCACGGAGTGAGAAAGAGATAAAAGAATGAAAAAAAAAAGGAGCGGTATTATTTTAATCCCCTGGCCATAATTAAATATTACTTTTTTTGTTTAGCTCTCATGAACAGTGCACATCTATTTATAGATGTGCACTGTTCATGTGGAGCTAAAAAAAATGGATATAGCTCCACTGTTGGAGCATAATTTTGGTATTGAAGGAACTAAATTATAGCAATACAGCAATATAGCACCACTGCTGTGAGTGCTCTAAGGATTCCATGTAAAATCTATTTCCACTCTCCAATGAAATAGTGTTACATCAATTTTTTTCAAGTAAAAGAAAAGAAAATAATATTATGGATAATCTTTTTTTTTTTGTTGAAAAAAAAAAAAGAGGGTTTCTAGTGTGAGCTCATCGACCCCTCGTCATGTAACAGTAATGGATAATACCACATGTACCACCAGGGCCTTACTAGGGCTATCGCTCGAACCGCTCACCAAGTATAGCAATTTGAAGACTCCTACCTATTATGGATAGTCATATTACTCAAAAAAAATGAGAGCTAGAGCATAAATATAAAATCAAACATGAATTGTTGAAATGAAAATTACCCCAAAGTTTAAGGACTAAAAATGTACTTTGATTTAAACGTTACAATATTCACAACATCACTGTTTTCACAAATATTCACAAGTTGTGTTATAAACTAAGTCTATTTCTAACACCCAAATTTTTTTCTTCATTTATAATTGACTGCCATTCTTTCATCCGTATTTAATAATTTATGTTTTATGAGCGGGTCCTTAGGGTTTTTTTCCCTTCTCTGTGAGGAGACTATGTTATTATCTTTCATTGAAAATTTATTCAGAAATAAACTAGTAAGTATATGGCTATGTATACTGTAAGAGTTTTGTAACTTAACTGATTGACACCTCTTGGCATTACAAGATATTTAGAATTTAAATTCTTCGCCTTAATGTAACTATATCATTTTTAAAATAAATATAGACCGGTAAGTATACAAAATCATATATGTGAACTCATAAAAAAAGTAAAAAAAAAAAAAAAAAAAAAAAAAAACATTTGTGAGACTGTGACCTACAGGTTGGATCTAAATTCCGAAGGAATCACTCACCTCACACCTAATTTTCTGCCATATTCAATAAAATTAATTGAAAATCAACCACCATATTTATTTATTAAGTATTAAGCAAAATACCTAATTAAAATTCAACTAAAACAGTAGCAAAAAAAGAACAAGCCATGCTCACCAAGTTATTAGCTTAGCTGAGCGAACTTGGTCAATGCAACATGAGAGGACCCACTCTCTTTCACAGCTGGGTATTGGATTTACATATTCATCAAATTATCTTACCTTGTGTCATTCTTGAACATTATCAGATTTCCAACCAAATTGCATATCTATGCATGACAGCATGTGAAGTAAATTCGGTAGAGTTCAGACATTATAGACAAAGAGTTAGCCCAATTGGTCCTTAAGGCTGACGTGTCAAAACTTTCTATTTTCTATACCCAGCACAGCAAAGTCTTTTTATTTTAGTCCAAAACTCCAAATAAATGGTACGTTTCTGAAAGAGTTTTATATGGAAATATCTAAACAATTAGCAGAATCTAGCATGAAATCTTTCAATTCATGCAATAAAGTTTGACAATTATTCGCGTAGTTTTGCTGCCGAAAAAAATTAATTGATCCAGTATCACTATAAGAAAAAAAAAGTCTTAACCTACAGATAAAAAGTTGCCATAAACTAAATAGTTGTCGCATACTTATAGGTTAGTGTGAAAATTAAATTATTTAGGTGCTATTTTAGAAATTTTTATAGGAAAGTGAAAAAGTGACAAACATTTTTTATAACTTTTAAATTTTTTTATAAAAATTTTTCTAAAATAAATGATTAATGTATGTCCTAAGAGCACTCTCATCAGGTCTCTCAAATGTGCCAAATGCCAAATATTTGGCACATTTGACACATCAAATACAAAAACTGACCCTCATCATGTATGCTAAATGTGCTATAAATATAGAACATGCTACAGTACGCTCTCATTTTTGAGAGCGTACGGATCCGAATGCTATTTTGGTTTATTGTTTGTTTATTCATCTTCCTCTCTCCTCTCTCATCACTCTATTGCTTTTTTTTCCTTCTCTCCTCTCTCGTTCTTCCTCAGACATTTTTCTTCTCATTGTTGTGGCTTTTCTCACTTCTGTTCAGCCTCGCCGATCTTTGTTGCTATGGTTTTTTTTTTTTTTTTTTTTTTTTTTTTTTTTTTTTTTGCAGTGATTTGATAGGTGGGTTCGGCAGTGGGTGGCATCTCTCTTCCGTTCAGCCTCGCCGCGCCACCGATGCTGATCTCTGTAGCTGTGGGTTTTTTTTTTTTTTTTTTTTTTTTTTGCAGTGATTTGATGGGTGGGTTCGGCAGTGGGTGGCGACCTCTCTTCCGTTCAACCTCGCCGCGCCACCTGATGCCGATCTCTGTAGCTGTGGGTTGTTTTTTTTTTTTTTTTTTTTTTTTTTTTTTTTTTTTTTGTGCAGTGATTTGATGGGTGGGTTCGGCAGTGGGTGGCGACCTCTCCTCCGTTCAGCCTCGCCGCGCCACCTGATGCCAATCTCTGATGCCGATCTTTGTGTTTTTTGTTGTTGTTTTTGTTTTTCTGTGGTGGTTCTAGTGTGAGACGGTGGTGGGGTGGGATGTGGGGTGTTGATGGGTGGGAGGGTCGGCGGTGGATGGGTTAGCGGCAGTAGTGGGTGGGTCGGCGGTGGATGGGTTAGCGGCGGCAGTGGGTGGGTGTGTGGGATGCGGTTGGATTGTGTTTTTTGTTGTTTTTGTTTTTCTGTGGTGGTGGTTTTGGTGGTCTGCTGTGTTATTTTTGGTGTGAGACGGTGGTGGGTGAGATGCCGGTGAGGCGTTGATGGTTGCTGGCAGCGGGGTTGGGCTGTGGGTTGTGGTGGGGGGGTTGGTTTTTTTATTTTGTATTTTTATATATTGTTGGTTTTTTTAATGTTATTTTAATATTGAAATATATTATTTTAATATATAGAATTGAAGTATAAAACATCTGATAAATGGTATGTTGTAAAATGATGTGCTAAAATAATAAAGTAGGATTTTGGAATGTCAAAATGGCATTTTTTATGAGAGAGCTGATGGGAATGCTCTAAGGTGAGTTTCAGTTAGCTCAACTGGTAAAGTCTTTGATGGTTGAATAAGAGATCTGAAATTCAATCTCCGCCTATACCAAAAACCGATTGGTGTTTTGGTCTGATGATAAAGAACTATTATTAGGAGTGAACACCATATGTTGAAACTCTCTAAAAAAAATTGTATGTCCTAAGGGCATACATTAGCCAGACCCATAAAATAAAATTCAACATTTTGGTTGCCAAACAAAATAGTGTCTTGTTTGCCAATGCCTTATAGTTGAATTAACACCTTTCTATGCATAAAGTTCTTGGAATTCTAAGAAAGAAAGAGTTCGAGTTGTGAGATTACCAGCAAATTGTAATTATCTTTTAAATAAATAATGTTGCTTATCCATGATTGGGCATACTCAAATTAGTTTATTTCCCAAAGTCATCCAAGAAGTAGCCACACAGATTGGAAGACTTAATTATATGAAGATCACTATCTGGAGCACTCTTCCAGCTTGGGACACTAGTTATTATATGGAAGCTTGGCCAGTACACATCTTGGTTCTTATCCATGATTGGGGTTGTATCCCTAAATACAATTGTTATACAGGTGATACTTATTTATCACTTGATGATCCAGATGCTCTAGCTCAAGAATGGTCTAATTTCATGAGTAACAATATTTATGAAGTACAGAAAGAATTAGACAGAGGTTTCCACTTATATGACTACACCAACAGGATAGTCGTGTATGGTCCAAGACCTTCAGCAAGAAGGCTTTTTTGAAAAAGAAAGATTGTTAAGGATCCTAGATTAATGACAACAAAGGATCATGTTCCTATTTATCTTCCTATTTCATACTGCATTCTAAGTAGTAATTATGGAGTAATCCATGAGCATGAGCAGTATGAGGATAACTCCGATCCGTTAGATTATGATAACTACGCAGATACAGATTGATATATAGACAAAATGCTCTCCTGGACAAACAACAGCAACAGATTACTATTCACTGACGACAGATCACTATTCATTGGCGACAGATCACTATTCACTAACATGCGTGAATAGCTTCCAGACAGATCCAAGATAGTCCAAACAGTTACAGACAAATGTTCATAAGTCACTACTGTTCACTTGCATGCGTCTATTGTTTACTAGCATGCGTAAAAAGAAACTGATAAATTCCCAGACAAATTACTGCTCATCAATAGTCACAATATTCTACAAGTTTCCACCAACAGATTAACTTGAGTTAATTTTGCTAACTCAAGTTACTTTTGAAGACTTTACCATGGTTCACTGCATCTATAAAAAAGACGGATTCCGAAGATAGAGGATAAGCTTTTGAAGTTCCAAGTTTTTAGAAGCCTTTAGAAAATTCTTTGTAATAGCCTCCCCCCTCCCTTAGAAAGACTTTTGTAATCCTTCCTCTCTTGTAATCTTGTAACCCTTCCCTTCAAATAGAACCTTGTAACCTTTTAGTTTCAAAGACAGTTTTTACTTTGTAATCTTGTAACTCTTCAGACAGTTTTATCTTCAAAGCTTGTATCAAAGACAGTAGTTTGTTTTCAAGTTTTATCAAAGATAGAAGTTTTTATTTAAGTAAGATTTTACTTGTTTCAGTTTTCATATTCCATACTATGTTTTAACTTATTTTGAATATATCTATTTTGCTATTTTCTTCTTTATCATCTATTTTATCATTGTTTATGCTTCCATATTACTGCTGTGCTCTCTCCTGGGTAGTCATTGGTATTAGAGCCATGGATGATAGATGTATAAGTTTTATTTCTTTGCAATTAAGAAGTTACTAGGAACTTTTATTACTGCATAGCCACTACTTGCTCCTTGTTAGCGTTGGTCAGCCTCAAAACTCGTTGGCAAACCATAGTTTTGCGTTGGTCAGCCTGTTTTTTGTTGGCAGACGGACAAGCGTGTGTTTAGGGTGGTCCCGCAATGGAGTTTCCCGAGCAGGTGGTCCTGATAACAAGGATACTAGTGGTTAGTAATAGTTCCACCAGTAATTATTAATTGCTTAGAAATAGAATAAATACGTTTATCAGCTCATCTTCTATTTGCTTGTTCACGCTTAGGATAGGCACACACTAATTAGAAACATGGACTATGATGATAAATATTATGATGAAGGTTATAGCATGAGAGATATAGACAATAGTTGGTTAAATGATAATATGGATTATGAAATAGATTCTAATGATAATATGGATTATGAAATAGATTCTAACTCTAACAGTGATATGGATAATTATAATTATAACTATAATAATATAAATAATTGGAGTACATCAACAAGAGATAAAATCAACAGACAGACTGATAGACATAATAATAGTTTCTTAGATAGGATTAATAAAAAAATTGGAATCTTTAGAAGCTATTGAAAGATCCACCACTGTAGAAAGAAAAAATGATAGAGATAATAAAATAGATAGTTTTTTAGACCTTTATGAAAAAAATTAAAGCTTTAAATTCAGAACAAGAAAGAAACTTTGAACCCCATCAAAGATCTTCTTTAGTCACAGATAATTGGCATGATAGAAAAAATAGTAGCTTAGTAAGCACTGACAGATTCATAAATATTACATGTAGAAAAGATGACGGGAGAAATAATTTAAAAACTCTAGAGACCACTCTAACAGAAAAGAAAGACTATAGTCATGTAGTAAGAAGTTCTATAGAAAGCCAAGGAAATAATAATAGGAAAGATGACATAATAGAAACAATACAAAAGAATCCTAGTACTATAATACAAAAGAAGAAGCTAAATGCAATTAATGGAGAAAAAGAAAGAAGAATTGAGAGACAACAAGGTAATAGTACTCTAACCAATTCAAAAGAAACTCTAAGTAAAGAGTTAGATATAGAAAAAGACATAGAGACATGTAATAATGATAGTCTAGAAAAAGTAGTCAACAAAAAAGAAAAAGATGATTGTTCCAAAAAGAGTAATAGTTTTAAAGAAGAAATTGATGAAAGAATAAAATCAATTGAAAGAACTATGGATTATACCTGAGACAATAGTTTAGTAGAATTGGCTAAAAAGATGGAAATTTTAAATTCATCGATAGAGATAAAAGAAATGAAAAAGGACATAACAGTTTTAGAGATTATTGAGTTATCAGATAATGAGAAACCTGACAGACATATTAGAAATATTATTTGTCATAAATGTAAAGAATATGGGCATACTAAAAAACAATGTGACAGACATAATAAAAATATAAAACGAATAAGTAAATTAGAATTTGAGAAAGACATAATAAATGAATTAATGGAAATATTTAATGTTAAGCAAAAAGAAATAGACCAAATAATGAAAAAGGAAGAATTAAAATCAACCAACCCACTTAAAATTAATAAAAGAAAAAGGAAACAAAAAGACATAATAATGAAATTGATAGATAATCTACCCAATCATCTAAAAGACAAAAAAGAATATTTGCTAAAATTGAAAGATTCTATAGAAATACCTATTGCTTGTATTAAGTGTAGAAAATATGGACACCATGTTACGGAATGTGGAAAAGGTGAAAAAGCTAAGAAAGAAAAGGATAATAAAGAAAAAACAAAAATGAAACAAGATGGTACAAATATAAAAACAGTAATTCTACAAGACTTAATGACGAAAGCAAAAATAATAAAGCAAGAAATTAAAGAAGATGATGCAACGGACATAGATGAACAAAATATTGCAGAAATAATAAATTTAAAAGAATTTTCTAAACCCATGATAAACCCATCTTTAATAGAAAAAGATGATAGTAATAGACATAATTTCTTGAGTTTAATTGATAGAGTAATTTTTCAAAAATGGCATATAGAAATCACTTTAGTAATTAATAAAGAGTTTTCTTTGACAGAAATTGCTTTAATAGACTCAAGTGCTGACATGAATTGTATACAAGGATTAATACCTTTAAAGTATTACAAAAAATCATCTAAAAAATTAACTCAAGCTAATGGAGAAAATCTCATAATTAATTATAATATACATAATGTTCATATATGCCATGATGGAATATGTTTTGAAACAGTCTTTGTTTTAATTAAAGACCTTCCTTCTAAAATAATTTTAGGAACTCCTTTTATGGCTTTGCTTCACCCCTTTTTAATGACAGATGAAGGAATTAAAACTAAAGTGTTGGGAAAAGATATATTCTTTAAATTCATTTTACCACCTGTCCTGAAAGAAAATCATTCTTCCTAAAAGGTCACTATTTTAAAAGATATCAACAAAAGAGGGATTTATAGAACTAAAACAAGTTTGTCATCTTTAAAGACAGAAATATTACTTGTTGACCAATTGATAGCTAATGGTATAAAGAAATGCAAACAAGACATAGAGACAGAGATTTGTTCTTATTCCTCCATTGCTTTTTTGTATAGGCACCAACATATAGTCCAATCACCTTGTGCAAAAGAACTTAGTAGAAAAGGCATAAAAGACGGAAATATGAATGCAATCTTTTTTTAATCAATATGAATGGACTGATAGTATGATAGATCATAGAAGTACCAAACAAAATTATAATAAATGACAAATTCACACCCTTTATAGTATCCTTAAATACTCATATAACAGATGTTTTAATAACTGAAGTCTTGACAGATTCTCCTTTACTAATTATTAAAGAAAACATTAATTGTAGTAATTTCTTGTAGATAGATTTAATTCCCTAATTGGAAGAGTTAATTGTAAGCTCCTGGCAGATTTTCCTATTATTGACATTGATGAAAGATTTTATGGATGGAGGCTTTATTTCACATATTCTGTGAGAATATGTGAAATAAAGCTTCTCCATAAAGTTTTTCATCAATTGAAAATATTAAAAATGTCAACTAATTGAGTTATAAAACTCTTTTGTGAAATAAAGCCTCTCCATAAAGTTTTTCATCAATTGAAAATATTAAAAGTGTCAACTAATTGAGTTATAAAACTCTTTTCAGATTTATTGTATCCATTAACATCACTATTTCGCAAATATTCAAGTTGCAAGTTAAATTAAAGCCTATCTCTAACTTCGAAAACTTTGTATTGATTTATACGCGACTGCCACTTTTTGTTGGCCAGATTCAATTATCTATGTTTGGCGAATTTGTCCTGCTTTCTTTCCCTTCTTTATGAATAGGCAATGTTGTTTTGACAACAATTTAGAGACCATGACCTGCGGGATGCAATTACAAAAGAATGAAAATATTGCACCTACTTTTCCCACCCACAAAAATTGTTTGTCAAATCATGTATCATATGGCAATATAGCATTGTAATTGGCCTAAGTAGGCCTCAAATTAATTTTAGAACTTACATGATTTGTCACGTGTGTCTTTTAAATATTTTTTTTGTCTGCCCGGTAACTAGTAAGATGGCCTCCAAACTTTGTTGAAGTCTCTACATAGTTTTTTTTTAAATAATTTAATAGTTACAATATGGGAACAGAAAATTTGAATCCTCCTAAACGTTTTTGTTAGAAACAATAAAAAATGTCAATTAAATTACAAAACTCTTCACAAGTCTTTGCAAAATTAAAGAAGTGATTTGATAGGAGATAATTGCCATACCTATAAAACAATCTAGAACGGAATAATATAGCTCATGGCAGGAGGTATTGACCTTTAAACAAAGAGCGTTGGTTTATGAATTACAAAGATCAAATCATTTTTATATGTATACATACCATAGAAACGTGCAATAAATTAACCGTAAATTACATATATCACTTGTATAATATATCCTCAAAATTTAAAATTACAGATATACTTTGTGACATTTGAATATCATGTGTGGTTATCTTTCAATTTATAAATGACTGATGTGGTGAGTAATTATTGATAAGTAAAAAAATAATGTTAATAGTGGAGTCGGATAAAATCTAGTAAAAATTTGTTACAATATCAATTTGAAAAAATATTGTAAAAACTTATCACACCATTAAATTTCACTAAAATCAGTTAAAAAAAACTACATAAATCAAACCACATGATAATAAGTATCACATATAGTATAAGGGGAAAAATTGTTTGGATTGTGTTAATAGGCATTGTGTCTTAACACCTTGTTTGACATTTTTTTAGCAACTTTTTAATCTTTTTACAACTTTGAGTGCGTTTGGATTGGGCGTTTTCTGCCCAATCCTGCGTTTGCGTTTTTTTTTTTTTTTTTTTTTTTTTTTTTTCACGCGTTTTGGGGCGTTTTGGGTGTTGCGGCTACTGTTCATGCACTGTTCAATGAACAGTAGCCGCAAACTTTGACTTTTCAAATTTTTTTGGACCAATCACAGCACATCGTGTACTGTTCACGGACCCACAAATTTCACTTTTCAGCAACTTTTTCATTAAAAATGGGTCCCACGATACTATTCACACATTTAAAAATTATTTCGCTACAGTGTTTTTCAGTTTTCAGTTTCAGTTTTCAGTTTTCAGCTGTATCCAAACGGACCCTTTATGTCATTTTTTTTAGTTTTATAAGTTGTGAGGCGAACTTCATAGGAAAAAAAAAATATTAAAATAAACTATGAGACTACTTTTATATCTTTTTCTTTTATTTATCTAATATTTTTATTAGGTGAGACTCACTGAGGAAACCTTAACAAGCACACATCCCAAATTGTTTTGCACATTGTTGTTGTTGTTTTTTTTTTTTTTTTTTTAACCAACCCGGTTTAAAACAAACACCACCACAAAGCATAATTGACTTCCATGTTTTAAGAATATATAGGAGTTTTATACATGTATGATCAAGATGTGCCCTTAAATAGTAAATCCATGATAAACACATCCAGCTATTTGATCATGTTGTGACTGTGCGGTGAATTGTGATGCACACCAACAGCTAAATAAAATTCAATAATGGAAACAGTGGCAAAGAAAGAACAATGGAATAGCTCACCGAGTTATGTTAGCTGAGCGAACTCGTACTAGTTTTGCCTCCACAACTCAGCCAACTTCGCCAATGCAACATGAGAGGACCCACCCTCTTTCACAGCAGCCACAGCTTCATCTCTCAAACTCGATACTCCTTCTCTCACCTCTGTCCCCACTTCTGAGTCCATTAACTCCCTCACTCGCTTCTCCAACTCAGTTGCACTCACAAACCCATCTTCCGAATCGTTTAACCCCAAAGCTAACTTGATTTCCTCCACCAAAACCACCCTATTCAACCTTTGCTCCGCGTACAATGGCCAACCAACCATTGGCACTCCACACCACACTGCTTCAAGCACTGAGTTCCACCCACAGTGAATGACAAACCCACCCACTGAGTCATGACTCAGTACTGCCACCTGTGGAGCCCATTGTTTCACCACAAACCCTTTACCTTTGGTCCTTTCCAAGAAACCCTTTGGCAATAATTCATCCAAGTTTGGATCTTTATCCTTATCTGGCGGTGGATTTCTCACCACCCACAAAAATCTTTGACCGCTGTTTTCTAAACCCATCGCTATTTCTTTCAACTGTTTCTCCGAAAAAGATCCCAAGCTTCCGAAACATAGAAACACAACGCTTCGGCTCGGTTGTGAGTTTAACCAATTCAAACACTGGTGCTCTTCTCCATCTTGATTGGTGTTTGATATCAAAGGTCCAATACAGAAAATTGGCGGAGTTGGTCCATGTGGGACACATAGTCCACCAGATATTGCCTTGATAGCTTTTGTTTCGAGCAAGTCAAACGTGTTTACAAGAAGTCCATTTGATTTGGCCAGGTGCGTTGCTGTGTTAAGAAAATACTGGTACAATTTAGAACTAGTGCGATCGAACATAGTTTTCGGCAAATCCGAAACCCGAATCGGAGGTAAGCCAGGAATATCATCAAGAAGCATATTACCATGGAGATCTTTCAAATTGTTATCCACTTTTCTATGCAAAGTGGGGCGGTATAGAAATGCAGCTAGGCCGCTTGGGCTAGAGGTGAAGAAATAGTAAGTGGGGATGTCAAGGTTTGAGGCCACTTCGAAAGCAGAATCACAGAAGAAATCAATGATAAAGGCTCTGAGTTTGGAGGTTTGGGAAATAGTTTTCAGGGTTTGGTGGAGATTTGGGTTGTTGAGGCGTGGGATTAAGTAGCAGAGCTACAGGAGAAGCAGTACTGGGTGGGACTTCAGAGATGGGTGAGAGGTGGTGGAAGGTGATAGATGGGGTGGTGGAATTGACGGTGGTGATGTATTGGGTGGTAGAGCTTGCTACATAATTGGGTGCGGTGGAGTTAGTAATTGTGTTTGATTCACTTAAGATGAGGATTGTGATGGAGAAAGAAGGGTGATGTTTGAGTATGAGCTTGCCAAGCTCTACCATGGAGTTTAGATGGCCTCTGCCTGAAGAAGGGTATAGAACTATGGCATCCACCATTTTCACACAGAAGAGAAGAATGGGCCTAGTGGGGTTTCCTACTTGGGATTTTTTTTTTGTTGTTGTTGTTAAACTTTGGAAATATGTGTGATTGCTCTAGTTACAGTAACTGACTATGTAAATAAACCACCTCCACCAAGTTGGATAAAATTGAATTTTGATACTGCAATTAGAGAAGGAAAAACATATGTAGCAGCAGTAGGAAGAGACCAGGAAGGTAACCTTTTTGCTGCATGGGCAGAGCAGCTGTGTTCAGGTAGCCCGTTATCTGGTGAGGCAAATGCAGCCTTGTTGGCCATTCAAAGAGCAGCAGATGCAGGTTTTAAGAATGTTGTGATTGAAGGAGATGTATGGAATGTCATTGAGCTCTGAGAAATCAAGGGTCTGCGCCTCATTGGAGTATTAAGTCTGTGGTGGAGGATATTTTGTATTTTGCTAAAGATTTTGATAATGTAATTTTTTTTTTTTGTTTTTTTTTGTTTTTAGGAAGGTAACGAAGCAGCTCATCTTTTAGCTAGATGGGCTGCCTTTTTGAACTGGAATGGGCCAATATCCATCTTTATTCTGTAGTCTCTGATTGTTTAGGCTTTGGATAAAAATGGTCACAGGCCCAATTTGGATTATATATCTGTGTTTTATAGTAAATAAAGTATTTATTCAAAAAAAAAATTGTGTAAATAAACATGACTACTGTTTATGTACATATTAATATTTTGTTCATTTTCTAGCTTCTTCTCTATTTATTTTTCTCTTCTTATCTATTCAAATAAATATATATATATATATATATATATTATATTGAAATAAAATGTAGCATAGATAATTTGATACATAAGTTTTTAAAAGTAGCTGCTGAAATTTTTTTTTTAAAAAAGTTCTTATTTCAAAATTAAAAAAATATAATGTATACAAGTCAAAAGGAGGAACATTAATAATCAGTTACTAAATTGAGGTCATAATAATTCAGAAAATGTTTAGTATAATTATTTAAACAACAGTTTTTAATGTTTAAATACTAAAACATATATTTTCATAATATTTAAATAATTATACTAAAAATCTTTAACCAAATAGATTTTTTTTAACCCACCCGCACCATTTAAACAATGATGGTAATAATCTTAAATTACTAATACTAATGGGATATTTTGATATTTTTCAAAAAAAAAAAAAGAAAAGAAGACATTTTGTTCCAGCGTGCATGTGGATATAATAATTAATAAGTGGTGACTTTTAACCTTTTTTTTAAATAAGTGGTGACTTGATGTGTGAGTGGAATTCAGTAAAAGCTTTAAATGGTGCCCAACCCCCACTATAGTCTTTGCTCATTGGAAAATGTTCCAATCGATAGTGGGAGTTGCACACCATTTATGGCCTTTTTTAATGTGTAATGACTAATGTCTACTCCCTATCCATAACGTCTGTTTTATGAGAAATTTTTGGTTACACCGGGAGGGATTGAGATCCCGTGCAATACCTAGGGTATTGCACGGTGTGCAATTGCACAAATCCTAGCCATTCATTTAATCCAACGACTCCTTATTTTGACACCTCACCAAGACACGCTGGCAATCCGTGTGCTCACTCAAGGTTTCATTCCAGCTTCCCATTTTTGAATTTCACTAAAACTTTCTCTCCTCTCTCTCACTTCAGCCTAGCTCTCTCCGTCACTCTCCCTAACGCTCCACTCTCTCAACCCCGACTGCGCCTCCACCACCCTCTCAACATCCACGCATGCTCTCTGCCTCTCCCTCAACCCCGTCGTCACCGTTTCCCGCATACCCAACTCAGACGGATAACCAAAAACAAAGAAAAAACGGCGCCATCTGAGATCCCAACCCCCAAACACTCGCACCCTTTTTGACCCAGATCAGAGAGAGAATAAGGGTTGGGGTTTGGAGAGAATCGGGTGTTTAAGTGAGAAATTGATGCTTTTCAGACCCAGATTAGAGAAAGTAAGGGTTAGGGTTTGGAGAGAATCGGGTTAGGGTTTGATGCTTTTTCAGGTTAGATCTATGGAGGGATATGAGATTGAGAGAGAAAGAAAGAGAGTTTGGTCGACGGAGAGAAGAAGCCACCATCGGAGGTGGTGGTTGTGATGAAAATTATCCTTGCCGATTTGGGCGTTTCAGAGAGAGACCACCACTCGGTAGGGTTTTTTTTATCTCTATTATTTTTAATAAACTCTGTTTTCTTTTATCTTTTTTTTTTAATTCTGTTTTCTGATTTTTTGGTTTTTAGCTTAGGAATTGAAATCAAGTCTTAATTCTGTTATTGTTGTTATTGTGGTTGTTGTTGTCGTTGTTGGAACACCTGGAAGAATATTGGCTCTGGCAAGGGATAAAGATCTTGGATTGAAGAATGTGAGGCATTTTATTCTTGATGAGTGTGATAGATGCTAGAATCACTGGGTATGGTCTTCTTATTCTTCTGCCTTTTATCCCCTTGTTTATGTGAATTAGTTCTGAAATGTGATACTTTGCAATTCTCTTGTTCTCTTTACAGTGTATTGCATTGTTTGCGATAATAATTTTCTTATTTTAAGCCTTCTGATGTCCATGTTCTTGTATGTTTTACAGACATAAGGAGAGATGTGCAGGAGATCTTCAAGATGACTCCTCATGACAAGCAAGTTATAATGTTTTCAGCAACTCTCAGTAAAGAGATCCGCCCTGTTTGCAAAAAATTTATGCAAGAGGTGTGATAAGGCATCATAAAGTTATGATATTCTTTGTATTTATAAATGTCATGTCATTGCCTTGTTGGTTGTGTCAATTGTTCGGTTTTGTGGCTTAGGTTTCAATATGCCTTGTCATTGGCAAGGGAATGAATTTGTAGTTGTAGTACTTGCAATATTTTTAGTTTTTCCTACTTCTAGTCCGAACTTTTCTTTGGGCGTAACCACTTCTCTTGATCCTTTTGGTTATATATGGTTGAGTGATTGTGTTTGTGGGGCCTAGTAGTGAGGATATTGGTTCCACTTCTTATTTCTTGGGTAGTAGCTGGATGTTTCTACTATTTGAGAGATAAGTTCAATCAATACATTGTAGTTCAGAAGGATTGACTTTTTGGATTGCCAGTTATTTGTTTATCTATTGTTGTTGAGTTTTGGTTGCTGTAGAAGATGGTATTTTGATGCACTTTATTGACACTCGTTTTTTTCAGCCAATGGAAATTTATGTTGATGATGAGACCAAGTTGACTCTTCACGTTCTTGTACAGGTATCTTCGATGCTTTTTTTTTTTTTTTTTTTTAAATTTTTGCAATATTTTTGTTCCATCAGTTGACTGTTTCTTGCTCATTCAACTAATGCACATTTTCATTGTCTCTCTGTGTAGCACTACATTTTATTGAAGGAGGCAGAGAAAAACCGCAAATTGAATGACCTTCTTGACGCATTGGACTTCAATCAAGTTGTCATTTTTGTCAAGAGTGTGACCAGAGCTACTGAGCTGAACAAGTTACTTATGAGTGTGACTAGAGCTGCTGAGTTGAACAAGTTACTTTGTTCATGATTTTTACTTTTATTTTTCATATTTTTATTGTATGGGGAAAACACTTATTAGATGGCTGAGTTTTTTGCTCTGTCAAGTTAAGATTAACAAACAAAATCGTGTAATATTTTCCACACAAAGGTGATATAAACATGTATTTTACTTTCTATTTGTTCCTTACCGACCTTAATTTGGTACATACCAGTACTTGAATGTCTCCAAAACATTGAATGTCTCCAAAGCATCTTGTCCTCAAAAAAAACAAGGAGGGGTGGTATAGATTTCTAACAATGCTGGGATTCCGGTTATTAGTGAACGACTTAACAAAGTCAGCCACTGTTTTCAAATTTGAGCCAACAACTCCCTGATATTTAGAAGTGCTAGGGAACCAAGCTGGGTGGTAAAGTTATGCTCAAACGTGTTCCTATCAGCCACTAACCTTGATGTATTTATGGATTGTCATAAATGATATTCTTCCAAGTCCAAGATTGGTGAGGTTTGGGTTTGCAGTCATGGAGAGGATTTTCAGGGAAGTATTTAGCTAACAAGGAGGATGGTAAACCATTCTACAAAATTCCACAATTCCAAGAAGTATTTAGACCACCTGAACGTGCGCCAAGCGCCACAATTCCTCATTCTCATCCTGTGCTTTTCCTCTTTGTCTTTATCTCTTTCATTTTTTTTTTTTCTTTTACACACGACAGAATTAGACACTCAATAGCACCTAATCTAATATGAAATTAGAAATCTCATTCATTCTAGCATGTACTAACAAATTTAGTGAACAAAAAAGTTAGGGTATGAAGAGACATTGCATTTAAAAATATTAATCACTAACATATATAATTAATGTTTAACTAGAAGTTACTCAAACATGCATTTGTACAATCTAACATATTTAACATGTTTGACTAACTTCTTTAGTTACAAAAATTATCCCAAAAATTTGCTACATGTGCAATCGGTTGCCAAAATAAGTCAGATTTGTTGTCCAAGAAACTGTCCAAGGCAAAGTTGTCCAAAAATGCTATCCACTGTGCAATATGCTACCATGTCCACTATGCAATATATTATCAAACAAACTGTCCAAAAAATGTTATCCATCATACTGCAATATCAATATTAGCCTGAAAATATGTCAAAAAAATCAAGTTACATTTTAAACTTGAACAAACATAAGAAAATTTCACTATAATTGAACTTACAATTTATTAGTTTTTTACATACCAAAAAAGTGTTGTGTTTCCAGGCAAGCATTTGTATTTTCAACACACGGAGTTAGTCCATAATTGAACCTAACTTCATTTCCCTGTATATATATATATATATATATAAATAAATAAGTTTATTCATTTGGTAAGTAGAGAGGATATAAACACATGGATTTATTTTTTACTTGACCAATATTCATTTGGTGAGTAAGAATTAAAACTAAATATTTTAAATTTGAGGGACCAAAACCAAACTTGCCTCAACCAAATATATAAGTCACTCACTAAATTGTTATAGGTGGAACTCACACAAAAGGTCAGTCAGGAATGATGGAGTTACTCACCACAGGCCAAGCCACTCACACAAAAGGTCAGTCAGGAATGGAGTTACTCACCACAGGCCAAGCCACTCACACAAAAGGCAAGTCACTCACCATAGGCCAAACCAAAACCCAAATCACCCATTGCCAGGTATGTATAGCCGAGAGACAATCAATAGCCAGCCACACCCAAATCATCCATAGCTATCAACCATCAAAAAGCCAATCCAAATCATTAGTCATCAAGACAACACACATCCAAGCCATTACAATATCCCAACCCATCAACTACTTGACTGGCAGCCGAGACCCACTTCAACACATAAAGCCACTTCAATAGAAACCACTTCAACAAAAACTTCATAATACAAACCAATTAGAAAAACAAACTTCAAATCTAACAAGTTCATGAAAAGGGAAGAAGTAGGGAAGATAGTCATTTAAAACAACGTTTACATTTTACCTGACAAACAGCTGCGTCATTTGATACTTGAGACAATGATGGAGTTAATGGTGCCTATGTAAACACAATGATTATAAGAGAAATAATTTACGAAATCATCTAATTACTAATAATTGCAAAACAAGTAAGCATGTAAGTTTTTTCAAAATTTCATGTATGAAAATATTTACATTTTACCTGGCTAACATCCGCAGGATTTGATACTTGAGACAACAATGGAGTTAATGGTGCCTGTGTAATCACAATGATTATAAGAGAGAGTTTAAGAAATCATCTAATTACTTATAAATGCAAAACATGTAAACAAGTATGTTTACCCTTAAGAATGATGTGAAACTAGTTTGGTAATTATGGATAGGTCCCAATTCAGACGTCATCATTGGCGTGGAAAAAGTGACAGGATAAGTCCGCTATATCACAAAAAAGAAAACTTCATTAATAAATTCACAAATAAAAAGGCAAGTGTAGTACAACATCCAACTTCACAAATTATTAAGTTATTTCACTACAAATAAAAAAAATCTCGTACTTGATGCGAATGATGTTCTCCATGTGAGTCGTAATTATTGTATTGCATGTTAGGAGCAAAACCAGGTTCCTATATGAGGAAAAAAAAAAATATATATATATATATATATATTATTATTAGCCATAACAATATAAAAATTTACAAACACTAGAAACTTAGTAAGGGATAAAAATAAATAAATAAAATTTACTTTGAAAAACTATTTACTAACCTCATCATTTAATTCAACTCTACCTCTTTTTTTGGTTTGCTTCTCAACCCAACTTTTCTTTCTTTTTCCACCCTTGCGACCTTCTTTTTTCTTAAGACCTTTTGCTCTTTCAACCAAATCTTCCAAATGTTGGTTAGGATCAAGATTTTCTGCACCACTACGTATTGGCATTTGATAGGGCAATTGATGACCACCTACATTTTTTGCTGCAATGTCTTCAACCTTCTTTTCATATTCCTCTATCATCTTCTCTATCAAAGTAAATGCCTCTTCATTGTCTGCCGCTCGAGAAGCTAATCGTACCAACTTAGGACATAATCTTCTATATCGTTGTGTAACACTCAAGTTGACATCTTCTTCCACATTTGTTCTCCTATTGTCCAAGATACATCCACTTTTTGCCTCTCTTGTCCATCTTTTCAAAATATACATATCAGGAATTGTATTTATATCAAGGAAGTCAAAGACTTTCAGAACATGACAACATAAAATCCCAATAATTTCAAACTTTCTACAACTACATGAAAATGTCTTATCTGCAGTGTCATAAGAGACTATGAACTCACCAGGCTTATGCATAAACTCAATAGTGTATCTCTGCACTAACAAGTCCTCTTGGCAATTTTTTATTCTTGCTGCTGATGCAAGGTCATATTGATCATGAAGCATTCGAAATATTACAGGTGTGTATACTTGTACTGCTTGCTTCAACAATGGAGAATTTTTCAAGCCCAACTGAGGAAACTTTTGCCTAGCATTAAATTCAGCTTGTAACTCTCTTTCTCGTTTTTGCTCAATCACCCGATCAAAATGTTCAAAAAATTCAGCCACATCCAAATCAGATTTCAAGTAATCTTTTAAATCTCCATTCAAGCTTTCACTGAGTTGGGTACTTCGTATTCCCAATGTAAATTGATTCTTCATGTAACACTTTGCCCATTTTCCTTTCAATTTGTAGATAGTATCCAACCAACTACGATCATGTATAGCATATGTGTCAATCATGTTCTCCCAAGTTTTTTCAAATTCATTTTCATCATCAAACTCAAACATACAAGTTTTGAAAACTTGAAGAAAAGAAGAACCATCCTTCATCAAATTCCCCAAATGTTTTATCCCATTTTGCATTATGTGCCAAGTACATAATCCATGATAAGTATTAGGCATCACCTCACTCAATGCCTTTGCCATTGCAGGATCTTGATCCATAAAAATTGTTTTAGGTCTTTTACTTGCATGTGCAACTAAGAAGCTTTCAAACAGCCACTTAAATGATTCTGCCGTTTCATCATATAAAAGAGCAGCCCCAAAAACCGTTAACCCTCTATGGTGATTGAAACCGGTAAACACCCCTAATGGTCTTAGCTCTTTATTAGTACCATATGTAGTGTCAAATGTCACCACATCACCAAAATTAGCATAATCAATAACCATTCTAGCATCAGCCCAAAAAATATTAGTTATCTGCTCAATGTTATCTAATTGTACTCCATATTGAAAGGATGGATTTTTAGTCAATTGTTCCTGAAAGTACCCTAATAAACATGCAGCTTGACCATATACCAAGTTTTTTTGCCGCCTTGTTCTAAGGTAATTTTTCTGATCAAGCTCAGTGAATCCAAGATTAGCTCTCCCACCAGCCTCTCTACTCATCAACTCATGGGCTGCTTTTGGTTTGATTCCGGAAGAGGATGCTAACTCAATCAATCCCGCATGAACTTCTGAAATTTTTCGTTGAGATCTCATCATATAAACGGTTTCTGATAAATGAAGAGTGTGATTATGTTCTCCAACAAAATCAGACACTTTAAACTTTCCACTTTCTCGCACTAATGAAACATAAAACCTTACAGGACAATTAGTCCTTGTATCATCTCGGTTACGTGTGCGAATCATATCTTCTTTTTCTTTACCTCGAATGCCTTGCTTTGCACATACAAATCCCCTTGATGTTACCTTACCATCATTCTTACTTTTATTTATGTAATGTTTTCTAACATCAAAGCCCACTTGCCTTCCATATTTTACCCAAAATTCCCATGCATCTTCTAATGTATCAAATTCCATACCAACTCTAGGATCCAAATCTGCATTGGCATCCATGTTTTGAGAGAATTCTCTCACCACACTATGCAATGAATTAAAGAATACTCCTGTAATTAACAAATATACAAAATTATCTACTATTATAAATATAGAAGAATGAATGTTCTTCATTGAAAATAAAAGCAGAAATTTTTTGTACCAACATTGTGCTTATGATATATAAGAAATTACAATAGACCAATATATGATCATGAGAAATGATGACCCAATTAATAATGGACAGTTTCAAGCTAAAATTTCATAAGAAAGTGTTTAAGTGTATCATACATTCATACCTAAAACACTACGGTTTAAACACACCCAGGACCTAAAAGCATAGAATTCAACCAATGTAAGTCTAACTAAGTAAAATAGGAATTTTAGCTATATCTCCTGTACCATTGGCCATCCATGTCTATAATTTTGCTAGACCACATTTCACATATCCATTTGAAAATGTACAACATTCAAGTTGCAGCAAAAAAACTACCCAAAAATATTCCTCAAAACATAAACAAAATAATGATTCCATGGTGAAATATGTATCACTAATAGAACTAAAATCAAACCCCAAAAGAGAGAACTCACTTCCTTGAGTCGTTTGATGTTGGAAGCAACCTAGGAAGATGCAGTATTTTCTTTGTGGAGGCTGATGGGTCTTCGTTGGGTGATGCTGGCAGCGGTGGCGGCGGGTTGAGGGAGAGGCACTTGGAGACAGAGAGGGAGAGTGTGAGTGTGAGTGTTTGGGGTTAAGAAATTTCAGATGGGAAGAAGCTTTGTTTTGGCTGATGGGTCTTCGTTGGGTGATGCTGGCAGCGGTGATGGCGGGTTGAGGGAGAGGCAGAAGGAACGGCGCTTGGAGACAGAGAAAGAGGGAGTGTGAGTGTTTGGGGGTTAAGAAATTTCAGAGGGTAAGATGAGTGTTTTATTTGTTTTGGCTGATGGGTCTTCGTTGGGTGATGGGCGACGGCGGGTTGAGGGAGAGGCAGAAAAAATGGCGGGTTGAGGGAGAGGCAGACAAGCTCAGGGAGAGAGAAATTTGATTTTATCAAATGTGAAAATAACTCACACGCATCAGCAAGGGCGGGACTCCAAAAATTTTAAGGGTAAAAGGGTCTTTTCAATTTTGGTGAGGTGTCAAAATAAGGAATCATTGGATTAAAAGAATGGCTGGGATTTGTGCAATTGCACACCGTGTATTGCACGGGATCTCAATCCACACCGGGAGGACCATTGATGGGGTCCTCCCTGCTCCTGCCAACCAATTAATAAGTGCTATGTGGCCATTTTTCTGATTCAGGTCTACATCAGCAGTAACTCATGTCCTTTAACTCTGGTTAACAAAACCAAACCAAGGTTAAAACAAAAACAAAACTTACCTAGCCGGAAAGCCAAAATCAAACACGCCTCTTTCTTTCTCTCTCCCTCTAGCTCTATTTCCCCAATTCTCTAGAAAAGAAATCCCCATCCCTTTTCGTATGAAATTGAAATTCAAGCCGTGGCTACTACAACAGCGACAGCAACGGCAACAATAATGATAAAGATGAAGATAAAAATAGTGCAATGTCTTTCGCGGAGGCGAGGAGGCTGATGAGATTGGTGAACGTGGAAGCGTGCGAGAGCATGGGCGTCGCTAGATCCACCGCTTTCGCTCAGGTTCTCGACGAAGCCAGCGTCATTCTTCTCTTTCGCCACAAGGTCTACCTTCATCCCGATAAGGTCGAAATCTCTCTCAACCAACATCTTTGCCGAGAAGCAAAGATAGGACCCAAAGCCCACAAGCTCCGATCAGTTTTGGTGGTCATGGGAATTTTGGGTTTTGGTTTTAAGACTCATGCCCCCATTCGATCTTAACAGGGATGTGGTTTATGAGATGAAGGCATACAGATTTTTTTTTTTTTTTGTTTTAACCTTGGTTTGGTTTTGTTAACCAGAGTTAAAGGACATGGGTTGCTGCTGATGTGGACCTGAATCAGAAAAATGGCCACATGGCACTTATTAATTGGTTGGCAGGAGCAGGGAGGAACACATCAGTGGTCCTCCCAGTGGAACCAAAAATTTCTCCTGTTTTATACCTTCTTCTTTTCTGCCTGTCAGTGTTTGTTTAAAACAACAACAATAATAATAATAATAACAACAACAACAATAACAACGGTAATAATTCTCTCACATTTAAAATATGTTGTGATATAACTTATTTTATTTTCTCGTAAATTATGTTTGTTATCCCTATTTAATACAGTATATTTTAATTTGATTCTTAACATTTTAATTATATCAATTTGGTCTCTAACTTTTCAATATCGTATTAATTTAGTTCTTGTAATTATCTTTTGGATAAAAATTAATGACATGTTTAATAACTAAAAAAAAAAAAAAAAAAAAAAAAGGTGTGGCTTCTGTCCAGTGCCTCCAGTGCATTGAACTCGCTGCGATCATGACACGTGTCCGAAATTGGATAGGTATCATAATCGCAACGAGTCCAGTGTCTTGTGACACTAGACAGAAGCCATACCCAATAAAAACTTAGCTTTCGTTGATGTGAGAATAAACTAAAATTTTATTTTGGTCATTTGTCCAGTTAGTAATTTTCTTCCAATATGTAACGGCAGGGACTAAATTGATACGACACTAAAAGGTTAGGAACCAAATTGACTCAATTGAGAGATTAGGAATTAAATTGAAATATGATGTAAATGATAGAGACCAAATATATTGTTTATCCTAAAATTTATCATAATTTTTTTAGTGAAATTTGTGGTATGTCTTTATTTTAGAAGTCAATTTTCTTTTTATTGTTTGTGAGTGATTGTTTCAAAATAAATAAATAAGTCTAACTAACATAAAAAATAAAAATCTTACTAAATGGTCATTCAATGGACTTTGTCCCCATTTTGTTATAAGAAAGGAATAAAATGTTGGCTTCATAAGAAATTTATTTTTATTTTATTTTTAATAAGATAGAAACATAAGAAGAAAGAAGAAATTGAGTTCGAATCCTATTCTTTTTTTTCTTTTTTTTTGAGAAGGAAAATCATATTCTATTGAGTGGAGTTGTGGTGTGCCTTTGTGTTAGAACCATTTTCCCTCTCCCTTGTGTGTGTGCGTTTGTTTCTCAAAAAAAAAAAAAAAAAACTTTGAAGGAGATTTAGACATATATTCTTTATTTATTGGTCTAAACTCTAAAGACTCTAAACACGCATTCACATTTTAAAATGAGAATCACACAACTAGAAACCTAGCTACTTTCATTTAAAAAGAAAAAAAATTATTGGGCTCCAATAATCACTTTTTCTCTTTTTGTCTTTTTATTTGTCCTAAATGTTGATTCTACTCTGAACTAATTCAAAAATGCATTTTTTTTCTCTTTTTGAAAAATTTATTTTACAAACAAAATGAGAATCCCAAAACCAAAAAAGATTTATTTATTTAGAATATATAAATGAGAAAGTTGAAGAGACTATCACAAGGAAAAAATTCTATGGTTCATACTTCAAAACAACGTCATTTTGAAGCATGTACTAACTACTAACATCATTTGAGTATTTTACATATGGGTGCGGTTTGGATTCGCGTTTTGCGCGTTCACGTTTTGCATTTTCCTCTTTTTTTAGCCGTAGTTGTTGACTTTTCTTCAGTGTACAGTGCACATTTCAGCAACACAAGTGGGTCCCGTGCACTGTTCACGGATCCACAAAATTCACTTTTTAGCAACTTTTTCATTAAAAATGAGTCCTACGACACCATTCACACATTAAAAAAAATTTTGTTACAGTGTTTTCAGTTTTCAGTTTTCAGCAAAATAAGTTATATCTAAACGGACCCATGGACTTCATGGCAAGGAAACAAACCTTTACCTTTGACGGAGCATAATTTATAGGTATTATTTATTGCACATTTGAAAACCTGATTTTTGGGAAAAATTTAATGACATAATAAAGAGTCAAAGTTTAAAAAATTTGACACAACAGATATGGAATTCTAAATCTAACACATAAATTATGGAAAATTATTAGGTACTCCCAGAGTACCATAAATACGTAATCCCCCTTCTCATATGAATAGTGGGTCTCACCATGAATTTAATTAGTGTGACCCAGCATTCATGTGAGAAAAGGGAGTACGCATTTATGGCACTCCGGGAGTACACAATAATTTTCCATGAATTATAGAGTTTTAACCTATACCGTCCACTTTTAATAATTATGCTCATTATTATCAGACCAAGATATTAATCGCTTTTTAGAATAGGCGGATTAAGTTAACACATATTGTTGAGGCGTGGAATTAAGTAATTCAGTTCTACAAAGGAAGAAGTACTGGGTGGGACTTCGGATATAGGTGCAAGGTGGTGGAAGGTCATAGATGGGGTGGTGGAATTGACGGTGGCAATGTATTGGGTGGTAGAGCTGGCCACGTATTGGGGTGCAGTGGAGTTAGTATTTGTGTTTGGTTCGCTTAAGATGAGGATTGTGATGGAGAAAGACGGGTGATGTTTAAGTATGAGCTATCCAAGCTCTACCATGGAGATCAGATCCTGGAGAAGGGTATAGAACTATGGCATCCTCCATTTTCACAAACAAGAGAAGAATGGCGCAGTGGTTTAATTTTCAAAGGCTTATGAACTGTCACAATTTGCATATACAAACTTCAATAAATATTTATTCATCTTGGTTTGTGATAAATTTTATTAGACAAGTTCTGTCCACATACCACCTACTTCTAGTACTAGAACATCTTTTCCGTCATGGCATATGTGTGAGAACTGAGAGTCTTCGTAGGCCTATGTCACTTCGGTGTTTATATGTTGATTTTCTTCCCATACTGCCAAGACCTATCCGAAAGTCAGGAAGGGGGTAAAAATTTATGCGACTTATTACTTTATTAGAGTAAACGAAAAAAAAAAAACTAAAAATAACGTAACTAAAAATAGTAAAAACGACATGTTATATTAAAAACTTAAAAAAAACTTTTGTAAAAAGTATGACTAGAATTGAACGGAGGAATAAAATACATATGATTCATACTAGCTCACAATGAGTCTGTTTGGATACTGTTTATTTTGCTGAAATTGAAAATTTATTATTGAAAGTACTTTAGATAAATGTAAAAGTTAATTAAAATAGTACAGCAGGACTCATGAATAGTACTAAAAAGTGGAGTGGGACCCATAAATAGTGACAAAAATAAACCAAATAGTAAAATAATTTTAATTTTTCATTAGTATCCAAACACACACCAAATCTTAATAAATAAATGATATTTTTTTCTAGTCCAGCGACGAGGTCTTCCATCCATACAAAGAGTTTCTACAGACCATTGTTACATAATTTCTCCTTGGCAACATCAAAATTAATTAACTTTCTTAAAGATGGGGTGGGAGGACCTCAAGAGCTCATCACCTGCAAGTTTCCAAGATAATATGTGATCAATGTATATCTTATAAATTTGTTTTCTTAAAAGAAACTAATGGAGTACTCTCCATTGAGGTTTTCTTAGAGCACTAGTATCAAGTGTATTAAATACAAAATTTTTAGCATTTAGCAGACCGAACACCAAAAGTACTATTGTACCTGTAAGGACATGATTTGGAACGACCCAAAACGATACTGGGTTCGCACGTAAAAAGGCCCAAACAATATCATTTATAGAGCGTGGGTTTGAAAGGCTAGGCCTTGATCACAAGTCGGTGGTATTCTGGGGTGTTCATACATAAATAAATCATGTTCATACGTAAATAAATCGTGTACGCTCTGGGAGTCTTTCTCCTAGAGGTGGGCTGGGAGGCTTTGGTTTTGGCCATTTTTCCCAGCCTCTTCCTTGATGCGTTAACCTTCACATTATATAGCCCTTCTTGGTTGATTTTAGCCCTCCACTTGTTGGTCAGGCAGGTGCTAACTTCTGTACCCGTCCCATCGACTGTCCTATCTTGCTTTCTATTAGTTGCGACGATCGAAGTCAACCTGACCAGGCGTCTTCTCCCATTAACACGGTCAGGACGCTGGTAGGTGCATTTAATGCGGAGAGAACGTATTTATCCTGAACCAGTTTCGCACCGTACCTCCAACGTGGATCCCATTCTACTCGTATCTCCTTCTGGGGGCTTCTTGGGGATAGCCATCATGGAGACGTTGCTATTCCCCTTGAAGTCCTGTGGTGCCGAGGACAAGGTCATCCTCGGCTGTTCCACTAGACACACCGGCCTTTCCCCATTTGTCCTCGGCACATACCCTCCTCGGCATGGACCCTGAGCCCTAATAGAGCGTGGGCCGGATCATAAGCTCCCCGGCCCCACAATAGCCCTTCAAAATCCTGCTATCCGACTCTTCGGACGGATAGGAGGCTTTTGATGACATCGGATATCTGTCAATGCCTGTCAATCCTTGTCACTTATTGGTTCCCAAGACTTTTCATCTGCCCGAGACACGTTCCTGGTGCAGTTAGAAGGTGAGACGTGGCCTCATTAAATGCGGGCGGCTCTGTGTTTCCCACGTTCAACGGCATGATGAAAATCAAACGGTGGTGATTCCTTGGTCTTTATGGGCGGGAAAATTTGTGCAGTTACCCTAGAAAGTATAAATGATTTTTTGGAACGGATCCGCCTCTTCAGTTTTGCACTTAAGAGTTCCAACGCGTATACCCTGGGTTCATCTGAACTTTCGCCCAAATTCGAGTCTATCTCCAGCACAAAAAGCCTATCCGAAGCGTCTTTCCTCTTTCATGTAAGTTCCCTGCCCCCATTAACTCGTTTTTTTCTCTTTCCTGGGTTTATTTTTTCTCTGATTCCTTTCCTTCTCCTGTTGCTGGTTAAGTTTGTTTAGTAAATCATAGAAATGGTTAAATCGAGGGTTAAATCAAGACTAAGGAAATTAGTCGATACTGAAGAGGCGATGAACGATTACAAAATTCCTCCCAACGTAAGTCTGAGGCATTGTAAGATGGGGGAGTGGCACTATAAGAGAGAAACGGGTGAGGTAGTAATTCCCATCCTCGCCTTTGTAGAGGGGGGTATGAGAATCCCTATGGGGCCGGTGAGAGGGGTTACCTCAGGCACTTCCGATTAGCCCCCACCCAGTGCGCCGGCAACATGTTTAGGATTTTGGGTTGCGTGGATGCATTAAACGAAAAGATGGGGCTAAGACTGACCTACCATGACGTGAATTGGTGCTATAACCTCCAACATTTGAAGGGGAAATCATTCTACATGAAGACGAGAGACGACAGGGTTCGACTAATCCAGTGCCTTCCCGATTCTAACAAGGGATTAAACAAGGATTTCCTTATCGTCTCCGGTGAATGGCATGATGGCAATCCGTGCCCCATGGTAGAAGGAGAACCAGGTGGGGTATAAGGAATGGAAGGGCGCTGACCCTTTGCACCATTTTTAATCTGATGTGGCTCGGTAACTAACCACGCATATATTTTTTCTTTTGTAGATCCACACGCTTATAAACGGCATTTTCACTTAGTTAACCGGGCGGACTTGGAGACTGTTCTACAAGCGGCGGTTTTCGTAAATGACGGAGATGGTCAAGTCCGAGCCGCTCACAAAATATTAGGGCACCCTCCTGTTCAGAAGTCATTTGGCGACCCTAGGCACGTGATCAGCGCCAACCGTCCTCAGCTTCCAAAAATCACCGTGGTCGAGACAGGATTTCTGATCTCCGAAAGACCATCTGTCCCAGAGAGCATCCCACCGGCGGGCCCCTCCTCGTCTCACCAAGTAGCGGAGGACAAAGGCGAGTTAGATCGGTCCGAGGAAGGCTTTGGGGTATTTGACCTAACCAACCAATCCGAGGATCCTTCTGGTGATTTAGGTGACCCAGCTTTGTCCGAGGTGGAACTGTCATCAATAGGCACATCTTCGCAAGCTGAGATGGGATTCAAGAGAATGCCCCAGCCCAGCCTATTCGAACACCTCGAGGGTCAACCGGGGGAGGGTGCGCAGGGAACGCCGCAATCTAATGTTCCGGCCCCACCACCTCAGCCCCAGACCATCCAAACTAGGTCGTCCTCCACCAAGTCACAACCACAATCCCCCCGCCCCAAACTTCTTGCTTCTTCCCAACCAGCTCTGCCTCCTCGGCCGGAAGGCACTGATTCAAAGAGAAAGAGAAGCCCCAAGGGCAAGGAGACCATGGATAGGGGAAAATCCCAACCTTCTAAGGAGAGGGAGGAAGCCCCTCGTACGAAACAACTGAAGATTGGGCACCAAAGCAAGGGTAAAGAAACTGAGTCCCAATCTTCCCAAAGCAAGGGAAAGGAGATCGAGGCCCAATCCTCGCCAAGCGCCTGGCTTCCCGCTCCAATGCTCCACGAGGGTCCATTGCTAGAGACCGCGTCCATGAGGGACCTTGGAGATGGCGAGGGTGGTTATGTGGCAGACGCACTAGGGAGAGCCATGCTGCTTCCCACCGACATGGATGGGCTGAAGAAAATGAGGATGCAGGAGGTCTTCCTCAGTACGAAGAGGTACTTGGGCATGGTAAGGCTCTTGAAACCTAGAACTTTGTTAACTCCCACTCCCGGTTTGTCATTTACGATGTATTTATCTCCCTTGACAGGCTCTCCAGGCCACCTATAGGATGGAGGAAGAGGTGAACAATCAGAGTAAGGCAGACGAGAGTGAACGCTCCAAGCGCTTAGTGGCCACACGGACTCTCAAAACTTCTGAGGACGACCTCGCTAAGACCAAGACTGCCCTAACAGAGGCGATCCGAGCAAGGGACAGCGCCTCGGCGGGTTTAGCCAGCGCCCAAAAACAAGCTGAGGACCAAACAAAATGTCTGCGAGATGCCGAGGATTAGTTGCAAATAGCTAAAGAGCTAGTCGAGGACTTAAATAAAAGACTGGCCATGGCAGAGCATGAAAAAGGTGTGGCGGAGTATGCCCGTGACGAGGCCATGAGGGCCAAGCAGGAGGCCGAGTTTGCCAGAAACGAGGCTGAGGCTGCAAAGGAAACGGCTGAGGATGATGGTTATAATGCGGGGGTAGCTGAAACCCAAGCCATCCTTAAAGCCCAGATTCCTGGAGTATGCAAGCTTTACTGCTCCCAGGTTTAGGAAGAGGCCTTGAAGCGGGCTGGGGTGAATGCTTCATCTGACTTGTGGAAAGCGGAGAACATATTCTACCCTACAGCCATCCGCGAGGCCACCTCCACCAGCTCCGCAGCTATGAGCGACCAACATGAGGAAGGGGTCCCTCAATCGGAAACCGTACGGGTCGGCACTTCTCCTGCGGAGCCGTTCAAAGAGGGAGAGCTTCAGGATGTGATAGAAGCATCTCAGCATACGGATCCCGAGGTACCCAAAGAGGTTGCTGAGCCCGTGCTTGGTACTCAGATGCCTACCGCTGAGGAGCCAGCCATAATTGCCCAGCATCTACAGACGATTCCCCTTGCTGTGGTCCCCAAGAGTACCGATACTGATCCTGCTCAGTCTTCCCCAGAAGGGACTGTCCTCCAGGGCACCGGAGCTGATCCCGTTCCTCCTTCCCAGGACGTGGCCGATGCAAAGTTAAAGAAGTAGAAACCCCAGCCAGACTTTGTATTTGTTTTTAGTTTAATGATTAACTTGTTTCTTTTTCATTTTGAAAACTTTGTAATTTGCTAGTAGTTTGAACCTGTTGAACACGTATATGAAATTCTTTTCTTCCTTTTTCCTTTTGGTTACTGGTTAGTTGCCCTCGTTGATACTTACTATTATTTATGAATTCTGAACTAATTATCTTAACATGTATGAATAGTTGTGCATGCGATATATTTAGAATCATATTTCAAAACACTAGCTTACCTGCACCTATAGAGCTTTGAACCCATGTCTGATCCTCATTCAATGGAGGTAGTCACGTGTAGTGTTAGGTCCTGCTTAGTATCTAGATTTCTTTAAAGTAGTTGGTTTCCCCATAGGTTTGAGTCTGAGGACCATGCAATACCTTGGTTCTGTCCAAAACTTGATTTCGATAAGTAGTTGGTTTCCCCATAGGTTTGAGTCCGAGGACCATGCAATACCTTGGTTCTGTCCAAAACTTGATTTCGATAAATAGTTGGTTTCCCCATAGGTTTGAGTCCGAGGACTATGCAATATCCTGGTTCTGTCCAAAACTTGATTTTGATAAGTAGTTGGTTTCCCCATAGGTTTGAGTCCGAGGACCATGCAATACCTTGGTTCTGTCCAAAACTTGATTTCGATAAGTAGTTGGTTTCCCCATAGGTTTGAGTCCGAGGACCATGCAATACCTTGATTCTGTCCAAAACTTGATTTCGATAAGTAGTTGGTTTCCCCATAGGTTTGAGTCTGAGGACCATGCAATACCCTGGTTCTGTCCAAAACTTGATTTTGATAAGTAGTTGGTTTCCCCATAGGTTTGAGTCCGAGGACCATGCAATACCCTGGTTCTGTCCAAAACTTGATTTTGATAAGTAGTTGGTTTCCCCATAGGTTTGAGTCCGAGGACCATGCAATACCCTGATTCTGTCCAAAACTTGATTTTGATAAGTAGTTGGTTTCCCCATAGGTTTGAGTCCGAGGACCATACAATACCTTGGTTCTGTCCAAAACTTGATTTTGATAAGTAGTTGGTTTCCCCATAGGTTTGAGTCCAAGGACCATGCAATACCCTGGTTCTGTCCAAAACTTGATTTTGATAAGTAGTTGGTTTCCCCATAGGTTTGAGTCCGAGGACCATGCAATACCTTGGTTCTGTCCAAAACTTGATTTCGAGAAGTAGTTGGGGGAATTAACCTCTCGGTTATGGCACGAGACCTTGGTTTACGAGGAATTAGCTCTTCGGCCAAGCCCCTAGAACCCTCCGTGCTGCTGACGCTACGAAACGCAGCCCCTAATAAAGAAACATAACCCCTGGTGGAACTTTACGCTAAAACAATACAACCGGCTGTTTAGAAGTGACAAGGGGATTGTTTTGACCTATCGCCTGTGCCAACACACAAGCCTTTCCCACAGACGGCGCCAATTGTAAGGACACGATTTGGAACGACCCAAAACGATACTGGGTTCGCATGTAAAAAGGTCCAAACAATATCATTTATAAAGCGTGGGTTTGAAAGGCTAAGCCTTGATCACAAGTCGGTGGTATTCCGGGGTGTTCATACATAAATAGATCATGTTCATACGTAAATAAATCGTGTACGCTCTGGGAGTCTTTCTCCTAGAGGTGGGCTGGGAGGCTCTGGTTTTGGCCATTTTTCCCAGCCTCTTCCTTGATGCGTTAACCTTCACATTATATAACCCTTCTTGGTTGATCTTAGCCCTCCACTTGTTGGTCAGGCAGGTGCTAACTTCTGTACCCGTCCCATCGACTGTCCCATCTTGCTTTCTATTAGTTGTGACGATCAAAGTTACCTTGACCAGGCGTCTTCTCCCATTAACACGGTCAGGACGCTGGTAGGTGCATTTAATGCGGAGAGGACGTATTTATCCTGAACCAGTTTCGCACCGTACCTCCAACGTGGGTCCCATTCTACTTGTATCTCCTTCTGGGGGCTTCTTGGGGATAGCCATCATGGAGACGTTGCTATTCCCCTTGAAGTCCTGTGGTGCCGAGGACAGGGTCATCCTCAGCTGTTCCACTAGACACACCGGCCTTTCCCCATTTGTCCTCGGCACATACCCTCCTCGGCATGGACCCTGAGCCCTAATAGAGCGTGGGCCGGATCATAAGCTCCCCGGCCCCACAGTACCAAAGGTTGCAAATGCTAAAAATTTTATCATTGAGTTACAATATTGTTTTAAGAGCATTCCCATCCGAAAATTGTATCCTATCTTATTTTACCATCTCAAAAAGCTACTTTATCAATTATACCATACCATTTTACAATACTCCTAGATCCCAACTTTTATTTTACAATACAATACATTAAAATAATATAAAAAATCTCTCTTTCTTCCCTCTTCATCTCTGTTCTCTATCTAATTTTTCTTTCCATTTTTCTCTCTTTCTCATCCACCCACTACCAACAAAAAACCTAGAATAGCCCTTGCTGCAACTTTGAAAAAAGCCTTGATGTCTTGTGCTCTCAAAATGCCAATTAATACTCGCAAACAAGCCTTAAAAAAATGAGGATTTAACGCCATAGATCTATGCATTTAGTCATATGTAGAAAGAAAGAAAGAGCAGAGAAAAATTCAGCCATACCCATTGGTTAGCAACCCAGCCACCACCCATATCAATCCTATACCCACACGCCAAACCCATACCCACTGGCTAGCAACCCAGCCACCACCCACATGCCGACCCACGAACCACGCTAGAAATATTCAGCCACCATTGCAATAAAATCTCATCAATAAACCCTAAACAAAAAACTAGCAATAAAATCTCAGCAATAAACCCCAAACAAAAAAAACTAGCAACCATAAAAATTCAAAGATAAAAAAACCTCGCCACCACAAATTCAACCACCCATGGCCTTTGCATGGCCAAAACAAAGACCAAAAACTTTGTGGATCTCGAAGCTCTGGCCATGGATGCCATGGAGCTCGAAGCTCTAGCCATGGAGCTTCGGCTCAATGAGTTGGGCGAGATCAAAAAGAAAGAGGGGAGAGTTGGGTTTGGGTTCAGAGGGAGGGACCACTGTGATGATACTGAGAAAATTAACCTAGCTGACCCAAGGGGTAAGAAAGAGTGCTCGGCAGAGGCATGGGAGAGAAAGAAAAGGCTTGGTGAGATAAGCAATGGAGAGAGAGAGAGAGAGGGGACAAGAGACTGAAGAGAGTGAAAAGATGCTGATATTTTAGATTAAAATATATTATAATTTTTACAAGCTTGCTACAGTGCATCTTACATTTAGGATGGCACTGTGGGCACTGTAGCACTATGCTAAAAAAATTTACATTTTTCCATGTTTAGCCTTCCGGCTGTTGAGAGTTATTGGGTCTGAATGCTAAATTTTGGCTACATTTGGCATATACCTGGTTCATTGTGAATGCTCTAATAATAGAATGGTATGGTAAAAATGCTATAAGTTTTTAATTGTTTTTTTCTCTTTCATTGTCTCTTTTCTCTTCTCCCTCAGATCAAATTTCTCTCTCCTCTCTCCCATGGTTGATCTCTCCAGCACAAAAGTCGCTACTCTCACATCTCCCAAAACCCATGGCCAGTCCTCCAAAACACCATGGTTGTGGCAATGGTTGTTGATTAGTGGCCATTGGTTCATCTTGACAATTGTGTTATGTATTGAGTTGAGTTTTGAGGTGGTGGTTTGTTGATTTTGGCCGGTGGTTGGTGGTGGTCGGTTTGTGGTAATGGTGGGTTGTGGTTATAGTAGTGGTGGTGGTGGGCTACTGTGGATGGTGCCGTGGGTTTTGTGTTTGTTTGTTTTTTCTTTTAATTGTAGGAGTTTTTCTAAGGTTATTTTAATGTATTGTATATATTATTTAAAGTGTTGTATGGAAAAATAGAACATTTGATTTTATGGTGGATTGTTAAATGCTATGTTAAAATAGAAAAAAAGAAAAGAAAAAGGTTTTGGGGTGGTAAAATGGCATTTGGCATAGCACAATTGATGCTAGTAATCTTAGGAGGTGATTTCTTTTTCACCCCATATTATATCACAACAAATTACCCATGATCATGAATGAGATGAAGCTTCTTTCTTTTTCCTTTAGCATTTTCAAAATATCTTTCGACTACAACACAAATCTCACACAATTAGTTATAAATGTAAATTGCATTTCAAAGAATCTAAAGAGCCATGAGGAGTTAGCCAATATAATTTTTGCTTTGGACATTCAATAAAACTAGTATGTAGACTTGTGCATATGCATGGTATAATTAAAAACAATCATAATTATACATTTTTTTATGAAGAGGTTCAAATTATACATAGTATTAGCTTACACTTTTTTTAAATCATAAATTTCTAAAATATGTAATGGTTTTTCATTATATATATATATATATATATCTGTATATTAAGAGGATACCCAGAGTTAGTTATCAAATTTTTTATTCCCTAAAATACCTTTTTTTTTTTTTATAGAGAATTTCAACCTATGACATCCATCTCTAATGATAGCTCTTTATTATCAGACCAAGACACCAATCAGTTTTTGGTGTAGACGAGAATTAAACCTCAAATCTCTTATCCAACCATCAGAGATTTTACCAGTTGAGCTAACTGGAGCCCACACCTAAAATACCCTTAATGATTTTTCATTATTTATATATATCTCTGTACATTAAGAGGATACCTAGAGTTAGTTATCACATTTTTTATTCCCTAAAATTCCCTTAATATTCCTTACTTGACATTATTTTTCACAAACAAAGAAACAATGATATAAAGCAATTGGCAAAATTTGTATAAAAGCCATTGTAGGGACAAAGTTTAGAGCCCAGATCCTACCTGTATGGAATCCTGGTCCAAAAAGCCCAATACAATGAATTTTGTAGAGTATGGGTCAAAGAACTAGGTTTAGATAAGTTGAGCAACGGCTTGCATGGAGTTAAGAAGCAGTCAGACACGAGTAAAAGCTATTATAATCAAAGGACCTTTTGTCCGAGGAGACTTGAATTTAACGTATAAATACAGGTCACCACATTAGAGTTATTTAGCATGCTACAGTATTCTCTCTCGCTCCTTTTTTCTGGCCTTTCTTCACAGGGGCTTTTCCACATTATATAGGCTCTTCCTGATCATCTGGACCTTACACTTGTTGATCACCTGGATCCCCACTTGAGTACCCATCCCATCATACACCCCTTTCAGTCCTTTGTGAGTTGCGGCAGCCAAGACAACATTGTTCAGAGGTCTTCTCCACATTAATGCGGCCAGAAAAGTAGCTGCAGTGTATTTAATGTGGTGGTGACAGCTTTTCCTTAGATATTTTGAGTTTTCTTTCCTCTCACATGTTTAAGGGGCGTACTTCAACTGCTTGAGTATACATTTGGTCTGCGTTTGCCGTGTCCGAGGAGGAGTTCCTCTTCAGACCTTTTTCCCTTTGTCTCCCATTGATGAGGCTTGTAACGTAGATCATTCAAGTCGTGTTTCTCTCCTCGGACTTGTTAGTGTCCTCGGACAAGGCCCAAGGCCCAATACGTTATTTTGGGCCCTAGCCCCCACAGCCATAAAGTCAAGTACAGCAGCAAAAGAATAAAAATCCAAAAAGAAAACTTCCGAACTCACGTATAACACCTAAATTTTAGGCTTTTTTTTCTTCTCTTCTTTATTTGAACGTGTGCAAGTAGTAGATAGTAGAGGAAGTTGCTAGCAATTAGGACATTATCTCTATCTAAATTACAATTCATATGGTGGTTAGCATTTAACAATTTTGCAAAATGTTCCAACTCCCTACAACACCAAAAATCCATTCCTCTTATGTTCCTTCCCCTCACAGAAGAAAGGCCAATGACTTCCATTAAAATTGCCTTTCTTACCAAGGTTTTGTTGTAAATCCCATTCGTTTCTCTCCTACAGGTAAGGACACGCCTATGTTTTTCATAGATGTAAATTTGGTTAAAAGTTTAAGATGTAGATTCATTCTTTGTTTCTAAGAGAGTTCTAGGACTCCCTCCTATCCCATCAAATTGGGATTGAATGAAAAATTTTGACACTAAACTCCAACAAAAAAAGAGCCACATCACATGTGTGAAGCGCATGTGATGAGGCTAGTGTGTGTGATTTAGAATTTTTAATTTTTTCACATAATAATTCACTTGCCACAAAAATTAAAAAAATAAATGGACACGTGACAGAAAATTGAACTTCAATTGAAATCTAATTTAGAATCTAATTAGATTTAGATTTTTCGATTTTTACACTCAATAATTCACTGGGCACAAAATTAAAAATTAAATGGGACATGTGGCGCAAAATTGAGAATCCAATTAAAATCTAATTAGATTTTCTTTGAATTTTGGCTATATATATATATATATATATATATATGGTGTTCAATGATTTTTCCTTGGCCTCACAAAAGATGCATTCATTTTTCTCAATATTAATTCTTTTCCTAATCAGAGATCTTGTTCGTCGAATAATTTGCCTTGCTAATCTCCGAAGAAAAAATTTGAGGCTCTATTGCATTTTAAGCTTTCACTACTTCTTCCATAATTTGCTTTCAAGTGGGAGATTCTTCACTTAATCCATAATTTCGATAGTTTAAATCAAACCAATTTAAATGCTTAATTAGAGTTTAAATTGATATGATTTTAAAATTCTAGAATTCAATGAAATTACAAAATTTAATTTGTAACAATTTCAAATTCCACATCTTCTTGAAAATTCTATCCAAATCTCGTCAAAGATGTTGGGGGGTTTTGTTTGTTCTTGATCAATTCGAATTTTTTTGACTAATTTGAACCTTTTCGGATACTTAGGTTATGTAATTGCTTTAAAGGATTTACATAGCTTTCCCTTCCCCTGTAGTGTTAGTTTCTAGTTTCTCAAAAAAAAAAGAAAAAAAAAAAAAGAAAACCTAGTTTTTAGGAATAAACACAAAAATCAATTTTCTTGTGTTTCCAAAGTCAGTAGTTGATGTGAATTTATTTAATTGTTAAATATTTATTTTCCAATATTTTGTCGGAGCTTGTCACATTATTAAATTTCACTTAAATTTTTTTTTTTTTAAATTACATAAACCTAACCGCAAGTATCACACGCTTTTTAAATATACTTCCATGTGTTGGGTTAGACTCCCCTCCCATTTAAAACCCTCTCATTGTCTTAAATCTCTTCCATCTTTACGAGGATGATAGACATTTGTCACAAAGATCTAAAGGTTGAAAAAAGCCAAATGACCTCCCAATTCCAAATCGCTCCAATCGTTAACCTAGTTTTGATTGGTCTCCTTCCTATGAGAGAATTAGACATGGCAAAATGGGTCAGAGTTTGTGAACCCAAACTTACCCGACTTGAAATATACTTGACTCGAATGGGAATTTTTTTGACCCGAAGCAAAAATAAGTTGACTCGTGACCGACCCTTTTTTTTTTTGCTGGTCAACCTGTGATCTGAACCATTTTTTAAAACTTTCTTTTTTTTTTTTTTTTTTTTTTGTAAAAAGAATAATAAAATTAAGACAATATTGATATAATTATTTGTTGTGAGTTTTAAGGAAACAATTGAGACCTTTACATAATTGCATACAAATAAATTGAAAGATAAATAGTTGAGGCATTCTGTAATGAGTAAAGATTTTTTGATATTAAATAACAAAGTACATGTTAAGATAATCACATTATAGTAGAGTTAAAAAGATATATTTAAAAAAATGTAGACATGTATGAGAAACATTCATGAGTGTAAAAAGAGTAAAGTTAGAGTATTAAAGAAATTGGCATAAATTATGAATGCTTAGGCATTTTTTTTTAAAACAATTCATGTTCAAAATAAACGGCTTTTCATAATAAATTACGATATTTTCTAGAGTGTGTATTACTTAACGATGACATAATATTCATAAAAGATACCATATATAAGTAAGTAAACAATCAAACTTTAATGTATATTCTCAAATTGAAAGAGTGCAACCACAATTGATATTAGATTATAGAATTAGTTTTCAAGATTGTAAATTTCTTATATGTTTTTATTCTTTGTCAAATTAATTATCCAATAAGGCATTTGTAATTTTGTTTTATGTTTTGGTGTTGAAATTGTGTAGAAATGAAACTTGTGAATTTGTTTAACTCATTCTTTGTGCTATTTTTTTTTGGTTAGTAATATTGGGATTTCTATAATTTTAAGATTATTGATCAAGTATTAATTTGTTTAGCTGAGTTCATTCTTGATATGAGTGGTAAATTCAAAATAATGCATTTTATATCAAGTAATTTGCTGTGTGACTTTCCAAATAGCAAATATATGTAGTTTTCTTTTAAAAAAAGTTTCATGCAAAAATACAGATCAATTCTACCTAATCTGAAATCCGATTGATCTAATCCGTTTTTTATTTGCTTAAAATGACCCGTTTTGACCCGCAACCCAATTGATTCAAACCTAACCCGACCCACCCGTTTGCCATGTCTAGATACGAAGGGGAGGAGAGCTGGACCTTTAAGAATATATAAGGAGTGGTATGCATGTACAATGTCACCTTAAATAGTAAATCATACACTTTTTATGATAAACACAGCCAGCTATATGATCAATTGACCGTGCTCTGACTGTGCGGTGAATTTGTGATGCACCAATAAAATCAAACACCATTTTTATTGAATACTAGTATGGGTGGCATGTGCAAGGCATGTGCTACCTCTTGTGTAAGAAAATTAAGATAGAATTTTTATTTGAAGAAATATGAAACTATATACATACAAAAATGTATATCATACAAAATTAATCTCATTCATATAATAATTTTGATACCTATTTGCTAAAGGCAATATCCATTTATTAAAAACTTTTAAAAATGATAACGAATATTATTATCTTCCAACAATAAGCAACTAAGTTTTGCTAAAACTTTGTCACAATATTTACATTTTCGCAATGAATGATGTCATATGCTACAATTAAAACTCTTCATCAAATACCTTCAACCATATACAATGAAAATTTTTTTCATTCATACTTTTTTCTTTATCATTTTACATGAGTCTAGGTGCAATCTTTAGCTTAATTAGTTTTTATGAATACTCATTTTAGGCAAGACAAAAAAGAAAAAAGAAAAAAAAAAAAGCAGGTGTCATCAAATTTTTCATTAGATAAATTATAAGTTTCAAAGATTTAAATCTACAAAATCAATTTTCTCTAGGTAACAAATAAAATACCTTATATTACCATTCCAACTTTCTAAACATTACTACCATCTAAAACTCAAAATACGTGAAGAAAATTTTTGGGATGTTAAAATTTTGTGGGAGTATTTTAGCCACTACACAATGAAATATTTTAAGAATCATAAGTTTTTATTAGGGATTTATTGAGAGAATAAAAATATGACATATTTGCTCTTTTCCAAAATATTAATGAGGAAATTACTTGATTTTAAAGTTTAAAGAGGAATTTTGAATTGCCCCAAACATAAATGATGAAAAATGTTTTAATCCTAATTTTATGTGTTTTTACTTAAAATGGGGCATAAAAAAAAAAATATATATATATATATATATATAAAGCAAAATACAAAAATTCAACCCAAGAAAATTGCACGTGAAACAATAAATTTTGGCTCAACAAAAATTGACTAATAAAAAAAAAATTCTAGAAACACAAAGAATGACAACATTTTCATAATACATTTACAACTTTGTTATATTTTACTTTGACTTGTAAATAATTGACACCTCAACGGATGTGAAAATATTGTGACGACAACAAGATGTCTTAATATTTTCACAAGAGAAATACTATGTTTACAATATTTATGTAATTTCATTATAAATCATAAGTAGTAGGTTGTTATTGATGGACAAAAAAGTGACTTCATTTGTAAGTTTAAATTAGAATAACAATTTACCACCTAAGATTTGTTATGAAAATGTTGTAGATGTAGTACTTTTTTTTTTCATTACAATACCTTTATTTTTAGTTGTGGTTTGTTCCACTTTCTAGTATGATATTTTATTATTTTATAGGAATTAACACCTTAACAATTGTGAAAAATATTGTGGTAATTTGTTGTGTTTAATGTTTTATTATTATTATATAAGCAAATTTAACGGCAGCAAGCATTACAGTGGAAATTGAAACAAAAAAGGAAAAAAAAAAAGGCGAAAAACACATTTTGGTCCCTACATTTTCAGCCAATTTCCGTTTTAGTCCCTAAGTTTTTTTTTTACCGCTTTTAGTCCCTCTCCTGAAAAACGCTTCCATTTTAGTCCCTGCCGTTACATCAGAAACGGATATTGCAGACGTGGCAAACGGCAAAGTTAAATAATAATAAACTAATGTCCACGTGGCCTAAATTAATAATAAAAAATATTTTTTAATGCCACATCAGCATCTAAATTAAAAAAATTAATTTATTAATTTTAACTAAATAAAAAAAATTAAAAACAGAATTAAAAACTAAAAATCTTATGAATTGAGATCTAAGTGTGCCTTGAACAAGAACAACAAGAACACAAACCCAGATCCAAGAACACAAACCCAGAAATTATTTAAAAAAAATAAAATAAAATAACCAAAACCAGAAATTCCGATCTCAAAGCCAACAAACAACCACCAAAATAAAACCCACAACAACCCAGGCCAAGAAAATCAACCCACAGCCACAAACCCACTAATCACTGTCCATTATTATTCTTATTCTCCTAACCCACTATCTGTTCTGTTCTGTTGCAGAGGATGAGAATGAAACGAAGCATTTAGAAGGTCTAGAAGGAGCCGAAACTCGTCTCCGTCTCTTCCAGATTGATCTCCTCGACTACCCCTCCATTCTCCGCGCTGTTAATGGCTGCGCCGGTGTCTTCCACCTCGCCTCTCCCTGCATCGTCGATCAAGTCCATGATCCCCAGGTTTGTGCTCCGATCCTCTATCTTTAAATGTTGGATATTCTCTTGCAGCTGGAATTGATTCTTTATTACTTTTCTAGTAATGTGTATGTGATTTGGGAGTGGTGCATTTACAGAAGCAACTTCTGGACCCAATTTCTAAAAACCTAGCCGAGAAAGCAGCTTGGGATTTTTCTAAAGAGAAGGGTTTGTGGCTGTGGGTTGATTTTCTTGGCCTGGGTTGTTGTGGGTTTTATTTTGGTGGTTGTGGGTTGGCTTTGAGATTGGAATTTCTGGCTTTGATTAGTTTTTTTTTTTTTTTTAAATAATTTCTGGGTTTGTGTTCTTGGATCTGGGTTTGTGTTCTTGTTGTTCTTGTTCAAGGCACACTTAGATCTCAATTCATAAGATTTTTAGTTTTTAATTCTGTTTTTAATTTTTTTTATTTAGTTAAAATTAATAAATTAATTTTTTTTAATTTAGATGCTGATGTGGCATTAAAAAATATTTTTTATTATTAATTTAGGCCACGTGGACATTAGTTTATTATTATTTAACTTTGCCGTTTGCCAGGTCTGCAATATTCGTTTCTGATGTAACGGCAGGGACTAAAATGGAAGCGTTTTTCAGGAGAGGGACTAAAAGCGGTAAAAAAAAAACTTAGGGACTAAAACGAAAATCGGCTAAAAATGTAAGGACCAAAATGTGTTTTTCACCAAAAAAAAATGAACAAACCATAATACTATAGCATTGCACACTGTAACAATAACTCATTGGCTCTTTTTATATATAGATAATTTGTTGAGTTAATGTTTTATTATTATTATATAAGCAAGTTCAACATAAGCAAGCATTACAGTGAAAATTGAAACAACCAAAGTAATGTAGAGCAAGTTCCGTTAAAAAAAAAGAAAAAGAAAACGAAATTGTTCCAACCAAAGTACTGTTGCGTTGCACACTAACAATAACTCATTGGCTCTTTTAATATATAGAAAATAGCTCGAAGAGTAATGGTGAACTAACTCATGTTAGTTTTGCCTCCACACCTCAGCCAATTTCGCCAATGCAACATGAGAGGACCCACCCTCTTTCACAGCAGCCACTGCTTCATCTCTCAAACCCGAAACCCTTTCTCTCAGTTCTGTCCCAATTTCCGAATCCATTAACTCCTTCACTCGCTTCTCCAACTCAGTTGCACTCACAAACCCATCTTCCGACTCGTTTAACTCCAAAGCTAACTTGGTTTCCGCCACCAAAACCGCCCTATTCAACCTTTGCTCTGCGTACAAAGGCCAACCAACCATCGGCACTCCACACCAAACCGCTTCAAGCACTGAGTTCCACCCACAGTGAGTCACGAACCCACCCACTGAGTCATGACTCAGCACTGCCACCTGTGGAGCCCATTGTTTCACCACAAATCCCTTATCTTTGGTCCTTTCCAAGAAACCCGTTGGCAACAATTCATCCAAGTTTGGATCTTTATCCGTATCTGGTGGTGGATTTCTCACAACCCACAAAAATCTTTGACCGCTATTTTCTAAACCCACCGCAATTTCTTTCACCTGCTTCTCCGAAAACGATCCCAAGCTTCCGAAACATAGAAACACAACGCTTCGACTCGGTTGTGAGTTTAGCCAATTCAAACACTCGTGCTCTTCTCCATCTTGATTGGTGTTTGATATCAAAGGTCCAATACAGAAAATTGGCGGAGTTGGTCCATCTGGGACACATAGTCCACTAGAGATTGCCTCGATAGCTTTTGTTTCGAGCAAGTCGAACGCGTTTAGAACAAGTCCATTTGAATTGGCCATGTGGGTTGCAGTGTTAAGAAAATATTCGTACATTTTAGTAGTGGGATCGAACGTAATTTTGGGCATGTCTGAAACCCGGACAGGAGGTAAGCCAGGAATATCAACAAGATGCATATTGTTGAGATCATTGATGCTTTGATCCTTATTTTTGTGCAAGGTGGGGCGGTAAAGAAACGAGGCTAGATTACTTGGGCTAGAGGTGAAGAAATAGTAGGTGGGGATGGTAAGGTTTGAGGCCACTTCAAAAGCAGCATCACAGAAGAAATCAATGATAAAGGCTCTGAGTTTGGAGGTTTGGGATATAGTTTTCAGGGTTTGGTGGAGATTTGGGTTGTTGAGGCGTGGGATTAAGAATTTCAGATCTACAAAGAAAGTAGTACTGGGTGGAACTTCAGAGATAGGTGGGAGGTGGTGGAAAGTGATAGATGGGGTGGTGGAATTGACGGTAGTGACGTATTTGGTGGTAGAGCTAGCTACATATTGAGGTGTAGCGGAGTTAGTATTTGTGTTTGGTTCGCTTAAGATGAGGATTGTGATGGAGAAAGATGGGTGATGTTTGAGTATGAGCTTGCCAAGCTCTACCATGGAGATCAGATGGCCTCTGCCTGGAGAAGGATATAGAACTATGGCATCCTCCATTTTCACAAAGAAGAGAGGAATGGTGCTGGGGTTTTCAAAGGCTTATGAGAGCATCTGCAGTGGATTCAAAATCTCGCATAATAGAAAAAGACACAATTTTTACACATTTTACTTCAAAAATACTCAACATTAGTGCTTCTAAAAATGTGCAAAGATGTGTTTATTTATATACTTGCTACAATAACCGTGTATATTTACACGGTTACTGTAGTCTTCTATTTATTATTTTAATAATTTATTTTCTCTCACTGTCTATGGTTTCGGTCATCTCACCTCACTCTCCCTTTCTTCATTTGATCAAATCATCCTCCATTGTCGCCGATCATCTTTTACTTGCCGTCGATAAATCATCAAGCCATGTCGATTGTCGATCATCAAACCACGCTGATCATCCATTGCTGCCGATCATCGAACCACACCGATCATCAAACCACGCCGATCACCAATCATGCCGATCAAATCATCAAACGAAGGCCTCTTCGATCATCAAACCACGTTGATCAAATCATCAAATCGTCAGTGGGTTTCGGGTTGGGTGGGTGATGATTTAGTTTGACTGGGTTTCGGGTTGGGCGGGTGATGAATGGGTTTGGAATTGAATGGATTTGGGATTGACTGGGTTTCGGATTGAGTGAGTTGGTTTTTCTTGATGATGGTGGCTAGGTGGTGATGATGGTGGTTGGGTGTGGAGGGATCGTTAGTAATGATGGGTCTGTGAGAGAGAGAGGGGTGGTGAGGGGAGAGAATAATAAAAAATTGTAAAAGAATGAATATTTTATTGAATAAATATGTAAAATAAATAAATTGATCTATGTGTTTTGTAAAAATGGGTGTGTAAAATAGAAAAAATAGTTTTTTTCATGTAAAATAGACGAGAAGTTTGCATCCACTGATGTAGATGCTCTGAACAATCATAATTTGCATACAAACTTCAATAAATACTCGATCATCCAGGTTTGTGTTTTAATGTTTTACTTTGTCTGGACAAGTTAATTGTTGTGAAATTAAGTGTATGAGTGTTATAAAAATACATATAAAAAATGTTATAATTGTTTAAATATTAAAATTAACAGTGCGAAACAGCTCCCAATCATCATGATTGTGTTTTAATTTTTCTAGACAAGTTCTGTCCACATAACTTCAACTACTGTAGCATCTCTTTCGTCATTCGTCATGGCATACGTGTGAGAACTGAGAAGTCTTAGTCTATGTCGCTTAGGTGTTTTATATGTTGACTTAATTTTTTTTTTTTATCTTTTTTTTTTTGATCTAGTTGACTTACATAGTTTTAATTATTTGTTTTATGACTCTTTAAATAGTTTACGTCAGTTTCAATTAATTGTAAGTATTTCCGTTATGACTACTAATTTGATGTCATTATCGCCCCAAGAGGGGTGGCCCAGTTGGGAGAGATCCCACATGTAAGCACAAGGTCCCTTATTCGAGTCGTGGCGGGTACCGTGTGGGAGGAGGGTGTCCTAGCTTGCATTGTGCCTCTCCTGCTGGCTCTCTTGGGGTGCTAGGGTGAGGTCTGTGGCGTCCCGGTCACAGTAACTATGACTCAATCCAACATTCTCTAGCGGGAGGTGCCCCTATTAGGTCACGCCCTGGGGGGTTAGTCATAAATGGTCGCCCCCACCCCCCCTTTTTTTTTAGCAAAAAAAAAAAAAATTTGATGTCATTATCATTTATTCATTTTTTAAATTTAAATACATTTAGTAAATTATAAAAGGATTTAAACTAAAGGTAACTAATTTTTTTAATTAAAAGTATTTAGAACTGAATATAGATTGTAGGGACACGATTTTAGTTAACCCGGTCCTGAACTGTCAGGCCCTAGCCTAAGGAGTCCCACACAATGAATTTTGTAGAGTATGGGCTGAAGAACTCAGTCTCGGTTGGCTCAAACGGTTCGTTGCATGTCCTTAGTGGATATAGAAACGTGAATCAAGAAAATGGATGTGGAACTGGAAGTTTTATTCATGGCTATGCATTCATACAATGAATCCTTGCTTTTTTCTCTCTTCCCTTCCCTTTTTTCCATCCCCTCTTTTGGGGGACTCCTACATATTATATAGGCTCTCTTTTATCATCTGGGCCTTACACTTGTTGATCATCCAAACCACCACTTGAGCACCTGTCCCATCAGACACCCTTACCAGTTCCTTGTGAGTTGCAGTGACCAAGGTGGCACTGTTCAGGGGTCTTCTCTCCATTAATGCGGCCAGGAGAGTAGCTGTGGTGCATTTAATGTGGTGGTGACAGCCTTTGCTGGGATATTTTGAATCTTCTTTCTTTTTACGTGCTTGGAGTGAGGGCTACAGTAACCGGGATGCATCATTGACCTGGACTTTGGAATGTCCGAGGAGGAATTACCTCTCGGACGTGTTTTCTTTGCCCCAGTTGGCTTGGGTAGGGATTCTGGGCCGCGACGTCTCCTCGGAAGGAATGGTCCTCGGATGGGCCCAAGGCCCAGCCCACTTGTTATTCTGGGTCGGTCCCCACATAGATTTTTGTTCGTTACTTTTTGTATAATATATATTTTAAATATATATTTATGTTTTTGTTAGTTTCACCTTTTCCACTCTCGTTAATTTAATATAAAAAAACTAGTTTATACGTATTTTGTAATTCAATTGAGTAGAAATCATGGTTTTAAAAATCAATAAGACAAAAAACCAAAAATGAGACTGATTACTAGTTTTGTAATTCGACTGATGTTTGACCGGTGGTCAATTTGATGAGTCATAAATAATTTAATTAATAATTATTAAATAATACAAATTAATTATACATTTATAATAACTAATAATATTTACTAAAAATATTTTAGGTAATTAAAATAATTTGTAAGTGAATTTTTCAATTAATATAATGGAAGTTGTAGTTGCACGATTTTCCTGGCCCAAATCTTATTGATCTGGCCTTGGCCCAAAGCGCAACCCACAATGAATATTTGTAGAGGATGGGTCAAAGAACTTCGCCTCAGTGAGCCTGTTTGGTCTGATACATGGACAATGTAGTTGCAGAAAATAAAAACACAAGAATGGATCTCCCCCGTGTGATTCTATTTCTTCTGTTCTTAATACAGTTTTTCCCATCCCCTTCTTTGAGGGACTCCACTACATTATATAGTTCCCCTCCTCTCATCTCAACCTTACACTTGTCGATCATCTAAGTATCTACTTGAGCACCTGTCCCATCAGACGCCCTCATCTCTCCCTTTGTGAGTTGCAGAGGCCAAGGTGGTACTGTTCAGGGGTCTTTTCCTCATTAATGCGGCCAAGAGGATGGTTGGGGCGCAATTAATTTTATTCATTTTATATGTTGGGAGGATGAACTGAAATGGATGGGGAGAGTTCCTCGTCTGGACTTTGTGACGTCCGAGGAGGAGTTACTCCTCGGACAGGTTTCCTTAGCGTTATTGGGGTTGAGTAATGCTTCATATGTGGTTTCTCTTCGGAAAGGACGCTCCTCGGACGGGCCTGGATAGCCCATTATTTTTGGGCCGGGCCCCACAATAGCCCCTCAAAACTCCGGTTTTTATCTCCTTCCGAGGAGAAAAGCGGGGTTTTGATGTTAATGAGAGGATGGAAATAAAGAGAGCTTGGGGCGCGCGTGCGGTCCGTTACTTTTGACGCGTTACAATTTACGAGGCGTGGTCATTAACTTCTGGAGGCGTTATGTTCCCTTCATCCAACGGTGTGGCGTGGATCGAACGGCCGTCGTTTCTTCTCGTATTTTTAGGCAGGAATGATCTTTTCTCTCTCCTCTCGGCTATATAAGACGTCAGAGGGGTTCAGTTCTTTTTATTTGCATTTCATAAACCTCAGAGGCTTCCAGAGAACTCCATCGAACCCCAGAGACATACGAATACTTGCGCCCGTTACGCCTCCGTAGCCGTCTTTCGTGAAGCGTTCCTTCCAGGAGAGATTTCTAGGCGTCCCATTGCGCGTCTTGCGAAGGTACCAGTACATTTCGTTCATCTCGCCGTTTCAATTCCCTCCTCGGACTCTACTTTTATTCTCAGTCCTTACTTTCGTTTCCCCAGTTCAGTTCAGATGGGTAGATTTGAGAAATTAGTAAACACTCCAGCCGCTATGGAGGCCTTTAGGGCTAAATACCACATTCCCCCGGGGGTTGGGTTGCAGTACTGTCCTCTTGAAGGAGTATTGACAGAGAGAGGCATGGGAGAAGTTGTTATCCCTATGATTGCTTTTATAGAGGGAGGGATGACACTTCCCATGCGTAGGATTACAAGGGAATACCTGTTCAACCATAGGTTGACGCCGTATCAGTGTGCCCCGAATATGTTCAAGATACTAGGCTGTGTAGATGTCTTAGACGAGCGGATGAATCTAGGCCTTACTTGGCACGATGTGGCTTATCTGTACGAATGTCACCGCCTCGGGGATGATGGGTATTATCTTAAATCCCGGAACGAGGACGTTAGGTTGATCTCTTGTCTCCCAGTGTCCAATAAGACCGTGAAGAATGACTTCCTTATTGCTTCTGGGGAGTGGTCCGACGGTATTCATTGTCCAACTCGGGCAGGAACCCCAGGTGCGACGTTTTTAGGATCGGTCCTTTTTGGGAAAGGATTTAGTATTGAGGGTTTATTTTTCTTGCTTTCTTTGTAATTGGAAAATTTCATGATCTAACCCCACTTTTCTTGGTTGCTTGCAGATAAAGTTCACGTCGCTCCTCGGCTAAACTTTGTGAACGTGCCAGCGTTGAACTACCTTCTTAGGTTGGAGATTTACGTTTCCGAGGACAGACAGTTGCGTGCGGCCCATCTGATTCTGGGCTATCAACCTCTGAGCACCTCTTTCCAGGCTATCGGCCACGCTATAAGGGCTGGCAGTCCGAGGTTGGCTAGGATTGACATGTCCAAGGACGGGTTCCTAGCTAAACACGATCTGCCACCAGTTGTGTTGCCTGGTGTTAGAAATCCCTACTTAGCAGAGCAGCTACCTCCGCCAAACGAGCCTGGTGTTGCCGTTCAGGTTGAAGAGGGAACTGAATCATCTCGTCTTTCCCTTGAGGAAGAGATAGACGAGTTTTATTTTGAGGAGGAAGTTCAGCAAACCCCTTTGGTGGAACTTTCCGGTCCTGAAGGAGAGCGGGACCGACATTCTGTAGTTGGCGCTCCTTCCATTGTTATCTGCTCGGACGATACTTCGGACGAAGAGACAGAGCCCATGGCAGGAAAGGGAAAGTCTCTGAAGGAGCTGATGGCCTCCCGAGGAAAAGGCCAGTCATCGAAGGGACCACCTCTATCTCAAGTCAAAACCCTTCCTCCTGTTGTCCCTCAGGGCATTTCGGAACCTGGCCTTAAGGCTAATCCGGACCTGAAGAAGAAGAGGCCGGTTGACACCCCTGAGGAGGGTGAGGTGGCTGCTCAGCCGACCAAGCAGCAAAAGACTGCTCGTGCACCAAGGAGCAGAAGGGGCAACTCCTCGGAGAATCGGGACGAGGAGAGCCTTGCGGAGGTACGAGCTGCCCCGCGTGTATGGAGCCCCAAGTTGGAGCTGGATGGGGTTGCCATCCCCTATAATGCTTCGGTCCGAGAGTACAACCGAGGCCGGGCAGGGTACGTGGCCGAGGCTTTAGAGCAGCCCCTACTCCTTCCTCGGGATATGGAGGCTTAAAGGCGGTTCTCTCAGCCCGAGATCTTCCTATCCCTTAAAAGGGACCTCGCGATGGTAAGTAACCCTTCTACTGCTTCATTAAGTTTTTTTATAAGTTTTTTTTTTTTTTTTTTTTTTTTTTTTTTTTTATTTTTTTAAAGCAATCTTGTTTCGTTCGTAGATCACTCAGCAGGTATTTGTGGCTGAGGAATTCTGTCGAGGTAATCGTAGTCGGGCTGAGGCTGAGACCCAGGCTCGGACGGAGATGGAGAAAGCCTTAGGGTCCCTTAAGCACGATCACCTTAAACTCACGGACGAGTTCAAGGAGTCGGAGAAGCTGCGCAAAAGTGCAGAGGCTGGTTTGAAAAGTGCCGAGACCCAGGCGGAGGACCAGCGCAAAGAGCTGTACTCGACACAGATTAACCTCGCCATCGAGAGGCAGGCAGTGCAGGATCTCAAGACTGCCCTGCAAAAAGTCGAGGATGAGCTAAGGCGAGTCAAAGAGGAGGCCCAGCTGATCCGAGAGGCTGCAGAGGCTGAGAAGAATGCTGCTCGCCAGCTCGGGGCCGCAGAAACGGAGGCGAGGCTATCCGAGGAAATCCCCGAGGTGTGCAGGGATTACTGCAGTATTTCATGGGCTCATGCTCTCGATGTTGCAGGAGTTCCTGCGAATTCGGCACTAAGACTGCCCGAGAACATCTTCTATCCTCCGGAGATCCGAGAGAATCCTGATGACGCCCAAGTGGCCTCAGAGCAGGACCTGGCGGCGCCTGATGCCGTCCTTGTGCCTGATATGGCGAAGGATCCCGCCGCAGACTCTACCATCGAGGTTCCTCCCCCTCAGCCCGAGCAGAAAGAAGATCCTCCTGTTAAGGCCTAGCCCTTTAGGCTTTTGATCTTTGTACCCTTTTTTTTTTTTTTTTTTTTTTTTTTTTTTTTTTTTTGAATGTGAGTCGTCCTATTTTTCCATTCTTTTGTAAGGACATCTCTTTCTAATGTACTCAGAATATTAATATAAAATGTTCGCTTTGCTTACTATGGATGCATGTCAGTAGCGCTTTTTTTTTTTTTTTTTTTTTTTTTTTTTTTAGGCATTTGCAACAATGTAGATATAGGCAAATAGTCAAAATAAAAATGGGTTTTTGGGCTGCGCATTTGAGGGTTGCGATGGTGCCAGACTGCGCGCACGTATTAAAACGATTTCCTTTAAGTAATAATCTCCCAATCTATCATGAGTAATAATTTCCCCTAAGTCTGTGGTCCGAGGAGCCATGCAGGACTTAGGTTCTGTTTAAAACTATGAATAGTTGCCTTAAGTATTAATTTCCCCTAAGTCTGTGGTCTGAGGAGCCATGCAGGACTTAGGTTCTGTTTAAAACTTATAAAAATTGTCATGAGTAATAATTTCCCCTAAGTCTGTGGTCCGAGGAGCCATGCAGGACTTAGGTTCTGTTTAAAACTATGAATAGTTGCCTTAAGTATTAATTTCCCCTAAGTCTGTGGTCCGAGGAGCCATGCAGGACTTAGGTTCTGTTTAAAACTTATAAAAATTGTCATGAGTAATAATTTCCCCTAAGTCTGTGGTCCGAGGAGCCATGCAGGACTTAGGTTCTGTTTAAAACTATGAATAGTTGTCAGTGGACTAGCAAGCAACGGATAGTCATGAAAGAAGACGTATGCTAAGCCATTCTTATTAATAATAATATCTCCTGAGGTTATTTACATTCCATGGTCGAGGTACAGGCTTTTCATCCAAATCTTCTAGGTAGTAGGCGCCTATTCCGGCCACGGATGTGACACGGTATGGTCCCTCCCAATTGGGCCCCAACTTGCCCCAAGAGGGGTTCTTCGCGCTGCCAAGAATCTTCCTCATCACGAGGTCACTTGGACCCAGAGGCCGCAGTTTGACGTTAGCATCGTACCCTTGTCCCAGCTTCTGGTGATAATAGGCCATATGAATCATCGCTTTTTCTCTTCTTTCTTTGGCCAGGTCCAGACTCCGTTCCAATAAACCGTCATTATCGTTTGGGGTAAACGATCTAGACCTCAGTGTGGGAAAGTTGTTCTCGATCGGGAGCACGGCCTCAGCCCCATAAGTCATCGAGAAGGGGGTCTCACCGGTCGATCGTCGCGGCGTCGTCCGATAAGTCCATAAGACGTGGGGGAGTTCCTCTACCCATCTCCCCTTTGCCTCGTCTAGTTTCTTCTTCAGTCCGTTCACTATGACCTTGTTCACGGCCTCGACCTGCCCATTTCCCTGAGGGTAGGCGGGGGTGGAATATCGGTTAATGATTCCAAACTCGCGGCAATACTCCCTAAAGTTCTTACTGTCGAACTGCAGACCATTGTCGGAAATGAGTGTCCGCGGAGTCCCGAAGCGGGTGATGATGTTCCTCCAGATGAATTTTTGGGCGTCCACATCCCTAATGTTGGCTAAGGGTTCAGCTTCCACCCATTTAGTGAAGTAGTCAGTTCCGACTATTATGTATCGCTTGTTCCCCGCAGCTTTGGGGAAAGGTCCGACTATATCAAGGCCCCATTGTGCGAACGGCCATGGGCTAGAGAGGGGGTTGAGAACCCCTCCGGGTTGGTGGATATTCGGGGCGAATCTTTGGCACTGGTCGCACTTCTTAGCGTATTCTTGGGCCTCTCTTTGCATGTTCGGCCACCAGTATCCTTGGGAGAGTGCCCTGTGCGCCAGCGACCTTCCTCCGGTGTGGCTTCCACAAATCCCCTCGTGCAACTCCTCGAGTAAAGATTCGGACTCTTCTGGATGCACGCAGAGTAGGTACGGTCCAGAGTAAGAGCGTCGATATAGTTTGTGGTCCTCTGACAGCCAGAACCGAGGGGCATTCCTACGTATCTTCTCGGCTTCCAGTTTTTCCTCCGGTAAGAGGTTGTTTTGGAGGAAGCTCTTTATGGGGTCCATCCAGCTGGGACTTTTTCTGATCTGATGGACCTGAGCCGGGTTTCTGCCGACGGGACTTGCCTGTGCCAGATCTTCAACAAGGATCATTTGCGGCAGATTATGCGCCGAGGACGTGGCGAGGGTGGCCAGCGAATCTGCATGGGTGTTTACGCTCCTGGAAATGTGCGTCAGACTGAAGGATTCAAAACTCGTCTGTAGCCGTTTGACTTGCCCCAGATACTCTTGCATCCTAGTATCTCGAGCTTCCAGCTCACCCATCACTTGTCCGACAACCAGTCTGGAGTCCGAGAACGCTTCTATTATTCTTCCGCCCAATCTTTGAACCATCGTCATCCCTTGAAGTAAGGTTTCGTATTCGGCTTCATTGTTCGTAGCCGAGAATCCGAGCCTCAATGATTTTTCAATGGCGGCCCCGTCCGGGGATATTAAAACTATCCCAACTCCTGACCCCCTCTGGTTAGCTGCGCCATCTACATAGACCTTCCAATGCGTGCTCCTCCCTGTTGAAATCGCACCAACCGACTTTCCATCCATGTCTTTCTTCTCGGTTATTGTTTCTATAGAGGGCTCAGCAAACTCCGCTACCAAGTCTGCGAGGACCTGTCCTTTGATAGAGGATCTGGGCATATATTTAATATCAAAGGCCCCCAAAAGCGCACTCCACATGGCGATCCTTCCGGTGTAGTCAGCGCTTCGAAGCACTGCTCGGAGGGGAAGCTGAGTTAGAACGATGACCGTGTGCGCCTGAAAGTAATGAGGAAGTTTTCGGGTTGCATGCACTATCGCCAGAATTGCCTTTTCTAAAGGTAGGTATCGCACCTCGGCCTCATGTAGTGATTTGCTCACATAGTACACCGGTCGCTGCACCCTATTATCATCCCGTATCAGTACCAGGCTTACAGCGTGGGGGGCTACGGCGATGTAGGCAAACAGCACCTCATCTGCCTCAGGGCTGGACATGATGGGTGGTCGGGACAGGTAGTCTTTAAGCTGTTGGAAAGCCTGAACGCAATCCTCCGACCATTCGAACTCTTTCCACTTGTTTATCAGGAGATAGAAAGGCCGACATCGATCCGCCGATCGCGATATGAACCGGTTCAACGCCGCAATCATGCCAGTGAGCTTCTGTACTTCCTTCGGATTCCGAGGAGCCTGTAGGCTGTTAATGGCTTTGATTTGGTCGGGACTTACTTCTATTCCCCTGTGGGTGACCATATACCCCAGGAATTTCCCAGACCCGACCCCGAATGAGCATTTGGAGGCATTCAGCCGTAACCGGTGCTCCCTTAATATAGCGAAGATTGTTCCGAGGTCCTTCACGTGCTCGGACACCCTTTTACTCTTCACGACCATATCGTCTATATAAACCTCAATGATCTTGCCCAGTTGTGGTTCAAACATCCGAGTCATCATCCTTTGGTAGGTTGAGCCTGCGTTCTTTAGCCCAAACGGCATCACCTTATAATGATAATTTCCGATGGGCGTCATGAAAGCCGTTTTCTCTTGGTCCTCTAGCGCTAGGGGTATCTGATGATAGCCCTGGAAGGCGTCCAGGAAGCTCATTCGAGGGTGCCCCACGGTTGCATCCACCAATCGATCAATTCGGGGTAGGGGGAATGGGTCCTTTGGGCACGCCTTGTTCAGGTCCGTGAAGTCCACGCAGACCCTCCATTTCCCTGTCTTCTTCTTTACCACCACAGTGTTTGCCAACCATTCCGGGTAAAAGACCTCTTTAATAGCCCCTGCTCTTTTTAGTTTTGCCACTTCGTCTTTTACGGCACCAGCATGTTCCTTTGAAGGGCGTCGGGGTGGCTGCTTCTTCGGAGTGGAAGAGGGGTTGACGTTCAGGTGGTGACAAATAAGGCTAGGATCAACGCCCGGGGCGTCGTAGGCGTCCCATGCGAACACGTCGACATTTTCTCTGAGAAATTTGACCAGTTCCTCCTTTTCTTGAGAGGGCAATTCAGAGCCGACCAGAAAGAACTTCTCCGGGTCGTCGTTGACAGCGATTTTATCTAAACTTTCACACCTTATCTCCTCGGCTAGTCCATCATCTTGTTCTGCCGAGGCGGCTGATTGCTATAAACTTTCAGGGGCCGATGACTCGGCATGGGTCCGATGCAAGACGGCGGCCACCATACACTTCCTGGATATGGCCTGATCTCCTCGGATCTCATCTACTTGTCCTCTGGATGGGTATTTTACTTTTTGGTGAAGTGTGGAGGCCACGGCCTCTAGGGCATGGATCCACGGCCTTGCAACTATTGCGGTGTAAGGTGAATAAGCGTCGACCATAATAAAATTTACCTCCACTGTCTCCGCCCCAGTCTGCACGGGTAGTCGGATTTGCCCTTTTGGCATAACAGTCCTTCCCTCGAAACTGAGGAGGGGAGAGTCGTAAGCTGTCAAATCTTCCGGCTTCAGGTTCAGCCCCTTGTATAGATCGGGGTACATTATCTCTACTGCACTTCCCGAATCCACCAACACCCTTTTCACGTCGAAGCCCCCAATCCTCAGCGTGACCACCAAGGCATCATCGTGAGGTTGAATAGTTCCTCTCTTATCCTCATCCGAGAATCCCAGTATCAAAGAGCTTCCCTTTTTTGACCTCTTGGGTTCCCTTTGCCTACCCTCGGAGAGGAGCCGATCCACAGCTAACACCCTGGGGATGGGTGGCCCCGTTCTTCCTGGTGCAGCGAGAATGACATGTATCGTCCCGGTGGGGGGTCTTAAGGACACGTCCCTTCGAGGCTCTTGTGTTGCTTGGCCGGGATGGCCACTCGATGGGTGCAGCAGGTGGCGCAATTTTCCTTCTCGGACCAACTGATCTAGGTGATTCCATAGATTCCTGCAGTCCTCAGTAGTATGCCCGTTGTCCTGATGATAGTGGCAGTACAGGTTCTGGTTACGTTTGGAAGGGTCTCCAGCCATCTTCCCCGGCCACCTGAAATAGGGCTCATTCCTTACTTTCTCCAGTACCTGTTGTACTGGTTCTCTGAATACGGCAATCACTGTTTGCGGGATGCTCTGCCCAGCCTGTCGCGAAAAATCTCTCCTCGGCTGACCATGGTTGTGTCGCTCTGACCTGAAATCAGTCACTTTGGGGGGGATAACCTTCTCCTTTCCCCTCCCTTGCAGCTGATCTTCCTCCACCCTTTTGTATTTGTCGATCCTATCCCTCAACTGATCAACGTTGGCAACCGGTTTACCAGTGAGGGACTTCCTTAAGCCATGGTCGGTGGGGAGTCCACTTTTGAACGTGCTGATAGCGACAGCATCATGGTTGTCATCCAGGTCGTTATACACTTCCCAGTATCTATCCGAATACGCTTTCAGAGTCTCTCCCTCGTACATGGATAAGGACAATAGCGAACCGAGGGGCCTGGGGACTCTGGTGTTGGTGATATAGCGGGAGCAGAAATCCTGAGTGAGCTGCTTGTATGAGTTTACGGAATTTGTCTTCAGGCCGTTGAACCACCTCATCGGCATTGATCCCAAGCTGGATGGGAAGATTTTACACATAAGGGCTTCATTTTGCGAGTAGATCGCCATCTTTTGGTTAAATTGGCTCACATGCTCTACCGGGTCTGTTCGACCGTTATAGATGGCGAATGCCGGTTGGTTGAACCGTCGAGGCAGCTTAGCCCCTTCAATTCTGTACGTGAAGGGGGACCTTGAAACCTGGTCCAACGCCTTCTTCATGGCATCGTTTCCCGAACCCTTGCTGGATGTGCTCTCGTATTTCCGCACAGGGGGTGGTTCCTTTTCGTAGGAAAAGGTTTCACTTGGGCGGGTCCTTGATCTTCGTCGGTAACTCGCATCCTCCGCATTAGAAGACCCGTCTGAGTCTGAAGGAGATCGCTTTCGCTGTACCCGTCGTAGCTTCCTCTTCAGATCGTCTATCTCTCGCTGCATGGCCTGGTGACTATTTCGCCTTTGGGACACGTGACTACCTTTCTGAGCGTGACTCTGGCTTGTCCGGGTAGTATGCATACTTCCCTCATGATTTCTCCCGTGGCCTGGGTTGACGGGGTTATTTTGCCTCTGGGACTCGGCGGGTTGTGGCTGTTGGGAGTTAGCCTGGTGAGGATTCTCCTGGTGCGGACCTAGTTCTGCCATGCTCGACCGTTGTGCTAGCTGATGCCCTAGTTCTTTCCCACAGACGGCGCCAATTGTAGTTGCACGATTTTCCTGGCCCAAATCTTATTGATCTGGCCTTGGCCCAAAGCGCAACCCACAATGAATATTTGTAGAGGATGGGTCAAAGAACTTCGCCTCAGTGAGCTTGTTTGGTCTGATACATGGACAATGTAGTTGCAGAAAATAAAAACACAAGAATGGATCTCCCCCGTGTGATTCTATTTCTTCTGTTCTTAATACAGTTTTTCCCGTCCCCTTCTTTGAGGGACTCCACTACATTATATAGTTCCCCTCCTCTCATCTCAACCTTACACTTGTCGATCATCTAAGCATCTACTTGAGCACCTGTCCCATCAGACGCCCTCATCTCTCCCTTTGTGAGTTGTAGAGGCCAAGGTGGTACTGTTCAGGGGTCTTTTCCTCATTAATGCGGCCAAGAGGATGGTTGGGGCGCAATTAATGTGGTGGTGGCAGCTGTCCGTGAGATATTTTGGATTTTATTCATTTTATATGTTGGGAGGATGAACTGAAATGGATGGGGAGAGTTCCTCGTCTGGACTTTGTGACGTCCGAGGAGGAGTTACTCCTCGGACAGGTTTCCTTAGCGTTATTGGGGTTGAGTAATGCTTCATATGTGGTTTCTCTTCGGAAAGGACGCTCCTCGGACAGGCCTGGATAGCCCATTATTTTTGGGCCGGGCCCCACAGAAGTAATAATATGTTCCAAATGTTTAAAGTTTAAACAAAGAAAATCTAATAATAAAAAGAGATTTTTAGGAGCATTTGAATCAAAAGAAAATATAAAAAATGAAGTTATTGGCACAATTATGGGATAATAATAGAATATTATATGGGAGAAGAAGTAAAAAAAATAGCTGATGCAGTTTGTTGTAGTTGAAAGAGAACCACACAGATGAATGATTAAATATTATTATTGTGTGGCTGCCTTCTATTTGACTTTTACCTTTCATAAAAAATGGCAAAAGCCAAAAAGAAGACAGTTACACAATAATAATATTTTATGCATCTACCTAATATCTAAAGTCTAGAACCTAACCTACCGAATTAAGTCCTAAAGAATATTAGCAGGAGTAGCGGTGAGGACTGAGGAGATTGCATTTGGTAGTAGACTCAGTACGACACTCTCTCTCCCAGCTTTGGACGCAAACTTCAAATTCAAGTTTTGAGATTCCTCCTCTTGCTAAATTGTTTGCGGTCACTGTTAGTTTAGATTCAAGGTCAAACTTCTCCTATTTTCTGCATTCTCCTCTACCACTCAGAACTGGTCCAACCTTCCCGGTTGCTGATTTTGACGATTCACCTCCGGTTCTCCGGTTTTGAGCAATTTTTATGCATTTTTGGTTTCCGTAAATATTCTGACTGGTATTGACACCGGTTAACAGTTGAACCAGTCGGTCAAGTCCGGTTTTAAAAACCATGATTGAAATAGAACTATTTGATATAAAAATAGTTTAAATTTATTTTGTTTCTCAATTGTGTTTAGATTGAATTATTTTATTTCTTACAAGCTAAATGTTATTTGATTTGATATTTTATGTTGATATGATAATTTGAGTATAGTGATACTACTACTTAGATTTTTCAAATGACAGGCATAGCAAATAATTGTAATATACTATTTTTTTTTCTTTGTTTTTGAAAGATTAGCTAATAGTAATAATAGTAGCTACTCATTATTGTAAAGTGTTGTGATATTAGAGCCGAACATGCCTTTTCATTGTAGAGGCCACTCCTCGGAGACCAAATCCACACCAATTTAAGCATACGCTAACTAATAGTAATAATAGTAAGTTGTCTCTTTATTTAGCCAAAAAGGAATCGTAAACCCTTTCTTCAATTCAGCAAAAAAACATGAAAATTTTAGACATATTGATGAGGGAACTCATGTCTTTCTTTTCTTATATGGTACAAACAAAAAACAAAACTTAACTTGCACAATAATGCTGCCACCATTGTCAGGTTTGCTCCAACAACTGGGCCAATTTGGCTAAAGCAACATGGGAGGAGCCACCTTCTTTCTGGGCTATCATAGCTTCATCTCTGAAGCCCAAAACACTCTCTCTCACCTCTCTCCCAGCTTTGGACTCAAATAACTCCCTCACTCGCTTTTCCAACTCTTCTGCACTCACAAACCCATCTTCCATCTCCTTTAAACCCAATGCCACCTTCATTTCATCCACCAAAAACACCCTGTTCAACCTTTGCTCTGCATACAAAGGCCACGTAACCATTGGCATACCCACACTAATTGCTTCAAGCACCGAGTTCCACCCACAGTGAGTCACGAACCCACCCACCGAGTCATGACTCAGCACTTCCACCTGTGGAGCCCATTGTTTCACCACAAACCCCCTATCCTTGGTCCTTTCCAAGAAACCCTTTGGCAATAATTCATCCAAGTTTGGCTCTTTCTCATTATTTGGCGGTGGATTTCTTACCACCCACAAAAACCTTTGCCCACTATTCTCCAATCCCACCGCCATTTCTTCCAACTGTTTCGCTGAAAACAATCCCATGCTTCCAAAACACAGAAACACAACACTTCGACTCGGTTGGGAGTTCAGCCATTTCAAACACTCATGCTCATCTTCATCTTGATTGCTGCTTGATATCAAAGGTCCAATACAAAATATTGGAGGAGTTGGTCCATCTTGGACACATAATCCATCCGAAATTGCTTTGACCACTTTTGTTTCGAGCAACTCAAACGTGTTTACAATAATTCCATTTGATTTGGCCATTTGGGCTGCTGTGTTTAAGAAATACTCATACCATTCAGCAGTACGATCTGATATACTTCCTGGCATGTCTGAAGCTCGGATAGGCGGTAAGCCAGGAATGTCAAGAAGCATATCACCGAGATCTTTCAAGCTTTTTTCCACTTTTTTATACAAAGTGGGTAGGTATAGAAACAAAGATAGAGCCCTTGCGCCAGAGGGGAAGAAATAGTAAGTGGGGATGTCAAGGTTTGTGGCCACTTCGAAAGCAGCATCACAGAAGAAATCAATGATAAAGGCTTTGAGTTTGGAGGTTTGGGAAATAGTTTTGAGAGCTTGATGGAGATTAAGGTTGTTGAGGCGTGGGATTAGGAAGGCTTGTGCTATAGGGGAAGGAGTGGATGGGACTTCGGAGATTGGTGGGAGGTGGTGAAAGTTGATTGATGGAGTGGTGGAATTGACAGCGGTGATGTATTGGGTGGTAGAGCTGGCTACATATTGGGGTGCGGTGGAGTTAGTACTTGTGTTTGGTTTGTTAAAGATAAGGATTGTGATGTTGAAAGTAGGGTTATGTTTGAGTATGAGCTTGCCAAGCTCGACCATGGAGATTAGATGGCCTCTGCCTGGAAAAGGGTATAGAACTATGGCATTTTCCATGTTCACACAGAAGAGAAGAATGGCTCAGGGAAGTTTCTTAACTATGTGTGATTGTGTGTGGTTGATATACAATTATACAATTGTAATTAACTCAAGGATTGATGTATATGTAGTTGTTTTCAAGGGACTTTTGTCCTTTATGACTTTTATGAGGCCCTAGGTTAAGACTACAAATTTTTTAACATAGTAATTACCCTTGTCACAATGGAAGAGCCACATGTTCAAATATAAAATTTCTATGTAAATAACAAATTCTTGGTCCAAACACGCTGTAAATGGTATCCAACCCCACTATAGATTGGAACATTTTTTAATGACTAAAGTCTGATTATGTTGTGTGGTTTGAAAACTTTCCTCTTACATTTTTGGCTGCTTTGCAAGCTAATTAATCACTGAGGAAATCGAAATATACCCAGTATATTGCTCTTAGATGCTGCTTTGTTCTGATTTGTATGCGTTAGTCTCTAGCAGGACAGGATCTTTTTGAAAAACATCAAGGGTCAAAAAATGTGATAGCTCATAACTTAACCCAATATCAATCTCAACTATGGTTAAATACTTAAACTAGAGGGCTCTGTAACTCAATCAGACAAATTCTACTGGAAAACCAAAAAAAAAAAAAACATACAAAGTAAAAAGAGAGAGAGAGTTACAGCTCTCTTAGGAGGGAAAAGTGAAAACCAAAGAACACGTTCAAAGCTTCAGAGAATAAGTTCAGAGCACATCTCTGTTTCTATCTTGCCAAAACAAAGGTATATCCGTAAAACTTGTTTATAGTTATCTTATTTGATGTTTGATCATTTTTCTACATTTATATTGTTGTCTTGGTGAGTTTATATTATTGTTTTGGTGGCTGGATGCAAGTTAGAGTCTATTTGAATTTTTATTTTTAATTTTTTGAGATAAAGATTGAATCTTTATAATGGCTAGATGATTATTCTTGGAGTTTATCTCATTTTTCTGCATTTATATTGTTGTTTTCGTGAGTTTATATTGTTGTTTTGATGGCTGGATGCAAGTTAGAGTCTATCTGAACTTTTATTTTTAATTTTTTGAGATAAAGATTGAATCTTTATAATGGCTAGATGATTATTCTTGGAGTTTAGCTCATTTTTCTGCATTTATATTGTTGTTTTCGTGAGTTTATATTGTTGTTTTGATGGCTGGATGCAAGTGAGAGTCTATCTGAACTTTTATTTTTAATTTTTTGAGATAAAGATTGAATTTTTATAATGGCTAGATGATTCTTGGAGTATCTTTTTTATTTTTTTGAGATAAAGATTGAATCTTTTTTCCTTTTCCTTTTTCTTTTTCTTTCTTTTTTTATTTTTTTATTTTTTTTATTATACATAAAGATTGAATCTTTATTAGTATGTGGCATATTTGATTGCCTGGTCTATCCACACCAATGGTCCTTGTTCTACCTGGTTTATTTCCCATTTGATTGCTGACATTCAAGACTTGGCTATGTCTTTTGTTTCTTGCAATTTTAGTTGGATTAGTAGATGCCATAACTCCAACAACAAAATTGATGGTGCAGGAGATCTTTTGACTCAAGGAAGTACATTGCAAGTGGATGGAATGAGACAGTTCATAAAGTCGAGCCATTTTTCTAGTTTAGGATCATGTTTTATAATTTATGACACATGTTGTGATTGTTGAGGTACAAATTTTCATGCCTTAATTTCATTAGCCCACTCATAAAATACTCACATGAGCCCACATATTATTTTAAAACCCACATAAATATTCCCCATATATATTGCCCAAATATTCTCCATGTTATTGGGCCTTCACAAATACTCCATACACAAAGCCCACAAATTGCCTTGGGCCCTCTCACAGATATTACCCATATTATCCAAACTTAAATTTTCCACAAATAATATTTATCATATTACTACCAAAATCGGGCCACAAAATTACACTACCTCCACAAAAAACCCAAAATCATTTTACTTGTGGGCAAAGCCAAAAAGGGCCCAACAATACCATTTGCTAAGCCCGTTGCTACACGGCACCATTTACTAAGCTTGGTACGATCCGACAACTCTAAAGCCCGGTACGATCCAGCAACTCTAAAGCCCGATACGATCCGGCATCTCTAAGCCCGGTACGATCCGGTAACTCTAAAACCTAGTACGATCCGGCAACCCTAAAGCCCGGTACGATCCGGCATCTCTAAGCCCAGTACGATCCGGCAACTCTAAAGCTCGATACGATCCGGCATCTTTAAAGCCCAGTACGATCCGACACCTCTAAAGCCCAGTATGATCCGGCACCATTTGCAAAGCTCGCTACGATGCGGCATCTATACTAAGCCCGTTGCTACACGGTGATGTTTTTGCAAAATTTTACAAAGCCCAAATGCTAATTTGGCACTACTTTTACAAAACCCAAATGATAATTTGACACTATTTTCATAAAGCCTAAATGATAATTTGACACTATTTTCATAAAGCCCAAATGCTAATTTGGCATCTATTTTACAAAGCCCAAACATTAACATTCGACACTCATTTTACAAAGCCCAAATCTATTTTGGCAATTATTTTATAAAGCCCAAAATAATATTTTGACAAAAACAATTACTTTACACTCAAAGCCCAAATGCTATTTTGGCACATATTTACAAAATGCAAGTATTATTTTGACACTTGTTTCTATATATACCAAATCCCACACTCATGGGAAATATAAATATGTATCTCTCAAAAAATATTTCTTTCACAAAATTTTATGGGAAGAATGCCTATTTTTCCATAATTAACTAACTACAAAAGCCCATGTATGTTACCCATGGCAAAACCATTCATTTTTGTAGGGATGATCAAGTCCAAAGGAAGCTTGACTACAAAGCCCAGCTGGACCAGCCTAGCCCACACGCAGAATCCAGTAGCTGAAAGCTTACGTAAAGTAACCAGCCAAAATCTCAGCACAAACAGCTGGAGCCTTTCCTATCAAGTCCCAACTTGTCTAAATCAAATCAGAAGAGGACACGTGTCCCTCAAGGATTGAATCCTTCCTTCACAAGCTGAAATCTCATCATTCATCATGTGACATAAAGCTAAGATGGATGTGACAGAAAGTTGAAAAGCTTCAGCTAGCTGTCCCTTCCTTCCTCTCCAACCTAGCCGGTCAAAATCAAGAATAGCCATTATCAGGCCATTAAAGCTCCTGAAATAACATGGAATCAGTTCATTTTCATACTAAAAATATGTATTCTCTGGTTCATGGACCAAGCACATGAACCCCAAATGGGGAAACTTAGGGAAATGTGGTTTAAAGGACACCAAGGGGATCCCAGCAGAGTTCCCAGCAAGGGCTCCAAGGTTGACACCTGGCTTGGGGTGGTCCAATCTGCCCTAGGGAGCTCTAATTCTAGTTGCAGGACAACCAAGATCATTAGCCTAAAAGCATGCTCTAATCCCATCAACCAAGACTAATCAGCATTCAATGCTAAGCCAGAATCCCAGCTGTTATTGCCCAAAACAGCAAGAACCTTTTGAAAGTTGAACTTACTACTCTTAGCTAAAATCCTAAGAACGATTCTCTAAGGACTTTCTGAAGATTGAGAAAGATTTAGCAAAGCTTATTTGCTAATCACCTCCTAAAAACCCTGATATAAATGGAACTCTCCATTAATGCTTCAACAACACACTAAGACATACACCAGAAAATATTCTTCCTTAACCTCTCTGCTCTAAGCTTTGAAAAAGTCTTTGAGTTCTTAGTTTCAAGCCTAGAAACTAAGTTCTCCAGCTCCTAGCTCACAAATATTTCTCATAACTCTACTCATAAACACTTATCTACTCCCAGCAGAAAGCTCCAGCAGCCTTACTATACACTCTCACTCATTACTCATACTACCATACATTCTCATTCATTACTCATACTACTCACAAATGACTCTTTCTACCCACAACATACACAATATTCATGAGCATGCTATGGCACTATAATGATTTTGCTGCGCTAGCTGGGATCTCTCTCTCTCTCTCTCCCTTCATCACACACTAAGTTTTCTCCATTATTTGTTATTATGGAACTCATAATATTTACTTATTCATTTACCATCAATGGTTATGATGTAACTGTTATTATAGAGTTTTTCTCTCATATTGTTGTATTAGAAGACTCCTCTCCAGAGATAACAGATGATGAGTCTAAAAACGTAGATATTTCCCTTAGTCAGTGAAATAACTAACAGCTGGAGATTTATCCTGTTTTGTTTCACTTTACTGCTGGGCTATTTTCTGCAGGAACACCTTACCGCTGGGCTGTTTTCTACAGAAACACGTTACTGCTGGGTTATTTCTTACAGTATGTTTTTTTAACTGTGCTGACGTGTCCGCTGTAGGGATTGTTCATGGGCCACTATTGTCAGTTCCAACCTAAGCCCAAGGCATAAAATATAGTGGATTTCTTGGATCTTCACCGATAGCCTTTAGGCCGTGCATCAAAGCCCATCGTCGAGTTTTGGTTTAGACCTCCAACCCAATATAAATCTCATTTGTCAGAAGGAAAACTTTTTCGCCCCCAACAGTGATTAAGTGCTCTTATTTTGTAATTTTCCTGGTTTAGAACTAAAGTTTTGATGGTTCAAAAAATTAGTCACATTTGGCCACATTCATATGTTCAAATTTTTTATTAATTATTTGGAGGGAATACTTTCCAAAGGAACATTTCCTTTTGTTACAAAAGAGCACATCTTTGTTTATATCCAGCCAAAATAGAGGTACAAGTTGTGATTCCAGGATTTAATATAATTGAAGATCAGTTTGGATATTATTGGCTTCTTGATTTATAGCTACCAAAACTTCAGCTCTCTCTCTCTCTCTCTGAGTTTCAGTCATTAGATCAAAATTTTATATGGTTTGATGAATTTTGGAGCATAGAGATCTATTAAGTTGTCTCTCTCAATGTTCATTTCACATGTAGCTACATAGCGTTAATTCATGATTTATTATGCTATTCATATAAAGTGTTCTTCTGATAAGTTTGTGGATAAATTTATGTTTCATTTGGTTTGGTTTTTTGTTGTTGTGTATATTTTTCTCTTGTTAAGCTTCCCTTGTTAGGATATTTTGGAGTCGACATTAATAAATTGTTATGTGCTACATGAACCTCTTTATACTGGTTCAGGGTTGAGCATGTGCTATGTTATGATTAGAGGTAGACTCTTAGGAATGGGTTGGGAATTTATAGGCCTTGTGCTTGGCTTGATTAGATAGCTTCTCTTTAGAGATCTGACATTTCATAACTTGATCATGAAATAGCACATTCATGTGAACTCTATGTACTTGCATTGCAAATTGGTAAGGGAGCCAGTTAATCACTTTCTTTTACATTGCTCACCTAATCTATGTACTTGGATTGCACCCCTATGAGTTACTTGGCATTACAATCAAAATTCAATCCAATAGAGTAGACAATAAGAGAATTTAATATTAAAAAAATGAACAAATTTTATTAAAATGTAAACTTTGATCACATAACAAGAATTCCATTAAAATGTACACTTTGATCACATAACAAGAATTCCATTGAAATAAACACTTTGATTATATGATTATAATAACATGAAACTTCTACAATTGATGTGCTTATTGCTTGACTATACATTCCACCTCTTACTTCTTGATTATACATTCCATCCAAAGTCTACAATTTTCAATCTTAACTTGATCACTTCGACTTGCCTCGTGTTAAACAACTTGCCCCATCTCTTGATATGAATGTATGATGCTTCTTTGTTATGTAAGTTCTTTTGGTATCAAAGCTTTGGGATGTATCATAGCTTTAGAATCCTAGGTTTCACTGCACGTGAAATGCAGTTGCCTAGAGTACCTGGCACTCTAAAGGCCCTTCCAAATTACTAATGATTAGGATCAATGAAACCTACAAGCAATATTAACAAATCTCAATCCTTCAAAATTATAGAGAAACCAATAACAGATTATGTCCAAAACATTATCCAGACTTTCCAAATGGATAACCAAAAGGCCAATACAAGAACCAATCTACAAAAAGAGAGGCACAAAAAACAGCCAGGAAATTCAATTATTTTTCCTATAAGAGCTTCAAATACCAACCACAAAAGGGTTCTCAAGAATCCCAACAACTCAGATTTTTGAAAATCAAAAATTCATCTACCTCACCCTAAAAAGCTAGTGTATATCAACAGCCAACAACCAGTAAACATAAATCTAGCCATAGGCTAAATGTTTTCTTTAACAGTTCATCATCAAAATACAATTATGTGCATTTCATTCCTACAAAGGAAAATTTGCATACACCCAATTCTGCAATCAGTAGCATGACAAGGAAACAAAGAACCATTCACAATACATTCCCTAAAACATTTCATAATAGAGTGAACAATTAAAAATTAATCGAGTGAACAATTATGATTAAGTAAAACAATAAGCTTGTATTTTGATCATTAATTCTATTTCCTCCCATGCCCTTCCAATATTAGCTTTGCTTGTTGTTTTCGTTTTTCAAATTTTTCGTCCTAGTCTCAAGAAACTTGGGTGTGGTATCAAAACAACCCAAAAATCTCATACCTTTTGGAACAAATTTAGATCAAAACAAACCATAAACCCCGCAAAGCTTAAACACCCACCAACTGTTTTGTTTTCAAACAATCCCAAGGCTCAAAACCCAAAAAAAAAAAAAAAAAAACACTCAGAGAATAGAAACCAAACTCAACATGACGAAATCAGTAAAAAAAAAAAATAGCAGCATCTAATTTATTTTCCTTTGTTTTCCAAGCAACCAAACAGAGCTTATAAAGAAGAAATAAGATTGAGAAAATTTATTGAGCAGTGGGTTCGGTGATGTTAGGTTGGTGTGAGATGTGGTCGAAGAAACAACGGTGGCTTGGCACACGTTGGTGATTGTGGCAGTGGCGATGGCAAGGTTGAAAGAGAGCAAAGCACGGCAATGGAAGAGAGATTGAGAGAGAGCAAAGCATGGCGTTGGTGATTTTGATATATTCGAATCTCAGATAAGATGGGTTTGCTGAGTTAACCCTTTTGTTTAACCACAGTTGAGCTTCCAGAGTTAAGTGCTTTAAATTTTAATTGATGTGGCAGTTTTTACACCCTTGATTTATTTTAGATGCATCCTGTCCCTTAACTGGACACTCTCCATTTCTCTTTGAAATGGAGAGGATCTGGATCCCATCCTTTTGGGTTTGTTTTCTTTCAATTTTTTGAATAAAGTTCTAACTTCTTTCAAAATTTAAAATAAAATAATAATAAGTCTAAACCAATGCCAAAGATCAGTCTCCTCTCTCTTTTTCTTTTTCCTTTGCTAATTCTTAACATTAACTAAGGAAAGCCAGCAAACAAAAATTACAAGGGACCCAATGCTATAATAAGGGTGGAAAAGATAGAGGATCTTTATTTTCCTCAGTTATATAAAAGAGCATATTTTAGCAATATTGTAGATCACACTACAAAAAAATTGCCTATAGTAGCCTTTTTTTTAGTGGCGTTTTTAAAAAAACGCCATTATAGATACCCTATAGTAGCATTTTCCAAAAATGTTGCTATTGGCATATCTATAGTAGCGTTTAGGAGGCTTTATAGTGGTGTTTTAAAACACTGGGTCCATAGCAGCATTTTACTAACGCCACTATAGGTCCTTTAAAAAAAATATAAAAATAAATAAAAATAAAAAATGACCTATAGTAGCGTTTCATAAACACCACTATAGGTCCTGGTCTTAATCAGCCACTCATTAAAACTTCTCTAAAAAAGTGAATAATAAGCCACTCATTAAAGGAAGAAAGAATTAGTCTAATCTTATTGATATTTCCAATAGCTAGTGAAGGGAAGTCAATGAGTTTTTTAGGGATAATTACATTTAGTGCCTCTTCTTCACAAATCAAAAAGAGAACTTTTAATATTGTCCATACACAGAGAACTATTTTTTCTTCTTATGTAGACCATTAATGTTATACATGCTTTCTCCTTAGCAAGGGTAGCATCATAATTAACTTTTAAAAAAGGGGGTGGGGGATCCCAAGAGCTAGTTTTGTGGTTTCATCCATGGAAAATTCTTAGGAAGTTCTGGTGCATTGAAAAATTGTGCTCCATAATCTCACATTCAAGGTAGACTCTACTATGAATTTAATAAGTGAAGTCTATAATAAATGTGAGAGAAATGAACATCATTTTTCATGCTCCGAAAGTGCCTAAAAATTACTCTTCATCCCTTGCAAGCTACTACAAGATCAATAAATATCTTATTTATTTGTCTAATTAAAAGAAAAGGATTAAGTACTTCTATTTAAGATTGTCATAGGAGATGATTTCTTGTCATCCCAATTTATATCACAGTAAATTACCATGAATAAAATGAAGCTTCTTGCTTCTTCCTTCGGGAATTTCAACCTATTTTTTGATTGGAACACAAATCTCACATATTCTAGAATTGAAATTTATTTCAAAGAATTCGATGAGCCATGAGAAGTTAGCCCATATGATTTTTCTATTGGACATTTAATAAAATGGTGTCCAAGGGTTCTTCCTTAGACTTGAAAAGATGCATTTCTTTTCCTCAATTTTTTCCCTTGATCACAAATCTTGTTGTGATAATTTTCCAAGCTATTTTGTTTTTGGTTTTGTAGGAGGGGTGAGGCTGATTATGGAATGGAAACTGTGGGCCTAGCTAGGGGGGAAAAAAGGCCCATTTGCACATCAATCCTGGCCCAACCCACAGATTAATGCTTGAAGAGGAAAGATGAAGAGGTCGACCTCCCAAGGAGCCCGAGGAGCAAGCGTTCCTCGGGAATTACCAAGCAAGCCGATAGTACCAAAAGAAAAAAGACTGAAGACGGTGGAAGAAACATGTGAGCAAAGAAGAAAGGAAGTATCTAGATAAAGTAGTCATTATCTTCACATTTAATGCACTGGATCAACTCAAATGGCCGCATTAATGAAGGAGTGATCCTTGAACAATAGCCTCACAGGTTGCAGTACATTTTACCACTTCCAGCACAACCCTAATGGGATAAGCATCCCAAAGAAGGCCCCTAACTGTACAAGTGGAGGGATAGGATGCAATCTAAAGGACTATATAAAAAAAGGGAATCCCTCCAAATGGGGGGTGGGGGGGGGGGGACGAGAAACTGAAAGAAAAGAGTAGAACTATGTAGGGAAACCTTGTATCTAAAAACTTGAAACTTTTTATGAATATTGGGTCCTTGGCTAGACCCGTGATAGTGCTATTTCTAGATTTAGTACTTCTTTTTATGATTCACCAAGCCCTATCTCCACTAACCTAATAGTTGGACCATAAGAGAGCATTAAAATTGACCTCGCCAGCCCATACTCTAATAAATTAATTGCATTGGGCCTATAAAAACTAACTCTACTATTCTAAGTGAGCTTAGCCTTTTTTGGGCCCTTACAGGCAAGGTTTTCAAAACCGGACCGAACCGGGCGGTCCGATCGGGTTAGTCGAGAACTGGATTGAAATCTGATTTTTTAGCATAGAGAACTGGATTGGTGGCATGAATCGTACGGTCCAACCCCGGTTTAAGCATGCCTGTTAAATAAGAAAAAAAATCAAAAAATGCACTTACTAGGATTAGAACCCAGGCACGGTCAGATATGCAGCTGGAGCCTAACCACTCAGCCAAGCATGCAAGCTAATGCTCAATAACAACAAAAAAAATACTTGAAGTAAACTTAACGCAATTTTTTTTTTTTTTTTAAACAACTTAACACAATTCTATTCTACTTAATTAAATTATCCATCTCTTACAAGGAATATAAAAAAAATTATAATTAAAATCCTTCAAAGATATTCAACTTTACTTCAAAAATTAATCATAAATTTTAATGTTTTCATGGTTATTATTTTATTTTATTAACTTTCTTATTTAATTATTAAATATATGCTTGAAAATCATTAAATTTCCCTCACATATATAGATATATTAGTCAATTTTGCTAGTTTTATAAATTTAATATCTATATTTAGACTTTAATTAATTATTAAATTAATTATGACGTCATCACGGTTTGACCTTGGTTCGATCTCAGTTCGACCTCAAAAATCTTGAACCTCTCCCTTTTACGATTCAATGAATGATCTGGGTTTGAAAACCTTGCTTACAAGTTCTCAAAAACTTGTATTAAGATTGTGTGTGTGTGTGTGTGTTTTTCCAAAGTCAATAGTTGATTTCAATTTACTTAATTGAAAGGATTTTTGTTAGGACTTTTTCAATAGTTTATCAACTATACAGTTTTTACTTAATGACAAGTATTTGTGTCATGACTTCTAATTTGATATCACTGTCGTTTTTGTTTTTTTTTGGGTTAAATTTAAATGCATTTTGTATAAAGTATTTAAATCAAAGGTAATAATTTGATTTAAATTAAAATTATTTAGAACTGAATATTTAAATTTGTGCTCTTTATGAAATCCTTGAATGGATTTAAAATTTATTAATATGTAAATTTGAATTACAATTGTAACACAAATATGAAAAATACATCATATCATATCATCATACACTATATGATAAAAGTTGGACTTAGAAACCTTGGTTGCGCCAAGTGACTTCACTAAATTATAGAAATATTTTGGATAAAACAATATTTTAGAAAGAGACAACAGTTTATTTGTTTTTATCAATTTATTTAGATAAAATAACAATAACCTTCCAAGAAAAGAGATAAAATAACAATAAGTGGTTTAACAAAACATGCAACATGCATTTAAGTTTCATTTGATGGAGACAACAACTTATTTGTTCTTATCAATTTCTTTAAATAATGTAACAATACATTTTAACAAAACATGCAACATGCATTTTAGATAAAATTACAATAAGGGTTTTAACAAAACATGCAGTATTTGTTCTTATCAATTTCTTTAGATAATGTAACGATAAGTGTTTTAACAAAACATGCAACATGTGTTTTAGATAAAATAATAATAAATGTTTTAACAAAACATGCAACATACATCTAAGTTTTAGTTGATAAAGACAACAACTTATATATATTTTTTTTAATCAATTTTTCTAGATAAAATAACAATTAGTGTTTTAACAAAACATGCAACATGCATCTAAGTTTCAAAATTTTAAATCCTACTTCAACTAAAAAATCTATTATCAAAATTTCAAAACTTATATATATATATATATATATATATATATATGCACCAATGATCTTTCCATAAAATCTCTCTTGCAACCCACATTTTGTTTTGTTTTGTTTTGTTTTTTTTTTTTTTTGAGTTGCAACTTACGCATATTTATTTGTATTAGAATGATATATATGTTATATATATATATATATATATATATATATATATATATATATATATATTCATAGGAGTTGATAAATTTATATGATACTCTCTCTCTCTCTCTCTCTCAATTTATTTCCTAATAAAAAACTACTTTCATTAATTATTAAATTAATTTTTTTATTAATTTTTAGGATATATTTCCTCAAATTTAAGGATAAAACTAAGAATAGTTTAATTTACATAAAAATTTATCATTTAAATTTTATTCAAACTAAAAATCTATTATAATTTTTTTTTTTTAACTTCCTTCCCTAGAAAAAAAAAAAAAAAAATTGAAATCTGGAATCCCACACAACACTCCATGCTTTTTCTCCTCAAGTTGCATCTTTGTTTTAATAATTATTTAAAAATTTTATTTTATTAATTATTAGGATATATTTTCTCGAATCAAGGGATAAGATTTAATTATAATTTAATTTAGATAAAAATTAATCATCTAAGTTTTAGAAATTTAAATTCCACTCCAACTAAAAATATATTATCAAAATTTCAAAACTTATATACATTTACACTTAGTTTTTCCATAAAATCATTCTTGCACCCCATGTTTTTTTTTCTTCAAGTTGCAACTTACGCATATGCATTTTTATATAATAGTTTTGATTAATTAAATAAATTCAACTTACTTTTTATTATTTGTTTCTAAATTTTTATGTATGGATATTATGGCAAAGAAAGTCTACTATAAAGAAGCAAAACAAAGGGCACTCATTTAAGTTCTTGATTTCTCTTAACTAATTTTTTTATAAAAAAAATCTAAACTTTTGAACTATTTTTTGTGTTTTAGGTTTTGGTTATTCTATGTATTTAGTTTGTAGTATTTTGATTTTTCAATTGGCTATCACTGCAAAATATTTGGTTCAAAACATGTTTTTCCTGTGTTGTAGTGCAATTTATTAATGTTGATCTATTTTTATATTTTAAAAATTCTGTTTTTACTTTGTGTTGATTTCTTAGTATGCGGAATTCCTCCCATACTAAGTATGCTACCATTGGCACACCATTCTTTTCATTCACTCTCTACCAAAACATATCCTATTCATTTTCATTCCTAACAGTCAATACAACCATTCTTCTTCCCTTTTTTTATTCCCTGAATCTTTCAATTATACAAGCACAATTATTCGGCCTCACATACGAGATACTGTTAAGTGTTAACACTAGTATTCCTTTGAAACTGGGCAACACTATTGTAAATCAAGGTAATAAATTAATCACACAGCATATCATTCATGTTAGGTTTGCTTCCACAACTGGGCCAATTTGGCTAATGCAACATGAGAGGAACCACGTTCTTTCTGGGCTACCATAGCTTCATCTCTCAAGCCCGAAACTCTCTCTTTCACCTCTTTCCCAACTTCTGACTCAAATAACTCCCTCACTCGCTTTTCCAACTCTTCTGCACTCACAAACCCATCTTCCATCTCCTTTAAACCCAATGCCACCTTCATTTCCTCCACCAAAAACACCCTATTCAACCTTTGCTCCGCATACAATGGCCACGCAACCATTGGCACACCAACGTTGATTGCTTCAAGCACTGAGTTCCACCCACAGTGAGTCACGAACCCACCCACCGACTCATGACTCAGCACTTCCACCTGTGGAGCCCATTGTTTCACCACAAACCCCTTATCCTTTATCCTTTCCAAGAAACCTTTTGGCAAGAATTCATCCAAGTTTGGCTCTTTCTCACTATCCGGCGGTGGATTTCTTACCACCCACAAGAACCTTTGACCACTATTTTCTAACCCCACCGCCATTTCTCTCAACTGTTTCGCTGAAAACAATCCCATGCTTCCAAAAGATAGAAACACAACACTTCGACTCGGTTGGGAGTTTAGCCATTTCAAACACTCGTGCTCATCTCCATCTTGAATGCTGCTTGATATCAATGGTCCAATACAAAATATTGGGGGAGTTAGTCCATCTGGGACACATAGTCCATCCGATATTGCCTTGATAGCTTTTTTTTCAAGCAAGTCGAACGTGTTTACAAAAAACCCATTTGATTTGGCCATGTGAGTTGCTGTGTTTAAGAAATATTCATACCGTTGAGTGGTACGATCTGATATACCTCCTGGCATGTCCGAAGCTGGGATAGGCGGTATGCCAGGAATATCAAAAAGCATGTTACCGAGATCTTTGAAGCTTTTATCCACGTTTTTATGCAAGGTGGGCATGTATAGAAACAAAGCTAGACCGCTTGCGCCAGAGGTGAAGAAATAGTAAGTGGGAATGTCAAGGTTTGTGGCCACTTCGAAAGCAGCATCACAGAAGAAATCAATGATAAAGGCTCTGAGTTTGGAGGTTTGGGAAATAGTTTTGAGGGTTTGGTGGAGATTTGGGTTGTTGAGGCGTGGTATTAAGAAGCTGAGTTCTACAGGGGAAGCAGTACTGCGTGGAATTTCAGAGATGGGGGGTAGGTGTTGGAATGTGATAGATGGGGTGGTGGAATTGACGGTGGCGATGTATTGGGTAGTAGAGCTTGCTACATAATTCGGTGCGGTGGAGTTAGTATTTGTGTTTGGGTCGCTTAAGATAAGGATTGTGATGGAGAAAGAAGGTTGATGTTTGAGTATGAGCTTGCCAAACTCTACCATGGAGATCAGATGGCCTCTGCCTGGAGAAGGGTATAGAACTATGGCATCCTCCATTGTCACAAAGAAAGAGAAGAATGAGTTGGTGCCTCTTGTGTTTCCAACGTATATCAAGGTTGATCCAGTGGTTAAGTTCACAAAAATTTTAACATAGCACTGGTTACTCCAAACACAATAACAGACACGAAAAGGCTACAGGTAAGAACAGAAAAAGTAAGAAAGATCCCGAGAGAGAAACTAGAGAGAATGGTAGATGGGAAATAGACACCCATAGACTCCACACTGATTAAATCGGAATGAGAAACTATATATAATATATACTACACATATGGTCGCCCCCGCCCTTTCTAGATTATCAAAAAAAAAAAAAAAAAAAAAAAAACTACACAGACTCACACACACAAACGAGTCTTTTGGCTAAAAATTATAAAAAATGAAGTTTATTATTGTTATAAGAACTGTTTAAATTTATTTGACAAAATGGGAGAGATTGAATTTCAGTTACGATGTTGCCGAAATTACCAGAAAAAGTACAATGTGTCAGGGGAGAGAGAAAAATAAATTTTGGTAATGAGATTATCAAAATTCTTGTCCTATCTGCATGGCCTGAAATGGAAATCAATTATGACAATGATATTGCCGAAAATGAGAGAAAAAAAGAAAAAAAAGAATTGTAGCAACTAAATTGCTGAAAATGAAGGGAACAAAAAATATTACGTCCAAAATATTTTTCACAAAAAATTATAAGTGATTAGTTATTGTTGATTAAAAAGATGCATGCATGACTTCAGGTCACCAACAAAAGTTTGCTCAAAAGTTAATAAATATTCATTTCATATTGGTTTGTGCTTAATTTTTCTGGACAAGTTCTGTCCACACGCAACATCTTCAAGTAATACTGCAACTTTTACGTCACGGCATATGACATCTCGTCGGTATTTTAAATGCTGATTTTCTTAAAATCTAATTTTATTAAATTTTACTAAATCCTTAAAAAACAGGTATTTTAGTTGAGTTTTGTATATATATATATATATATATTTATTTATTTAAAAACTTTCATCCATATCAGTTATGTAAGTCCACATAGAATGAAATGACAAGTGTCTTAGTTCTTATCATTTGAAAATTGAAAGTGGATTTGTTTTTTTTTGGAATTAAAAAATAGACACTGTTCGTAGTCCTTATAATATAAATGGACATTATGGAAGTACTTTCTATGTGAAAGGCATAGTGTACCATAAAATAAAAAATAAAAAATAAAAAATAAAAAAGAAGAAGAAAGGCATAGTTCTTATCATCAAAAAATAGGCATGGCTCTTAAATATGTGTCACGTGTGGATGTCTCTTGTCTGTTGACTGTTAGCTAAGAACTGCATAAATCCCATTCATCTCTCCCATTCATTTTCTTGGTGAAACGTGTCATTCCTAACATTCAATACAACCATTCTTCTTCCATGTTTTTTCCCCCCTAAATCATTCAACACAATCGTTCGGTCTTAGATACGAGATAGTGCTGTTTACAAGGATATTCCATTGAATCTGGGCAATACTATTATCAATCAAGTTAATTATAAATTAATCAAATAATTCACATACAATATATCATTCATTTTGTATACATAATTATCGTACGTATCACATTTACAAAGTGTAGCGTTAAAACCATATCATATGATAAAATTAAAAAAAAAAAAAAAAAAAAGAGAAAAAAAGATCACATTCTACCCTAGTTCTTCTCAACCTTTTTCATTTATAGAGGCTCAAATTTACACTTTGGTGTAAGATGCTATTAATTTCAAATTGTGTGTACGATTTTATGTGAGTGTGATAAACACCACTCTTTTTTAAAATTACTTTTATATCCTTATAAATAATAATTAATTTATTAAAATAAAGTAGTAAAATAATTTTTTATGATAATTTTTTTTTCTCCTTCTTCTCATTCCCTTATTTTCTGCGTGCCTCCAAATACTAAACACCTACAAAGAAGTGTTTTCTTTCCCTTTGTTTTTTCCTCCAAATACTAAACAAATTGACCCTTACTTCTCCACATCTCATAAGTACTTATACTTGAGGAGTAATCATCCCACTAAAAGTGTATTTATTGCACATTGCCCAAATACAATAAAAAATGAATTTAATATTTCTAATGTATTTTTGCAATATCAAAAGGGTTGTTATTGCAAACTTTAGGAGTATACTTCCTCCCCACATTATGTACCTTTTTTTTTTTTCGCTCTACATGAATTAGCTCCTCAACCCCAATGCAAGAGTTTCAAGTGACAAATGTGTTCAGTATGCACGTGCATTGAAACTAATTTCACTGTATTTGGTATACCTGTGCGTGTTTAATCTGTTGACTTACTACTACAAACAAGTCTAAGTGAAATTATTAAGTAGTTAGGAACTATATTATCAACACGCTAACCTTTGTAGTCCAAGTCAATAGAAAAAAGACAAGACTCTTTAAAAATGATGATATGCTTAATTACCTGCCACATCATTCCAACCAATGGAAAAAATACGACTCTTTAAAAATGGATGATATGCTTACCTGCCACGCCATTCCAACACACCTATGTGCACTAATATTTACAGGTATGTATACACACAATGTGAAGCTCTCTTCATACACGCATAGAGTCGAGAGTCCAAAATGGAGACCATAGTATTGTATCCATCACCATTCATGGGTCACCTAATCTCCATGGTAGAGTTAGGCAAACTCATCCTCAACCACCACCCTTCACACTCCATCTCCATCCACATCCTCATCACTACTCCGTCCATCCACTTAGGCTCCACCGCCCCATACATCGCTTCCGTCTCCGCCGCCACCCCTTCCATCACTTTCCACCACCTCCCCGCCACTTCTCCCCCTCTCGACCCAATTTCCTTCCCCTCCATCGAACTTTTCATGTTTGAGCACCTTAACCGCACCAACCCTCATGTCCACAACGCCCTCTTATCAATCTCTCAATCTTCCCCAATCCAAGCTTTCATTATTGACCTTTTCTGCAGCACCGCCCTCAAAATCGCCACTTCACTCCACATCCCAACCTACTATTTCTTCACATCCGGCATCAGCTGCCTCTCCATGATCATTTACTTACCAAGCCTTCACAAAAGCACCACCCAAAGTTTCAAAGATTTAAACCACACACTTCTTCACGTCCCTGGCTTACCACCCTTCCCTGCATCCCATATGCCTGACCCAACGCTTGATAGAACCAAAGAAACCTATTCATGCTTCGTAAACTTCGCGACCCATCTGCCAAAATCCGCTGGAATTATTGTTAACTCGTTTGAGTCACTCGAACCAAGAGCCTTGGAAACTATAACAAATGGACTTTGTGTCCCAGACGGGCCCACCCCACCTATCTTTTGCATTGGACCATTGATTGCTTCAAATGAACGACGTGGTGATGAAGCTGAGCAGTGTTTGAAATGGCTGGACAAGCAATCTAGCAGAAGCGTTGTGTTTTTGTGCTTTGGAAGCATGGGCTTGTTCTCAAAGGAGCAATTGAAGGAAATAGCTGTAGGGTTAGAGAGAAGTGAGCAAAGGTTCTTGTGGGTAGTTCGGAGTCCACCTACAAAGGAAGAAAGCAAAGACTTCTCCCAACCACCTGAACCAGATTTGGATTCGTTACTCCCAGACGGGTTCTTGGATCGGACCAAAGAGAGGGGGCTAATGGTGAAGCAATGGGCACCTCAGGTGGCTGTGTTGAATCACGACTCGGTGGCTGGGTTCGTGACTCATTGTGGGTGGAACTCGGTGCTGGAATCGGTTGTTGCAGGCGTGCCAATGGTGGCGTGGCCACTGTACGCGGAGCAAAGGTTTAACAAGACTATGTTGGTGGAGGAGTTGAAGCTAGCTTTGCCGATGAACGAGTCGGAAGGAGGATTGGTGAGTGAGGCCGAGGTGGAGAAGCGAGTTAGAGAGTTGATGGACTCGGAGAAGGGAAACTCAATAAGGGAGCGCGTCAAGGCTAAGAAAGAAGAAGCAATTGTGGCAACGAGTGAAGGTGGGTCTTCACGAATTGCATTGGCCAAGTTGGTTCAGTCATGGAAGCAAGGATGAGATATTATTAGCAGCAAAAAAAGATGTTTCACCATCACTTTACCAAACACAGAGTGTAGCAGTTTACACTTTAATCTTTATCTTCCTTTTGGGACGCTTGCAGCTTGATGCTCTGTTCTCTGCATGAGTAAGAGTACCTACTTGCTTTCTTTAAGAGCTGGTCCAGCTCTTCTGTTATCTCCTCCATTGTGGCTCTACTTGAAGTAAAGAACTGGGTTTTTTGCTTGTGTTCAAATTGCATTTGGGTATGGTACAATTTGTGTTGCTCAGAGAGTTAGGTGGTTTGGATGGTTTGCAATGGGGGAAAAAGTCTGACACGGTGTGTAACAAATATGTCCTTGTTGTGATAAATAAAAAAAGATATATATATATATATATATATATATATATATATATATATATCTTTTTTTACTTTCAGTAGCTCTTTAATTTTCTAAGTACGTTACAATGGAGGCGAAGACTTATATATATATATATATATAGGCGGAAGATGAACCGATGAAGCAACTACAAAGGGGCAAGATCCCTTAAAGTTGCTGCACCCATTTAATGTGATGAACCCATGAAGAGTAAATAGGTTACATTAAAAAGGGAATAGTGTAAAACAAAAAGTAAATAGTATATAACACTCCCATCACTCGTTAAGAATCTGCCTCGTTACTATCACACACTGTTAGTGCAGTGGTTACTCTACTAGTATAAATGCTTGTAAGGTATTAGGGGCAAGGGCCGTGGTTTAAGTTTCTAGGAGGGAACTTCACATACATATACACTTAGATTAGATTAGAGTAAAAATTAAAAAGGGAATAGTGTAAAACAAAAAGTAAATAGTATATAACACTCCCATCACTCGGTAAGAATTTGTCTCATTACCATCGCGCACCGTTAGTGCGGTGGTCATTCTACTAGTATAAATGCTTGTGGGGTGTTGGGGGTAAGGGCCGGGGTTCAAGTCTCCAAGAAGGAGTTTCACACAGATATACACTTAGATTAGGCTAGAATAGAAATTCTATCTTGTATTAAAAAAAAAAAAAAATCTACCTCGTTAAAACCTTACCAAGGTAAAACTCAACGGGAAAAAAAACAAGTGGCGAAAGAAAAAGAGTACAATATTCTAGTGAGTTTTTAAGTGCCTTTAAATTGCCTCGTTAAAAACCTTGCAAAAGAAAACCTAGTGGAAAAAACCTAAGCGAAGGAAAAAGAGTACAATCAACATAGATCATTTTCTCCCCCTCATGAGTACAAATATCTTCAAAGATCTTTAAGCCGACGCATGCCAATATTGTGTACTATCTTCCTAAATGTTGCAGCTGGTAATGACTTAGTGAATAAATTTGCCAAATTGTCACTTAACTGTATCTGCTTGACATCAATTTCACTGTTCTTTTGGAGCTCATGTGTATAAAAGAATTTTGGTGAAATATGCTTGGTTCGATCACCTTTGATATATCCACCCCTGATTTAAGCAATACAAGTAGCATTGTCTTCATATAAGACTGTGGGGCTTTCTTTGATTGATAATAAGCCACATTTTTCTCAAATGTGTTAAATTATTGATCTTACCCAAATGCACTAATGACTTGCTTCATAGATCACAATATTGGAGGACGTAGTAGATAACATTTGCTTGACAAATCTCCATTAAATGGCAGTGTTGCCACAAGTGAACAAATAACCTGTTTGTGATTGGCCTTTATGTGGATCAGAAAGATAACCTGCATCTGTATATCCAATCAACTGTGGATTTGACCCTTTTGGATAAAACAATCCCAAGTCAGTCGTTCCACGGAGGTAGCGTAATACATGCTCAATTCCATTCCAATGTCTTTGAGTTAGTGCAGAACTATATCTTGCTAGCAAATTTATTGAGAAGGCTATGTCAGGCCGTGTGCAATTTGCAAGATACATTAGAGCACCAATTGCACTAAGATATGGTACTTGGGGACCAAGAATTTCTTTATCATCTTCTCAAGGACGAAAAGGGTCCTTTTTGACACCTAATGACCTACCCACCATTGGAGTATTCAAAGGTTGAGCTTTATCCATTAGGAATTTTTTTAGGACCTTTTCTGTGTATGTTAACTAATGAACAAAAATTCCATTTGGACAATGTTCAATTTGCAGTCCAAGGAAATTTTTTGTCTTACCAAGATCTTTCATCTCGAAATCATTCTTTAAATAATTTGTGGTTTTTGTGAGGTCTTCTGGAGTCCCCACAAGATTTAAATCATCAACGTATACCGCAACAATAGCAAATCTAGATTCTGAGTTTTTAATAAAAACGCATTGACAAATTGGATTATTCACAAATCCTTCTTTTAATAAGTATTCGCTAAGGCGATTGTACCACATCCGTCCGGATTGCTTTAATCCATATAAGGACCTTTGTAGCTTGATAGAATACATGCTTTGGAATATGGAGTCCTATGCTTCAAGCATTTTATATCCTTCAAGGATTTTCATGTATGTATCATTATCTAATGATCCGTATAGAAATGTTGTGACCACGTCTATTAAATGCATGTCTTAATTTTCTGTTACCACCAAGCTAATCAAAAATCTGAATGAAATTGCATCCATTACAAGAGCATATGTTTTCTTATAATCAATGCCAAGCCTTTATAAGAAACCTTGTGCTACAAGTTGTGCTTTGTACTTCGTAATTTCATTTTTCTCATTATGCTTTTGTACACATACCCATTTATATCCGACAGCACTACACCCTCAAGTGTTTGGACTATAGGTCCAAATACTTCACATTTTTCAAGTGAATTTAATTCTGCCTGAATTGCCTTTAAACCACATTGGCCAATCATTTCTACATTGACATTCTTCGATGGATTGTGGTTCTAATTCAAGATCATTACTTCCGGTAATGTCAATGGCAACTTTGAATGAAAATACGTTGTCAACAACAATTTTATTTTTATCCCATATATCTCCTGTACTCACATAATTTATTAAAATCTCATTATTTTCAGGTGCCTGATTCTTTTTAGAGGATAACCCTTCATGTGACTCCTCTTTAGGAGGGTCATTTTTAGAGGGTTTATTTTCAGGAGAATTATGAATTTTGGATAGATTAATTATTTCTGTTGCCTATTTCATGGGTACGTATAGCTTTTTCAGGAGCAACGACTTGATTTTCTTGCATTTTTCTCTTTCTAGGGATTTTATCTTTAGACCCAATAGGTCTTCCACGTTTCAGGCGTGGTTTAGAGTCATTTGATGTTGTGTTAATGGATTGTCCTACAGGAACTTTAATCCTTGTTGGGGTATTAGCAGCTGGAATGGGAGATTTCACAATTTTCTTACTATTAATGAATACATCCGGTAATTGATTTTCAATACTTTGCAAATGAATAATCCTTTAAACTTCAAGTTCACATTGATTTGTGCGAGAATTGAGGTGAGATAACATCAAAGCATTCCAAGTTATCTCTCATTGTGCTTCTGGCAACAACTTTTCTCCTCCTAATGTCAGGAAGACTGTTTCATCAAAATGACAATTTTCAAAACGTGCCTTAAAAACATCACCAGTTGAAGGTTCAAGATATCTAATAATAGATGGAGAATCAAAACCAACATAAGTTCTAAGTCTACGCTGAGGACCCGTTTTAGTGCATTGTGGAGGTGCAATGGGAACATATATAGCACAACCAAAGATTTGAAAGTGAGAAATATTTGGTTGTTGACCATAAATAAGTTGCATTGGAGAGTGTTTATGGTAAGCAGTTGGCCTAATATGAACTAATGATGCAGCATGTAATATGGCATGTCCCTAAGCAGAAACAGGTTTTTTTTCATAAGCAAAGGACGAGCAATCATTTGAAGTCTTTTGATCAATGATTTAGCTAAACCATTTTAAGTGTGTGTATGTGCAATAGGTTGTTCAACATCAATTCCAATTGACATGCAGTAGTCATTGAATGCTTGAGATGTAAATTCACCTGCATTATCTAAGTGAATATTCTTAATTTGATGATCAGGAAATTGTGCCCGTAACCTAATGATTTAAGCAAGCATTCTAGCAAAATGCAGCATTCCTAGTAGAAAGTAGACAAATATGTGACCATCTTGTTGATGCATCTATTAACACCATAAAATATCTAAATGGTCCACAAGGTGGATGTATAGGTCCACAAATATCTCCTTGAATTCTTTCTAAGAAGGATGGAGATTCAATACCAATTTTTGATGGTGATGGTTTGATAATTAATTTTCCTTGAGAACAGGCACTACATGAATAATCATCTATTGAAAGAATCTTCTGATTCATTCAGGGGTGTCCATGGGAGATTTCAATGATTCTACACATCATTGTTGATCCCGGATGTCCAAGACAATTATGCCAAAGTATAAATATACTTGGATCAGAGCACTTCCGGTGCAGTGCAACATTTGTTTCCATTGATTTCAATGTAGTATAATATAACCCAAAAGAGAAAATAGACAATTTTTCTAGTATGAGCTTCTAGCTCAAAACCATTGAAGTAATATAAAGATATTCTACACTGCCTTCATTATTGGTTTCAATATGATAACCATTACTTCGTATATCCTTAAAGCTAAGTAAATTTATTCTAGATTTAGAAGAGTACAAAGTATATCAATACAAAATTTTGTGCCCTTAGGCAACATGAAATTTGCTCTTCCAAAGCCTTCAATTATGTTTGATGAACTAGATGTGGTATTGACCTTAGCTTTAATTAAAGTTAAGTTTTGAAAATACTTCTTATTTTTAAGTATTGTGTGCGTTGTTGTACTGTCTGCTAGACAAAATTTTTCCTCAATCATCTTGGAATCAAAGCTATGAGTAAGATCCATGTCTCTTCAAGTATGCAAAACATATACTTTGAATTTTAATACTTTGAAAGAAAATAAACACATAATGAAGTAACTTTAAATTGATTAATGATAATCGGAATACAAAGTAGAGTAATGATATTGCACAATTAACATGTAGAGATATAAAAAGATCATAAGGAGAATACAAAGGAAAAATAGGAAAATCATATTGCTAATACCAAATCTATATCTCTATCTTCTCTCTATTTTTTGATGTGTTTTACAATGGACGTATGCAAATCTATATATAGAGGGAAGTGAGAAAGCTTTAGCAGTTGAAAGCTTACCATTTATGGGACAAAATCCCTTAGATATAAAGCAAAGGATTCCTTAGGATAATGCTTTCAAATTTTTTCCACTTTACTACAGTGGGTGGATGACTGATAAGCCACTCGCGTGAACAATGAATGGGTGTGTCAGGATAATAGATGTGATTTCCTAAATCATAGGTTCTTCCTAGACTGATTAATTAGTGAGATCATATATTTGAAATTTAAATTGAACTTCATTAACTTAAACACAAACATAATTTACATAGCATAATGTAATGATACAATGAGAGGAAATACTTAATATGTATGATCATTTTGATCACCAATCAAATTCTAAGCCTCTCTATTTATATCCCCAAAGAAGTCAGAAGCTTCAAGATGAGTAATATTTACTCCATCCGAGGCATCAAGGTAATCTTTTGGATCACCAAGTTCGGCAAGATTCACTTTAACTCCTTTTCCTTTCTCTTTCAAGGAGGCTTGGTACAAGTCTACCAAATGCTTAGGCGTACGACATGTACATGACCAATGCCCTTTTATGCCACACCTATAACATTTTTTTTCATGGCCCTTTTGAGATTTGTATTGTAAATCCCTGCCATTTTCATGTTGTTTTATCTCATTTTGATTCAACCTTTTGTTATAAGGTGTGTTTTGCCCCCTTTGAAGGATTATGAACACATCTCCCCCTGTTTTGGATGTTTTTACCATGTCCACATCCACGCCCATGACCTTTATTACCTCCATTTCTTTCAAATGATATTTCATTCACTTCAAGGAATGGTGTGGAGCCGGTTGGGCAAGACTAGTGATTTTTCAATAGAAGCTCATTATTTTGTTCAACCACTGGAAGACATGATATAAGTTTAGAATATTTTTCAAACTTACGCTCTTGATATTGCTATTGCAAGAGCATATTCGAGGCATTAAATGTAGTAAATGTTTTTTCTAACATGTCTTCCTCAATGACGTTTTCACCACATAATTTCAATTGTGTGGTAATCTTAAATAGTGTTGAATTATACTCACTTTCACTTTTGAAATATTGCAACCTTAGGTGCATCCAGTCATAATGAGCTTTTGGGAGGATTACACTTTTGTGGTTCTCATATCTCTCCTCCAGTTTTTTCCACAGGGTTAAGAGATCTTTTCATGTGAGGTACTCAATTTTTAATTCCTCATGTAGATGATGGCGAATGAAAATCATTGCCTTTGCCTAATTTTGTGGGGATTCTTCATTGTCATCTTTAATGGTCTCTGCAAGAGCCATTGCCTCTAAATGGATCTCAACATCAAGGATCCATGATATATAATTCTTGCCCGATATGTCAAGGGCAACAAACTCAAGTTTTGTTAGGTTTGACATAATCTATATATATATTAATAAGTAAAGCTGAGAAAAAATTCAATTAAATTTCAAATTGAATTCTAATTGTTGTCTAATTTTGCGCCACGTGTCCTATTTACATATTTTTTTTATTTTCTAGATGAGTTAATGTTATGTAAAAGACGAAGAGTTTAATATAAATAAACCATAAAAAAAATAAAAATAAAAACCCAATAAAAAATAGTAAACTCATGTGTATATCCAAAAAATAAAATAAAATAAAAAAATAAAGAAGAAAGAAATAGTAAAACTCATGTAGACATCTATGACTTAAACAATATATAATTTGAATCCATATATGTGTAATTGTGTTGTTTTTAATTGTACCATACATATACACGAATTATACACTAGTTTATATATAATAGAAATAATATTAATAACCACAATAAATAAGCAATCATAACATGCAAAATATTAATTTGGTAATGCAATGTTTGGTCTAGATGTAATAGAAGTAAACTTATGTCATATATTAATATATATTGAATGTAAGAAGGGAGTCATAGGAATAACCTTTTTCAAGAGGTAAAATGATGTTAACTCCTCTGAATCTGGCTAGAGTGCCGACAACATGTTGTGAAATAGAAGATATATATATATATATATATATATATATATATATATATAAGCAAGAGAATAGAATATGAGGATGATATTATATCTAAATTGCTTGTTATTTAGTGGTCATCCACCACAACATATTATTTATAAAACTGATATACATATATCTCTTTTTTACTCTTAGTGTCTCTCTAATTTCCTCAGTACATTACAATGGGAGCGAAGGCTCGTGTATATATATAGAGGCGGAAGATGAATTGATGAAGCAACTACAAAGGGGGCAAGATTCCCTAAAGTTGCTGCACCCATTTAATGCGATGGACTTATGTCCATCACCCATGAAGAGTAAATAATATATATATATATATATATATATATATAACCAAAGCCTTTAAATCTCCCACAATTTTTCACGTCAGCACAATAATATTTAAAAAATAAAAATATTAAAAACTCTTTTCACTCAAAAACAAAACCTTATACTTATCTTTGAAAAAAAAAAAACTCTCTTCACTCAAAAACAAAACCTTATATTTATCTTTGAAAAAAAAAAAAAAAAAAAACCAACCGATAGACACAAACACAAACATAAACTCAGCCTGGAAATACAATTGGAGTCTACAAGAGAATATGCAGGAAACCCCAAAACTGAAAACCCTAGATGCAAATCCTTCTCCTTTGTCTCCACTCTCATCTGAGACAATGTCTTCTCGGCAATGGTATGCGATCAAAACCCTGCTCTATAAAAAAAACAAAAATTCTGATTTTATATACAAAAATTTTGATTTTCTATTTTCTGATCTGTTAGATAGAGAGGTTTTTGTGTGTTTTTGCTGTTGGAATTCTGGATTTTAAGTCTCAATCTTGGAATCCCAGCCTACAAAAATTCTGGTTTTTGTGTGTTTTTGTTGATGTTGTGGCAAAGGTAATCCCAGCCTGTAAAGACTAATGTCTTACCTTAGTCTAACTCTTTCAAACCCACATCGTTTCAGTGGGTAACCACTTATTGAGAAATATAAGATTTTAATCAAGCAAGATTTAAATAAAAAGAATTTTTTTATTATTTGTAGTTACATGCAAAACTATAGATGTTGAACAATTATTTGAAGCCAGTGATTCGGCGTTATTCTGTTTTAGTTCAATGCAGCCAAACAGATGCATTGAGAATTGAAAAGAGTTTTAGTTTCAGCTGTTTCAAGCATTCAAATTTAGATAGCTGCTTGGTAGATCTTTGTTTCTAAGGTATTGAATTCAAAAAGAGATGTTACCTATATGTTTATTATTTTCACTCAACCTGTTAATTGGGGGTAGAATATAGTGAAATGGTTGTTTACCTAATTGTTCTAGAAATAGGGCGCCTTGATAATTTGTACAGTTCTTTATTTATAATGGCAAGCTTAGACTCATTGATCATAGGATATATAATCACATAAAAAGTCTTACTTCATTCTTTGTATATTACAATACACCTTTTCCCTTTTAGGGACTCTGGCAATAGAGAATTGCCATTAAACAATGAATATTTTGAATAAAAAGAATCTATATAAATGTTAGATGGTATTTATTTCCACACTCATAAGATACCATGCTACTTTCCACGCTTGTGGAAGGCTCCAATTTCGAGACCTCCATCTATGTGAAGATTAATTATTGTCCTGTAATTGACAGTTCTATTTTCGTTAGCCATTTTGAACTCGAAACAGCCTAACAGGATAGCCGAGAAGATCTTCATTTGCCTATAGGCAAACTCCTTTCCTACACAAATTTGTGGCCCCGCCTGTAAACCAGTAGAAATTTAATTTGGTTTCTCCAACAAGAAGACAACAGACTTTAACTTTCTACACTAGAGGTGACTTTGCATCAAAGGAAAATTGTATATATGTAATTTTGCAATAAATTTGTATAGCTACGTGTTTACGTTACTTCAAAGACAATTCAATGTTAGCCACAAAAATTAAAGCCTGAAGCATGAAAAAGTAGAAATGCAATATGTCCCAACACTAACCTGGAAGGCTGTGAACTTGAAAGGGCTCTCGGGTTGGAATATTCCTTCTTCATTGAGCCATCTCTCTGGTCTGAATTCCTCAGTGTCATCACCCCATATGAATTTCATCCTACCCATTGCATAAGGTTGGTAAGCCACTATAAGGTTGGTAAGCCACTATATCTCCTTTGTTCACACTGTATCCATCTGGTAAAGTATCATCAAAAAAGCATATCTTTGCATCCTGTAAGCAAGGAAATTTAAGGTTTAGAATTACATTTGAGGGAATCATGTCAAATAAGTGGGAACCTACTAGGAAGCTGCTCTCTGACATTTGGGAAACTAATGGTGGCAATGTACATGTCCTTATTAGTTAACAACCAATGAATATGCAGTGTTACTTTGCAGTAAAAGGAAGAATATTGTGATTCTAGATATTGAAAAATTTTGGTGAACCATTACTCTAGAACCACACACATGGTACATGTTGGTCTTAAAGAGGAAATAATGAAGAAAAGACATGCAGTGGGTTCCTTCACTTCTTTTGCAATTTTCGACTGCACAGCAAGATGCTTGCAGACCATGTAAATAAACCAAGCAATTGTGGTTGTTGTTGTGTCTTTTCCAGCTATGATGAAGTTGAGAATTATATCTCTTAAGTATGTTGGATCAATTTCTGTCACTTGCAGAAACCTTGATAGAATGTCTTCTCTCTTCATCTGCATTGTGCATGATAACAAATTTATCTCATGGATGTACAAACTAATATGAAACAGGAACTTTTAGCTAAAGTCTACTCACATAATATTCTGTCCCCTGAATTCTTCATTTGCTCAATCTTGCTGTGGATTAGTTTGAACACGAAATTTTTAACAATACAATGATGCCAATTTTGTGCCTACCATGATTACTTACAATCACATCAAGGGATCTTAAGTGGATGATGTTAATACCAAACTACAAGTAAAAATTTATAACAAAAAGCTCCTAAGACCAAAGATCCTTGGCCAGTTTATAGAAGGCTTACAACGTTTTGTTTCTCTCTGATACTAACAATCTTTTTAGGCTGGGATTACCTTTGCCACAACATCTCCCTAATTTTTATACACTCCATTGGGCATAGACATTAGATTTATATTTGATGACATTGTGAAAGGGTTTTTTAGATACGTTGGCAAACTGTGAGTTTTACTTTGTTAATGTTCAGAGTGTTCACTTTTGTGAACATGATATCTTTTTTTATGCAATAAATCTTTGATTACCTATCAAAAAAAGAGTGAGTTTTGATTTGTTAATTTGTCAATTGTGGATTACTTTATAGGTTTTGGTTGATATTTTTTTAGGTAGAGATTTAACAAAGCAATGAACTATAGTGTTATAATTTTTTCAATGATATGGTTATGATTTAAAATGGTTTGGAGAGTTGCAAAGATATGTTTGATCCAAATTCCAAAAGGAGCTGCTATGCTAATTGTTACTCCGTATAAGATGCATTTAGATGTTATTTATGTTGTCACTTCCCCTATTGTTATATCACTAAATTATCCTCTAGACTTATTATATTCATAAATGCTCTTGACCGATTTCTATCTTTGAAAGAGACCCGAATAATGGTAGGTGGCCTCCTTTGCAAATCAAATTCTTTTCGAAGCTACCGGCCGAATTCCACTTTGGTGATAGAATAATGGTAGGTGGCCTCCTTTGCATGCTTTGAATGTGGTACATCTATTTTGTTATGGGTCGCTTGCATCAAAAGAAATGTAAAAGGTAGATTCTTCTTAAGAGATTCATCACAATAGCCACCTCTCTCTCTCTCTCTCTCTCTCTCTCTCTCTCTCTCAATAGTAGAAAGTGATGATTTTAGCAATTGTGTAAATTGGCATTATGTTGCCTTTTCAATCCCATTAAGGTCTAGCATCTTTGTTTACTGGCAATGTTAGAATTTAGATATATCTTGGACATCAAGAATGATTAATATAATATATGAAAGATATTTGAATGAATGAGTATGGAGTAAACTATATTTGTGTAATTAATTGTATTGGAGTGTACTTATTTCAGTTATATATTTTTTAAATATGATCTCAAGCTCTTGGTTATCACAATATCTCAATACATGTGATAGATTTTATTACTTTGTAAGTGATAAATTTTATTGGTTTGGTATATAAATTATACCATGATATTGACATTTTTTTTTCATATTAGGGAAGTTATCAATAGTTTTCCCGTGCATCGCACGGGTTTGCGACTAGTTTATATTAAAAAGGAAATAGTGTAAAACAAAAAGTGAATAGGATATAACAATCCTTGTGTTTTACCAAAAAAAGAAAAGAAAGGAAAAAAAAAATCCCCTTGTAGGTGCGATGGGTTTGACTGTTACCATGATTTAAAAATCTTTTGTCTAACTCTCAACAGTTCCAATTTATGTTTCACCGGATCCAATATACTCCAATATACCATGTTTAATTATTTTTACCATTTCAAACATTGGTTAATTTATAAGTCTAAGCACAATATTTTCACAATATATTTTATTTTCATCTTGGTTTGACCATGGTCACTATGGAGTTTTGTTCAAAAAGGGCTTGGATGTGAGAATTAAAGAAAACAATAGTTAGAGAGAGAGTGAGAGGGGGAGGTGAGTGTGGGAGTCACTGCCAAGCTAGAAGAGAATTCAATATCCTTTGTTTTCCAAGTACATTTTGATTTTACCCGAATCAGTTTGAAATAAATGATCATAGCTCCCTCTAGAAATCTCCAAATTGCACAACATTTGATGCGTTAGAAACTAGAGATATAAAACTTGCCAATGGTATATGGTTGGTTTCCTAGTTAATTACTTTTACGTAATATTCCAAAATGAAATTTGAAGTTAATGAAACATTATTGTGATGGCGCGAATGATTGTATTTGCTCGCACAGCTTTAAATAATCTTTTGTGCACCAATCCAAAAGCAAGAAAAAGAAAAAGAGTAGTATTTATAACACACTTTACTGCATCTATACAAGTGTTTAATAACATTGAAAATCAGTGTTATTTGACACTTGTATGCATTCACTATATATAATAAGTTTATGTTAATGGATGCCCTTAAGTATCCTTTGTTTTCCAAGTACATTTTGATTTTACCCGAATCAGTTTGAAATAAATGATCATAGCTCCCTCTAGAAATCTCCAAATTGCACAACATTTGATGCGTTAGAAACTAGAGATATAAAACTTGCCAATGGTATATAGTTGGTTTCCTAGTTAATTACTTTTACGTAATATTCCAAAATGAAATTTGAAGATAATGAAACAATATTGTGATGGCACGAATGATTGTATTGGCTCGCACAGCTTTAAATAATCTTTTGTGCACCACTCCAAAAGCAAGAAAAAGAAAAAGTGTAGTATTTGTAACACACTTTAGTGCATCCATACAAGTGTTTGATAATATTGAAAAAATCAGTGTTATTTGACACTTATATGCATTAACTGTATATAATAAGTTTAGGTTATGTTAACAGATGCCCTTAAAGCAATTATTAATAAATCATAATAAAAAAGTTTTAACATCATACTTATGAAAAACATAAAAAATTGTCAATAACATTTATTATTTAATCATTCTCCCAATAAGTTTTACCAATAAGAAAATGATAAAATGATGTAGTTTTTTTTGTTCTTTAATTACACGTAGTAAAGGCTAGATTAAGTTCCGCACAGATTCAACTCATTGCCGCTTCCACGACTCGACAAGTTTGGTTAATGCAACATGAGATGACCCTCCCTCACTCAGTGCAGCCTTAGCTCCATCTTTCATAGCAAGTGTTCGTTCCCTGATCTTGTTACCACTTTCCGAGTCCATCAACTCTCTAACTCACTTCTCAACTTCTGTTGCACTCACAAACCCATCCTCTGATTCGTTCATCGACAAAGTAATCTTCACATCTTCCACCAACACCACTCTATTGAACCTTTGCTCTGCATAAAGAGGCCATGCCACCATTGGCACACCCGCACTCACAGCTTCCAACACCGAGTTCCATCCACAATGAGTCACAAACCCACGCACCGAGTCATGATTCAACACAGCCAGTTGTGGTGCCCATGACTTCACTACCAAGCCCCTCTCCTTGGTACGGTCCAAAAAACCCTCTGGAAGCAAAGAATCTAAATCTGGGTCAGGCTGAACTGAGACAGCCATGCTATGTTTCTTACTAGGTGGATTTCGCACCACCCACAAGAACCTTTGGCCACTCCTCTCCAACCCTAAAGCTATTTCATTCAACTGTTCTATTGAGAACAAACCCAAACTTCCAAAGCATAAAAACACAACACTTTGACTGGGTTGCGAGTCAAGCCACGTTAAGCACTCGGGCATGGCTTCACCTTCATTGTGATCACTTCTTACATTGTAAGTTGCTATCAATGGTCCTATGTAGTAAACACGTGGCGTGGGACCGTCCGGGACATATAGGCCATTTGATACTGCTTGAACAGCTTTTGGTTCCAACGATTCAAACGTGTTCACAATTATTCCTGCTGACTTAACCAAGCTGATAGTGCCGTCTGGAAAGCACTCGTAAGCCTTGTCATTACGGTCGACTAATAGTTTTGCCAAATTCGAAGATGGTAATAATGGTGGTAGTCCAGGAATGTTAAGGAGGGTGTTGAGGTCTTTGAAATTCATGGTGGTGTTTTTGTGAATGGTGGGGAGATATAGTTTAAAATTGAGTGCAGCGGCGCCAGAAGTGGAGAAGTGGTAGGCGGGGATGTTGAGTTTGGCTGCAACAGAAAGAGCATTAGAGCAGAAAAAATCTATGATGAGCGCTTGGATGTTGTAGGTTTTGGATATAAAAAGGAGAGATTGGTGGACATAGGGATTGTTGAGGCGTATGAGCTCAAAGATAAGAGTTTCATGGTGGAGAGAGGTGGTGGGAGGAAGAGTAACACTGGGAAGATTGTGAAAGGTCATGTAGGGATTGGTGGCAGAGACAGAGGCTATGTATGGAGATGTGGAACCAGCATTGTAGGGTGCAGGGGCAATGAGTATGTGGATGGTGAGTAAAGGGTGGTATGTGTGTATTAGTTTGCCTAGCTCCACCATGGGAATCAAGTGGCCAATGGCTGGTGTTGGGTACAGAACTATTGCTTCCATAGCTGTCGAAATATTAGTGTGGGAGTGTTTGCCAGTTTCAAAGTTCAATATTAATGGAGATGATCATAAGGAGCTTCAATGGGGTTTCTTTTTATAACTGCCCAGACTGTACATAGCAGTGAAGCTCGTGTTAAAATGTAATTTGTAATCATCAAGTGGGTCCTTAAGAGCATTCACACTCCAAAATGTCATCCTATTCAGCTTTACCATCCTAAAAAACTACTTTATCAATTATACAATATCATTTTACAATACTCTACCATCCTAACTTTTATTTTACAATACAACACATTAAAAAAATATATCTACATAATAAAATAATATATCATAAAATCACCATCATCTATAATACAACACATTAGCTACAGTGCATTTAATAAAAAGTAGGAGAGCAAGAATTAAATAATAATATGAGAGTTTACCATTCAGCGACAGTGCAATTCTACATGTAGAATTGCATTGCAACAGTATTGCAATTTTTTTTGCAATACTTGGCTTTTACAATTTCTGATGGAGTGGAGATTTTGGGCTTAAATGCTAAAAAATGCTTACATTTGGCATTTGGCATTTGGAGTGTGAATGCTCTAAGAGCATCTCCAATCGGAAATTCTATCTTATCTTATTTTACCATCTCAAAAAGTCACTTTATCAATTATATAATACAATTTTACAATACTCCTAACATCCCAACTTTTATTTTCCTATTCTACTCATTAAAATAATATTTTTACACAATAAAATAATATATCCCACAATCATCATCATTTACAATACCACACATTATTTATTCTTTCTCTCTCTTTCTTTTTGTTCAAGAACCACAATCACCACTACCGCTGCACTACACACGCCTGACACCATCACCACCACCAGCAACCCATAATCTACCGTTAACACCAAAAAAAAAAAAAAAACACAGCAACCCACGGTCAAACCCATTAAAAAAAATCATTATCGGAGCCATCGGAGCTCCGATTCAAACCTTTGTTAAACCCATTCAAACCCATCGGAGCCATCACCAGCAAACCCACGCCGCTGCACCTACTGCCCAAGTCGTTGCACCACCAAACCCACGCCGTTGCATCCACTGACCACGCCGTTGCCCACCAAAATCACACCTATTGAAATCAACCCACCACCACCCACCGATCCAAAACCCACTCTCACATAGATCACCACCGCTGCACTACACACACCTGACACCATCACCACCACCAGCAACCCATAATCTACCGTTAACACCCAAAAAAAAAAAAAAAAAAAAAAAAACCCAGACCATCAACACCACTCTCCCCGACCATCAACACCACCAAAAAAAAAAAAAACACAGCAACCCACGGTCAAACCCATTAAAAAAAAATCACTATCGGAGCCATTGGAGCTCCGATTCAAACCTTTGTTAAACCCATTCAAACCCATCGAAGCCATCACCAGCAAACCCACGCCGCTGCACCTACTGCCCAAGTCGTTGCACCACCAAACCCACGTCGTTGCATCCACTGACCATGCCGTTGCCCACCAAAATCACACCTATTGAAATCAACCCACCACCACCCACCGATCCAAAACCCACTCTCACATAGATCACAACCCACCTGACCTACACAACCCACGAGACCCAACACTAACTCATCGCGATCTCCATCGCTAACCACTGCCAATCCACACAATCTTCACCCACAAACACAACAAAAATTTATGAAAACTAGATTGCTCAATTTGCCGCTGGGTAGCTCGATTTTGTTGAAGCTCGAAGGAAGTGGATTCGCCGCTGGGAAGCTTGAAGGAAGTTGATTTTGTTGACCCACACGGAGAAGGAAAAATGAAAGAGAGAGAGAGTTGCCGGAGAAGGAAAAACGTGGAGACCCACCACCACCGATCTCACCGATCTAGAAACCCACGACCCTGATCTCCAACTCAACCGCGCCACCATGCCGATCAGAGAGACGAAGAGGATGATGACTGCTTGCGTTGCGTTTCCATTGGGTTGATGAGAGTTTAGCGTAGAGTGAAGGTAATGAGAAGAATCAGAGAGCAAGAAGAAGAGAGAGCAGAAAGAAAAAGAGAAAAGGAAGAGAGAAAAGAATCAAAGATAATATAATAATAATTTTTAATTATACAATGTTGCTACAGTACCATCCTACAAATAAGATGGTACAGTAGCAGTATTGTAAAATTTTTTACAATTGACACATTTTGCAAGTCGGGCTAGAGCAACATTTGAAGGTTGTAATGGTAAAATATCTCAACATATACAATATACCATTTGGGCTGCGGATGCTCTAAGTATCAACTAGGTGTCAACAATCTAGCAAGTGAAGAAATTAAGAGTCAGCAAAATAAAATTGAAGATAGACACCTCTCATACTAGGTGTCAGTCAAGAAGTAATTTCCATCAAACTCTAGAAGTATGTTGTGTAGTACTCTAGCAGGAAGTTGTGTAGTAATCTAGCTGACTTAATACATGTATAAATAGATGTTATGTGTAAATGAAAGCTATGGAACATCGGAAAAATAAAAAAGAAAGAGTTGTGCAGCAATAGTCTGTTCTTCTATCAATACAAATATTTCCTAGAATTCTAACTTCATTTTTAGCATATCTATAACTTCTCTACAAAAGTAAACACTAAATTCTCCACCTAGCCATATAATTAAGAACTTGCACTCAACAGCTCGTTATGTTTTCGATCTAAAAATTTCAGTCATTATTTCTTGTTATAAATATTCCACCAAACTCACTGATGGACAGGTAATGAGTGAGAGGTACGGTACAAGGATTGCTTGGTTAACTCATGAGCCAGCAATGCGTGGACTGTATGTATATCCAAGGTTACCACTTGTATGAAATATTAGTTGCACTCAACAGCTCGTTATGATTTCAATCTAAAAATTTCACTCATTATTTCTGGTTATAAATATTTCACGAAACTCACTGATGGGCAGTTAGTGAGTGAGAGGTACGGTACAAGGATTGCTTGGTTAACTCATGAGCCAGCAATGCGTGGACTGTATGTATATCCAAGGTTACCACTTGTATGAAATATTAGTTGGCCTCCCCCACCAAAATTGATGTTTTAATCAGTAACAGCTAGAACAAGAATTCTACAGTTTCATCATTCAAAAATGTTCATTTTCCACCATTTAAGGACAGAGAGGTCTGGGATTCAAACAATTATATGTGCATGGTTGGAACTTGGAAGGTCTGTGACTGTGGGTTTAGAGGTCTATTGTACCTCCCCAAAAGCTCCTTCTACTTCAAGTATAGGTGTTTTTTCTTAGAACAGCGTCACTTTTATTACTAATGAAAACAAACAACAAAACAAGGAGAAACCAATCTAAGCTGGTCTTCCTCAGTTCATATCACAAGTTCATCTAGGTCAATATAGGAGAATTCTACATGTTTAAACTTTATGTAAGTAGATTAATCTTTTGAATTTTTTGCTATTAGTTATGAATTGATTATTTTTGTGTTTTTATTGCATACTTTTTATTTTATTTTTTATTAATGAAGGCTAACATTTTCCAGATTACTTTTGATTCTAATTTTGCCAGATGCTCCACATCAGGCTCCACACAATAACAAGAAAATGTAGCTTTTGAACAGTACCTCGCCCGAATTATTATGGATTGTTCATCGCCGAACCAGACTAGAATCATTTTTTTATTTGTTCTCTCTCTCGTCCACAGAAAAGAAAAATAACGTTGTGGGCTATGGCTTTCAACAACATCCTAGGTTTGAGATGATCTGTTCATTGATGGTGGTGGGGGTGGGTTACAACAGCAGCTGGGAGATCTGCAGTTTTCAGAGCTTTTGGTTGAGCCTGATGTAGTTGTGTGTGAATAATAGATTAGTTAAAGTAACAAAAATGATTAAATTTGACTAAAATATGATGAGATTGCTCAGTTTTAGTCTTTTATTAGAGATGGAAATAAGGGAAAGTTCATTCTAAAATTATTGGCTGAAAAAATATACATTTACCCCAAATATAGATAACCTGTGCAATCTTATGGCATGGTTTTGGATTTCACAAGCTCTTCTCTCAACCACGTTTAAACCCATGCTGGTCATGGCTAAGCTCAACCCATTTGTCAATGAAAATATTATTAAGAAAATGGAAATATTAACGAATGGGTGTAAGGGCATTAGTTTATTAATCATTTTTTTAAAATATTTTATAGAAAAACGATATAGTAATTAATTTTTTTTAAAGTTTTTTTCTTTTTTTCATAAATGTAATGTCATAACTCTTTTAATATGATTTATTAACAACTAATCTTAAGGCAACCATTAACATGACCCGCTATTTAATAACAAAAAAAGGCACTCAATATTCAAATGAAAAAAAAAATTAAAAACAAAGACAGTGTGGGTGCAATCATAGTAAAAAACAAAAACATTAATTAATCATTGTAGTATATATTGCTACTCATGTGTGAGAGAAATTGCTTCACGGGATTCTAAGGAGCTCCTAAAGTGGCCAACCGGGAAGATTCTTGGTCAATGCTTCGCCATCTTGCATCTCAGTTTAACTTACCGTGGGTGTGTATCGGCGATTTTAATGAGATCGCCAAAGTCGAAGAGAAATCAGGAGGAGCTATTCGGCCTGAAAAACAAATGCAGGACTTCAAAGATTGTCAAGATTTCTGCGGGTTAAAGGACTTGGGTTATATAGGTTTGCCATTTATTTGGTGCAACAAGCGTTTCGATGGTGATCTTATATGGGTTTGGTTAGACAGAGCTCTTGCCTCAGCTGATTGGATCCTGAAATTCCCTCCAAGTCATCTTCACCACTTGCAAGGTTTGTCTTCTGATCATAAGCCTTTATGGTTAGCCTCTGATGATGTTAATACACGTTTTTATCGAGCTCAAAAACCTTTTCGGTTTGAAGCCATGTGGCTTAAAGATGACCAATGCGAAGATGTGGTCCATTCGGCATGGGATAGGTGCTTGGAGGGGGATGCTGTGGGTAAAGTGTTAACAAAGGTAGCTGATTGCCAAAATCAGTTGAAACTCTGGGATAAATCCACCTTTGGCAATATTCGCATTGAATTAGCCCGAAAGAGAAAACAATTGTTGAAGGCAGAAGGTGAATCAATGGGTGGAAAGGGGCATACTTGGGTTAAAGCACTCACTGATGAAATCCAGAAATTGATGGACAAGGAGGAAGTTATGTGGCATCAACGAGCAAAAAATGATTGGCTCAAGTTTGGGGACCAAAACACTAAATACTTCCATTGCCGTGCAACGGAGAGGAATAAAAGGAATTTCATTTTGGGATTAGAGAATGAGTAGGGTAGCTGGGTGGAAGGGGAAGATCAGATTGGGGCATTGCTTACAAGGTACTATTCCTCTTTATTTACTTCGGCAAATCCCACGCAGTTGGACCCTGTGTTAAATGTGGTTGAGAGAAGGGTATCAGCCGAGATGAATGATGAGTTGCTCAAGCCTTATGTAAAGGCAGAGGTGCAGCTTGCTCTTAAGCAAGTGGATGCGAATACAACTTCAGGGCCTGATGGCCTTCCACCACTCTTTTACAAGCAGTTTTGGGGAAAAATTGGTCGGGAAATCACAGAAGCAGTGTTATCAGTCCTAAATATAGGTACTATCCCTACCAACCTTAACCACACTTTCATTACCTTGATTCCAAAAATTCAAAGTCTTAGAAAAGTCTCCGAGTACAGGCCCATTAGTCTGAGTAATGTTCTGTATAAGTTGATAGCAAAGGTCCTAGCAAATCGCTTAAAGCCGTTACTGCCTAAGTTGATTTCGGAAACCCAAAGTGCCTTCATGTCAGAAAGACTAATCACAGACAATATCCTTATTGCTCACGAGACGCTGCATTACCTAAAAGAAAGAAGAACAGGAAAGATGGGTTACATGGCCTTGAAACTTGATATGAGTAAGGCCTATGACCGCATTGAATGGGTTTACTTGGAGAGGATTATGGAGAAGATGGGGTTTAGTTGAAGGTGGATAAATCTGATTTCTATGTGTATCAGGTCTGTTACATACTCGGTTATGCTTAATGGTCAACCCCATGGTTTGATAACCCCAACTAGAGGACTGCGACAGGGTGACCCACTATCGCCTTATTTGTTTTTATTTGTGACAAAAGGTCTAAATGCTTTATTCAAACAAGCTGAGAGTGGTGGTGAAATTAGGGGAGTGTCTTTGTGCCCGGCGGGTCCTAGAATTTTCCACTTGTTATTTGCCGATGATAGTTTGGTCTTTTGTAGAGCTACAGTCTTCGAGTGTGTGAAGATTCAATCTCTCCTTTACCTTTATGAACAAGCTTCTGGTCAGTCCATTAATAGAGGAAATACTAACATTTTCTTCAGCTCTAACACTTAACCACATACCTAGGATGCTATCACTAATTTCTTAGGTATTCCGGCAACCCAAAGTTATAAGTATTACCTCGGTCTGCCTTCCCTAGTTGGACGAGCGAAGAAGAAGTCTTTTAGTCTTATAAAGGAGAGAATATGGAAAAAATGGAAAGGCTGGAAGGAGAAGTTATTATCACAAGCAAGTCGTGAAATTCTTGTCAAGGCAGTTATCCAAGCAATCCCCACTTATACCATGTCCTGTTTCAAGTTACCAAAAGGGCTTATTAATGATATTGAGACCCTCATTAGAAAGTTTTGGTGGGGATATAGAGGTTAGCAAAGGAAAATTCATTGGGTTGGTTGGGAGAAGATGTGTCGGCCTAAATGTGAGGGAGGTATGGGGTTCAGAGAACTAGGGAAGTTTAATGATTTTCTTTTAGCTAAGCAAACCTAGCGCCTAGCTAATAATGAAGAGAGTCTATTTCATACAGTTTTCAAGGCAAAGTTTTTGCCAAATTGTTCTATCATGGAGTGTGAGAACTTGATTAAAGGATCTTATGCATGGAGGAGTATCATAAATGCTAAACATGTTATCGAATTGGGAAGGGTGTGGAGAGTTGGAAATGGTGAATCTATTCAGATTTGAGGTGACAGATGGCTGCCCCAAGTTTCAAATGCCAGAGTCCTATCTCCACTCACGGGGCTGGCCTTGGATGCAAGGGTTTGTGATATTATAGATTAGGATTCACATATGTGGAGAGCTGGTTTGATTGACCAAAATTTTCTACCTTATGAAGCAAAGTTGATAAAAGGCATTACCTTGAGTTAACAGACTGTTTCGGACAAGCAAGTGTAGCTGCCTTCCAATCATGGAGAATTTACAACATAATCAGCTTACCATTTACTTGCAGGACAGGGGAGGAATTTGTTACCAGGTAGTTCATCAGGTGGAGGCAATAAACTAATCTAGAAGGGTATATTGAGCTTACAGGTACCACATAAGGTTAAGCACTACATAAGGTTAAGCACTTGATGTGGAGGGCGGCAAATGAAACCTTGCCTACCCTGCATAACCTGTGGCGCAGAAAAGTAGGGACATCAACTTACTGTCCATATTGTAAGTTTGATGGTGAAGATACGATCCATGCTTTTTAGAGTTGTAGAAGGTTGTTTGTGACTTGGGAAGGTGATGTAGAGTTGAGGAAGTGCATTAGGCAGAAGTTCCTTCTTTTTGCCGATCTTTAGCAATTTTGTTCATGAGGAAGGATAGGTTGGATATTGATTTGTTGGCTATGATAATGTGGCTAATTTGGGGTAGAAGAAATGCTGCACATATGGGTGAATCTATCCTTTAATACCACCAAATTCGGGCCAAAGCTGAATTGTACTTGCTGGATTTTAAAACTGCACAGAAGGACGATAGAAGACTTACAACTGCTGTTATTAGAGCTCCCCGATGGATTCCTCCCATTCCCAATCATTTCAAAATCAATTTTGATGGGGCTGTCTTCTTGGAGATGGATGTGGCAGGATTAGGTGTGGTCATTCGTGATTCCTGTGGAAGGGTGGTTGGTGCCTTGGCTGAGCGGATTCCAATTCCAACTTCAGCAGCTATAGTTGAAACTTTAGCATGCTAAAGGGCTTTGAATTTTGCAAAGGAGTTAAATTTAATGGATATTGTGTTCGAAGGAGATGCAGATAAAATTATAAAAGCTCTGCTTGTAATGTCCCAGTCACAAAAAAAAGAAAAAAAAAAGTAGTGGTCAGATTTTATTTGGACCACATGTGCCCACCTACCCCATTTAACCCCCACCACTCATCTCACAAATATCTCTACTCTCTTTGGCCGGCCATTCCTTTTCTCTCATTTGTTTTCCTTCTTTTTCTCACAAACACACAAACACTCCCTCACACTCTCCCACAAGTACCTCCAAGCCACCATCTCCACCATCATTTTTCCGACAATGTCACCGGAAAATCCTTAGGAACCTCTAAGCATCTTCATCTTTTATTTTAGGTAAAATTTCTAATCCTTTTGGTGAGTTTTATATTTTTCTTGAGGTTATATTTTTATCTAAGCTTTAATAATGACACCCATGTGATTTATGAGCATTGAAATTGATATTTATGTGTTTATATGAATGGGTTTTGTATTGGTGGAATTATTTGATGAATGAGTTTATGGTTTTTGTTAATGATGACTATCTAAGGTTTATTTATGGTGGAAATTTAGGGGTTTTGAGTTATAACATGTGATGGTTGGTAAATCTAATTTTTCCATTGCTATTGGGTTTATTTGGAGTTAGTTGAAATTCTAAATTTCTTATCTTGGAGGATATTTTGATTTTGCTTACATGGGTCTCTTGATGATGTTGTGTAAATCTTATGGAAGCTAGTCATAAAGTTGGAGATGATATTGAATGGGTTAACTTTATAAATTGGAGTCTATGTCCTGTGAATTAATTTGTTGAGAAACTTTGGAAGAGGAATATGTTATTGATGAGGTTAAATACTAGGCTTGCCTAATTAAGTGCTTATTTGGCAATTCCTAAATTGTAGCTACATAAAATTTTAAGCTTTATGCTTATTGTGTTCGGTTTGCTTGATATTGTTGGTTCTAGCTAATCTCCTTTGGAGCTTGGAGAATTAGGCTTTTTGTGGGTTGCAAGGTAAGTAGCTTTTTAATGGGAATTTTGAAAAATAACCATGTTGGATAAATGTTGTTTTTGGGTTAGACACACTTTTGGAAACTACCTATGGAAACTATATTTTCCTAAAAAACTATTGTGTCGTAACCTTAATATATATATATATATATATATATGATTATATATAAAAATGCATCATATTTGGTATTGTATTTGGGGAAATGCATGAATTGTTGCTATGAAAAAAATGAGCATCTTTTATTTAATCTTTGATAAGGAAGTCATGGATTTTATGGTATATTAGAAAATTTAAAGATGCTTATCTTGTCTTGTTATGTGGAAAATTGATAGAAAATCTTTTTTACAAGAATGAAGTTGAAAACCCTACAAACTTTGTGGAAGTTAGGTTATTTAAGGTTTTTCTGAAACTACCTGATTATAAATTATGTATTTGAAAGGAAATGTATACCTGTGAGTTTTATATGGTTTTAACACCATGCCATGTGTGATTTCCCGGTGTTCACCAGATTTGGTTTCCGTAGTCTTTGTGACAACAGAATCAGATCTAGGTCAGTGCCCTTTCACTTTGAATGACGCGTTCTTCCCTACTGCCCATGGAGGGAAGAAGTTCCTTGATTGTGTGTGGATGGGGCTGCTGCCCATGGGGACAAGAGACCACATGCAAGAGAGGTCCTATTTGATGCACTCTTTCTACTGCCCATGGGGGGAGAGAAAAACCTTGAGGGTATGGGTGAGGCTGCTGTCCATGGGGCGAAGAATCTGCATACCAAAGAGGACAATATCATGTCAGTTGTGAATGGGTGGACCCCCTGACCGGTCTATGTGGTAGTGTGGTATATTTATGATAATTTACCTTATGTTAGATATCATGACTTTGGAAATTATATTGTTGGTGCTTACAGATTATAGTATATAGTTTCAAGGTATTTACTTTGAGAGACTTTGTGTTTCATTATTTAATCATTCTTGTCATATTATTTTTATTGAAGATGAAACTTGTATTTCTCCCACCTCCATTAATTATGTTACTTACTGGACGTTAGCTCATCCCACCCTCTAACAGTTTTTCAGATTAATTAGCTATACCTTGGTTATGGAGCTTACTTCTTTGGTGATAATTAGAATGCTATGTTAAATTTGGAAACTTTTGCTGTAAATGGTTGGTGACTCGATCTTGCTATGTTTAACGAGACCTTAATTAATTCTATTGGAGGTGGGTCGCTTGAGGTTTGTTAGCCTTTAGTGTGGTAGGTCTAGACTCGATGTTAAGGTCCTTATTCTTGATAAGATTGTGACTTTGTGTAATTTAATCAGAGTTTTGTAATATATTCATGTACTATGTGGAGGCACATGATGTTTAGTTATTGTTCGTAAATGTGTTATAGAGCTCTGACTTGTAATGTGGAGATTTTAGTATAGTTATATATTCTTATCCTATGGAAAAGAAAGGAAAATAAAGATCTCTTATAGTTTAATTTGGTTAAAAAAGGAAAAATCTACAGGTACTCTTGGGATGTATTTCTCATGTTTTGGGTTTTGAATTTCGGGTTTGTATGTTTACCCATGTTAAGTGTGTAAGCAACTCTGTTGCTCATTTTCTTGCTAGACGTTCTAAATCAGGTAACAAGTTACAGGTTTGGCTTGACTCTATCCCTGACGATCTAGCTCCCTTGTTACAAGGAATGTTTTGTAATTTTCTTTCTTTGAAATTTTACTTGGCCCCTAGGTCTGGTTTCTCAATAAAAAATAAAAATAAAAATAAAAAAATAAAAAAAAATGTGTGGCCGAAATTGTAGTAAAAGACAACATTCTTTTTTCTTTTTATATATATATATATATATAAACAAACTACGACCATTCCGAAAGGAAGAAATAGAAAGAAGATAAAAAAATGACGTGCTTTTTTCTTGTTCTTTTATAGTTTTAATACACGTAGTAAAAGACTAGATCATTTCCCACGACATGAACGAGGTTGGATTTGAACTCACTGTCTGTCACTTCCACGACTCAACGAGTTTGGTCAATGCAACACTAGATGACCCGCCCTCACTCAGTGCAGCCTTAGCTCCATCTTTCATAGCAAGTGTTCGTTCCCTTATTTAGTTACCACTTTCCGAGTCCAGCAACTCTTTAACTCGCTTCTCCACCTCTGTTGCACTCACAAACCCTCAAATTTGCCATCAGCAATTTGCCAAGACTAATGAATAAAATGAAGGTATAGAAAGGAGTACCTGAGACTGAAAAGTTGTACTCGGGCGAGGCAAAGAGAATGCTATCAGCTTCTTTAATCTTCTGGCGGAAAGCTTCCACAGTTGGTGGGAAAGTTCCCTCTCCCTCTAAATCAGTGTCGAGCACAGGCAAAGGTTCAATGTCTATGTACTCTATTTCCAAGCCATCGATGGACTTGCTCAGGTCGATTGCTATAACCAAACACACAAAAAATTAAAACCCAACTCCTGAAAACTAAGAAGAAAACAGAAAAAACAAAAGTACCTGAACGAACTAGGCCACGGTTGTACGAGGCTTTACGAAGAGACCCACATAGAGCCGCCACTGTAATTATTGGTTTTGCTGCTACAACTGCCTCCATTTTCTCTCTCTCTCTTAATCTCAGTTTTTCTCTTATGTTTCTGGGTGTATCTGAAGGATATGTGCCGGTATCTTAGTATATAGACTAGCAGAGAAAATAGTTTTGAGTTCTTCAACCGCCACAATAATGGAGGGTGCATGTTTTGGTGGTATTAGAATTTTTTAATAGTTTTTTTGGCGTCTGTCTATGTCTGCCCGGGTGGGTTTGACCTTGACCAGGAAAAGTTATAGATGTAACTCATTGCAGGTGGAACTCGGTGTTGGAAGCTGTGTGTGCGGGTGTGCCAATGGTGGCGTAGCCTCTTTACGCTGAGCAAAGGTTCAACAGGGTGGTGTTGGTGGAAGATTTGAAGATTGCTTTGTCGATTGACGAGTCAGAGGATGGGTTTGTGAGTGCAACAGAGGTGGAGAAGCGAGTTAGAGAGTTGATGGACTCGGAAAGTGGTAACTCGATAAGGGAACGAACGCTTGCTATGAAAGATGGAGCTAAGGCTGCACTGAGTGAGGGCGGGTCATCTAGCGTTGCATTGACCAAACTCGTTGAGTCGTGGAAGCGACAGACAGTGAGTTCAAATCCAACCTCGTTCATGTCGTGGGAAATGATCTAGTCTTTTACTACGTGTAAAAAAACTATAAAAGAACAAGAAAAAAGCACATCATTTTGTTTATCTTCTTTCTATTTCTTCCTTTCGGAATTGTCGTAGTTTGTTTATAAAAAAAAAAAAAAAAGAATGTTGTATTTTACTACAATTTCGGCCACACATTTTTATTTTTTTTGAGAAAACAGACCTAGGGGCCAAGTAAAATTTCAAAGAAAGAAAATTACAAAACATCCCTTGTAACAAGGGGAGCTAGATCGTCAAGGATAGAGCCCAACCAAACTTGTAACTTGTTACCTGATTTAGAATGTCTAGCAAGAAAATGAGCAACAGAGATGCTTACACGCTTAACATGGGTAAACATACAAACCCGAAATTCAAAAGCTAAAACAAGAGAGTCTTGTAAAACATATCCATACTCAGGCTGATGAACCTCTTTGGCCAGTAATGTCACGCCCCAAACCCAAAAGGGTCCAAAGCATGATACATCCCAAGGGTACCTATAGATTTTTCCTTTTTTAAACAAATCAAACAATAAGAGATCTTTATTTTCCTTTCTTTTCCATAGGATAAGAATATATAACTATACTAAAATCTCCACATTACAAGTTAGAGCTCTATAACACATTTACGAACAATAACTAAACATCATGTGCCTCCACATAGTACATGAATATATTACAAAACTCTGATTAAATTACACAAAGTCACAATCCTATCAAGAATAAGGACCTTAACATCGAGTCTAGACCTACCACGCTAAAGGCTAACAAATCTCAAGCGACCCACCTCCAATAGAATTAATTAAGGTCTCGTTGAACATAGCAAGATCGAGTCATCAACCATTTACAACAAAAGTCTCCAAATTTAACATAGCACTCTAATCATCACCAAAGAAGTAAGCTCCATAACCAAGGTATAGCTAATTAATCTGAAAAACTATTAGAGGGTGAAATGAGCTAACGCCCAGTAAGTAGCATAATTAATGGGGGTGGGGGAAATGCAAGTTTCATCTTCAATAAAAATAATATGACAAGAATTATTAAATAATGAAACACAAAGTTTCTCAAAGTAAATACCTTGAAACTATATACTATAATCTGTAAGCACCAACAATATAATTTCCAAAGCCATAATATCTAAGATAAGGTAAATTATCACAAATATACCACACTACCACATAGACCGGTCAAGGGTTTCACCCATTCACAATTGGCATGCTATTGTCCTCTCTGGTATGCAGACTCTTGGCCTCATGGATAGCAGCCTCATCCATACCCTCAAGGTTTTTCTCTCCTTCCATAGGCAGCAGAGAGAGTGCATCAAATGGGACCTCTCTTGCATGTGGTCTCTTGGCCCCATGGGCAGTAGCCCCACCCTCACACAATCAAGGAACCTCTTCCCTACCATGGGCAGCAGGGAAGAATGCGTCATTCAAAGTGAAAGGGCACTGACCTAGATCTGATTCTGTTGTCACAAAGACTACGGAAACCAAATCGGGTGATTACCAGAAAATCACACATGGCATGGTGTTAAAACCATATACAGGTATACATTTCCTTTCAAATACATAATTTATAATCAGGTAGTTTCAAAAAATCCTTACATAACCTAACTTCCACAAAATTTGTAAGGTTTTCAACTTCATTCTTGTAAAAAAGATTTTCTATCAATTTCCCACATAACAAGACAAGATAAGCATCTTTAAATTTTCTAATATACCATAAAATCCATGATTTCCTTATCAAAGATTAAATAAAATATGCTCATTTTTTTCATATCAAAAATTCATGCATTTCCCCAAATGCAATACCAAATATGATGCATTTTCATATATAATCATATATATATATATATATTAAGGTTACGACACAATAGTTTTTTAGGAAAATATAGTTTCCATAGGTAGTTTCCAAAAGTGTGTCTAACCCAAAAACAACATTTATCCAACATGGTTATTTTTCAAAATTCCCATTAAAAAGCTACTTACCTTGCAACCCACAAAAAGCCTAATTCTCCAAACTCCAAAGGAGATTAGCTAGAACCAACAATATCAAGCAAACCTAACACAATACGCATAAAGCTTAAAATTGTATCTAGCTACAATTTAGGAATTGCCAAATAAGCACTTAATTAGGCAAGCCTAGTATTTAACCTCATCAATAACATATTTCTCTTCCAAAGTTTCTCAACAAATTAATTCACAAGACATAGACTCTAATTTATAAAGTTAACACATTCAATATCATCTCTAACTTTATGACTAGCTTCCATAAGATTTACACAACATCATCAAGAGACCCATGTAAGCAAAATAAAAATATCCTCCAAGACAAGAAATTTAGAATTTCAACTAACTCCAAATAAACCCAATAGCAATGGAAAAATTAGATTTACCAACCATCACATGTTATAACTCAAAACCCCTAAATTTCCACCATAAATAAACCTTAGATAGTCATCATTAACACAAACTATAAACCCACTCATCAAATAATTCCACCAATACAAAACCCATTCATATAAACACATAAATATCACTTTCAATGCTCATAAATCACATGGGTGTCATTATTAAAGCTTAGATAAAAATATAACCTCAAGCAAAATATAAAACTCACCAAAAGGATTATAAATTTTACCTGAAATAAAAGATGAAGATGCTTAGAGGTTCCTAAGGATTTTCTGGTGACATTGTCAGAAAAATGATGGTAGAGATGGTGGCATGGAGGTACCTGTGGGAGAATGTGAGGGAGTGTTTATGTGTTTGTGAGAAAAAGAAAGAAAACAAATGAGAGGAAAGGGATGGCCGACCAAAGAGAGTAGAGATATTTGTGAGATGAGTGGTGGGGGTAAAATGGGGTAGGTGGGCACATGTGGTCCAAATAAAATCTGACCACTACTTTTTTTTCTTTTTTTCTTTTTTTTTTTTTTTTTCTTTTTTTTTTTTTTTTTGTGATTGGGACGTTACAAGTAGAGCTTTTATAATTTGCTCTGCATCTCCTTCGAACACAGTATCCGTTAAATTCAGCTCCTTTGCAAAATTCAAAGCCCTTCGGCATGCTAAAGCTTCAACTATAGCTGCTGAAGTTGGAATTGGAATCCGCTCAGCCAAGGCACCAACCACCCTTCCACAGGAATCACGAATGACCACACCTAATCCTGCCGCATCCATCTCCAAGAAGACAGCCCCATCAAAATTGATTTTGAAATGATTGGGAATGGGAGGAATCCATCGGGGAGCTCTAATAACAGCAGCTGTAAGTCTTCTATCGTCCTTCTGTGCAGTTTTAAAATCCAGCAAGTACAATTCAGCTTTGGCCCGAATTTGGTGGTATTCAAGGACAGATTCACCCATATGTGCTGCATTTCTTCTGCCCCAAATTAGCCACATTATCACAGCCAACAAAACAATATCCAACCTATCCTTCCTTTTGAACAAAATTGCTAAAAGATCAGCAAAAAGAAGGAACTTCTGCCCAATGCACTTCCTCAGCTCTACATCACCTTCCTAAATCACAAAAAACCTTCTACAACTCCACAAAGAATGGATTGTATCTTCACCATCAGACTTACAATATGGACAGTAAGTTGATGTCACTACTTTTCTGCGCCATAGGTTATGCAGGGTAGGCAAGGTTTCATTTGCCGCCTTCCACATCAAGTGCTTAACCTTATGTGGTACCTGTAAGCTCCATATACCCTTCCAGATTAGTTTATTACCTCCACCTAATGAACTACCTGGCAACAAATTCCTCCCTTATCCTGCAAGTAAATGGTAAGCTGATTATGTTGTAAATTCTCCATGATTGAAAGGCAGCCACACTTGCTTGTCCGAAACAGTCTGTCAACTTAAGGTAATGCCTTTTATCAACTTTGCTTCATAAGGTAGAAAATTTTGGTCAATCAAACCAACTCTCCACGTATGTGAATCCTAATCTATAATATCACAAACCCTTGCATCCAAGTCCAGCCTCATGAGTGGAGATAGGACTCTGGCACTTGAAACTTGGGGCAGCCATCTGTCACCTCGAATCTGGATAGATTCATCGTTTCCAACTCTCCACACCCATCCTAATTTGATAACATGTTTAGCATTTATGATACTCCTCCACGCATAAGATCCTTTATTCAAGTTCTCACACTCCATGATAGAAAAATTTGGGAAAAACTTTGCCTTGAAATCTTTATGAAATAGACTCTCTTCATTATTAGCTAGGCGCTAGGTTTGCTTAGCCAAAAGCGAATCATTAAACTTCACAACTCACTTGTGATAATAACTTCTCCTTCCAGCCCTTCAATTTTTTCCATATTCTCTCCTTTATAAGACTAAAAGCCTTCTTCTTCCCTCGTCCAACTAGGGAAGGTAGACCGAGGTAATACTTATAACTTTGGGTTGCTGAAATACCTAGGAAATTAGTGATAGCAACCTAGGTATGTGGTTAAGTGTTAGAACTGAAGAAAATGTTAGTCTTTCCTCTATTAATGGACTGCCCTGAAGCTTGTTCATAAAGGTAAAGCAGAGATTGAATCTTCACACACTCAGAGACTGTAGCTCTACAAAAGACCAAACTGTCATCAGCAAACAACAAGTGGGAAATTCTAGGACCCGTCGGGCACAAAGACACTCCCCTAATTTCACCACCACTCTCAGCTTGTTTGAATAAAGCATTTAGATCTTCTGTCACCAATAAAAACAAATAAGGCTGATAGTTTTTAGACCCCTTAAAACCACAATAAGATTAATCTAGTTAATTAGCCAAGTTGTTACTTAGTCCAAATTCCAAATCTAGGTTATCACAATCAGACAATCATATCATGCAAAGCAGCGGAAAGATAAATAACACAATGATATGATCACCCAGGAAACCAAACCGGTAAAAACCTGGGGAGGATTTAACCTAGCTATCCTCAAGGTAAACTTGAATCCACTATGAAAGAATCGAAGTTGTTCAACAGGACTTAGACCACTAACATCCTATTGCTACCCACCAATAGAAACTTATTGACACGACTACATGCAAGCTCCGAGACCACGAACTCCTTCTTTCTTAGATTCTCCAGCAAGTACAAGCACACCCGCTTGTGTTTCTTTAAGTTCTTATGGCAACAACTGAATGATCATCAAGCTCTTGAACGAATCTCCTTCTTGATAATCCTAAGCTTGTGTAAAGGAAAGCTCCTCACAGATCTCATAAGAGATTTACACAAACAGCAATATGAGCCACACTAAAACGTGGCTAGGGTTTGCCTAATATACCTAGGGCAAAAACATAAAACCCTAAACGTTTTAAATGAACTAGGGCTGAGTTGGAATTCTGTAGAAAACGCATCTGACCCGATTTTCGATTGATCGAGCCTAAACTTCGATTGATCGAACCAGGCCGAGAAGCAATATTAACTCTGCATCAACTTCATTCCAACTTTACATAAGTGAACCAACTTTGAGCAAGTCTAAACACGACTAAACATCTTGTTTTGATCATGGTTTGCCAACAATACACATTAAAGTTCTAAATACATAAAATCCTAAGTCTTTAGAACCTAACAAACTCCCCCTTTGGCAATCCATGACAAAACACAACTAACAGCTCAAAGTTTACAAAGAAAATCCCTTTACATAAAAATGCTCATAAAAACAAATCCAATCCTAACTACTATCCATTAGTTGCAAGTGTAGACAGCAGCTCAATTGAATCAACCTGTATATTTCCTGAAACACTAAACAAAATGCATAACCGCATGTGTGGAAAATACAAGTAAACAAAATAAATTCTTGATTTCATTCAACACACAATAAAGACATATATCAATGAATAAATCATAAATATAAATCAATAAGCAATTGAAACAAGAAACATATAAAGCAATAAAAGTATCTCCCCCTAACATGAACAGCCCAACAAAAATATGGCAAGAGCTGAAAAGGTAAAATACAAAGTGAAGCACCTGGATACAATCTAAACTCCACAAGCTCCAACCAACAAAAATGCTCTCCCCCTGAAAAAAAAAAACTCTACAAGTGCTCAAAATGTACTCCCCTTTTTTGTGACGGAATGCCAAAGGGCAATCAAAATCCATCATCAAAAGGAGGTGGCGGTGAAGATCGTCGAAACTATGCCAACTCTGCGCGCAACGCACGGATCTCATCGAGCACATCCACCAAAATCTGTCCATGAGCCGCCTGAACGGTCAAGACATGATCCAACGTACGTCGAATGTTTGAATCATCTGAAGTAGTCGGTGGAGGAACATCAGCATCAGTAGTAGTAGCACCAGACGCCTCAAACGTATCAGCACCTGTAGAAGAGGGAGGAGGGTGAACAACACCAGATGACGTACCTTTAGGACGCGTAGGACCAACTCTCAAGTTAGCAACCCTCTGCCTGAGGAAGGTGGCACCTATCGGAGCTATGACATGAACGGGCTCACCAGCAGGAAAATCAGCTAGACCAAGAAACATCAAAATCCTATGAATGAAAATAGGATCGATAAGAGCATGTGCTATGGCAGAACTCCTATGAACTTCGTTCAAAGAATGAAGAAACAGATGTGGAAAGCTGATAGACACACCAGACACAAAAGCGTACAAAAACACACATCGCTCAAGAGAGATGGTGTGGAGATGAGAAATAGGCCACAAAGAATGACACGCTATCCTAAAGAAAAGATAGGCAATCTTAGTAAGCTCAGCAGACGTGATCCGAGGATCAGAACCCCACTGGATAGAAGACCCAGTGATGTATTACATAACGTCATCTAAGGATGAAGACTCCTCATAGGGATAGACAGGTTCCCTAACGACCGAAACTCCAAGAGCATCAGCCACTATCTGAGGAGTAATGGTGAACTCAACACCTCGTATCCAACTCCTAACAAGGGTGTTGGAATCATAGACGTGGCAAGAGAGATTCGAGAAGAACTCTCTAATCAGGGCGGTCGGGGGTGGATGATCTACCTCTAACAAGGACAGCCAACCTCTACGCTCAAGATTTGCCCTAACGGCAGGATCTACCTCATCTAACACAACAAAATGCTCAGCCTAAATCTTACGCTTACAGTTCAGTTTCTCATAGACCTCTCTGCTTTTGTCATTCTTAAACAACTCACTCCTAAAGGGAGACTCAGAGGAAGTGGAGGGGGTCCTATGAGCTCTAGTCTTCCTAAGCATGGTGTTAGGATAAGGACAAAAACACAAAGCAAAAGAAACAAAAAACCAAGGGCAGACTACAAGTTAGCACAAAAAAAAAATATAGAACAAAAATTTATATGATGCATGAACAAATTAAATGTCATGATGCATGTCCTAATGCAGTGCAATTAAGTTCAAATTCACAAAATTGGCTTGAGCATAGAATTTCTAACAAAAACCCCAAAAGTGGAAAAACCACTTGTTCAATTTGTAATAAATTTACGAATTGATCATTACATATGAGAGAAAACAGATAAAAATGATCAATTACATCAAAACAACAAGCCAATTTCATCAATTAAACCTAATTTGAACAAAATCCCCAATTCGGGTTCAATACAAGCCCTAGAATTTTTAATTTATCACAAAACCCCAAATTGATCAAATTAACCATCATAGATCATCAATATATCATTATAGCAACAAAACCCATTGATCAATTTCACAAAATAAGGCTTGATTAATCAAAAAACCCCAATTTATGCATAGTCCGAAAATTTGTCCTTGAAACATGAAATCATGAAAAACAATGCAAAAGAAAGGGTAATATGGACATACCGGCTTATGGAAAGAGAAACCTTGCAAGAAAATAGGAGGAAAACGACAAAAAAAATCATTATGGAGCCTTGCCGAGTCGGAGAGAGAGAAAAAGGTTGGAAAAGTTTTTGAAAAAGTGGTTTGAACAAGTCAAATCTGAATTTTTAAAAACCTTAATCCCGAAATTCGATTAATCGAAACAACAGTTTCGATCGATTGATCGAAACAGGCAGAGACTCCTTAATAATTTTAAACACAATTTCAATTGATCGAAAAAACAAATTGGATCAATCGAAACAGGCAGAGGCTCACAAACAAAAAAGAGTTTTGAAAAAATTTTAGAAACAACTCAAAGCATTGAAATTGATGAACAAAATGCATGAGTATGTGATGATATGTTTTTCAAAAACAACAATTTTAAGCCCAGTTTTCCGAAAGTCAAAATTTCTTACATTCTCCATAAATTTTCAAGCATCAAATCTGTTTTGCATAAAAACTCAAAATAATTGCAAACTTGATTGGTCAGACCAAAGACACACATAGTAACATGTACAATGTTTAGCAAAGAGTAACTTGTGTAGTGTGTGCAACTAGCAAAAACTTGAGATGCATGTGAGGTGATATGTGTATAACAATTAAACACAAAGTCTACAAAATTCATCACATAGATTTTGAAAGAGACTATCACCAAAAGAGTTACATCATATAATTCCCACATCTCCTAGATCATAAGCTTGCAATCATGTAAGTTTCTTGATTTTGCCTCATATTGTACACACAAATTTTAATTATTCAAAAACTTATTAAAATAGCCGGGATAATGTACACACCAATTTTAGCAATAATTTGATTTAGCTTTAAGTCCAATAATGTACACACCAATTTTAACATTTGAACCGAGGCTACACCTTATGATCTTTTTGTGCATGTGCTACACTTTCTCGAGCACAAAATTTTACGATATGTACTAAGGTGTTCATGATTGGCTAGTGAACAGTAGTGAGATGGTTATTTATGTCTTTCTCTAAAGGTTTAAGTCCGACAGTCAAAGACATGTGACTTCAAGATCAAAACAAAGTGATCAAAACCATAAACATCTTTTCCACACAACATGCACTATAAAGTTTCAACTAGTAAAGTGCAATAAGTAAGCTCATCAAAGCTAAACAAGGTACAAAAAACATGTTATGTGAAAATAATTGACCAACCTTGTTTTCAAAAACCAAGAAAATAGTGCAAAACATAATTTGCTTCCTTTTTCTTTTCCCTTTTTTTTTATTTGAAAAAGATAAACAAAAACAACCTAGAATGAAATGCATGAATGTTATGCAATACAAATCCTAAAAACAAAGAAAACAAAATCCAAAGAATAATGGTCACAAAGAATAGTAACGAAGCACAAGGACCATGTTAGAAAGACTCACTTAGATTAAGCCTTTTGCATCCAAAACTTTTTAGATGCACCACGAGCATTGGAATTCTTATTCACATGGGAATGATTACCAACTCCAGAATTGGAATAAAGGTTTAAAGTTTTTACCAATTCACCAATAAGTACCATAGGATCTTGTGCTATATGAGCCACACTAAAACGTGGCTAGGGTTTGCCTTATATACCTAGGGCAAAAACATAAAACCCTAAACGTTTTAAATGAAATAGAGCTGAGTTGGAATTCTACAGAAATTGCATTTGACCCAATTTTCGATTGATCGAGCCTAAGCTTCGATCGATTGAACCAGGCCGAGAAGCAATATTAACTCTGCATCAACTTCATTCCAACTTTATATAAGTGAACCAACTTTGAGCAAGTCTAAACACGACTAAACATCTTGTTTTGATCATGATTTGCCAACAATACACATTAGAGTTCTAAATACATAAAATCCTAAGTCTTCAGAATCTAATAAAGGCGATAGTGGGTCACCCTGTCGCAGTCCTCTAGTTGGAGTTATCAAACCATAGGGTTGACCATTAAGCATAATCGAGTATGTAACAAACCTGATACACATAGAAATCAAATTTATCCACCTTCGGCTAAACCCCATCTTCTCCATAATCCTCTCCAAGTAAACCCATTCAACGCGGTCATAGGCCTTACTCATATCAAGTTTCAAGGCCATGTAACCCATCTTTCCTATTCTTTTTTCTTTTAGGTAATGCAGCGTCTCATGAGCAATAAGGATATTATCTGTGATTTGTCTTTCTGACATGAAGGCACTTTGGGTTTCCGAAATCAACTTGGGTAGTAACGGCTTTAAGCGATTTGCTAGGACCTTTGCTATCAACTTATACAGAACATTACTCAGACTAATGGGCCTGTACTCGGAGACTTTTTTAAGACTCTGAATTTTTGGAATCAAGGTAATGAAAGTGTGGTTAAGGTTGGTAGGGATAGTACCTGTATTTAGGACTGATAACATTGCTTTTGTGACTTCCCGACCAATTTTTCCCCAAAACTGCTTGTAGAAGAGTGGTGGAAGGCCATCCAGCCCTGGAGCTGTATTTGCATCCATTTGCTTAAGAGCAAGCTACACCTCTGCCTCTACATAAGGCTTGAGCAACTCATCATTCATCTTGACTGATACCTTTGTCTCAACCACATTTAACACGGGGTCCAACTGTGTGGGATTTGCCGAAGTAAATAAAGAGGAATAGTACCTTGTAAGCAATGCCCCAATCTGATCTTCCCCTTCCACCCAGCTACCCTGCTCATTCTCTAATCCCGAAATGAAATTCCTTTTATTCCTCTCCGTTGCACGGCAATGGAAGTATTTAGTATTTTGGTCCCCAAACTTGAGCCAATCATTTTTTGCTCATTAATGCCACATAACTTCCTCCTTTTCCATCAATTTCTAGATTTCATTAGTGAATGCTTTAACCCGAGTATGCCCCCTTCCACCCATTGATTCACCTTCTGCCTTCAACAGTTGTTTTCTCTTTCGGGCTAGCTCAATGCGAATATTCCCAAAGGTGGATTTCTCCCAGAGTTTCAACTGATTTTGGCAATCAGCTACCTTTGTTAACACTTTACCCATAGCATCCCCCTCCAAGCACCTATCCCATGCCGAATGGACCACATCTTCGCATCGGACATCTTTAAGCCACATGGCTTCAAATCGAAAAGGTTTCTGAGCTCGATAAAAATGCGTATTAACATCATCAGAGGCTAACCATAAAGGCTTATGATCAGAAGACAAACCTTGCAAGTGGTGAAGACGACTTGAAGGGAATTTCAGGATCCAATCAGCTGAGGCAAGAACTCTGTCTAACCGAACCCATATAAGATTACCATTGAAATGCTTGTTGCACTAGGGGTGTGTAAAAAACCAAGGAACCAAACAAACCAGCCAAAACCGACCAAACCGTGTCCAAAATTTCAGTTTGGTTTCGGTGCAGTTCGGTTTCGGTTTGCAGAAATAAAAACTGAAATTTTCAGTTTCGGTTTCAATTCAGAAAATAAAAGTCCCAACCGAACCGAAACTGACCGATATGTATTAAATACAACTACGTACAAAATATTTCTAGATGTGTACCGCTAGTCTAGTGGTAAGACACGCGTGTTACTATACTTGGCCTAGGTTCGAACCTTGCTAAAAACATTTTAATTTTTTCTTCCTTATAACACCAAACTACGTCGTTTTATACCAACTTAAAACATAAAAAATAAAACCCTACTCTCTACATTTCACATCAGCCACTTCAGCCCTCAGTGCCTCACGCCCTCACCCCCACCCTCATTCTTTTCTTTTCTTCTCTCTGATTTCCATCTTCCATGCCTCTCTCTGCACCAGCACTCTCTCTCTCTCTCTCTCTCTCTCTCTCTCTCTCTCTCTCTCACAATCCGTGGCTCCGTAATGTGCAAAGTTGAAGTAGAAAAAGCATGGTGAACCCACAGACAGACAGAGCTTCTCAAATGTGTTGGCCCGGTGAGGAGTCTAGTCTTTAATGACATCGTCGGTGACATCCACGAGCCACAGTGACCCTCTCTCACTCTTTAATTTCTCCATAATTTCCTCTCTCTTTTCTATATTCTGGGTTTATTTAATATTGAATCAATGCTGTTTTTTCAATTTTTGCGTGCAAATAAAGTTAGGGTTTTGAAAAAACCCATGTGCTTGGTTGTTTATATTTTGGGTTTGTTTATTTTTTCAATTTCCTCTCTTTTTTATATTTTGGGTTTGTTTATATTTTTTTTTTCTTTATTTGCTTTCTTAGAAAATAAATGATAAGGAAACCAAAAAAACCCACCGAAACCGACCAAAACCGAAATCCAACCGAAACCATTTTGATTCCAATTACTACGGTCGGTTTCGGTTGAGAATTTCACAAACCGAAAATTTCGGTTTCGATTGGCCAACACTTAGAAAACCGACCGAAACTGAACCAACACACCAGTTGCACCAAGTAAATGGCAAACCTGTATAACCCAAGTTCTTTAACCCGCAGAAATCTTGACAATCTTTGAAGTCCTGCATTTGTTTTTCAGGCCGAATAGCTCCTCCTGATTTCTCTTCAACTTTGGCGATCTCATTAAAATTGCTGATACACACCTACAGTAAGTTAAACTGAGATGCAAGATGGCGAAGCACTGACCAAGAATCTTCCTGATTGGCCATTTCAGGAGCTCCGTAGAATCCCGTGAAGCAATTTCTCCCACACATGAGTAGCAATATATACTACAATAATTAATTAATGTTTTTGTTTTTTACTACGATTGCACCCACACTGTCTTTGTTTTAAATTATTTTATTTTTATTTTTTTTCATTTGAATATTGAGTGCCTGTTTTTGTTATTAAATACCGGGTCATGTTAATGGTTGCCTTAAGATTAGTCGTTAATAACTCGAAATCCTTTAGGCTTTAGGTGTGGTCTAGATGGCCTCTGCCTGGAAAAAGGGTATAGAACTATGGCATTTTCCATGTTCACACAGAAGAGAAGAATGGCTCAGGGAGGTTTCTTAACTATGTGTGATTGTGTGTGGTTGATATACAATTATACAATTGTAATTAACTCAAGGATTGATGTATATGTAGTAGTTTTCAAGGGGCTTTTGTCCTTTATGACCTTTATGAGGCCCCAGGTTAAGGCTACAAATTTTTTAACATAGTAATTACCCTTGTCACAATGGAAGAGCCACATGTTCAAATATAAAATTTCTATGTAAGTAACAAATTCTTGGTCCAAACACACTATAAGGGTATGTTTGATTAGGATGAAAACAGGGAGGATGAAAAATAGAGTGGAAAATGGCATTTTTCACTATTTGGTTAAGAGAGGGTGAGGGAGAGAAAAGTGGTGGGGCTCACAAGTTTTCTCTCCTTCCCCTTCAAAATACATTCACTCCAAATTGGAGAGAAAATTAGAGTGAAAAGTGGGAAAAATATTTGGATAAAATTGCCCCCCACCTCTTTTTTACGTTTCTAGCTTCTTCTTTTCTTTTTCTTTTTTTCTTTTTTTTTGACATTTCCTTTGTAACGTTGGCTTTTTGTTTTTGTTTTTTGTTTTTTCTTTCTTTAGTTTTTTCAGGTCGTGGGTTCTTCTTCTTTTTTCCTTTTTTTTTTCTTAATTTTAATTTTTATTATTTTTTTAAGAAAACAATTTTGGATGATTTCTTATGCTATTTTATGAAATGTCCACTTTCATCTATACACAATTTTTTTAAAAAGTATAATGTATTACTTTTTGTTTTATTTAAGAGGGACATAATGGTAAATTTATACAAACTTTATTTTCAACCAAACCAAAAAGTTTTCCATCCCTCCACTTTTCCACCTTCTCAACCAAACACAAATAAGGAAAACTAAAAACTTTTCTATCCTCCCACTTTTCCATCCTCCCTCTATTTTCTATTCTCTCACTTTTCCATCCTCCCAACCAAACGAACCCTAAATGGTATCCAACCCCACTATAGATTGGAACATTTTTTAATGACTAAAGCCTGATTATGTCGTGTGGTTTGAAAACTTTCCTCTTACATTTTTGGCTGCTTTGCAAGCTAATTAATCACTGAGGAAATCGAAATATACCCAGCATATTGCTCATAGATCCTGCTTTGTTCTGATTTGTATGCGTTAGTTTCTAGCAAGACAGGATCTTTTTGAAAAATATCAAGGGTAAAAAACGTGATAGCTTATAACTTAACCCAATATCAATCTTAATTGTGGTTAAAAACTTAAACTAGAGAGCTCTTTAACTCTATAAAATTGTAATTTACAATTATTTTATGTTGGCTTTAATTCCGTACCAAATTTGATTGTAATTTAGTTCAATCTTTTGTACCCTGCATTTTATGTGGGATTTCTAGTAAGGGTTGTGTATGAGAGAGAGTGTGTGAAGACTTAAGGAAAAGTGAAGAGTAAGAAGTTTTTGCGAGTATCTCGCGAGAAGCTTACCCGCGAAGTGAAGCATATGCCCAGCACATGACTGGAATGCAAAGAGTCATGACAGGACGGTGACAGCTGGTTTTCGTGAGTGTCTCACGGGTAAGGCCTTCCCGCGAGATACCTGCGAAACATTCTGTTTTGTCAATCTGTCATATCTGATACACACTATCTCTATCTATACTATATATATCCACATTACCCATAGGTGTTGAGGAGTACTTCTAAGAGAAAACCCTAGCCACAATCCTTGAGAGTTAGAGATTGTTATACCCACAATTTTCTACACAATCCATTGTGGTTTTTCCTCAACTCCTACCTCTCCATTTTCATATCCTTGAGAAGTTGATAGCCCAAACACTTACCACACCCTTTCAGAGTGTCAAGTGAGGTTTTGGTGCTGCTGGGAAGCATTGGAAGAAGCCAAACTTTGGCAGATGCAATCGGGCTTATTGTGGGATCCGGAGAGCTAGACAAGACACAGTTCCGAGAAGCCTTGTTGGAGTAGGAGCTTAGAGAGCTTAGGTGCATTGGGTAGATTAGGCTTGGAGGGTCTCTTGCTACTCATGTATCTCAACTGATTGTCTAGTGGATTGATTTACCACTTGGAAGGTGGCGAAGAGGTTTTACGCCGAGTACTTTGGTTTCCTCTTCGATTACACATTGGCGTGTTATCTTGTGTTTGCATTCTTCTTCCCTATTCTTTTAACTTTCATTTTACTGTTGTGTTTTAATGAATATGGCTTAGAGTAGTTATATTGTTTATCCGTTCACATTTACTCTATTTCGCACTTAGTATAAGTTAGAGTAAAATCAATCGAGCCGTAATATTTAATTTGGGGGTCTAAACAGCTCTTGTTTTTTAACACATTTTCGAGCTTTCAAATTCAACTGGACAAATTCTACTGGAAAACAAAAAATAAAAAATAAAACATAAAAAGTAAAGAGAGAGAGAGAGAGAGAGTTACAGCTCTTTTAGGAGGGAAAAGTGAAAACCAAAGAACAGTTCAAAGCTTCAAAGAACACGTTCAAAGGTTCAAAAAACAAGTTTAAAGCACATCTCTATTTCTATCTTTCCAAAACAAAGGCATATCCGTAAAACTTGTTTATGGTTATCTTATTTGCTGTTTGATCATTTTTCAGCATTTATATTGTCGTCTTGGTGAGTTTATATTGTTGTTTTGGTGGTTGGATGCAAGTTAGAGTCTATCTGAATTTTTATTTTTAATTTTTTGAGATAAATATTGAATCTTTATAATGGCTGGATGATTCTTGGAGTCTATCTCATTTTTCTATATTTATTTTGTTGTCTTGGTGAGTTTATATTGTTGTTTTGATGGCTCGATGCAAGTTAGAGTCTATCTGAACTTTTATTTTTAATTCTTTGAGATAAAAATTGAATCTTTATAATGGCTGGATGATTCTTGGAGTATCTTTTTTATTTTTTTGAAATAAAGATTGAATCTTTATTAGTATATGGCATATTTGATTGCCTGGTCTATCCACACCAATGGTCCCTGTTCTGTCTGGTCTATTTCCCATTTGATTGCTAACATTCAAGACTTGGCTATGTCTTTTGTTTCTTGCAATTTTAGTTGGATTAGTAGATGCCGTAACTCCAACGACAAAATTGATGGTGCAGGAGATCTCTTAACTCAAGGAAGTATTACAAGTGGAGGTTTCTTGACTCAAGGAAGTGTTGCAAGTGGATGGAATGAGGCCTTTGATAAAGTCAAGCCATTTTTCTAGTTTAGGATCATGTTTTATAATTTATGACACATGTTGTGATTAAGTGCTCTTGTTTTGTAATTTTCCTAGTTTAGAACTAAAGTTTTAATGGTCCAAAAAATTAGTCACATTTGGTCACATTCAAATGTTCAGATTTTTGATTAATTATTTGGAGGGAATACTTTCCAAAGGAACATTTCCTTTTGTTACAAAAGAGCACAATCTTTATTAGTATATGGCATATTTGATTGCCTGGTCTATCCACACCAATGGTCCCTGTTCTGTCTGGTCTATTTCCCATTTGATTGCTAACATTCAAGACTTGGCTATGTCTTTTGTTTCTTGCAATTTTAGTTGGATTAGTAGATGCCGTAACTCCAACGACAAAATTGATGGTGCAGGAGATCTCTTAACTCAAGGAAGTATTGCAAGTGGAGGTTTCTTGACTCAAGGAAGTGTTGCAAGTGGATGGAATGAGGCCTTTGATAAAGTCAAGCCATTTTCTAGTTTAGGATCATGTTTTATAATTTATGACACATGTTGTGATTAAGTGCTCTTGTTTTGTAATTTTCCTAGTTTAGAACTAAAGTTTTAATGGTCCAAAAAATTAGTCACATTTGGTCACATTCAAATGTTCAGATTTTTGATTAATTATTTGGAGGGAATACTTTCCAAAGGAACATTTCCTTTTGTTACAAAAGAGCACATATTTGTTTATATCCAACCAAAACAAAGGTACAACTTGTGATTCTAGGATTTGCTATAATTGAAGATCAGTTTGGATATTATTGGCTTATTGATTTATGGCTACCAAAACTTTAGCTCTCACTCTCCGAGTTTTAGTCACTATATCAGAATTTTATATGGTTTGATGAATTTTGGAGCATAGAGATCTATTACGTTGTCTCTCCCAGCGTTCACTTCACATGTAGCTACATAGTGTTAATTCATGATTTATTCTGCTATTCATATAAAGTGTTCTTCTGATAAGTTTGTGGATAAATTTATGTTTCATTTGGTTTGGTCTTTTGTTGTTGTGTATATTTTTCTCTTGTTAAGCTTCCCTTGTTAGGATATTTTGGAGTCGACATTAATAAATTGCTATGTGCTACATGAACCTCTTTATACCGGTTCAGGGTTGAGCATGTGCTATGTTATGATTAGAGCTTTGGCTTTTCAAGTAGACTCTTAGGAATGGGTTGGGAATTTATAGGCCTTGTGCTTGGCTTGATTAGACAGCTTCTCTTTAGAGATCTAACATTTCATAACTTGATCAAGAAATTGCACATTCATGTGAACTCTGTGTACTTGCATTGCAAATTGGTAAGGGAGCCAGTTAATCACTTTCTTTTACATTGCTCAGCTAATCTGTGTACTTGGGTTGCACCCTTATGAGTTACTTGGCATTACAATCAAAATTCAATCCAATAGAGTAGACAATAACAACTTTTACCTTTGATTTGGCTGGATATAAAAAAAAATGAACAAATTTTATTAAAATGTACACTTTGATCATATAACAAGAATTCCATTGAAATAAACACTTTGATTATATGATTATAATAACATGAAACTTCTATAATTGGTGTGCTTATTGCTTGACTATACATTCCACCTCTTGCTTCTTGAATATACATTCCATCCAAAGTCTACAATTTTCAATCTTAGCTTGATCACTTCGGCTTGCCTTGTGTTAAACAACTTGCCCCATCTCTTGTAATGAATGTATGATGCTTCTTTGTTATGTAAGTTCTTTTGGCATCAATGCTTTGGGATGTATCATAGCTTTGGAATCCTAGGTTTCACTGCACGTGAAATGCAGTTGCCTAGAGTACCTAGCACTCCAAAAGCCCTTCCAAATTACCGATGATTAGGATCAATGAAACTTACAAGCAATATTAACAAATCTCAATCCTTTAGAATTATAGAGAAACCAAAAACAGAACCTGGCTAAAAAATTATCCAGACTTTCTAAATGGATAACCAAAAGGCCAATACAAGAACCAATCTACAAATAGAGAGGCACAAAAAACAGCCAGGAAATTCAATTATATTTCCTATAAGAGCTTCAAATACCAACCACAAAAATGTTCTCAAGAATCCCAACAACTCAGATTTTTGAAAATCAAAAATTCATCTGCCTCACCCTAAAAAGCCAGTGTATATCAACAGCCAACAACCAGTAAACATAAATCTAGCCATAGGCTGAATGTTTTCTTTAACAGTTCATCATCAAAATACAATTATGTGCATTTCATTCCTACAAAGGAAAATTTACACACACCCAATTCTGACCCAATTCCCTAAAACCTTTCATAATAGAGTGAACAATTAAAAATTAATTGAGTGAACAATTATGATTAAGTAAAATAGTAAGCTTGTATTTTGATCATTAATTCTATTTCCTCCCACACCCTGCCAGTATTAGCTTTGCTTCTTGTTTTTGTTTTTCAAATTTTTCATCCTAGTCTCAAGAAACTTGGGTGTGGTATCAAAACAACCCAAAAATCTTATATCTTTTGGAACAGATTCAGATCAAAACAAACCATAAACCCTGCAAAGCTTAAACACCCACCAACTGTTTTGTTTTCAAACAATCCCAAAGCTCAAAACCCAAAAAAATAAATAAATAAATAAATAATACTCAAAGAATAGAAACCAAACTCAACATGACGAAATCAATATAAAAAAAAAATAGCAGTGTACTAATTTATTTTCCTTTGTTTTCCAAGCAACCAAATAGAGCTTATAAAGAAGAAATAAGATTGCAAAAATTTACTGAGCAGTGGGTTCGGTGATGTTAGGCTGGTGTGAGACATGGTCGAAAAAACAACGGTGGCTTGGCACACGTTGGTGATTGTGGCAGCAGCAACGACAAGGTTGAGAGAGAGCAAAGCATTGTGATGGAGAAGAGATATTGAGAGAGAGCAAAGCACGGCATTGGTGATTTTGATATATTCGAATCTCAGATAAGATGGGTTTGCTAAGTTAACCCTTTTGTTTAACTACAGTTGAGCTTCCAGAGTTAAGTGCTTTAAATTTTAATTGACGTGGTAGTTTTTACACCCTTGATTTATTTTAGATGCATCATGTCCCTTAACTGGACACTCTCCATTTCTCTTTGAAATGGAGAGGATCCAGATCCCATCCTTTTGGCTTTGTTTTCTTTCAATTTTTTGAATAAAGTTCTAACTTCTTTCAAAATTTAAAATAAAATAATAATAAGTCTAAACCAATGCCAAAGATAAGTCTCCTCTCTCTTTTTCTTTTTCCTTTGCTAATTCTTAACATTAACTTAGGAAAGCCAGCAAACAGAGATTACATGAGACCCAATGCAATAATAAGGGTGGAAAAGATAGAGGATCTTTATTTTCCCCAATTACATAAAAGAACCTATTTTAGCAGTATTGTAGATCACACTACAAAAAAACTTGCCTATAGTAGCATTTTTTTTAGTGGTGTTTTCCAAAAATGCTGTTATTGGCATATCTATAGCAGCTTTTAGGGGGTTTTATAGTGGCGTTTTAAAACACTGGGTCTATAGTAGCGTTTCCAAGAGCCTATGGTAGCGTTTTACAAACGCCACTATAGGTCCTAGTTTTACAAGGACCTATAGTAGCATTTGGAAAATGTTACTATAGGTCCTTTAAAAAAAAAAATATCCGGAAAAAAAAATTTTAAAAGGACCTATAGTAGTGTTTCATAAACGCCACTATAGGTCCTAGTCTTCATAAGCCACTCATTAAAACTTCTCTAAAAAAAGTGAATAATAAGCCACTCGTTAAAGGAAGAAAGAATTAGTCTAATCTTATTGATATTTTTCAATAGCGAGTGAGGGGAAGTCAATGAGTTTTTAAGGGATAATTACATTTTGCGCCTCTTCTTCACAAATCACAAAGAGAACTTTTAATATTGTCCATACACAGAGAACTTTTTTTCTTCTTATGTAGACCATTAATGCTATACTTGCTTTCTCCTTAGCAAGGGCAACATCATAATTAACTTTCAAAAAAGGGGGTGGGGGATCCCAAGAGCTAGTTCTGTGGTTTTCATCCCTGGAAAATTCTTAGGAAGTTCTGGTGCATGGAAAAATTGTGCTCCATAATCTCACATTTAAGGTGGACTCTACTATGAATTTAATAAGTGAACTCCATATATAATAAATGTGAGAAAAAGGAACATCATTTTTCATGATCCGAAAGTACCTAAAAATTACTCTTCATCCCCTACAAGCTACTACGAGATCAATAAATATCTTATTAATTTGTCTACTTAAAAGAAAAGGATTAAGTACTTCTATTTAAGATTGCCATAGGAGGTGATTTCTTGTCATCCCAATTTATATCACAGTAAATTACCATGAATAAAATGAAGCTTCTTGCTTCTTCCTTCGAGAATTTCAACCTATTTTTTGATTGGAACACAAATCTCACATATTCTAGAATTGAAATTTATTTCAAAGGATTCGATGAGCCATGAGGAGTTAGCCCATATGATTTTTCTAATGGACATTTAATAAATTGGTGTTCAAGGATTCTTCCTTAGGCTTGAAAAGATGCATTTCTTTTCCTCAATTTTTTCCCTTGATCACAAATCTTGTTGTGATAATTTTCCAGGCTATTTTGTTTTTGGTTCTGTAGGAGGGGTGAGGTTGATTACGGAATGAAAACTGTGGGCCCAACCAGAGGGGGAAAAAAGGCCCATTTGCACATCAATCCTGGCCCAATTCGTGGATTAAAGCCCAAAGAGGAAAGATGAAGAGGCCGACCTCCCAAGGAGCTCGAGGAGCAAGTGTTCCTCAGGAATTACCAAGCAAGCCAATAGTACCAGAAGACACAAGACCGAAGATGGTGGAAGAAACGTGTGAGTAAAGAAGAAAGGAAATATCTAGATAAAGTAGCCATTATCTTCGCATTTAATGCACTGTATCAACTCAAATGGCTGCATTAATGGAGTGACCTCTGAATAGTAGCCTCACAGCTTGCAACACATTTTACCACCTCCAGCACAACCCTGATTGTAACGCCCCAGCCCAAATCAAGAGAGGGGAAAAAAAACGTCAGTATTTTTTTTTTTTTAAGGAGCCACACGTGTGACCCACCTACCCCTCTTCCCTTAACCACACATTCTCACCAATATCACCTCATATCTCACTCTCTCTTGACCGGTCACCTAAGGGCCTCTCTCCTACTTTGCTTTCTTTCATTCACACAAAAACACACACACACACACACACACACACCTCCATATCTCTCTCACCTTCACTGACCACCACTCCATTGGATAACCACCTCCATCTTTTTGTGACGAGACTCACTGAGGAAGTTCGTAAAAGTCTCTAGGCTCCTTCATCTCAAACTATTAAGATAAAAACTCTAAATATTTTGGTGGATTTTCATATTGTTGATCTAAGCTTTTGAAGTGATATTCACATGATTAAGCGTTAAGAGTTTTGATTTGGTGAACATATTCTGATGAAGGGCTTAGGGTTTTATTTACTTATATAAATGGTGGCCATTTGAGGTTTTCTATAGCTAGGATTTAGGGGTTTTGATGCCTTATTGTCTTGGTACATGTTTGTGATGCTAGTTTTGTGATAGATCTTTTAGGTGAAGAAATTCTTATTTTCTAAAGAAATATTATGAGATTAATGAGATTTTTGGGTAAAGTTGTGATTGGCCTTGTGATTGACAACAAGGGTGACCTCAAAGGAGCTAATAAAATATGCCCTACATTCTAAGTTTAGGCTTGCCTAAGTAAACTCTTTTTTTTTTTTTTTTTTTTTTTTTTTTTAATGGGAGATTAAAGTTATTTAACTAGACTTAGTTTAAAATTTTCAAACTTGTCATGATAAACTTGTATACCTTTTCTTTAGGTTCTAACTAATTCTTGTGGGGGCACTTGGAAGCTAGGCTTTTATGCGGTATTACAAGGTAAGTAGCTACTTAAAACATGTAATGTGTGTATATCTATAATGTGGGAAAATGCAAAGTTTTTATAATTTCTTGGAGACTGGCTTTGATGTGATTCGTTTATAATGGATATTACAAATAATTAGACAATTTAAAGAATTGGAAAGTGTCATTTGACAAGTGTGTATGAAATCTGACTAGATAGGAATTCCTTTGGAAATTATGCAAATTCATAGAAAATGTGCCACGAAACATGATTATATAAAGTTGCTAGCTCTTTATGACACCTTACCTCATGTCATAATAATTGTGATTCCCCAATGATTACTCAACCAAATACTTGGATCTTTGTGGTGTTGGTATGTTGGCACCTGAGTCTGTGTGACACGGTAGCCAATGACTAGTACTTGCAATCTTTGTGACACGGCCAGTAGCGCAACACCTGAGTCTGTGTGACACGGTAACCAGTGACTGGTACTTGCAGTCTTTGTGACACAACCAGTAGCGCAACACTTGAGTCCTTGGGACACGGTGGATTATATTATGGCACCTGAGTCTGTGTGACACAGTAGCCAGTGACTGGTACTTGTAGTTTTGTGACACAGCCAGTAGCGCAACACCCAAGTCCTTGTGACACGGTGGATTATATTATGGCACCTGAGTCTGTGTGACACGGTAGCCAGTGACTGGTACTTGTAGTCTTTGTGACACGGCTAGTAGCACAACACCTAAGTCTTTGTGATATGGTGGATTATATTATGGCACTTGAGTCTTTGTGACACGGTGGTTTATAGGATGGAACCTAAGTCTGTGTGAAATGGTAACCAATAACTGGTAGCCTATGCTTTATTCTTGTAGTCTTTGTGACATGGTAGCCTATAGCTTTATACTCGAGTTTGTGTGACATTTGTAAGTTGGCATATTAGCCTGTGGGGATAACTACTATATGTATCTAAAATTTGGGTTCTATTTTAGGGTATCTAGTGGATATCATTCTGGCTTACCATGCGAGTAATGTAATGTCACAATGTACTATTTCGATTACTTTTATGCTCCATTATTTAAAATGCAATTTATGTATTGTTGTATTGAAAGTGTTTATTATTGAATTTAACTCGAAATCCGTAAGTTATGATAGGCATGCCAAAGTATCCATCATTATGTATTTGTAATCTCATATGCACATTAACATTGCTACTTACTAAGCTTTGTCTCACTATTGTTTAATAATGATCTTTTACAAAGCAAGCAGCAACCTTTTGAGTTAGATGTTATGGCTTGCAGTAGTTAGGCAACTACTGATGGAGGCTAAACTTTTATGATGGAAATATTTAGATGATGTATATCATAGTGTAGGCTTGACTCATTCTTTTGTATCTAATAGTGGTTATGACTACATTTCCACTAATGAGACAAGTTAAATGATATGTAATTATATTTATTCAAACCTCCATTCTTTTGTGACCAATGGTCATTGTAATTATTGCATCGAGCTCTAACTTACTTTGAGAGTATCTTTATGGAATTATTATGATATTCTTGATGTTTGGTACTTAGTAGGGATAACTTGGATTGTTTTATCAAAAAGGAAAATTATATAGGTACCTTTGGGTTGTATTTTTCATACTTTGGACCCTTCTGGTTTTGGGGCGTGACACTGATGGGATAAGCATCCAAAAGAAGGCCCCTAGCTATACAAGTGGAGGGCTAGGATGCAATCCAAAGGACTATATAAAAAAAGGAAACCCCTCCAAATGGGGTGTAAGGGACAAGAAATTAAAAGAAAAGAGTAGAACTATGTAGGGAAACATTGTATCTAAAAACTTGAAACTTTTTATGAATATTGGCTCCTCGGCTAGACCCATGATAGTGTTATTTCTAGATTTAGTACTTCTTTTTACGATTCATCCAGCCCTATCTCCACTGACCTAATAGTTGGACCATAAGAGAGCATTAAAATTGACCTAGCCAGCCCATATTCTAATAAATTAATTGCATTGGGCCTATAAAATCTAACTCCGCTATTCTAAGTGGGCTTAGCCTTTTTTGGGCCCTTACAGGTTCTCAAAAACTTGTATTAAGATTTTTTTTTTTTTTTTTTTTTTTTTTTTTTTTTTTTTTTTTTTTGTGTTTGTGTGTGTGTTTTTCCAAAGGATTTTTGTTATGACTTTTTCAATAGTTTGTCAATTTTACAGTTTTTACTTAATGACAAGTATTTGTGTCATGACTTCTAATTTGATGTCACTATCGTTTTTTTTTTTTTTTTGGGTTAAATTTAAATTCATTTTGTATAAAGTATTTAAATCAAAGGTAACTAATTTGATTTAAATTAAAATTATTTAGAACTGAATATTTAAATTAGTGCACTTTATGAAATCCTTGAATGGATTTAAAATATATTAATATGTAAATTTGAATTACAATCATAACACAAATATGAAAAATACATCATATTTATATCATCATATACTGTATAATAAAAGTTGGGCTTAGAAACCTTGGTTACGCCAAGTGACTTCACTAAATTACAGCAATATTTTAGAAAGAGACAACAATTTATTTGTTCTTATCAATTTATTTAGATAAAATAACAATAACCTTCCAAAAAAAAAAAAAAGGATAAAATAACAATAATTGTTTTAACAAAACATGCAATATGCATTTAAGTTTCATTTGATAGAGACAACAACTTATTTGTTCTTATCAATTTTTTTAAATAATGTAACAATAAGTATTTTAACAAAACATGCAACATGCATTTTAGATAAAATTACAGTAAGTGTTTTAACAAAACATGCAATATTCGTTCTTATCAATTTCTTTAGATAATGTAACAATAAGTGTTTAATAAAACATGCAACATCTGTTTCAGATAAAATAATAATAAATATTTTAACAAAACATGCAACATGCATCTAAGTTTTAGTTGATAAAGACAACAACTTATATATATAAATATATATATATATATATATATATATATATATATTTATCAATTTTTCTAGATAAAATAACAATAAGTGTTTTAACAAAACATACAACATGCGTCTAAGTTTAGAAATTTTAAATCCTACTCCAACTAAAAAATCTATTATCAAAATTTCAAAACTTATATATATGCACCAATGATCTTTCCACAAAATCTCTCTTGCAACCCACAATTTTTATTTTTTGAGTAGCAACTTACGCATATTTATTTGTATTAGAATGATATATATGTTATATATATTCATAGGAGTTGATAAATTTATATGATACTCTCTCTCTCTCTCTCTCTCTCTCTCTCTCTCTCTCTCTCTCTCTCTCTCTCTCTCTCTCTCTCTATTTTTTTCCTAATAAAAAACTACTCTCATTAATTATTAAATTAATTTTTTTATTAATTGTTAGGATATATTTCTTCAAATTAAAGGATAAAATTAAGAATAGTTTAATTTTTTTTAACTTCCTTCCCTAGAAAAAAAAAAAAATTAACTAGAAATCCGGAATCCCACACAACACCCCATGCTTTTTCCCCTCAAGTTGCATCTTTGTTTTACTAATTATTTAAATATTTTATTTTATTAATTATTATGATATATTTTCTCGAATCAAGGGATAAGATTTATGAAAGCTCGAAAATGTGTTAAAAAACACAAGAGCTGTTTAGACCCCCCAAATAAAAGTTACGGTTCGATAGATTTTACACTAACTTAATTCTAAGTGCGAAATAGTGTAAATGCGAGCGGATAAACAAACAAGCTACTCTAACACATATTCATATAATCACAGCAGTAAAATGAAATGTAAAAGAGTAGGGAAGAAGAATGCAAACACAGATAACACGCCAATGTGTTATCGAAGAGGAAACCGAAGAACTCGACGAAAAACCTCTCCACCGCCCTCCAAGTGATAATCGATCCACTAGACAATCAGTTGGGATACATGGGTTAGCAAGAGACCCTCCAAGCCTAATCTACCCGCTGTACCTAAGCCCTCCAAGCTCCTACTCCAACAAGGTTTCTCGGAACCGTGTCTTGTCTAGCTCTCCAGATCCCGTAACAAGCTCCATGTTGCATCTGCCATCCTTGGCTTCTTCCAATACTTCCCAGCAGCACCAAAACCTCACTTGACACTCTGAAAGGGTGTGGTAAGTGTTTGGGTACAAATCTCCTCTCAAGGTATGACAATGGGAGAGGGATGGAGAAGAGGCTACAATGATTTCTCACAAGGATGAGTAGTTCTCTCTCAAAAAGATGGGTGTGTGTTGTAGAAAACCTATCTAGGGTTTTTCTCTCTGAATCGCCTCTTTTACATCTGTGGATAATAAGGGTATATATAGTATGGGTAAAAGGTAAGCAAGTCACACTTAAAAAACCTCCAGGCAGAAAGTTTCACAACTATCTCGCGGGAAGGCCTTACCCACGAGACACTCACGAAAACGACAGTCTGGCACGACTCTTCAGCTTCTAGACATGTGCTCCTCACGTGGCTCTTTCATGGGTTGGCTTCTCGCGAGCTTCTCGCAAAATCTACTGATTCTTCACCAACTTGATACTAAACCTAATACAATAAAATCCCACAAAATACAAGGAATAAAATTAAAGCAAATACAACACTTTTTGTCATGGAATAAAGCCAACATAAAACATAGTTGTAAATCACAACTTTACAATTTAATTATAATTTAATTTAGATAAAAATTAATCATCTAAGTTTTAGAAATTTAAATCCCACTCCAACTAAAAATCTATTATCAAAATGTCAAAACTTATATACATTCACCAATAGTTTTTCCATAAAATCCTTCTTGCAGCCCATGGTTTTTTTTTCTTCAAGTTGCAACTTACACATATGTATTTGTATATAATAGTTTTGATTAATTAAATAAATTCATCTTACTTATTATTATTTGTTTCTAAATTTTTATGTATGGATATTATGGCAAAGAAAGTCTACTATAAAGAAGCAAAACAAAGGACACCCATTTAAGTTCTTGATTTCTCTTAACTAATTTTTTTATTAAAAAAAAATCTAAACTTTTGAACTATTTTGTGTGTTCTATGTATTTAGTTTGTAGTATTTTGATTTTCCAATTGGCTATCACTACAAAATATTTGGTTCAAAACATGTTTTTCCTATTTTGTAGTGCAATTTATTAATGTTTATCTATTTTTATATTTTCAAAATTCTGTTTTTACTTTGTGTTAAACTGTTAATTTCTTAGTATGTGGAATTACTCCCATACTAAGTATGCTACCATTGGCACACCATTCTTTTCATTGAATTCCTCCCATACTAAGTATGCTACCATTGGCACACCATTCTTTTCATTCACTCTCTACCAAAACATATCCCATTCACTCTCTCCCATTCATTTTCATTCCTAACAGTCAATACAACCATTCTTCTTCCCTTTTTTTATTCCCTGAATCTTTCAATTATACAAGCACAATTATTCGGCCTCACATACGAGATACTGTTAAGTGTTAACACTAGTATTCCTTTGAAACTGGGCAACACTATTGTAAATCAAGGTAATAAATTAATCACACAGTATATCATTCACGTTAGGTTTGCTTCCACAACTGGGCCAATATGGCTAATCCAACATGAGAGGAACCACCTTCTTTCTGGGCTACCATAGCTTCATCTCTGAAGCCCAAAACTCTCTCTCTCACCTCTCTTCCAACTTCTGACTCAAATAACTCCCTCACTCGCTTTTCCAACTCTTCTGCACTCAACAACCCATCTTCCATCTCCTTTAAACCCAATGCCACCTTCATTTCCTCCACCAAAAACACCCTATTCAACCTTTGCTCCGCATACAATGGCCACGCAACCATTGGCACACCAACGTTGATTGCTTCAAGCACTGAGTTCCACCCACCGACTCATGACTCAGCACTTCCACCTGTGGAGCCCATTGTTTCACCACAAACCCCTTATCCTTTATCCTTTCCAAGAAACCTTTTGGCAAGAATTCATCCAAGTTTGGCTCTTTCTCATTATCCGGCGGTGGATTTCTTACCACCCACAAGAACCTTTGACCACTATTTTCTAACCCCACCGCCATTTCTCTCAACTGTTTCGCTGAAAACAATCCCATGCTTCCAAAAGATAGAAACACAACACTTCGACTCGGTTGGGAGTTTAGCCATTTCAAACACTCGTGCTCATCTCCATCTTGAATGCTGCTTGATATCAATGGTCCAATACAAAATATTGGGGGAGTTAGTCCATCTGGGACACATAGTCCATCCGATATTGCCTTCATAGCTTTTTTTTCAAGCAAATCGAACGTGTTTACAAAAATCCCATTTGATTTGGCCATGTGGGTTGCTGTGTTTAAGAAATATTCATACCGTTGAGTAGTACGATCTGATATACCTCCTGGCATGTCCGAAGCTGGGATAGGCGGTATGCCAGGAATATCAAAAAGCATGTTACTGAGGTCTTTGAAGCTTTTATCCACGTTTTTATGCAAGGTGGGAATGTATAGAAACAAAGCTAGACCACTTGCGCCAGAGGTGAAGAAATAGTAAGTGGGGATGTCAAGGTTTGTGGCCACTTCGAAAGCAGCATCACAGAAGAAATCAATGATAAAGGCTCTGAGTTTGGAGGTTTGGGAAATAGTTTTGAGGGTTTGGTGGAGATTTGGGTTGTTGAGGCGTGGAAGCTGAGTTCTGCAGGGGAAGCAGTACTGCGTGGAATTTCAGAGATGGGGGGTAGGTGTTGGAATGTGATAGATGGGGTGGTGGAATTGACGGTGGCGATGTATTGGGTAGTAGAGCCTGCTACATAATTTGGTGCGGTAGAGTTAGCATTTGTGTTTGGGTCGCTTAAGATGAGGATTGTGATGGAGAAAGAAGGTTGATGTTTGAGTATGAGCTTGCCAAACTCTACCATGGAGATCAGATGGCCTCTGCCTGGAGAAGGGTATAGAACTATGGCATCCTCCATTGTCACACAGAAAGAGAAGAATGAGTTGGTGCCTCTTGTGTTTCCAACGTCTATCAAGGTTGATCCAGTGGTTAAGTTCACAAAAATTTTAACATAGCACTGGTTACTCCAAACACAATAACAGACACGAAAAGGCTACAGGTAAGAACAGAAAAAGTAAGAAAGATCCCGAGAGAGAAACTAGAGAGAATGGTATATGGGAAATAGACACCCACAGACTCCACACTGATAAAATCGGAATGAGAAACTATATATAATATATACTACACACTGCCTCTCCAATACTACATATTAAAATTGTAAAAAAAATCGTGAATGGTGGTAGCTGCGATTGCTTAAAAGAACAATACAGTTTCTCAAAAAAAACAGAACAATACATGACTTCACGTCACCAACAAAAGTTTGCTCAAAAGTTAATAAATATTCATTTCATATTGGTTTGTGCTTAATTTTTCTGGACAAGTTCTGCCCACACGCACCATCTTCAAGTAATACTGCAACTTTTACGTCACGGCATATGACATCTCTTCGGTATTTTAAATGCTGATTTTCTTAAAATCTATTTTTATTAAATTTTACTAAATTCTTTAAAAAAAAAAAAAAGTATTTTACCTGAGTTTTGTATATATATATATATTTATTTAAAAACTTTCATCCATATCAGTTATGTAAGTCCATATAGAATGGAATGACAAATGTCTTAGTTCTTATCATTTGAAAATTGAAAGTGGATTTTTTTTTTGGGAATTAAAAAATAGACACTGTCGTAGTCCTTATAATCTAAAATGGACATTGTGGAAGTACTTTCTATGTGAAAGGCATAGTGTACCATAATTTAAAAAAAAAAAAAAAAAAAAAAAAAAAAAAAAAAAAAAAAGAAGAAAGGCATAGTTCTTATCATCAAAAAATAGGCATGGCTCTTAAATAAGTGCCACATGTGGATGTCTCTTGTCTGTTGACTGTTAGCTAAAAACTGCATAAATCCCATTCATCTCTCCCATTCATTTTCTTGGTGAAACGTGTCATTCCTACCATTCAATACAACCATTCTTCTTCCTTGTTTTTTTCCCCCTAAATCATTCAACACAATCATTCGGACTTAGATCTTAGATACGAGATAGTACTGTTTACAAGGATATTCCTTTGAATCTGAGCAACACTATTATAAATCAAGTTAATTATAAATTAATCAAATAATTCACATACAATATACCATTCATTTTGTATACATAATTATCGTACGTATCACGTTTACTAAGTGCAGCGTTAAAACCTTATCATATGAGCCAAAGGCTTTGTAGCTGAATTGACACTTCCCCATGTACAAAGTGCTTGGGATTCTAGGGGAGAAAATGTTTGAACTGCGGGGTTAGTAGCATATTGTAATTATCTCTAAAAAAAAAACTTATCATATGATAAAATTTATATATATAAAAAAAATTAAAAAAAAAAAAAAAAAAAAAAAGGAAGAAGATCACATTCTACCCTAGTTCTTCTCAACCTTTTTCATTTCTAGAGGCTCAAATTTATACTTTGGTGTAAGATGCTATTAATTTCAAATTGTGAGTGTGATTAACACCACTTTTTGTAAAATTGCTTTTATATCCTTATAATTAATAATTAATTAATAATTTATTAAAATAAAATAGTAAAATAATTTTTTATGATAATTTTTTTTTTCTCATTCATCTCATTTCCTTATTTTCTACGTGCCTCCAAATACTAAATACCTACAAAGAAGTTTTTTCTTTCCCTTTGTTTTTTCCTCCAAATACTAAACATCGGCAATTGCCCCCTACACCTCACAAGTACTTATACTTGTAGAGTAACTATCGCACTAAATATGCGTTTATTGCATATTGCCCAAACACAATAAAAAATGAATTTAAAATTTTTAATGTATTTTTACAATATCAAACAGATTGTTATTGCAAACTTTGGGAGCATACTTCCTCCCCACACTGTGTACATTAGTTTTTTTTTTTTTTTTTCTTCGCTCTACATGAATTAGCTCCTCAACCCCAATGCAAGAGTTTCAAGTGACAAATGTGTTCAGTATGCATGTGCATGGGAAGGAAATCTATCATGTATTTGATAGATATAGTATCAGATATCTCTGCACTTGAGTATCTGTTTCCTTACTATTATCTTAAGGCCAAAATGGCCAAATACCACCTTTTTTGGAAATTTTTAGCAAAAAAATACTGTTTCAAAAATAAATGGCAAACTACCACTTTTTCCAGAACACGAGTTTCAGAAACTCGAGTTCCACATCAGTTCTGCCACCATGGCACTGTTGAGTTGGATTTGTGCGATTAAAAAAAATTATGTGGTACTCGAGCTTGGTAAACTCAAGTACCATGCAACACAATACTCAAGTATACCAAGCTCAAGTACCTTTTATAAATAAAATGCAAAAAAAAAAAAAAAAAAAAAATTATTCTATAGTACTCGAGTTTACCAAACTCGAGTACCGCGTAAATTTTTTTTTTTTTGGTTTGTGGATAAACAACAAATAAACATAAAGATAAAAATAAGTAGCTTTTTTTATGTCTTTATTTATTTAAATAGAAGCATTGTAAAATATAGAGATTTTAATTTCGAAATATGAATTTAATTTCTACATTAATTAAAATTGTTCATTGTTTTCTCATAAAAATTGTTCACTGTTTTCTGTATAAACAATTTCTACGATTTTGCATAAAATTATTTTCTGATCAACATTATTTAAGAAATTGTTCGCTCTCTTTTTTGCATAAATTATTTTCTATTCACTATTTAAAAAATTGTTCACTGTTTTCTCATAAAACACCTAGTGAAATCATGTTTTCTAAATTTAAACGCCAAATCTGAATGCTTTTTCATGTTTGAATTTCAAAATAATTGAATATATTTTTCTGCATTGATAAAATATGTTTCTACATTAATAAAACTTTCCCTCTGCACATCATATTTACTGTATATTCAAATCTGCTTACTGCATTCATAAAATCTGTTTTTTGCATTAATTAAAACTGTTCACTGTTTTCTGCATAAACAATTTCTAGCATTCTGCATAAAATTATTTTATGTTCAGCATTATTTAAAAAATTGTTCACTCTCTTTTATACGAATATTATTTTTTGTTCACTATTTAAAAAATTGTTCGCTGTTTTCTCATAAAACACTTAGTGAAATCGTGTTTTCTAAATTTAAAAGCCAAATCTGAATGCTTTTTCATGTTTAAATTTCACAGTAATCGAATTTGTTTTTCTACAATGATAAAATCTGTTTCTACGTTAATAAAATTTGCTCTCTACACATCATGTTTACTGTATATTCAAATTTGCTTATTGCATTCATAAAATCTGTTTTTTCCATTAAGTAAAACCGTTCACTGTTTTCTCATAAAAATTGTTCACTATTTTTTGCATAAACTGTTTTTAGCATTGGCGCAATTATTTCACTTAAATGGTTTTTGTGTTTTTTAAAATATGGAACCATATGAATAATGGACAAACTCCATGAAAGAAAAATGAATGATTCATATAAATCACCTAATGGTAAATGCCTCGAAAAATTCGAATTTGTAAAAAAGTTCGAATTAGTTGAATGTAGAACTGTTCACTAAGTAAAACTATTTTCTACATTAAGTAAAATTGTTCACTGTTTTCTCATGAAAATTGTTCACTATTTTCTGCATAAACTATTTCTAGTATTCTGCATAAAATTATTTTCTGTTCAGCATTATTTAAAAAGTTGTTCACTGTGAGGGATTTCACAATTCGCTCCAATACCAATGGGCTTGGTCTGCGATCGAATGCTATAAAAGATTTGTGCCCCCTCATCCTTCACCAATTGGTGGTTGGATGGATTGGTAAGGCACACGGTCCGACAAGTGGTATCAGAGCCAAGGTCATAGGTTCGAGTCGTTGGAGCCGCATTGTGAGGGAGGGATTGTGAGGGATTTCACAATTCGCTCCAATACCAATGGGCTTGGTTTGCAATTGAATGCTATAAAAGATTTGTGCCCCCTCATCCTTCACCAATTGGTGGTTGGATCGATTGGTAAGGCACACGGTCCGACATTCACTCTCTTTTCTGCGTAAATTATTCTCTATTCACTGTTTAAAAAATTGTTCGCTGTTTTCTCATAAAACACTTAGTGAAATCATGCTTTCTAAATTTAAACGCCAAATCTAAATGCTTTTTCATGTTTGAATTTCACAATGATCAAATCTATTTTTCTGCATTGATAAAATCTGTTTCTACATTAATAAAATTTGCTCTCTACACATCATGTTTACTGTATATCCGAATCTGCTTACTGCATTCATAAAATTTGTTTTTTGCATTAAGTAAAATTGTTCACTGTTTTCTCATAAAAATTGTTCACTGTTTTCTGCATAAACTGTTTTTAGCATTGGCACAATTATTGCACTTAAATGGTTTTTGTATTTTTTTTAAATATGTAACCATATGAATAATGGACAAACTCCATGAAAGAAAAATGAATGATTCATATAAATCACCTTATGGTAAATGCCACAAAAAATTCGAATTTGTAAAAAAGTTCGAATTAGTTGAATGTAGAAATTCTAGAAAAATCGATGGAAAATCAATGAACGTACCAAATCGTGAAGGTGTACATAAGATGTACAGATAGTCTAGACTTGTCGAGAAATTTGATTTCGTTGAAAGTACAAAATAATGAAAATTCAATGGAAAAGTATGTACGTTAGATGTATAGATCGTATGTATTTGTTTAAAAATTTGAATTCGTTGAATGTACAAAACTATGAAAACTCAAGGAAAAATTGTGTACATTAAATGTACAGATAGTACGAATTTGTTGAAAAGTTTGAATTCGTTGATTGTGTAAAATCGTGAAAATTCAAATGAAAATTGAAGAACATAACAAATTGAGTAAACTTAATAGAAAATTAATTACATTAGATGTACAGATCATCCAAATTTGTTTCCAACTTTGAAGTCGTCAAATGTACAAAATCGTGAAAATTCAATTTAAAACTATGTACTAATGTACTAATCATCTTGATTTGATGAAAATTTCAAAAATGTTTAACATACAAAATCGTGAAATCTTAATGGAAAATCGAAATTGTTGAACGTACCAAATCGTGAAAATTTGAAGTGTCTTTCTGATCATGTTTCTGCTCATGCTTCTGTTGATTTTATTGATGCCTGTGAAACTCTTCGTAAGGAATTATTGAAATCTATGAAAATTGCTAAGAAATTTAAGGAAGAGTTAAAATTGGCTAATCTTGAAAGAGAGGAATTGGTTGTTAGATTAGATGAATCTAATAAAAAGAATGAACTTTTGAGAAATCAAATTTCCTCTCAAGATGAGAAGATGAAAAGCTTGGAACAAGAGTTAGTTGAATCTAGGACCAAAATTGAAAATTTGACTAGTACCAAGCCTGCTGTTGATAACAGAAGTGTTTCTGTTTCTCTTAAGCCTAAAACTGAGAAAGTTTATATCCTTCCTTTCAAGAGGAATAATAAAGAAAATGCTTATTTTGCTAGGTTAGACAAAGGTAAAAGTTCTGATGTTGACGCTGATGTTTCTAAACCTATGTCTAAACCTACTGTTAGAGAGCATAATAAATCTGTTTTTGTGCCTACCTGTCACCTTTGTGGTATTGTTGGTCATATTAGACCAAATTGTTCTTTATTGAGGCAAAAACCAAAATTTGAGACTAGATTTGCTGTTAGGAATACTGATGTTCCTAAACTTGTTCCTGTTTGTCACTTTTGTGGTGTCCGTGGTCATATTCGTCCTAATTGTCATAAATTAAAATTTAAGTATTCAGTGTTTCAATCTAGGATATGTGATGATATTTCTCCTGCCATAAGTCCATATAAATTGTTTCATATTATTTTGAAAAATTTAAGCTTGTTGGCTTGTGAAAGGAATTTGCAGGATTTCAGTCTTTCTCAGAAGATTGGTGTAATTCCTCAAATACACTCTGCTTCATATAGATTTTCACCTACAAAGCCGAAGACTCGTGCTAGATGGGTGAGAAAAGATTCTCCAAGGTGAGTGTTGCTGACTTGTCCCTGATTTAATTATTTCAATTGTTTGTGGACATGTCTTGTTATTGTTTTTGGTTGTTTTGTTTTTTAGGTTGTTTTTTATTAAAAAAAAAAATCCAAAAACATTGAAAAAATTTCAAAAAGACAAAAATATTTTATTTTGAGTCTTGTTTTATTTTTCTTGAGGATTACATGAATTATGATATCTCTCTCTTGATTTAAAACATGCTTGACATTGTGGAGAAACTTGAATAGTATGTGTTCTATAAGTGCTAAGCTATTTCTAATTCTGTGTGAGTATGTACTAGTTTGTACATGTACTCATGGGTTAATTAAGAAATTAATATTTCTTGTTTGTGTACCCTCTATAGCTTAGTTAAGCATTGTCATGCATTGCATTTGCATTGTTCATTTAGCATAATATGTGCTTTTTTGTTTTTGGTCATATAGTTTTTAAAACCAAAAAGATTTTTGTGTTTTGTATTTCACATCTTGGATTTATAATCAAGGATTGGCCATATTATCTTTACATAACAAGTTTATGTACCTTGTTTAGCTTTGATGAGCTTATTTATTGTACTTTACTAGTTGAAACTTTGTAGTGCATGTTGTGTGGGAAAGATGTTTATGGTGTTTATCACTTTGTCTTAATCTTGAAGTTACATGTTATTTGACTGTTGGACTTGAACCTTTAGAGAAAGGCATAAATAACAATCTCACCACTGTTCACTAGCCAATCATGAACACCTTAGTGCATATCGTAAGATTTTGTGCTCGAGAAAATGTAGCACATGCACAAAAAGAACATAAGGTGTAGCCTCGGTTTAATTGCTTAATGCTTAAAATTGGTGTGTACTATTAGGCTTGATGTCAAATCACATAATTAAAATTGGTGTGTACATTATCCTGGCTTTTTAATAAGTTTCTGAATAAATTAAAATTGGTGTGTATATTATGAGGCAAAATTCAAGAAACTTACATGATTGCAAGCTTATGTTCTAGGAGATGTGAGAGTTATATGATGTAACTCTTTAGGTGATAGTCTCTTTTAAATTCTATGTGATGAATTTTGTAGACTTTGTGATTGATTACTATTCACATATCACCTTACATGTATCTCAAGCTTTTGCTAGTTGCACACACTACACAAGTTACTCTTTGTTAAACTTGGTACATTATATTGTGTGCGATTTTGTTGTGACCATCCAAGATTAAAAGTTCCTTGATTTTAATGCAAAATGTGCTTAATGCTTGCGCTTTGAGGACAAGTTGGCTGAAAATCTTGTGTTTGGAAGATCTGGGTTGAATTCAAGTGTTTTTGAAAAACTTTTCGTCTCATACTCATGCTTTTTTTTTTTTTTTTTTTTTTTATAAAACAATGTGCTTTGAGGAGTTTTTGCATTAAAATGCTCTATTTTTCAAAAATCTGATTTTTCCAGACTTTCGATCGATCGAACCTGTTTTTTCGATCAATCGAAATTGCGATTAAAATTTTTGGTTTGAGTCTACTTGACTCGATTGATGTTCGATCGATGCTCGATCAATCGAAACTGAAAATTTTCAGTTTTTAATTATTTGTCCAAAAGTTTTTTCATGCATCATTTGTGTTTAGGATTCACATGAATTGCATTGATTTTTTTTGTATCCATCTTGCAGTTTTGCAGTCATATCTCTCATTATTTTCACACATAACATGCATACACTTTGCTACATTGAGTACTCAACTTGATCAAATAATTGATTGATTAATTTTTGAGCTATGTACTTTCTAGTATATGCTTTTTTCTGTGTGAACTGTAGAAAATATTTTTTTTAAGAGATATGATGGATAATCAATGTGCAAATATTTTCTCTACTCATGCAATTGTTTATGGGTCACATAGTGCCATGTTTGTATTTTATTGAAAGAGAGAATATTTTTTCTTCATGTGTATCCTCAACTTAGTTTTTTTTTAAAACTTAGTTTGTGTCTTTTTATTTATCCCCACCCCCTTTATTTTTCCCCAAAACTGTTTTTCCCAAAACTTGTTTTATTTTTCCTATTTTTATAGGGGGAGAAATTTTTTTTAACCTTTGAGGTTCTTAGGGGGAGTTGCCTCTATTCTCTATAGAGTTGGATTCATTTGTTTCCTTGATTCTCTATTTTTCTCTTGACCTTGTTGCGTATGTTGTCTGTTTACTCTTTGTATGAGTAGTCTTTGTCAATACGTGACAAAAAGGGAGAGATTTAATTGTTTTTGAGAATATGTGTGAAAAATACAAGAATGTTCTGTTTAGGGGGAGTTAACATTGTTTTTGGTGTATCTAACTTAGGGGGAGAGTTAGTTTGCATATTTGTTGTTTTTCTGTTTTACTATTTTTCTGTCACACATGTGGTTATGCATTTTGTTTAGTGTTTCAGGAAATATACAGGTTGATTCAATTGAGCTGTTGTCTACACTTGCAACTGATGGATAGTAGTTAGGTTTGAATTTTTTTTATGAGCATTATTTTGTAAAAGGCTTTTTATTTTGTAAACTTTGAGTTTCTAAGTTGTGTTTTGTCACGGATTGCCAAAGGGGGAGTTTGTTAGGTTCTAAAGTTTAGGATTTTATGTATTTAGAACTCTAATGTGTATTGTTGGCAAACCATGATCAAAACAATGTGTTTAGAAGTGTTTAAAGCTAGCTTAAAGTTGTGTGTCAATGTAAAGTTGGAATCGAGTTAAAGCAGGAAGCATTGTGCCTTTCGGCCTGGCTCGATCGATCGAACGACAGGCTCGACAGATCGAAGCTCGAGCAGAATGATTTTCTGCAGATTCGTCCAACTTAGCCCTAAGTGTTTTAAAACGTTTTTAGGGTTTCTTATTTGTCCTAAGTATAAAAGGCAAACCCTAGCCACGTTTTAGTGTTGCTCATATTTGCGGTTTATGTAAATCTCTTGTGAGATCTAGAGGAGCTTTCCTTTACACAAATTTAGGGTTTTCAAGGAGAAGATTTATCTACGCCTTGATGATCAATTCAATTGCTGCCATTAAAGCTTAAAGAATACACAAGCGGGTGTGCTTGTAGCTGGTGGGAATCCAAGAAAGAATCAGTCCGTGGATTCGAAGTTTGCACGTGGTCGTGTCAGTAAGTTCTACTGGTTGGTAGCATTAGGAAGTCAAGCGGGGGTGCTTGTAAGTCCTTTTGTATGAACTTCGATTCTTTCAAGATAGTGGATTCAAGTTTACCTTGAGGATAGCTAGGTCAAATCCTCCCCAGGTTTTTACCGGTTTGGTTTCCTAGGTGATCATATCGTGTGTTATTTATTTTCTGCTGCTTTGCATGATTTGATCTTTTATATTGTGATAACTTAGACTTGTTTAATTGGACTAAGTAACAACTTGGCTAATTACCTAGGTTTAATCAATTGTTTAAAGGGTCTAAAAACTATCAGCCCTGACCCTCGAACAATCCCTAAGAGCATGAAGAATTGATTTTGAGTCTAATTGGTAGACAAGACATTTGTCATCTGCCCCCACTCCTCTTCTCACCAAATAGCCTTTAACACCTATACTATCATAAGCATATTGCCATAGGAAAGTTTTGATTCTAGGGAGCGATTCAATTTTCCATATCCAGCCACATTTAACTGAGGGACTAGACTCAACATCTAATGTCATAGAGTAAGCACTCTTCAAATCAAATGACCCTCTCGGATTGCCAATCCAAGCTAGATTATAGCATCCCTGGTTTGTGATTGAAATTGGAATTGCTTGGATCAGGGCCTTTATCTCTACAGGGAGATCAAATTGAAGCCGATGCCAATCTCATCCCAAATTAGCCACAACATCCTTCACCTCCAACGGATCCCCTTCTCGGCTTAGAGGGCCATGAATTAGGTGGCAATGAGGCCCTTTTGGCGTCCAATTGTTGTGCCAAAAGCTTAAGGTGCTCTCTCTCCCAATCGTCCTCGTGTTACCTTTAGCAAAAGAGTCCATACCTTTCTTCATGGCTTTCCAAGTCATAGGACATGGCAGTCTATCCGCATTTATGGCATTGACTCTTCTGGAATTGCAATATTTGTTCCTTAGAACTAAGGCCCACTTGGCATCTTTTTCAGTGTGAAAACGCCAATTTAGCTTTGCAAGAAGGGCAATATTCCTACCCTTTGCTAACTGTAGTCCAAGTCCTCCCTCCTTTTTTGGCCTTGCCACTTTACGCCATCCAACCCAATGAATTTTCTGAGTAGATTCTGATGACCTCCTAAGAAAATTCCGATTCACTCGATTAATTCCTTCAAGGATTTTGCCCGGAATTTGATTACATTGCATTACATAAGATGGTATAGCAGCTGAAGAAGCTTGAATGAGCACGGTGCGGCCTGCCAATGAAAGCAAGTTTGCCTTCCACCCCACCAATTTCTTTTTCACCCTTTCAAGAATGAAATTAAAATCTTGCAAAGAATAACTAGGGTGCCTAATGGGGAAGCCAAGATATTTTCCAATAGATGGAGTGAAGGAAAATCCAAGGATATCGCAAAACGACTCCCTGCTATCTCTATCCACATTAGGCGAGAAATAAACCTTGGACTTAGCTTCACTCACCGTCTAACCCGAGAGTCTACAAAACTCATCAATGGTATCTCTTATGGCAATGCAATTAGCACCATTTGCTATGGCAAAGAGGACTAGGTCATCCGCAAAAAACATGTGGGAAAAGGCCGGCCCACTTTGTGAGGCCTTCACAGGCTGCCATAACTTGGCCTCACATTTTTTTTGTATGAGCCAACCCAAGAAGTCCATACAAAGGATGAAAAGGTATGGTGATAATGGGTCACCTTGCCTTATTCCTCTCGAAGGGTAAATTGGCTCTAAAGCTTCTCTGTTAAACAAAATTTCTGTCGACACAGTGGAGATACAACTCATAATAATGCCTATCAAATCTTCCTGTAAATTGGCTCTGAAAAGCATATCCCTTATAAAGCTCAACTCAAGTTTATCGTAGGCCTTCTCCAAAATCGACCTTTAAAGCCATATACCCCACTTTGCCTTTCTTCTTGCTAAGGGTATGAATAATTTCTTGAACTATAATTGCATTGTCAACAAACTCAACACCCTTCCTTCCCGAAACAAAGGCAGATTGGAATAGGGAAATAAGTTTGTCCAAATGGGGCCTCAATCTCGGAACAATTATCTTTGTCACAATTTTATAAATTGTGTTGCACAAACTAATGGGTCTATAGTTGCCCAAAATTTCTGGTCCTTGAATCTTCGGGATAAGGGCAATGTGGGTCCTATTCATGTAATCTAGCATTTTATTAGTTAGGAATTAGAAAGGACCACGTAAGCAATTCCCTAATAATTTCTCAATATTTACAGGTATGTATACACACAATGTGAAGCTCTCTTCATACACGCATAGAGTCGAGAGACCAAAATGGAGACCATAGTATTGTATCCTTTACCAGCCATGGGTCACCTAATCTCCATGGTAGAGCTAGGCAAACTCATCCTCAACCACCACCCTTCACACTCCATCTCTATCCACATCCTCATCAGTACTCCATCCATCCACTTAGGCTCCACCGCCCCATACATTGCTTCCGTCTCCGCCGCCACCCCTTCCATCACTTTCCACCACCTCCCCGCTCCCTCTCCCCTTCTCGACCCAATTTCCTTCCCCTCCATCGAACTTTTCTTGTATGAGCACGCTAACCGCACCGACCCTCATGTCCACAACGCCCTTTTATCAATCTCTCAATCTTCCCCTATCCAAGCTTTCATTATTGACCTTTTCTGCAGCACCTCCCTCAAAATCGCCACTTCACTCCACATCCCAACCTACTATTTCTTCACATCCGGCATCAGCTGCCTCTCCATGATCATTTACTTACCAAGCCTTCACAAAAGCACCACCAAAAGTTTCAAAGATTTAAACCACATACTTCTTCACGTCCCAGGCTTACCACCCTTCCCTGCATCGCATATGCCTGACCCAACGCTTGATAGAACCAAAGAAACCTATTCATGGTTCGTAAACGTCGCAACCCATTTGCCAAAATCCGCTGGAATCATTGTTAACTCGTTTGACTCACTCGAACCAAGAGCCTTGGAAACTATATCAAATGGACTTTGTGCCCCAGACGGTCCCACCCCACATATCTTTTGCATTGGACCATTGATTGCTTCAAATGAACGACGTGGTGATGAAGCTGAGCAGTGTTTGAAATGGCTGGACAAGCAATCTAGCAGAAGCGTTGTGTTTTTGTGCTTTGGAAGCTTGGGCTTGTTCTCAAAGGAGCAATTGAAGGAAATAGCTGTAGGGTTAGAGAGAAGTGAGCAAAGGTTCTTGTGGGTAGTTCGGAGTCCACCTACAAAGGAAGAAAGCAAAGACTTCTCGCCACCACCTGAACCAGATTTGGATTCGTTACTCCCAGACGGGTTCTTGGATCGGACCAAAGAGAGGGGACTAGTGGTGAAGCAATGGGCACCTCAGGTGGCTGTGTTGAATCACGACTCGGTGGCTGGGTTCGTGACTCATTGTGGGTGGAACTCGGTGCTGGAATCGGTTGTTGCAGGCGTGCCAATGGTGGCGTGGCCACTGTACGCGGAGCAAAGGTTTAACAAGACTTTGTTGGTGGAGGAGTTGAAGCTGGCTTTGCCGATGAACGAGTCGGAAGGAGGATTGGTGAGTGCGGCCGAGGTGGAGAAGCGAGTTAGAGAGTTGATGGACTCGGAGGAGGGAAACTCAATAAGGGAGCGCGTCAAGGCTAAGAAAGAAGAAGCAATTGTGGCAAAGAGTGAAGGTGGGTCTTCACGAATTGCATTGGCCAAGTTGGTTCAGTCATGGAAGCAAGGATGAGATATTATTAGCAGCAAAAAAAGATGTTTCACCATCACTTTACCAAACACAGAGTGTAGCAGTTTACACTTTAATCTTTATCTTCCTTTTGGGACGCTTGCAGCTTGATGCTCTGTTCTCTGCATGAGTAAGAGTACCTACTTGCTTTCTTTAAGAGTTGGTCCAGCTCTTCTGTTATCTCCTCCATTGTGGCTCTCTCTCTCTCTCTCTATATATATATATATATGCAAAAGAATAAAATATGAGAATTATATTATATGTAAATTATTTCTTATCTAGTGGCCATCTACCAGGATATATTATTTCTGAAATTGATATATAAATATATATATATATATATACACATACTTTCAGTGTCTTTTTTATTTTCTCAGTGCATTTCAATGGGAGCAAAGGCTAATATATATAGGCGGAAGATGAACGGATGAAGCAACTACAAAGGGGCAAGATCCCTTAAAGTTGCTGCACCCATTTGGTGTGATGGACCCATGAAGTGTAAATAGTTTATATTAAAAAGAGAATAGTGTAAATCAAAAAGTGAACAGTATATAGCACTCCCATCACTCGTTAAGAATCCGCCTCATTAAAACCCTGTTAAGGAAAAACCCAGTGAGAAAAAAACCAGTGATGAAAGAAAAAGAGTATAATATTCTAGTGAGTTTTTAAGTGCCTTTAAATTGCCTCATTAAAACTTTGCAAAAGAAAACCCAGTGGAAATAACCTAAGCGAAGGAAAAAGAGTACAATCAACACAGATAAATTTCTCACCCTCATGAGTACAAATATCTTCAAAGATCTTTAAGCCAACGCATGCCAATATTGTGTACTATCTTCTTAAATGTTGTAGCTGGTAATGACTTAGTGAATAAATCTGTCAAATTGTCACTTGACCGTATTCGCTTAACATCAATTTCACCGTTCTTTTGGAGCTCATGTGTATAAAAGAATTTTGGTGAAATATGCTTGGCTCGATCACCTTTGATATATCCTCCCCTAATCTGAGCAATACAAGCAACATTGTCTTCATATAAGATTGTGGGGCTTTCTTTGATTGATAATAATCCGCATTTTTCTCAAATGTGTTAAATTACTGATCTCAGCCAAATGCACTCACAACTTGCTTCACGGATCGCAATAATCTCCAAGTAATTGGAAGACGTAGCAGATAACGTTTGCTTAACGGATCTCCATGAAATGGCAGTGTTGCCACAAGTGAATAAATAATCTGTTTGTGATCGGCCTTTATGTGGATCAGAAAGATAGCCTGCATCTACATATCCAATCAACTGTGGATTTGACCCTTTCGGATAAAACAATCCCAAGTTAGTTGTTCCACGGAGGTAGCGTAATACATGCTTGATTCCATTCCAATGTCTTTGAGTTAGTGCAAAACTATATCTTGCTAGCAAATTTATTGAGAAGGCTATGTCAGGCCGTATGCAATTCGCAAGATATATTAGAGCACCAATTGCACTAAGATATGGTATTTGGGGACCAAGAATTTCTTTATCATCTTCTCAAGGACAAAAAGGGTCCTTTTTGACATCTAATGACTTACCCACCATTGGAGTATTCAAAGGGTGAGCTTTATCCATTAGGAATTTTTTTAGGACCTTTTTTGTGTATGTTGACTGATGAATAAAGATTCCATTTGGAAAATGTTCAATTTGCAGTCCAAGGAAAATTTTTGTCTTATCGAGATCTTTCATCTCGAAATCATTCTTTAAATAATTTGTGGTTTTTGTGAGGTCTTCTGGAGTACCCACAAGATTTAAATCATCAACATATACCGCAACAATAGCAAATCTTGATTCTGAGTTTTTAATAAAAACGCATGGACAAATTAGATTATTCACAAATCCTCCTTCTAATAACTATTCGCTGAGGCGATTGTACCACATCCATCCGGATTGCTTTAATCCATGCTTTGGGATGTGGAGTCCTATGCTTCAAGCATTTTATATCCTTCAGGGATTTTCATGTATATATCATTATCTAATGATCCGTATAAATATGTTGTGACCACATCCATTAAACACATGTCTTAATTTTCTATTACCACCAAGCTAATCAAAAATCTGAATGAAATTTCATCCATTACAGGAACATATGTTTCCTTATAATCAATGCCAGACCTTTATAAGAAACCTTGTGCCACAAGTTGTGCTTTGTACTTCGTAATTTCATTTTTCTCATTACGCTTTCATACACATACCCATTTATATTCGACAGGCACTACACCTTCAGGTGTTTGGACTACAGGTCCAAATACTTCACATTTTTCAAGTGAATTTAATTTTGCCTGAATTGCCTTTAACCACATTGGCCAATCATTTCTACGTTGACATTCTTCGACGGATTGTGGTTCCAATTCAAGATCATTACTTCCGGTAATGTCAATGGCAACTTTGAATGAAAATATGTTGTCAACGACAATGTTATTTTTATCCCATATATCTCCTATACTCACATAATTTATTGAGATCTCATTATTTTCAGGTACTTGATCCTTTTTAGAGGATAACCCTTCAGGTGACTCATCTTCAGGAGGGTCATTTTCAGAGGGTTTATTTTCAGGAGAATTATGAATTTTGGATAGATTAATTATTTCTGTTGCCTGTTTCATGGGTATAGCTTTTTCAAGAGCAACGACTTGATTTTCTTGCATTTTTCTCTTTCTAGGGATTTTATCTTTAGACCCAATAGGCTTTCCACGTTTCAAGCATGGTTTATACTCATTTGCTGTTGTATTAATGGATTGTCCTACAGGAACTTCAATCCTTGTTGGGGTATTAGCAGCTGGAATGTGAGATTTCACAATTTTCTTACTGCCAGTGAATATATCTGGTAATTGATTTGCAATACCTTGCATATGAATAATCCTCTAAACTTCAAGTTCACATTGATTTATGCGAGGATTGAGGTGAGATAACATCAAAGCATTCCAAGTTATCTCTCGTCGTGCTTTTGGCAACGACTTTTCTCCCCCTAATGTCGAGAGGACTGTTTCATCAAAATGACAATCATCAAAACGTGCCTTAAAAACATCACCAGTTGAAGGTTCAAGATATCTAATAATAGATGGAGAATCAAAACCAACATAAGTTCCAAGTCTACATTGAGGACCCATTTTAGTGCGTTGTAGAGGTGCAATGGGAACATATATAGCACAACCAAAGATTCAAAAGTGAGAAACATTTGGTTGTTGACCACAAATAAGTTGCATTGGAGAGTGTTTATGGTAAGCAGTTGGTCTAATACGAACTAATGATGCAGCATGTAATATGGCATGTCCCCAAGCAGAAACAGGTAATTTTTTTTTCATAAGCAAAGAACGAGTAATCATTTGAAGTCTTTTGATCAATGATTCAACTAAACCATTTTGAGTGTATGTATGTGCAACAAGTTGTTCAACATCAATTCCAATTGACATGTAGTAGTCATTGAATGCTTGAGATGGTAATTCACCTACAATATCTAAGTGAATATTCTTAATTGGATGATCAGGAAATTGTGTCTGCAACTTAATGATTTGAGCAAGCATTCTAGCAAAATGCAACATTCCTAGTAGAAAGTAGACAAATATGTGACCATCTTGTTGATGCATCTATTAACACCATAAAATATCTAAATGTTCCACAAGGTGGATGTATAGGTTCACAAATATCTCCTTGAATTCTTTCTAAGAAGGATGGAGATTCAATACCAATTTTTGATGGTGATGGTTTGATAATTAATTTTCCTTAAGAACAGGTACTACATGAATAGTCATCTGGTGAAAGAATCTTCTGATTCATTCAGGGGTCTCCATGGGAGTTTTCAATGATTCTATGCATCATTGTTGATCCCAGATGTCTAAGACGATTATGCCAAAGTATAAAGATCCTTGGATCAGAACACTTTTGGTGCACTGCAACATTTGTTTCCATTGATTTCAATGTAGTATAATATAACCCAAAAGAGAAAATAGACAGTTTTTCTAATATGAGTTTCTAGCTTGAAACCATTGAAGTAATATAAAGATATTCTACATTGCCTTCATTATTGGTTTCAATATGATAATCATTACTTTGTATATCCTTAAAGCTAAGTAAATTTCTTCTGGATTTAGAAGAGTACAAAGTATCATCAATACAAAATTGTGTGCCCTTAGGCAACATGAAATTTGCTCTTCTAGAGCTTTCAATTATGTTTGATGAACCAAATAAGGAATTGACCTTAGCCTTAATTAAAGTTAAGTTTTGAAAATACTTCTTATCTTTAAGTATTGTGTGCATTGTTGCACTATTTGCTAGACAAAAATCTTCCTCAATCATCTTGGAATCAAAGCCATGAGTAAGATCCATGTCTCTTCAAGTATGCAAAACATATACTTTGAATTTTAATACTTTGAAAGAAAATAAACACATAATGAAGTAACTTTAAATTCATTAATGATAATCGGAATACAAAGTAGAGTAATGATATTGCACAACTAACATGTAGAGATATAAAAAGATCACAAGGAGAATACAAAGGAAAAATAGGAAAATCATATTGCTAATACCAAATCTATATCTCTATCTTCTCTCTATTTTCTGATGTGTTTTACAATGGATGTATGCAAATCTATATATAGAGGGAAGTGGGAAAGCTTTAGCAGTTGAAAGCTTACCATTTATGGGACAAAATCCCTTAGATATAAAGCAAAGGATTCCTTAGGATAATGCTTTCAGATTTTTGCCCCCTTACTGCAATGGGTGGATGACTGATAAGCCACTCGCGTGAATAACGAATGGGTGTGTCAGGATAATAGATGTGATTTCCTAAATCATAGGTTCTTCCTAGACTGATTAATTAGTGAGATCATATATTTGAAATTTAAATTGAACTTCATTAACTTAAACACAAACATAATTTACATAGCATAATGTAATGATACAATGAGAGGAAATACTTAATATGTATGATCATTTTGATCACCAATTAGATTCTAAGCCTCTCTATTTATATCCCCAAAGAAGTCAAAAGTTTCAAGATGAGTAATATTTACTCCTTCTGAGGCATCAAGGTAATCTTCTAGATCACCAAGTTCAGCAAGGTTCGCTTTAACTCCTTTTCCTTTCTCTTTCAAGAAGGCTTGGTACAAGTCTACCAAATGCTTAGGCGTACGACATGTACGTGACCAATGCCCTTTTATGCCACACCTATAACATTTGTTTTCATGGCCCTTTTGAGATTTGTATTGTAAATCCCTTCCATTTTCATGTTGTTTTATCTCATTTTGATTCAACCTTTTGTTATAAGGTGTGTTTTGCCCCTTTGAAGAATTATGAGCACGTCTCCCCCTATTTTGGATGTTTTTACCACGTCCGCGCCCATAACCTCTATTTCCTCCATTTCTTTCAAATGATATTCCATTCACTTCAAGGAATGGTGTGTAGCCGGTTGGGCGAGATTGGTGATTTCTCAATAGAAGCTCATTATTTTGTTCAGCCACTAGAAGACATGATATAAGTTTCGAATATTTTTCGAACTTATGCTCTCGATATTGCTGCTGCAAGAGCATATTCGAGGCATGAAATGTAGTAAATGTTTTTTCTAACATGTCTTCCTCAGTGACGTGTTCACCACATAATTTCAATTGTGAGGTAATCTTAAATAGTGCTAAATTATACTCACTTACACTTTTGAAATCTTGCAACCTTAGGTGCATCCAATCATAATGAGCTTTTGGGATTACACTTTTGTGGTTCTCATATCTCTCCTTTAGATTTTTCCATAGGGTTAAGAGATCTTTTTCTATGAGGTACTCAGTTTTTAATTCCTCATGTAGATGATGGCGAATGAAAATCATTGCCTTTGCCTGATTTTGTGGGGATTCTTCATTGTCATCTTTAATGGTCTCTGCAAGAGACATTGCCTCTAAATGGATTTCAACATCAAGGATCCATGATAGATAATTCTTGCCCGATATGTCAAGGGCAGCAAACTCAAGTTTTGTTAGGTTTGGCATAATCTATATATATATAGGTAAAGCTGAGAGAAAATCCAATTAGATTTCAAATTGAATTCTAATTGTTGTTTAATTTTGTGCCATGTGTCCTATTTATATATATATTTTTTAATTTCTAGATGAGTTAATGTTATGTTAAAGACAAAGAGTCTAATATAAATAAACCATAAAAAAAAATAAAAACCCAATAAAAAATAGTAAACTCATGTGTATATCCAAAAATAAAATAAAATAAAATAATAAAGTAGAAAGAAAGAGTAAAACTCATGTATATATCTATGACTTAAACAAGGTATAATTTGAATCCATATATGTGTAATTGTGTTGTTTTTAATTGTATCGTGCATATACACGAATTATACACTAATTTATATATAATAGAGATAATATTAAAAACCACAATAAATAAGCAATTATAACATGCAAAATATTAATTTAGTAATGCAATGTTTAGTATAGATGTGAAGTAAACTTATGCCATATATTAATATATATTGAATGCAAGATGGAAGTCATAGGAATAACCTTTTTCAAGAGGCAAAATGATGATAACTCCTTTGAATCTAGCTAGAGCATCGTGCCGATAATGTGTTGTGAAATAGAGGAAATATATATATATATAGGCAAGAGAATAAAATATGAGGATGATATTATATCTAAATTGCTTCCTATTTATTAGTCATCCACCACAACATATTATTTATGAAACTGATATACATATATCTCTTACTCTCAATGTCTCTCTAATTTCCTCAGTAAATTACAATGGGAGCGAAGGCGCATATATATATATAGAGGTGGAAGATGGATTGATGAAGCAACTACAAAGGGGGCGAGATTCCCTAAAGTTGCTGCACCCATTTAATGTGATGGACTTACGTCCATCACCCATAAAGAATAAATAGTTTATATTAAAAAGGGAATAGTGTAAAACAAAAAATGAATAGGATATAACAGTCCTTGTATTTTACCAAAAAGAAAAGAAAAAAGAAAAAAAAAAAATCCCCTTATAGGTGTGATGGGTTTGACTGTTACCATGATTTAAAAATCTTTTGTCTCACTCTCAACAGTTCCAATTTATGTTTCACCGGATCCAATATGGTCCAATATACCATGTTTAATTATTTTTACCATTTCCAACATTGGTTAATTTATAAGTCTAAGAACAATATTTTCACAATATATTTTATTCTCATCTTGGTTTGATCACGGTCACTATGGAGGTTTTGTTCAAAAAGGGCTTGGATGTGAGAATTAAAGAAAACAATAGTTAGAGAGAGAGAGAGAGTGACAGGGGGAGGTGAGTGTGGGAGTCACTGCCAAGCTAGAAGAGAATTCAATATCCTCTGTTTTCCAAGCACATTTTGATTTTACCTGAATCAGTTTGAAATAAATGATCATAGCTCCCTCTAGAAATCTCCAAATTGCACAACATTTGATGCGTTAGAAACTAGAGATATAAAACTTGCCAATGGTATATGGTTGATATATGATCATAGCTCTCTCTAGAAATCTCCAAATTGCACAACATTTGATGCGTTAGAAACTAGAGATATAAAACTTGCCAATGGTATATGGTTGGTTTCCTAGTTAATTACTTTTACATAATATTCCAAAATGGAATTTGAATTTAATGACTACCGCTTGCGGTGGTCACTCCACAAGTATAAATGCATATGGGGTGTTAGGGGCAAGGACTGGGGTTCAAGTCTCCAAGAGGGAGCTTTACACACATCTATACTTAAATTAGGCTAGACTATAAATTCTATCTTGTATCAAGAAATTTGAATTTAATGAAACATTAATGTGATGGCGCGAATGATTGTATTGGCTCCCACAGCTTTAAATAATCTTTTGTGCTATACTGTTATTCATGTGGTTGTAGTAGTAGACAACATCCAACCAATCTAGACCACTTCAGAAACAAGAAAGAGAAATAAAGTAGTGTTTATTACACATTTTAGTGCATCCACACTAGCATTTAATAACATTGAAAATCAGTGTTATTCAACACTTGTATGCATTTACTGTATATAATAAGTTTGGGTCATGTTAATAGATGCACTTAAGACAATTGTTAATAAATCATAATAGAAAAGCTGTCAACAACATTTATTATTTTATCATTTTCCCAAGGAAAATTATTAGGTACTCCCGGAATACCATAAATGCATACTCATTCCTCTCACATGAATAGTGGATCTCATCATGAATTTAATTAGTAAGACACACCATTCATATGAGAGGAGGGAGTACACATTTATGGTGCTGTACACAATAATTTCCCTTTTCCCAATAAAATATTTCTAAGAATAGCTCTTAAATCAATACCCTTAGAGCATTAACATTTCCTAATAAGTTTTACCAACAAGAAAATGATAAAATAACGTGGTTTTTTGGAAAAATTATTAAATACTTCTGGAATACTATAAATGCGCAATCTATCCTCTCACATAAATGGTGGATCCCACCATAAATTCAACTCATTGCTAGATTCAACTCATTGCCACTTCCACGACTCAACAAGTTTGGTTAATGCAACATGAGATGACCCTCCCTCACTCAGTGCAGCCTTAGCTCCATCTTTCATAGCAACTGTTCGTTCCCTGATCGAGTTACCACTTTCCGAGTACATCAACTCTCTAACTCGCTTCTCCACCTGTGTTGCACTCACAAACCCATCCTCTGACTCCTTCATCGACAAAGCAATCTTCACATCTTCCACCAACACCACCCTGTTGAACCTTTGCTCAGCGTAAAGAGGCCACGCCACCATTGGCACGCCCGCACACACAGCTTCCAACACCGAGTTCCACCCACAATGAGTCACAAACCCACCCACCGAGTCATGATTCAACACAGCCAGTTGTGGTGCCCATGACTTCACTACCAAGCCCCTCTCCTTGGTACGGTCCAAAAAACCCTCTGGAAGCAAAGAATCTAAATCTGGGTCAGGCTGAACTGAGACAGCCAAGCTATGTTTCTTACTAGGTGGATTTCGTACCACCCACAAGAACCTTTGGCCACTCCTCTCCAACCCTAAAGCTATTTCATTCAACTGTTCTATTGAGAACAAACCCAAACTTCCAAAGCATAAAAACACAACACTTTGACTGGGTTGCGAGTCAAGCCACGTTAAGCACTCGGGCATGGCTTCACCTTCATTGTGATCACTTCTTACATTGTAAGTTGCTATCAATGGTCCTATGTAGTAAACACGTGGCGTGGGACCGTCCGGGACACATAGGCCATTTGATACTGCTTGAACAGCTTTTGGTTCCAACGATTCAAACGTGTTCACAATTATTCCTGCTGACTTAACCAAGCTGATAGTTCCGTCTAGAAAGCACTCGTAAGCCTTGTCATTACGGTCGACTAATAGTTTTGCCAAATCCGAAGATGCTAATAATGGTGGTAGTCCAGGAATGTTAAGGAGGGTGTTAAGGTCTTTGAAATTCATGGTGGTGTTTTTGTGAATGGTGGGGAGATATAGTTTAAAATTGAGTGCAGCGGCGCCAGAAGTGGAGAAGTGGTAGGCGGGGATGTTGAGTTTGGCTGCAACAGAAAGAGCAATAGAGCAGAAAAAATCTATGATGAGCGCTTGGATGTTGTAGGTTTTGGATATAAAAAGGAGAGATTGGTGGACATAGGGATTGTTGAGGCGGATGAGCTCAAAGATAAGAGTTTCATGGTGGAGAGAGGTGGTGGGAGGAAGAGTAACACTGGGGAGGTTGTGAAAGGTCATGTAGGGATTGGTGGCAGAGACAGAGGCTATGTATGGAGATGTAGAACCAGCATTGTAGGGTGCAGGGGCAATGAGTATGTGGATGGTGAGTAAAGGGTGGTATGTGTGTATTAGTTTGCCTAGCTCCACCATGGGAATCAAGTGGCCAATGGCTGGTGTTGGGTACAGAACTATTGCTTCCATAGCTGTCGAAATATTAGTGTGGGAGTGTTTGCCAGTTTCAAAGTTCAATATTTTTGGAGATGATCATAAGGAGCTTCAATGGGGTTTCTTTTTATAACTGCCCGGACTGTACATAGCAGTGAAGCTCGTGTTAAAATGTAATTTGCAATGATCAAGTGGGTCCCTAAGAGCATTCACACCCCAAAATGACATCCTATTCTACTTTACCATTCTAAAAAACTACTTTATTAATTATACAATATCATTTCACAATACTCCAGTATCTTAACTTTTATTTTACAATACAACACATTAAAAAAATATATCTACACAATAAAATAATATATTCTAAAATCACCATCATCTATAATACAACACATTAGTTACAGTGCATTTAATAAAAAGTAGGAGAGAGAGAATTAAATAATAATATGAGAGTTTACCATTCAGCGACAGTGCAATTCTACATGTAGAATTGCACTGTAGCAGTATTGCAAATTTTTTTGCAATACTTGGCTTTTACAATTTCTGATGGAGTGGAGATTTTGGGCTTAAATGCTAAAAAATGCTTACATTTGGCATTTGGCATTTGGAGTGTGAATGCTCTAAGAGCATCTCCAATTGGAAATTCTATCCTATCTTATTTTACCATCTCAAAAAGTCAATTTATCAATTATACAATACAAACTTTTATTTTCCTATTCTACTCATTAAAATAATATTTTTACACAATAAAATAATATATCCTACAATCATCATCATTTACAATAACACACGTTATTTATTCTTTCTCTCTCTTTTTTTTGTTCAAGAACCACAATCACCACCACCACTGCACTACACACACTTGACACCACCACTACCACTAGCAACCCATAATCTACCGTTAACACCAAAAAAAAAAAAAAAAAAAAAAACCCAGACCATCAACACCACTCTCTCCGACCATCAACACCACCAAAAAAAAAAAAACACAGCAACCCACAGTCAAACCCATTAAAAAAAAATCACTATCGGAGCCATCAAAGCTCCGATTCAAACCTTTGTTAAACTCATTCAAACCCATCGGAGCCATCACCACCAAACCACACCGCTGCACCTACTGCCCAAGTCGTTGCACCACCAAACCCACGTCGTTGCATCCACTGACCACACCGTTGCCCACCAAAATCACATCTATTGAAATCAACCCACCACCACCCACCGATCCAAAACCCACTTTCACACAGATCACAACCCACCTGACCCACACAACCCACGCGACCCAACACTAACCCATCACGATCTCCATCGCTAACCATTGCGATCGCAATAAAAATTTATGAAAACTAGATTGCTCAATTCACCACTAGGTAGCTCGATTTTGTTGAAGCTCGAAGGAAGCGGATTCGCCGCTGGGAAGCTTGAAGGAAGTTGATTTTCTTGACCCAAGCAGAGACCCACGCGGAGAAGGAAAAATGAAATAGAGAGAGAGTTGCTGGAGAAGGAAAAACGCGGAGACCCACCACCACCGATCTCGCCGATCTAGAAACTCACCACGTTGATCTCCAACTCAACCGCGCCACCATGCCAATCAGAGAGACAAAGAGGATGATGATTGCTTGCGTTGCGTTTCCATTGGGTTGATGAGAGTTTAGCGTAGAGTGAAGGTAATGAGAAGAATCAGAGAGCAAGAAGAAGAGAGAGCAAAAAGAAAAAGAGAAAAGGAAGAGAGAGAAGAATCAAAGATAATATAATAATAATTTTTACTGTAGCAGTATTATAAATTTTTTTACAATTGGCACATTTTGCAAGTCGGGCTAGAGCAACATTTGAAGTCTGTGATTGTAAAATATCTCAACATATACAATATACCATTTGGGCTGCGGATGCTTTAAGTATCAACTAGGTGTCAAAAATCTAGCAAGTAAAGAAATAAGAGTCAGCAAAATAAAATTGAAGATAGACACCTCTCATACTAGGTGTCATTCAAGAAGTAATTTCCATCAAACTCTAGAAGTATGTTGTGTAGTACTCTAGCAGGAAGTTGTGTAGTAATCTAGCTGACTTAATACATGTATAAGTAGATGTTATGTGTAAATGAAAGCTATGGAACATCGGAAAAATAAAAAAGAAAGAGTTGTGCAGCAATACTCTATTCTTCTATCAATACAAATATTTCCTAGAATTCTAACTTCATTTTTAGCATATCTATAACTTCTCTACAAAAGTAAAACACTAAATTCTCCACCTAGCCATATAATTAAGAACTTGCACTCAACAGCTCGTTATGTTTTCGAACTAAAAATTTCAGTCATTATTTCTTGTTATAAATATTCCACCAAACTCACTGATGGGCAGGTAATGAGTGAGAGGTACGGTACAAGGATTGCTTGGTTAACTCATGAGCCAGCAATGCGTGGACTGTATGTATATCCAAGGTTACCACTTGTATGAAATATTAGTTGCACTCAACAGCTCGTTATGATTTCAATCTAAAAATTTCACTCATTATTTCTGGTTATAAATATTTCACGAAACTCACTGATGGGTAGGTAGTGAGTGAGAGGTACGGTACAAGGATTGCTTGGTTAACTCATGAGCCAGCAATGCGTGGACTGTATGTATATCCAAGGTTACCACTTGTATGAAATATTAGTTGGCCTCCCCCACCAAAATTGATGTTTTAATCAGTAAAATCTAGAACAAGAATTCTACAGTTTCATCATTCAAAAATGTTCATTTTCCACCATTTAAGGACAGAGAGGTCTGGGATTCAAACAATTATATGTGCATGGTTGGAACTCAGAAGATCTGTGACTGTGGGTTTAGAGGTCTATTGTACCTCCCCAAAAGCTCCTTCTACTTCAAGTATAGGTGTTTTTCTTAGAACAGCGTCACTTTTATTACTAATGAAAACAAACAACAAAACAAGGAGAAACCAATCTAAGCTGGTCTTCCTCAGTTCATATTACAAGTTCATCTAGGCCAATATGGGAGAATTCTACATGTTTAAACTTTATGTAATTAGATTAATCTTTTGAATTTTTTGTTATTAGTTATGAATTGATTATTTTTGTTTTTTTATTGCATAATTTTTATTTTATTTTTTATTAATGAAGGCTAATATTTTCTGGATTACTTTTGCTTCTAATCTTGCCAAATGCTCCAGATCAGGCTCCGCACAATAACAAGAAAATGTAGCTTTTGAACAGTACCTCGCATGAATTATTAAGGATTGTTCATCGCCAAACCAGTCTAAAATCATTTTTTTATTTGTTCTCTCTCTCGTCCACAGAACAGAAAAATAACGTTGTGGGCTATGGCTTTCAACAACATCCTAGGTTTGAGATGATCTGTTCATTGATGGTGGTGGTGGGTTACAACAGCAGCTCGGAGATCATTGATTAGAGCTAGAGAAGGAAGATCTGCAGGTTGCAGAGCTTTTGGTTGGGCCTGATGTAGTTGTGTGTGAATAATAGATTAGTTAAAGTAACAAAAATGATTAAATTTGACTAAAATATGATGAGGTTGCTCAGTTTTAGTCTTTTATTAGGGATAGAAATAAGGGAAAATTCATTCTAAAATTATTGGCTGAAAAAATATACCTTTACCCCAAATATGGATATCCTGTGCAATCGTATGACATGATTTTGGATTTAACAAGCTCTTCTCTCAACCACGTTTAAACCCATGCTGGTCATGGCTAAGCTCAACCCATTTGTCAATGAAAATATTATTAAGAAAATGGAAATATTAACGAATGGGTGTAAGGGCATTAGTTTATTAATCATTTTAAAAAAATATATTATAGAAAAACGATATAGTAATTAATTTTTTAAATTTTTTTTTAAATTTTTCATAAATATAATGTGTAGGGGCATGGGGCCCAAGGGTCCATTATCTATTTGTATTTTGGGCCTGTGGCCCAAGCCGAGGACTAGGAGTCATCCGAGGAGAAAAAATCTTTGACAGAAAAGACTGTGTTAGTAGATGAAGAAGTTTGTTTTGGTCATAATGGCCCAGGAGGATTGTCCGAGGATGAATGCCTCCTTGGCTAATAGAGGCCAAGGTCAAGAGGAGTGATCCATTGTTCAGGGGAACGTTCCAGGAAGTTCGGTCTGTATAGATAGGCACAGTAGAGACATAGGAAAGGGAGAAGTCCTAAAATATCTAAGGAAAAAGCTGCTGCCACCGCATTAAATGCACTGCAGCTAACTCTCTGGCCGTATTAATGTGGAGATGATACCTGAATAGTGATTATCAGTCTTATAGCTGCTACATGAAAACTTTTGAGAGGTGCTGATAGAACAAGTATCAACACCAACCATCGGGCATGTACGTGGAAGGTGGAGATGAGATGAGGAGATAGTATAAAAGAAGAAGGTGGCAATGAGACAAGGGGATCGAAAAATCAAGAAAGAAATACTGTAGCAATCTAGAATTAGACTTATAACCATATTTAAGAGCATTATATAAGAACCAGTCTCCTCGGACTTTGCCAAGGACATTTTTTCTTCAGTCTCAACTTGTATGTTTTCACTCTTTTGTCACCAGCCTACTTAACTTGTTGGTTTATTAACAAAAACCCAGTTTTCTAAATTCTCTATAAATTCATTGTTTTGGACTTTTTAAGCCTAAGTCCATTCATATTTTGGGCTAGAAATTCAAATCTGGTCCTTATATAATGTCATAACTCTTTTAATATGATTTATTAACGACTAATCTTACGGCAACCGTTAACATGACCCAGTATTTAATAACAAAAACAGGCGCTCAATATTCAAACGAAAAAAAAAAAAAATTAAAAACAAAGACAGTGTGGGTGCAATCATAGTAAAAAACAAAAACATTAATTAATCATTGTAGTATATATTGCTACTCATGTGTGGGAGAAATTGCTTCACGGGATTCTACGGAGCTCCTGAAGTGGCCAACTGGAAAGATTCTTGGTCAGTGCTTCGCCATCTTGCATCTCAGTTTAACTTACCGTGGGTGTGTATCGGCGATTTTAATGAGATCGCCAAAGTCGAAGAGAAATCAGGAGGAGCTATTTGGCCTGAAAAACAAATGCATGACTTCAGAGATTGTCAAGATTTCTGCGGGTTAAAGGACTTGGGTAATACAGGTTTGCCATTTACTTGGTGCAACAAGCATTTCGATGGTGATCTTATATGGATTTGGTTAGACAAAGCTCTTGCCTCAGCTGATTGGATTCTGAAATTCCCTTCAAGTCATCTTCACCACTTGCAAGGTTTGTCTTCTGATCATAAGCCTTTATGGTTAGCCTCTGATGATGTTAATACGCGTTTTTTATCGAGCTCAGAAACCTTTTCGATTTGAAGCCATGTGGCTTAAAGATGACTGATGCGAAGATGTGGTCCATTCGGCATGGGATAGGTGCTTGGAGGGGGATGCTATGGGTAAAGTGTTAACAAAGGTAGCTGATTGCCAAAACCAGTTGAAACTCTAGGATAAATCCACCTTTGGCAATATTCGCATTGAACTAGCCCGAAAGAGAAAACAATTGTTGAAGGCAAAAGGTGAATCAAGGGGTGGAAGGGGGCATACTCGAGTTAAATCACTCACTAATGAAATCCAAAAATCGATGGACAAGGAGGAAGTTATGTGGCATCACAAGCAAAAAATGATTGGCTCAAGTTTGGGGACCAAAACACTAAATACTTCCATCGCCATGCAACAGAGAGGAATAAAAGGAATTTCATTTCAAGTTTAGAGAATCAGCAGGGTAGCTGGGTGGAAGGGGAAGATCAAATTGGGGCATTGCTTACAAGGTACTATTCCTCTTTATTTACTTCGGCAAATCCCACGCAGTTGGGCCCTGTGTTAAATGTGGTTGAGACAAGGGTATCAGCTAAGATGAATGATGAGTCACTCAAGCCTTATGTAGAGGCAGAGGTGCAGCTTGCTCTTAAGCAAATGGATGCGAATACAACTCCAAGGCCGAATGGCCTTCCACCACTCTTCTACAAGCAGTTTTGGGGAAAAATTGGTCGGGAAGTCACAGAAACGATGTTATCAGTCCTAAATATAGGTACTATCCCTACCAACCTTAACCACACTTTCATTTCCTTGATTCCAAAAATTCAGAGTCCCAGAAAAGTCTCTGATAGGCCAAAAACGAATTGACCCCTTGTAATAAATTAACCAATTAATTTAGCCAAGTGAATTAATTAAGTTAATTAACATGCAAATGCGTGGTAGTACAAACAAATCACTAATAAACTAATTATGCAGCGGAAAATAAATAACACGGTGATTTTTTACGAATGAGGAAAACCTAATGGCAAAAACCCCACCGGGTGATTTTCAGGTCACCACTCCCGAAATTCCACTATTATCAAAACAAGTGGTTATAAGTAAAAGAATTTCAGTACCTTATACCAATTTACAGTTGAACCCTTACCCCAATACTCAATTGGACTTGTTCTGTAGTGACAATTTCCCCTTTTGATGCACAGCTCCCAAGTACGTGACTAACCAATATGCAGATCCCAGTACGCGACTTCAATCACCAACTAGAGAAGGTTGTTGGCTACAAAGTTCTTCAGTTCATCCCAACGATAAAGATCAAGAAGATGTTTGGTCACAAAACCCTACGGTGCACATACACAGCAACTTCTTCACAAGAATGATGAACTAGGGCAAAACTTTGTCTCCGGTTACAAATTGCTTGAACAAATTTTGCTCAACATTTGTGCAACTTGTGTACCCTTTGACGGCCTTTAAAATAATCATTTTATATGTCTAGGGTTAGAAGAAAAGAAAACTCAAACACATAATCATGGATTAGAATCAAAACAAAACTGGAATTCTGTTTTTCATAAAACTCGACAAATACCTGTCTATCGAGATGCTGTCGAGTAGCTGTCGAGCCACGGGACTGGAACAGCTTCTTAAGCTTGATGGATAGCTAGTTGTCGAGCTTTAATGAACAGTACTTCTTTAGCTTGAATCTTGGACAGACTTGCATGTCTTCAACACTTGATCTTGAAACACAGTTTCTTGAAGTATTAAACACATCCTAGATCTACCCAAATACAAGTAAAGTGCGTTTTGTCAAAGGATAAGCCAGTTACATAAAATAGTGACATATGTTCCTACCAAGTGAATCACATATGTCCTAACAGTCTCCGATTACAGGCCCATTAGTCTGAGTAATGTTCTGTATAAGTTGATAGCAAAGGTCCTAGCAAATCGCTTAAAGCTGTTACTGCCTAAGTTGATTTTGGAAACCCAAAGTGCCTTCATGACAGAAAGACTAATCACAGACAATATCCTTATTGCTCACGAGACGCTGCATTACCTAAAAGAAAAAAGAACAGCAAAGATGGGTTACATGGCCTTAAAACTTGATATGAGTAAGGCCTATGACTGCGTTGAATGGGTTTACTTGGAGAGGATTATTGAGAAGATGGGGTTTAGGCGAAGGTGGATAAATCTGATTTCTATGTGTATCAGGTTTGTTACATGCTCGGTTATGCTTAATGGTCAACCCCATGGTTTGATAACCCCAACTAGAGGACCGCGACAAGGTGACCCACTATCACCTTATTTGTTTTTATTGGTGACAGAAGGTCTAAATGCTTTATTCAAACAAGCTGAGAGTGGTGGTGAAATTAAGGGAGTGTCTTTGTGCCCGGCGAGTCCTAGAATTTCCCACTTGTTGTTTGCCGATGATAGTTTGGTCTTTTGTAGAGCTATAGTCTCCGAGTGTGTGAAGATTCAATCTCTCCTTTACCTTTATGAGCAAGCTTCAGGACAGTCCATTAATAGAGGAAAGACTAACATTTTCTTCAGCTCTAAAACTCAACCACGTACCCAGGATGCTATCACTAATTTCTTGGGTATTCCGGCAACCCAAAGTTATAAGTATTACCTTGATCTACCTTCCCTGGTTGGACAAGAAAAAAAGAAGTCTTTTAATCTTATAAAGGAGAGAATATGGAAAAAATTGAAGGGCTGGAAGGAGAAGTTATTATCACAAGCGGGTCGTGAAATTCTTGTCAAGGCAGTTATCCAAGCAATCCCCACTTATACCATGCCCTGTTTCAAGTTACCAAAAGGGCTTATTAATGATATTGAGACCCTCATTAAGAAGTTTTGGTGGGGATATAAAGGTGAGCAAAGGAAAATTCATTGGGTTGGTTGGGAGAAGATGTGTCGGCCTAAATGTAAGGGAGGTATGGGGTTTAGAGAACTAGGGAAGTTTAATGATTCGCTTTTGGCTAAGCAAACCTGGCGCCTAGCTAATAATGAAGAGAGTCTATTTCATAAAGTTTTCAAGGCAAAGTTTTTCCCAAATTGTTCTATCATGGAGTGTGAGAACTTGAATAAAGGATCTTATGCGTGAAGGAGTATCATAAATGCTAAACATGTTATCGAATTGGGAAGGGTGTGGAGAGTTGGAAATGGTGAATCTATCCAGATTCGAGGTGACAGATGGCTGCCCCAAGTTTCAAGTGCCAGAGTCCTATCTCCAGTCACGGGGCTGGCGCAAGGTTTTGTGATATTATAGATCAGGATTCACATACATGGAGAGCTGGTTTGATTGACCAAAATTTTCTACCTCATGAAGCAAAGTTGATAAAAGGCATTCCCCTGAGTTGGCAGACTGTTTTGGACAAGCAAGTGTGGCTGCCTTCCAATCATGGAAAATTTACAACACGATCAGCTTACCATTTACTTGCAAGACAGGGGAGGAATTTGTTGCCAGGTAGTTCATCAGGGTGGAGGTAATAAACTAATCTGGAAGGGTATATGGAACTTACAAGTACCACATAAGGTTAAGCACTTGATGTGGAGGGCGGTAAATGAAGCCTTGCCTACCTTGCATAACTTGTGGCACAGAAAAGTAGTGACATCAACTTACTGTCCATATTGAAAGTCTGATGGTGAAGATACGATCCATGATTTGTGGAGTTGTAGAAGGTTGTTTGTGATTTGGGAAGGTGATGTAGAGCTGAGGAAGTGCATTAGGCAAAAGTTCCTTCTTTTTGCTGATCTTTTAGCAATTTTGTTCATGAGGAAGGATAGGTTGGATATGGATTTGTTGGCTATGATAATGTGGCTAATTTGGGGCAGAAGAAATGCAGCACGGATGGGTGAATCTGTCCTTAAATACCACCAAATTCGGGCCAAAGCTGAATTGTACTTGTTGGATTTTAAAACTGCACAGAAGGACGATAGAAGACTTACAGCTGCTGTTATTAGAGCTCCCTGATGGATTCCTCCCATTCCCAATCATTTCAAAATCAATTTGATGGGGCTGTCTTCTCGGAGATGGATGCGGCGAGATTAGGTGTGGTCATTCGTGATTCCTGTGGAAGGGTGGTTGGTGCCTTGGCTGAGTGGATTCCAATTCCAACTTCAGCAACTATAGTTGAAGCTTTAGCATGCCAAAGGGCTTTGAATTTTGCAAAGGAGCTAAATTTAATGGATACTATGTTCGAAGGAGATGCAGGGCAAATTATAAAAGCTCTGCTGGCCAAAGAGGTGCATCAGCCTGAGTATGGTCATGTTTTACAAGACTCTCTTGTTTTAGCTTCTGAATTTCAAGTTTGTATGTTTACCCATATTAAGCGTGTAAGCAACTCTGTTGCTCATTTTCTTGCTAAACATTCTAAATCAAGTAACGAGCTACAGGTTTGGTTGGGCTCTATCCCTGACGATCTAGCTCCCCTTGTTACAAGGGATGTTTTGTAATTTTCTTTCTTTGAAATTTTACTTGCCCCTTAGGTCTGGTTTCTCCACAAAAAAAAAAAAATGTGTGGAAGAAATTGTAGTAAAAGACAACATTCTTTTTTTTTTCATAAACAAACCATGACCATTCCGAAAGGAAGAAATAGAAAGAAGATAAAAAATGACGTGCCTTTTTCTTGTTCTATTATAGTTTTATTGCACGTAGTAAAAGGCTAGATCATCCACGACATGAACGAGGTTGGATTTGAACTCACTGTCTGTCACTTCCACGACTCAACGAGTTTGGTCAATGCAACACTAGATGACCCGCCCTCACTCAGTGCAGCCTTGGCTCCATCTTTCATAGCAAGCGTTCGTTCCCTTATCGAGTTACCACTTTCCGAGTCCATCAACTCTCTAACTCGCTTCTCCACCTCTGTTGCACTCACAAACCCATCCTCTGACTCGTCCATCGACAAAGCAATCTTCAAATCTTCCACCAACACCACCCTGTTGAACCTTTGCTCAGCGTAAAGAGGCCACGCCACCATTGGCACACCCGCACACACAGCTTCCAACACCGAGTTCCACCCACAATGAGTCACAAACCCACCCACCGAGTCGTGATTCAACACAGCCATTTGTGGTGCCCATGACTTCACTACCAAGCCTCTCTCTTTGGTACGGTCCAAAAAACCTTCTGGAAACAAAGAATCTAAATCTGGGTCAGGTTGAGCAGACACAGCCAAGCCATGTTTCTCACTCGGAGGATTTCGTACCACCCATAAGAACCTTTGGTCACTATTTTCCAATCCTAAAGCTATCTCCTTTAGTTGTTCTATAGAGAACAAACCCAAGCTTCCGAAGCATAAAAACACAACACTTTTACTCGGTTGCGTGTCAAGCCAGGACAAACACTCGGGCACGGCTTCACCTTCATTTTGAGTCCCACTTCTTTCGTTGTTTTTTGCTATCAAGGGTCCTATGCAGTAAATAGGTGGGGTTGGACCGTCTGGTACGCATAGCCCCTCTGATAGTGCTTGAATAGCTTTTGGTTCCAATGATTCAAAGGTGTTGGCAATTATTCCTGCAGACTTAGCCATGGTGATTGTGCAGTCTAAAAAGAACTCATAGGCCTTATCGTTACGGTCAAGAAATGGTTTTGGCATATCTGAAGATGGTATGGGGGCTACTCCAGGAATGAAAAGGAGGGTGTTAAGGTCTTTCAAACTTTTTGTGGTGTTTTTGTGAATGATGGGGTGGTATAGAAAATAGCTGAGAGCAGCAGCGCCTGAAGTGAAAAAGAAATAGCCAGGGAGGTTGAGATTGGAAGCAACAGAGAGAGTATAGGAGCAAAAGAAGTCCATGATGAGAGCTTTGACGTTGTGGATTTTGGAGATAGATAGGAGAGATTGGTGGACATTGGGATTGTTGAGGCGAATGAGCTCAAAGATGAGAGTTTCATGGTGAGAAGAAGCGGTGGGAGGGAGAGTAACACTGGGGAGATTGTGAAAAGCGATGGAAGGAGTGGTGGAAGAGACAGAGGATATGTATGGAGCTGTGGAACCAGCGTTGTAAGGTGCAGGGCAGATGAGTATGTGAATGGTGAGTGAAGGGTGGTGTGTGAGTATTAGTTTGCCTAGCTCTACCATGGAAATCAAGTGGCCTATGGCTGGTATTGGGTACAGAACTATTGCTTCCATGGCTGTTTGAGTATTGTGTGTGTGTGTGTGTGACTATTCAATTTAAATGAAGGATTGGTGATCTTTGAGGCCTATCTTATTGAGTAGGGGAAAAGTATATCTTATAAAGTGGTATTTATATTACCAAAGGTCTGGATCAAAGATTCCTAGACTGGCAGCTGAGTTAGAATAACCAATAAAGTTCACGCTTGACTTTTTTTTTTTTTTTTTTATCGTATGTGGACTAATCAATTTTATAGTACGTGCAACGTTAACAAGTAAACTACCTAATACTACATATATCATTAGGCTACGTTGACTGGGAGTTTAGAAAAGGTAGAATGGTAGTAAATAGTGAACTAATAGAAAAGTGTGAAAATATAAAAGATTAATTTTTTCTTAATGTGTGTTTGGTTGAAGGGATAGAAAAGTAGAGAGATAAAAATTTATTTGGTTGTGAAGAAAAGTAAGAGGATAGAAAATATAGTTTATATAAATTTACTATTATGTCCTTAGTACATAATATGTAAAATATAATTTCTTTGTACTCTTTAAAAAATAAGAAAATATTAACTATTAATAATTGAAATTAATAAAATAACATTATATATAACATAATATATTTATTATTATTATTTTTACACATCATAGTGTTTTCCTTTATTATTATATATAATATAATATACTATTATATATGATATATTAGTGGCTCAAAAAAGAAAAACACAAAAAAACTTGCAAACAAAGAACAAAATTGGGGAAAAATCTCTCATGCGAGACGCATGAGACCTGCCTGTCACAGGCAAGTAGACCCCACACATGTAGGGCCCACGTACTTGTGAGAGGATGATCTCATGCTCCTAGTGCATGAGATACCAGCTCCAAAACTGGAACTGCACATGTTGTTTGATACTTTGATTGTTTCAGTTGATTGTAGTTGTGCAGAAGAAACAAAAGAAAAGCAATTGGGACACCACACACGTGCGCATGGTTGGCACTCTACAATTTTCTCTCCATTATTTTCCATTCATCGAAGAATCAGTACTTAAACTACTTAAGCTCTTTCCAAACGGTAATTACATGCTTTATTTGTTAATTGACCAAAGCGGTAGGCATGCTTCATTTGTTCATTGACCAAAGCGGTAGGCTGTGTTAGTATATTAATTACTGATTGAGAGTGATTTAAGGTTCTTTTCAACGACATTTACTACGTACGTAATTGGACAGAGCCAGCTGCACATGATTGTGAGTTGTGACTAAACAAAAGTTTTAATAACAAATGAGCGTCATTTGTGACAAAAGTTGGTTGCACCACAAAAAGTTGTGCACGTATATTTTCGCCCTGGATTGTGTTTGTAACGTCAGATATGAAGTCGCGCGGCATCAGCCATTTGCCGGACAATAATTCTAACAAAAAAGATAAATGTCAAAAAAAATAAAATAAAAAAGTGATTGTGATTGATGTAAAAAAATAGTAAATTTATATAAAACTAATAAGCAACCAATTACATGTACACATTTCAAAAATTGTGAACTAAAGAGAAGAGATTTTCTTTTAAACAAAAAGAAGAGGATATTCTGTTTTCTGATATATAAAAAAATAAATAAAAAAAGAGGATATATATTGATAATTTAATAAACTAATTTAGTCTTTAATGAATTAATTATATAACACTTATATTTAATTATCGTGACCTGGTATTTATGAGAATTACTAATAACACTTAGATTATTTTTCCACATTTTCTCCCTAAATTAATAGTTATAGATTATAGTAAACATTGATAAACATCTTATTGAGTGAAAAATAAACTTCATTAAAAAAAATAATAACTTGATAAATGTAATTAGTTTAGGAAAAAAAATGCAATGAAAAACTTATTCCAAGTGTCATATCAAGAATTCTAAAGTCTGAATAAATATAAGTGACATGAGAATTGACATTTATTAACTAGAACGTGGGAGCGAGTTAAAATTCAAGTGTTTCATTGAAATTGAAATTTTAAATTGTTGATAGGTATTTTTGAATTGTTGATAGGTATTGTAAATTTGTAATTCTCGAGAATAATTAAATTAATAAATAAAAACCAATTTTTTATGAATTCTCAAAAATTATCAATTCTCATCATGAATTCCTGCGTAACAAACACAACACAACACATCCTAAAGTCATTGAAAAGAATTTGTACTACAATCAAATGGTATCTATGTCCAAATGATTCATAGAAATAGTCCAAACCCCAACTAAAATATTTTTCCATCCAACGTCTTCCATAATGAACATGAGTTTTTAATGGATAAAACTTAGGTGCAAAATAAGCCCAAAGTTCACCTATTAGAATGACAGACCGTCTCCCATGGGCCATAGTGACAATCTAGATATAAAGTTGGCCTCGGAACCATATACACATATCATGTATCAAACTTGGGTTATAAGGAGATGAAACAACCAAATGAATAATATTTATAGTATTATGAATTGGTACGATTTATCATTTATGTCGCTTAGATAGTTAGGTGGTTTGGATGGTTTGTAGTAAGGGAAAAGTCAGACACGGTGTGTAGCAAACATTAACATCCCCTTTGTATTTTACCCAAATTTTTTTTTTTTAATCCCCTTGTAGGTTTGATGGGTTGATTGGTGAGTATTGTGGGTTTAACTTTTAAGGGACTGTTACCATGATTTATTTAAAAATCTTTTGTCCCACTCTCAGCGTTCGAATTTATGTTTCACCAAATCCAATATACCTGTTTAAATTTTCTACCACTTCAAATATTGGTTAATTTAAATTTTTTTACCACTTCAAACATTAGTTAATTTATAAGTCTAAGCATAATATTTTCACAATATTGATTGAGTGTGTTACTCCCTATATTCATCAATTTGTAAAATGATTACACAAATTTAATTAGTTTTTGTGCTATATTGCAATTCATAAAAGGAAGGCTCGTGCATGTAGTCATTGTCCCCCACCTATTTAAATCCTACTTGTGCATGGTGTGTGACTGCCCTAGCAGTAGTTGGACTTGCCACTACACACCAGAGCAATAATGTAACTTGTCACTACTGATTTAGCCCACAACTCTAAGGATCCATTTGGTTAGAGGGGTAGAAAAATAGGAATATAGAAAATGTTCAGTTTTCCCTCATGCGTGTTTAGTTTGCAGGATGGAAAAGTGGAAAAATGGAAAACTCTTTTATTTGGTTGAAAAGAAAAATGAGAGGATGGAAAATAAAATTTGTATAAATTTACAATTATGTCTGTAAGGACACAGATTTTAACGACCCAAGGATGGGCTCGTATGTAAAAAGCGCCCGAACAATACAATTTGTAGAGAGTGGGTTTGGAAAGGCTGGGCTTTGGTCGTTGGGCGACGGTTCGGTCGGGATTTTCATGGAAGCCCATATGAAGGTGGGATTAGCCTGTGTGGCTAAGCCTTCCACGGATATGGTAAGGATCTATCTCCTCGGAATTAGTCCGAGGAGTGTCTCGTCCTTGCCATCCCTCTTCTTTATGAGTTCCTTCTTCTCCTTTCTCCTGGTTCCTGGACCGATCCCCTTGTCAATGCTACGAGCTTCCCTTTTATACTAGTATTTCCTTCCCATTCTTCACCTACATGTCCGTTTCTCCTTGGTCGGGGTGGTTACACGTCTTGTCAATCCTCACGTCAGGGTGGTTGGGGAAAGCTGGATAGCAGGATATAAGTATGGGTTTGTCAGGCGCTGGGCTCCACATTAAGGTGATGGCAGTCTTCTCCCATGTGCTGTTCCTGTGCTGAATTTGTCCTTTTCTTCCAACGTTTCTGTGGGATGTTGGACGCAGAGTCGTCCCCAGCCACATTCTTGGGCCTTCAAGGAGTTTCCCTTTCCGCGTCCTTGACAGTAGGGCTCCTCGGCTTGGGCTTTGGGCCCTTAATACAAAGTGGGCTGGGACCTCAGATTTCGGGCCCCACAATAGCCCCTCAAAATCCTGCTGCCCGACTTTTAGTTGGGGAGGGGGGTTTTGGTGACGTTAGGCCCACATTATGGCTCGCTCAAAATCCAGTACTCCACTATTATTTGTATTTTTTCATTTACATGGGAGGCGTGTCAAGATAAGGGCCACTCCTTTATTTTTCGCTCACGCGGGGTCCTCTGACATTTCAGTACTCGAGGCGCGCCTTCACGAGGATCTTCAGATCCTACGGCTGAGGATGAGGTTGGAAATCGAGCCGAGTCTGCTTTGTCCGTAACATTCCTTGGAAATTTGCATGAATTAAGTGCCACCGGTTTACTTCTGTGTATAAATAGGGTAGGGAGTCACTCCACCTGCACATGAACTCTCTTGTCCCCTTCAGAATCATACTTCTTCTTTCATATTCTCAATCTCCATTCCTAGTGCCACTCTGCCTCAAAGCAAGATGTTTGAGGCGTGGATGAGGATGAAAGGTCTCCGCACGCTTCGGAGGCACCGAATCCTTAAGATGATATGGTACGGACAAGGATGGCACAGATTCGAGCCAACCCCCCGTTTTGACAGGGGGAAGATGGTTCTATTCCCTCTTTCAGCCAAAATCCGAAGCAGGTTCTGGTCATGCCAGATTTTTGGTATGTCAGAAGAAGGAATTTCCGCCATCAGCGCCTCCTGCTCTATCGCAGGTGCGGTTATGTGGAGGCTCATCAACCTCCGGCTCCCTGCACCTTTTCTTCAACGGTGCTAGCCCGAAGTTGGGCTCTTTTGCTGCCTGAGTTATAGGCATGTAAAAGTATTGAGGAATGGTCTCCTTAGACAAAATTTTGGAACGGCAGCATGTCTCTCGTCTGCACCTCTGCTTCGGCTTTTCCTTCGCTCCCTTGTGTCTTTTCTTTTCGCTTATGTAGTTAGTTTCAGTATGAGCTTATTTATGCTCTTTCAATGTACGCTGTACTGTTTCTTTGTCTTAATAAAAAAAAAAATGAATTTACTTCTTTTTTAAATATTTTTCCTTTCTGTAACAATTATTTTGTGCATGGGATGCTACATGTGTGCTTTCCTTTGTTGATACTTAGAGTAGGAAGCCTTGAAACAGAAATCTACTAATTCTAGTTTACCGACATTAACAAGCATAATAATGATAATTCCCAGTGAATTAAAACTCATAAAACTAACCGGGATAATGGCCGAGTGCTTCGTAATGCATGCAAGGCGATCGTCCGAGAACGATAAACTCAAAATAATTCGTCCGAGAGGGTAGCCGAGCAGTGAGGGACTTCGACTGTGTGTTTTTGGCAACACATTGTCTTATACGGCATCAATCCTCTAGGTGTTGAGGATCTGAGGATATATTGGGGAATCCATGTAGTTTAGGGGTTAGCCTGATTATCAATGGGGAATTCTCCTCGGATAGATTCTATGGTCCAGGTAACGTCCAGGTCGTGCCCAAACCCCCTGTTGGCTCTTCTAGGTAGTTGGTTTCCCCACAGGCTTGAGCCCGAGGACCATACAAGGCCTTGGTTCTGTCGAAAACGTGTAATTTTTCTTGTGTGTACTTGGTTTCCCCATAGGCTTGAGTCCGAGGACCGTGCAAGGCCTTGGTTCTGTCCAAAACCTATAAGATTTCTCTTTCGTACTTGGTTTCCCCATAGGCTTGAGTCCGAGGACCATGCAAGGCCTTGGTTCTGTCCAAAACTTATAAGATTTCTCTTTTGTACTTGGTTTCCCCATAGGCTTGAGTCCGAGGACCATGCAAGGCCTTGGTTCTGTCCAAAACTTGTAAAATTTCTCTTTTGTACTTGGTTTCCCCATAGGCTTGAGTCCGAGGACCATGCAAGGCCTTGGTTCTGTCCAAAACTTATAAGATTTCTCTTTTGTACTTGGTTTCCCCATAGGCTTGAGTCCGAGGACCATGCAAGGCCTTGGTTCTGTCCAAAACTTGTAAGATTTCTCTTTTGTACTTGGTTTCCCCATAGGCTTGAGTCCGAGGACCATGCAAGGCCTTGGTTCTGTCCAAAACTTATAAGATTTCTCTTTTGTACTTGGTTTCCCCATAGGCTTGAGTCCGAGGACCATGCAAGGCCTTGGTTCTGTCCAAAACTTGTAAGATTTCTCTTTTGTACTTGATTTCCCCATAGGCTTGAGTCCGAGGACCATGCAAGGCCTTGGTTCTGTCCAAAACTTGTAAGATTTCTCTTTTGTACTTGGTTTCCCCATAGGCTTGAGTCCGAGGACCATGCAAGGCCTTGGTTCTGTCCAAAACTTGTAAGATTTCTCTTTTGTACTTGGTTTCCCCATAGGCTTGAGTCCGAGGACCATGCAAGGCCTTGGTTCTGTCCAAAACTTATAAGATTTCTCTTTTGTACTTGGTTTCCCCATAGGCTTGAGTCCGAGGACCATGCAAGGCCTTGATTCTGTCCAAAACTTGTAAGATTTCTCTTTTGTACTTGGTTTCCCCATAAGCTTGAGTCTGAGGACCATGCAAGGCCTTGGTTCTGTCCAAAACTTATAAGATTTCTTTTTCTTTTTTACTTATTTATTTTCGAACGTAAGCCCCTAGACCAGGGCGGGGAAAGCCGGCTTGAGGCCAGAAGCCCCTAGAGTTGTCCGCGCCGTTGTCACTGCGAGGCGCAGCCCCTAGCGGAAGTTTATGTTAAAGCAACAACTGCATGTCGCCGGAGACGGAGGAAACTCCGCGAACCTCTGCTTGCTAAAGAGTTGACTCCACCGCCACCTGCGCCAACGCGCAAGCCTTCCCACAGACGGCGCCAATTGTAAGGACACAGATTTTAACGACCCAAGGATGGGCTCGTATGTAAAAAGGGTCCGAACAATACAATTTGTAGAGAGTGGGTTTGGAAAGGCTGGGCTTTGGTCGTTGGGCAACGGTTCGGTCGGGATTTTCATGGAAGCCCATATGAAGGTGGGATTAGCCTGTGTGGCTAAGCCTTCCACGGATATGGTGAGGATCTATCTCCTCGGAATTAGTCCGAGGAGTGTCTCGTCCTTGCCATCCCTCTTCTTTATGAGTTCCTTCTTCTCCTTTCCCCTGGTTCCTGGACCGATCCCCTTGTCAATGCTACGAGCTTCCCTTTTATACTAGTATTTCCTTCCCATTCTTCACCTACGTGTCCGTTTCTCCTTGGTCGGGGTGGTTACGCGTCTTGTCAATCCTCACGTCAGGGTGGTTGGGGAAAGCTGGATAGCAGGATATAAGTATGGGTTTGTCAGGCGCTGGGCTCCACATTAAGGTGATGGCAGCCTTCTCCCATGTGCTGTTCCTGTGCTAAATTTGTCCTTTTCTTCCAACGTTTCTGTGGGATGTTGGACGCAGAGTCGTCCCCGGCCACATTCTTGGGCCTTCAAGGAGTTTCCCTTTCCGCGTCCTTGACAGTAGGGCTCCTCGGCTCCTCGGCTTGGGCTTTGGGCCCTTAATACAAAGTGGGCTGGGACCTCAAATTTCGGACCCCACAATGTCCTTATTAAATAAAACAAAAAAAGTACTCATTTTTTTAATTAAAAAGTTGTATAGTATATTGTACTTCCACATTTTTTTTAAAGTCGAAGAACCTAAAACTTTTTTATTAAAAAAAAAAAAAACCAACTAAGCATTGAGGAAAATAAAAAAATAATAATAATAAAAGCACGTAAGAAAAGAAAAGATAAATAAAAAATACCAAAGAAAGATAAGCATAAAAGAAAGAAAAAAAAAAAAAAAAAAAAAAACCGAATGAACTTAGAAATAGAAAAAGACAAAGGCAAAGACCAAAGACCAAAGAGGAAAGGATAGAAAAATTCATAATATATGAACGCTAGATGGGGCAGTTTTGTCCAAAGTATGAGCATTTTCTTTCCAGTTTTCCTCCCAAATTGGGAGGATTAAATTTTTGTGGGCCAGAGAAAAAACTTCCAAATCCCACCAATTTTCTCTCCCTTCTCACTTCCTAGTCAAACACACCCGTTACTCATTTTCTTTTCTCTATTTACTATCCACCTTGTTTTTACCCTAAATAAACACATCCTAAGACTCAAAGGCGCGATGGCTCACAAAAGATTGCTATTTTTTTTTTTTTTTTTTAAGATAAAAGATAGAACTTTATTAATATAGATGTATACAAACAAAACAGAAAACAGTATCCTGACACAATCCAGGGAAATTGCAATTACAAAGACAAGGAAAGAGAAGTCATCCAAGGTTATAAATAGTCATGTGCTGAAAAACAATTGAAAAAAAAACATCATGAATAGCATATTTATTCAGCAAGCATTAGTAGTATATTTATGCAGCACCCATGAACAGCATGTCTGTGCAGTAGGCATCTTTTGTGCAGCAGCCAGCCCCTGATACTCCTCCAATAGACCAGGTAGCTCCATCATGTATAGACTTGGGATGTACCTGTAACCTCTTTTCATTAGTAGCATATTTATGCAACAACCCTAAAGAGCATACTTACAGCAGCCAGCCTCTATGCAGCAATCAGCCTCTAATACTCCTCCAATAAACCGATAGCTCCATCATGTATATACTTGGGCTGTACTTGGAACCTCTCAAAATAAAATCTGTTTCTAGCATTCCATATAGCCCACGCAGTGACAGCCCATTTTTCTAGATCCAATTATGGAAGCTTATCTATCAAGTAGCAGAACAACCAGAAAAAATTCTGAACATTGTTAGACAGTTTTTGGATCCTTCCTCTACATAAAGCCCACACATTCCTTGCAAACGGGCATTCCCACAAAATATGAGCAACTGACCCAGTTTACTGGCAGCAACATTCACACCACGGATTAATATGTATCTGTCGATGATATAAATTGGCTCTAGTAGGAAGGATATTTGAACATGCTCGCCAAATAAATGTTCCGACCTTTGGGGGTACATTCATAGACCAGATTTTTTCCAAATTTTACGCTGAGATCCCACTCTCGAATGTTCAACCCGTGACTAATTCTTTAACCGCTGGGCAATCTGAAATACAGATTTGACAGTGAAAGCTTGGGGCTAATTCTCCTTCCAAACCAACTTATCACGTACTAATACACTTGACAAAGGAATTTGCAGAATCTCCATACGTGTCTTGTGAGCAAAAAGATCAAAAATTTTCTCCCTATCCCACTGCCCAGAGACACTATCAATCAGTTCCTTCATATACAAATTTGGTCGATCTTCCCCCAGGAAAATTGGTTTATGCGACAACCATTTGTGAGTGGAAACTTTTATACGGCTCCCATCTCCCCCACCTTCCATTTTGAACCTTCAAAGATGACATCCCTTGCTGCCAATAGGCTTTGCCAAATATAAAATGAGTTGCTACCCACCTCTGCATCCATAAAAGAACAATTTGGGAAATATCTTGATTTATACACCCGATAGAATAAAGAGTGGGTATCGTGAACCAACCTCCAAGCTTGTTTAGCGAGCATGACTAAATTAAAAGCCTAGATATCTCTAAATCCCATACCTCCTCTATCCTTTGGAGTACATAATTTCTTCCAATTGATCCAATGAATTTTCTTCTCATCTTTGGTCTGACCCCACCAATATTTTGCCAAAATAGAATTTATAGAATCACAAAGAGCCTTTGGGATTTTGAAAATACTCATGGAGTATGTGGGAATAGCTTGTGCAACTATTTTGATTAGGACTTCACATTCTACTTTGGAAATATATTTTTCCTTCCATCCTAACACTCTTTTTTGTAATTTTCTCTCTAAGATCCTTAAAGGTGTTTACTTTTGATTTCCCCCCAATCATAGGTAACCCTAGATATTTCTCACAATTCTCCATAATTCTACCACCCAACAAATTCTGTATATCCTACTTAACTTTAGCTTTTATGTTTCTACTGAAAAAGATAGATGTTTTCTATCTATTTATGGCTTGGCCTAAAGCCGATTCATAACACCCAAGCAGATTCATGAGATGTTGACATTCCTCCCTAGTTGCTTGGTAGAAAATAAATCTATCATTAGCAAATAAAAGGTGAGAGATACATACTCCATTTGCACATGATAAAACACCATGCAAGCTTTGTGATTACATTGCCTTTATAATCAATGAAGAGAAACCTTCTGCACATAAAAGAAACAGGTATGGGGATAATGGATCTCCTTGTCTAACACCCTGAGATGGAGAGATGTACCCTTGAGGTTCTCCATTTATAAGCACAGAGTATGATGCAATACAAACTGTCTCCATTGCTAGGTTGACCCATCCAGCATCAATGCCCAATTTCAGCATAATTTGTCGAAGGAAATCCCATTCAACACGATCATAAGCCTTGCTGATATCCAATCTAACATCCATTTGCCCTTTCTTTCCCGTTCTTTTGTGTAATACTTCAAACGCTACAGTAGTGTTATTAGTAATTAACCGATTTGGAACAAAAGCACTCTGTGAGTCAGATATAACATTAGGCAGAATAGTTTTAAGCCGATTGGCTAAAACTTTGGAAACAATTCTAGATACAACATTGCTACGGCTAATAGGGCGATAATCAGAGACATTTTTAGGGTCATTTTTTTGGGTATAAAAACAATATGGGTATAGTTCATCTTATGTAGCATGTGGCCAAAATTAAGAACAAATAACACTGCATCAGTTACATCTCTACCAATTATATGCCAGTATTTTTGGAAAAAGAAAGGGGGCATACCATCAGGTCCAGGTGATTTGGAAGGATGCATGTGGAATAAAGCCTGTTTGACCTCATCTGATGTGTAAGGTAGAAGAAGCGTGTTGTTCATGTCAGGGGTGACCCCTTGATCTACCGTGTCCAATACAGGTTCCATAGCATTCAAACTAGCAGAGGTGAATAGATTCTAAAAATAATTCTCAGCCACCCGTACAATATCACTTTCAGAAGTGCACCATTGGCCAAATTCATCCATACCTCTAACTTGCTCTCTGATGAAAATACTTGGTATTCTTATCCCCAGCAGGTAACCAAATTGATCTAGACCTCTGCCTCCAAAAGACCTCTTCATGAAATAGTAAGGCATTAATCTCTTCCTTTACATTCTTGATGGCATCAATATTTTTAGCACTATTTAATGCTGTGAGTCTCTCTAATTCTGTTTTTTTCTCATCAAGTTTTGTCTTTGAATTGCCCATGTTTCTACTCCGCCCCACCAATGCCATCCTGCACTTCTTAATTTTTTCGAACAACCTGTACATTGGACTATCCATGGATATTTCACCATTCCAACTTTCCAAAATAACTGCTTCACAATCCAAGTGAGATGCCCATTTTTCTTCAAACCGTTTAGGGATCTTTTGCCTGCGAGTTGCATGTACATCAACCTGAGTTGTGAGCATTATAAGGTCATGATCTGAGTATGAAGCTTGAAGATGGACTACTCTACTACATGGAAATAGCTCCCCCCATTCAATTGTAGCACAAGCTCGATCCAATCTTTCTTGAACAAAAGCATCTCCATGCCGTCCATTCCTCCATGTGAAATTATTTCCTTGAAATCTGAGATCAACCAAACCACAATAGAGTAGAACACTCCGAAATTCTTCCATGCAATGATTGGGTTTAGGGATTCGACCTTGCTTCTCATCAGAATTTAGTATTGCATTATAATCCCCAATACGTACCCATGGGAGAGACCCTCTTAATTGCAGATATCGCAAGTATTCCCAAGATTCATGTTTTCGGTGTTCCTCCGGTCAGCCATAAAAACCAGTAAGTCTCCATGGCAGATTCGAATCATTCATAATATGTGCATCTATGTGATTGAGAGAGTAAGTTTGAATATGTAAATCAACTTCTTCTAGTTATGCCTACTTGTACTAAGAAGACAACGAAAACTTGCTATGAAAGATGAAGCCAAAGCTGCAAGAAAGAGAGTGGGTTGTTTGGTGTTGCATTAACCAAACTTGTTGGGTCGTGGAAGCGGCAATGAGTTGAATTTGACCTTAACCATGGCGTGGCACGGAATCTAGTGTTTTACCACATGTAATAAAAGAACAAAAAAAGCACATCATCTTATCACTTTCTTTTTCTTCTCTTTGGAATAATCTAGATTCATTGAATGTTGTCTTCTTCTACTACAATTACAATTACATTAATAGGTTTACCAAAAAAAAAAAACAATTACATTAATAGCAATCTTTTGGTACTTTTTCTTCCCCTCTTGATAGGAGCGCTTTTTCTCATCTAGAGTGAGATTTTCCTCTACTTTTGTGTCAGTAGATCTACTTAGTGAAAATTTAGTGAAGTGTGAGGCCATAACTTTGTTTAGACTTTGTTATTTTCTCTTACTCTGCCTATTTGTCTCAGAGTTTTTCTTGTCCTTAGTGCTTTCATTGTGTCTTTGTCCTTTGTGTTTTCCTTGTCCATCATGGACTTGGATTTCATTGAGAGATTACAACGCATCAATTTAACATCTGAAGAGGGAAAGGTTATTAAAATTCATTCAGATCACCATGAAAAGATTCTAGAGGAGTGCAACCTCAGTCTTATTGGTCGTTTCTTTACAGCAAAACCCATTAATCTTCGTGCGACAAAGAACCTTTTAAGGTCTGTTTGGATGTTTGGTCAAGATTTGAAGATTACTGATGTTGGAGATAGGCTTATTCAGTTTAAGTTTGCTATGGAAAGCCAATTATTATGGGTTGTCAACAATGGGCCATGGAGTTTTGATAATCACATACTGCTTCTTAGACGCTGGGAAAAAGGGATGACGGCATTTTCAGTCCAATTTCTACACATCCCTATATGGGTTCAGGTATGGGGACTACCTTTTGATTTAATTAATGTAGAGGCAGGTAGGGATATTGGTAGCAGTATTGGCCGTGTTGTTGACATAGACTGTAAAGCTATTTCATCTGAACAAGCCTGTTTTCTTCGAATACGAGTTGAGATGCCAATAGATAAACCTATTCGAAGAGGGGCTCCTGTTATTAGTCCAAAGGGGGATCGAGTATGGGTAGCTTTTCAGTATGAATGTCTTCTTGGACTCTATTTCAATTGTAGTTTTTTAGGGCATGAAGCAAAGGTTTGTACTGTGTCCAGAATTGGTGAGCGCAAGGAAAGTCCATATGGTGATTGGCTGAGAGCAGATTTTCGTTGGCAGAAGGAAGGAAGGGGACGAAGGACACCTAGCCCACTCAAGAGGAACATGGAGGAGCATATTCGTCGGGATAAAAATCCGCCACAATCAAATTCAAAACCTGGAGTTTTACACCACAATTCTTTAACTGCTACTACGGTTATTGAACCTGGGACCTCTAACGGTAATTCTTCAACTGTTGTCACGGTTACAGAAATTATGGATAACGAACTTGCTATTATTCCGAGATTGGATGGGTATGATTCTCAGCTTCCGTGTACTTCAGAGATTAATGAAAGAAATCCTGAAATCATGGTACACACTGATGCTATTGGGATAGCCGGATAGAGCACAATACCGAAAAAAATGATGACAGTTGGATCAGCGTACCAATTATGTATGAGGAAAATTTGGTGGATAATACTTTGCCTATTTCAAATAAACCTCTACCTGACTTGGTGATAAGTTCTTTGTCACATGATCAAGCACGTGGAACAAACAAAACAGGTAAGTGGAGAAAAATAAAAAACCTGAAGGCCACATCCTAGATTAAAACACAACACGCTTCTAATAAAGTGGGACAAAAGAGAGGAACCCGCACGATAGTGAAGTCAAGTCAGATTCATGGTGGTCAAAAACGTTCAAAGGTCCTTGCTGCTGAGGATTCTAATTGCAAAACGGCAAAGGCTGTCATCCAGCCCCGCCGAGCACAATGAATATCTTAAGTTGGAACTGTTGGAGGCTTGGGAACCTCTGTGTAGGAACTGTTCTCTCTAATCTGGTGAGGGAAAAAGCTCCCAAAATTTTGTTTCTTATGGAGACAAAACAAACGGTAGAGGAGATGAGGAAAATTCAGGCTGACTTACACTATCATTCAATTCTTGCAATCTGATAAGATGATGTTCTTCTTTTGTTCTTTTATTAAATGTGGTAAAACACTAGATTCCGTGCCATGCCATGGTCATTGGTCAAGGTCAAACTCAACTCATTGCTGCTTCCACGACCCAACGAGTTTGGTTAATGCAACACCACACAACCCACCCTCTTTCCTGCAGCTTTGGCTTCATCTTTCATAGCAAGTTTTCGTTGTCTTCTTAGCACAAGTAGGCATAACTAGAAGAAGAGAATTCAAATTCCGTTGTCTTTCAAGTACATTTTGTTAGCCCAAAAAATTTGTAATAAAATGTTCATAACTTCCTTAGAAAACCCCAAATGGCACGCCTACGTTGAAAACTAAAGGCATAAGCATTCACATTGGGTATTGAATATGCCATATGTTGGTAATATTTAGCATCAGTGCCTCAAAATCCCCCATTAATTACCCAGTCTTGCAAAGTCTTACAATTGCAAAAAAATTTGTAATTGTGCTACAATGCTATCCTATTTTTATGATGGCATTGTAGCAACTAGTGATGGTGGGTGGGTATTTTTAATTATTTTTTTACGAAGAGGAAGAGAGAGAAAGAGTTGGTGAAATTAATATTTTAATGAATAGATGAGATAAATAAGAAATGGAATGTTGGGTGTATTGTAAAATGATATGGTATAATTGATAAAGTAGTTTTTGAGATGGTAAAATAAAATAGTTTGAAGATTCTAGATGTGAATGCTTAAAGCTTGCCAATGGTATATGGTTTGTTAGCTAATTAGTTTTAAGAAATATCATAATTAATTTTGAAATTCTAAGCTCGCCTCCTACCTTCCCCCACTTACCATTCTCAAGGGAAAATATTGCTCCCCAAGTTAATTTTGGAATTAACTCTAGGAGCAATATTTCATTATCTCAAATAAATAGTGGATCAACACATACAAACAAACAAAAAACTATCGAAGTACTAATGAATTATTACTCCATCTTTAGAACTAACAGTCATTTTTCTACTCCTCAACCAAAAACCACAAGGAAAAACTTATATATCTCCTATCCTCCAACCAAATGAAGCCTAAGATAAGAATGCTTACCACTCTAAGAAATCCAACAAAGAAATAGAGACCAAAAAACTTGCCAGCTATTGGAATCTACAAACAATAAGAGTTTAACATAAAAAATAAAAACAATTTTTCTTAAAAGGCCAAATGCTAAAAATAACACTCTCAGTTCTCTTTAATTTTCATCCATATGTGAGTTAAGATCTATATAGGAATAGAAGTTAACTTAACCCTCTAAGCATGAGTAGTTACAACTTACATTTCCAAGACCAAAATATTTAATAAAAAGTAAAAACTTGACCAATTATTCAAAACAGAAGTGTCAAGACTCAAGACCCCAAGACGAAAAGACAATTCCACTCCTTTTATTTCATTGGAAAACCTTGTGTAAAGATAGTTTTCCATATTTTTCAGTATTTGGTATTATCAGAAAAAATGAGTCAATGGAAAACTATTTTTAGTCAACATAAAAAGTATGAATTATTTTTAGAGGTTTTTTTCTACTATTTTTTTAAAAAAACAATTCTATTTCATATCAAGCTAAATAAGGGAATTTAGGAGATTTTTTTCAACTCATTTAAGGTTAATACCAAACATAAGAAAATGAGATAGTTTTATAGAAAATGTTTTTTTTTTGAAAAATGACTGACATTTTCTAGAAAACATCATCGCTGAAACATACAGAGCGTTCAGAAAGCAAGTAGACACAACTAGAAGAGAATTCAATATCCTTTGTTTTCCAAATACATTTTGATTTTACCCAAATGAGTTTGAAATAAATGATCATAACTCCCTCTAGAATTCTCCAAATACCAAATTGTACAACATTTGATGCGTTAGAAACTAGAGATACAAAATATGCCAATGGTATATGGTTGGTTTCCTAGTTAATTACTTTTAGTTAATATTCCAAAATGAAATTTAAAGTTAATGAAACACTAATGTGATGGTGCGAATGATTGTATTGATTCGCATGGCTGTAAATAATCTTTTGTGCTATATTGTTATTCATGTGGTTGTAGCCAGGTCGTTAGATCCGAACCGGTCCGAACAATCCGACTGAGTTAATCAGAAATCGAACTAAAATTCGTTTTTTTAAACATATGGAGATCATGGATCAGATCTAGAGATAAGAGATCTGGTTGCAGAGCTTTTGGTTGAACCTGACGTAGTTGTGTGTGAATAATAGATTAGCTTTTTTTTTTTTTTTTTTTTTGAAAACTGAATAATAGATTAGTTAAAGTAATATAAATGATCAAATTTGACTAAAATACGATGAGGTTGCTGAGTTTTAGTCTTTTTATTAGAGATGGAAATAAGGGAAAGTTCATTCTAAAATTATCGGCGGGAAAAATATACGTTTACCCCAAATATAGATAACCTGTGCAATCTTATGGCTTGATTTTGGATTTAACAAGCTCTTCTCTCAACCATGCGTAAAGTTTAAACTCATAATTGTCACGGCTAAGCTCAACCCATTTGTCAATGAAACATAAGTTATATAACTAAGAAAATTGTGTTTACTAGCAAATATCTAGGCGTTGCAAGTGGCAGACAGCCACTCAAAATTCAAACGTTAAAAAAATTTATTAAAAAGAAAAAAGAAAAACAGTGGAACCAATAATTTATATTTCTTGTAATTGTAAATAACATAGTTTTAATTAATCATTGTACAAGGATTCGTATTCACCGTATATTGCTAATCATGTGCGGGTGCAATTGTAGTAAAAGACAACATTCAAGTTCAACAAACCTGGACCATTCCAAAAGAAAGAAATAGAAAAGAGATTAAAAAAATTATGTGCTTTTTTTCCTTGTTCTTTTATTACACGCGGTAAAAGGCTAGATCATGAACGAGGTTGGATTTGAACTCACTGTCTGTCACTTCCACGACTCAACGAGTTTCGTCAGTGCCACACGAGCTGACCCGCCCTCACTCAGTGCTGCCTTAGCTCCATCTTTCATGGCAAGTGTTCGTTCCCTTATCGAGTTACCACTTTCCGAGTCCATCAACTCTCTAACTCGCTTCTCCACCTCTGTTGCACTCACAAACCCATCCTCTGACTCCTTCATCGACAAAGCAATCTTCACATCTTCCACCAACACCACCCTGTTGAACCTTTGCTCTGCGTAAAGAGGCCACGCCACCATTGGCACGCCCGCACACACAGCTTCCAACACCGAGTTCCACCCACAATGAGTCACAAACCCACCCACCGAGCCGTGATTCAACACAGCCAGTTGTGGTGCCCATGACTTCACTACTAACCCTCTCTCTTTGGTACGGTCCAAAAAACCTTCTGGAAGCAAAGAATCTAAATCTGGGTCAGGTTGAGCTGACACAGCCAAGCCATGTTTCTCACTCGGTGGATTTCTTACCACCCATAAGAACCTTTGGTCACTCTTTTCCAATCCTAAAGCTATCTCCTTTAGTTGTTCTATAGAAAACAAACCCAAGCTTCCAAAGCATAAAAACACAACACTTTGACTCGGTTGCGAGTCAAGCCAGGACAAACACTCGGGCACGGCTTCACCTTCATTTTGAGTCCCACTTCTTTCGTTGTTTTTTGCTATCAATGGTCCTATGCAGTAAACAGGTGGGGTTGGACCGTCTGGTACGCATAGCCCCTCTGATAGTGCTTGAATAGCTTTTGGTTCCAATGATTCAAAGGTGTTGGTAATTATTCCTGCAGACTTAGCCATGGCGATTGAGCTGTCTAAAAAGAACTCGTAGGCCTTATCGTTACGGTCAAGTAATGGTTTTGGCATATCTGAAGATGGTATTGGGGATACTCCAGGAACGATAAGGAGGGTGTTAAGGTCTTTCAAACTTTTTGTGGTGTTTTTGTGAATGGTGGGGTGGTATAGAAAATAATTTAGAGCAGCAGCGCCTGAAGTGAAAAAGAAGTAGCCAGGGAGGTTGAGATTGGAAGCAACAGAGAGAGCATAGGAGCAAAAGTAGTCCATGATGAGAGCTTTGACGTTGTGGGTTTTGGAGATAGATAGGAGAGATTGGTGGACATTGGGATTGTTGAGGCGAATGAGTTCAAAGGTGAGAGTTTCATGGTGAGGAGAAGCGGTGGGAGGGAGAGTAACACTGGGCAGATTGTGAAAAGTGATGGAAGGAGTGGTGGAAGAGACAGAGGCTATGTATGGAGCTGTGGAACCAGCGTTGTAAGGTGCAGGGGCGATGAGTATGTGAATGGTGAGTGAAGGGTGGTGTGTGAGTATTAGTTTGCCTAGCTCTACCATGGAAATCAAGTGGCCTATGGCTGGTGTTGGGTACAGAACTATCGCTTCCATGGCTGATTGAGTATTGGGTCTGTGTGTGTCTCTATTCAATTTAAAAGATAAGATTGGTGTCCTTTGAAGCTTTACTATTGGGACTGCGACTTCAAGGTGTCAAAGTCGTCTAGTCTTGTACGCTTGTGGGAAGGTATATGTACGTTGGTATCTATTCATGGATCCATGAAATCAATGAAGTCCTTTTTTTTCTTTTTCTTTTTTGTCGTCGAGCGAGCATGTATCCATTCATTTATAATAGGTATAAGTTGATTTGGTCAAAATTATTTTAAAATTAATTTATTTTTACTATAATTTATAAGTTATATGGTACTCTTTAATAATATTTATATATTTTATTGTATTATTTCAATTTATTTTTATTTTAAAAAATTAATAAATAACGAATTTCAAACCGACGCTATGTCTATCCTTAGTATACTGGTTGAGAATGATTTAAGTTTCTTTTCAATGGCATTTACTATACTTGATTGGACAGGGCCAGCTGCTCATGATTGACAGTTGTGACTTGTGACTAGACAAAAGCAAATTTTAATTTTAATAACTATAATAAGAGCGTCGGGACAAACGTTGTTGCGAGGTCCACAATTAAAGTTGTGCACGAATATTTTCTGAATTATGCTGGCACCGTGTAATTAGGCATAATTATATGGTGTCTCTACAATGACCCATTGACACATTATGATCCATTGACCCATTGTTACAAATTATAACTTATTATGTGATAAATTGTTGTATAAAATTATCCCTAATTATATAATACAAGCATAATTCATATTTTCTACCAAAAAAAAAAGTTGCCCTTGATTGTGTTTGTAACGTCAGATATGAAGTCAGCAGCAGCTCTTTTACGGACAATAATTCCAACAAAAAGGGAAAATGTTAGAAAAACAAATGAACAACTTCTTTACGCAACTGATTGTGGTTGGTGTAAAAAAAACATAGTGGATTTCTATAATCATTGCTCTTATAGTTTGTTGAGGTTTTTTTTTTTTTTTTAACAGACGGTGTCAATTTGGTTTGTTTAATTGGCACTGTAACTACAGTGCTTTGATTTCAACTTCTATACAGTTGCTACTTTTTTTTTTAATTTTTCTTTTCCCCGCTGCTTTTTTTTGGGCGTAATATCGCCCTGTCCACTTTATATATATATATATATATATATATATATATATATAACAGTTCACAGTTGACCCATTTCAGTCTTTAAAGCTCCAGATTATCCATGACCGTTGTGCAAATATCCACTCTGAATTCCTCCTTAAGAATTCAAACCCTCTGTGGAAAAACCCGAACTTTTTCATGTCCCTTCCCTTCAAGAAAAATGAAGACGTTAATCCCACAAAAGCCAGTCATCGGGGAATGAATCCAGAACATTTAACCTTAGCCAAACAAGAGCTCGCCACCCTCCTTTCCGAAGGCCTCATTGAACCAACAACCACTCCATGGGCATGCGAAGCCTTTTATGTTAATAAGCATTCCGAACAAGTCAAAGGAAAACTCAGACTGGTGATTAATTATCAGGATCTCAATCACTTCCTTGCAGATGATAAATTCCCCCTGCCAAACAAAAGTGCACTCTTTCAACATCTTTCAAATGCAAAAATATTCTCAAAGTTTGATCTGAAAGCAGGGTTTTGGCAATTGGGAATTCATCCAGAAGAAAGATACAAAACAACGTTTTGCATCCCCGATCACCACTACCAATGGACTGTCATGCCTTTTGGCCTCAAATATGCCCCATCCCAATTCCAAAAGGCAATGGTAACGTTGTTCCAGCCACTCCTGAACAATGCATTGATTTACGTAGACGATATTCTCCTGTTTTCCAAGGATGAAGAATCCCATGAGAAATTGCTCACTGAATTTTATAATTTAGTGAAATCACAAGGGATTATGCTCTCGGAAAAGAAAATGATCATTGGACAATCCTCTATAGATTTTTTGGGAGTAAACATTTCAGATAGAAAGTACATATTACAGCCTCACATAGCCGCCTCCCTTGGTGAATTCCCAGATAGGCTCACAAGTGCTAAACAGATACAGCAGTTTCTTGGAATTGTTAATTACATGTCAGATTTCATTCCAAAAATTTCCAAGTATAGAAACTCTCTAGCCCAACTGCTGAAAAAATCTCCTCCAGAATGGAATTCTGTCCATACAGAAGCAGTCCAACAGTTGAAAAAATTGGCAGAAAAGCTCCCTCCTTTGCAGATCCCAGGAACAGACAAAAGGATATTGCAAACAGATGCAAGTGATGAGTATTGGGCAGCAGCTCTTTTTGAAGAACTTGATGGTAAAAGAAGTATTTGTGGGTATAAGAGTGGTGCATTTAAACCTTCAGAATTGCACTACCACTCTACCTTTAAAGAGATTCTTGCAGTCAAACATGGAATTGAAAATTTCCAGTTTCATCTCCTTGGGCATCACTTCCTAGTAGAAATGGATATGTCTTCCTTCCCTAAAATGCTTCAGTTCAAAAGGAAAATGCTTCCACATCCTCAGTTACTCAGATGGTCAAATTGGTTTTCACAATGGTCCTTCCAAGTCAAGCATATTAAAGGAAGAGATAACCTTATCACTGATTATCTTTCCAGAAAGCCTCCAGTCCTCAATGCCACAATTCTTCCTTCCCCCTTATGTGTATACCCTGTTACAGATCCTTCCTCATCATCAGATCCTTCTCCAACAATTCCTAGTGATATCCTTCACATGATAGAGAATCTCCCTCTAGAAATAAAAGACCAAATAAAGACCTTAACTCTTCAAACCAGAGCCAAAAGGATTATCAGAATCCTCCACAATTATATCAGAAACCACCAGCCCCACTTCCTTGTTGTTTTCCCTGATATTGACCAACCATGGAAAACCCCTTTTGCCATCTGGATAACAAATTGGACGGTTGCACATTATCTCTACATGTGGTATTTACTCAATGAGTATCATTTGTGCATCCATTTTGAGCCAGAATTTTACGAATATATTTTCCCACGTGAAAATAGATATTTCCATAAATTCTGGTTTGACATTTTGAAAAATGATGCCTATAATGGAGAATGGATAAAATATCCTTCTACAGAACATCCAAGATTTGCAAGCAAGATTACTTTAGTAACTTTGATTGTTAAGCTTAACTCCAAAAAAGATGTTCGTGCAGAAGGACTTTTCTACCCTGCAGAAATACAGTGGCTTACCAATCCAGATGGCACTTTACACACACACCGGGACCCATCTTGGGTATCCTGTTATTATGCTTTCACACTGACAGAATCTCTAAATAAAGGGGTCTTACCTCAAACAGTACCCATAGATCCAAAAACCTGTAGAAAGCAGTTACCACATGAAGACCATTGGGAAATGCCAAATCCTCTTGAGGGGTATGACGACCCCTATTACCATAACCATGATCCAGATGTAAATGCTGATGTAGATGAAGAATGGTTCCAAGGAAGAGATGGATGGGACTAGACTTTCCTAATATATTGTACTTAAAAAAAAAAAAAAAAAAAAAAAAAAAAAAAAAAAAGCCCCTAGAAACGTCTTCAGACGTTTCAACCTTATCCCTGCAGCATACTTTACAGATCATATTCCCAGCTGTCCACCTCTGCAATAAGGACCCCTACCATGCACCTGCTTCACAACCTAATCATGACAAGCTCAAGCCTCTGCCCCTTTGGCCAGATGTCAACATGGAGCCGGCCCCTACTTTCTCTTCAAAGACCATTGTACTCTGAATGTAATATATTTCTGTAAAGTTTTGCTTATAAATAGCCCCCAAAGGGCTTTGTAAAGAGGCAGAGTGAAGAAAGGAGAAAAAAGAATCCCTGTAAGATGTCCACTAGCATATCCAATGTAAAAAAGTTGTTAAGCTTAATAATCTTGAGTTTGCTGTATTTAGTTCTATGTTCAATCTCTTATTTTCATGTGATCTTTTATCTCTTTAGTTAACACAATAAATTTTTATAATATTTTTGCAATTGTTGATATGTTAATTTTTTATAGGTTAAAATAAAATATCATACTAAAATCATCCACAATTAAAACTAAAGGTATTATGAAAAAAGAAATGTTACATCCACAACATTTTTTCTAACACTTTCATAAAATTGTTCATTAAGCTCTTTTTTTTTTTCTTCCACAAACCACAGTACACCAGTTTTGTGCTGTTTTTGTCTTTTCTTTTAAATATTTATGTGTATGTACAGTTACACTGATTTAACAAATTTTTACAATATTTTCATAATTATTGACAATTTGCATTGTTCGTTGGCCCCTTTTTTTTCACAATACGCTGATTTTGTTTGTGCTTTTAAATATTATATGTGCATATACAATTACACTAACGCAACAAATTCTTACAATATTTTCATTATTATTGAGGTGTCAATTTTTTAAAGGTCAAAATAAAATAATAAAATAAGAGACTAAGACCAATCACAACTAAAAATAAATGTCTTATGAAAATGTTATAACATCTTTTCCTTGTCACAATATTTTCACAATCGCAAGATCTCAGTTCCTTATAGATCAAAATAAAATAAAAAGAAATACTATGTCCACAACATTTTCACAATAATTTTGTAACAAATTTTATGTGGCAAGGTATTTTTAAAGGATAAAAAAGTCATATTAGTAGTGGGTTCAATTTAAAACCAATAACAACTTGTCATTTATAATTTGTTCTAAAAATATTATGGATGTAGCATTTTCTCTCAAATAGAATAAAAATATATCTATTCAGGTCCTAAAAATAAAAGTATTGTGAAAATGTTTTAATATTTTGTTGTATTCTTAGACTCCTTTTTTAGTATATATAGTCAAATTGGATAAGCCAAAATTCATTGTACGTTTCACGCACTATTTTCTTGTATTGTCTTTTTGTTTGTTTTTTTAATGCATAATTTTAATACCAATAATAATTTTTTACCTAAGATTTGTTATGAAAATATTGTAGACGTAAAAATTAAATAATAAAATATTAAATTGGGACCTACCACAGCTGGAAATAGAAAATATTACGAAAATGTTGTGACATTTTGTTATATTCCTAAACTTCTTTTTTGTGTGACATTTTGTTGTGTTCCTATGCTTCTTTTTTTGTTTAGTCAAATTTAGTAAGCCAAAACTCATTTTTTTAGGCATAATTTTCTTCCATTAGCTTTTTATTTTATTTTTAAATGCACGATTAAAAGTGGTTAGCCTAATTTAAAACCAGTAGTAATTTACCACCTAAGATTCATTATGAAAATATTGTGGACATAATATTACTCTAAAATAAAATAATAAAATATCATACTAGGACCCCACCATAGCTAAAAATAAAGGTATTATAAAAATATCGTGACTTTTTGTTGTGTTTTTAGACTTCTTTTTTGGTTTATTCAATTTGTTGAACTAAAATTCATTGTTTAATGCATAATTTTTTTAGGTTGAATTTTTTTTTAACACATTGTTTCAAGTTTTTTTTAAAAAATAAAAATAAAAACACACACACACACGCATATTGTTCTACACACACATAACACACACACAAATTGACGAAGTAACATTTTCCTCCTTTATGTTCGGGGTAGTGGCTTTCCCCCCTTAAACTAAAGTTGAATAATTTCATCATTTATATTTTGTAAATGAGCATATACCCCTATTGTTTCTCTCTTAGTTAAACCTTAACAAAATCTTATAATTCCTAAAATATTCCATTGTGCAATGTCTAATATACTCCTACGAAATTTTAATGTCCCAAAAAATTTCTTTGTGTATTTTGAATTTTATGTGGTAGACTAGTAGTCATGCTTGGAAAGTTAGAATAATGATATATGGTGTTCTATTTGTTACCTAGAGAACACTAATTTATTATGTTTAAATCTTCTAACTTTGATGACATATGTCTTTTGTTATTTTGTTCTTTTCTAAATTTATTTTCCTGCTTAAAAGGGTATTCATTAAAAATAAGTAAGCTAAACATCGTAGTTAGACTCATAAAATAAGATAATAAAGAATGAAATATGAATAACAAAATCTTTGTTGTAGATGATTGCAAATATTTAATTTAACGAAGATCTTTAAAAAAATTGTAGCATATATTATCATTCACTGCGAAAATTTAAATATTGTAGAAAGATGATAACATTCATTATCATTCTTTGTAGCATTTTTGGGCGAGTAGATATTACATTTAGTAAATAAGTTCTAAGAAATTTTCATAGTACATAGATATTCAAATAGCTATTTTAAATTTAAGTACATGACTTCATAGTTCATACTTCTTCAAAAAAAAAAAATCTAGGCAAAAATGCAAAACTGACCCTCTAACTTTCAACTTTTGTCATTTTAGTCCTCTAACTTTCAATTTTGTCATTTTAGACCTCTAAGTATCAATTTTTGTCAATGTAGTCTTCCGTTAGAACTCAATTATCTTTTTTCTGTTAAGTGATCAAAACTACACCGTTTTGACTTTTTTTTTATATAATAATTTTCATAGTTAAAAGAAAACTAAAAAAAAAAACGCATTTCAGAAACGGCGAACGCAAATCCAAAAGGAATAAGACGGAGTTCAGATGAGTTGGAACATGTGGCCACGAACGAAGGTTGAAGCAAGCAAGTGCGTAATCCCACTCGCTGCCTCCATTTCTCCAATCCGCCCTCACCCTGACATCCTCACACTTCGCTTCGTTGCAAAACCCGTGCCTCTGTTCTCAACCCTTACACATGCGTCGCCTTCACCGCCAAGATTTGGATCTGCCCCTTTTGTTACCAGCGCAACCATTTCCCTTCTCACTATTCCATGATCTCCGATACAAATCTCCTCGGCGAACTCTACACTCAACACACCACCGATCAATACACCCTCCCCGGTTTTCATTTTCATGCTCGATACTTGCATGATCAAGGAGGAGATAGGCTATGTCAAATCGGCTTTGAGGCGTGTGATGTGCCATTGGTTTGTTGCCCAAGAACGCCCTTGTTGGCTATGTTTCATTTGGGACTCATATTCGGGTTCATAAATTGCACTTCTCCGACATGTTCAAGGTTTTGATTTCTTAGGTAAGGGGAACAACGTCATTCCCCTTACTTGCCTTTTTTTTTTTTTTAATTATGAAAATTATTAAAAAAAAAAAAAAAAAAAAAAAAAAAAAGGATCTAAAAGTTAAGAGGGTCACTTAACAGAAAAAGATAACTAAGTTCTAACAAAAGTCTATATTGACAAAAATTGAAATTTAGAGGACAAAAATGACAAAACTGAAAGTTAAAGAACTGAAATGACAAAAACTGAAAGTTAGAGAATCAGTTTTACATTTTTGCCAAAAATCTATATTAATTTTCTTACTAAAAGGCTAGCACATGCTTTGCACGAGCAACTCATACTAGTTTATATAAAAATAACAGGCAACTAGTTGCAAATATACATTTCAAAAATTGCAAACTAAAGATTAAAGAGGAGATTTTCTTTAGACAAAGAGAAGAGGGTATCGAAAATTTTATAGACTAATTTAGTCTTTATTAAATTAATTATTTAACACTTATATTTAATTCAAGTGACCTTGTATTTTTTTTTTTTTGCTAGGTGATTGCGGGGGCTAGAACCCCCAAGCAACAGGTCATACAAGTACCTGGGTGCCAATAGGCCACTGAGGCCAATGGCAAGTGACCTTGTATTTATGAGAATTACTAATGTAACACTTTGATTATTTTTTCACCTTTTCCCCCTGAACTAATAGTTACAGATTATATAGTAAACATTGATAAACATCTTATTGAGTGAAAAATAAACTTCATTAAAAAAAAATAACTCTATAAATCATGTAGTTAGTTTAGGGGGGAAAATGCAATGAAAAACTTATTCCAAGTGTCATATTAAGAATTCTAAAAACTGAATAAATATAGGTGAGAATTGACATTTATTAACTAGAACGTGAGAGTTAAGATTCAAGTATTTCATTGAAATTGAAATTTTAAATTGTTGATAGGTATTGTAAATTTGTACTTCTCGAGAATAATTAAATAAATAAAAACCATTTTCTTATGAATCTCAGCAATTATCAATTCTCATCATGAATTCCTGCGTAACAAACACAACACAACACATCCTAAAGGCATTACCACAATCAAATGGTATAGAAATAGTCTAAACCCCAACTAAAATATGTTTCCATCCAACATCTTCCATAATGAACATGAATCTTTAATGGATAAAACCTAGGTAAAGAATAAGCCCAAAGTTCACCTATTAGAATGACAGACCGTCCCCCATAGGCCATAGTGACAATCTATATATAAAGTTGGCACAAAACATCCGATAAATAATTGAGAATCCTTGGGGCCAGGCTGAGCACGTAGGCCGAAAATGAAGTAGAAGAGCATCTATATGAAGAGAAACCTTCTCCATCTGCACCCAGGTATGGACAGATGGGGATTGTTCTAAGCAATGCTCCTTACGTATTGGTCAAGATTTGTATTGAATAGTTCACACCTACATAAAGCAATCACAAGATTCTCTGGTAAGAATAGAACTCGGAGGGAAATTACAAAAACACTCAGAAACTCAAAAAATTACATAAAGCAATCACAAGACTCAAAAACCAGTAACTATTAATTATAATTCAGGAATGAAGTTGCAAAAAAAACTACAGCAGAAAATAATCCTAGTGAAGCATATGTAACATAAGTAAGGGTACTGCCTTGGAACCATATAAACATATCATGTATCAAACTTGGGTTACAAGGAGATGAAAACAACAAACAAATGATATTTATTGTATTATGAATATATCAGATTTATGTATTTTTGGAGTTGGCTATGAATCCCCAACAGACTAGTCAGGGTTGGCCATATGTATTCTTTTCTACCATTCTATGTTATCCAAGGTTATACTCTCTGTAACCTGCTCAATTAATATGTCATATCGTTTATATCCAACAAGAATAGAAAAAAGAGTGTCCTTGTTACGGTTGCAAATGAGCCAGGCAAGGCCAGTGAGCTGGCTTGGGCTGAATTAGAGCTCGAACCTCAAAGAAGCCAGAGCTTAAGCTAAGCCTTTATCATGTATCAAACTCACAAAGTGACAAAACTATGCCCCACCCTAACTATATATTGGTTTTTGTCTAACAAATCCACGTTCTAGACATAAGTTTCAAAGGCTCCCTACATTTTATTTTATTATTTTTTATAAATACTAAGGCTCTCCACATTACTGCATCACGATTTTTCTTCCCCTTTTTTCTCCTTTTTCTAAGAAAAAAGACAAGGGGAAAGAAGTTGGAAGTAAAAAAGAAGAAAAACCATGATTCAACCTTGGCTCAGCATAATACATCACAGATCAAAGCACGCAGTTTATGACTCCTAGGTTTTGCTTCTCAAGTGAAACCAACAACCTACTTATCCTCTGACCATTAGTCACTGATTTCACACTTAAATTGTGTGCCTGCTCTCAATTATGAGTTTGGAAATCCGTTGTTCTCATGAAAACAATTAAGTTTGTCAAGTATAAATTACAAATAATTACTTTATACACAGAACTTTAAAATCAGTCATGCCTTTAAGACCATGCCATTGAACATTTCCACATCAAAATTTGTCTGATGTCAAGGGTAACAATACAGGGCAACACAATGCATTTCTAAAGTTTTATCAGTAGGATCACAACATCAATTTCCTTAATAAAAAAATAAAAATAAATAAATAAAATAAAATAAAATAAACCAAATGATAGGATGCACCAACTTCATGTGACAGCCAAAAAAGATAAATATCTTCAAAAAGGAAATTCACCAATTGTTGTGGCCATTGATGGAAAAAAAGAAACCAAAATCCTAACTGGGTAAAATTTTTACTTGTTTAAAAAAATCAATTGGTCACCTGATTGGAGTTCCTGGAGTATACAATGGGTTTTTGGCAACATAATCAACATACAAGTTGTAAATGTACTTCAGGGATTCCCGCAAATCACCTGTCCTAGGATGAGTAACCAAAATAATCTGCACAAAACATGGTGCATTCAGAATAATGTAGCAAAGACTAACAAAAGAGTATTCACAATGATTCTATTAGTAACTTCAAATATCATAAGGACAGAGTCAAAACACATATTTGGCCAAAACATTGTGATGCTAGACAAATTATCTGTAGCATAAAATTGAATGTTCAATATAGTAATATAATAAAAAATGATTCTCCACAGGGATTCATGATGCTATTGTAGCACAACAGATTCTTTAAGAAATTACTTTTATACAAAGTTCAAACAGACATTGTTAAAATTAGCTTCCAAGCATATCAAGATTCAAAAATCCTGATGTCAAAAGCATTAGGTTGCAAGGTGTGAGGCAATCGGCAGCAAATAATGTCCATATATCTGGAGGACACCTAATAGAACTTTCTGGTTTTCACTTCTTGAAAAGTAGGCAATAGGAGTTGGGTTCAATTAGAACTATGAATTTCTGATAATTGATTTATTCGAGTAAGCACAGTTATATGAATGAAATGGAAGATCAATTAAATAGGCAAGTTAGTCTACAACTTCCAATCCAAGTCATCAAGCAAGTCCGTCTTCAATAATTCATTAGTTCAAACAAATCTATATATATATATATATATATATATATATATTAATAGGTAAAACTTAGAGAAAATTCAATTAGAATTTGAAATCATAATCTAATTTTGCGCCATGTGTCTAAATTTATGTGGGAACTACAACATAATTATCTACTTTAAGTTTTTTAATCTTTGTGCCAAGTAAATTAATGAGAGCAAAATACTAAGAATCTAACATTAATGAACTATAAAATTTTTATAAAAAAAACCAATCACATATACTCAATAAAAATCGCCACACAACAAAGATCACCATATGTTCTATCTTATTAAAAATTAGAAGAAAAAAAAGGATCATACGTAGTATTAAATTTATGTAAGAATTTTAATATGTGACCACGTTTACTTTTAAAAAAATATATTTTTTGACTAATTATTTATATTTTTATGATAAAAAACGTGTTTGATTTTAAATGCACCCATGCGTTTGCAGGGTTACATGCTAGTCATACCTAATTGAAGACAAGATCAAGCTCTCTCAGAATCTCTACAATTGAATTTATCATTCCGAAGTCAAACAAACTACATGAAGTAGTCTCAACACATTATTTTCCATACAGAAGACCATACTACATCAATTTCTTGAATTTGAGAATTCTTAAAACTTTAAAACCACTCACTATAATTTATAGATTTCAAATTTTTATGGCAAGCTCTGATAAAAAAATACATATATTATGGCAAGCAAGCCCAACATTTTGGAATTGTCAAGAATGTCACAATTAGCAATCACATAGACTTTAAGTGATTTCAATTATAAATAAAATTAAAAAGAGGACCATTTTAGCTGACCTTTATCCCAGAAGGACTTTCCATGAAACTAAGTTTGTATGTGTTAGTACGAAAGCTGTGAAATGAGCAACCTTGGCCGGGTAATTGAGGCACCCCAAGGTTTCCTCTCTCTGCACTGCACAATTAATGAAAGTGAATGAATACCAAAATTATAACAATAATAATAATAAGTACAATAGATAACTTTACACATCAACAAAAAATACAAGATCCATATAACCATCCTTAGCTTGCAAGATACATAACTTTATGATTAGCTTGCAATCCAAACAATCAGTATCATTATTTTTTTATTGGCAAGTTACACACGCACCCAATAGGTATCCCACCCTCCACCTGGCACTTATAAGGGGAGGAGGTACCAGTTCAGCTAGAGCTCATTGGCAATTGGTATCATCATTATAGTTAAGAACCAAAACAGTAACCTATTAAACACTTGTCAACTTCATCTAAGTTACCAGTAATCAAAAATTATAAAATGGAAGACATTCAAACCTTCCTCTGGAGAAACCATTCATGTGTATATATCATAAAAGTCACTAATGCATAAATTATTTTAAGTGAGACCTTCCAGCGTATGACTGTTTTATCAAATTTAGAAAACAAAGCCCCATCATTATTTAGTTATCACATCACATTCTGATGTCCCATCCTGTGTCTCCCCCCCCCCCCCCCCCCCCCGGCGGAAAAACAAAAACTAAATAAATAAGCGCTAATATAATTCTCTTTTCCCAATCTCCTTTGGCAATAAGCAAATTCCTACCACTTCTAACCAGACTCTAAACAATGCAATGTAAAATGCATAATAATCCATTTAAATCAAAGATTCTAAGAAATGAGAAAATGAAGTATATATAGAAATAAATGTACTTAGTTGGATCCATCTTGGCAGTTAAGGACTTGAGCGAAAAAAGCAAACCAAACATGAGCTTGTGATCTTGCTGTGCATTGAGGGTGTGAAGTGGTCGATTCCACTCTCTGTAAAGCAAGCACACCCCATTCCTATTGAACACATACATCATGTGCGCATTGTTCCCAGATGCCGTCGGTGCTGGCGGCGATGGACTGATCTCTGAACCCCCAAAGAATTGCATTCCAAGAATTTACTAATATCACAATCCTTAACATGACCCCACAATATATGTATGTTAGCATTGACAACAAAAATAGAAATATAAATTAGAACTGAATTGAACTTATTCAAGCAATTACAACAACTCAATTGTAGGCAAGGTTAAAAAAATAAAATAAAATAAAAATAAAAAATACTTCCCAAAATTAAGACATGAATTGGCAGTTCTTTGGCTATAAAGAAATGAATCTATTTTACAGTGCGTTGATTGGCAAAGAAATTAAAAGAATTCAATATCAGAATGATTTGTGATCCATGAGACTGCTGAGAGCATAGGAAATGAAATGATGAGAAATCGATTATTATTATTATTATTTTTTTAAGTGAGTGGTATCTGAACCCAACTGAGACTAATGCTTGTATTGAGACAAGTTAAGGGGAAAGCTAGAAATTCACTAGGAAGAGGGGAAGAACATGGGGGATTTTGCATAATACTTTTGCTAATAATAATTTGTCAAGTAGAGATCTTTTCATATTATTTGGGAATGTTTTTTGTTATTTTGATAACGCAGGTTTGGACTCGCTCCTCTAGCCACTAAAACATACAGGCAAATGATGCCACCCGCCAGATACAGTTGCTGGGTAATCCAAAGGCATTCACCCCTGACAGGTTAAACAGTTTATGCTCATGCCCATAAGCAAAATTATTCGGGAATCCTAATTATTGAATAGGAAGTGTAGAACTCAAAACTAATGAAGTTTAACCATATGTTGCAAAAGTAGCTGCAAATTTGTTGTTACTAAACCTGTGGCATACTCACTTGGAAATCCACATTTACATTAGCAAAGTTAATAAGAAAAACATAAACTCTCCGAATTACTTGAACCTATTCAGACAACTATTTGTTTCCATGGAAAACCTTGTGTAATGACAGTTTTTTGTGTTTTTCAGTGTTTGGTAGAACCAGAAAAAATGAAAATATCTTTAGTCATCAGAAAAAGTATAGCTTATTTGGGCTTTATCCAATTTATCCTATAATCCACAACACCCAAACCCATCAACCACCACGTCTGAAGCAAGCCACGAACCCAGGGACAATCACAGTGACCAAACCCACCAATAAATCACAAACCAAATCACAAATGAGGAACCAAACCACGAAGCAAGCCACAAACCAAACCCAGATCGGAACCACCACCACCCTGACCCAAATTGGAACCACAACCCAACAAAAATTAACCAATGAAACCCACGAATTTAGAACAAACACCGTGGCCCACTCCCAACAAACCCAATCGACAAACCCCCCCCCCCCCAAAAATCCAAGACCAGCGACAAAAGCCAAATGTGAAAGAGGGAGAGAAAGAGAACTCACCGCCGCCGCCTTGGACCTGATCTGGTCGGGCTGATGGGTTCACGATGAGCCGATGGTTTTCAGGCGGATGTGCTCTGTGATTTGGGAGTGAGCTGATACGGATGTTCTTTTGTGTTGAGTTTTGCTGAAACGGGTGCCGTATCATAAGCTTTGAGTTTTGCGTTTTCATTTTGGGTGAAACGGGATCGTTTGAGGCTGATTTGGTTTTTAAAAAAATAAAAATAAAAAAATAGCACGTGTCACACTGATGGAGTCACTTAACAGTATCATCTAAACACTTGCTAACGAAACAAAATTTCAGGGGATGAAATCAAGGATCTGTTTGGTAATGTTGTTCTAGTAATGTTATTTATATTTTTTGAAAATACGTGTAGATGAAAAAGTATATAAAAATACGTATAATGTTGTTTAAACATTGAAAACTGTTATTTAAAATACACTACCAAACACTCTCCAAATTTCAGAAATTTTGTAATATAAAATTCAAACAATTCCAAATTTGTACTTTGTAATTTACCTCTCTCTCTCTCTCTCTCTCTCTCTCTCTCTCTCTCTCTCTCTCTCTCTCTCTATATATATATATATATATATATATCAATTCTGTCCCATTTCGGTCGGAAAATACCGTATTGGTAAACAAACTAGAATGGTAACCTCTCTTATTCCACCTCTAAAAATATTTCAATCATTCTGGTTCATTTCAGTAAATACCAGCCAAAATTCAAGATTCGGCCAACATGGGATTTGGACCGTAAAACTAAAATCTCAACCAAAAAAAAAAAAGAAAAGAAAAAGAAAGATTGAAATGAACAAACGCACCTTACAAAAAAAACAAAAGCAAAAAAAAAAAAAAAAAACCATGGTGAGAAATCTGAATGAGAAGTAGAGAAGTCAGATGAGATGAGACACTAGTAGTTTGCTATCATTGGGTTAAAGATAGACATGGCAAAATAGGTTGAAATTTGCTGACCTGACTTGAAAAATACTCGACTTGAACCCGAATTTTTTGACTCGAAGCAAAAATGGGTTGAACCATGACTCTACCTGCCTTTTTTGCAGGTCAACTTGACACTTGACTTGTGATTCAAACAATTTTTTAAAACTTTTTTATTTTTTTGGTAAAAAAAAAAATTAAGACAATATTAGTTTAATTGTTTGTTGTAAGCTTTAAGAAAAAAATTGATATATTTACATAATTGCATGCAAATAAATTGAAAGAATAAATGGTCAAGGCATTCTATAATGCGTAAAAAAAAATTATATATCAAATAACAAAGTACATGTTAAGATAATCTAGTTACAATAGAGTTAAAAACATATATTTGAAATTGTAAACATATGTGAGAAACATTCATTAGTGTGAAAATAATGAAGCCAAAGTATCAATGAAATTAGCATAAATTATGAATGTTTAGAGCAATTCATGTCCAAAATAAAGGCCTTTCAAAATAAATTATACTATTTCCTTGGAGTGTGTGTTGCTTAACAATGATATGATATTTATAAAAGATACCATATATAAATAAGTAAAAATTCGAACTTTAATATATATTTTCAAATTGAAATTGAGTGTCAAACACAATTGGTAATAAATTATAAAGTTAATTTTCAAGATTGTAAATTTCTTATATGTTTTATTCTTTGTCAAATGAGTTATCCAATAAGTCATTTGTAATTATGTTTTTATTTTTTGAGATGTTGATATTGTCTAGAAATAAAACTTGTATATTTGTTTTACTTATCTTTTTGCTATTTTGTTTTGGTTAGTAATATTGAGATTTGTATAATTTTTAAATTATTGAACAAGTATTAATTTGTTTAACTAAGCTCATTCTTGATATGAGTGGTGAATTCAAAATTGCATTTTACATTAAATAATTTGTTGCGTGACTTTCTAAGTGGCAAATACATGTTGCTTTCTATAATAATAATAAATAAATAAAATTCATGTGAAAAATACAGGTCAACTCAACCCAATCTGGTCCAACCCACAACCTAATTGACCCGAACCCATTTTTAACCCGTTTAAGATGACTCATTTTTTACCAACAACCCGTTTGACCTGCAACTTGAACCCAACCCAAACCACTCGTTTGCCACGTATAGTAGAAGACACACGTAAAGGGAAAAACAAAGATGAAGACAACATAAAATTATAAAGATGAGAAGAAAAGAAATTTAAAATTGAGAAGAGTAGAAATTGAGGAGTGTGACTAAACATGTGTAAATGAGAAAATGCAAAGAGAAAAATATTTTAAAAGTGAAAAGAGAGTGAAGCAGTTGGTGAGGGAAAAAAAAGGAGTAATAAAAAAATATATAATGAAATATTAACTAGTTGGGTAGTGTTAGGCTTGTCTATGGGTCGGTCCGAGTCGGTTTTGTGCCCAATCTAGAACCGACACAACCAGATCAGGTGTTGAAAATTTCAACCTGTCGCCGATCGGAGTGGTTGATCGGATCGGGCGGGTCGGAGCATCCGCAGATGTTGGGCGGATCGGTCGGGGTTGATTATTTGGAAAATGGTAAGAATCTGGCCAAGAAAAGATGAAAAACAGCAGAAATCCGACGAGAAAATTTTGAAAAATGATAGAAATCTTACTAGATATCACCAAATCCAGCGAGATCTTGGCCATTTTTGGCAAGATCTTGGCTAGATCTAGCGAAATCTCGCTTGATCTAGCGTAAATCTTCCCAAAAAATCTCAAAACTAGCTAGATCTACACCTTCTCGCTGGAAAAATAATGGGTTAGTCAGATCGGGTTTCTCAGATTTGAGAGGAGGAGATCCAATCTCCGACCCATTGATTTCGGATTTTGGAGAATGAAATCCATCGCCGACCACCAGAGCAGTCAGTTCGGTCGGCGGTGGGTAAGGTTTTGTCGGCAGCAGCGGGTGGGTCGGTTCCGGTGGGTCCTTGGATAGCCCTAGGCAATGTGCAAGCCGACTTTCTAAGTTTCATACTTTCATTTTACTTTCTTTTTCTTTTTTTGCATTAAAAGAATTAATTAGTATACTTTAATAAAACAATAGTAGTTTAAGTGATTAATAGTAGTTTAAGTGAATAATCAGATTAGTTCTAAGATAACAAGTTTTATAAATGTATTAAAAATAATAATTTTTTTTTGAAATTTTTTTTTGTAAGTAATAGGATATGAAATTATATATATGCGGTGATTCCGAAACAATACACTAAAATAAATTGGTACTGAAACATTCCATTTTCAATAGACAAACCTGTAAGGACACGATTTTCAGCCCAGACCCAAAATGTATGGAATACTGGCCCAGTGAACCTAGTACAATAAATTTGTAGAGAGTGAGTAGAAGAACTAGGCTTTAGTGAATGGGATAACAGTTATAATGAGTTTCCAAGACAATCAAACAGAAATGAACCAAGTTTGTACAAGAGAGTTTGTCCTCGGCACAATCCGAAGAGCTCTGTTCCAGTATATATTGGATGATAATGGTTACAGGAGTTGTTGAGATTGCTACAGTGCTTTCTCTTCTCCCTTTTTTTCCTATCTTTGGGGTCTCTATCCTTATTTGTACTACATATCTTCCTTCATCTCTATCCTACACATGGATAGTTGATGGTTTATGCTGATACTTGTCCCATCAGTCCCCTTTAGAAGTCTTCCGGGGTGGTTGTAAGGCTGCAATAATACTGTGCAGAGGTCACTTCCTCATCAATGCGGCCAGGGAGTTAGCTGGGGTGCATTTAATGTGGTGATAGCAGCTTTTCCCAAGATATTTTGGGATTCTTCTCTGTCTTATGTTCCTGCAATGCTTATCCATATTTCTAGAACTTCATGGATCGCACCTCTAGATGGCAGGCATCCTTTACGGGACCTCAGCCTTGGCTAGCCGAGGAAAAGTTCATCCTCGGCACAAACTCCTAGGCCATTATGTTTAATATTGTCTTCCTTATCCACTAGTATGAGTTTCCTTGGCTATACTTACCCATCCTTGGACGGCCCCATATCCTCGGCTTGGGCCTTAAGCCCAAAACCCAATTGTATGATCTGGGCCCATGACCCCACAAAACCGAAATAGGCATTGAAACAATATTCATAACATTGATATAAATTAGTTGTAGACCCACGTAATGCGTGAGAATAAATAATTATTTTATATTGTAATATAATGTATTTTTTTTTTCTTTAAAATTTGTTAAAAATATTTATTCTGCCTAAAAATTAAACAATTTTTATTCAGTTCAACCAAGTCTTCTTCTGTCCCATTTGATCCAATTCGGTCCACTTGGTCAATTTTGGTCCCCTTTAGTCCATAATAAACTAATTGAGCCTTTGTAAACATCGCATTTTGAACCCTTTAATAAATTGTGATCCCCGACCCCAATGATGAGCTTGACATGTCTACAAAAAGTAATTGAAGTTATTTTAATAGTTTAGAAGTAATCACAACTCAACAGTGCTCAAATCGCTTTGACATTGATACTGAAAAATTACATTTTCTCAGTGTTGTAACCATAACTTTTGATCCACAAAGAATTTTTGAATGAGGTTTGTTTCATTCTTGAGCTTCAATTTGAACACAAAATTTGATAATTTGGATTTATATTGAGTGTGTTATGGTCGTTTGAAGCTAGGCCATCTAAGTAGTCAAAATTAGGGATTTTGGAGACACATGCGTACGCATGCATGGACCTGCGTATGCAGGCCAGTTTCCAGAAGCCCAGAACTTCATTTTTTTTAAGTCCCAAAGCCTCCCTCTTTGATGGGGCCCGGCCTCTAGACCCTTTGGAACATCAAAACTCTCTAAATGAGTTTGAAAACCCTAGTTTAAACTTATTAATACAACCTTATACCTCCAAACTCAGGGGCTAGCTAGAAAGAGTCTCTTTGCTTTCTAAACCTTATTTCCTCTCTCAAAAACCCTAGGGTAGCAGCCACTATGTTTTTCTACAAGAATTTAAAACCTTTTTCTAGCACAAAACTAAGGCATAAACTTGTTTTTTTAAGGGGATTTCTAAAAATCTTTTCAACACCTTTTTGATTTTAAGTTGTGATTACTGATGAACTATTGAATAATTTGATTTGCTTTGATATTTCATTGAATCTTGTTATGTAGGCACTGAGAGGACAGTTAAATATTAATCAAGTTATGTTCTATAAGCAATGTGAGTCTCTCTTCATGACTTTTCCTTTATTAGAGTTTTTATAACTCGTGTTCTTCTTGTTCTTGATTGATTTCTTCGTTATATATGTTTAATATGCTTGTTTAGCCTAGGTTTGCTTTGTTTTATCGTTTTAGGTATGCTAGGTTGCTAGATTTGGTTTCAATGCTGCTGTGTTCTTGTTTTCTGGATTAGGGTTTAAGGTGTGTATGCGCGCGCATGCTTCTACATGCGCACACATACTTGAAATATATGTGCGTACACATACAACTGTCTTATTTGCGCCTTGTAATGTCTTATTTCCATCTTGTAACTAAATTGACACCTCTTCATGGGGTTTAGGGGGGAAATGATTCAAGCTACAAATTAGCAGCAAATTGTAATTATCTCTAAAAAAATAATGTCTTGTTTGATACAACAATTATTTTAATTATTCTCACTTTAGAGTGAAATGAGATATGGAGAACTAACTAACGAGAAAAAGATCTCATTGGATAAATTGTATAGAAATTAAATTCTTTTAAGTCTTTTGACCCTCCAATGAAATACTTACGGCCACATCAATTGTTTTCAAATAAAAGGGAAAAAAAAAATTTAGAAATAGTAAAGGGTAAAATTGAAAATAACTCTAAACTTTTAAGGATTAAAAGTGTACCTTAATCTAAAATATATTGCATCCACTTATTTTATTTTTTATTTTTATAATTTGATAGTTGGAAATAAGAAGATTAAAACCCTGAAAATCTTTATTGAAAATGTTAGATATAACGACCAATTGAGTTATAAGACTTTTTTAAAAAAAAATTTGTCGTATCCATTAACATCACTCTTTGGCAAATATTCAAGTTGCGAGGTAAGTTAAATTAAGTCTATCTCTAGCGTCCAAAACTTTGTATTGATTTATACGTGACTGCCACTTTTTGGCTAGATCCAAATATATCTATGTTTGGCGAATGTGTCCTGATTTCTTTCCCTTCTTTTTCAATAGGCAAAGTTGTTATGACCATAACTGAGAGACATTGACCTGCGGGATGCAATTACAAAAGAATGAACTTGATCCTACTTTTCCCACCCACACAAACTGTTTGTCAAATCATGTATCTTATGGCAATACAACATTGCAATTGGACTAACATTATGCCTCAAATTAATTTTTGAACTTACCGGTAACTGGTAAGATGGCCTCCAAACTTTTCTTAAAGTCTTTACGTAGTTTGTTTTTTGATAATTTGATAGTTATAATAGGTGAAGGAAAAATTAATTTGCACGCTGGATGTTTTTGTTGAAAACAATAAAAAATGTTAATTGAGTTACATAACTATTCATAAATCTATGCATAATTAAAAAAGTTATTTGATAGGAGATAATTTTCATACCTATAAACCAATCTAAAACAGAATAATATAGCTCATGGCAGGAGGTATTAACCTTGAAATAGAGCTAGAGCCGTTGGTTTATGAATCACAAAGATCACATCATTTTTATATGTATACATACTATAGAAACGTGCAATAAATTAACGGTAAAGTAAATTACATATATCACCTGTTTGATATATTCTTAAAATATAAAATTATACTATTTATTTTGTGGCACTTGAATTTCATGTGTGGTTTGCAAAGCATTTTTCATCTAACTTATCTTTCATTTTACAAACCATTAATGTAGTAAGTGATTATTAATAAATAAATAAGTGATATTAATGATGGAGCCAAATAAAACCCAGTAAAAATTGGTTACAATATTAATTTATAAAAATATTGTTGTGGGGTCCAATAAATTGTGGTCCTGGCCCATTTTTTACATTAGGGCCCAAGATCCTAGCCGAGGATAGGTAATAAAAGTCCAAATAATCGTGAGATACAGCCGAGGATGATTCTGTCCTCGGCATATCTGAGGTCCCCCTGGAAGGAGGGGCAAAAGCAGTCTAGGAACAGTTTGGAAAAAAAATCTAAAATATCTAGGTCAATAGAGAAGGGTACGCTGGAAAGTACAACGACCAGGGAAAGCTGCCCTTATTGTCATTCAATACTCTGCACCTGACAGAGCCATACTCTCCAGCTTTTACAACCAGCCCCAACCACTCTGGATATGGGCTGATGGGACAAGTATCAGTCTTGGAAAAGTCGATCCTACACGTGGACGAAGGATAAGGAACACAGACTAGTATAAAAGGAAAAGTAAGCAATCCATAGCAGAGGCTGGGAAAAATGGCCAAAACCAGAGCCTCCCAGCTCGCCTCCAGGAGAAAGACTCCTAGAGCGAACACGATTTATTTATGTATGAACACCACGGAATACCACTGACTTGTGATCAAGGCCTAGCCTTTCAAACTCATGCTCTATAAATGATATTGTTTGGGCCTTTTTACGTGCGAACCCAGTATCGTTTTGGGTCATTACAAATCGTGTCCTTACAATTGGCGCCGTTTGTGGGGAGGCTTGTGTGTTGGCACAGGCGGTAGGTCGAGACAATCCCCTTGTCATTTCTAAACAGCCGGTTGTATTGTTCTAGCGTAAAGTTCCATTAGGGGCTATGTTTCTTTATTAGGGGCTGCGCTTTTTAGCGTCAGCAGCACGGATGGTTCTAGGGGCTTGGCCGAGGAGCTAATTCCCTGTAAACCAAGATTCCGTGCCATAACCGAGAGGTTAATTTCCCTGACTATTTAAATATCAAGTTTTGGACAGAACCAAGGTATTGCATGGTCCTCGGACTCAAACATATGGGGAAACCAACTACTTATCAAAATCAAGTTTTGGACAGAACCAAGGTATTGCATGGTCCTCGGACTCAAACCTATGGGGAAACCAACTACTTATCAAAATCAAGTTTTGGACAGAACCAAGGTATTGCATGGTCCTCGGACTCAAACCTATGGGGAAACCAACTACTTATCAAAATCAAGTTTTGGACAGAACTAAGGTATTGCATGGTCCTCGGACTCAAACCTATGGGGAAACCAACTACTTATCAAAATCAAGTTTTGGACAGAACCAAGGTATTGCATGGTCCTCGGACTCAAACCTATGGGGAAACCAACTACTTATCAAAATCAAGTTTTGGACAGAACCAAGGTATTGCATGGTCCTCGGACTCAAACTTATGGGGAAACCAACTACTTAAAAATCAAGTTTTGGACAGAAGCAAGGTATTGCATGGTCCTCGGACTCAAACCTATGGGGAAACCAACTACTTATCAAAATCAAGTTTTGGACAAAACCAAGGTATTGCATGGTCCTCGGACTCAAACCTATGAGGAAACCAACTACTTATCAATATCAAGTTTTGGACAGAACCAAGGTATTGCATGGTCCTCCGACTCAAACCTATGGGGAAACCAACTACTTATCAAAATCAAGTTTTGGACAAAACCAAGGTATTGCATGGTCCTCGGACTCAAACCTATGGGGAAACCAACTACTTATTAATATCAAGTTTTGGACAGAACCAAGGTATTGCATGGTCCTCGGACTTAGCGACCCCCAGGGGCTGTTCATTTTTGGGTTACATATCCTCGGATGATTACTTTTTACATAGCACCGAGCATTCAGCCATCACCTCATTCAGTTTGGGGCATACAACCCTTTTTCAGGTCGGTCTTATTATGCAAGATAGTTTCAATAAGTTCATAATATCATCTTTTTTCTTATTAAGGGTTTCGTCCCTAAGTATCATTTTTTCAAGTCGGCATTATTATGCCAGACAGCTCTAATAAGCTCATATTAACATATTCTTCCTTTTGCTTAGTAAGGGTTTCTGCCCTAAGTATCATTTGTTCAGATCAGCATTGTTATGTTAGATAGTTTTAACAAGTGCAAAGTAAGGTCTTTTTATTAACAAGGATTTCGGCCCTAAGCACCGTTTAGAATACCAGAATAAAAAAAAAAAAAGAAGTCATGTGGTAATACGTCTATTCACGGGGTAATCATTTCAGAAAGAAGAGTTAGAATATACAAAATAAAGCAGTATTGACTTTTATTAATATAAAAAAGTATTACAGCGTACAATGAAGGGCTTAAACAAGCTTATACGGAAAACGAATTGCAAAAAAAAAAAAAAAAAAACAAAACAAAAAAAAAAACACAACAACAAACAGACAAACGACCAGAAATCTTTTTAAACTCTGCTCTGAAATCTCTCCAAATTCTGCCCCAATAGCACCCATATTGAGAGGAGGACCTTCTTTGATGGATGAGGAGAAGAAGAGGAAGAAGTAAAAGCACCAGGATAGATCTGGTGATGAGAAAGAAGAAGAAGAGGAGGCAAAAGGAGACACCAGTGAAGGAAGAGAGGAGGAAGCAGGGACACTTAGTCCCTGCCTTAGCCCTGACTCCTAACACGCTGGTGACATATTAGCTATGCTCGTAAGAGAGCGGCTGGTACTGATAATGGGTGACCCCAGCTCAGTCGCGCCAAAAGTTTGACGCAACGAGCCCCTGCTTCGGATTTTGACTGAAAGGAGGGTAAGAAGTATCTTGAGTCTCTACCATCCTTGCCCTGACCGAGCCATTTTGAGCTTCATAAGAGCATGGTATTTCTGGGAAGGGTATGGTTCCTTCATTACTTACTCCTATCTCGAACGTATCACAATTTAAGGTGTAACTAGTGGATAAAGTAAACTCTGGAGGAGGCTAAGGGTTTCAGATTGCAGAAGGATTAAAAGGGTCTCTGTACAAGAGAAATAACCTCTTGCCTTTCTTCTTATATGAAGGGCAAAACGGGAGGTATTTAATCTATCCAGATTTTCAAGAAAATCTGTAAATGAGAATATACCCGTTCCACTTCCCCACATCATCAATAACCGTCGAATTTAAATGGTCTCGTAAAGGGAAGTCATTAAAGGCGCGTTTTGGATAATGAAACAACAGGAACGCATCGTGAATGAATTCAGAGGAATGTCTCATAGTCTGAAGTCCGGAGCGTTTCTGGGATAGATGAAAGGACACCAACATTAATGGAGGGTAGGGCTAAACGAGCCGTAATAAAGGCTTGGCATTACCAAAACCCTCATCTCCAACCAAGAGGTCGGACAGCAGGATTTTGAGGGGCTATTGTGGGGTCCAATAAATTGTGGCCCTGGCCCATTTTTTACATTGGGGCCCAAGGCCCTAGCCGAGGAAGTGGGTAGCCGAGGATAGGTAATAAAAGTCCAAATAATCGTGAGACACAGCCGAGGATGATTCTGTCCTCGGCATATCCGAGGTCCCCCTGGAAGGAGGGGCAAAAGCGGTCTAGGAACAGTTTGGAAAAAAAATCTAAAATATCTAGGTCAATAAAGAAGGGTACGCTGGAAAGTATAATGACCAGGAAAAGCTGCCCTTACTGCCATTCAATACTCTGCACCTGACAGAGCCATACTCTCCAGCTTTTACAACCACCCCCAACCACTCTGGATATGGGCTGATGGGACAAGTATCAGTGTTGGAAAAGTCGATCCTACACGTGGACGAAGGATAAGGAACACAAGCTAGTATAAAAAGAAAAGTAAGCAATCCATAGCAGAGGCTAGGAAAAATGGCCAAAACCAGAGCTTCCCAGCCCGCCTCCAGGAGAAAGACTCCTAGAGCGAACACGATTTATTTATGTATGAACACCACGGAATACCACTGACTTGTGATCAAGGCCTAGCCTTTCAAACCCACGCTCTATAAATGATATTGTTTGGGCCTTTTTACGTGCGAACCCAGTATCGTTTTGGGTCGTTACAAATCGTGTCCTTACAATTGTAAAATAATTTGTAATTATAGTATTACTATTTCCAATAAATTGTTGGAACTTGCCACATTTTTATATTTCACCAAATTCAATTTTAAAAATTACATAAATTGAATCACATGATAATAAGTATCACAGGATATAGGGAGATTCTGGCATTTTACCCTTAATTTTTTAAAAAAATTGACAATATGCCCCTGTTTTAAAACTATATAGGGGCGTGCCCCTGTTTCGATACTCGATTACCCTAAAATCAAGTTCAATTAAATACTCGATTCATAGAAAATCGAGTTATGCTCGATCAAATTTAAAAAAAAAAAAAAAAAAAAATTTGCATGGAACTCGAGTTTCAGGAAATCGAGTTCAATGCAAAAAATTTTACAAGTATGATCACCCCATATTCAGGGAGCCCTATAGTGACGTTTTTAAACTCTATAGTGACGTTTTAAAGCCCTATAGCGGCGTTTTCCTGCAAAAATTTTTTGTAAGTGTCATCGCCTTTGTTCAAGGAGCCCTATAGTGACGTTTTTAGGCCCTATAGTGACGTTTTAAAGCCCTATAGCGGCGTTTTTCTGCAAAATTTTTTTATAACTCCCCATACATGGTTCAAGGAGCCCTTTAGTGACGTTTTAAAGCCCTATAGCGGCGTTTTGGAACTCGACTTCCATAAAATCGAGTTCCATGCATTTTTTTTTTTTTTTTTAAGTTTGATCGGGCATAACTCGATTTTCTACAAATCGAGTATTTCATTGAAACTCGATTTTAAGGTAATTGAGTATTGAAATAGGGGCATATCCCTATATAGTTTCGAAATAGGGGCATATTGCTAAATTTTTTAAAAATTAAGGGCAAAAGGCTAGAATCTCCCAGGATATAGTATAAGGGGAAATTTTGTTTTACACAATGCTTTTAAGAATATATAAGGAGTGGTATACATGTATAATGTGCCCTTAAATAGTAAATCCATGATAAACACGTGCGTTGAATTGTGATGTACACCAACAGCTAAATAAAATTCAATAATGGAAACAGTGGCAAAGAAAGAACAGTGGAATTGAATAGCTCACCGAGTTAGATTAGCTGAGCGAACTCGTGCTAGCTTTGCCTCCACAACTCAGCCAACTTCGCCAATGCAATATGAGAGGACCCACCTTCTTTCACAGCAGCCACAGCTTTATCTCTTAAATCCGAAACTCTTTCTCTCACCTCTGTCCCCACTTCCGACTGCATTAACTCAGTCACTCGCTTCTCCAACTCAGTTGCACTCACAAACCCATCTGCCGAATCGTTTAGCCCCAACGCTAACTTTGTTTCCTCCACCAAAACCGTCCTATTCAACCTTTGCTCCGCGTACAAAGGCCAACCAACCATAGGCACTCCACACCAAACCGCTTCAAGCACTGAGTTCCACCCACAGTGAGTCACGAACCCACCTACTGACCCATGACTCAGCACTGCCACTTGTGGAGCCCATTGTTTCACCACAAATCCCTTATCTTTGGTCCTTTCCAAGAAACCCTTTGGTAGCAATTCATCCAAGTTTGGATCTTTATCCTTATCCGGTGGTGGATTTCTCACAACCCACAAAAATCTTTGACCGCTATTTTCTAAACCCACCGCAATTTCTTTCACCTGTTTCTCTGAAAACGATCCCAAGCTTCCAAAACATAGAAACACAACGCTTCGACTCGGTTGCGAGTTTAGCCAATTCAAACACTCGTGCACTTCTCCATCTTGATTGATGTTCGATATCAAAGGTCCAATACAGAAAATTGGCGGAGTTGGTCCATCTGGGACACATAGTCCACCAGAGATTGCCTTGGTAGCTTTTGTTTCGAGCAAGTCGAACGTGTTTAGAACAAGTCCATTTGATTTAGCCATGTGGGCTGCCGTATTAAGAAAATATTCGTACACTTTACTAGTGCGATCGAACATATCTTTCGGCAAGTCTGAAACCCAGATAGGAGGTAAGCCGGGAATATTATCTAGAATCATATTATTGAGATCTTTGAAGCTTTGATCCTTATTTTTATGCAAGGTGGGGCGGTAAAGAAACAAGGCTAGACTACTTGGGCTAGAGGTGAAGAAATAGTATGTGGGGATGGTAAGGTTTGAGGCCACTTCAAAAGCAGCATCACAGAAGAAATCAATGATAAAGGCTTTGAGTTTGGAGGTTTGGGAAATAGTTTTGAGGTTTTGGTGGAGATTTGGGTTGTTGAGGCGTGGGATCAAGTAGTTCAGTTCTACAGGGGAAGGAGTACTATGTGCGACTTCAGAAATGGGAGGGAGGTGGTGGAAACTGATAGATGGGGCGGTGGAATTGACTGTGGCCATGTATTGGGTGGTAGAGCTGGCTACATATTGGGGTGCGGTGGAACCAGTATTTGTATTTGGTTTGCTTAAGATAAGGATTGTGATGGAGAAAGATGGGTGATGTTTGAGTATGAGTTTGCCAAGCTCTACCATGGAGATTAGATGGCCTCTGCCTGGAGAAGGGTATAAAACTATGCAATCCTCCATGTTCACACAGAAGAGAAGAATGGGCTTAGCGGGGTTTCCTACTCGGGAATAATGTGTGACCGTGTACGTTATTCTAGAAATTTGGGTAATAAGCGGCCGTGTTTAAATAACATTACACGTATTTTAAAATAATTTTCATTTATACGTATTTTTAAAAAATACAAACAATATTATTAATGAAAAAATTGGTAAACATGATACAAATTTTGACTAGAATAGCATTAACTTTTCTCTGGTTTTCTTAATTTCTGTCATTTTCATGCTTCCATTTTCTTTTATTTCTTAAATTATACTGCATATTACAATTTTGTATCATAAACTTTTCTAATGCACATTAATTGTGCACTATAAACTATGACCTTTGTTATATTTTGCATCCCGACGTTAAGTTTACTATTAACTTGGATGGAAAAGTATGACATCATGTGAAAAGACCCAATTGTCAATTTTCTCAATCCCTTAAAAATAAAGAAGAAATTACACTTTATCACCCTAAAATATAACCTAGATTACACTTAGCTAAACTTTTTGAATGCACGTTTTGCATACTAAACTATGACTCTTATTACACTATCCCTCGTATCAGATCAAGTAACGATTTAAGTCTAAATACAACTTTTTCACACATTTTAGAGCACTTGCATGCATTTAAGGGATAAATTTTCCATATTTGACTCAAAAAATCACTTTTTATGTGAAACTATGCAATTTTATATTTTAGCTACAATAACCTTAGTTAAATATGCACAACAAATTTTCATGTACATATCAATTTTTTTGCTCCTTTTCCTCTCTCTCTCTCTCTCTCCATTTATTGAAATAGTAAAAAAATAATGAATGAATTTTATATTGAAATAGAATATAAAATAGATAATTTGTTGTATGTTATTTAATAAAATAGTTGTGTAAAATATAAAAAATAAGTTCTCTTATTAAAATATACAAAAAAACGAATTGCACAAATTTATACAAATACCAACTTTTATCACAACTTGTTTACATTATAAATTGTAAGTGATAATAAAGTGATGAATTCACAACTTTACCACCAACTTGTTAGGCCAAGAATTTGTAGTCTTAATTGTGGTACTAGGACATTTTGTATATGTAAGTCAAGTCGTGTTAATCACAACTCTACCACCAACTTGTTAGGCCAAGAATTTGTAGTCTTAATTGTGATACTAGGACGTTTTGTAAATATGTAAGTCAAGTCTTGGGTCCAGCGCGCATGTGGATATAATAACTAATAGGATAAACTACATATTTAGCTCCTAACATTTTAGATTTATTAATTGAGTCTCTAACCTTTTAATATTGTATCAAAAAAGTCTCTGCCACTAAGTGGTGGATAGAAAAATATGACGTAGCTAATGGCCTTATTAAAATTTTTTTTTTGCCACATAACCTACAACATGGGCTTCATTAAATATTAAAAAAATTACGCTTTGAAAAATTTGGGGAAATCTCTCTCTCCAAAGAATCAAGCTACTACTCGTTGATGATCACCAACTAGATCTATTTATATTTCTGTATCATATACCATTACCATTTTTCTTTCTCCATTTTCGTTTCAAGCTCACAATCTTTGGTGAAACCTCTCTCTCTAACTTATGTCTTTTTTTGTTGGGCCTTTTCGTTTCTTTGACCTTGAACCACAACAGAGCTTCACCATTTTTGACAACCAAATTTTTCTTCTAATTTCTAGATAAAAATCAAAAGGACTCCACAACGCTTGAAAGATAAAACAAAGACTTAGTTGCCCACTAAACTCCTAAGTGAAAGACCTGATAGAAATCAAATTGAAAAAAATATAAATACTGAAACTAACTTAACACCTCTAGTGGATAAGCTTGATTTATGCTACCAACCCTTGAGCCAATCTCACAATATTTATGTTATTCTTTTGTCAAGATATTCAAATAAATATCTTAACAAGAAGAACATAAACATTTCAAGTTTGGAACGATGAGTCGATGACAGTGCGCCTCCTGTTAAGACTCAAAACTATTGACAAGCTTCACTCGCTCCAGAAGAAATCTGCACCCACCATCTGAGAGTTTACAAAGTCTTCTCAAAACTCACCGATCACCACCTCTCAATCTTCTCCTTGGCAATGCTAAGTTCGTCACTAGCCCGTTGTAGACTAAGTGGGTCATTGTTAGTGTCGAGATTATCTACCTCTTGGTGCTCTCAATGGGACTAGGGGATTTCAATCCCAAATGTATAACAATTTTATTTGCGAGTGAGGGATTTTGATCCCAAAAATTACTCATATATATAAATATATATATATATATATATATATATATAATTAATCTAAGATTATGCTTACATGTTAGTCCAATGGCCGTCAATGTAGCAATAACTTTTTTTTTTTTTTTTTACCATTTGTCATGCCAGCTTCCATCCAAGAGATAACGGTAAAAATTAAATTGACACGACAACTAAAAGGTGAAGGGTCAAATTAACACAATTGAAATGTTAGAGACTAAATTAAAATATGGTGTAAATGATAAAGGCCAAATATGAAGTTTAAAATAACTAATAAATCGTGACTTGTGAGTGGAATTCAGTAAAAGCCATAAATGGTGTCCAACTGCCACTATCGATTGGAACATTTTATTTCATTAAAAAAAAAAAAAATATTGGAGCATTTTCTAATGTCTGCCGTCTAGTCATCTTTATGCCTTCTCCTTTTCTGTTTATTTATGTTTGTTTAAAATTATAATAATTTCCCATTGCGTATAAAAGCACAAACAAAGTTTCTCTTTAAACCTTACAAAATTTTCATATATTTTTATATTGAGTAGGAATTTTGAAAATCTAACGGTTAGATTACATATTCTTATTGTATCCTTTATGCTTGCAAAATTTCAAGAATATCAAAAATCAATTGGTATGTCATCAAACAAATGTTAAAATTTCAAGATTTTATGATCTAAAATTGCATATAAAAAATAAATTTATTGATCAAATAGTAAATAACATCTTCTTTGAACTAAATTTGATATGCATGTTAAAAATATAAAGAACATGAAATTTAACAGTTATATTTTCAAAATTTACAAATATATATATATATATATATATATATATATATATATATATATGAGAAGTTTGAAGAATTTATCTCCAAACTAATTTGGAGGTAAAATTTGTTCTAAAATAACAGAAAAGTAAGCAGATGCCCATACATTTTCTAGTGGACCTTTTTAAAAAAAAAAATTATAAGAAAAAAAAAGTAATTAACTCGGACCCATATTCTTAAAATAGCCCACTAAGTCGCTAACAAATCTCATGAGGGTATCCGACCATCCGTTAACCGAACCCATAAAAAATATGTTGTTTATAAAATAACTTATTTAAAAAAAAAAAAAAAAAAAGACTATCATTTAACAATTAAAAAATTACTAGGCTCTGATAATTATTTTTTGGGTAAACTACATATTTGGTCCTTAACCTTTACGCTATATGTCAATTTGGTCTCTAATCTTTTGATATTATGTCAAATAGTCTCTGCCATTAAGTAATGAAGATGGAAATGTTGACATGGCTAAATGCCAAAATATATTTATATATATATATATATATATATATATATAAATATATAGTTTCATTACTGCCACCTATACTAACATGTCAACATAAGTACATAACCTTAATTTTTTTTCTTATACAATTAGATGAGTGAGTAACACAGCACGTGAGGAAAATTTTGGGATCAAAATCCCTAACTGACGACTGTAGAACAATTCGTTAGGGATTTTAGGTAAGGACCCAGGCCATGATGGTAACACTCCAGAAAATGAGTTCAATCCAAAGCAGACAACTTCCAACTGGCCCAAATAAGCCAACTCGTTGGTTAGAGAGCCATGAAAATTGCTGCTTGTGAAGAATAAATGAGGGAGGAATGATAGGTTTCCTGCTTGTGGAGCAATGGTTCTTGTAAGACCCATGTGAGAAAGGGTTAAGGTAGTGACTCTAAGGTGTTTGGCACCGCAAGAGATCCCAATCTAGTTGCAATCAAAGGTAGAGGTAGACCAATTGCTTGCCAAGGTTTTGTAAGGGTCATCAGTAAAATGGGCTTTAAGAGCAAGAAGAACTAATTAGTCTGTGGTGATGCTAGTTTTTACTGTCACATTTAAGCTAGCCATAAATTAGTACAACTGCAACAATGCAAAAAATAAGAAGATAAGAACCTCCATGAGTTTCTATCTGTAGGTAGGTTGAGATGTGAGGCTAGCTACATGTACAAAACAAGTGTGGCTGAAAGATGTGAATTATATAAATGGAGAAATCAACTTTTTGATCCCAAATTTTTCATCACGTGTTGTGTTAATCACTAATCTGATTGTTAAAAAAATTAATTTAAGGTTATGTTGACATGTTAGTATAGGTGGCAATTAATGTGGCAATAAACTAATTTTTTTTTGTTTTGATCGTTAACCATGTCAGTATTTTCTATCCATCACTTAACGTCAGGGACTATTTTGACACAATATCAAAAAGTTAGGGATCAAATTGGCACATTTGAAAGATTAGAAACTATATTGACATATAGTGTAAAGGTTAGGGACCAAATATGTAGCTTACCCAATAAATTATTATTAAACTAATAAAATATATGATACATTGTATAAAGAAAATAACGTAATGTTTGATGGGTTTATTTTATTATTTTAATTTTTTATGCACCTAATAATTGTTGTCTAATTTTTAATAATCTTCAACCTATTTGTAATTTTTTTTTTTTGAGACAAAAAAATGGGGGTGTTTATGGTTATATTAAACCCCCGGGTAGAGCACACACACTTAGGGATGTGATGCCCACCAACGGACTCTTGTTGGTAGCGGGAATCGAACCTGAGCGTGTTAGGTAGAGCGAACGAACCATACCCAGCTGAGCCAAGCCTCCGTTGGCACCTATTTGTAATTCTTTATGTCGATCATTTTACTTAATAGGTTGTAATTAATTTGAATATCTAGGTTTATAAGTGATTCATTCTTAAAAAAAATGATGATAAGTAAGAGAATTCTATATTGTTTTGTGTGCTAATTTTAAAATTTAACTTCCCATTAATGTTCTTCAAATAATACACAGAAAGTTATAAAGTACTACATTTGTGTATTGAATTGTTTTTATAGTACTATTTTAGACTATCATACATAATATGAATATAGTATATACAAAGTGAAAAATTGTAGTCATCAAATGCCACAACTATTTTATGTACATTACTAATTCCTTATCACTTTCACATAAACTCACAGCTTTTATCTCACCACTCATGGTGTGAGCATATAACAGTCAGCATTGCCACCATATGTACTATGTAGGCCTCCAGTAATCACACAGCTAGGAACTAAAGGGTCTAAGCAGCGAGGTAGGCAAAACTAGAAATTCAAGATTCTATAAGAGAAAAATAGTTCCAAACACCATAATTATATGAAAGTGTCAGTTTTCAAAGTATAAAATACATGACCAACCAAAATGGCATTAACAAAAGAAACTAGTCCAATTAAAGCTTGAAAGGGGAATGACTAAAAAGGCTCATGGAGCAAAGTCGCACACCCTAAATTACAATGTGTATCTAATGGTAGTAAGACTCCTTTTTATTTCCATTTCTTCATCTCCATACCATCATGGAGGGCTCCTCCACCTTCTTTGAACCCACTTCTTTCCAATTCGTAGAAAACATTGTCCCATTTGACTCAACCTGAGTAATATAAAAATATACATTACAATGTAGCACAGAAGCCAATATGACTTGGGAAAAATAGTTACCAAATAGAAATATTTCTTTTAAAATTTTGCATAGTACCTTTAATATCATCATCAAGTAAAGCACTTTTTAAAAATTAATTTTAAAAAAAATAAAGGGTGCATTCATTGAAAATTAAACATGAGATTGAATTAAAATCTTACAAAAGATTTTCTCATGACTCTTCTAGTGTCATCATCAGCATCTGCATTGTTGGAAATATTTTAGTGAATAAACAAGTTTTGATACAAAAATAATATCCCAAATAATTAGCAAGAACATAAAATAAAAAGGAGTTTAGAACAATCTCACAATGTGTTAGGACATATGTGAATCATGTTAGGAACATATGTCAATGTAGAATTGACTAATCCTTTGACAAAACACACTTTACTTGTAATTGGGTAGATCTAGGATGTGTTTAATGCTTCAAGGAACAAGAGTTCAATTCCAAGTGTTAAAGCCATGTAAGTCTGTCCAAGAATCAAGTGAAGAAGTGCTGGATTTTAAAACTTAACAGCTAGCTTGACAAATAGCATCTATCGAGGTTTAAAAGGCAACTTTTGCCTGATGCTCGACAGCTACTCGATAGATACCCTATCTATCAAGATTTAAGAAAATCAGTTTTTCAGATCTGATTTCACTCCAATCCATGTATACATGTTTGGACTTTCTTTTCTCACAACCCTAAACATATATAAGGATTATTTTAAGGGCCATCATAGCTGATACAAGTGAGTGCAACTTGATGCAAAGGTTTTACACAAGCATATTATGACCAGAGACAATTTGCCCTAGTTCATCTTTCTCTTCAAGAAACTGCTGCTTTTGTACGTCGTAGGGTTTTGTAACCAAGGAGTTTCGTGATCTTCATCCTGTTGATGAACTAAAGAACTTTGCAACCAACATCCTTCTCAAGTTGATGGTTAGTCACGTACTTGAATCCATGCATTGATTGGTTAATCACATACTGGGAGTCGGTGCATTAAAATGAGAGATTGTCACTACAGAACAAGTCCAATTGGGTATTGGGGTAATGGTTTAACTGTAGGTTGGTATAAGGTATTGGGATTCCTTTACTTGTAATCGCTTGTTGTGATAATAGTGGATTCTCAGGAGTGGTAACCTTAAAATCACTCGATGGGGTTTTTGTCTTTGAGGTTTTCCCTATTCGTAAACAAATCACCGTGTCAACTTTATTTTCCGCTACATATTAACTTAGTTGGTGATTTGTTTGTGCTACCATGCGTATTGCATGTTAATTAACTTAATTAATTCACTTGGCTAATTAATTGGTTAATTTATCACAAGGGGTCAATACATCTTGGCCTACCACAATGCTATAGAATCACACTGCGAAAGCGTTATCCTTAAAGGTTGATTCATACCACCCAAAGTAAAACTCAGTGCGATCGGTTCTCTTAGCCAAGCAACCCCCCAAGCTTTGACTATAGCGTCAACCTTCGTGATGGACGCTCTTCCACTCACAAAGGTTCAAGAACAACCCTCTATTGCCTTTCCTTAGAACAAATATAAATTGTAGAAAAATATGTGGAAGAGACATATAATAGGATTGTGTATATCTAAATATATAATAGTCAAAAAAATTATTGGGAAGGGTGTGATGATAAGTATTATATAGCCTATTCGTGACAATAATAACCTATAGTTATTAGTAACTAATAACCCATAAAAGCCCAATGGCTATTTTTCTCATAAAATTGCCAACGGCTAGAAAATAAATAATAATAAAGTGTTTGGAACACACACCCACACCAACAATCCCCCACATGTTACAAACACAAAATAGGAAAGACAAGCAACTAAAGAAAGCATGCATCAAATTGGTACCAAAAGGTTTTAACCATACATAGAATAAATAAGTAGGAACTAAAAGACATTGGTGGAGTTAAAAACTCTTTTAACCAAGCTTTTAGTAAACCAAACTTACCACTCACATAACTTTCTTTATCAAGGTTGTTCTTAAGCGGGTTGGCGCCTTATCCAAGCCATACGCCACTAGGTTTCATGATAGCTCTAGAGACCTACCCAAAAAGTCTCATAGGAAGCGGCACAACTTCCACTTACACATAGGTGGCATCCATCAGCAGTACGTGCAGAACACCCTATCCCAACAGGTAGGGATATGGATCCATTAAGAGCCTAAAACTTAACCTCCAATAATCTGCAACTTAGTCGGTGGCATCCATCAGGAGTGCGTGCAGATACACCCCATCCCAATAGGTAGGGATATGAATCCATTAAGAGCCTAAAGCTCAACCTCACCAAATTCTGCAACTTAGTACTGTCTCACACCATAAGGATGGACTCATCACTAATCTCCTTACCAAGATAGCGGAAAACACATAACAAATGACAGTGCCCATGGACAACTAATGACCTCTACCCATTTAACCTCTTGCGTGGAATCACCCATCATAGAGGTTGGGTATTAGCCACAGTGTTACACCTTGGGTATCAATCCAATCCCCCTAGACGTCTCACTCACTAGCCTTCTTGCTAGTGGTTTGGTTAAAGGATCGACCAAGTTCCTTTCAAACCTCACAAAGTTCAATGACATAATATCATTATCAATAAGGGTTCGTTTAGATACTGTTGAAAACTGAAAACTGAAAACTGAAAACGCTGTAGCAAAATAATTTTAAATATGTGAATAGTGCCGTGGGACCCATTTTTAATGAAAAAGTTGCTGAAAAATTAGGTTTGTGGGTCTTGTAAACAGTGCACGGGACCCACTGGTGTGACATAAAGTTTGAGAAACACACTTCTTAAAAAAAAAAAAAGAGAGAGAGAGAGAAACCTTAGTTTGGATACTAAGGGTCCGTTTGGTAAAGAAGTTTGAGTAGTGTTGTTTGTAATTTTTTGAAATACGTGTGGGTAAAAAAGTGTGTGAAAATGTATGTAATGTTGTTTAAAAATTGAAAATGGTTGTTTAAAATGCCCTACCAAACAAGCCCTAAGCTATCTCAGCCTCAATTGAATATGTTGACTTTCCCCATTTCACAAAGTATAATAACATAACATCATTATCAATAAGCTGCCTTAGCCTTAATTGGATATGTCGACTTGTCCCATTATAAACTTTGCTCTTAACACGTGTTATGGCAGTCTGGCAATCACAAGGAAAGCAAACAGAGACAATAGAGTTAGTAAAATGAGGCATATCAATTAATATACTCCTAAGCGATAAAGCTCCGGACCCAGCCTTCTCTAAGGCCACTAACTCTATTTCCAAATTAGATCTCACTATGCAAGTCTTCTTGGATGACTTCCAAGAGATAGCCCTTCCAGCTAGTGTGAACACATATCCATTAGTGGGTTTTACATAATCTGTATCAAAGATCTAGTTAGTGTCACAATATCCTTTTAAAACAACAGGATAACCACAATATGACAAACAAAAATAAAAAGTCCCCTTTGAATATATCAATAATATAGATATTGTGTCCCAATGCTCAACACTAGGACTATAAGTGTATCTAATCAATCTACCAACATCATATGCAATATTAGAGCGATTACAGTTTGTCAAAAATATTAAACAACCAATAATTTGTGCTTATTTATCTTGTGAAACATTATCACCACAATTTTTGACCAAGTGCACCTTTAAGTCATACAAAATAAACATAGGTCACATATCAAAGTGTTTACCACATAATGGGATTGTGATAGTACATTGCAATCATTATCCCTAAGGATCTTAATGCCTAAAATAATATTTGCCCCAACTAAAATTTTCATATCAAATTTAGAGGCAAGAAAACATTTAGTATCATGCACAACATTATGGCTAGTTCCAAATATAAGTAAGTCATCAACATATAAACAAATAATGACACCTTCATTATTATTTAACTTATTATATATGCATTTATCCTCACGACCATAAATCACAAATCCATGTGTAAGAATCATATATCAAAAAAATTTCATGTCATTGTATAGGTGCTTGTTTTGATCCATACAAGGATTTAACCAATTTACAAACTTTATGTTATTGTCCAAGGACAACACAACCCTTAGGTTGCTCCATATAATTTTTTTTTCCCAATTCACCTATTAGAAAAACAGTTTTAACATCCATATGATGTATAATAGGTTTGTAAATAGATACAATGACAAACAACATTCTTATAGATGCAATTCTAATAAACGAAGAATAAGTATCAAATAATAAACATGATATTTTGCTTATAGCCTTAAGTTACCGAGCATGCCTTATACTTTTCTATGATCCCATTCAGTTATAATTTTCTTTTAGAAACGTACTTGCAACCATACAATTTTGTTTTAAACACCCACTTACAACTAATAGGCTTAACCTTAGGTGGAAGCTTAACCCATTCCAAGTGTGATTAGGCAAAATCTAATAATTTGTTAAAAACTTCCAACTGTAATGGTGCATCAACAAATTTAATTGCATCATAATAACATACATGTTCATCTTCAACAATATAGGTAAGAAAATTGTTACCGTAACTCTTTGTCTCCCTATTTCGCTTACTTCTTCTCAATTCTTGCACATCACAACAAGATCATTAGAAGTATCAATAGGTTCATGAAACATATTTTCCTTATTTTTCAAAGGAAACTCATACTTAAAAAAGTATTTTTAAAGATTCAACAATAGTATTAAATTCTAAATACATCACTATTAATGAAAATAATTCTATATCATGAACCATACTAAACATATCCAATAAACACACAATCACATATTTAAGAATCAAGTTTCCTCCTTTTAGGTTCATGTAGCATGACCTTAGGCAAGTACCCCCACACTTTGAGGTATTCTCCTTTTAGATATGGGTAACATCTTAGCGAACCACCCCCACAATTCAAGATATACCAAGTTAGGCTTATGCCATTTTCAACTTTATTTTATATTTTATGAAAATTTGCAAAACTTCATTTTTGATTCCTATAAACAAAGCTAAGAAAATATAGAATGGTCATCAATAAAGATTACATAAAATCTTTTACCACCTCTAGTCATTGTGTGTTTTAAATCATCCAAATTACTATGTACCAAACTAAAGAGTTTGGTTCCTCTTGTTACAGATTTGCAAGGTTTTTTATTTATTTCTAATTCACAAAAACCTATCCACCATCTCAAAACAACACATATATCCAATAAAATATGTAAATATATTTTATCAATATCACTCTTGCACTTGATGAATAAAAGGAATATTTATTCCCTAATACTATATCTTATCCATTAGCCCAAAATACTAGTTGGATAATTTTTTTATTATTATATATATAAACTTTTAATTATTTTCCATAATTCTCATTTCATATATATGTGTCAAGAGATGTAAGAATGATAGCACTTGTACATAGAGCCAATAGCCTCTAGCTACTAAAAACTACTCTTAGGAACGTCCAAAATTTTACAAGAATAAGACACTTAATATTTTTGTAAAATTTGACATCATTATACCAAAATTGTATAATACAAATGTTTAATCATTCATAATTTCTTTTTCACACAACCATAAATGATTACTTGAATACTTTGGCTAGGAAGATAATATTTAATTAAATTATAGTATCATTGTATCTTCATCATACAAAAAGAGTATTCAAGTTCATATGGCACCATTTTTCTCACTTGACAATAGGAATGCCTTCACCATAAGTCTACACCATTTTTTTTTCTCTTTCAGAATTGTACCAAAAAAATAAAATTTTATCTCATTTCTCATAAAAATTATCGCTAACATTTTTTTTTTTCGAATTCCGAAAAACATTTCTCAAAACAAATACATTTTTCTTTAATCTCATGTTTCTCATATTTCAATGACACAAAACATTTCATTAAATATGATAAACATATAGCACACACAAATTGCAAATGCAATAAGTTGATATTCACATTTTAAGACAACGTTACATAATATTGTTCACATATTGATTTAGATTAAAGAATCAAAAACACATATGGATGGACATCATTTATTTTTTCTTCTAAAATATTAGTCCACCAAATTGTCTAGATAAACCAGATAGCAAAATAAACTCCACAAAATATATAAGTAATTATATCTAAGAATATAACTACTAGCATTTTTTTTTCTTTATAAACATAATATCATATCACAATATAAAATTTCATGATCAATAACTTGTTTATCCATTTTGAGGCATGAAGCTCAACCTTTAAGATTGTTGGAAATATTTTAGTGAATAAACAAGTTTTGATACAAAAATAATATCCCAAATAATTAGCAAGAACATAAAATAAAAAGGAGTTTAGAACAATCTCACAATGCTATAGAATCACGCTATGAAAGCGTTGTCCTTAAAGGTTGATTCGTGCCACCCGCAGTAAAACTCGGTGCAATTGGTTCTCTTAGCCAAACAACCCCCAGGATTAGACTATAGTGTCAACCTTCGTGATGGACGCACTTCCACTCACAAAGGTTCAAGAACAACCCTCTATTGCCTTTCCTTAGAACAAATATAAATTGTAGAAAAATATGTGGAAGAGACATATAATAGGATTGTGTATATCTAAATATATAGTAGTCAAAAAAAAATTATTGGGAAGGGTGTGATGATGGGTATTATATAGGCTATTCATGACAATAATAACCTATAGTTATTAGTAAATAATAACCCATAAAAGCCCAACGGCTATATTATCCATTATTGCCCAACGACCATTTTTCTCATAATTGCCAACGGCTATTTTACTCATAAATTTCCAACAGCTAGAAAATAAATAATAATAAAGTGTTTGGAACACACACCCACACCAACACATATATGTACTGAAAGAATTTGTTTAGAGCTGCATCACCATCAGGCTTTTCTTCTTTCTCCTGAAAAGTAAAATCACAAATGAATAGGCAATGCACTTGCCCAAAAAAAAATTTATAGATATGATAGAATTTTAACTTATATAGTGTCCACTCTATGATAATTATTCTTTATTATCAAACCAAGATACTAATTTGTTTTTGTGTACATGGCTTCGAATCCATAGATTTCTCGTTTAACAACAAGGGACCTTATTAGTTGAGTTAACTAGAACTCACAAGTGTACTCGCAATTTACAAACACTAGTCGCAAACTCACGCGATACGTGAGAATAAATAATTATTTTGTATTGTAATATAATATATAATTTTTTTCTCTAAAATTTTTTGAAGATAATCTGTTCTCCCTAAAAATTAAGCAATTTCTATTCAGTCCAATTGGATCTACTTCGGTCTCATTCGGTTCAATTAGGTCTACTCAGTCCACTCGATCAATTTCGGTCCCCCTTCAGTCCATTTTAGACTAATTGGGTTTTAAATTGATTCTTTTGTAGGTTTTATTTTCAAGTTTAGCTCAAAAATTCATTTTTTTTCTTAATTTTTGGGTTGAAAAGTATGAAATTTTATTATATTTGGACTAAATTCTTTAATTTTGAGTTAAAAAATACAAAAAAAAAATATTAAAATAGACATTAGAAATTAGAAATATGAGCCCTAAATATGATAAATATTCAAAAATCCTATTCAGTCTGCATTGGTTCTATTCGGTCCATTTTGCCCTCTTTGGTCCATTCGGTCTTAATCAGTCCAATTCAGTCCATCTTGGCTCTATTTGGTCTACATTGGTCCTATTCTACCCAATTCGATCCATTCTATTCACTTTGGTCCTATTCGGTCCATTCTATCCGATTTGGTCTTATTCGGCCTATTCTGTCTACTTTGGTTTTCTTTTGTCCTATTCAATCCACATTGGTCCTATTCAGTCCACATTGGTCCTATTTCAATTTTTTCCACTTTGATCCACTTTAGTCCAATTTGGGCCATTTGGTCTACTTTGGTCCTTTCGGCCCATTTTGTCCACTTTGGTTCTATTCAGTCCACTTCGGTACACTTCAGTCTAGTTTGTCCACGTTGGTCCGATTTGATCCTGTTCGGTATATTCTTGCTTATTCAGTCCACCTTGTTCCTATTTGGTCCTATTTTGTCCGTTTGGTCCACTTTGTTCCATTTGGTCCATTCAGATCACTTTGTTTCATTTTGGTCCACTTCGATCTATTTTTGTGCACTTACATAATAAAAAAAGACATGTTTGGGTTGAAAGCACCGAATCTACTAAAAAAATATATAAATCTCAAACTCATAATATCTAAAATCTTAAGCATAGTATTTATTATTACTACGCTTTTGTTGAGCCACATTAGTGTAGCATTTCAGTCCACTTCGGTATGACTAAATTTAAGTGAAAGTCTAAACATAAAGGTTATGAATATACAAATGTAATCTTTAAGGCAGTCATTATTTTTAAATGAATTGTATAAGATTGATTATACATTTAAGCAAAATAAATAAATAAATATATACATATATGTATGTATGTTTGTATCTATGTATAATTTTTATTTAAATAAATTTTTCATTCTCTTAAAAGAGATTATCATGATAATAAAAACACATATCAAACTAATACTTAATATGCATAATTTATTCTCTAAATTTTTTTGGGAGAGAGAGAGAGAGAGAGAGAGAGAGAGAGAGAGAGAGAGAGAGAGAGAGAGCGACTACTTGTGATGGAGAACTGAAAAATACAGCACCAAAACGTATGAACCCAAAATAAAGTTTTAAAAATCAGAATGATACGTCAATATAAAAATCAAGAGAAAGAGAATAACCACTTTTTCAAGAGAGAATGTGAGGGAGAATAATAAAAAAAATTATAAAAAATAATATGAGAAGAAAAAAAAGTAAAAGTAAAAAATACAATAATAAATACCAAACTATCCAAATCATTTTATGTAATAAAATAACATTATATTCTTATATATTATCTTTATCAACATGAAAAACATGATCGAATGTAGACATATTTTTGCAATTACAATGTTCAATTCAAGATACCACATTTGGTTGTAGGTACACACTTTTCCTGATAGCCAATCGTATCAGCTAGCATAATAGATAACCAATAAAGAACGTAGTTTATAGGTCCTAGTTTTTGCTTCTCAACTCTCAAGTGAAACCAACAACCCTACTTATTCTCAATTATGAGTTTGAAAATCCGTTGTTCTCATGAAAGCAACTAAGTTTATCGAGTATATTACTAACAAATAATTACTTCATACACAATTTCAAAATCACTTGTGCCTTTACGACCATGCCATTGAATGTTTCCGCAACAAAATTTGTCCTATGTCAGGGCTAACAATACAGGGCATCACAATGCATATCTAAAGTTTTATCAGAAGGAGCACAGCATCAACTTCCTTAATAAACACCAAATGATAGCCTCAAATATCATAAGTAGAGAGTCAAAACACACATTTGCCAAAACAATGTGTGATGCTATACACATTTGTCAAAACTTTTATTGAAAAAATGAACATTGTGTTCATGATGATGAACACTCTAGACATGAAGAAAATGATGCTATACAATTCAATACTCTTATTTTGTTTATATATTTAGTTTTATATGTAGCATTGTACGTTTTTAGACACCTGTAAAACTAGATTGTTTAACCGAATTAATTAACCAAGTGAATACTTAGGTTTATTATTCAGATCTAGGTTAAAACAAAACAATCATATCATGCAAAGCAGCGGAAATTTAAAGAACACAATGATATGATGACCCAGGAAAACCAAAACGGTAAAAAACCTGGGGAGGATTTAACCTAGCTATCCTCAAGGTAAAAAGCAAATCCACTATGAAAGAATTGAAGTTTACACAATAGCGACTTAGACCACTAACATCCTATTGCTACCTTGAGTAGAAAACTTACTATCACGACCCCATGATAGCCCCGAGTCCATGGACTACTTCTTTCCTTGGCCTTTGCAACAACACAAGCTCACTTGCTTGTGACTTTGAGACTCCACTCAAAGGTTTTGGATCTCCTTAAATATTGATCTTATATGCAGCAACTTCTATAATACCGGATCTTGAGATTCTTCAAGGAATAACACCAATAGAAGACATGAGAAAGCTTTTGGGTACAAACCCTAGATCCACAAAAGAGGCACAAGATGCACTCTAATCTCTCTAAAAAACTCTAAAAACCCCACCTAGGGTTAGCTTATAATGTCCTTTAAATACTGGAAAAAACGGTTCACGATTTGGGCTTCAAACAGTCAAGTTATGGTCTTTTTACATTTGCTGATTTTTGCTGATATGTGATTTTCGATTGATTGAGTACCAATCAAACTAAACAGCTTGTAACTCATTTTTTTCATCCCGAACTCGAGTTTTTTGTCTTGGACTTCAATGTAGACCATTCTAAACCAATGAGACTTAGTTTTTCTCATTTTTTGTCATGGTTTGCCAACATTACAAACTCAAAACCTAACAAGCATCAATAGGGTAATATAATAAAAAAATTATTCTCCACAAGGATTCATGATGCCATTGTAGCACGTACAACAAATTCTTTAAGAAATTACTTTTATACAAAGTTCAAAACAACCACTGTTAAAAATATCTTCCAAGCATATCAAGAATCCTGATGTCAAAAGCATTAGGTTGCAAGGTGTGAGGCAATCGGCAACAATGTCCATATACATGGAGGACACCTAATACATCTTTCTGATTTTCACTTAAATGATTTTTTTTTTCTTTTCCAATGTAGCAATAGGGGTTGAGTTGAACTAGAACTAGGAATTTCTGATAATTGATTTATTCGAATAAGCACAGTATATGAATGAAATGGAAGATCAATCATATAAAAAGCAAGTTAGTCTACAACTTCCAATGGTTAATCCAAATTATCAAGCAAATCCATCTTCATCATTCATTAGTTCAAACAAAATTTACCTAATTGAAGACAAGAGCAAGCTCTCTTAGAATCTCTACAATTGAATTTATCATTTCAAAGTCGAACCAACTACATGAAGAAGTCTCAGCACATTATTTTCCATACAAAAGACCATACTAGGCCTGTCCACGGGTCGGGTCGGTTCGGGTTTGGGCTTGAACCGAACTCAACCCGTTTGAATCCGGTGGATGAATCTTAGACCTGTATTCGACCGAATAGTCAGGTCGGATCCGGTGCTTCAAGTCACCGGATGGGCGGGTCGGAGTTGTCGGTTAGGCGGGTTGGGCCATTAATATGGGCCCAGTTTTTGAACTTCTATGAAATTTTTGTTGGTAAAATTTTATCAACCCTTTTAGCCCAAATTAAGGAGTTGGCAGTTTTAAAAATTATTTGGGTGTCATAATTTTTGAACTTTCCATATAAAACAGATTGGGCCTCCGTTTTCCCTAATTTTTTTTAAAAAATAGGGCTTTCAACTAAACTTAAATTAAGCAACTTCACTTCCAAATATATTGGGCCTTCAGAACAAAAACTTCCTGGAAAAATAACCTCACCAAAGGTCACAAAATAAGCCAATTTCTATCACCTGTTAAGCATTAAATATCCTGAACAAAATACCCCACAACAACACAAAATAAACCTATTTTTACAACATCCGTTCAGCATCCACACATGGACCACAAAAACTAAACTCATCAATATATATTGTAAAACCTAAACAAAGAGCACAACACAAGTAACATACAAAATCCTATTTTCACCACCTGTGACTTGTTAAACAGCCACATTGACTACCCAAAAATTACCACAATAAATAACCTGGACAAAATAGCAAAACAATACACAAAATGTGTATTTCCATTCCAACAACCACACAACAAGTGATTAATTATAAGAAGGTAGTAAAATCAATGTTTCTACAAGGCAGTAAATCATAAGGCAGCAACCTTGCTGGCTATACAATGTTCCTAGCAATATAATTAATTACAAATTATAAAATACGACAGGTATTTCCAAAAAAAATATCTTTTCCCAAACATTAAATGACAAATTCTCAAGCTTATAACTAATAGAAAAGAAAACCTATATGATTCCTAGGATTTCTTTCCTATAAGCATTAAGACTAGTATTGTTAGAAAAGCAATTTACAAAAAAGCTTCCAAAATGTTCCCAAAAGGTTCTGCCTCCTTTACAAAATAAGTGATTCCGCCTACAAAAGACAAAAAAATATTTAACAAATAATACATTACTACCAAATACAAGACCAAATATAAAGGGCAGCAAGCCAGCAAGCTTATAACAGTAAGAGGCCAAAGGCAGTAACATACCAAGTCAATTATCAATCTTCAACACTAATTATGGGTCATTTGCCTAAGCTAGAACCCAATTTGGAGCTGGTACTTGCTGATGCACTTGATGATGACTGTTGATTTAAAATTAGAAAAGAAAAGGAAATAAATACAACATATTAAATTTTGTTTGAACATGAGACATAGACTATAGGTTCTAGAATTTAAACATATTACCTAAATCATGAAATTCCTCCTCCAATGCCTCAACCTCATCCCTTGATTGGCGATGAGAAATTGGTACTGTGGCTTGAAGCCAATTTTGTGCACATACAAGGTTTTGAACCATGAGAGGAGAGAGAGAACTTCGAAATGGATCAACAATGCGGCCTCCGGTGCTGAATGCTGACTCAGATGCAACAGTCAAAACTGGTACAGCCAGCACATCCTTAGCCACTTTGGACAACATTGGGTACCTACTAGAATTGTCCTTCCACCACCCCAACACCTCAAAATTCACATCCCTTCTACCATCACAATTTTCAGCTAAATACTTGTCAACCTCATTACTACAACCTATAGATTGCTCAGCTTCTAAGAAAAGCTCATATCAAGAGTGAACCATCACATATGGATCACTTGCATCACCTACCATTGGTGTCCTCTCACCCCCACTTGGTTCTTGCACATTTGGGGAATTAACAGAACAGAAAAAAGTATACAACTTCATCAAAAGAGCTTTCACCTTATCAACCATCACATTCCCCACTTCATTCCCATAAATTTCAGAAAAAGAGAACTTCAAAAACCTCAATTTTTTTCGTGGATCAAGAACAACAGCCACATACAAAAGAGGATTAATTTTATCACCTTCCCCCTAGTACTTCTCAAATTTAGTTTGCATGTTTGTGGCTATGTTTTTCAAGAGGGTGTTTTGGGATTTAACTAAATGAGAAATACTCTCCTGAATAACAAAGATCTCATCAAAAAAGGCATTTGAGGTCACATACAAAGAGCCAGAGAACTTCTTTGTTGCATTGTAAAAAAGCCTCAAGAAAGTCACAAATGCCCTACAATTTTGGAAATCACTCATACAAGGAGATCCCAAACCACCACTATCTTCCTTGCTCCTAAAATATGATGAATAACCATCATCTTCAAAGTCCATCCTAAGGAATACTTTCTCGAATTTTTCAGCAGTTTCTAACATAAGGTAAGTTGAGTTCCACCTAGTAGGTACATCTAGACAAAGAAGACTCTTGGACTCCATACCTAACCTCTCCATAAAATTCCTAAAGGTTTGATTTCTATTGGGCGAGGACTTCACATACCTCACAGCTTCATGCACCCTAGCAACAGATGCATCAATTTCTTTCAAACCCTCCCCAACAATGAGATTTAGGATATGGGCACAACACCTCATATGCATTAACTCATTTCCTAAAACTGTCCCATTCCAATCTTTTGTTACCCTTTGTAAAAATTTAATTGTGGTTAATTGGAACTAGCATTATCCACTGTCAAAGTGAATATGCCATCAATACCCCACTCATGCAAAGACATCTCAATCTTTCTACCTATAGTCTCCCCCTTATGATCTTCAACTTGACAAAAATTTAAAATTCTCTTATGCAACTTCCAAGCATCATCAATAAAGTGACATGTGAGACACATATAATTCAAATTTTGTAGAGAAGTCCATGTGTCCGTAGTAAGACACACCCTACAACCCTTCAAGGATTTCCTTAGCTTCTCTCTCTCACTATTATAAATTCCAATCACATCTCTAGCCACAGTTTGTCGAGATGGAATATCTTTTAGACAAAGCTTAGGTTGTAAGGTAGTTACATATTTCTTAAACCCATAACCCTCAACACACCTAAAAGGCAACTCATCAATTATTATCATTTCAGCTAGTGCCTTTCTAGAAGCCTCAACAGAAAAAGTTGTTGACACAAGTTTGAACCCTTCATCTCCATCATTTTTGGGTTCAAAAGCTAAGGTTTTCTGCCCTTTATCTTCTTTATTAGGGTTCTTAGGACAGATTGTCACATGAGCTAACAAATTACTAGTACCACAACTCTTACTATCAGCCAGATATGATTTTTTACAATAATTACATACAGCCATAGTGACACCCTCGTCTACCTTTACTTTTTCAAAATGATTCCAAGCCAAAGAATTTTTCCTACCACTACCAGTACCAGTCTTACTCACTACACTAGGTGGAACTAGGGGCAACTCACCATCAGTAGCTTCAGCTTAGGTTGCAGCAGCAGCCTCTTGGGTGGCAGTGGCAGTAGCACCATCCGCTTGTGTAGAAACAAAGGGAGCATTAGTGGAGGAATCCATGACCTAAAAAATCAAACATAGAAATTAACAAACTAACAATTAATAATAATAATCAAACAAACCAAAAAGGAAAATCTTTGATGCTTGAATCCAGATAACAGCATTCTACATAAAACTCTAACAAAAAAAAAGAACAAAATCCCAACTTTTAACACAAAACACAAAGGGAAACAAAAATCATACCTTAAAGAAACTAGGGGTGTTGGAGTTATGAATTTGAAGACTGAAAACCCCACTTGGACAACTTTCAATTCTTGAGTAAAATTAAAATAGGAACAGAATTAATCAAACAAATAAACAAAGAACAAAAAACTTGGGAGTTTATTTGATTTTTAACAGTATAAATTTTACTAAATAATAAAAGCTGAAACATTGAACACATCCACAACAGCTTAAGTTACATGCATCAACTCTACGTCTCTAACAAAAAAAGAACAAAATCCCAACTTTGAACACAAAAAACAAAGGGAAACAAAAATCATACCTTAAAAAACCGTGGGTGTTAATTTCAAGTTTGAAGACTGAAAACCCCACATGTACAACTTTCAATTCCTGAATAAAATTTAAATAGGAACAAAATTAATCAAACAACTGAAGTTACTGAACAAAGAACAAACAACAAAAGTAAATGGTTAAGGTTTCAACTATTTCTAGTTAGGGTTTCAAATTATAAAACTTAGGGTTTATTTGATTTTAACAGTAGATTTTCATAACATATATAATCAATGAGAGACTGAAAAAAAGAGAGATGAGAAAAGGAGAACACATACCTTAGGTTCAACCCATATGATCGGTGGCAGGGAGAGGAGTGGCTGCTGGTGGTGGCGGCGGCGGCTAGGTGTGAAGAACTTGTAGTGAGAAGCTAGGGTTTGGACCTTGGAGTAGAGAGAGGCAAAGTGAGAACTGAGAGTTTGAGAGTGTGGTCTGTTCATTGGTGAGAAGACCGAAGATGAAAGCTTTTAAAGAGTGAAGATTGAAGACTGATGAAGATTTGAGATTTCGTATGAAATTGGTGAAGGGACTGTAGAGATTAGAGAGTGAGAGACAAAGAGCATTTGTGTGAGACTAGAGGATTTGGTGAAGAGATTTCAGGCTTTGAGGATTTGAGATTGAGATTGAGAGAGAGAGAGAGAGAGATACAGAGAACGTTACTTTGAGAGTGAGAGATATGAGATTGCGATTAGAGAGAGAGAGAGAGAGAGTGAGGTCTGAGGCCGTGGATTTGGTGAGAGAGTGATTAGGTGAAGAATGAAGAGAGATTGAGGCCGTTGATGACATGTTGATCACTTGATCTTGATTCGGTGAAGACTGAACTCTGAAGAGTGAGAGAGAGAGTTGGGATATGAGATTAAGATTGAGATATCTAATCAAATATTTCATCTTTAATTGTGACCGTTAGATTTTGATATTAGTTTAATTTTAACCGTTGATTTTGATATCTCTGACTCTCTGTGCTGTGCTAGGGGGCTGTACTGCTGTAGAGTAGATTGAGTAGTATTATAACCGTTGATTTTAAACAGCTATTTCTTAAAAAAAAAAAAAAAAAGATTTAAATGGTTGGATTTGAAATTGGGAAGTTGTGCCCAAAAATGGTTGATTAGCATGTTACCCACTAACCAGCTCATGACATGACTTATATCAGACTGAGTGGACTGTGGTGGAGAGTGGTTTATTATTTTATTTTACCAAATATTCGGTCGGGTCGGGTTATTCGGATTTTTTATTGTGTAACTCAAAACCTGAACCGAATAATCGGTTCCTCTTAAAACAACAACCGTAACCGACCAGTATATGCACTCGGATTCACCCGTGGACCTTCGGGTCGGGCGGATATGGTCGGGCGGGTCGGATATCACGGGTCGCTGGACAGGCCTAGACCATACTGCATCAATTTCTTGAATTTGATAATCATATACTATATATAATAGCAGAAGCCTTCTCTTACAATTAAGGTGGTTGCAACATGTAGGAAAAAAGACAACTTAAAATTCTGCCACATCTACAATTAATAGCAGAAGTCTTTTCTTGTAATAAAAGAGGTGCTGCCATGTAGGAAAAATGTCTATCTAAAATTCTGCCACATTAAAGTTAAAAAGTGATGAATTATGTTCTTTGGCAATGCTACACACCATTTAAAAGTCTCTCATTATAAATAACAAAAAAATAACCAGTTAAAATTAAAGGATACACGGACATGGAAATAGAGAGGTGATGAAAGAGAGAGAGAGGCGACAAGGAAACAGGGAAAGAAGCGGAGAAAGAAAGAGGTGTTGAAATAGAGGATGAGGGCTAGGACACGGAGAAAGAAACAGAGAAAGGCGATGAACTCTGCATCGATTCTGCCACGTTTATGGTTTAATCCAACCAAAATCCCGATCATTACAACATTTGAAAGCCCGATTTACACATAAAACCCAAAACCTACCCTCTCCCGATAAACCTTTTCTCCTTCTTTGCCACTTCCTCCGTGTTGAAGCCGTTTTCTCTGCCTCTCTCAATTCTCAAAACCCCTAAACCATAGCCCATCGCTGCTCTTTCACTCCTTCAGCATCCCACCACCATCATATACCGTTTAGAACAACTATCAAAAGATGTGCCTAAGATTCATTAAAAACAAGCAAAACCAGTCGTTCTACCATTTTTTTTTACTGTTTGGAAAAAAAAACTCTCACGCAAGGGAAGATAGAGAGAGGCCGAAAACCACTACCGATGAGTTTTTATCTTCAATTGAAGTTTGTTTATTAATTATGATTAGGTTTTGATATTTTGTTTGGATTGGTTTCGATTTTGGTATTCAAATTAAGTTTTTCTCTTCTCTTTTTAGTTTGACATTTTTTATCAGGCTTTGATATTTGTTTTGCTCTTTAGGTTATATTTGGTTCTCATTATGGTATTTGAGTTATAAGTGGTTCTATTTTGATTATTTGGGTTAAATTTGTTCATGTTTATTTATCTACAGTTTCTAGGTTAAAACGTAGTTTTTTTTTTCGAATAGTTTCTAGACAAAGATATAAGTTTTACAAGTCAAGTGGGAATAAAAAAGTAAATTGGACCTTTTTCCTTATCTATGTCTTATAAAGAATAAGATGATGAATTCCAAGAATAGGTATGAGTCAGTTGAGTTCATTTTTCCCCCCAATTAATTACGCATGCTCTCTTTATTTCAATCAATTTGGTTCCTTACCTTTATATCTGCATCTCTATGCCTTTTACATTTCAAAATCAATTTCTCTATGCTTGAAATTTGCATATTTTTTTAACATTAATTCTTCTAGAATTAATATTTGTCATTGTTCATTCTCTACCCTATTGCCTCCCTTCTAATTGCCATATGCTCTATGCGTACTTTGCCCCCATCCTTGCTACTTTGATCGTTTTTCCTACCCCCATCCCTTCTCTGCAGTAGTATATCTGGAAGGTAAGCACACTCTTTCCCACTTCAACCACTATTTTCAATTCCTGTAACTTCCCACTGGTGCTTTTCCTATTTGAATTTCTATATTTAAACTTTTCTCCTCCTGCTGAATTGTTTAGGGTTTTCCTTTGATTCCTATTGAAGGATAGATTGGTCTATTCTCTTTGTTTGGATGTTTTGTCTCAAATTATCGTATATTTATTTTGGTTTGGGTAACATTAGGGATTTTCGCTCTTGGGTAACTTTAGGGATTTTCACCTTTGCTGCTTTCAAATCTGACACTTTACAATGTAGGATAATTTATAAATTTTTCTAAGTGAAATTATGGTTTGCTGGATTATTTTCTATGTTTTTGAATTAGGGATTTTTGCTCTTGATTCAAATAGTTAACTTTCACCTTTGCTGCTTTTAAATCTAATAGTTTATGGTCTCTGTATTTTGGTTTAGGTAACACTAGGGATTTTGATTCCTGATTTTAATAGTCATCTTTCACCTTTGTTGCTTTTAAATTTCACAGTTTACAATGTAAGGATAATTTATAATTTTTTTAGAGTGAAATTATGGTTTCCTGGATTATTTGCTGTGTTTTTTAAATAGAAATAAACTGTTAGTTTTTAGACCCCTTAAAAACACAATTAGATTAACCTAGGTAATTAGCCAAGTGATTACTTAGTCCAAATTACAAGTCTAGGTTATCACAATCAAACAATCATATCATGCATAGCAGCGGAAAGATAAATAACACAACGATATGATAACCCAGGAAAACCAAACTGGTAAAAAACCTGGGGAGGATTTAACCTAGCTATCCTCAAGGTAAAAGGCAAATCCACTAGAAAGAATCTAAGTTCATACAATAAGACTTACAAGCCCCCACGCTCGACTTCTTATTGCTACCAACCAGTAGAACTTACTGACACAACCACATGCAAGCTCCGAATCCACGGACTCCTTCTTTCTTGGATTCACCACCAAATACAAGCACACCTGCTTGTGTTTTCTTTAAACTTCAATGGCAGCAACCGAGTTGATCGTCAAGGTGTAGATAAATCTTCTTCTTGAAAACCCTAAGTTTGTGTAAAGGAAAGCTCCTCTAGATCTTACAAGAGATTTACACAAACCGCAATATGAGCAATACTAAAACGTGGCTAGGGTTTGTCTTTTATACTTAGGACAAATTAGAAAACCCTAAAATGTTTTAAAACAACTAGGGCTGAGTTGGAAAATCTGTAGAAAAAAACATTCTGCCCGAGCTTCGATTGATCGAGCCTAAGCTTCGATCGATCGAGCCAGGCCGAAATGCATAAAACTTTTCTGCATTAGCTCAATTCCAACTTTACGTAAATGCACAACTTTGAGCAAGACTAAAACACTTCTAAACACATTGTTTTGATCATAGTTTACCAACAATACATATTAGAGTTCTAAATACATAAATACCTAAGTCTTTAGAACCTAACATAAACAAATAAATAACCAAGAATACTGTGTTATTGAATATTAAGGGATTATTTCTGAAATATGGCTGTATGGTTTACATTTTAATTCGTAGATTCAGATTTTGTTGAATTGTTGCACTACCTTTTATATGGAAACACACTTTCACATATTTACAATATCCATACCATTTACAATATTTTCTTTAGCTTCTTCTGTTGTCTCTCTCTCATCTTTCTTTCCTGTATTGTGACAAAGGTTCTAATAGATGGCTTTAGCAAGCTTGGTTTAGAAGGAAAGCTTATACTTAATTTTTATAAGGTGAAGTTGTAACTAACTTATATCTTCTGCTTGAGGTACATGGTGCTTTGTAAGGAGCTAACTTACTAAAAGCAAGACATTGAATTTGTAAAGGAGTTTTTAAAGTAAAGTTCAAAACTTAGTTTTTAACTAAGATCCTTGCAAGATTTTTCTTTAAGACTGCTCTTGAAATTCCAATGTCTCTTTAGTTTCACAAGTTTACATAATTTATGGTAATTTTTGATGGATCAAACCCTTCTTTTGTAGTCTCTCTTTCATCTTTCTCTCCTATAATTCGAAAAACCTTCTGACCCTATCATTTTGTTGAAATATAGGTTTGCCTAGTTCTTTGCCAAGCACAAAACTAGGGTAATTTGCAAGAAGAGTTGCTGGAACAAATTGATAGGTAAGGACAACCTAATTTTCTCTTTGTCTATCTCATACTTTGTATTATGTTTTGTCCATTAGTGCATTTGTGTTTGAATTGGCTTTGATTTGCATATTTTAGCCAGCTTTCTCTTCAAAAAAATAAATATTTGCATTCAATTGATTCTTATACTGTATTCAACTAACCTGTCAAACTGTTATGTTCTCTTTTAAAAATAATTGTCACCAACCATATTGGGTTTTTTGATTTGTTCTAACTGCATAAGCTGCTTGCGATTCTCTTTCATTAGTTTACAGCATTAAAAACTCCACAACAGAAGATTTATCTGTATGAGAACAAAAGAAGACAAATCAAATGAGTATTCAAAAAATAAAACAAATCAATTCTACTCTTCTTTCTTTTTCTTATTAAAGATACATAATTAGTCATAGAGCAAAAGATTTAATATAGTTCCTAGAGCTGTGTATCAGTGTATGTTTCTATGAAAACCTTTCATTTTATACATTAGAATTTGACATTGCTGTGTTGTTTTCATTTCGGTGTGAGTGTTGGCTTGTGGTGTGATGACAAAGTGAGAGGGAGTGTGAATCTGAGCTACCACAAGTAAAGTTTTTTCTTTTTTCTTTTTTTTCCCCCTTTCTTTCTTAGATTTGGGTATGAAATATGAATTAGTTTTGAGTAATTTGGTTGGATTGATTTTTATTTAGGTGTTTGGGTTACATTAGGTTTTGATTTTATTTTTTCGTCTCTCTAAATCTATCTTTCTCGATTTAATTTACAATAAGCCTATTAAATTATATGTGCTTTTGTTATGTTTTATAGATTACTACAATTAATATATATATAAAATAAAATAAAATAAAATAAAAGGGATTTCACTATAAAGAAACGGAATGCTTACTAGGTTTCCCATGACTTATTCTCCAACAGGTATAAGTATGTCCCAAATGGGTATTGTTGCGTTCTGCTGTTTGAGTGAAATAATTAATTATTGAATTTGTGTGTGTGTGTGTGTGTGTGTGTGTGTGTGTGTGTTTTTTTTACATATTCTGGAGTATTTTCATAAAACTCAATTTATGGATATGTAAATTTAAATGCTATTTAAGAAGAATAGAAAGTAGTTTGTTCCTCTTAATATTCCTCAAGTTTCTTTTTTTCTTTTTTGGTGCTTGATTAGTATTTTTTTTCCCTAAAACATAATTAAATTCTTCTTTCATAAGAGACACCTAGAGAGTTGTTACTGATTTTTGTGGTTGGTTGGAGTACTTGGTAGACCCCATTTGAATTCCCCCCCCCCCCCCCCCTATATTTGATGCTTCTTTACACAACTTATTGTATGTCGTCGTTTTTGTTAATCCCCCCTATCCTGTATATAATCTGAAAAGAGCATAAAGTTCTTGATATAACAAGTTTAATGGTCCAGTAACATGGTGCTTACCTATCTTCTTGCCAATTTTTTTTTCTTTACCTCCTTGCTTAGTATCATTGAAATCTACTTCTTTCTTATGCTGATAATCTCTTCTATTTTCCTGTATTGCAGGGATAAGTAAATTAGGAACAATGGGCATTTTGTTCTTTGAAACTTATTTCTCTACATCTTGCCATCCTATATCTATGGTAAGCTTTTTTGTAGCAGGCATTATTCTTTTGATGGGCAATTTCTACTTGAGCATAATTTGGTTTTAATGTTAATTTGAGAAATTTGTAATTTGCAAATTCTATTAAATAGCTTACTTGCTGCAAGTATTTTGATCTCTGTTAATTTCTATGTTTTGTGTCATACTATTTTCAATCTTAATGCAATTTTCAATCTTAGGTTGTTTAAGTTAGACTAATAGAATCACAAAAATGCAAGAATTAGGGAGAAATAAAAGAAGTAGCTGCTTTGTTTTTGGAAGGGATTGTGTTATTTTTTAGTTTGTTTTGGGTTAGATTTTTGGGCTTTTAGGTATAAGAGCTACTTATGGGACAATCAATAATGGTATTTGTGTGGTGCTGATGGGTATGATGAGGCCTGAAATGAAGATGAAGTGCATTGTCCCAGTTGTTATGGCTAGAATGCTTGGTTATGCACATTTTGATCGGTATGCCAATTGATATTATTGGTATGCACATTTCTCTCTTATTAATTCATTTGCTTAGTTACATCTTGATTCAATTTGCATAGGTAGTTTACATTTGTTCTAGAGTTCACTTTTGGCGTTGACTCCATTAATTCTAAGCTCTAACTCTGTCCATTGCGTTTGGATCTAGCATGCAGTTGACAATTTGAAGTTGTTTTACTTAGATGAGCTTGGCTTATTGGTGTGGTAAGTTTGAGATATTAACATGAGAAACCAACAGAGCAATTTTCATTGGAAATTGAAGAGTGAAAAAACAAATTGTTTTCAAAGTATGTGCTGTGAGTTAAGGCTATGTTTTATCTCTATAAACACAAAACTTATTATTAAAAAAAAAATTCACCCCAACATAAAAGGGCTTTAGTTTGTGGTTAATTTGCTTTAGGTTGGTGCCTGTGTGTTTCCAACGACATATGATGCTCACTATGTGCTTGATATTTTGTTTCTAGATGGACACCATTGTAACATATGATATATATATATATATATATATATATTTTTTTTTTTAAATTCTATAAAAGATAATTGGTGTTGATTTTAAATGGAGTGATATTGTATTTTATAGATAGCATTCCTACAAGTAGGACAAATGAGGGGCTGTACAACATGCCCTTGACGAATTTTGAATTTTAATCTATTGTTAGATAGCTGGGGTCATTTTTAAACTTTGTAAATTTTTTTGTCTTGACCAATTAATTATTTCTAAGTCACATGGTAATCTAAATGAATGTGTGGGAAACCACTAATGAAATGAAAAAAAAAAAATACATGTGGTTGACCGTAACTAATATGTTGAGGATCCATAGTTGATGCCAAAATTTTAGGACTTAGGCTTGGTTGTTGTTGTTAAGTGAATATAATACCTTAAGGTGAATATGGGATTTGTACTGATTTCAGAAAATGAATGTCTCTTTGTACAAGATTTTCTTTGACTATATTATGTATGAGTACGTGAATATCTTACTATTATTCCTGCATAAAGATGCATATATACGTGCAACCATGACTGTGCCTACAAAGGTATAGTTGCTTTAAAATTGGCAGAACTAAATTTGTACTCAAAATGTTTGAAGTAAAAAATAGGTAAAGTTTGTTCAACAGTTCAGTTTAACATTAGCTTTGCAGAGTGCATATTTTTCTACAATTACTGTGGAGATTGCATGAACCTGGATCTTCCACGTAAGTGGACCTTACATCATGTGGGTCCCTTGTAATTAATGGTCCATGTCAGGTAGCAAAACTTATTGCAGCTGATAATGTCTCTGTTCTGCAAAATTTGATGGTATGACTCAAGTACTTTGGTGGAATATTGCTTAGACATAGCCTGAACTAGACCTAAAACACAATGACAGAAAAGATTGTCTTTGGTTTTATTTTACAAAATAGTGAGCCTGGCAGATTAACCCATTTTCCAAATATTTGGAGGTTGAGAAAGTAATTATCTCAGTTAAGGGATGTTATTCTCCACGTCTTTCTTATGTCTTTTGAAAAGGTAGTTATATAGAGTGGCTTAGGTGTATCTTTTGTTCTTTTAGGTGGTTGATGAACTAGGATGATGTTCCATTTCATTTCTTATCATTCTAATGGTTTTTTCTGTCCTTAATTTTATTAATTTCTTTCTTCTCTTTATTGGAATGGTCACTGAAGTTAGGATCTGATGTTTTATCAGGTTGGATGCTTCTTTACAGAACTATCAGATATTGATATGGAGAACCTAAAGGCAAATGTCTTTCATTTATTAGAAATTGATATTTTTAACATTTATTAGATATCTGAGATGTTAAGGATTGGAATCCTATTTTAATTTTAATTTAATTTGATTGATATTTTACGTTTACTAATGTAATGTTTCCTATGAAGGATAGGAATTCCTAAGATTGAAATCCTAATGTACAATTAAAGAGAAAGAAGCAAAGAATTGTTTAAATCTTCATACGCAAAGATATAGTCTGGAAGGCACAGAGAGACAGGCGGCATACCCATTACCGCATAATCGGTACAGTTATTGTTTTTGTTATTGTCTTCTTTTTCTTTTTCTTTTTCAAATCTGGGGATTGAATATGATTTAGGTTTGAATTTATTGGTTGGATTGGTTTAGATTCAGATTTAGTTATTTGAGTTAGATTTGGTTTTGACTGGTCGTTTTTGAAATTCATTGGGATTAGTAATTTTTTTTTTTTTGAAAATTGAGACTGCTAAATTTTTTATATTGAAAGCACTGATCAGCTTTGCAATGCCTAAGATAGTATATATATAGCCTATTTTGTCTTAATTATGTAACGTATATCACACAAATAAAGGTGGATATTCTTCTAGGAAAAAAAGGTTATAGTATTGCATTTCGTTTGCCTTTTTTTTGAGACATTGTTTGCCTATTTTAAAAGGCACAAGCTCTTATAGTATATTACTATTTGTTGAAACATGCTGCTTATATTATAGTTGTCTTTCTCTAATGTTTACGTAGGATAGACCAAGGTTATACAATGGTTAATTGCAAAACGGAATTTATTGCTTCATATAATAGAAATTGGGTTATTTATTTGTGCAGAAACAAAGGACGAGCTGTTCCTTCTAGAGCTTATCAGGCATGTGTATATTTATCAATTTTTTCTAAGATTGGTGGATGAATGATATTTGCCTAGATGTATTTTTCCAAATTATTTTGATACTTGGCTATTGTGGATTAAGTCCAAATAGTGCAACTGGTAGAGCAAAGGCCAGGCATTATAAAAAATTGCTTGGGTTTAAAAGGGGCTGGTGCTTATGGTTATCCCCTAGCATTGAACTTTGTCATAAATTGAGGGGGAAAAATCAATAATCTAGAATGTTAAAGTTAGTTTTGAGTTAGATGATTTTGATTATTCCAAAATGTGATTTATTATGTCACAGCAATGCAAGAAATGCCTTTAGACAAGCTGTCATTTCTCAATGTTGATGAGCTTGAGCTTTTACAAGAGTATGTTGATCTTGATATTCATATTGAAGCTAATAAGGACAATGTAATCGTTACTATCATGTAAGCTTCTTGAGGATCAATAACTATATTCTCTCAAAACCTTCAGAAAAACCTTGAACCAAATCTGCATTAGTTATAACTTATAAGATTTCAATTATCATTTTTTCTAAATCATGTGTTGATGCCAGGTTGGTCATTTTCAAAACAAGAGTGTGTCTTTTTTTCTTTTCTTTTTTCCTTTCATTCCTGTCCTAGGTTTAATCCCATAATCAGAGAAGTGTATAAATGGAATTTTGAGTTCTTTGAATTGTGTCTGTGTCCTAATTAAAAGATACTTTAGTTCACATGTATTTTCCTTGAGATTATTTATATACACATTGATTTTTGAGTTTATAATGTTTACATACTAGGTTTAATTCTTTAGTGCATGTATGAATTTAGTTAGTTTGAAAGTAACTGACTGATATTAGCTGATTACTGGCAATGCTAAAAATAATTTCAAAGAATTCTAGATTGGGTTCCCCTTTGAAACAATTGTTGTTGGTGGCAAATAAGTTGATGATGTCTGTCATCTCCTTAAATTAGATTCGGTACAGATAGAGTGGGGAAGCGAGGGAATGTCTATTTGTTTTTTATTTATTATTGTTTTAATTTTTTGGTTTCCTCCTTTCTATTTGGTGTGTGTGTGTGTTTATATATATATATATATATATATATATATATATATATATATATATATATATATATATATATAATAAAAAATAAAGTAGCATTGGAACTGTGCAATTATTGTTGCATGAAAATATGTGATTTTATTTAGGCTGTATTTTTATTTGCAGGTACATAGAGTTGAATGCAAGAAAATTCCCAACAAATTGCTTTGTAATATATACCCACCACAAAAGTAAGTTTAGTCCCTTGCAAACAATGGTTTCTTGCATCTATTATTTTATTTTGTGTATGTTTGCCAGAATTTTTTTTTTTTTTTTAATTTTATTTTAAGGACATTGTAATATATAACTCTAGATTTTGTGAGAACTATTTCATATTTTTCATCTAAAATCTTATTACTAGTTTTGTTTATTTATTTATTGATTGATTCTAACTCTATCCATTGTAATTAACAATTTGAAGTTGTTTTACTTAAATGAGCTTGGATCACACAAATATTGGTGTGATAATCTTCACATATTAATGTGGAAACCAAAAGAGCAATTGTTATTGGAGAATGAAGAGTAAAAAAACAGAATGTTTTCAAAGTATGTGCTGTGAATTAAGGTTATGTTTTGTCTCTATAAACCCAAGGCTTATTAAAAAAAAAAAAAAAAAAACCTTTAGTTTGTGGTTAGTTTGCTTGATATATATATATATATATATATATATATAGATATATATCATGTGCTTGATATTTTGTTTCTAGATGAAAACTATTGTAACATATGAAGGGAGTGATATTTATTGTATTTTATAGATAGAATTTCTGCAAGTATAGGACAAATGAGGGGCTATACAACATGCACTGGACGAATTTTATGTTATGTTGATTGTTTTCTATTACATAAAATGATCCCGCGCATTGCGCGGGTTAAACGCTAGTTCTTATAAAACTAAAAACCATTCACTATAATTTTTATAGGTTTCATTTTTTTTATGGCAAGCAAGCCCAAGATTTTGGAATTGTAAAGAATGTCACAATTAGCAGTCAAATAGATTTTGAGTGATTTCAATTATAAATACAATTACATCAAATATGTAAAAATACCTTCAATTATGAAATTTTTAGCAAGAAATTATTCAATTTTTTCAAGCTCAATATCAAAAACTACCAATGTGAGTTATGTATATAAGGTTTTACTAATTTTTTACTGCTTTTTTTTATTTTTTATTTTAAACAAGATAAAATTTCTACTCTAACATAATCTAAGTGTATATGTGTGTGAAACTCCCTCCTAGAGACTTGAACCGTGGCTCTTGCCCCCTACACCTCACAAATATTTATACTTGTGGAATGACAACTACACCAAAGGTCCGCGGTGGTTTTACAGCTTTTTCAAATCCCCATAAAACAGTTTCAAAAAATAGATGGCTAATGTATGCCCCCTAAAGGCATTAGGGCATACATTACCCGGACTCATATATATATATATATATATATATATATAGAGAGAGAGAGAGAGAGAGAGAGAGAGAGAGAGAGAGAGAGAGAGCCTTTTATACGAAAGCTTTTAGACGTAGAAATGGAAATGATCCAATTGGAATTTCAACAGCTACCGCGAACGATCCAATTGAAGAATCTCTAATCTCGTTGACCCTCTCTAAGGCATTGTTTTGTAGTTAACGACAGCAACTGCTACCTTCTTTCTTTCTTTCATTCTTTTTTTTTTTTTTTTTTTTTCCTTAATTACTCATCTAAATAATTAAATTAACTAGTGAAATAAAATTTAAGTTATGAGGTTTTCTATTGTAATAACTTTTTTTTTTTAATTTGTTATTTATGTAAGTTGTTCAATACATCAATAGACCAACTTCAATTTCTGATAACAAATAAATATATTATAAATAAGTTTTTTATTGACAATTATACAGATTTAGTAACAAATTATCCACGTACTGTTTCATGATTCTCTAATTTGAAGTTAGACCCTGTAAAAAGAAAGCATCCCATGTTTTAGAGCATCCCATGAAACAGTCTTGAGACCTCTCTGATAAAAATGTGAAATCAATATAACCGTCTTATAATAGAATAGAATTTTCATTGGCTGTTTGAGTCCATATAGGAAGATATTACCTTGAAGAATTGGCCGGCCCAAGAATTTTTTTGAACCTTTGTTTAAATGAATTCATTATAAATTCCTTTCATTAGACCATACCTCTGAAAAGAGAAAAATTATCTAATAGGACAATCTTATGAGATACCCCTCCTGACGAAGGAAGAAAGTTCCATCAATCTTAAGATCTTGCCTTCGTTTGGATAAGCTTGTACCCAGCAAATAATGAGGTTTGAAATTTTATTGAGGTTTGCAACTTCACTAGCATGCTGAGAAAGAAAACTCAAGCAAACATTTCACATCAGCAATTGTAAATTACCAGTATTTGCATATCTTGTTAACAATCATTAGAGCATGGAGAGAAAGTTATGACGTTAATTTTCATTAGAGCACGGGGGTATAAACTTATTTACAACTCTTTAATGACATGAGAACCAGGCAATTTTGATGCTGTGTTAAGTAAAAACATGATGTCGCACATCGAACAGCACAGGTAAAAAATCAAACACTGAGCTTCTGACTGAGCAGCAACAATTTGGTAATAAATAATAAAAACTAGTTATAAGGTCATTTCTCAAACCGTCTGGTCACTTGGACTAAATGCAGTCAGGCACAAGTTGTGCCAGATCGAGACCATGGGGTGACACTTATGCCACTTGTGGGCATAACAGGCAGCATTGCCACAATTTGTACACCTCCAGTGATCACACAAACAGGAACTAATCGCCCTAAGCTTGAAAGCAAGGTAGATTTAAGCAAAGCTAGAAACTCGAGTCCTACGAGCAAAACAGGTCCATCCACTGGAATTATATTAATGTCAGCCTTCAGCATAACTAGTAAAATACACACCAAAAGGAAGAAATGACGAGTCTCCTCGAATTCCAGATTAGTCTAGACATTAATGCACAACCAAGCAACCAGACCAATTTAAGGTTGAAAGGGAAATGTCTAAAAAGGCACATGGAACAAAATCACAAACATAAATTACAATGTATCTTCTCCTAGTATTCCCATTTCTTCATCTCCATACCATCAGGAGGGCTTCCCTCAACCTTCTTTGAACCCACTTCTTTCCAGTTCGTAGAAAGCACTGTCCCATTTGACTCGACCTGCGTAATAAAAGAAACGCACATTACAATGCAATACCAAAGGCAATAATATGATTTGGGAAAATTTTACCAAATAGCAGATTCTTATAAATTTGTGCATGGCAACCTTAATATCTTTTTTTTTTGGATCAATCATAGCAACCTTAATATCATAGTCAGTTAAAGCACTTCAAAAGAGGCAGCATTCAACAAACATTAAAATGAGAATGAGTGAAAAAAAAAACTTACAAAAGATTTTCTCATGGCCCTTCTGGTGTCCTCATCAGCATCTGCATATATGTCCCGGAAGAATTTGTTTAAAGCAGCATCACCATCAAGCTTTTCATCTTTCTCCTGAAAAATACAATCACAAATGACTAAGAAGTGCACTCACAAACATGAGGAAGACCAATGCAAAATAAATAGGTTAAAAGGCAAACCTCCTTCTTCACTTCAGCTTCAAGCTTGTCCCAATCAGTCCTCTTTGGTTTTGAGGATGGGTATGAAGGTCTTGGAGGTCCAATAGCTGCAAAAATTAATAACAGCATCAAACTCATCAACATGAAAAAAGGTGATTGAATACTGAGACAGATGTTTTTGCAATTACGACGACAATTTAAGATACGACATTTGGGTGTAGGTACACACTATTCTGATAGCCAACCCTATCAGCTAGCACCAAAATCCAAATTGTTTGGCTTGGCTTTTAACAATATGCAAATGCATCCCAATGGGCCTGAAACTGTGTCCAAGCTCAGCCAAGAAAAGGAGGGCTGGAGGGAGCAATGTGCCCCCATGGATCTAAACGCAAAAAGAAACAAATACAAAATTTAATCATGAAAATCACACAAATCACAAGAAGCAACCACAGCTTGAAAAGTGTATCATCACTTTATAGAAATGAATGGTCAAATTGCTAGAATCATCAACAGGTCCTGGTTCTAGCCTCTCAGACACCCAGTTCTCGAGCAACAAGAGCATCATGTAGGGTCTAGAGAAAATGTCATGAAAAATGCAGCAGCGTGGTGACTACTTTTTTTTTTCTGGAATTAATCATTTTTCAAAGTTTAAAGATGGGAGGGAAAGAGAGATGAGTGGAGTTGTCCCAAATGTGGCCTGACTCCCAATCCACATTTGAATATGTTGCATACATTACAAGAATATTCACCTACCTAAGGCATTTGACCTTAGTGGAACTGTAATTTCCTTGCTGAATTCTAGAGATGCCCACTGTATTGGTTCAGCTTTTGCAAGGCGAATTTCAATTTTGGTAGACAAAACATCATATCTGCACTTGGAAGTTACTATCTGTTTGCAGACAACCAAACACAAAAGGTACACTTGACATCCATATTAAGTAGCATAAATTCTAATATAATTAAGTGTGAATGCTAAACATTGTGTATTATTTACAAAAGGTGCAAGCAATACCTTTCCAAATAAGCGAGGTTGAAAAATATACGCTTCTTCTCCAGCCACATCAATTGTAACACTCAGCTGCACATAACAAATAAAATTTAGATTCATTCAATCCAAAACCTAAATTTTCAACATTTGTAAAACCTAGGAGAAAGACGAATAAAGACATAAGACAGCAGACAGCAAATCTATGTCTTACAATTTGTTCACCAAAGTCAACAGAAACATTATTAGCCAGTATGCCCTTAGCAAAAATAGTCACAACCACTTCCTCTGGCTTTTGGTAGAATTCATGCCTGCACTTTTTATCAATAAATGTATTATTCACAGTGCCAACCTCTACTATGGATATTTAAGGCATTAAACAAACACAACATTAATACTTTTACACAAAAAATAAAATTTGTAAATAATCACTCAAAATGGAAAATTTTGAAGTCTGCTAAAAAACGTGAAAAGTAAATAGATTGTATTGGCCCCTTGTACTCACCTATACTTTGGTTTGGCTGTAGCTACTGTCACCGGATTGGCAAGTTCATCGACAGGCTGAACATCTGCAGATGCATCAACATCTGCAGATGCATCATTTGTTGGGATCGTTTTCTCTGATGATTGGTTTGGTGTAACATCGATTTCCTCTGAATGACCAAGCAACATTCACCAATCAGATCATAAGCAGCATTGAGATTTCCTAGTATAATTTCTGTTATAATTTTCATAAATATTTCTTTCCCTCCCTAAAGAAAATCACATTTCAATTCAACACATTCAAAGTATCTAAGTGCAAAAAGAAGTGATTCATTGATCACTAAAAGATATAAGATTCTAAGAGGAAATTACACACCTGCAATGCACTGATCACATTGTTGGATTAACTTAGTGAATCTTTGATCTCCCGGTGCCAGAGATGCACCTGTTTCCAAGGCTGCCTTGGCAGTCTGATATTCCTCAAGACTGATGCATGCAGTGCTGTGAAAGGAAATACAAAGTAGAGTAATCAAAGGCTATACTAAATGGAACAGCGTAATCATGCATGATATAGGAGTCACATGAGCAGTCCATACAAATGACTGATACGAAAGGAGGGGTAAGATACACTGGCATGCAAATAAACCTTCAGAATAGAGGGTGAACAAAGTCCTGTGTTCATAAGGCATTTTCTCTATATTTCACAGTAAAAATGCCCAAGCATGATAAACTTATATATGCACCACATGCAAAATTATTCTGCCCTAGACACTTTTAGATGGAAATAAAAAATATAACTCATTAAAGAACCTAGACTAGTATACTATCAAAACGAATCTAAAAAATAAATAAATGATCAATTTAGTATGCCACACACGGTCTCAACTCTGCTCTTCAACATTTCTTTTTAGCATGGTTAATTTGAACGCTAAATTTTAGCACATAAAGTGTAAAAGCACAGACAGTAAATATAGAGCCCATATGAAAAAAAAATTATACTACATGCACCATCTCCAACCTGGCAAAACTCAATCCTTAGTCCTTACAGCAAGATTAACTAAAAGAAGTGTTTCTAGGCCAGCAAGTGTTGTAAAACACACAATAATCTTGTTTCATAGCTCCAACTTTTACAAGGAACAATATTTTATTCACATTCAAATAAAGGGGCGCTACTTCCCAAAAATACCCCCTCTTTTTTTTGGATCCTACCCATTTAGTTTTATATTCTATTCAAATTCAAAATAAGGTATGTAGAAAACATAACTACAAAATGTTTCCACAAGCATCAACTTTTTATAATATTTTATATGCACATTACAAATCCAGTCCGATAAAATAGAAGGTACCTCATACACGAGGAAATTCCTAAAAGTAATGTCAATGACACTAGCAGTTTTAGAAATGGTGGTGGCAGTGGATGAGTAGGCAAAGACAGGAAATAATGGTGATACTGTGATAATGTAGTGAAAGGGTTGAAATGGAGGAAACAGTAAGGGTAAGGCTCAGCTATATTATTGACAAAAACTATAATGAAGGTAAAAATGGCAGCATAAAAAGTTGCCTGATATTGCATAAATATTAATGATGGTGATGCTAGCAAAAGCATTGAATGTAAGTGTAGCAGGAGAGTGGTGGTAGCTTGGGACTCCAAACCAGTTTGGAGGAATCTCCTCCAACTCACTACATGACGATTTATAAGATTATCCACGTCTATTATTTAGGGCCCGTTTGGATTGGGGGGGAAGGAAGGGGAGTGAAGGGGAGTAGAGTAGAGTTGGCTGAAAATAGGCTAATTTTGGGCCATATCTACTCTACTCTACTCTACTCCCCCTCCCTCTCCCTCAATCTAAATGGACTGTTAAACAAGTCAAATGACTCATTTAAAAAGTCATGTGAGTCACTAAAAGTACATTTGAATAGAGAAAATCTACAATGAGTGAGATAATCACATCACTAAGACTACATGACTAGTATGATTTATTTTTTTACCTTCTCAGTTAAATAAATGTCAAGGTTGTAGACATAGATCCATGCCAAATGCAATTAAAAAAGGTTGAAATGAAATAAGCAATAAAAAATTGGCATGCTTATGTTCAACATACATCTCTCCAAGAGCCTGAAAATTTTAAATTAAGCTATATACAATTCTATGCAATAATGAATACCGTCTACATGCCTACTGCATTATACTCACCCCTTGCGCAAGAATGCTTTTGACAATGAAGGGTCCAGCTCAATCGCTCTGTTTGCATCAGCAACAGCCTCTGCAAAAAATAAGAAGACATTAACTACCAACTTTTACAACCCATTTCCAAAACATTATGCAAGCACACAAATCACAAATACCCAAAAAATGAAACACATGGAAAATGGAGAAAGCAACAAGATAGAGATAGGGCTGCAGACAAGCCAATTAGAGCCAAAGAATATTCAACCTCAGTTAATGACCAACAACCTCAAACAAGCAGTTTATCAATCTCAAGGAATTCGATTTTTCAAGAATGAAAGGTCTGAGTAGAAATATAGTCTGTTCAACCAAAGCTTGTCAGTTTTACAATCAAGCCAATCTGGAGTTGAGCTCATGTCTGTGTGTGTAATGAGCTTAACTGAGAAGCACATTACTCAAGCTTGATTCATCTATCTTTCATTGTGAATTGTTCAAATGACACTTTTGGAGCCAAGCTTGGGCCAAGCTCGAGTAGCTTGATTGCACCGCAAAGAAATGCAAATCCTGAATCCTAAAGGTAGAGGCAGATAGAAAAAGAAAATAATGCAATGATGAAAACACAGGAGGCCATGTAACTAGAATACAATCTACTAGATCTGGTTGAATGGCAGGAATAAAACAAAGAAAGTAGGGACAAAATTTTCAAACACGGCTTGAATGTCATGGAAACTACATCCTCAATCATTGGCTCTGTGTGATTGTTTGTTGTGTGTGTGTGTTTAAAAACATTCAAGCACAAAAATTAGGGCTTAAACATTGCACAAAATCAGATGAAAGTATCTCATTGCACTCATAGTCAGACCATGAGAACTTTACAGTTAAAACACATATCTGCATCACATTAGCCAACACCACCACCGCACCCCCATCCCTTTTCTTTTCTTTTTCTTTTTTTCCTTATAAAAAAGGAGAATAGTACTTACACCAATACATCATCAACTGTTTGGAGTATTTGGATATATGGAATACAACTTAACTATCATACAGAATCTTCTTTCCTTTTGCTTTCTTTTCTAATTTAACTATTCTTTTCTTCAAAACCAAATAAAACATAAAACACAAGAAAAGAACCTACTTGATTCTCTTTTTCAACCTATTCTCATATAAACAAAACAGGGAAAAAAAATTAATAGATCTCAACATAATTAAATTCCAAATGAGCATAAAACACAAGACTACAAAGATATTCAATCATTTCTTTTCCTCCACTTACTAAGCAAGCAAAAAGACACAATTCTACTAGCAAGAAAAACTCTAGAATATGTTACCACTGAGGTTGTTAAATGTACTTACATTCCCCTATAAAGTTATAAACTATTATAACATATGAAGAATGAAAATCCAAAAAATAAAAATAAAAACAAAAATTGTAAACCAAACAGTCATAAAACAAATGCTAAATATTCCTTTCCTTCCCATACTTCATGTTCTTACTTCATGTTATCATGATCCCATTACTTTTTATCAGTTTTATCAGCAATCAAACAAACAACAAGTCATATTAACAGTCAAACCAACAGAAACCCAATGCTCATACTCGAAATTATTTAAGTCTCTGCACAAAGAAATTGTGAGAAAAATCAGAAAAACCAGAGTACCAGTAAAGTTTTCGACTTTAAACATTAACAGTATGTAAAACCCAACAACAGTAACAACAACAATAATAATACTAAAAAAAACACAACAGACTTAAAATTCTTCACTTATTTCCCACCCACATCTTCAATTTTCTTTTCCTTACGTTTTCTCAGCAATCAAACCAAAAAAAAAAAAAAAGGAGACAGTCAGATCAATAAAGACCCACAATTTTTTTCAGTACCCAAAAGAGAAAAGAAAGAGAAAAACTCAAAAAGGGTAGGAAAGGAAGGCTAAAAAACCAGTGAAGCAGTTGAGTTTGATGTTGGCTTGGGCTCGTTCAGCGAAGAGCTCAGCGTTTTGAGGGTTTTGCTCGATGGCCTGGGTGTAGAGCTCGGCGGCGAGCTGAAAGTGGTCGTCGATGTAGGCTTCCTTAGCCTTGATTTCCAGATCGGATGCCATAGATGCCTTGCACACAGAGAGAGCGATGGATAGGAAGATATAGAGGAAAAGAAGAGTCTAGAAAAAGAGGAAAGCGAAGCGAATGGTAGGAACGTACTGCTTAATTGACTCCAGGTCTACACGACTTTAAATTAAAAAAGTGTGTGTAATTATTGATGAAGTCTACTATTATTATGATTATCAAAAAAAGTCTACTATTATTATTTACAGTATTTTCGAATAATACAATATTGTATGGTATTTTTTATTTAAAATAAAATACAAATTCGGCTTGGCCTCGTTTACCAGTCAAAGTAAGGTTTTTTTTTTTTTTCTTTTTTTTTCACTCACAAATCTCACTTTTATGGGTCTTAAAATTATTTCAAGAACTTCTTTTTATAAATAAAATAGCATTTGATGTTTTTTTTTCCCATACCATTTCAAGGGAGAAGGCATATTACAAAGTGCATTTTACAAAAGTGCAAAACCATCCGGAGAAAACCAGCCATAGTGAATTGGCACACGGTTTGCCAATAAAATATCATTTGATGTTTGCTCTTTTTTCAATTGTGCAATGAATTCTTTTTTTTCTTTTTAAGTGGGTTTTGACTATAATAAACTTTATCGATTGAATTAATTGAAATATAATTTTTATAATGAGTAGTATGTGATTTTATTGTTTTAGTTTGTCTGATTATTACTATAATTTTATTAGTACAAACATTTATATGTTAAAAATAAACTACTCCAATAGGAGTTATGAATGGATGAATAAATAATCATCATCATTTTCGTCATAATTATCTGCACTCAAATTCTTCCACATGGATAAACTTCCATACAATTAGATGTGCCAAAAAAGGAGAATTATAACAGACGAAATATATTTAGTGCCAAATTAACCCACAATCGGTACTAATGGTCGTGTATCTACTACTATCTTGACAAAGTTGCGATTGTTACAACCCATATACTAAACTATATTCCAATTATTGAATAGGACATTTATTATGAAGACAACAATCGACCCAATTTGCAAATTAGAGAAACTTACTATTTATACTTCTATAATCTATTCAACTGAGTTAACTGATTTTTTGACTTAAGTATTAGAGAATTTTTGGACAATACCACACCCTCCAATCAAAATTTTTCTTCTTGCAAGTCTTCCAACATTCCTTTATTTCCTTGTTTGGACGAGTGTCTCACTAAAATTTTTTGCATCATCGAAATTAAAGAAATTCCTTTCTTTTTTTTCTTTTTTTTGGGTGGAACTTGGCATTTAATGAACACTTGAATACGAAACACTAATATAATAACTTAAATTCAAGCGACACATAACACTAAGTGTATGGACTCAATTTTAAAACTTTAAGGGATTAAATCAAAATCACCCCAAAATTTTAAGGTTGACAATTATAAATTAGTGATTAATGGTATAATTACAAAATTGTCTTATGTGGTTCAGTTGGGCCTTCAAATTCTTCTATATTAATGAAAAAAGGAAACAGCTCAACATAGAAATAAAGGTTCAATAGTAGCTAATATAGTAATGTTTATATTACATATTGGCCCCGTGAAGTTAGGACCAAGCTGGGATTTTTTTTTTTTTTTTTTTTTTTTCCCTACAGCATTTTTAGCCTATAATTAGTGTTAGATGCCAAACGTATATTTTTTAAGATTGGTTAAAACCGTCGAAAACTCTTGGACTAATTTTAAGTTGTTAAAATCTTATGAATTTTTTGTGAAATGAGTTGATAGGATTTTATTATGTCGAATTAACAATTTAAATAAATACTCACAACTTTTTTTTTCCAAAAAAAAAAATCACTATTAGTATTTATTTAAATTACTGATTACATATTAAAATAAACCAATTTATTGTGAAATTAATAGAATTTTAAGAATTTCACTACCCTCAAGAATCTAAAAGATCTTATTCCTCAATAAATTTTCATCCTAATATTTAGAGAAGTAAGATTTAGGTACAGTACACTTAAGTACTATTCTTTAGGTTCTCATATTAAGATTCTGTCATATGAATTTTTTCTTATAGGATGGAAGTATATTTTTTAGTTAAGTAGTCACATGACTGAGTCTTAAGAGTAAAACCTAAAGAACAACACCTAAGACACTGAACCTAAGTTTTTTCCTATTTAGATATACACGATTTTGAAAATTTATCCATAGATTTTGTGTCAACTCTCTCCCTCAACAAAACTTCAAAACTTTCTTTATAAAAAAAAATATGTACTTTTGAAAAATCCCAAACCCCTTTATAAAAATAAAAGGAGAATAAGATTTATGCTCTTGAAAGTCCATATCAGAACTCAATTTAAGAGTCGAGAAAATTTTAATTTCAATAGTCAAATGCCTCTCTCTGAATATAAACTACAAGTGGTTTTGTTTTATGTCCTTCCCCAAATGCTTATAGTCGAGAACCTCTTATTAATTAGGCAATAATACATATAAGTATAACTACATGCCTATCGTGCATGAAGATGACCTTTAATTTTAGTACTATTCAATTGTGTTCAAGCATGTTATCTTTTATTTTGTTAGACTAGCATGCTATCCAAGTAGTGAAAAAAAATATATAAGTATCTAGCTGCAATGAATTGGTTTAAATAAAAAATAACATGAATTACAAAGTTAGCTTAATTGGTAAAACTAGTAAAATCTCTAATAGTTGAATATGAAATTTAGGGTTCAATTTCCGCCTATACTAAAAACCGACTGACATCTTGGTCTAATGATAAAAAACACAATTATTAAAAACAGACTTCATAAATTAAAACTCCATCTCTGTCAAAAAAATGCCATTAATTTTGCTTCTGAAATAAAATTAAAAAAACTAAAAAAAGGGACTTCCTGATAAGTTTCCAGGAAAGAGATCACTCTCTCTCTCTCTCTCTCTCTCTTTCTCTCATAAGCCAAAAACAAAATTTGATTAAAAAATTGAAAATAAAATCATTGCCGACTCAATATGGACAAGAAGACCGTGAGTCACACCATGATGAACTTTAGAAAAAGCAGCAGGATCGGAGAAACCTCTCTACTCTCTACTCTCTAGTTTCTGATACTTTTATTGGTTCTAAAATTCAAAATGTTCACATTCTTTACTTTGCATAAAGAGAGTAGACTTGAGTATCTAAGGAAGTTTAGTGACAAATGTCTGGAATCTTCCACGAAACATTATGTGATAAACCTTTTGACCCAAAGGAAACTTCCACGATATTGATACATCTTTACAATAATCACCCGCAAAATTTCTTTTTCTTTTTTTGGTAAAACACTCGCAAAATTTCATCCTATTAATATAATAATAACGATTAATAATGGTTATTAAAACATTCTCAGCAATAAATAAATAAATAAATAATGGTTATTGTGGGGGGTATAAGACTGGGAAGCCCATGCCAATGTCTACGTTAGGCCAAGGGTCCAGTCCAAGGAAAAACTCCTCCTCGGCCATGGAAAGGACCCTTCTCGGCCATAGATGTAGCCGAGGACAAAGGGAGCAACCTGCTACTGGTAGTGACACCCCGGGTCATTTCACGGAACAGAAAAAGTACTAAAACAGAAAAGGACAACAAAGAAAAGGGAAATGTCTGAGAAAAAGGCTGTCATTATTGCATTCAGTGCCTTGAACCTGACATAGCCATGCTTTTCTGCCTTTACAACCACTCCCAACAACTAAAGGGAAGGGCTGATGGGACAAGTACCTACCCTAAGAACCCAATTCAAGAGGGAGGAAACTACTAAAAAAAGAGGGTGGAGGGAGATAGAAAGGGGGGGGGGGGGGGGGGGGGCTGAAACCACTATCACACTAGAGGCTCCAGAAAAAGCTCCTCGGACTGTGCCGAGGACCAATCCTCTTTGATAAACTCAGTTCATCTCAGCTTGATCGTGAAGAACACCGTGTTAACTGTTGTCCATACACTAAAGCCTAACTCTTTGACCCACTCTCTACAAATTCATTGTACCGGGCTCACTGGTCTAAGGTCTCATGCATCTTGGGCTTGGGCTGAAAAACGTGACCCTACAGTTATTAAAAAATAACTAATAATATACATTGTTTGCATCCTGGAAGTTTCTACCAAGAATTACAATGAGCATCTCTCCCTTTTTTTTTTAAGTGGCCTTGTTCATTTCAATTCACAATTGGATATTTTGCAAATCATAAAAAAAAAAAAAAAAAAAAAAAGAAAAAGAAAAAAGGAGGAAGCTCTCTCACCTTTTCTTTGCTAGAGACAGCTTGATATTTTGCAAAGCTCGAATGTGAATCACCATAGTGAGTATTGAAAGTATACGAGCAAGCTTCGGACCAGCAGCTGAATCAGGCTAAGACATCCTTATTTTTTAGCAGCAACACCTCCAAAGAAGTTCAAGAGGAGATTAAAAGGAGAATTGGCGCTCAAGTTATAAAGCAACATAAGAAGTACTCGGGTCTACCTTCACTAGTGGGAAGAAACAAAAGAAATACCTTTAATGACATCAAGGAGAAACTTGGGAAGAAATTGGTAGGGTAAAAGGAGAAGATGCTCTCTAAAGTTGGTAAAGCAGTGTTAATAAAAGTGGTAGCCCAAGTTATACCAACTTCAGGGCCGGCCCTTCTGCTAAGCCAATTAGGCAATTGCCTAAGGCCCCCAAGTGGAAGGGAGGCCCCAAAATTTTAAAAAAGAAGGGGTAGTAGGGAAAAAAAATTGGTTTGAAATGAATCTAAAAAAATCCGGCACATTCTTTTGACAAAAAAACAAAATTTCTATTATACCCAATTAAACTTTGGTAGCACAAAAAACATTGTTGGTGTAAATAAAATCAATTGTCCCAAAAATAACATCATTATCCTCTAGACAAACCAAAATTCAACAAGATAAACTACAAATCCGTCTAAGAAATTAACCACAAAACAATCAATAATCAAAACAAATAAAAAACCTTAAATCCCTAAAATTTTTAGGGTCTCTTTCTCATTCCTGCTCTGCTTTTTCTCTCAACTCTTGCTCTCCGCCTCTCTCATTCTTTCTCACCACTATTGCTGGGCCTGGCTACTTGGCTCAAGCAGTCAAGTTTCCTTTCCTCCGATCTAAATCATTTGCGATTTGAAAACACTAAGGAGTCTCCACTATTGCCGAGCCAACTGACTTTTTATTTTCGCTGCTGCCGTGCTGCGTTTTGATTATGGCATTTTGCAAATGGGTTTTAACTCTTGAGCTTGAGGCATAACTTAAAATAAGGCTTGGCTTTCTACTTTAGATTTGTTAAGAGGGCTAGGCTCTGTGGCTGGATGTTTCAATGTTGCATGTTTGGGCCTTCAAATTTTTTTTTTTTTTTTTTTTAATAGGTGTAATTGGATTTGTTTTATGTTTTTGTGGGTGGGTCTTGGCAGGCATCTTCTTGGCTGGGCTAGGCTAGGCTTGTTTTTGTTATGGCTGTGCCTATTATTATTATTTTTTTAAAATTTTAATCTTGTGTTTATATATATATATATATATATATATTTTTTAGTTATTGGTAATATAATGAACAAAACTTTATTTATGCAAGTTAAGATTGCTAAAAATTTGTTATTATTAGGTGAAACTACAACAATATTTTTTATATAAATCAGGTTCTATTTCTCATTTACTTTACACTTGAAAGTTATTTTTTATTTTAGTCTTTATAAATATATTATTTAATTAGAAATGTCTACTAGAAAATATGCATCTGGATATGAAAAACTTAAAAAAAGAAAAAAAGAAGAAAAATTAATTTAGTCTCAAAAAGGATCAATGGATAAATTTGTTATTAATAATAAACAAAATATAACACAAAATTTAGATGAAAATATCATAAATGAAGAAGAAATTCACCAAAAAGAGTTAGAAGATAATGAAATGATACAATTGCAAGATAATAATGATGTTCAATTTTGCAATACAACAAATCTTGATAATGAACTTCAAAAGAAGATGTTAGAAGAACTCGAATACAAAAATTTAATTAGTGAATTTGCATATCAAAAGGCAAGAAAAATAGATTTTAAATGAAATATATTATAATATAAAAATATTAATTTAATTAATACATAAGTATAAAAAAGGCCACATTTTAATTCTTGCCTTAGGCCCCAAAATGTTTAGGGCCGGCCCTGTGCAACTTACACCATTTTTTTTTTTGATAGGAAACTAAGAACTTTATTCAGAAAAATCAAGAGGGTACATCATGTGAAAGAGCTTGCTCAAGAAAGTAGGGATTCTCTTCCATCCATGCAAGAAAATCATCTATGCCTACAATATATTTAGCTAATAAACGGGTTGGTCTATTGCCCTTCCTTTTAACATGAGAAAATTCAATCCGCCTAAACTCCTTGCATAGATCCATCAACCCCAACACAACCGAAGCTACTAATGAAGGTGGTAAGGATGCTTCACAAAGAGCACTATAAATAACCAATGAGTCACCCTCCAAAATAAATCTTGGATACCAATGTCCTTTGCAAGGACATTGGTTGTGAGGATTTGACGAGTATGATAAGGAATTTTTGGTGGGGCCAAAGAAAGGAAGAGAAGAAAATAGCTTGGCTTAGTTGGGAGAAGATATGTGAGCCGAAGGCCTACGGAGGAATGGGGTTTAAACAATTCAAACAATTCAACTTGGCCTTGTTAGAAAAACAAGGATGACGGCTTCAAACAAGCCAAAATTCTTTGGTTTATTGTGTCCTCAAGGCTAAGTATTTTCCAAGGCGCGAATTTGTTCAAGCATCTCTTGGCAATAACCCATCCTTTACATGGCGTAGTATTATGACCACTCAAAATCTGGTTAAGGAGGGGCTACGATGGAGGGTAAGCAATGGAGAGAATATTTGGGTTTTGGGTGACAATTGGTTACCAACTTCATCCACGTACAAAGTGGCTTCCCTTAGATAGTTACTGCAGCCAGATACAAGGGTAAGTGAATTGATCAATCTTGAAACAGCAAGTTGGACATCCTTGACGCCTTACGCCTTGTTCCTTCCATATGAAGTTGATGTCATTAAAAGCATCCCAATCATTTCCCGATTACCTACTAATAAGTTGATTTAAGCCGAGTCACCTAATGGGCATTTTAGGATCCGTTTGGTACGTATGTTTAAATAATAATTTTCAGTTTTTTTAGAAATACATGTGGGTGAAAAGTGTGTGAAAATACGTATAATATTGTTTAAAAACTGAAAACATGTGTTTGATCTCGTATATCAAACGAGGCCTTAGCGTGCAAAGTGCATATGCAGTAGCGGTAAGATTATCTTGTCCTGGTAATTTTAGTGCCATCTCAGATAACAGTCAAAATCAGCGTTTTTGGAAGCAGATTTGGAGCCTCCCCCTTCCACATAAAATACGGCATTTTGCATGGAGAATGTGTCGAAACATCCTCCCCACGAAGGTCAACCTCATGAAAAGGAAGGTGGTTCAGGATGACATTTGTGATGAGTGCAGATTGGAGGCTAAGTCTTCTGCGCATCTGTTTAGGACCTATCCAAAAGCTCAGGAAGTACGGTCTTTTTCAAAACTGGCGGTATCCACGAGTTCAGCAATGTGCCAAAAGTTTCAGAATTTGTTGTGGAACATGTTAATGGTGGATCAGATTGAGGTGGATAAGGTAACGAGGGTAGTCACCATAGCATGGGCTCCATGGCTGATGGCACAATAGGAATAAGATCAAACACGGGGATGTGAGAAAAACAGGGATGCTCTTGTCAGTTGAGCAACACATTACCTAAAGGAATATAAAGTTGTTGTTCAGGAGAATTGCACCACAATCCCAATGAGCGAAGAAGGATCTCTTGGCATCCACCTTCGACAAACCTGTTCAAAATAAATGTTGACGATGTTGTTTCTCCACGTAAAAGGCAGTGGATATGGGAGTGATCATCAGGGATGAGAAGGGGAGAATTGAAGCCACAATGAGTAAGAAGATCCATGCTAGAGGCAAAAGCCTTTGAAGGTGGCATGTGAAGGGGTAAAACTATGGTACGACAGACCTTCGTTAAATTAGGCCTGACGGATCTAGTCCATGGGCCGACAGAGGGCAAGCCTAAGGTATAGTGAAAACCCTAGATGGGAAATACTTGCGACACACGCTTGAATCATCATAGAATCCCAAGGAAAATAGGAATCCTAACACAAAGAGAATTCCGAAAGATACGCACGTAAATAAAGATCTTCTCTATAAGGAAAGTGTCTTATCCATCACTTTTGAGACTATTCAAGAGGATTCCTATAAGGAAAAGACTTTTACGCCAAGAAAGAGAGGCCAACCCTCTACTACTATAAAAACCCCAATACCCTCACAAATCAAGGTACACATAATTTACCCTTCTCTAGCACTCTAGAGTTGTGAGAATAGTCTAACTTGACCTTTGGAGGGTATTTGGTCAGCACCACACCGGTGCTTTCTGTTAGGTCTTTTCTCTTTTCTTTTGTAGGTATCGTTGCAAGCGTGCAAGGATCGTGTAGCTCACTGATGATATTTACGGCATCATCAACATGCAATTTGCAAAGGACAATGGAATTCAAGATGTCGCCTTAGAGGGAGACTCTCTTATTATTCATTGTGCCCTGTGTGAGCTGTCCAACCCTCCTTCCTCAGTGGCTTCAATTGTTGTAGGCATCCAAGATCTCTATAATGACTTTCTCCTTGTAGAGTTCTCCTATGTTCGGAGACGGGAATAGGCCTGCCCACTTATTACCTAAACATGCCTCTAGCATGGTTGGTTTCATTGTTTTGATTGAAGAAACTTCTTGCTTTATTGAAGCTCTTATCCATGATATAATTTCTTTTTCACATTATTAATAAAATTTCAGTCTTCCCATAATTTTTTTTTTTTAAAAAAAAAAAAAAGGAAAAAAAAGCTTTCGCATACGGTGGGGAAGAGTCCTAAATCCATATAACATCATTAGTCAAAATCCTAGCAAATTTTGATAAAGAATGGGCTACAGAATCACTCGTTCACTCTTTTATTATATGTCTTTTTTTAATTTAATTGATTTTTTTTTATGGAAACTTTAATTAATTATTTGATTATATATTTTTTTTAAGTAATATTTGATTATGGTTAAACATTAATCCTTTTAAAAAATTAAAAAAATCACGTGATACTTTAAATTTTTCATTTTCTTTATCAGAAATTATTTCATAAAAAATTTTGATAAAAAATTTTCAAAGTCTTGAGAAAAATATTATTGCAATCAATCCAATTACTTTAATTGGAGAAATTATACCGTTTTTATGTTGAATCACATCATTTGTCCACTATTTCACTAAAAATATTCTCATCTATTTAAAATTAATGAGTCAGTTAATTTAAAAAAAAAAAAAAAACAGAAATTGACTTCATTGTTAAATTGACTCAGCAATTTTAAACTCCTTAAATTGAAATTAATTTATATTTTTTTATAAAAATCAATGAAATTAAAAAATTTAAACCTATCCACCTATATTTTCCCTACCTTATTTTTTACATAAATTATAGTTTTTCATTTTTCTTTTTTATAAATCTTAAACAATTATATAAAATTTAAAATAAAAGGTCGAAACAAACCACAGAATAAAAGTATGGGTACTTCCTAAAAAAAAAACAAATGGTATGGGTTTAAAGTTTAGAATTCTTTCAGGACTTATTGTGGCGATTATAACTTTTAACCACCTAAAATTGGATTTTTTTTTTTTTTTGAGAAGAACGTGCTCTCTAGTTTCTGATACTTTTCTTGGTTCTAAAATTCAAAATGTTCACACATTCTTTACTTGCATAAAGAGTAGAATGAGTAGTTGTTATAAATAATAAATAAATAAATAAATAAAAAAGAGTAGAATGAGTAGTTTGAGGAAGTTTCATGACAAATGTCTAGAATCTTCCACGAAACAGTATGTGATAAAACCTTTTTGACCCAAAGGAAACTTCCACGATATTGATACATCTTTGCAATAATCACTTGCCAAATTGCATACTTTTCATATAATAATGATTATTAAAAAATAATTAGTAATAATATACATTGTTGCTTCCTGGAAGTTTCTACCAAGAATTACAATGACCATCTCTCAATTCATAACTGAATGATAGCAAATCAAAATACAAAAGCTTCCACTTATGGTGGGTGAGAGTCCTGAACCTAGATAACATCATCAGTTAAAATCTTAGCAAATTTTGATAAAGAATGAGCTAAAAAATCACTAACCTCTCTTTAATTACGTATCTTTTTTACTTTAATTAATTATTTGATTGTAGGTTTTTTTTTTTTTTTTTTTTTAAGTAATATTTGATTATGGTTTAACATAAATCCTTTACACATAACTTTTACTTGGTATTTTGAGTCTGTTTGGTTAGGCATTTTAGGAGCTCAAAAGTACCTTTTCAAAACCCAAAACTCGTTTTGCACCCTTTACTTTAAAAAAAAAAAAAAAATCACTTGATACTTTAAAATTTTTATTTTCTTTATCTGTATAAAGAAATTTGAGTCTTGAGAAAAATATTGCTACAATCAATCCAATTACTTAAATTGAAATTAATTTATATTTTTATATAAAAAATCATTGAAATTAAAAAATTAAATCTATCCACCTTCATTTTGGTGGGGTATCTAGTTAGCACACTAAGAATGAAGTAGTACGATCAACGGGCATTGGAAAGAGAGCTTCTAATACAATGATCGATGCTTAGTGAAGTGAGGTACAAAGCACCTTTTTGCTCTTTGCTTTGCGTATGCTGGTTTGAAATCCACTTCTTTCGTTGTTTTCTTTGTACTTGTTTGGAATATTTCTCTTGGTATGAGGTTTGAAACCCCGTTTTTTCCCTTTGAGCTTGAGCTTGCATGCTATGTTGATGATTTTCCGAAAGTAGGTCTGAATGACTTAATTGCAATTGGTTTGGTAAATGCCGTAATAGATATCGTGAGATCCTCTCTGTCTCCCATTTTTACTTTAATTAAATATTTGATTGTAGGTTTTTTTTTGTAATATTTGATTATGGTTTAACATAAATCCTTTAAGCATAACTTTCACTTGGTATTTTAGGTCTGTTTGGTTAGACATTTTAGGAGCCCAAAAACACATTTTTAAAACCCAAAACTTCATTTTGCACCCTTTATTTAAAAGGAAAAAAAAAATCACCTAATACTTTAAAATTTTCATTTTCTTTATCTGAAATTATTTTATAAAAAAATTTTGATAAAAAAAATTTCAAGTCTTGAGAAAAATATTACTGCAATCAATCCAATTACTTAAATTGAAATTAATTTATATTTTTATATAAAAAAGTCATTGAAATTAAAAAATTAAACCTACCCACCTACATTTTCCTCATCTTAATTTCTATATAAAGTATAGTTTTTCATTTTCTTATTTATAAATATTAAACAATTATATAAATTTTAAAATAAAAGGTCGAAACAAACCACAAAATAAAAGTATGGGCTTAAATTTTAGAATTCTTTCAGGATTTATTGTGGCGATTATAAGTTATAACCACCAAAAATTGAAAGTTTTTTATTTAGTAAATAGTAAATACCTTAGTTAACGAATTACGAGCAATAAGGCCTAAAAACAAACTTATACAGGACTACAATAACGGTACTATTTTTCATATTTTGAATAGACAAAAAGAGAACTGCGCATCTTTTTCTCTCAAAGTTTTGCAAAACCAATTTGCACGTAAACTTCCCTACAAATTTTGTGACGAATTGCTTTGATATAATAACTATCAAAACAAAGCTCTTTTGTGAGAGTAAGAAAGAGATGCTATGTAAAACAGTCACCAAGACCTGTCACAGAACCGAACTGTACCGTTTCCAAGACATTTGCTTGCGGGTTGTTTCATTATGCAACTCCAAGTCTTTGAAAGAGGGTGTGTGTGTTCACAGCCCAATAATCAAAATGGGTCTTCAAGATGACATGTATTTGAACAACAACTTGTTGTCTCTCTATGCAAAATGCTTTGGAGTGGACCATGCACACCACTTCTTTGATGAAATGCCTTGCAAGGATGTTGTGTCTTGGACTGGGATTCTGTCTTCTTATGTTAGAAACGAAAACCATGAGCAGGCACTTAGGTTGTTTGATTCAATGTTGAATTCCAGTCAATACCCAAATGAGTTCACATTGTCTAGTGTCTTAAGGTCATGTTCTGCTTTGGGAGAGTTTGACTATGGAACTCTTATTCAGGCTTATATGACAAAAAATGGGTTCCATTCGAATCCCATTTTGGCAAGTGCTTTGATTGACTTGTACTCCAAGTGCAATTGTACTAAAGAAGCATACAAAGTTTTTGAGTGTGTGGATGGTGGTGATACTGTTTCTTGGACAACGATGATCTCTTCGTTGGTCCAAGCACAGAAATGGAGTCAGGCTTTACAGCTTTATATACGGATGATTGAGAAAAAGGTGCCTCCGAATGAGTTCACTTTCGTGAAGCTTCTTGCTGCATCCGGTTCTCTTGGTTCAAGTTATGGTAAATTAGTTCATGCCCATATGATATTGCTAGGAATTGAGCTGAATGTGATTTTGAAGACAGCTCTTGTTGATATGTACTCAAAGTGCCATAGAATGGAAGATGCTGTCAAGGTCTCAAATCAGACACCTGAACGTGATGTGTTCTTATGGACTGCTATTATATCTGGTTTCATTCAAAACATGAAGGTCAAGGAGGCCATTGCTGCATTAAGTGAGATGGTGATGTCTGGTATTGTACCAAACAATTTTTCGTATTCAAGTATACTAAATGCTTCTTCGTCAATTTTATCACTGGAATTGGGGGAACAGGTCCACTCAAGGGTGATTAAGGCTGGGTTAGAGGATGATATTTCTGTTGGAAATGCACTAATTGATATGTATATGAAATGTTCCAACCTCATAGACAATGCTTTGAGAGTGTTTAGAGGAATGACCTCACCAAATGTCATCACTTGGACGTCTCTGATTGCTGGTTTTGCCAAACATGGTTTTGAAGAAGATTCTTTTTGGTCTTTTGAGGAGATGCGAGCACTGGGATTGGCTCCAAATTCATTTACTCTCTCCAGCATCCTTGGTGCTTGCAGCACAATGAAATCTCATAGTCAAACAATGAAGCTCCATGGATACATAATTAAAATTAAAGCAGACTGTGATATAGTTGTGGGGAATGCTCTCGTGGATGCTTATGCTGGATTAGGGATGGTGGATGAAGCTAGATGCGTGATTAGAAAAATGGATCACAGAGATGCCATCACATACACGAGTTTGGCCACAAGAATAAATCAGATGGGTTATCATGACAGGGCGTTAGAAATCATCAAGTACATGAACAAGGATGATGTCAAGATGGATGGATTTAGCATGTCCAGCTTCTTATCTGCAGCAGCTGGCTTGGGCTCAATGAAAGCTGGGATGCAATTACACTGTTTTTCAATGAAGTCTGGCTTACGCTGCTGGCTTTCAGTCTCAAATGGGCTAGTTGACTTGTATGGAAAATGTGGCTGCATACATGATGCGCATAGAGCTTTTGGGGAAATAACTGAGCCAGATGTTGCATCATGGAATGGATGGATATCTGGATTGGCATCAAATGGTTATATCTCCTCTGCTCTCTCTGCCTTTGAAGATATGAGGTTAATGGGAGTCAAACCTGATTTGGTTACATTCTTGTTAGTGCTTTTTGCTTGCAGTCATGGTGGTTTAGTGGACTTGGGTCTTGAGTATTTTCATTCTATGAGAGAAACACATGGCATAGCACCACAACTAGATCACTATGTTTGTTTAATTGATCTCCTTGGTCGAGCTGGCCAGCTAGAGGAGGCAATGGGAGTGATTAAGACTATGCCTTTCAGGCCAGATGCTTTGATATATAAAACATTATTGAGTGCCTCCAAATTACATGGGAATGTACCTCTTGGGGAAGATATGGCAAGACAAGGTATCGATCTTGACCCATCTGATCCAGCTTTCTACATACTCCTTGCAAACTTATATGATAGATCAGGCCGGTCAGACTTGAGTGAGAAAGCTCGCGGGCTGATGAGAGAAAGAGGTTTGACCAAAAATCCTTGTCAAAGCTGGATGGAGATAAGAAACCAGATTCATCATTTCACTGCAGAAGATAGATCACATCCACAGATAAATCAGATTCATGAGAAAATAGAATCACTTATGACTGAGTTTAAGTATCGGGGATATTTATATCGAGACAATAGAGATAAATCTTATCATAGTGAGAAGCTAGCTGTTGCGTTTGGTCTTCTTGGTACGCCATCAAAGGCTCCAATACTTATAATCAAGAACACGCGTATTTGCATGGATTGCCATTATTTTGTAATGCTCGTAACTGAATTGGTTGATAGGGAAATAATTTTAAGGGAAGGGAACCGAGTCCATTCCTTTAAGAAGGGTCACTGTTCATGCAGAGGCTACTAATAGTTATGATTAGAGGAAGAAAAGTTTCACAACTCTCTTTTGTATGTTGTGATCATGAATTTCTTTGAGGTTAAGATTAAGGTTCTGCAGGGAAAGATGCCACAGTTTTACTTGCTTTTGCCAGTAGGACTACTTGGTGACAAGAGCTTGTCATTCATCCCTGACATTTTACCCCTGCTTATCACATTCTGCTGAGGACGCTTGAGCCTGATTATCACATTTTGTTGAAAGTGGTTAGCGTTTCAGTTGGTGAAAGAAATGGATATGAAGAGACCAAAAGACTTGAAACACATTAAACAGATGGACCTGTTGCATTTTATATCACAGCCATCGCAGAGTACCCAATTTATTAGCTACTGGCAGTAGTGAATTTTTGGAAAGATTAGTAGGAAGCTGAACTTAATGAGATTACTCATGGTGCACTTTGCAAAAGCCAACGGGACATGACGCCATGGCCGTTTTCAAACTAACTTGTGACTGGAATGCACTTCTGTGAGGATTGATCAATGTACTCACCCAACCAAAAAAGGGTCATTGTATCCAGAGGCTACTGCCAATTCATACTTGTCACACAGCAGTGCCCACCAGAGTCTTGAAATCTATTCCGTACCGACTGAATGGCTAAAATCGGTGTGTAAACCAGTACAGCCAATCTCTTTTTTTTTCCATCTTCGTTAAATTTTCAAAGTGTAGTATTTCTTTTGCATTCTTTTTGATGTAACAAACCTTTTATGAATTTATATTGGTTAATGATTTAACATGATCTATGAATTCTTATAAAATTACCAATTTATATTTATAAATAAATGTGTGTATACATCTATGAATTATTCCATTACAGTAGTCAAATCGAAATCATCCCCGAAACAATATTCAAAACATTGGTAGTATCTAGCATATAGCCCATATGATTCTCTTCTCTTTTTTTTTCTCCTTTTCTTCTTTTGCTTTAATTGCTCTTCTTTTTACTTACTGCATTTGGTAAGGCTGGCAAGTTGGGAACCAAAACAAATCCTTCTATCAAATTTTATCATATGCTAAGCAATTGAAATGCAAACATATTTCACGAATAAACAATGGTCTGTTAACCATCCTTTTCATTCCCAAGGATTAAGCAAAATTTACTTTCTACCACTTTCCACTTTCAAGCATCAACAAATCTTGCACATCTCTTGCCCCATTCTGAGAAGGCATGCATATGAGCATTGATGAAAAACCACCTTTTGACCTAGCTGCGTGTTCCAATTTATAAAAGCCACACACACAATACTTTAACATAACTAGTTTTATTTCCACAGATGCAAGAACAATGAGAGAAATAACAGATGCTCTTATACTTCAATTCAAGTACAGATTATTAGGATACAAAACCTTTGTACCATAAATTAAACTCTATTCAATCTAACAAACAGTTCCACTCTATGAGCACAGAATCAGGAAAACACAGAAAAAGACAGATTCAGCTCTGGAATCCAAATTCACCAAAACATGTGCCAGCAGCATATCACTCCTTTAACTTCGCATCACCGGAGGTGACGGCAGCTTTTGGTTGTGAAGTAACAGCATCAAGCGTCTTGTAGAACTCCTCTGGAAGAGGACCAGGTCGGTGCAGAGGGACATGCTTAGGAACTGGAGCATTATTCTCGATGATCTCACATTCATAGTCATCGGGAACACCCCATGGATCCCACTCTGCAATCCAACACAATGCAGAAAACAAATCATTACAAATTAAATCTAATTGCTCATCATGAATAACAAATGAAAATTAGAGGCAATCGGCACTTGACAAGCATGGCTAAAGTACCCTTAGATGGTCTAATTTGACTGGACCCAGAAGTAAACAGATAGATGCTAATTATCCAGACTTTAAAACAACATACTATTAGTAATTTGGTATACTACAAGGAATAAGCCAATTTATGAACACACAGTTATCATAGGTAAGTACATTGATCAGTAACAATATTTTGTCACCTATTCAAGCAGAACCTCTGCAGAAAACTAATCTAACCCTATGTGACTAAGTCCAAAAATTTGGATTTATCCAAGTCCTTGTGTTAATCACAATGCCACAAACCCTCAGGGTTTAAGGTTTTGTTCCAAATAAAACGTGACTTCAATTTCTAGCTAAATTTCAGTCATTCATTAAATGGAATTGAATAGGATACCTGAGTGATGAGTCAATCACTAGTTTCCAACTAGGAGGTTAATAAAGACTCTAGCAATGAATAATTGAGATTGTAGAGAAGCTTTTCCACTTAATTCAATCTAACTTCAAAACAATATAATCACAGAGCAACAAAGAGGAGCTTCTCCAATTAATACATTTAAAATGTATCATCAGCAAATTAAAAGTAAGATAAAATGAACAAAACTCGAAATGCCCCCCTAAGTCCTAGGAACAGATGCTATAAATTTTGGATTTCCCCTTAACTTCGAGATTCTTCCAAAACCTTGCATGAATCTTCTCATCAAGAACATAGATTCCTGATAAGACCATCTGAAGACGAAGCAAGAGCCCCATCCCAATTTGCTTTACAATCATCAACATGTTTACATAGAAAACAGCAGATTGTTTGAGATGAACACCAAACTAGGCCATCAAACCAAATCCATTCACTGGGGGCCAAGATAAAACTTAGAAACTCTCCTAAGAGATTCTATCCAAATCAGCCATCAACTTTCATTGAATTTACAATCTGAAGGAAGAAAGAAAATGATATTGCTCTTTCTCCTCTCAACCACCTTACTTAGCTTAGTTGTGCATTTAACTTTAAATTATTGTCCCAAACTAGCACTTCTTCTCTTCACCATAATTTGTAGAAACTGTTATATCAGGACAGGTAGGTTATGGAATTATTCTACAATCAAAATGCATTCAACTCAAACATTCTTACAATTCTATGGTGCCTAACTAAATTTCTGAGAAAATACCAAAAATCCTTCATCCATTGCTTCACATTCTAGAACGAGGAAATAACTCACTTAAAGGCACATTTCCAATTCTTAAGTTGCAAATGACCTTACTTTATAAACTAGAAATTCTACCCAATTGCACACTTTTTGAATAACCGACTTAAACGGTACTTGCTCCTTCCACAAGAATGGGTGGAGGTGAGATCATAGGTTCATAAACCATTAGGTGCGTATGTAACTTGCCAATCAAAAACTAATCCTTTCTCCCCTCAATTATCTATTCATTGTCTTCAACCTAGTCATTACTCATGACCAAAGTGGAAAATTTTAGGAAAATTGAGGACCAACATATTCTTTATGAACCTAATGTAACCATCTGGCTTAGCCTCTACACTCTTTTTCATTGATATAATAAAAAATAAAAATAAAAAAACAAAATACATAAAGCTCACATTTTTCATTTACTTTCCCTCATTTTCTACCATCCTCTAAACAACTAAACAGAAAATGAAAAAGAACCAATACAAATCAGAATAGACCAATAATTTCCAGCTTAAGTTTTAGCTCTAAAAGTCCAATGTCCCACATTGCAAGACAATCTAAAAAACACCTTCCCACAATTAATCTCCAATTTATGTTCTTCTCTCACTCCCATTTTCTCAGAACCCAAACAATTCACAAACTAATTTTCATCCTCTTTTTTCCTTTCTCAGCTCTCAAAGTCCCAATGTCCCACATTACAAAACAATCTAAAAACCCCATCACCCCAAATACCCATTTTTCTCTTCTTTTCTTCCCCCCATTTTCCCAGCACCCAAACACAACACAAACTAATCTTCATCCTCATCAACTAACCATTTCTTTTCCTCAATAACTTCAACAAACCACCCACCAAAACAATAAACAAACAAAAATCCATGAAATTCAACACAAACAAAAGAAGGTAGTAGTACGGACCGATCATCTTGCCAATGAGAGTGAGTTCATCTTGAGCCTCCTCGATGAGCTCCTCGACCTGGCCACAACCGAGCTTCTTCTCGATGAGCTCCCAGTCCTTCTCTTCCTGGCACACGTTGAGCCTGTGGCTGGTGAAGCTCTCCACGGCCTTTCTGTAACCCTCGTCCTCCGGCACCGCCTTGATCTCCTTCAGAGTCTTGGTGTACAAATCGATCAGAACCTCTCGCGCGTTCGGCACCACCTCCAGACCCACGATCCCAGTCGTCTCTTTCACCTTCGCCAATAATGGCCGTGCGATCGCCCGCAGGAACATCCTCGTTTGTAAACTTTTGTGTTTAGTACCTAAAGGATCCACCAACTGTCTCAGGTGGTAGTGTGTGTTTGGTTTTTGATGTGAGAGAGAGAAATTGGGCGAGTGAGAGAGTGTTGGGAGGTTGTGGACTGGTTTGGTTCGGTTGGATTTTTACTGTGACTGCACTACAAGCTCTCACTCTTTGCCACCTCATATTGACCTCTTAAAAAAAAATTTAAAAAAAAAAAACACACACACACATTTTACCAAATTAATCCCAAAAGAAATTGTGCAAAAATCCATTTTGCTATAATAAGTCGGAAACCATGTAAATTAGCTTTACATATGCATATTTTAGATATGATTTGAGATAATGATAAAAAAAAAAATTGGTGAGCAAATTGTATTTTAATGAAATTTAGTATAAAATAGATAATCTGATATGTAGTGTTTTTTTTTTTTAAATATATATATATATATATATTTATGATAAAATAAACAAAAAAATTTCATGAATTGATAAATGTTTTTTTAGGATCGTAATTTTTTGAATAATTTTTGTGCCACAAGTTCTATTATGAGTCTCTCCTTACTACTTAGTATTAACCATCAATAGTAGGGTTTGTGGCCTTGTGGCCCATCACATAAATTTCTAAATCAACCCGGAATTTTACATAGTTCAACAATTTGAAGGTTCAACTATCAATTTTGAATTATTTAGGAAACAATAAGTTAATAAGGTAGTGGCACGAGAAATTCCACATTTGTTTACCATAATTGTTAAAGGTGGTATGTTTTGATTAAAGTTCAATAAAAGTGGTACAAATAGTGGATGTTTATCAAATTATATCGTACAAATCACAACCTATCATTTTAATAAATTATAAATGTATATATTTTTTAGTAACTCTAACATTGCTCCTCTAGAGGAAGCATCCTCTCATACGGTTGGGAAATTAGTTGTGACTCTAAACTTATTGGTCAATGGTTAAATGAAAATTTTACTGAGTGTTGACTATTGAACCCCCAACAGTAGAGTTTGTGGCCCTATTACTCAAATCTCTAATTTATTTTATTTTATTTTCCAAATCCATATTTCTTTCGTACCAAGCCAAAGTTTTACATACTTTAATATTTGAATGTTCTAATACTATTTTGGAAACAATAAGTTAACATGTTTAGTGATAAAAGCAAATTACATTTTTTACCACAACTTTTAAGGTGGTATGTTGTGATTAAAGTTCTATAAAAGTGACATCAATAGCAGATATTTGTCAAATTATAATTGTACTAATCACAAATTTTCACCCTAACATATTATGAAAAAAAAAATAATAATTAAAATAATTCCAGCATTGTTGCTCCTCCAGATAAAGCATCCCCTCGTAGTAATAAAATGAATATTAGTATTTTATAAAGGTAAAATATGAAGTCTCTATAATAAAATAAAATAAATTATTTTAACAATTACTATCTATCAGTCTTTTAATTCACATTAGTGTATGAATGGTTAAACAATAATAAACACATAAATCTAAATAACATCACCCCAATATTAATTTGGACTTGAAAGTGAATATTGGGTCCATTCACCATTGGGTTCATCCAATGACTGAGGCCCAATGTTTTGAAAGATTCAGTTTGTAGACTAATTATTTAAAATGATGTAATCTTAGCATGGGTTAATTTGACCCACTATGGCTGATGGCCCAACCACTGGAGAGACAACCCCAATTAATGGCCCAATTTTACTTTTTTTTTTTTTTTTTTAATGAAAATGGCCCAGAAGAGTTTTGAACTACAAAAAGGCTATTACCTAAACCCCCAGGGGGCCCACCCCTTTTTAAAAAATATTTATACATATATAATGCATTTGTTTAGACACACAAAAAAAAATGTCAAAATTATTATTATTATTAATTAAGACTAGTATATAAAGTATAAATATCTTAAATTTTCTTTTGATAATTTAATTTTCTTTTGTAATATACAGAACATCATACTCTTGGCAAAACACGAAATACATAACCTAAAAAAGATGCTAATGTGGAGAGTGAGGCACAATATATTTACATGTATGCACTATGCAGTAAGTTTCATGTTGTGGACAGGATATTATGGGTAAAATTTATATTATTTGAAGAAAAAAGAAATATTACACTCATTGTTATTTTTGTCTTTTTTTTTTTTTTTTTTTTTTTTTATACAAGATAGATATTCTATTCTAGCCTAATCTAAATATATATGCGTGTGAAGTTCCCTCCTGAAGATTTGAACTCCAACCCTTATCTTGCACACCCCACAAATACTTATACTGTGGAGTGATCATCGCGCTAAATGTACGAAGTGGTCACCAAATATTTCTGTCATTAAATTACGTAAGTACTAACAAAACCAAATTTTATTAACTCCATGATTGAAACTTGAAAGCACACTAAACTGACCTACGTTATTCAACACAGTGGGAGAGGTGTTGGGAAAATTGATTTGTTTAAGAAAACGTCGACCCCATTTTCTGTATCTAACAGCTGATAATCACAACGTATGCCTGATATATTTATATCATCATTTATGGTTGAGAGAGGTCTTAAGAATTTGGATGCATTTTATGGTGTTTAAAACCCCACTCTATGCCTTCCATTTCCATATCCCAACAAACAAAAACTAATTAAACAGCACTGAGATAACAACGGTAGGAAAAGGTGACATAGTTGCAGCAGCTGAAGAACATTAAAAAAAAAAAAAAAATTCCGAATAGGTAAAGATCCAGATCCCTGGTATGGTGAAATTTATTTTTCTTTTATTTGACATTTCTCTTCATGAATTGTTAGTTTCTTCCCCTAATAATCTTTTGAAACTTTAAATCAACTTTCTTGATTTTTTTTTTTTTAAATGATATTGCAAATAATATATTTTTTTTAAAAAAAATCAAGAATATAAAAGACTCAGGCATAATATTCATGAATCCTAGGCCTAATAAGAAAGTTGGTCAGGCCTACTAAATTGGCCATCATATGAGGATTTTTATTTCTATTCGATGGTTACAACGAAAAAGAAGAGATTTGACTCTAAATGTTTGACGTTTCTATTAAAAACACCAAAAAATGCCAATCAATGAAGCTACAAAGCTTTTGGCACACCATCATATGAGTTTAATTTATCAGGGAACACTTTTTCTCTCTCGCATTTTAGAACAACCTATAAGGTTTGCCACCTTTCCTATAGCAAGTGATTCATTGAAATAAAATCCTGTACTTCTTACTTTTTATAATCTCTTTATATATTATATATTATATAATATATAAGCAATTGTCCGTTCATAATTCAAAAACTAATGTTTATTTTCTCTAAAAAAAACTTAAAAACCTATAATTCATTTTTTATTCATGTCATATATAACAATTTCCTTTAAAAATCTTGAAGCTAATTATATTAAATAAGGGAACTGGCTTGGGTCCAATACTCTTGTTTATTGGACCTGTTAGAATGCCAACATGTGTCAAACTTTTTCCACTTGTTCACGTCCTAATGAGTCTCCCGCACAAGTTCATTAAACCCAATTCTTATCCTTAAATGAGTAACTTGCATTTAAAGCAAGAGACAAACCATACGGGTCCTATAGTATCGATCAATTTTATTCCTCTAAACAATAAAAATAACAAACAGAATATCAATGTCGATATTTCTAAAGTTGGATCAAGCCCTTATTGAGAAAAATAACTCAAAACACTTTTCCCTTGTTTTTAATTTGATCTGCTAATTATTAATTGTGTAAATTTAGCATTGATTTAATTCAACTTCCAAAATCAAGCTAATGTGATCTCATCTTTCTTTTTTGTTTCAGTAAACTTTAAAAATATATATATATATATATATATATATATATATCTTAAACTTGGGGTTAAAAATGTTAGGAGCTTTATAGTTTAATTGATTGGAAATTTCATGTATTTTCAAGACATCCAAAATTTAAGTCCCCTCCCCCCCCCCCCCTCCCCCTTCATTATAAATGCTGAATTAAAAAAAAATAAAAAAAAAATAAAAAACTTAGTGTTAAATTCAAACTGACCCTCAATCTTTTGATTCAACATTAAAAGCCCCTGAACTTTGATTATTCTTTTATTGAAATTCCTATCTCCCTTCGTTGAGAAAAAGCACTAGGAAGAAAAGAAAAGAAAGAAAGATTTAATTAAATTTTAATTTAAACAATTTTTAATTAAAATATATTCTAATTTTTTTTTTTTGTTTAAAAATGGAATGCAGGGAGATAAAAATGGAATTGATGGAATAATAACAATAGAAATTAATTAACTATCTTATCTCTTTATTGTTTGGATATTTCAAAAGAAATGAATATAATGAACAATAATCTTTATTTGGTAGTTGAATGAAAATGAATCTTGTTATGTCACTTCTTTAACAAGATTAGACATTGAAAAATAAAAGTTGCTTATTCAAAAAATAAACACAAAAAATATATGAGAATTAGTAAATATGTTAAAACAGATTCTTATGGTATTCAATTTTTTTCTCTCATATTAAACTCCTAAACGTGGGAATAAAAGTTTAATTCTTTTCTTTTCATTTTATTGAATGTCTCTTCATTCAAACAAGCTATTAAGTAAAATAGTGTAAAAATTGCCATTTGAAGATGGGATGTTGACAGCACATCAACAATCACTTTTCAATAATTTTCATTAAGGCTTTACACAGACAAACGGTTTGGTTGGCTTGATTTCATAGTTTTCCATACACTCCATATACATAATAATTCACCCATTTCTCAAAAATAGAAAAGAAAAAACGAAAAGAATCATTCACCCATATTATTTTAAGGTTAATACTTGTTACATACACTACGTATTATAATTGAAAATATGACTTTAAGTCACGTTTTAAGTTATAATGGATAATGTGTACAACAAAAACTAACCTTATTTTAAATACATACTTGATTAAGGAACATATAATGCATATATAATTGAAACCATTGGCTTTTTGTTGGCTTATTCTAGTGTTGACACGTAACAACTTTTGAAAGCTCATATCTTTTAGTATTCTTATTCCCCATCATAATATTGTCATTAGTAGATAATTTCATATAAAAAAATAATAATAAATAAAAACATATTAGTGACTATAGCAATTATCAAATTATATATATTCTAAAAAATAAAATAGAGACAATCGTATTTACTAAAAAAATTACTTTGCAATTTGCATTGTACATATTACTTACTAGTTTTTTTTTTTTTTTTTTGGTGATAAGTAGATTACTTACTATATATATATATATATATATATATATATATATATACATATTGCATTTTATATTTTATTTATTCATTTATTTTAGGTTTGCAATGAGAAAAGTAACCGTGGAGTTAGTTTTAACGCTTTGTTTGATGGTTGGAATGCTTGTGGCTCAGTCTACCGCGGATAGTTTGAAACATTGCTTTGACGAATGCGTCCAAAACTGTTTAAATGGTGCATTATTTCCTCGTATTGGTAATTCTAGTCCGTGCTACCCCAATTGCTCTAACGGTTGCCGCATGTATACCAAAGTTTGTATCTTCGGTTTTTGCTTTAAAATAAAATCTAGATATCTATATTAAAAGTTGGATCCCAAATTTGGTGAATTCACAAAATGATGAAACATGTATTTTTGCCAAAACCTATAACAATTAATAAAACACGAGTAATCTTTTAGAGTAATGTAAACATACAATACTATATGGCAAACAACGATTTTGTACATGTTATAAATATTGGACACGTCATAATGAATTCCTTCAAATACTTCTTTAAAATTATGCTTCCTGAATAATGCAAACCTACAATGTCATATGACAAATAACAATTTATATGCGGTATAAATGTTCCCAATTGCCCTCATAAGACATCCTTTTTTTCTTTTTTGTTGAGTACTCATGGATCCACCACTATGTTAGTAAAAGTGTGTTCGGTTTTGCTTTGAGAGAAATTGGGCGAGTGAGTGTTGGAGGTTCTGGACTGGTGCAGTTCAGTTGGATTCTTACTGTGAGTGCAGTACAAGCTCTTACACAATCCAATGGTTTGAACATTCAACCATTGGTTTAGTATGGTTTTGATAGCTATGAATCCTACTACTATTTAGAAAATATGAAGTTAACAAATTTAGTGACACAACAAAGTTCACATTTTTTTACCACAACTATTAAGGTGGTATGTTTTGATTAAAGCGGTGTCAATAGTGAATATTTGTCAAATTAATATTGTACCAATCACAACTTATTCTTTCAACAAATTATGTAAAAAAAAAAAATATATGGCTAAGGTTGTGTTTGAAAACTTAAATTTGGATTTTAAATCAATAGATTTCAAATACCTTAATTTCAAATTCATTAATTTTGAAGGTTTAAAGTCCTTGGTAAATTTGGTTGATCCAAATATTTGATATTTTAAAACTATTCAAATAAAGTATTTGAATTTTAATCACTTAAATCCAATTCCTACTATCCAAATGCACCATTAAGAGAATTGATAAATGCAAAAAGAGTTGGTAGAAAGACGTGTGTAACTTGCAAGAAGGAAACCACTTACTTCTTAAACTTCATATCATCCAATGAGTTGGCCAGAGGCACACCAAATTAGCATAGGGATTCCTAGAAATCTTAATATAAAAAAAAAAAAAAAATGAAGTAATTGTGATGAAGAGTCAATACCTTTAGTGATGGTTTGACGAGGGTATATATAAAGTGTTGGTGATGGGATTAGTGATCACTTCCTCATAAAGTCAAAGATGTCATTATAATGCACAATCCCCTTAAGTTAGTTACAGTGACATACTACCCCTCAATGTTTCAAAGTGATGATTTATGTCTTATAGCATTTGATGCAAAAATGGGGACAATTAATGTTGACATGATAGGAAAACTAAAATTCTTCAGAGGTTCATTTTAATGGAAAATTATATTATGTATTGGCTACATGGTATACTTTCTCCCTTTTAAAGTGGGGGTGCTTTGTCATTGAGTTTCAAGTGTCTTTGACAAGAACCTAACTGAGATTTTCGTCTTCTAGATGTTCGACCACTCCCTTTTAAGGATGTTACTCTGTAGGGCACCATGGGGTCACCTTGTGGATGTGGCCCTGGCCCAATGGGTTTGTTTTGCGGTTCGTTTGGCTTGGGCCTGCAAGTTTTTCCTCACTCAATTCTCATTTTTATATCTTATCCTTTTAATATGTATTTTGAGAAGTTATGTTGTCAAAATGAAGTTAAATTAATGTTTTTGTTAAATGTATTCAATTCTTAGTTGTTTTCTACCAATTATTTATAATAAATTAAAGATAAAATAACAAAGCTACGTAACATTTCCGAAAAAAAATAAAAAAAGGTTACAATCAAAAGGTAAGCTTATTAACTTACAAATTAAAAATTGCATAATAAGTGCTAGTACATTATTAATTTATTATCAAGAGGTAACGTAGATATTGATTATTATAGCATAAAAATATGATCAGTCCATACCCTCTAAATTTATGTAAAGGGAAAAAAAAGTTAGATATGGACCAATCATATAGCCAATGAGAGTGAGTTTGTCGGGAGCCTCCTCAACTTGGTCACAATCGAGCTTCTTCTCAATGAGCTCCCAGTCCTGCTCTTCCGGACACACCTTGAGTCTGTGGCTGTGAAGTTCTTGACAACCTTTTTATAACCCTCATCCTCCGGCTCCGCCTTGATCTCCTTCAATGTCTTCATGTAAAAATCAATCAGAACATCCTCTTTTGTAATTTGTATTTAGCACTAAGTAGTTGTGGATGGATCCACCAACTATATCAGGTAGTTTTATTTTTATTTTTTTTTACACAGAATAAAAATTCTACTCTAACTTAATCCAAGCGTATATGTGTGTGAAACTCCCTCCTGGAGACTGAAATCTCCCTCCACACCCTACTACTCCAAAAGGTTCAACTATTGGGCTAGTACGGTTCTAATAACTATAAAACCTACTATTTTTGGGAACAAAAAGTTAAGAAGTTTAGTGATAATATATATATATATATATATATATATATATTTTTTTTTTTTTTTTACCACAACTTTTAAAGTGATATATTGTGATTAAAGTTCAATAAAAGTGATATTAACAGTGTTGTTTGTCCAATTATTAGTGACTTATGATCTGTTCGGATTGAGGAGAAGTAGAGTACAGTAGAGTAAAATTGACTCAAAATTAGTCTATTTTCAACTAACTCTACTCTACTCCCCTTCCTCCCCCCTTAATCCAAACAAGTCCTTAGTGTACCAATCATAGATTTTCATCTCAATATATTATGAAAAAAAAAAATTCAAACTTCTACTTTCTTAGTATTTTATAAAGGTAAAGTATGAAGTTCTATATAATAATCAAAACTGTTTATTTAAACAATTAATCTCTATCAGTCTTTTTATTCACATTAATGTATGAATGGTTAAACAATAAATGCATAAAAATGGGGTTGAGTGATAGGCCAATGATATTGACAAATATTTTTCTCTTTGTGGCAGTGTTTGAAGTCTTGAATTTTAACCCTACTTTCTTACTAATATAAACATAAAAATGTATTGTTGTGATCATAGCAGCCATTATTCCAAGGGAGTCAATCTCGTACCGGAGACTGTATCGGTTTGACTAGTGGAATGATATATTTTGGTACCGATCAATATCGGTGTACTGTTTCGGGTTTACCGTTATTTTATATATATATATATATATATATATATATATATATATATATATATATATATGTATGTATGTATGTGAGTGTGTTTGTGGGCAAAATTTGCCAAATAGTAGATTTTTAGAAAAAATTTTGCTACATAGCATGCGGATGAAACATTTTAGTTAGTTGGACTGTTTTTGAAAATCAAGTTTAACAAACTCGAGTTCCAACTCTTAGATGAAGCCTGAAATGGACCAAAAAAAAAAAAAGTGGAACTCGAGTCTAAGAAACTCGAGTTCCATTTGTATAGAACTCGAGTTTCCTAAACTCGAGTTCTGTGTGAAAAAACTTGGAACTTGAGTTTCAAAAACTCGAGTTCCATTTTTTTTTTTTGAAAACAGTCTAACTAACTAAAATGTTTGCCGCGCATACTATTCACCAAAAAATTTTCTAAAATCAATCTGAATAGCAAATTTTTCCATGTTTGTGTGTATTATAATAGATATAAAAGTTCACAATAAAACATTACCTCAATTTAGAACAAATTATTCATGATTTTAGACTTTAGCATCAATTAAAAGAAAAAAAAAATCACAATATAAAAAATAGAAATCTTAATTGTTCATTGCAAACTAAGAAAACAAATAATACTAATAAGTTAATGCAAATAAGTTACCATTTTGCTCATACAAAAATTCAAAAATTACAAAACTAAAAATAAAAAAATAAAAAAAATTTTTGTACCGGCCGGTACACCCGATATCGGCTGGTATTGCGCAAAATTGACCGGTATGGCCGGTATTTAAACTGGTACAAAACGTTGGCGTTTCAATACCGATATACATAGTAGTACGGTACGGTATCGACTACACTATTTATACCTCGATCCAAGAAAGAAAACTGTATAAAGCTAGACATATATTTTCTTGTAAATATGATATTACTTTGTTAAAAAATTATAAACCACCATTGTTATTTCATAAGATGAGATTTTATATATAGTGACATTGTGAGCATTAGCATTGGGAGTGTAAAAATTTCTCAATTGCTATTTTATCATCTAAACTCTTAAAATTATGCAACAGCCAAGTATGTAAACCCAAATTGTTTTCCATAAAAGTGATTATTTTAATCACTTTCTCTCCTCATAAATTAATTAGACTCTCTCTTTTCTCTATTCTCTCTCCTCATAAAAGTGATTATTTTATTTGTTGGTAATATTTATATTATTTTAATGAGTTGTATATAAAAATAGAAACTGGAATGTTGGGTGAGTTGTAAAATGAGTTAATAAAATAGATTAAGTGGTGTTTGAGAATGTAAAATAGGTTTTTTTATTTTTTTATTTTTTTGGCATCCCCAATACTAGTGCTCTATGAACATGCAAAGAGGATTCTTCAATCATGAAACGAACCCCATGTCACGTGCTGAGAGTGATCACTAATGCAAATATCATTATTTTCAAATTTCAATCCATAAATTGCTAAAAAAAAAAACAATAAATCAATCCATAGAATTAGAAACTAAAATCTAAATAAAATTATATATCCTATATTAATGCAAATGGCCTAGGAGAGTTCTGAATTCCGAAAAAACTATTACCTACCCCCCTCCCCACCCTTTTTTTAATATATATAATGCATTTGTTAGACATAAAAATTTTCAAAATTATTATTATTATTATTTATTTAAAAGTGTAAAGTGTAAACATCTTAACTTATCTAAGTACTAAGTAGTAATCTTTTTTAACAGAATGCACATTTTCACAAAGTTGCATTAATTGTTATGATAACTTAACAAAGTTGCATTAATTGTTATGATAACTTAGGGGAGGTACCATTAAACAAAACATTGTTCTATTTTGATATCAATTTAACAATGTCTCAGATTTTGTCACGTGGATGGAGGATGCTCAGCTCCACTACATATCTACAATGTAGCTTGGTGGATTTTGCCAACTTTGATTAATAATATTAATGTCTTCTTCCTAAAAAAAAAAAAAAAAAAAAAAATTCAACAATGTCTATACCATTCAGATCCCAAACAAAACCAATTTTTATTAACTCCACGATTGAATGCACACTAAAACTGATCCATGTTATAAAATACAGTCGGGGAAGTGTTTATGAAAACGTCAACCCCATTTTCTGCATGTAACATCAGATAGTCAAAACGCATGTCTGAGATATTTATATCATCATTTACAGTTGATAGAGGTTTTAAGACTTTGGATGCATTTTATGGTGTTTAAAACCCACACTACGAACATATCCCAACAAGAAAAAACTAATAAAACAACACTGATATAATTAACAATAGGAAAAGGTGACAGAGTTGCAGCAGCTGAAGAATATTAAAAAAAAAAATCCGAAAAGGCAAAGATCAAATCCCTGGTACGGTGAAATTTATTTTTCTTTTATTTGAAAGTTTTGTTTCTGAGTTGTTAGTTTCTTCCCCTAGTAATCTTTTGAAACTTGAAATCAACTTTTTGGATTTAATTTTTTTTTTTTAAATGATATTGCAATTTGCAAATGATATATTTTAAAAAAAAATGAGAATATAAAAAACTCAGGTTTTTGTTCACAAAGCCTAGGCCTAATAAGAAAGTTGGATATTCTAAATAAGAAAGTTGGATAGTCTTACATTCAGTGGCGGACCCAAAAATTTTGAGTTGAGGTGGCTAAACTATTGTGTCAGGATAATTTCAAATCAAAATCATAGTGTCACAGTTGAAGTCTCATATGAGCTTTTTTTTTTGCTTGATAAAATCTTGAGAATAGAAAATTTCAATCAAATTGTATATATTATCAATGTTGAATGATTTGAACGCATTAATAGAATTTGAAATTAAGTTAAAAATTAGGGGTTCCACTATTAAAAAACTTACTAAATTAATTCATTCTATTGCAATTGTATATCAACTCAACTCTAAACTCTTTCTATTTTTTTTTCTTTTTTCTTTTGAGAAGGATTACTAGATTAGTTGATCAATACTTTTTTTTTGGGGGGGACGAACTCCAATTTTTTTCATATAACCTTTAAATATTTATAAAATATACCTATATTTTTTAAAAATTTAAAATTTTGGAGGGCCAAGGTCCCCCAAGCATGTATGTGGCTCCGCCATTGCCTACATTGGCCATCATATGAGAGTTTTTATTTTTATTCATTTTTACAGAAGGATGAGGGAATTAAACACTAAATATTTAATTAGAAACGCCAAAAAATGCCGATTAGTGAAACTACAAATCTTTTGGCAGGCCATCGTATGAGTTTGATTTATCAAGGAACACTTTTTCTCTCTCACATTTTAGAACGACCAATTAGGTTCACCTTCTTTCCTATAGCAAGCAATTTATTGAAACAAAATCTCATCCATCCTGGTTCCTATTATCCCTTAACTTTGATTACCCAAATGGATTCTTTTATTAAATTTTTTATCTCCCTTTGTTGAGAAAAACCAAAAAGCACAATAAGGAAAAAAAGAGAGGCGGAAATATTTAATTAAATATTTCCTCTTTGAAGGTGGGATGTTGACAGCACATTAGCAATCACTTTTCAATAATTTCCTTAAGGCCTTACTCTTTGACAAATTATAGGTTTTTTGATTGGCTTGATTTCATAGTTTGCCAAACACTCCACATACAAAATCATGCACTCATATTATTTTAAGGTTAATACTTGGTGTGCACACATTATGAGCAAACATTTTTGGTTATAATTATGGGTGGTGTGTGCAGCAAATATTGTCCTTATATTAAATATATACTTGATTAAGGAACATATAATCCATATAAATTGAAGTCATTGATTTTTTGTTGATTTATTCTAATGTTGACACATAAACCCACATCCCCCATCATAATATTGTCATTAATAAACAATCTCATACAAAAACAAAACATATTAATAACTATCACAAATATCAAATTATATGTATTTTAAAAAATAAAAAAGAGACAACAGTTTTTACTAAAAAAATTATATTACTTAATTATTAGTTTTTTTTTGGTTAAGCAGTATTACTTTATAGTTACTATATATATTGCCTTTTATATTTTATTTATTTTAGGTTTGCAATGGGAAAAAGAACAGTGGACTTAGTTTTGATCCTTTGTTTGGTGGTTGGAGTGTTTGTGAGTCAGTCTACAGCAGACAATAGTACACAATGCTTTGACAATTGCGTCCGGGATTGTTTACGTCGTTCTTCTCATCGTCGTGCTGGTGCTGGTGTGTGCTACTCCAAATGCTCTAACTTTTGCCACATGAATACCAAACCCTGTGTTCTCTTTTGGTGCTGGAAATAAAAGTTAAATGTCTATATTAAAAGATGGATCCCAAACTTGGTGAATTCACAAAATTTTTTTGTTGCCAAAACCTGTAATAAGACACGTGTCATCTTTTAGAGTAATGTAAACATATAATGCTATATGACAAACAATGTACGCATTTTAAATATTTTACACGTTTAAATGAATTCCTTTAAATACTTCTTTAAAGTGATGTTCTTGAGTGAGGTAAACCTACACCGAGATATAACAAATAATGATTGTACACATCATAAATGTTCCCGCTCTTGGAACATATATATATATATATATATATATATATATATATATATATACTAGTATTATGCCTGTGCGATGCACGGCTTAATAAAAAATATTTTGATAATATAATTAAATTTAATAACAAATAAAATGAAAAAATAATTAATTCAAAATTTAAGATTAAAAAATAAATTGTACTTGTACACTTAAAAGAAATTTAATTTTTATTTCTTATTTTGATATTTAAATCATTTGTATTAGTGTTGATTTCATTCAAATGGTTATAAGTCATATCAGCCCTAAACCAGCATATGTATCCATATGTAACATTCTAAATTAATATTAAATAAAAATATAATACTCTAACTTAATGTAACATTCTAACTTACTAATAAATAAATATAACACCCTAACTTAAAGTAATGTTTGCAATTGTATTGTGTTTTAGCCTTTAAGAACACATGTGTATTTTTTTATCATAAAAAGAACACAAATATTAATATTCACATGAAAAAATAATGAATTCAATAATTGAAATGGTTGAAAACAAAATTAAGCCAAAACCTCAATTCATTAATGAAAAAATATCCAAATTTTTGAACTCAAAAAAAAAAAAAAAAAAAAAAAGTTAAGTAAAGATAGACTTAGATAGAAATTTGGACGAATGGATTCTCTCGTATCCAATTTCATGTTTGACAGCAAATTTTGCTTTTAATTAAAGAATATAGATTACATGGAACAAAGCACCAAACAAAAGCCATAACAAATTAAATCCATTATAAAATATTGATGTCAACAACAAATAATTATGTAATAAGAAATTAAAAAAATTACCTGTAAGGTTGTAGGTAGGGCAAAGAGGAGAAATGAAGAATATAACAAATAATTGTAAAATACGTAGTAGAAATAATGAAACACCAAAAAATTGTGTGTATATATAGTGGGAATTTTAGGTTGTGAAGAAGATAATATGAACAAAAAGAAATAATTTAGGTGAAACTTAAATACTTTTTTTTTTTTTTACTTTATTTTTAGGAAAAAAATGACATAAGTTGCAAATTTATCCACCAAAAAAAAAAAAAAATGCAAGTTCTATCTTTTTTTCCTTTTACGTTTTTTAAAGAAACATAGGAAATAAATGCAAATTTGATCCTTTTTTTTTCTTTTACGTTTTTTTTATCTCTCTTTTTATTTAAATTCTATCCTCAGGTAATTCTATTCTATTGATTTTAGGCTTTGTTGATAACAGTCGGACTGTGTGCCTTACCAATCCATCCAACGACCAATTGGTGAAGGATGAGGGGGCACAAATCTTTTATAGCATTCGATCGTAGACCAAGTCCATTGGTATTGGAGTGAATTGTGAAAATCCCTCACAATCACTCCCTCACAATGCAGCTCCAACGACTCGAACCTATGACCGGATTCTGATACCACTTGTCGGACCGTGTGCCTTACCGATCCATCCAACGACCAATTGGTGAAGGATGATGGGGCACAAATCTTTTATAGCATTCGATCGCAGACCAAGCCCATTGGTATTAGAGCGAATTGTGAAAATCTCTCACAATAACATTTTAGATAAACCCAATTGTTATAGTTGTAAATCAAATACTACTTTCTTTCATTACTTGATTTGTCATATTTATCCAAAAAATATGTATATATCTATTCTTAAAATCTAAAAATTTATTAAAATTTCTACAATTTAGTGCCACTATATGGTGTAACCACGGCGTCTAAGCCCAACTTTTATTATATATAATAATATGATTGACAATCCAAAACAATTATCTAAATTGGATTAAACTTAAGGAAATCAACCTAAACAAATACATAAAATATATTCAATTTGATGGGGAAAAAAAAAGTAGAGTAAACAAATAAGTACTTGTAAGGTTGTAGGTAGAAGAAGAGAATAATAGCGCAAAAGAACCGTATGATGGGTATTAATTATGAATTATGTGATATATATATACACACACTCCACATTGAAGAATTTTATATGAATAAAAACTCAAAGGCTAATTAAAGTCTAAAGTCTAGAGAATTTTATATACAAACACGTGACCCAACTATTGCTGGGTCTTTATTAACCCTTCGGTATTCTTCTTCTATTTATTTATTAATTATTATTATATTATTATTTAAAAACTTAGCTAGGAACCATGATCTCCATATAAATAGAAAATAAAGATGTGGACCGATAATATTCCAAGCCGGGTGCCAAGGTAGCAAATGGCTTTTAATTGTTATGATTTTTGTTTTTATCCACTTAGAAATACAACAAGTGTAATTCAACTTGAATCAAATTAAGATTTTTATCCACTTAGAAATTATAGTTGAAGAAAACTTATATATATTTTTTCTTAAAATCTAAAAATTTAAGAAAATTTATGCAATTTGGTGCCGCCACTTGGCGCAACCACGACCTTTAAGTCCAACTTTTATTATATATAATATGATATATATATATATATATATATATATATATATATATATATATATATTTATATTTATATAAAATACTTATGGTCCATGGATCCACCACTATGTCAGCAAAAGAGTTTTCGGTTTTTATTTGAGAGAATGGGGCAAGTGAGTGTTAGAGGTTCTGGACTGGCCGTGGTTTGGTTTGGTTGGATTCTTACTGTGAGTGCAGTATACACACTTACACAATTCAATGGTTTGAAATTTCATTCAACCATTGGTTTAGTGTGGCTTTAATATAACTATGCACTTTATTATTTAGTTAAAAAGTTTAGTGGCACAACAAAGTTCACATTTTTTTTTTTTGGTACAAAATAGAAATTTTATTCTAACCTAATCTAAGTGTAAATGTGTGTGAAAAAATACTTGAACTCTGTCCCTTACCTCCCACACCCTACAAACACTTATACTTGTGGAGTGACCATCACACTAATTAAGGGTGTGCGGTGGTCACATTTTTTTTTTTACCACAACTATATCAATAGTAAATGTTTGTCAAATTAATATTGTAGCAATCATAATTTATTATTTCAATAAATTATGAAAAAAAAAATTATAGTAACTATAACATTAGGAGAAAGTTTGGCTACAAACTTGGTTGTAACCAAGAACTACAACTCCCACTAAAGAAAATTAACATTACTACATATTTTGAAAGTCTAACCATTGAATTACATGTTTTCCCTTATTCTTAACACACATGTCAAATTTCATGTTAATCAAATCGTATTATTATTCGATCCATAAAATTATTTTTTATGCATAATTTTAGACTACAAAAATTTGAAATTTAAAACATTTGATTAATGACATAGTTATTGATATTTGATTTTCTATAAAATTTGCAAGCAAGGAAGATATAAAAATAAAATATTATGTGGATTTGCCAAAATTCATATCTAACAAAAAGATATTGAGTAGAGTTGTAGTCAAACTTTGTCTCTTATTGTTCCTTTAGAGAAAGCATACCCTCATAGTGGCAAATTAAAATTAAAATTTTAGAAAAGGTAAAATATGAAATTCTTCTATAGTAATAAAAATATTTTTTATTTAAACCATTAATCTCTATTAGTTTTTTTATTTTTTTTTAATTTTTTATTTTTATTTTTTTATATTCAAACTAATGTATGGATGGTTACATTATAAACACATAGAATTGGGAGTTGAGTGATAAGCCAATGATATTGGTAAAAATCTCTCTCTCTCTCTCTATTTTTTTTTTTTTTTTAAGTATTCAATGTCTTGGGTTCAAACATCCCCTACCAAATAAAAAAGAAAAAAAACCATAAAAATGTATTGTTGTGAATTGTGAACTTTTATACTCCCCCACCCCCCCCCCCCCCCCCCCCCCAAAAAAAAGCTAAACATATTTTATCTTGTAAATATGATATCACATTGTTTAAAAAAATTAACTATCATTTTTTTTATAAGATGGGATATTAAATGATGTGACATTATTAGATTGATTAAAAGCATGTGAATATTTATTATGAAATGGCTATGTTTAAAGAGGTCTGGATTAAAAAGAGAAAAGAAAAAAGAAGAGGAATCTTCAATCATAATTCATAGGCCACATCCAATAACGGGGGCCTAATGTAATCTTAGCATGAGTTAATTGACCCACTATGGCCCATGGCCCATCAACTGTAGAGAGAGCCCGTATTAATGGCTCAACAGTTGGGTTTTTTTTTTTTTTTTGGGTGATAAAAAATTGGCCTAAAAGAGTTTTGAACTACGAAAAAGTAAAAACAGCTAAAGCTTTATTTTTTTCAAACTTCAAACATCATTGGGCTAAGTTTTTGTATTGTTGTCCTAAATGATGATTCAAATGATTGTACAAACTGACTTAGAGCATCTCCAACGGTCACTGTAAAGCCATTTTTGGACCACCATGTGTTACTGTTCACGCTCCAGCAGCTTCTCCAAACGCACAGGTTCTCTAAATTTTTTTTTTGAAGTTGCTACAGTAGTTCTCTTATTTTAGAGAACATTGTAGCAACTCTACTCCCTTATTATATATTAAAAAATTAAACAGTGGCATTTAATTTACAATTCTTTCTCTCTCCCAAACGTTTTTCCTTCTTCTCTATTGTCTGGTTTCTCTTCAGAAAGCTCCCTCTCTTCAAAAACGCCGCTCTCACGAAATCAACCCTCGTCGCTGCTCTCTCTCACAAAAATCTCGCACCGTGTCTTTCATAAAAGAACTCGCACCGTGCCTTTCAATTGAAGTTCGCTCAACCACCTGTGACGAAGAATAGAGTTCTGAAGCTCAACCTTGAATATCGGTACCCAAAATTTTGATTTAATAGGGTTTTTGTCACTTTTGAATTTATTAGTTTATCGTACGAGTTCTGGAGCTCACTCTTTTCTATTGTTTTTCACCACTATCTGGGTTTAGGTTTTGGGTTTTTGGTTCTTTTCTCTCTGTCTGTCTTTCACTCTGTTCTTGATCTTTTCTCTATTTTTTTTCTATTTAATTAATCTTGTTAGAGTCAATAAATTAATCTCAACCTTGAATATCGGTACCCAAACCAAGAAAAACAAAAACATTAGAATCTGAATATCGGTACCCAAACTTTAATCTTATTATGTCTTTTTTTTTTTTTTTTTTTTTTTTTTTTTTTGGTGTGGAAATATTAAGAATCTGAATTCTGGGTTTTTTTGTAGTTGAAATTGTGATGGCAATGATGTTTGATCGATGAATTCATATTGGGTTTTGCATGTTTGTTATTTTTGCTTGGTGGGTTTTTGATATCTATGTGGTTGGAATGGTTTTTGGAAAATGTTTTCTGGGAATTCTTGTTTTTGATCTTTTTAAAGAGCATTGTCATAATTTCCATATGATTCTGTGAATTTTTGTTTCTGAATGTGATTTTCATTGATAATGCGTGAATGTGTTTCTGTGCACAAATTTTAGTCATAATGTATCATTGAGGTGCATTTGTAATTGCAGGTTAGAGTTTCTTATTTTTAAGTTGGAGGTATTGGACCATAAAGCTCGAGAAAGAGCAGGAGTTATTACACCTACTCTCAGTTCACCAATTCCTGTACTTCTGCAACTGGATGCTGCTATTGAGGTGAATTTTTTTTTTTTTGATTGTGTATATTCTCACCAATATGAATGTTAGTTGATGCTCTGCATTACTTTGTGCATTAAATGGCTATGATTGGTACCATTTTTTTGGGTCTTGCTAAATGAGGTATCAGTTGCTTAGGTATGTGTGTAGGAATATATAGAAAAAGTTCCCATTGCTTTGTTCCTGATGAGGTTGAAATTCAGCATGAAATGAAACTTTGTAGAGTGTTCTTTAAAGTCCCAAGCTTACAAGAGCACTTAACTTGGCTGCATAGATGCATCAATTAGAAATCAACCACTGTTTGGAGATAAAATGGCATATTCTTGTATGTTTTTTTTTGTGGCAGCAACTTGGGAAATTTGTTCCATGGGTCGTAATACAAATTATGCACGTAATATGCTTCTAAATGACTCGGATTCTAATGATGATTTTGAGATAATTGCGCTTCTTGCATTGGAAGAAGAAGGATTAGAAAGAGAGAGGGCGTCAACATCACATCGTGGTTCTGTTCTAGGCCGTAAGTTCATCCAACGTGATCATGGGTAAGGCCACCAAAGACTTTTTCAAGACTATTTTGCAGAATCACCAGTATATCCTCTTAATGTATTTTGAAGGAGGTTTCGAATGAGTCGTTCTCTTTTTTTAAGTATTAAATCTAATTTAGAAGAGAAAGATGAATATTTTGTTCAAAAAAGAAATGCTGCCGGAGTGCTTGGTTTGTCTTCCCTTCAGAAGATGACTGCCGCACTAAGGATGCTTGCATATGGAATAGCGGCGGATTTTACAAATGAATATGTGAGAATTGGAGAAAGCACTGCAATAGAGTGTCTCAAAAAATTTGTTGAAGCCATAGTCGATATTTATTCTACAGAGTACTTGAGGTCACCAAATAGCAATGACATTGCTAGGTTGCTAAGAGTTGGTGAAAGTCGTGGATTTCCAGGGATGCTAAGGAGCATTGACTGCATGCACTAGAAATGGAAGAATTGCCCATTGGGGTGGAAAGGTCAGTATACTGGTCATAGTCGTGAGCCAACAATTATTTTGGAAGCAGTAGCATCATATGATCTTTGGATATGGCATGCATTTTTTGGGTTACCTGGGTCTCATAATGACATCAACGTGCTAGACCATTCTTTTATATTTACCAAGCTCGCTCAAGGCCGTGCACCTCTGGTGAATTACTCAATCAATGGTCATGATTATACAATGGGATACTATCTTGCTGATGGTATATATCCTTCATGGTCCACTTTTGTGAAGGCAATTCCATCTCCACAAGGTAGAAAGAATAGTCTTTTTGCTACAACTCAAGAGTCAACTAGGAAGGATGTAGAGCATGCATTTGGAGTGCTTCAAGCACGATTTGCAATTGTTCGTGGGCCTGCACGTCTTTGGAGAACAGAGGCTCTTGATTACATTATGAAGGCATGCATAATATTGCATAACATGATAATTGAAGATGAACGTGATGCCAATGGAGCAGAAGACCTTGATTATGAACAAGTGCCTGAAAGCATCCCTACAACAGTGTTCCAGGAGCCTACAGAAGAATTTAGTCAATTTACAACGTTCATTGCAGTCCATGAAAAAATTAGAAATAGAGAAACTCATTCTAAACTCCAATTGGATCTCATTGAGCACTTGTGGCAACAATATAGCGAGTTGTAGGATCATCTAATTTTAAGTTTTATGCTCGCATTAATTTTTACGTCTTTAGTCTTTATTGTAATTTGAAATTTCTCTTCATTTATGTTAGTCTTGTATAAGTAAAATTTGATGTAATTTGAAATGTGATCCTGTTGCAATTTGATATAAAAGAATAGTCTTGTATGATCCTGTTGCACTATTCATTTTGTTTTGCTACAATGTGATCCTATTGCACTATATATGTATATCCAAGGTGATGGTAGTCCTTAGTCTTTTAATGAAATTGCAGTTTATCAAAAAAAAAAGGTGGTGTTCAACCTTATTGTATTAAATCTTTGATTGTATTAAAGCTTTTGTTCTTTTGTTCAAATTTCATGCTTCCCATATATAGGGCTTTCTTTCAGATTGTGTGTGTGTGTGTGTGTGTGTAACTGCTGTGTGTATGTGTGTGTTGCCCATATATAGGGGCTGTGTGTGTGTGTGTGTGTTGCTGCTGCTGTGTGTGTGTGTTGCTGTGTGTGTGCTGCTGTGTGTGTGTCCCTTTAACAAGGGTTGTGCATGCGTGCGTGTGTGTGCTGCCCATATACAGGGGCTGTGTGTGTGTGTGTGTGCTGCTGCTGTTGTGTGTGTGTGTGTGTGTGTGTGTGTGTGTGTGCTGCTGCTGCTGTGTGTGTGTCCCTTTAACAGGGGCTGTGTGTGTGCGCATGTGTGTACTGCCCATATACAAGGGCTGTGTGTGTGTGTGTGTGTGCGCGTGCTACTGCTCTGTGTGTGTGTGTGTGTGTGTGTGTGTGCTGCCCATATACAAGGGCTGTGTATGTGTGTGTGCTGCTGCTGCTGCTGTGTGTGTGTGTATGTGTGTGTGTCCTTTTAACAGGGACTGTGTGTGTGTGCTGCCCATATACAGGGGCTGTGTGTGTGTGTGTGCTGTGTGTGTGTGTTGCTGTTGGAAATTTGAAAAATATAGCTATTGGGAATGAATAGAGAAAGAATAAAAAAATATTAAAAAAAGAATAAAGAAAGGTTAAAGAAATAATGAAGAAATAATATTTAAATGAGATAGAGAATCTGTTAGAAAGTGGATTTGAAAAAGTGGGTGGTTAAATGTAAAAGTTATTATTCATTCTCCAAATAGTACAAAAATTTGGAGAATCTGCTGGAGATGCTCTTAAATTTGGATTTTGAATCCATAGATTTGAAATGTCTTGATTTCAAGTCCATTAATTTTGATGCCGTTTGGAGTAGGCGTCTCCGTTTTCAAAATTTTTTTTTTTCCTGCACGTGAACAGTAATATCACATGGGTTCACTGTGCAGGGACAAAAATCACTGTTCACGCACTGTTCATCACTGTTCACAGCACTGTTCATGCACTAAAAAATATTAAAAATGGGTCACACGGTACTATTTACACATTTAAAAATTATTTTGCTACAGTATTTTCAGTTTTAGCAACAATAAGTTCAATCCAAACGGACCCATTAATATCATTTCAAATTCATTGATTGTAGAAGATTAAAATTCTTGGTGGATTTGGTTGAATTCAAATATTTTATATTTTAAAATTATTCAAATAAGATATTTGAATTTTAATCACTCAAATCCAAATTCTGCTATCCTAACGCACCATTAAGAGAATTGATAAATGCAAAAAGAACTAGTAGAAAGACACATGTGTGACTTACAAGAAGGAAACAACTTACTTCTTAAACTTCATACCATCCAATGAGATGGCTGGAAGCACACCAAATTAGCATAGGGATTCCTATAAAATCTTAAGAGAAAAGAAATGAAGTGTGATCAAGAGTCAATACTTTTAGTGATGGTTTGACGATGGTATATATAAAGTGTTGGTGGTGGGGATTAGTGATCACTTCCTCGTATAGTGGGAGATGTCATGATAACACATTATTCCCTCAGGTTATTTAAGGAGACATACTGCTCCTCAATGTTCCAGAGTGATGGCTTATGTCTTGTTGCATTTAATGCAAAAAGGGTCACGATTAATGTTGACATGATGGGAAAACTAACGTCTTCATAGGCTCCTTTTAAGGGAAAATTATACTATGTATTAGCTATATGATATACTTTCTCCTTAAAAATATGGAGGTGCTTTGTTATTGAGTGTCAAGTGTCCCTAACAAGGATCTAACCGAGTTTTTGTCATCTAGATGTTTGACTAGTCCCCTTTAAGGATGTTTCTCTCTAGACATGACCTTAGCCCAATGGGTTTGTTTCTGTTTGGCTTGAACTTGCAAGCTTTTCCTCACTCCAATTCTCATTTTTATATCTTATCATTTTACAATGTATTTTGAGAAGTTATGTCAAAATGATGTTAAATTAGTGTTTTTGTTAAATGTATTCAATTCTCAGTTGATTTCTACCAATTATTTATAATAGATTCAAGATAAAATAACAAAACTAAGTAACATTTTCGAAAATAAATAAAAAGGATTCAATCAAAAGGTAACCTTACCAATTTACAAAATAAAAAGTGCATAACAAGTGCTAGTACATTATTATCAAAAGGTAGCGTAGATATTGATTATTATAGCAAATTTATGGTGAAAATTTTCCCCCAGCATAATTTTTTTTAAATAAAATAAAAATCTTTCCTTGAAACTTCCGAAAAAGTGATTATAAGAGGTCCATCCCAAGAGGGAAAAAGAAGAAGTGAGAGTCATGAGATTGTGTGGTGAGATCGATCTTTGATTAATCTTGACAAAGTTATATGGCAATGAAATTTCTGACACATTATTGGTAATGTGAAATTTACATAAAAGTTTTATCACATTTTCCCTCTAGCATGTGTGAGCCTAATTTAGAATATTTGGATAGCAGTAACAGCTATCTTGTTTCAAGCTTTAAATTGACAAAGTAATACGAAAATCATCATAGTTTGCCTCTAACCTGATATTGTATTTCTCTTCTTGCATGTTATAATTGCCTACCTTCTTGAAGACCTAATTTGGAATTTCAATATTTCAAGGATATACAAAAAAAAAAAAAAAAAAAATCATGTATATATATTTTAAATCATTATTGATCTAATAGTGAATGGTCCCTAGAAATGTTAATTTAATGAAAATCCATACTTTTAAACTTTTTTAATTTGCTTCATATCTAAAGTAAATAATGTTAGGGACATATTTTATGTAATTGGCTAATCCTTTGACAAAATGCACTTTACTTGTAATTGGGTAGATCTAGGATGAGTTTAGTATTTCAAGCAACAAGAGTTCAAGTCAAGTGTTAAAACCATGAAGATTTGACCAAGAAACAAGTGAAGAAAGAGCTGATCACTAAAGCTCGACAGAAGTCTCAACAAAATCCTTTTATCGAGAATTAATGTTGAAGCTCGACACAAGCTGTTTTTGTCGAGAATTATGAAATCAGACTTTTTAGATTTGATTGCATGCAAATTCTTGTATATTTGTCTAGGGTTTCTTTTCTCACAACCCTAGATATATATAAGGATTATTTTAAAGGCCGTTGCACATGCATTGAGTGACCTAGTGCCTTATTCTCTCTAAAAGAATTACGAAATCAGACTTTTCAGATTTGATTGCATGCAAATTCTTGTATATTTGTGTAGGGTTTCTTTTCTCACAACCCTAGATATATATAAGGATTATTTTAAAGGCCGTTGCACATGCATTGAGTGACCTAGTGCCTTATTCTCTCTAAAAGAAGCGACTGCGTTTTTACGTCAAAGGGTTTTGTAACTAAGAAGCTTCCTAATCTTGATTGTGTATGAAGTGAAGAACTTTATAGTCAACAACCTTCTTCAAGTTGCTAGAGTTAGTTATGTATTGGGATTTGTGCATCATCGGTTAGTCATGTACTAGGATTCGTGCATTAAACGGAAAGAGTGTCATTACAAGATCAAGTTCAATTAGGTATTGGAGTGAAAATTCAACTGTAGGTTGATAATTTGGGATAGGCCAAGGGTAGTTGATAAGATTCCTTTTACTTGTAATCATTTGATTATTGATTAGTGAATTCTTGGGAGTGGTGACCTTAAAATCACCCGGTGAAGTTTTTGCCTTGGTGGTTTTCCTCATTTGTAAACAAATCACCGTGTTAAATTTAATTTCCGCTGCATTTAGTTTAGTTAGTGATTTTTTTGTGCTACCACGCCATTGCATGTAATTGAACTTAATTTATTAACTAGGGTAATTAATTAATTTGTAAGGAGTCAATAAATTTTTGCCCTATCAAATAAGAGAAGGGAAATTTGTTTGAAATTCTCTAATTTTATAATGTTGGCTTTATGGTAGCATACAGAAAAGAATACAAAGTGCGAAGCAAATTTTTAAATACAATTTTATTTTTTGGCAAACAAAATATAGTATTTTATCTCTTAATCCCATTAAACTTAAATCTTCATAAAAATACATAAGATTTGGAGACGCTACAAGTCGTAAAGCATTGGGACCACATCATAATGTGTTAAGGTGAAATCTCTACAATGTCATCTTGCTTATCTAAAAATCCAACTTAGTTCAACCTCACATATATAATTATTAAAAGTAATATTACAGATACAAATTATTTTATAAGTTATTGTTGTGGCAAATTTTTACGGGTTCTCATTTGGATCCACCATTAACATTAATTTTCTATTTACCAATAACTACTCATCACATTAATAATTTATAAAAAAAAAAATTGTAAATAGTTTATTGCTCTAGCAGTGCTCAATTATTAATATTACCCAAAAATGCATTTCTCTCTCTCTCTCTATATATATGTGTGTGTATGTGAATGTGTGTGTATGCATGCAACCTTCGGTTTGCTTTCAAGCTAGACTTTAGGCAAGTTCTAAGGTTGGGTGGGGTTTGGACGAATTATCAAGGTTGTGAAGGACTTGAGAATTGATTTGGAAAATGTAGCTAGAGGAGTAATTTGCATGTGAAGCACTAGATTGTAGATGGTATAGGCAATATGAGATGATCCAGTTCAACCTCCGCTTGTGTTAATCATCCTTGTGGTTAATGATTTGCAATTGTAGCTTCTTTTTAAAGAGCACCTTAGGGGAGATGTAGGAGGCTAATTTGCGACCTACCTCATTGTCCATCGTGGCTTTAAGGTTCTCTTTTTCCTTGTTGATGTGATATGGTCAAAGAAAATGAACTTCTTTTGAGGGCTAAAAGAAGAAGTATATGGCTTGAAAATGGACTAACGAGATGTGAGAGAGAGAGAGAGAGAGAGAGAGCATTGATTGTGTTTTGTTAATAATTGGGTGAGGTGGTGATAAGCTGAAATTTAATTGAAGCATTGGTCTCTAATTAGACTAACTAGGTCACATTTTATGGATTGCACCTTAACACATTATATGTGATTTGGACCTAAAAACATTTATTCATATCCATAAAATGTTTTATTGATGTCATGACATTTTCATTGATGTCATTTACATATACTTGATTGAAGTTAAGAACTCTTTAAAATGCACAAATTTTGTTATTTGGAGAAGCTAAAAGACTGAACTTTGGAATTCTTTTTTATTTTATTTTTAGAATTCAATAATTGGTGAGAAAAGATTTGAACTCTTAATGTGTCTATTAGAAATATCAAAAAATGCTAGTTGAGTTATAAGACTCTTGATGATTGAAAGCAGGAGTTATAAAAACACATAATGTCTTTAAATTAGTGCTTGAATCTAAGTTGGGACTTCTTGTATAATTTGAAAGATAAAAAGGGGGAAAAAAAACTTCTAATTTACTTATTGTCAAAATTTATTTTTTAAAGCTCAAGAACTTGAAAATTTTAATTATCACTTTTATGGAGGTTAAGAATTTTTTGTTGAGTGAACACATCTTTATACAGGTTAAAATGGCGGTAAATTTTTTTTTTTTTAGAGAGATACTGTGTCCACAATATTTTTACAACACTTTCACAACAAATTCTAAGTAACAGGTTTTTATTAGTTGTTATGTGTGGGAAAAAAGTAATTTAAGTTATGAATTCAAATTAGAACTAAAAGTAATTTAAGTTGTAAAAATATTGTGGACGTAGCACTGCTTTTCTTTTTATTGGTGAGTAGTTTTTTTTTTCTTCCTTTTCTGCAACACATTTACATCATTCATCTTAATAAAATAAGATATATAATTTTGTATTATTAAATTAAGAAAAAATCATATATCATAATAAATTCCCCTTCCCTTTGTATTTTTATAATTAGATAGTTACAATAATGGGGTGGGGGATATGAACCATGAACATTTTCATTGGAAACATTAAAAAATATTAGTTGAATTTGGCAAAATTTTCCCAATCTTATTGCAACAAAAACTAAATTACATATTTATGATGAAAGCGAAAAAATCTAAGAAGGTTTATATATAATATGAATATCTTGACACTAGACGAGGTATAAGGTTTCATTCTACTTACTTTTTCTTAAAAATAAATATGATTAACAAACATGTGAACTATTTGAAGTAAAATTTTGTAGTTTCTTTAATTTTTTCTTTCTATAGTACCTCGACATGAGTGTGAAAGAGATTTAGGGTCCGTTTGGTTGAAATTGAAACAGGGAGGATAGAAAATAAAGAAGAGAAAAGTAGAGAGAAAACTAATTTTATGGGTGTTTGGTTGGAGAGAAAAGGAGGATGGAAAACTGGTGGGCCTAAGTGTTTTCTTCCCTGACCCACCAAAATTCGGTCTCCCTAATTTATGGAGAAAATAGAGGAGAGAGAAATACTTGCATCAATGCATATGACTGCACTATCATCTCTTTTTTATTTTGCTTTCCTAGGCGTGGGACTTGCTTGTCATTCTTTTTCCACTTTTTTTTTTTCTTTCTTTCTTGGGTGTGCATATGCTGGTTGCTTTTTTCTTTTTCTTTTTCTTTTTTTCTCTATGAGCGTGATACAAGTTTTGCTCTTCTTATTTATTTATTTATTTTTTGGATTTAACTAAATGTGGATTTTTTGACATGATTTTTTTTAATAAATTTAGATGATTGCCCTCTTTTCTTTTTTTTTCTTTTTTTTTTTGTCACTATTTTGTTTTAATTGGGCATTATTTTTTAATAATGGCATATGAGTAAATTTATATAAACTCATTTTTTTTTTCAATCTCTCAACTTTTCCACCTCCAACCAAACACAAATAAGAGAAACTAAAATATCTTCTATCCTCTCATTTTTTTTTTTTTTTTCTTCTCCATTTTCTATCATCTTACTTTTCCAACCCTCCAACCAAATGGACCCTTAAAAATTAGTTTCCTTTCTAAAAGGAATAAAATCAATCAATAATATATATAATATATATTTGGCTTCATGTTTTCTTATTGTAAACATCTTAACTTTTTTTTTTAATATACAGAACATTCTACTCTTGGCTGAAGGTGAAATTCAAAACCAAAAAAATAAAGTGGAGACTGGAGAGTGAGATACAATTTTCATTTTTTTTTACTACTTCATCGGTTCCTCTATTAATTTCCACATTGACGAATAATTCACATATTTACATGTATGCATGCAGTAAGTTTTATGTTGTGGACAGAATATTCTGGGTAAAAATTGTATTATTTGAAGAAAAAAGATATATTACACTCATTGTTATTTCTGTCATTAACTTATGTAAGTACTAAATTGTAAGTAGTAATCTTTTTTAACAGAATGCACATTTTCACAAAGTTGCGTTAATTGTTATAATAACTTAAGGGAGGTACCATTAAACAAAACACTGTTCCATTTTGACATCAATTCAACAATGTCTATACCCTTCGGATCCCAAACAAAACCAAAATTTATAAACTCCAGGATTGAATGCACACTAAAACTGATCTATGTTAACTCAATTAGTAATGTCTTTAATGGTTGAATAAGAGATCTGAACTATAATAAAAAACGGATGTCATAGATTGGAACTCTCTTAAAAAAAAAAACTGATCCAGTTAATAAATACAATCGGAGAGGTGTTGGGAAAATTGATTTGTTTATGAAAACGTCAAGCCCATTTTCTGTATGTAACATCCGATAGTCACAACGTATGTCTGATATATTTATATCATCATTTATAGTCGAGAGAGGTCTTAAGAATTTGGATGCATTTTATGGTGTTTAAAACCCATACTACGAACATATCCCAACAAATAAAAACTAATAAAACAGCACTGAGATAACAACAATAGGAAAAGGTGACAGTTGCAGCAGCTGAAGAACATTATAAACAAAATTCCTAAAAGGCAAAGATCAGATCTCAGGTAGGGTGAGATTTATTTTCCTTTATTTGAAAGCTTTGTTTCTGAATTGTTAGGTTCTTCCCCTACTAATCTTTTGAAACTTGAAATCAACTTTTTGGATTTAATATTAAAAAAAATCATATTGCAAATGATATATTTTTTAGGAAATGAAAAAACTCAGGTTTTTGTTCACCAAGCCCAGGCCTAATAAGAAAGTTGGTCAGTCCTACATCAGCCATCATATGAGAGTTTTTATTGTTACTCGTTTTTACAAAAGCGAGAAGAATTTGATCGAACACTAAATATTTTTATTAGAAACACAAAAAATTGCTGATCAATGAAGCTACAAATCTCTTGGGGAACACGTTTTCTCTCTCACATTTTGGAAAGACCAATTAGGTTCACCTTCTTTCCTATAGCAAGTGATTTATTGAAACAGAATCTCATACATCCTACTTCCTATTATCCCTTAGTTTTGATTATTACCCAAGTGGATTATTTTATTAAAATTTTTATCTCCCTTTGTTGAGAAAAACCAAAAAGCACGAGGAAAAAAAGAAATATTTAATTAAATTCTAAATTAAACATATTTTTTATTAAAATATATTTTAAAATGATTTTTTTGTTAAAAATAAAATGTAGGGAGACAGAAAATTGAATTGGTGGAATAAAAAAGAATAGAATTTAATTAACTACTTTATCTCTTTCTTGTTTGGATGTTTCAAAAGAAATGAATGTAATGAACAATAGAATCAAAAAAGAAAAAAAAAAGAATGTAATGAACAATTAATAATCTTATTTAGGAATTTTTTTTACTGTAAAAAGATTATGAATCCTATTTTGTCACTTCTTTAATAAGATAAGACATTGAAAAATAAAAGGTGATTATTGAAAAAAATAAAGAAAAATAAAACGAGCATTATGAGCAGATTCTTATGGCATTCAATATCTTTCTCTCATATTAAACTCTTAAAGGAGGGAATTAAAAAAAAAAAAAAAAAAAATTCTTTTCATTCCATTTTATTTAATGTCTCTACATTCAAAGTTTCAAACAATCTACTAAGGAGAAGAATGTAAGTAAGAATCTCCATTTGAAGATGGGAAGTTGACAGCACATTAACAATCACTTTTCAATAATTTCATTAAGGCCTTACTCTTTGACAAACTATAGGTTTGATTGGCTTGATTTCATAGTTTGCCGAACACTCACGTACAAAATCATTCACCCATATTATTTTAAGGTTAATACTTGTTACACACATTGTGAACAAATGTTTTCAGTTATAAATTATAATGGACAGTAGTGTATACAACAAATAGTGCCCTTATTTTAAATACATACTTGATTAAGGAATATATAATCCATGTAAATTGAAGTTATTGAATTTCACTTATTCTAATGTTGACACGTAAACTTTTGAAAGACCACATTGTTTACGTATTATTATTCCCCATCATAATATTGTCATTAATAAACAATCTCATATAAAAATAAAAACATATTAATAACTATCACAAATATTAAATTATATGTATTTAAAAAAATAAAATAAAGACAATTGTATTTACTAAAAATTTTATTACTTACTAGTTTTTCTTTTTTGGAAGCAATATTACTTACTAGTTACTATATATATTGCCTTTCATATTTTATTTATTTTAGGTTTGCAATGGGAAAAAGAACGGTCGCGTTGGTTTTGATGCTTTGTTTGGAGGTCGGAATTGTTGTGGGTACTGCAGTACCCAGTAGATAATAGGGAAAGTTGCGTTAACAATTGCGTCCTAGATTGTTTACATGGTAAATCCGATTCTAGTCGCTAGGGGTGTTCATCAAATCGCATAAACCGCACAAATCGCAAAAACTGCACCTAAATCGCCCACAAAATGGCATAACCGCATCGCACCGCAAGTAATAGTGAACCGCACCCTCTCTATATATTAATATATTTATTTATTTTTAATATTAAATATATTATTAATAGTTTAATAACCTTAATTTTCAAAAAAAAAAAGTTTGATAATCCTAACAAGTGTTGACTAGAAAAGCCAACCCAAAATAAAGAAAAATTAGCTCAATAATTTAAAACTTGCCCTAGAAAAAGGGAAACATTAGTTTTGGGCTGGGTAGGAAAAGCCCAAAAATTGAAAAATATACCGACTTCAAACTGCATCTTATACAGAGCACCACATATGTGATTGCAAAAATGAGATGCGGTGCGGTTATAGTTTTGGCTAAACTCTAAACCACACCGCACATATGACCGCAAAAAAGGTGCAATGCAGTTATAGTTTTAGTTAAATCGCACTGTAAAGTGCGGTGCTAAAAATAGCCCAAAACCGCACGACACCACGAACACCCTACGAGTCGTGCTGCTGGTGCTAGAGTGTGCTACACAAAATGCTCTAACACTTGCCCCATGAATTCCAAACCCTGTATTTTCTTTTGGTGCTGGAAATAAAGTTAAATATCTATATTAAAAGAAGGATCCCAAATTTGGTGAATTCACAAAATGAAGACACATTTTTTTTTTTTTTGCGAAAACCTGTAATAAGACACGTGTCATCTTTTAGAGTAATGTAATATAGCAAACAATGTACACGTTTTAATTATTTTACACGTCTTAATATATTCCTTTAAATTTTCCTTTAAAATAATGTTCCTGAGTGATAGAAACTTACAATGCCATAATAACAAATAATGACTTGTACACATCATAAATGTTCCCAATCGTCCTTGGGAGCATCTTTTTTATTTTATTTTTTATTATGCTTAGTACTCATGGTCCATGGATCCACCACTATGTCAGCAAAAGTGTGTTCAGATTTGATTTGAGAGAAGTGGGGCGAGTGAGTGTTGGAGGTTCTGGACTGGTGCGGTTTGATTGGATTCCTACGGTAAGTGCTTTACTTATACACAATTCAATGGTTTGAAGCTTCATTCAACCATTGGTTCAGTATGGCTTACTCTATTATTGTTTGTAAATAATCAGTTAACAAGTTTAGTGACACAACAAAGTTCACATTTCTTTTTACCACAACTGTTAGGGTGGTATGTTTTGATTAAAGAGGTATAATAGTAAATGTTTGTGAAATTAATATTGTAGTAATCATAACTTATCATTTCAACAAATTATGAAAAAAAAAAATTATAGTAACTCTAATATTAGGAACAAGTTTGGCTATAAACTTGGTTGTAACCAAGGATTACAACTCCTACTAAAATAAATTAACATTATTATATATTTTAAAAATTTAACTGTTGAATTGTATGTTTTTCCATATTTTTAACACACATGTCAAATGTCATGTTAATAAAATCTTATTTACTATTCGATTCATAAAATTAAATTTTATGCATAATTTTAAACAACAAAAACTTGAAATTTAAAAATTTTGATCAATGACATAGCTATTGATATTTGATTTTCTAGAAATTTTGCAAGCATGGAAGATATAAAAATAAAATATTATATGGATTTGCCAAAATTCCATCTAATAAAAAGATATTGAGTAGAGTTGTAGCCAAACTTTGTCCCTCATTGATCCTTTGGAGAAAGCATTACCTCATAATGACAAATAAAAATAAAAATTTTAGAAAATGTAAAATATGAAACTCTTCTATAATAATAATTTTTTTTTAAACCATTAATCTCTATTAGTATTTTTTTTATTCAAACTAATGTATGGATGGTTACATAATAAACACATAGAATTGGGAGTTGAGTGACAAGCCAATGATGTTGGTAGAAATCTCTTCTTCTTCTTCTTCTTCTTCTTTTTTTTTTTTTTTTTTTTTTTTTTTTTTTTTTTTTTTTAAGTATTCAATGTCTTGGGTCAAACACTACATCCCCTACCAAATAAAATCGAAAAAAAAAACCATAAAAATGTATTGTTGTGACTTGTGAACTTTTATACTCCCCCCCCCCCCCCCCAACAAAAAAGTAAAAAGTTAAACATATTTCATCTTATAAATATGATATCACATTGTTTAAAAAAATTAACTATCATTTTTTTATAAGATGAGATTTTAAATGATGTGACATTATTAGATTGATTAAAAGCATGTGAATATTTATTGCGAAATATGACTATGTTTGCAGAAGACTGGGTTAAAAAAGAAAAGAAAAGAAAAGAAAAGAAAAGAAGAGGAATCTTTGATCATAATTCCTATGTCAAGTGGAGAGAGGGATCACTAATGCAAAAATCATTATTTTCAAATTTCCAATCCATAAATACTATATTAAAAAAATGAATCCATAGAAACTAAAATCTAAATAACATTATCTTAACTGTCAAAAAAAAAAAAAAAAAACATTATCTTATATTACTCTCAAAAAAAACATTATCTTATATTAATTTGGACTTGAAATTGAAGATTGCGTTCATAGGCTACATCCAATAACGGAGGCCCATGTTTTGAAATATTCAGTTTGTAGACTAATTATTTAGGTTGATGTAATCTTGGTATGAGTTAAGACCCACTATTGCCCATCAACTGGAGAGAGCCCGTATTAATGGCTCAAAAGTTTTTCTTTTTCTTTTGTTTTTTGTTTTTGTGTGGTGATAAAAAATTGGCACAAAAGGGTTTTAAACTACGCAAAAGTAAAAACAGCTAAAGCTTTATTTTTTTCAAACTTCAAACATCATTGGGTTAAGTTTTTGTATTATTGTCCTAAATGATGATTCAGATGATTGTACAAACTGGCTCAGATCATTAACAATAAAGTAGTCAAAATAACTAAAAAGCTAGTTTAGCACCAACACACTCAAAATACCCTCAACATCAAAGTTGCCATACCTATACATTTTTAACTCTTAGCTACAGTGAGTTGCCATATATTTTTTTTAATTGTGGCACGATCATTGCTGTCTTTATTTTTTCTCTTTCTAGTTTTTTGCAGTTTTTATTGTGTAGAATATATTATTTTTATTATGTTGTTTATATTATTTTAATGTGTTGTATGTCAAAACAAAATCTTTAATGTTGGGTGTATTGTAAAGTAGATTGTTAAAATAGATAAAGTGGCTTTTTGATTTGTTAAAAACTATATTTTTTAGATGTTTTGCTGTGAATGCTCTAAGGTTGCATTTGGAAACTTAAATTTGGATTTTGAATCCATAGATTTGAAATGCCTTGATTTCAAGTCCATTAATTTTATATATCATTTCAATTTCATTGATTGTAAAGGATTAAAATTCTTGGTGGATTTGGTTGAATTCAAATATTTTATATTTTAAAATTATCCAAATATGGTATTTGAATTTTAATCACTCAAATCCAAATTCTACTATCTGAATGCACCATTAAGAGAATTGATAAATGCAAAAAAGAACTAGTAGAAAGACACGTGTGTGACTTACAAGAAGGAAACAACTTACTTCTTAAACTTCCTACCATCCAATGAGATGGCTGGAAGCACACCAAATTAGCATAGGGATTCCTATAAAATCTTAAGAGAAAAAAAATGAAGTGTGATCAAAAGTCAATACTTTTAGTGATGGTTTGACAATGGTATATATAAAGTGTTGGTGGTGGGGATTAGTGATCATTTCCTCGAAAAGTGGGAGATGTCATGATAACACATTATCCGCTTAGGTTGGTTAAAGGGATATACTGCCCATTAATGTTCCCGAGTGATAGTTTATGTCTTGTTGCATTTAATGCAAAAAGGGTGACGATTAATGTAGACATGATAGGAAAACTAACGTCTTCATAAGCTCTTTTTTAGGAAAAATTATACCATGTATCAACTACATGATATATTTTCTCCTTAAAAATATGGAGGTGCTTTGTCATTGAGTTTCAAGTGTCCCTAACAAGGATCTAACTGAGTTTTTGGTCATCTAGATGTTCGACCAGTCCTCTTTAAGGATGTTTCTCGATATGGTGCCATGGGGTCACCTTCTAGACATGACCCTAGCCCAACAGGTTTGTTTCCGTTTGGCTTGAACTTACAAGCTTTTCTTCACTCCAATTCTCATTTTTATGTCTTATCCTTTTACAATGTATTTTGAGAAGTTACGACAAAATGAAGTTAAATTAGTGTTTTTGTTAAATGTATTCGGTTCTCAGTTGATTTCTACCAATTATTTATAATAAATTCTAGATAAAATAACAAAGCCACGTAATATTTTCGAAAATAAATAAAAAGGATTCAATCAAAAGGTAACCTTACCAATTTACAAATTAAAAAGTGCATAACAAGAGCTATTACGTTATTATCAAGAGGTAACGTAGATATTGATTATTATAGCAAATTTGTGGTGACAATTTTCCCCCAGAATAATTTTTTAGAAATAAAATAAAAATCTTTCCTTGAAACTTCCGAAAAAGTGATTATAAGAGGTCAATCCCAAGGGAGCAAAAGAAGAAGAGATAATCATGAGATTGTATGGTGAGGTCAATCTTGGATTAATCTTGACAAAGTTATATCACAATGAAATTTCTGACACATTATTGGTAATGTGAAATCTACATAATCGTTTTATCACATTTTCCCTCTAGCATGTGTGAGCCTAATTTAGAATATTAGGATAGCAGTAACAGCTATCTTGTTTCAATCAATAATTTGACAAAGTAATACGAAAATCATCATAGTTTGCCTCTAACCTGATATTCTATTTCACTTCTTGCATGTATAATTGCCTACCTTCTTGAAGATCTAATTTGGAATTTCAATATTTCAAGGATATACAACTCTCAAAAATTCATAATGGATATATTTTTTAAATCATTATTGATCTAATAGTGAATGGTCACTAGATATGTTAATTTAATGAAAATCCATAGTTTTAAACTTTGTTAATTTGCTTCATCTCTAGAGTAAACAAGAGAAGGGAAATTTGATGAAATTCTCTAATTTTATAATGTTGGCTTTACGGCAGCATATATACAGAAAAGAATACAAAGTGCGTAGCAATTTTTTAAATACAATATTTTATCTCTTATTCCAATTAAGCTTAAATCATCATAAAAATATATATGATTTGGAGATGCTACAAGTAGTAAAGTATTGGGACCACATCACAATGTGTTAAGGTGTAATTTGTACCATCTCATCTTTCTGGTCTAATTAGAGCTCGCCATCTCAATTAAAAATCCAACTTAGTTCAACCTTATCTAATTATTAAGAGTAATACTACAGATATAAACTATTTTATAATAATTTTACAAATTATTGTAGTGGTATATTTTTACTGGTTCTCATCTTGACCCATCATTAACATCAATTTTCCATTTAATAATAATTTCTTATCACATCAGTAGTATGTTAAAAAAATTGTAAAATAGTTTGTTGTTCTAACATTGCTCAATTATTAATAGAACCCCAAAAATGCATATCTCTCTCTCTCTCTTGATATGTGTGTGTGTGTGAAGGTTGTGAAGGACTTGAGAATTGATCTGGAAAATGTAGAGGAGCAATTTGGTATGAGATGCACTAGATGGTAGACAATAGTGAGAAGATCCAGTTCAACCTCCGCTTGTGTTAATCATCCTTGTGGTTATTAATGATTTGCAATTGTAGCTTCTTGAGCCCTTTGTCCGAAACGTTTTCATTATCGTCAGCATTCAGCACCCCTAGGCATCTTTTTAAAGAGCAACTTAGGGGAGATGTATAGGAGGCTAATTTGCGACCTACCTCATTGTCCATTTGTCCATCGTGGCTTTAAGTTTCTCTTTTTCCTTGTTGATGTGATATGGTCAACGAAAATGGACTTCGTTCGAGGGCTAAATTAAAGAAGTATGGTTTGAAAATGGACAAACGATGAGAGAGAGAGAGAGAGAGAGAGAGAGAGCATTGATTGTGTCTTGTTAATAATTGGGTGTGCTGGTGATAAGCTGAATTTTTTTTTTTTTTTTTTTAGAAATAATTACAACATGCTGCTAACCCTGCAGTTTGAACCCTTTCCTCCTAGACCCCTAAGCACTTTGTGCATGGAGAGATGTCAATTCAGTTACAAGGCATTTGGCAGCTGAATTTTAATTGAACCTTTGGTCTTGATTAGACCAACTAGCATGTAACACATGCAAACGTATATATGCATTTAAAATTAAACACAATTTTTATTATAAAAATATAAATAATTAGTTAAATTATTAAAAAAATAGTATGTAACACATGCATACATATAGATACATTTAGAATTAAACACAATTTTTATCATAAAAATATAAATAATTAGTCAAATTATTATTTTTTTTAAAGTAGACGTAATTAGTCATATATTAAAAGTCTTACCTAAATTTAATGCTACTTATGATATTTTTTTTTAATTTATAATTACATAGAAAGTCTTACCTAAATTTGTTGTGTGATGATTTATATAGAGTATACGTGATTGACTTTTTCTTTTTTCTTTTATTAATTTTATAGTTCATTAATATTATATTAATAGGGTATGTTTGTTAACTATTTTTTCCTCTTATTTTCTATTTTTAAAAACAATTTTTTATTTTTAAGACTAAAAAACTTGTTTGGTAATCTAAAATGGACAGAAAACAAACACTATTTTCAAAACTCAATTTGTGAAGGAAACTGAAAACATACAAAAAGCTGTTTTCAGTTTCTAATTTTCAAAAGTTAATAATAACACACATTTAATTTAATGAAACTGTCTCATTTAATGAGTTAGCATTAAAGTTTAAATTCTAGTAATAACATATTTTAGTATTTTCTATTTTTTTCGTCAAAAAACTATCTTTTTAATTTCAACTAACCAAACATGTTTTTAATTTAAAAAATACAAGAAAATTGTTTTTTCTTTATATTTCCAAAAACAAGTTTTTGAAAATAAAAAAATAAAAACTGTTACCAAACATGACCTTAGTATTTTGCACTCACTAACTCACTTGACATAAAGATTAAAAAATTTAAATGGACACATGGCACACACTTAAATGGATAATTATGGTGTAGTCCCATATAAATTTAGACACATGGCGCAAAATTGGATTTTAATTTCAAATTTTATTTGAATTTTCTCTAAGTTTTACCTATTAATATATATATATATATATATATATATATAGACTAGGTCACATTGTATGGATTTCAGTTTAACACATTATATGTGATTTGGACCTAAAAACATTTATTCATATCCATAAAATGTTTTATTGATGTCATGACATTTTCATTTATGTCATTTACTTATACTTGATTGAAGTTAAGAACTCTTTAAAATGCACAAATTTTGTTATTCGGGGAACTCATTAAGATTGAACTTTGGAAGGCTTTTTTATTTTATTTTTTAAAATATTTTTATTTTTAGAATTCAATAATTGGTGAGAAAAGATTTGAACTCATAATGTGCCTATTAGAAATACCAAGAGATGCTAATTGAGTTATAAGGCTCATGATGATTGAAAGTAGGAGTTATAAAAACACATAATGACTTTAAATTGGTGCTTGAATCTAAGTTGGGACTTCTTGTATAATTTGAAAGATAAAAAGGGAAAAAAAAAAAAAAACTTGTAATTTACTTATTGTCAAAATTTATTTTTTAAAGCTCTAGAACTTGCAAATTTTAATTACAGTATTACTTTTATGGAGGTTAAGAATTTTATGTTGAGTGAACACATCTTTATTCGGGTTAAAATGGCGGTAAACTTGAATTAAATGTTTTTTTTTTTCAAAGAAATGCTATATTCCCAATATTTTTACAACAAATTCTAAGTGATAGGTTTTTATTAGTTGTTATGTGTGAGAAAAAAAGTAATTTAAGTTGTGAATTCAAATTATAACCAATAACAACTTATCACCTATTATTTGTTGTAAAAATCTTGTGGACGTAGCATTGCTCTTCTTTTTATTAGTGAGTAATTTTTTTTCCTTTTCTACAACACATTTAAATCATTCATCTTAATAAAATAAGATAAATAATTTTGTATTATTAAATTAAGAAAAAATCATATATCATAATAAATTCCCCTTCTCCCTTTGTATTTTTATAATTAGATTGTTACAATAATGGGGTGGGGGATATGAACCATGATCATTTTCATTGGAAACATTAGAAAATATTAGTTGAATTTGGCAAAATTTTCCCAAACTTATTGCAACAAAAACTAATTACATATTTATGATGAAAACGAAAAAAATCTAAGAAGGTTTATAATATGAATATCTTGACATTGGATGAGATACAAGGTTTCATTCTACTTATTTTTTCTTAAAAATGAATATGATTAACAAATTAAACATGTGAACTATTTGAAGTGAATTTTGTAGTTTCTTTAATTTTTTTTCCTTTCTGTAGTACCTCGACATGAGTGTGAAAGAAATTTAGGGTCCATTTGGGTGGAGTTGAAACAAGGAGGATAGAAAATAGGGAAGAAAAAAGTAGAGAGAAAACTGATTTTATGGGTGTTTGGTTGGAGAGAAAGGGATGATGGAAAATTAGTGGAGCCTAGGTGTTTTCTTTCCTGGCCCACCAAAATTCTATTTCTCCAATTTCTAGAGAAAATAGAGGAAAGAGGAATAGTTGCATCAATGACTGAACTATCATCTCCTTTTTTTTTGCTTTCCTCGGCGTGGGACTTGCTCGTCGTTCTTTTTCCACTTTTTTTTTCTTTCTTTCTTGGGTATGGATATGCTGGTTTCTTTTTCTTTTTCTTTTTTTCCTGAGCATGATACAAGTTTTGCTCTTCTTATTTATTTATTTATTTTTTGGATTCAACTAGACTTGAAATTATTTTTTACATTTTTATATGATTTTTCTTTTTTAATAAATTTAGGTGATTGCTTTTTTTTTTTTGGTTGTTTGTCACTATTTTTTTGGTTGTTTATCACTATTTTGTTTTAATTGGACATTATTTTTTAATAAGGGCATATGAGCAAATTTATACAAACTCATTTTTTTCAATCTTTCAACTTTTCCACTCCCAACCAAACGCAAATGAGAGAAATTAAAATCTCTTCTATTCTCTCACTTTTTTATTCCTTCTCCATTTTCTATCATTCTAGTTTTCCACCCCTCCAATTAAATGGACTCTTAAGAATCGGTTTTCTTTCTAAAAGGAATAAAATCAATCAATAATATATATCTGGCTTCATGTTTTCTTTAAATATGATGATGGGGTATAAAAGAGGATAAAAAATTTTGTACTACAATTTCTCTAATCATGATTATAACATGATTCTATGTTTACTTTTCCCCTCTTTTTTTCCATTTTAATGGTAGGACAATTAAAATTTATTTAAAAAAAAATTTGATAGTTTATAGGGTAAAATATTATCTTGTCCCTAAATTTTACTAAAAGTTTATTTGTCATCCCTAAACTTTAAGAAATTCATTTTTCGTCCCTAAATTGTTGAAAAATTAATCTTTCGTCCCTAAACTATTGATAATGTTTTATTTATAGCCTTAAACTTTACTAAAAGTTTGTTTTTCATCCCTAAACTATTGAGAAAAGTTCTTTTTTTATCCTTATTTTTGTTTCTAAATTATTGCAAAAGCTCTTTATAAAATTTGGGGACGAAAAATGAATTTCTTAAAGTTTAGGGATGAAAAAAAAAAACTTTTAAAAAGTTTAGCTAGGGACCAAAATAGTATTTTACCCTAATTTATAACATCTTCCTGAATTAAGTGATATATTTGATATGTCATCCATGGAGGGTAAACAATGTTACATTACAATTACCAATTTTTAGTATATATATTTTGCATTTCTGCTACCATGTGTGCTATTGTATTATAAAACCTCTTATGAGCTACGATACAAAACACACACTACTACAAAATTACAAATAGATGCATGTGGCAATCCATCTATTTTTGGTGCCATCTATTTGCTAGTTTAGTGTGCAAATGTTTTCATATCATGGGAATCTCTCAATTTTTCATATTCTTCTTCCCATTAAAACAATCAAATCTATTACATAAAAATTTGTTTCTAATGCCGCCCTTTGCTTCAATATTCAATCACTTCACGTTTCACTTTTATTCAAACAAACAAAAGTATTAGTTCCAAATCTCTAGTAACCAAATATAACTTCTATATAAAGACCATTTTTTTATACAATACAAACTAGTTTCATTCATGACTTTTTGGCTTTTGAATCACTTCCTTACACTTATAGGACAAAATGATCTTTTTAGAGCTATGTTTCTAATGCCGCCCTTTGCCTCAATATTCAATCACTTCAATTTTATTCAAACAAAAGCATTAGTTCCAAATCTCTAGTAACCAAATATAGCTTCTATATAAAGATCATTCATGACCTTTTGGCTTTTGAATCACTTCCTTACACTAACGGGACAAAATGACCATTCAGAACTACTTCGAAGACGGGGTCACCCTTTGTCACGTTTCTCCAATAAAATTGCTTAGTTAATTAAGATAAGAGATAGGGCTTTGCTTCACAACTTGTATCTTGTCTCTTTGAACTACCTAATAGATGATGATGATGCATTTGGGACTGTTAGGACACCCAGTTAAAAAAATAAAAAAATAAAAAACAACAACAACGACAACTAGTACTATATAATATCTTAAAACTTTTATTTATTATATTTTCCTCCTTCAAATAAGATATAGTTGACCTAATAAAATTATAATTTTTAATTAAAATATATTTGACCAACTCTAATATCTAACTATTAAGAATAATTTATATTTGACCAAAGACACAGCCACTTGCAAAGAATCCCACAATTTGAAATGTGAACAGACAAAAAGAGAGAGTATCTTGTGTTCGTCTCGTGATAAAAATATATTAAGGCAGCTTAACCGGAGCCTGTCACGGTGTGAGTTAACTAATTATAAGGACCTTCCAAACATGGATCCGACAACTGTCGTGCCCCACATGATGGGTCCAAAAAATTATTACAATATCTTAAATTTTTTTTAAACCCCAATATTTATTTAAATAATATAGTTCTTGAACACAGGGTAGAATAGTTTTAGGCTAATTTTTTTGATAGAATAATTTTAGGCTATTATTAATTAGTAAATATGAAACTTTTGGGTTATGTGAAAATCAAGCCGTTGACCTGTTGAAGAGTCATGAATTAACAAAAAAATGCACATAGGATACTCTAAGTATGCCCCCTTTTTTTCTTTTTCTTTTTATTAAGTCGGCCATTCTAAAATATGCTAAGGAGACAGTTCTCTTATTTATTTGTTACAAACTACAAGGCAGTTTATATCAATTATTATTAGTATTATATATTATAATATGGAACCAAAAATAATAATCCACACTTTTCACCGTCCCCAAAATAATAACCTCCAGTCTTGGAGAATATTTAGGAGATAAAATAGGCATCTGTATTGCAAAAGGAATTATTCTTTTACCTTGCAATAAATATTTTTATATAATTTAATAACATAAAAGTCCACAAATCAGACAAAAAATCTACTATCAAACCGGTAGTGATACGAATAATTTTCAACTATCTTTTTCTTTTCCTTGCTACAATCCTCTAATTGGTGTCAAGAATTGTCTTAATCTTAATTATGATTTTAGCAATAATAATAATATTATAATTAATACATTAAGCAAGCAATAATAAGCCAATTTCTCATGTTGTAGATTGGTGGGTGATGTAGCAAACTTATTGCACTCAAATTTGCTGGCTAATTATGGTACTGAATTTGGACTTTGGAGCATAAAGCTGAATAGCCTACGATAAGAAAGGACTGAAAAAAAGTTGAAACTCAAAACGGTCTCATGATTTACCTTGGTAATCATAAAACCATCCAGACACCCATAAAATCATCATCATCACAGTATGCAGCAACCTAACTCACATTATGCTAGTAAAAGCTAAAAGGAAAAGTGCAGAGCATAGAATTGGATCACTCTAATTGTCTTTTTACATTAACAAAAGGACTTAAAACAGAAACCTATGGATGAAAAGAGATTATTCCCTCCATCTTTTTTTTCTATGCTATGCTTGTTTGGTGGCCAAAAAGATAAAAAAAGATAAAAAGAAAAAAGTACTATACAAGAAATTTCCATGCCCATTTCTAAAAAACCAAAAATTAAAATTATGAAAGATCCAAGATTTCATAAGTAAGGCTTGAGTTTAGTACTTTTATGCACGCGATCCAATAGAATGCTGTCATGTGTTGAAATCTCAACACCCACCCACGGCTGCTGCGGATCCACTCGGAGCCCAAGAAGAACCCGAACTCGCTCCTCCGCGAGGGGTAGAACCACCAGAGAAATTGTCCCCGGACCCTCCGCCAGGGTTATTGCCATAACCAAGTTCTTGAAGCCCCATGAAGATGTCCTCATTCATCGCTATGTTTGGAATCAGAATGTCGTCATCATCATCATCATCATCATCAACCATTTCCTCACTCTCTTTATCGTTCCCATCTATCATCTTATTAGTCTCTTCGTTGATGTTCTGGTTGGCTGCCTCTTCATCTGTTTGTAGCACTGTCAGTGGTGTTGTGGGAGAGAGACATGAAGCTGACTGTGGAGATAAGCATGAAGCAATATTACCATTGGTATTGGCTGTGTCTGTGGACTTAAATTTATTGCGCACACTGCCAGCTAGTGAGTTTCGATGAGTGGGACGAGGGTGAGTGTGTTCGCCTGTGTAGGTGATGATGAAAGTGTTGGGATCAGTGTTGCTTCGCTCTACTTGTTTTCTTGCAGCACACCCTTTTGTGCTACTGCACCGGTAGTAGTTTCTGCGTTTTGAGAAGAAAAAAAAAAACAAAACCGAATATTTAGGCCAAAATTGACGCAGACCTAAAAAGAAAAAAAAAAGTAACAATCTTTAAGAAAAGAGCGAGAAAAGTGTGTTTATTGGAATTAAAAACCTTGGATATGGAGAGCCTTTGATGGGCTTTTGTCCGTATTTACGCCATGCCCAAACATCCGCAGAGAGATTCTCTGCGGTTACATGTCTTACTGTTCTCTTCTGCTGGTTCTTCCTGCAAATCAAAACGAGGAAATTCAACCATTTTAGCCATTGGAAGCATAGACATAATGTAAAGTTTTCATTTTTATTTTTTTTGTATCTTACTTGTAAACAGAAACAACGTAATGGGAAAATTTTGAAATACCTTTTTCTTGCCCTGGGGACCTGAGATTGCATGGTTGGTAAAGACATGGGAGAGCTGGCTTGAGGCTTTAGAAATTCCTGTTGATAGACTTGCTGTTGTTGTTGTTGTTGTTGTTGTTGAGGACCTTGCAGTCGTTGTTGATCTAGGATTCCCCGGAAACCAAAAGAGGAGGATCCATGTAAGCGATGTTGTAGATCAGAAATAGAGGAATTGGGTTTGACACCATGACTTGTTGTGGTGAAGGTGGTGGTGGCGGTGGTAGTGGTGGTGGTGGGGAAAAAGGGTTTGCAAAGTTCTTGTAATTCTTGGAAAGCATTGGTTCTGGGCTCTACAAAGTGAGGAAAAGAAAATGGGTCACTTTCTTCCTTAAAATTTAGAGAAGCCAAACAAGAGAAAGGGTTTTCTGAAGCAGCAGTGGTGTTGGTGGTGGTGGTGGTGGAGTATTTGCAACTACGCACCACCGCATTTAGATCCCAATCAGTCATTTGTGAGGGCACTATATACGGCGGAGTTCTCTCACCTAAAAATTGTACACACAAAAATATTTTTTTTTTTCTAGGATTGTTGCTAGTTGTTATCCTCTCAAGTCTCTACCCATATGAAACAATTGGGTGAGTGAGCAACTAGGCAAGGCAGAGAGATAGGAAGAGTGGACAGCGCTGACTTCTGGGGCTAAAGAAAAAAAAAAATATTGAGAGAAGGAGAGAGGGAAGTGAGAGGAAATGATGGAGTAGTGACTTGGTAATTGTAAATCACTAAAATTGTTTATATAAGGGAAGGAATAGTTATCAAAAACAGTATCAGAGAGAGAGAGAGAGAGAGAGAGAGAGAGATATGTGTTTTTGGTGGGTGGGGGTGGGGGTATGGTTTTAAGGGATCTGAGGTAGTACTTTCCATGTGAGAGGAAACCCACTTTAGGTTTTGCTTTTTCATTGACTTTGAGAAAATGTCAAAGTGGACCAAAGAAATGTGCCAGAGGAAAAGGGGGGAGAGCTTTGGTTCCCAAATTGCCTGTGAAATTTTGCCTTATAGACATGCTTAACAACATTGTACTCGATGTCAGATTGGATTAGCTTGAGCGCAAGTGATTCCGTCACGCGCTCTGTCTAGGCGTGCCTGCACTTTGCAGGTACATGTGGTGCATTGGCTTAGCATGTCGTACGACTGGGCTACATTCCATTTGTGTTTCAATCACTCTTTCGTGGGCGTGGGGCTGTCATTACATAGTGGTTGGAATAAAGAAAAGAAGCTTAGGAATAATGGAATGCGGAGCTAGTCCCACACTACACTCCCACTCTCTTTACCAAGGGTTACAAAACACCCATGCCATATGGTTCACTACTTCACCGGTTTAAGATGGAGTCTCAATTTTGAGTTCAAAAGTTCTCAATCTTTTTCGAAGTTGTTTGCTTAGTCCAAATTAAGATACCTGAAATATACTTATTGTGGAAAAAAGAATGAAGTGCAGAATTTTAAATACAATTCCTACCTATGTTGAAGCCTCATGTTGACAGTACTTCCTCTTTAATTTTCTTTCTATTTTTTCATCTTTAATTAAAATCAAAGTTTTAATAAGTCTCTCCTTGTCATTTAAATAGTTCATATTTACATAATTGTAATGTATGATTGCTTGGATGTTATAAATTGGCTAAGAGCTTTGTATTTCAATTAATACATCTTAATGTTTTTAACGGAGATAATCATAGTTTAAATCTCCTCTTTCTTATTGTAACTATTGAATTATCAATAAATAAATAAAATAAAGAAGGTTATAAATTGGAACGAGTTTAATTGTGTCTCATCCATTGATTTCTAGGGTTTTTATATCACTGAGTAACAAAATCTTATAATTGACATCAGCTTATATGATAATATAAACATAACAGATGATAAATATCTTATCTATGTTTTTAATGGCATGTATATCCTAGGTCCACAACGGCTACTACCAGTGTCATGCTAGAATATTGCGCTTCATGACAGATGTCGATTTGCCTTGTAAAGTGGCATCACTTACCTTTTTGTTGTTATTATTGATGCCAACGTGATAATAGGATTTATATTACATCATCTAAGATCTCTTACCGTTAATTACCGTTAATAGGATATAATGTCACTTTTACCCATTTTCAATATAAAAAGTATCACTTGTATTTTACCTATCTTTTTGAGGTATGGTTGATAATATAGGTTATCGAAATCTAATTTTGAGAACCTTAAGTAAGTAAAAGTATATTTCTAGAAAATTTTTATAGAAAAAGAAAAAATAACTAATTTTTATATTATAATGAAAATTGTATCAAAAATTTTTCAAAATTGTCAATTAACAAATTTAAAAATCAATTACTAGTCCCTTTATATATTGGTAATATAAAATTTAGGGCTTAATATCAAATTTATCAATGTATAGCGCCTTTAAAAAAAGTTAAAGAAAAAAAAATGTTTACTGCTAATGCACGCGCTAAAGTGGAGCGTAAATGTAATTCTTGTCCAAGATTTATACGCGCGCGTCAAAGGTACAATACAACAAAGGAGGGGGGAAACAGAGCCCACCAGTGGTATTAAGACCACACCTTTTGGCTTTTGGCAGTAAATTAATTTTCGCATCTTAAAAAAAATGGGTGGTACTATAATATAATTAGAGCCAAGTGGCAAGTTGTGAGTGATGAAATTGTAAACTTATCACCCTTATTTCATTACTTACAATTAAACTTAATGAAATAAGGGTGATAAGTTTACAATCTCATCACTTACAATGGCAAGTTATAGCTTTAGTTATGCTACTAGCATTTTTGAAAAGAAAATACCTTGTCTCTTTTTTTCTGTTTTTTTTTTTTTTTTTCTAATAAATCCCAATAATGTAAAAGCTCTTTTTTGGGTCGCTACACCTATAGGCCCAAGAAAAAGTCTGCATACAACAATTTTGAGTTGTTGATATGGCAAATTGTTAATGATAAATAAATAAAAATATTAGTAATGAGCTCAAATGAAAATAAGTACAAGCTATGGCAGCTCAACTATGGTAAAAAAAAATTTCAAACTTTTGTGGGTTCTAATTAACTCAATTAGTAAAATTTTTGATAGTTAAATAAGAAATCTAAGGTTTAATTCCTACCTAAACTAAAAATCTATTGGTAACTTGATTTGATAATAAGGAGTACAATCATCGCAGACGTTATATATTTTCTAATTTTTATAAAAGAAAAATTTATAAATAAATAAAGAGTTTCAAACTTTTATTTTGATTTTTTACTAGTTAGGGCAACACGTGTAAGGCATGTGCTTGCCGTGGAAAAAAAAAAGTAGTAATTAAGGTCAATTCTAGATTTTATTTGTATCACAAAACAAAGATATGAATCATTTGATTTTTAAAGTATATAAAGATTTACATTAATCAAAAGAGACATTAATTTGAAGAATTTTGATAGTTATGTCGTAAAAAGTTAATCTCATTCGCATAAGAATTTTGATCAACCACAAAGTTAGGGTAGTTATTTAAAGTCAACCCAAGAAAATTGTAATTAGAATAGTGAATTTTGGCTCAACAAAGTTGATAAAACCAACAAAAAATTTCTAAAAACACAACAGAATGACGCAACATTTTCATAATACCTTTATAAATTTGTTATATTTTATTTTAACTTGTAAAAAATTGACAACTCAACAGTTTTAAAAATATTGTGACAACATCAAAATGTCTTAACATTTTTCACACAAAAAAATGATATGTCCATGACATTTTCATAACAAATCATAAGTAGTAGGTTACTACAAGTTGTTATTGGTGGGCAAAAGAGTGGTTTCATTGGTAAGTTTAAATTAGAACCAATAACAATTTACCATATTTGATTTGTTATAAAAGTGTTGTGAAAATTATTGTGGATATAGCACTTCTTTTTCACAATACTTTTATTTTTAGTTGTAACTGGTTCTAGTATGATATTTTATTATTTTATTTTGACCTATAATGAATTAACACCTCAACAATTGTGAAAATATTGTGCCAATTTGTGATGTTAATATTTTATTATAATGTGAAATAGCGTGAATTGGACAAACCAAAAATAATATAGCAAATATACTACAACTTTATGCATTCACAAAAAAAAAAAAAAAAAAAAAAGCGGCCAACAAAATAGTGAAAGTTGAACAAACCAAAACTACTGTAGCAAAATTACTGTAATTTTTCTCATTCACTCTTTTTATATATAGAAATATAAATTGCATTTACAATGTAAATTTATATTGTAAACACATAAAAATTGGCAAATGTTGTATACATTTACAAAATTTGTACAATTTTTTTTTTTTTTTTTGCAAATGTATATAATATTTGCTACCGTTTGTGTGTATACAATGTAAGCTCAAATTACAACATTTTCACAAAATATTTATTTTCAGTTATGGTTGGTCACAGTTTCATATTTTATTATTTTATTTTGACTTATAAGAAATTGATACCTCAATAATTGTGAAAATATTATGAAATTTGTTATGTCAGTATAACAATATATACTCAAGTTCTTATAAATATTTAAATGAAAAATAAAGTACAAACGTAAGATTGGAGAAAAAAAATCACTGTAGCTGTAATGCCACTTGAACAAACCAAAGTGATACTGTAGCTGTTCGAAACTTGAAAAAAAAAGAAGATAAAAACTCAATAAATCGTAGGGACATTACCGTTTTTTATATAGCTAATAGAGTTTTTTGGTACATAGCATTTTTTTTTTGGTCCAAGGGCTTTCCTGCTGGGATGTACCACGTGAAACAAGCTAATTCTGGCCGTTAGATCCTACTACCTACAAGGCCAGAGCCAGACAACTTTTTCTTTTGGTGGCCCCCACATCATACCCGCAAAGAGACAGATTTTGGAAGAGAAAAATGTTCCTAAATTTTTTTTTTTTTTTGATAAGAAAATGTTCCTAAATTTGTCGCCTTGTAAAACAAGTTTTGTGATTCACAATATATATATATTTTTTAATATTACTTTTGGTTTTGATTTGTTGGTGGAAGCATGCTGATCGCTAAAAATGCGTGTTATTATTATTAAAGTTACTTTTTTTTTTTTCAATTTTAATTTTTTTTACGTGGGAATCTTTTTTATTTTTTTACGGTGTGTGAAATCAGAGGGTATTGTGTGAACGAAGATTGGTCATTTTGGGCCATGTTAACCTTTGGAATGGAGAATAATCAAGTTGGTGAGAAAGCAAAGACAAATGGGAATGAGTGTCAGTGTGTGCTCAAAACTGTTTTTTCAACAAATGCTGAATTCAAAAGAATGCTTCTGTGGCTGTGGCACCACCACCTAATCTGCATGAAGAGTCTATGCTTTAAAAAATATATATTATTAATAGAAAGAAAGTGAAGAGCTTTGCCTTGATGGATGGCATAAAATGAGTGGAAGGAGTAAGTGCATCTCTTCTTTCCCAGGTGAGCTTTTATTTATTATTTTTTTTGGGCGGTTTTGTTGTTAAAAAGTTCTACGTTTATAACATTTTAACAACAAATAATATCTGGTTAGTTGTTATTGGTTCTAATTTGAACCTACCAGAAATCACCAATAACTACTCGTCAGTTGAGATTTGTTGTGAAATAAATTAAATATGGACAAAACCAATTAATTAAGGAAGGTTAATCATATCTACATCTACATTTTTCTTTTCTTTTTTGAGAATCATATCTACATCTACATTTAAATATGGTATAAAATGAATCTCTATAACTTTTTGTTGACTTCTTGGTTTAAGTGATAACTCAATAGTAAATTAGTAATGGGTTAATGATAGCTTTATACTTTTTTTTTTCAAGGGAAATGATAGTTTAGAGTTCCATACGTTTGTGAATCAAATCCCACTCTCCCACTCCCCTAGTACCTACCTAAATAAAATTGTTAACTTTTTTATAATGTTATCATATGATAAAATTTTGAAAATCCAAATTTTCATATTATTATTTAATATATATTTTTAATTGATTTTATATCTATAAGCATTACTTATAATTTATAAAATATCATATAATTATACATGCATTATAATTTTGCGATATCATATTTTCTTTAAATGATATAACACACAATTCATGCAGTACAAACACAATGACAATAAACTCCTATTAATAATCTCCATTGCAAGCATATAGATTTAACTCTCATTTGCTTACTCCCACGAGTTGAATGGAATTTGATTATAAATAATAATAATAATAATAATGATTTTTTAATAATTAAAAAATTTATAGAATTCGAGGATATGACAAATGTCACCATTCCTTATTGTTATTATTATTATTATTATTATTATGGCCTTCAATTGAGGGAAACAAAGTCATTGTCAGTACTCAGTACAAGGAGTATCACAAACAAATTCATAAGTTATCTTTGTGTTCTAAAGGCAAATTAGAGGGTTGTTTTGTACTGTATTCTTAAGAAAATTTTCATTTTGTGTCTTTAAGAAGAGGAAGTATTACTGTAAGGGCGGTTTTTGGGGCCCAGGCCAAGCAAGCAAGCGATTCTGGCCCAAAAGACCCTCGACAATGAATTTGTAGAGAGTGGGACTCAGAGCTAGGTCTTGACAGAGTGGACGTGATTAATGGTGAACCATGCAACAAATGGAACGTGAGAATGTTTTGTTCAGTTTCATGAGATAACAGTCCATGGGGCTGCTTTAGTGTTCCTACTGCTCTCTTTTTAGAAAGTCTCTCCTTTCCTCTTTTTTCTTCCCCCCCTCTCTCATGGGGACTTTCTGCTCTTATATATCCTCCTTCAATTGATAATGACCTTACACTTGTTCACCATCTAGGCCTCTACTTGAGTGCCTGTCCCAAAGGACATCCTTCTCCTTTTTCTGTGAGTTGCAATGGCCGAGATAATACTATTTTCCTGTCCAATCCACATTAATGCGGCTGGAAAAATAGTTTCCTTGCATTTAATGCGGCAGTAGTGGTTGCTCCCTGCCCGTTTAGCATTTTCCTTCATTTAGAAGGATTCCTCACCATGGACAGGGCACGCGCTGGACGTCCATTTAGTGCGTCCGAGGAGACACTCCTCCTCGGACGACCCTTAAACAAACCCGGCCCGGCCCAACAGGATTGGGCTAAAAGTCTCCCGACCCTGTTTTCGCTTCCCGCCATGGCTGGGCTTCATCCTGGTCCTAAGGCCCACTGTTGACTGACAAAGCTTGCCCCCCACAATAGCCCCTCAAAATTCCGGTTCTTTCTTCTTGATCCGAGGAGGAAAAACGGGATTTTGATAATTGCTGGACAGTCCATTGTGGTTCCCTACTTTATCCGGGCGAGCGTGTGTCCTCACGTGCCTCATTAATGCTGAAGGCATTTAATGCCCCGGGGGGAGTTAACTGCAGCTTTTGGAGTTTTACGCCTTTTCAATCCAATGGTTGGAGACCAGATCAACGGCGGACAACGTTTTATTTACTCTAGGCGGGAGTATGTCTGTCCAACTTCCTCTGAGTATATAAGGTTTTGAAGGCGTTTACTCCCCATTTTCGACGAAAACGCCAGTACTCAGAAGGCCTTAGCGCATTCTTCTTCAGTACGCTCTTATCTTCGCCATCATTTTATTGAAGATTCCGTCAAGTTTCTTACCCGTAAGTGCGCGTTTCTTCTCCGTTACTCTTCTTTAGGCAAACTGCCTTCGCGTTACCTAGGATTAGGGGGAATGGGTAGGCTTTCAAAATTGGTAGACTCTCTGGCCGGTATGGCGGGCTTCAGGGCGAAGTATCGTATTCCACCGGAGGTAGGTTTAGAGTACTGCCACGAGGAGGAAATTTTCTTCAAAAGGAAGTCAGGGCAGGTCGTGATTCCAATGATAGCCTTCGTGGAGGGAGGAATGACGATCTCCATGGGGGGAATAACTAGGGACTACCTGCGTGGTCATAGATTGACCCCCTATCAGTGCACCGCAAACCTGCTCCGGATCTTGGGGTGCACCGATGTATTAAACGACCAGATGAACCTCGGCCTAACTTGGCGCGACGTGGTTCATCTCTATGAATGCCACAAGCTCGGTGACTCATACTACCTAAAGTCCAGGTCCGATGAAGTGAGGTTGATATCCTGCCTCCCCAAGTCCAGCAAAGGCTTGAAGGACGACCATTTGATCGTCTCCGGACCATGGCATGACGGCATTCACTGTCCGACCAGGGCAGGAAAGCCAGGTGGGGTGCCATAAAATTAGGTTCCGCGGAGAGGACCCTAGTTTGAGTTTTCCCCCTCTGTTTTGCTTTGTTTGTGTTGTGTTTTCTTTTTTATAGCTTCATGCCTCCTCGGACTAACATAACTCACTTAACGATCTTTGCAGACAAAGTGCACACATCTCCTCGGCTGAGCTTGGTCAACGTTCCTGCTCTAAATTACCTCTTGAGATCTGAGATTTTCGTAAGCGAGGACGGACAGTTACGGTCGGCTCCTTTGATTTTGGATTTTGTTCCCCTTACTCGATCCTTGGTGGAAGCTGGTCAAGCTATCAGGGCTGGAAGTCCGAGATTGGCACGTATAAACGTTTCCATACCAGGGTTTCTCGCTTCGTCAGATTTGCCTCCTGTTCAACTGCCTGATCACCGCCCCATTCCTGCAGCGATTGTCCCGGAGGAGGAGGCTGGTTCTTCGCATTCTTCCCTAGAGGAACAAATAGACCGTTTCCAATTTGCCGAGGAAGGGGAGGTGTCGGCCAGAGTTGTAGAGCTCTCGGACTCTGACACAGATTTAGACCGTGCTTCAGCAGCCCCTGCCCTCGGTCTAGTCGTCGCACAAGTTGATACTAGCCAAGAGATTGAGGAAGAAGGGATGGACTTGAAGCCAAGGTCTGGCCTCAGGGGCCTTCTATCTAACAGGAACAAGGGACAGTCCTCTAAGGACGCCCCCAAGGAGCAGGCTCCGGCTAAGCTTCCCCCTCCTCCTCCTTCATCCACCGACCCCCCCACTTCAGCCTATGCCCAATCTGAGGCGGAAGACGCCAGTGGAAGAACTGGAGGAGGGTGAGGTCGGCCCTCAGCAACCCAAGCAGCAAAAGAAAGGAAAGGAGCCCAAGGATAAGCGGGCCAAGTCCACTGACAGCCGAGACGAAGCAGCGCTGAGGAGGGCGCAACGCACTTGGAGCCCGCGGCTGGAAATGGACGGCGCTCCCATTCCCTGGGATGCCACAATTTGGGAGTCCCCACGGGGACAGGCGTCGCACCTCGCCGAGGCCCTGCAGCAACCCCTGCTTTTGCCCCGCGACATGGATGGGCTCAGGAAAACGGGGCAGCCAGACCTCTTCAAGTCTTTGAAGAGGGATCTCGCTATGGTAAGACACAAGTCCCGGCAAGGTTGGACACCTTGCTCCACCTTCATCTAGCCGTTGTTTTAGTTTTAACGACACTTTTATTAACTTTATGCAGATCACCCAGCAAATTTACGTCGCCGAAGAGCGGGCGAAAAATGCACGGGACGAGGTTAATGGCGAGGTTCAATCCCGCGTACCCGCGGAGAAAACCGCTGCTGTCCTCAAGCTGGAAAAAGAGAGCCTAAAAGAAAAACTTAAAGAGGCTATGAGGGATCGGGACAGCGCCAATGCGGGCCTTGAGAGCACAATGAAGCAGGCCGAGGACATGCGCCAACAGCTTCATTCATCAGAGATAAACCTCGCGACCGAGAGGCAAATGGTCCTGGATCTTAAGGCGCAGCTGCTACAAGTGAAGGAAGGGCCCAGATTGGCCAGGGAGGCAGCTGAGGCTGCGGTGGCGGCCTCTTATGAACGGGGAGTGGTGGACACTGAAGCCAGGCTGACCGAAGAGGTAGCTGTGGTTTGCAGGGACTACGTTACTGAGTCCTGGGGAGTCGCCATGGACCGAGCAGCAGTCCCTGTGGATTCCGACCTTAGGAGGCTCGAGAGTATCTTCTTCCCAAAGGATATTCGCGAGATCCCTGGCTCGGATTCCCCAGGGGATCTCGCCTCTGCCCAAACCGTTCCTCTCGGCGTCGACATCCCAGAGGACAAGAATGGAAACGAGGAGGTGCAGCCATCAGCCAGGGGCAAATCGCCAGAAGACGCCCTTACTATAAGGGACGTCGTTGCACAGGCTAAGGAAGCCGGGCCTAAACCAACGGCCGAGGAGGAAAACCCCGTAGCCGTTGTCCCCGAGAAGAGCTCGGCCCAAGACAAAGTTTAAGGCATTAGTGTAGGGATTAGCTTGTAGTAGGTTTTGCTTTTTGTTTGCTTAGGCTTCGCAAATATGTGTAAAACGAAATATTTTGGGATTTAATGAATGATATAACTTCGTTTCGTTTTGTTTTGCTGCTTCCATTTTGCCTTTGTTATGAATGAATCTTGACTATGTCAGTAGACTCCCGAGGTTGAGCCATTAGTCGTAACTTAAACAATGCGATTAAGTATGAGCTAATAAAGTAGTAGTCAATTTCACCAAGGCTGTGGTCCGAGGGGAAGAAGAAAGACTTGGGTTCCTTCCACCACTTAGATACATGTGGTTAATTTCCCCCAAGTCTGTGGTCCGAAGAGCCAAGTAGGACTTAGGTTCTATTTAACGCTTATTGAGAACGGCTTAGCAGTTAATTTCCCCCAAGTCTGTGGTCCGAAGAGCCAGGCAGGACTTAGGTTCTGTTTAACGGTTATGGAGAACGGTTTAGCAGTTAATTTCCCCCAAGTCTGTGGTCCGAAGAGCCAGGCAGGACTTAGGTTCTGTTTAACGCTTTGGTTTTCTTAACGTAGCTAGTTTCCCCATAGACTTGAGTCCGAGGACCATGCAAAACCTTGGTTCTGTCTAGTACTTAAATGTATGTGGCTAATTTCCCCCAAGTCTGTGGTCCGAAGAGCCAGGCAGGACTTAGGTTCTGTTTAACGCTTATGGAGAACGGCTTAGCAGTTAATTTCCCCCAAGTCTGTGGTCCGAAGAGCCAGGCAGGACTTAGGTTCTGTTTAACGCTTTGGTTTTCTTAACGTAGCTAGTTTCCCCATAGGCTTGAGTCCGAGGACCATGCAAAACCTTGGTTCTGTCTAGTACTTAAAGGAAAAAATAGGATACAAGGCAGAAAATCACAAGGAAACCAGAACTCAAATGAAAAAGATGCTTTTATTAATAGTGATACCTTTTGAGGTTATTTACATTCCAAGGGCGTGGCACTACACGTTCGTCCAAGTCTTCCAAGAAGTAGGCTCCTATGCCGGCTACGGAAGTGATACGGTACGGTCCCTCCTAGTTTGGTCCGAGCTTTCCCCACGCAGGGTTCTTTGCGGTGCCCAAGACCTTCCTCAATACTAGGTCTCCAGGCGCCAGAGGTCTGGGCTTTATCTTGGTGTCGTAACCTTGCTTGAGCTTCTGCTGATAGTGAGCTAGATGGACCGAAGCGCTTTCCCTTCTTTCATCGATGAGATCCAAGCTCTTTTCCAGAAGTTTGTCATTGGCAGTGGGGCAGAAAGCGGCAGTTCTCTGGGTGGGGAAGTTCACTTCCAGTGGGATGACAGCCTCGGCTCCGTAGGTCATAGAAAAAGGGGTTTCCCCGGTAGACCTACGGGGTGTGGTGCGGTATGTCCATAAGACATGGGCTAGCTCTTCGGCCCACCTTCCCTTTGCGTCATCCAATCTCTTTTTAAGTCCGTTCAGTATTGTTTTGTTGACAGCTTCTGCTTGTCCGTTACCCTGTGGGTAAGCTGGCGTGGAATACCGGTTAATAATTCCTAGCTCACTGCAGTATCTTCTGAAGGCTTTGCTGTCAAACTGGAGTCCATTGTCGGACACCAGGGTGTGTGGGGTGCCGAACCTGGTGACAATGTTCTTCCAAAGAAATTTTTTGACATCGACGTCCCTAATGTTTGCCAGAGCCTCAGCTTCCACCCATTTGGTGAAGTAGTCAGTGCCGACGAGAAGGAATCTCCTGTTCCCCGTTGCCTTGGGAAACGGACCAAGTATGTCTAGGCCCCATTGTGCGAATGGCCAGGGACTGGACATCGGGTTCAACTCTCCGCCAAGCTGGTGTATATTTGGGGCGAACCTCTAGCACTGGTCGCACTTCTTCACATACTCCAGGGCTTCCTTGTGCATGCTCGGCCACCAGTAATCGAGCGTTAGGGCCCGGTGGGACAAAGACCTACCCCCTGTATGACTTCCGCAAATTCCCTCGTGTAACTCTTCCAGGATGAGGTCAGTGGCCTCTGGGTGTACACACAGCAAGTATGGCCCCGAAAACGAGCGTCTATAGAGCTTGGAGTCCTCGGACAACCAGAATCGAGTAGCCTTTCTCCTGATTTTGTCGGCTTCCATCTTATCGTCCGGCATGGTGTCATGCTTTAAGTACAGCACTAGAGGATCCATCCAGCTCGGTCCTGTCCTGACGGTATGTACTCGAATTTCGCTGGCCTTCCCCGTTAAGGGATGGGTGAGGTCTTCCACCAGAATGACCCGAGGAAGGGGTTGGGCCGAGGAGGTAGCCAACGTCGCGAGGGAGTCAGCGTGAGTGTTTCCATTTCTGGGCACGTGCGTCAAGCGGAAATGATGAAAATGGGTCTGCAGGTGCCTAACCCGAACCAAATAGTCTTGCATCCTTTCGTCCTTAGCTTCCAAATCTCCATTTACTTGCCCCACGATGAGTCTCGAATCCGAGAGTATGTCCGCGGATTTCCCCCCCATTTTCAGAATCATCGACATTCCCTCCAGTAGCGCCTCATACTCGGCTTCGTTATTCGTGGTTGAAAATCCGAGTCTCAATGACTTCTCTATGGTTATGCCTTCGGGCGAGAGCAGAACGAGTCCTACTCCTGAGCCCCTTTGATTCGCTGCGCCATCGACGTGCGCTCTCCAGCAAGTGTGTTCATGTTGAGAAATCGTGCTGATCATCTTCCCATCAGCCCCTAGCATGACTTCTAGCGTGGGTTCCGCAAACTCTGCCACGAGGTTGGCGAGGACCTGGCCCTTTATCGCAGTGCGAGGCATGTATCTGATATCGAAGGCACCCAGGATCGTCCCCTACTTCGCAATTCGGCTGGTGTAGTCCGCACTGCGTAAGATGGCCTTTAAGGGGAGTTGCGTTAGCACCACTACAGTGTGTGCTTGAAAGTAATGGGGAAGCTTTCGCGTGGCTTGTACGACGGCCAAAACAGCTTTTTCGAGGGGAAGATAGCGGGTTTCTGCCTCCTGCAGCGATTTGCTCACGTAATAGACTGGTCGCTGCGTGCCGTTGTCTTCTCGGATCAACACCAAGCTGACAGCGTGAGGGGCGATGGCGATGTAGGCGAACAAGACCTCGTCGGCATCGGGGCTGGACATGATAGGTGGTCGGGCGAGGTATTCTTTTAGCTGTTGGAAAGCTGTAACGCACTCCTCATTCCACTCAAATCCCTTCCACTTGTGTAATAAGAGAAAGAATGGCCTGCATCTGTCTGCTGAGCGCGAGATGAAACGGTTTAAAGCAGCTATCATACCCGTAAGCTTTTGGACCTCTTTAGGGTTCCGAGGAGGTTGCAGACTATGGATGGCTCTTATCTGGTCGGGGTTAATCTCTATGCCTCTGTGAGTGACCATATAACCCAGGAACTTCCCAGATCCCACCCCAAATGAACACTTAGTTGCATTGAGCCGTAGCTTGTACTTTCTCAGAATTTGAAAAACGTTGCCGAGGTGTTCAATATGGTCGAGCACTAACTTGCTTTTAACCACCATGTCGTCTATGTACACTTCAACGCTCTTACCCATCTGCTGTTCGAACATCCTGGTCATCATCCTTTGATAAGTTGAGCCGGCATTCTTCAGGCCAAAAGGCATCACCTTATAATGATAATTCCCAACCGGCGTGACGAAAGCAGTCTTCTCCTGGTCTTCAGCGGCCAAGGGTATTTGGTGATAGCCCTGAAAGGCGTCTAGAAAACTCATTCTGGGGTGTCCGACAGTCGAATCTACCAACCGGTCTATCCGGGGCATAGGGAAGGGATCTTTTAGGCAGGCCTTGTTTAGGTCTGTGAAGTCTACGCAGACCCGCCATTTCCCACTCTTCTTTCTTACCATGACCGTGTTGGCTAGCCACTCGGGATAGAAGACCTCTTTGATAGCCCCTGCTTTCTTCAGTTTTGCGACCTCTTCTCTTACGGCGTCAGTATGTTCTTTCGACGGTCGCCGAGGAGGCTGCCTTTTAGGTGTTATAGCCGGATTCACATTAAGGTGATGGCAGATGAAACCTGGGTCGACCCCGGAGGCCTCATAGGGGTCCCACGCAAACACATCTACATTCCGTCGGAGAAAAGCAATCAGTGCTGACCTCTCCTGGGGCGGTAGTTTTGAACCAATTTGAAAGAACCTCTCAGGGTCTGATCCGACGAGTACTTTCTCCAGATCCTCACAACTTACCTCCGGGGCTGGTCTTCCCTCACCCGCGGTTGGGGTCAAGTTCATTAATTGCTATAATCCCTTCTCGGCTGATGTGGAAGGCTCACCACTTTGCCGTCGTGAAATCGCCGACACCATGCATTGCCTGGCCATGCCCTGGTTCCCCATTATTTCTTTTATTTGACCTCCGGACGGGTATTTCACTTTTTGGTGCAGGGTTGATGGTACAGCCCCTAACGCATGAAGCCACGGCCTGGCCACGATAGCTGTGTAGGGGGAGTACGCATCTACTACAATGAAGTCCACTTCCACCACTTCCGAGTCCGTTTGCACAGGCAACCTGATCATGCCTTTCGGGGTGACGATTGCTCCTTCGAAGCTGACCAAAGGAGAATCGTACGGTGAAAGGTCTTCCGGCCTTAAATTCAGCCCCTTATATAGGTCGGGGTACATTACCTTCACAGCGCTACCTTGATCAACTAGCACCCTTTTCACGTCATAACCTCCGATTCTGAGCGTGACGACCAAGGCATCATCGTGGGGTTGAATGGTGCCCCGCTTATCATCTTTCGAGAATCCGATCAAGGGGGTGGCATCCACCTTGGCCCTTTTAGATACTCTGCTGTCCGGCTCAGCTGGGAGACCGCTCACTGACATTACCCTGAAAGGGGCGGAGCCTGTCCTTCCAGGTGCGGCGAGGATGACATTAATTGTGCCGACGGGCAGCCTCAGCGTACTTTGTCTGGTTTCATTGTTCGACGGTCCCTGTCCTCCTTCAGGGCGATGGAGCAAATGCCCCAGCTTCCCCTCTCGGACGAGCCGATCTAAAAGGTTTTTCAGGCTCCTGCAATCGTCGGTGGTGTGACCTGGTTCCTGATGGTATGCGCAATACAGGTTCTGATTGCGCTTCAAAGGATCACCAGCCATCTTGTTCGGCCACTGAAAGAAAGGTTCATACTTCACTTTCCCCAGGATTTTGTGTAGCGGTTCTCAGAATACAGCATGGACCGCCTGAGCCCCAGTAGATCCGTGATGCCCTATATAATCTCCTCTCGGCCTGTTACTATTGTTAAAATGATCCGACCTGAAGTCCCGCCTCTCCTGAGGGACAACCTTCGCCTTACCCTTCCCCATCTGCTGGTCTTCCTCGACCCTTTTGTACTTGTCAATCCTGTCCATAAGTTGACGCACGCTGGTGACCGGCTTCCCAGTGAGGGACTTTCTTAGGCCATGATCTGTCGGCAGGCCCCTCTTGAACATGCTAATGGCGACATCATCATAATTCCCTTCTATCTCGTTATACATCTCCCAGTATCTGTCTGAGTAGGCTTTCAACGTTTCTCCTTCTCGCATGGACAAGGACAAGAGGGAATCTAGGGGCCGAGGAACCCTACTGCTGGTTATGAAGCGAGAGCCAAAAGCCTGTGTCAGCTGTTTAAAGGAGTCAATGGAGTTTGGTGGGAGGGAATCAAACCATCTCATGGCCATAGGTCCCAAGCTGGACGGAAACACCTTACACATTAGCGCCTCATCCCTGGAATGGACGGTCATCCTCTGATTAAATTGGCTTACATGCTCTACTGGGTCGGTCCGACCATTGTATATGGCGAATGCCGGTTGATTGAACCGCCGAGGAAGCACTACCCTCTCTATCCTTCGCGTGAAAGGCGATTGGGATATGCGATCCAAAGCACGGCTCATGGCATCATTGGCTGTGCCGTGGTAAGATGGACTCTTGTGGCCGCGCTTGTAAGGCCGCTCTTCTTCGTAAGAAAAGGTCTCGCTCGGAGGAGTTCTTGATGTTTGCTTGTATTCGTTGTCCCCATCACTGCTACTGTCCGAGCGGAGTAAAGGACGTTTTCGCTGCACTCGGCGCAACTCTTTCTTTAAGGCATCAATCTCTTGCAGCAGAATCCTTCGATCGTTTTGCTCAGGGGATGCGCGACCCTTCCCCTTTGAACGGCTTTCTCCTGTGTGAGAGGTGTTCACACTTCCCTCTCGCTGTTTATTTTGGTCCTTCTCTCGTTCAAGATTCATAACATTGTCCTGTCGTTGGGAATCTGCACGTCCTATTTGGCGTGGACCTGATCCTTCCATTTCTCGCAGTTTCACTTGTCGAGACACAAGTTCTCCCCACAGACGGCGCCAATTGTAAGGGCGGTTTTTTGGGCCCAGGCCAAGCAAGCAAGCGATTCTGGCCCAAAAGACCCTCGACAATGAATTTGTAGAGAGTGGGACTCAGAGCTAGGTCTTGACAGAGTGGACGTGATTAATGGTGAACCATGCAACAAATGGAACGTGAGAATGTTTTGTTCAGTTTCATGAGATAACAGTCCATGGGGCTGCTTTAGTGTTCCTACTGCTCTCTTTTTAGAAAGTCTCTCCTTTCCTCTTTTTTCTTCCCCCCCTCTCTCATGGGGACTTTCTGCTCTTATATATCCTCCTTCAATTGATAATGACCTTACACTTGTTCACCATCTAGGCCTCTACTTGAGTGCCTGTCCCAAAGGACATCCTCCTCCTTTTTCTGTGAGTTGCAATGGCCGAGATAATACTATTTTCCTGTCCAATCCACATTAATGCGGCTGGAAAAGTAGTTTCCTTGCATTTAATGCGGCAGTAGTGGTTGCTCCCTGCCCGTTTAGCATTTTCCTTCATTTAGAAGGATTTCTCACCATGGACAGGGCACGCGCTGGACGTCCATTTAGTGCGTCCGAGGAGACACTCCTCCTCGGACGACCCTTAAACAAACCCGGCCCGGCCCAACAGGATTGGGCTAAAAGTCTCCCGACCCTGTTTTCGCTTCCCGCCATGGTTGGGCTTCATCCTGGTCCTAAGGCCCACTGTTGACTGACAAAGCTTGCCCCCCACAATTACAATTACATGGGTATTTGATACTTTTTTCTTTTTTTTTAACAAATACACACACAACACAAGAGAGAGTGAAAAGGGACATCTTATACTTCATTAACAAGGTACTTGTAGTTAGCATAAGATCATCTAAAGAGTAAATATGGATGCAAGCATATAGATTTAACTTTTTATTTTTTTATAGATAAATAGATAGTATTTCAAAACCATATAGATTTTACTTTTAAGCACTTATCTTTGTGATTTTTCAATGTGATTATCTTTCTTAATTTATTATGGATGGGATTATGGGAACAAATCAATCTTGTTTGTCTATGACACACGGTTTATTTGAGGAGACTCGAAAATTGGGTAGCAACTCGGACTAACAAGAAGTTTAGCATCAAAGACTTGATTATGATTTATGAGCAAATCTAAGTCAAAACGGAGTATTATAAAGGCAGAAGAAGCAATAATGATGGTTGCCAAAATTATTCCAATCACCACCCTTACTTTCTTGACTGTATTTATTAGTTAAGGAAAAAAATATTGACAGCAGTATTACCCACAAAATTATAGTATAAATGGATGAAAGAAGTTATTTTTGGGATAAAAAAAAAAAGCACATTTAAAGAAATATGACACTAACCCCAAATAATATGGAGATGTTTTTTATTTAGTCAATTAAAATTTTCTACCAATATATAATTCTCATACCTTATTTAAAGGATGTAGAGACTAGAGACCAATAGCACTATTTATGACTTATTATATAGAGGTTCTCCAATACCGGGTTTCCCAAACAAAAGCACAAGAGGGAAAAAGTAGAAGAAGGAATAAGGAGAGAATAAGAGAAGGCTAAAAAGAGAGGGAACAACTAACAAGAATGCTTCTAGAAATTAGGCTAAAAGGTTAGAAAATAATTTTTTTTTAATTTTAATTTTAATTTCATTTATGGATTATGTTAAGATGAGAAAAATAAAATTAACACAATTCCATTTTTTTTTTCTCTCAAATAGAATTCTATTTTAGCCAAATTTAAGTGTATATGTGTGTGAAACTCCCTCCTAAAAACTTGAATCTTGACCCTTACCCCTCACACCCCACAAATACTTATACTTGTGAAGTGACTATTATGTCAAGGGTATGCGGTAATACAATTTATTTTTTTACAACTTTTTGATAGTTTTTTCAATTCTCAATAAAAATTTCCCTAAAATTGATTGTTAATGTATGCCTCACGGTCTTGACTTGTGATTTATGGATTGTGAATTTGTGAGAGAGGAGATGGGCCCATGGTACATTGATAATTAGACTTATATGCAAAAAAAAAAAAAAAAAAAAAAAAAAATCTTTATTGAAATAATGAAGCGAGATGGGTGGATTAAAAGGACATTATATACTAAAATATATATAAATTAGGGACCACCACTACCACCTCTGATGCATGCAACTCCTGTTCTTTCCTTAGGGAGGGTCCAAAATTTTAGTTTGGAGAATAAGATCTTTGATTGATTATTATTCATGCCTTTTCATCTTTTGTTGGTTGGTTGGTTTTGCCAAACAAAAAGCCTACACCCAAAAACTCTCTCTCTAGGTGTAGGCTACCAATTTTTATTCAAAGCCCTAGGATTTGCTTAGACGACCATAATTATCTCATTCATGATATATCTAATATATACATTATTATTCTCATAATGTATAGGATCCACACAGAAGTAAGATCCATACAATTTGATAAGAAATATGCATACACTAAGTACATGAGATACTCTTAAATAGGCACATTTTCAACCCGATTGGTAAGTTTGGACAACGTCAAAAATATTTATAGGATATTATTAATTGTGAAAGAAATTATTCTTAATCCTTGTTTTATGTCATTTACTTTTACTTGATCACGAATTTTATGATTTTTTTTTTTTTTTTTTTATATACAAGATTGAAATTCTAGTATAAAAGGATTATATGTCTCAAACCCAAAAACTTATATGCTAAGACCCTCCTCATGACTAGGTCAGTATAAATAAATAGCTAGACTATACCCCTTTTTTTTTTTGTGTCTTTCTTGAATTTGATAATTTTAGACAAAAATATGAGTAATTTTGGTACCATATATATATATATATATATATATATATATATATATATATATATATATATATAAACCATAATTTTTACTATAATTATTATTTTACATAACAGATTATGATTGACTTCTTATTATTTTTACATAGACTCACAATATTTTCTCTACCACCCGCAATCTGTTACGTGGACAATTATAGTAAAAGTTTTACTTTTTACTTTTTACTTTTTACATGGTCTTAATTTTTTTTGCTAGAAATAGAGATGGAGAATAGCTTTATGCCTTAATGTCTGGCTTAAAAGAGATAGAAGATATGATTGTCAACAATTTGTCATCATCATGTGATCTATCAATTGAGAGAGAGAGAGAGAGAGGGAGGGAGGTGGGTTTGACAACATTGAGAGGGGGGGACGGGGTTGTATGGGTTTGGCAGGAGGACATCTGAGTGGTCATAAAAGAAATCCATGTTGTCCCAACTCATTCAAGCACTCTCTCTCTTTTGTTTTAGTACTTTATTTTTATCCATTTTGTTCAAACTATCTGGACATATCTTCCTTTCTCATCAAATATGTTGAGACTTGAGAGAGGGGGGGACTCCCCCCATCTTTTTAGTGGGAGGGCCACACATGGAGGGCACCCGAAAAGCACCAAGAAACTATCAGTACCACTAATTATCACGTAGTTCTAGATAGAAACTATTGCCACCGTCACCAAGAAAACTGTCTTCTTGCTCATGATTTGTTTTCTTTGTTGTAGCAGTAGCAGTAGTAGTTCACTTCTTGAGAGACATTATTGGTCGTTGTTTATGCTTCTTACTTACATCATCAATTAGTCACAAAATTTGTTACCAGAAATGGAAAACCTTCTAGTCCCCCACAGCCCATGGTGTTGCGCACCTTCCACTTCCAGTCAAGTTGTTGTAGTGAATCTAGTGATCTCACAATCCCATTTAAGTGAAAGCTTAATGCTACAACATTACATAATGTTTCCTAAGGAAAATTTCAACATTATCATTATGAGTGTACATGCAACCCATCAATCCGAAGAAATCAACTTTAACCTGATGTTTCAAATTGGTTTTTGAGTTGGATTGGATTGGATTCTTTTTTAAGTCTCGGGTTGAGTCAGGTTTAAGTTGATAGTTTTTTCAACCCAACCTCCCCCACTCACACATGTATATAAGTGTATTTTATCACTTTTATTTTATTTTTTATTTATTTTATTTTAAAATTTTGAGAATTAGTTTCAATGAATTTGAAATTTTGAATATAATTTAGGTATATATTATAATAATTGTAATAATTTAGAGGAAAAAAGTGTTTGAATAATCAATGAAAGCCCAATTTTACAATGCATGGAACATTAAAGCCCAACTCGTCAACCTAACTCAACCCAATCCAACCATGGGGTGGGTTGAGAATTTCTCAACTTGACAAAGTTAGATTATGTTTAAAAAAACCTTTCAAACCTTCAACTCGACCCATGTACACCTCTAAATCTAATTATTATGGATCATTATGGGTAGATTGAATTTAGCGTCAACTAGCCAATTGGTCCAATAACATAAAATTTGAAAATATTCTAGGAGAAACTCACATTTGAAATCTATAGTTTAGAGAGTATCAAACTGAAACCCAAAATCTTGAGGTTTCAAAATGTAACCAATTAAATCTCAAACCATTAAAGTGTAATCACATTGTGTTTAACGCTTAATAAGTAATATGAGCTGAAGCTTTAATTTGATAATTTTTTGAATCTTTAGTGTTTAATTTATTACTTTTTTTTGGGGGGGGGGGGGGGGGGGTGGTTGTTGTCCTGTCCTTTTTTTTTTTTTGGGTACTCTGCTAAATTGAGCTTAGCAATGGCGTTTAGAAGACCAAAGAAAACAATCAAGTGGAATTAGTAAATTAGATTGGGCCATGATTTGGAAGAGCGACCTGCAGAAAATAAATTTTGGTGATAGAGAAGATGATATTTGTTGCCCTCATTATACTATTGGTTAAGAAACCAAAAACTTGGGGGTACTTTCATCTCAGAAAAAATAGGAGCAAAACATATTTTTGACATGCCCAAGCACAAGTCAAAATGATCAATTCTAGCTCATTTAAGCTTCTAATAAACCGCAATAATATCCAGCTCAATGTAGCATGGTAGAGATATACCCTATGTTTGGATGGAGGGAAAGGAATGCAGTCTATGAACAACTCCATCAACTCCTATTTGGAGGCAGAAAGAGTCTATGAACAACCCTGAACAACTATGAAAAGAAGGTAAAACCGTAAAAGGTCAAGCTAGTCACTCAACTTTCTAACAAACACATTATAATACAATTAATCCTATTCTTCTCAAAAATACCTCGCTTATATTCATGACCATGAATGCTCACCATGGCCATAAGAACAGCAGATACATAAATATTAATACTCTGTTATACAAGCATCTAACAATTTACTAGTATTTTTACCACATGAAAATTAGTATCTATTTAGTCACTCTACACATTGACTAGATGGCAAAATGTGAATGCAGCCGCCCGAGAAGCTGGCATCCAAGCAAGAAAGATGATGAATAGATACCATATTAACCATTTTTTTCCTTGCCTTCCTTTTTGGTATGGGACTATTTGCTCAAGAAATAAATATTCACAATTAACTCCAATAAAATCAATTTTATCTCCTCAAGCAGTCCCTTTAATTGTTTCTACCACGAACCCAACGTGCTGAACCAGTCCTTGCCAAGCCAGAATAGTAATCGCCCACATTTGCCACAAATAGTGGATCCCTGTCTCCATTTTTGAACTCATTACTACTACCTGTGGCACTTCCCTGCTCTGTCTGCTCCAACTCTTTTGTTAGATCCTCCATTGTCTTCTTTAAACTGGCTTTGCTCATCTGACCTGCCTCCCCAGTTGAGATTCCAACCATTGTAATCTTTGGAAGAAACGGATTTGGCAGTAGGTTTTGAGTTATACATTCCCTTGATGATTCTTCTGTTTGGCATGACTTCTTGGACCAGAAATGACTAAACAAATCTCCAAAAGGTAACCTGAAATCAGGATTATGTCCTTGTTTTTCTTGAATATTATCTTTTAATGCAAGCTCTGACGTCCCTTGGTGTTGAGAATCTTTACTATCATTTTCCATTTCAGAGTTGGGAAGACAGCCACTTGATTCATATGCTCTCAGAACAGAAGCTGCACTTCTGCAACAAAACAATGAAAAAGTTGCCATAAAGATACTCAAGAGTTGCAGAATCTGGTGCTACATATAAAATGAATCTTAAAGTCACAGTTGCACAGAAGTTTAGCCATGCCAATAGGTAAAATAGACAGAGCATTGCCCCAAAAAAAAAAAATTCTTTGCAGAACAGACAGCATAGTTGGAAGTTGGAACAGTTTTTCACCAGTTAATATAAACACAGACAAGGAAACTGACATGAGACACGACGATTATTGAAAAATTTGGACACATGGCAGGGGCACAGCTATTAATGAAATGATAATTATATATTTTAGGTATGTTACACATTTTTAAGCATATTATATGTTTATTTTACGTTTGAGAAATATTATGTTTATTTTACGTTTGAGAAATATTTTTTTTTGATAATTAAGTTTGAAAAATAATTAGTAACCATTAAAATGTTTGAAAACATATCTATGATTAATTTAGGCAAAAATGCAAAACTGACCCTCTAACTTTTAGCTTTTGTCATTTCAGTCCTTTAACTTTCAGTTTTGTCATTTCAGTCCTCGAAGTTTCAAATTTTGTCAATGTTGTATTCTGTTAGATCTCAGTTACTGCTGCCATTAAGTTTGAACATTTTTTTAAAAAAATAATTTTTGTAATTAAAAGAAAATAAAAAAAAAAAAGCTGAAAAAAAAAAGAAAAAAGAAAAAGAAAAAGAAAACATATCAAAATGCAAAACTGAGAGGTCTGTACCCAAAAATACCCCCTTCAGTCTTCATCCTCAACCTGCTGCCTCTCCGTTCTCTGCTCTCTCTCTCTGTAGCATACCAAAAATACCCATGACCAAAACTGAGTAAACTTTAACCCTGATAAAACTTAACCCGGCTCTAATTAAACCCACGGCAAAATAATATCCTCACTCCTCAGCCAAAAAGCCCTGAACAGATTCCGAAGATTCTCAAATCTAGCCTCTCACATCGGCCACCACCGACGGGGTTTTTTCCGGCCGGACTGTAGATGGTTTTGGGCTGGGTCTGGGTTAGGCAAAAAAACTGAGTTGGTTTTTTGTTTTTGGTCGGGTCTAGGTTTTGTTTTTAAGATGGGTCGGTTAGGATCATCATCACAAGCTAAAGAAGGTGGGTAACTCAAATGGAGCTATATTAGGTTACCTTCTGCGAGCATGGGTCGATGGGCTTGGTGGTGATGTGCCAGATTGCGACCATCGATGGATTGCGGCTTTCTTTGGTGTGGCGTTTGCTTTGGGGTTTGTTTGTGCGTTATGGGTTGGATTGTTGAAATATTGAGGTTTGGTGGTTGTCTGCTTTAAAGCATAATGCATACATGATGGTGGATTTGAGAGAGAGAGACTGATCTTGAGAGAGAGATTGAGATTTTTCCGTTTTCCGGTTTTGATTTCAGGGGAAGGGGAACAACGTCGTTCCCCTTCCATTTTTTTTTTTTTTTTTTTTTTTTTGCAGTTTTTTATTTATTTATTTTCTTTTAATTACGAAAATTATTTATTTAAAAAATAAAAAAAGAGGCCAAACTTAACGGGAAGAGTAACAGATACATAACAGAATACTACATTGACAAAACTTGAAACTTAGAGGACTGAAATGACAAAACTGAAAGTTAGAGGACTGAAATGACAAAAGCTAAAAATTAGAGGGTCAGTTTTGCATTTTTGCCATTAATTTACAAGCAATAATTGATTACAAAGGAGGTACATATATACCCATAAAGTGATTTTTAGTAGTCAAACTTTCAGTAGCCTTTTTTTTTTCTTTTTTCTTTTTTGATACACCAATTGTTGAGGTGGAGGGATTTGAACCTTAGATGTCTTTGTTGGAAATACCATGGGATACCAATTGAGCTATACATTTTTGGCAAATTTTTAGAAGCCATTAAAAACTAGAATTTTTTTAAGAGTAAACATTTTCTTGTCAAGTTTTCTTAATAACAGAATTTTCTTTAATACCAATGGAATTTTTTAATTATAAAAACTTTTTGTCATTTTTTCTTAATAATAAACATTCTTTAAAATAAAAAAAAACAAAAAGGATTCTGATGGCATACAATAACATAACAAAGAAGTTAAAAAAGAAAGAAAAAAAAAATTACAATTGATATGTTTCTCTCTCTTCCGGGAAATAAGTTTATAATTTTAAATAATAAAGTTGCAAAACATGGATAATTTCATTTTAAACCCAATTGTTTAGGGCATGTAAAAAAATTAAACCTTGTAGTTTCAAAAGTAACAAACTAAACCCAAATTTTAAACGTAACAAATTAAACCATATAGTTTCCAAAATAACAAATAAAACCTTGAAATTTCAAAAAATAACAAATTAAACCTCAACCCATTTAAGTCAAACAACATTGTACAGCTGAACCCCCCCTCCTCAAATTTTTCCCTCAAATTAGACCTCAACCTCAAGTTAAACCTTTTCAAAACTTCAACGTTTAATCTGTTACCTTTGAAACTATAAGATTTAATTTATTACACCCCTAAACAATACGGTTTAAAATGATAATTCCCCCCTCCAAACAGAGAGGGAGAGAGAGCAGACCTGGGGTTGATGGATAGCATTGACTGTGCCTAGTGATCAAAATCTATTTAGCTTATATACATTTTTGTGGTTGCGTTGCAATTGTCCCCACAATGTCTTGACCATTTCTAAAATAAAAGGCTAATTTTTTTGCGGAACACTCCACAGACGCACATGCAATATCTTAGATGTGTTTGTCCATGTCAAACATGAACTCGCTGAGATTTTTGCCGTGTCTGTGCTTTATAGCAGTTACTTCAGACTCCATTAAAATGGTGTTAAAATGATTTTATAGAAGAAAAAACTGTAAATTCAATAATAAAGGTCAATAGAAAGCAATAACAGAACTGCAATCAAGAAAATTCCTTTTGCTGTTATGTAATCTTCGATTTTCAGAAATTTCTAATAATATTTTTTTTATGATAAGGAAGAAGAAAATATTATTAAAAAGAAAAGCAAGAGAAACACAAAGAGTTCACGGTAGTGAACAATGGAAAAAAGAAACAACAAGACAAAAACAGCCCCTAATCTATTCTAATAGAAGAAATAAAATCCGTAAGGGAAGAAAAATCCGAGAAACCCCAACAACGAGACCAATCAAAGAGGGTCCTCTGGCAAAACTCTAATAACTGAACCACAATTTTCCCCTCGTCCTCAAAAGCCGGCCGATTCCGTTCAGACCAAATAGTCCACATTAAACAGCCTGGGACCAAATCCCAAATATCAAAACTATGCTTCCCAAGCCAATGAAACCAACAGAATAATAAGTCCTCGACTGAACCTGGCATGACCCAAACGATCCCAAACAACCGAAGCATATACATCCACAAAGAATGAGCTATCGGACGAAAAAGTAATAAGTGATCCACAGATTCCGCATTACAACAGCACAAATAACATCGATTCGCCAATGGGCGACCACAAAGCATAAGATTATCCAAGGTTAGAATCTGACCATGAGCTACTGTCCACATAAAGAAAGCCACCCTTTTAGGAACCTTAACTTTCCAAATACCCTTCCAAGGGAAGGTAGAGGGAGCTGCATTACGAATCTTATGATAGAAAGATCGAGTATCAAACTTCCAACTGCCATTAAGATCCCAACAAAGCCTGTCACACCCTCCACCCCTAGGGATTCGGGTTTGGATGAAATGAAGAGGGGAGTAGGAGGCCGCCAACTCCCAATCATTGAATTCCCTCTGAAATCTTAAGCTCCACACTCTGTCATTATCGCCCACTGAAGGGCTTAACACATCAGAAATACAAGCCTCCTTGTTAGCTGAACACAAAAATAACTGAGGATAAAGACTTTTAAGAGGGACATCCCCAGTCCACATATCTTGCCAAAAAAGAATACGAGAACCATCCCCCACCACAACAGAGAAATGCTTAGCGAAAGATTCCCACCCTTCACTAATATTCCGCCATAACCCACACCCATGGGCCCTACTACAAGCTCTAGTGCACCAACCCCCTTTTACCTCCCCATATTTCATGGCTATGAACCTTTGCCACAGATGAGAGGTTTCATGGCCATACCTCCAAAGCCATTTCCCTAAAAGGGCCTAATTAAAAGGCACCAACTTCCGAATTCCTAAACCACCCAATTCACGCGGTAAGCAAACCTTTTTCCAAGCCACCAAAGGATATTTGAAACACTCAACTGATGAACCCCACAAGAAGTTCCTTTGAATGCGTTCCAATCTAATCGCCACAGCTTTGGGGATAGTAAAAAGGGAAAGGTAATAAGTCGGAAGGCTTGAAAGGGTACTCTTCAGTAAGGTAAGTCTACCACCCTTTGACAAATATAGCCGCTTCCAACCTGAAAGCTTCTTTTCCATCCTCTCTAGGATTGGATTCCAAATGGAGGGTGTTTTATACAAAGTTCCCAACGGCATACCCAAGTAAGTCATAGGCAAACTGCCCACTCTGCATTGAAGGATATTAGCCAAAGACTGAATGTTACGCACCTCCCCAACAGGGACAATTTCACTTTTCCCCACATTCACCTTCAAACCAGTAAAAGCTTGAAAACAAGTCAAAGCTAGCTTAATAGACAGAATCTGCTCTCTAGAGGCATCACAGAAAAGAATGGTATCATCAGCAAATAAAAGATGAGAAACACGGATACCAGTGGAATTAATAGGACCCACATGAAAACCTTGAATGAAACCACCTTCCTCAGTTTTCTTCATGATACGACTTAAGACCTCCATGATCAAAAGAAACAGGAGGGGAGACAAAGGATCACCTTGTCTGACCCCTCTAGAGCTACCAAAGAAGCCAGCAGGCGATCCATTAACCAGAACTGAGAAGCGAACGGTAGAGACACAAGTTTTTAACCATCTCCTCCATCTTTCCCCAAAACCCATCCTCTCCAACAGATAAAACAAAGTGTCCCAATTCACATGGTCATAAGCTTTCTAATAATATATGCAATCAAAAGACATACTATTGCTTTTTATGCACAAGATGAAGGGTGCTGATTAAGTGACTAAAGAAGGAAGTCCCTGAAAGTGGGTCCCAATACTAGAATTTAATTTCCAGCACCTTCTTGAGCACATCTAAGGACGCAAAAGGTCAAATGCTCTAGTGTTGTTGATGTTTGTATGTTTGTGCTTTTTTCCCCCTTCTAACGTGAGTGTCTTGAGCTTTTTGAGCATGTGACTTCCCCAGGAGTAAGTAATTCCCTTGTCCCAAGCACACTCGGTAATTACAAGGAAAAATACCTTGGGGTGGCCCAAGATGCTAGTTAGAAGTTTTGAACCTAGGACCTCATAGGTCTCATAAGGCCATGGGAACCACTAGACCAACCCCTTGGGGTTAATGCTCTAGGTTATTTAATCAGCTAAATATAAGCATTTAGAATCTATTAGCAGGGCAAATTGAGTGGTTAATTCTGCATGATCTACATATAATCTCTATCATTAAAACAATGGCCTTCAAGGAGTAAGGTTATACAATTATCTCACACAATAAACATTCATAAGCAATAGGTGAAGCCAAAGAATGGGAATAGACATACCTTTTCTCAAAAGAGTCAACCATATATGGAAACTTTGGTTGTATGCCTGTGGCTCTCCGCAGCCACCTGTTACCGAGGATCACTTTGTCAACTGCATAAAGGAGCTGCATTTCTGCAGCCTTTGAAATAACACTTAAAGGAATTCCAGGATGGCCCATCTCATCCAGCAGTTCTTGGACCTATTAATATGCCACAATAAAGAAAAAGATAAGTTCTAGCTTTACATGACGACTCTATGCTCAACTCCCCCCCCCCCCCCCCCCCCCCCCCCAAATCCCCTTCCCCTCGTTCATTTTATATCTTTTTTCATTCAAATATAATTTCTATTTCAAAGCAAGTCTGGGTCACTTCTGGCAACCATATGTGTTGAGCATACATAACCAAATAAAAACCTACAACATTAACTGAAATAGCTATCACATAAAGTGATTATAACTTTTTTTTGGGATAAGTAATATAATTACCGCAATCATTCATTAGTCACAAAGTTCGTAAAACAAACTAGTCATAGAATGACCACAAGATTTACGGATCTCCCTGCCAATATGTTTACCACTACTTTTTTTGACATTTGATGCTATTCCAACAAGTAGTACCAGACCAAAGGATTTTGTACCTCTGGAGGCTCCCACAGGTTATCACCAATCTCTTCGATCACTTCTGCAGCCAAGTTGTCATCAACAACATCCCCTCGGCGCTGCATGTGCCGAGTTTGAATTAAAGAATGGAAATGTTGATCAACAGATTCTTCAAGAATGTTATCAAGCATGTTTTTGTCAAAGAAGTAGGGAGTATACCTGATGAAGAAACATCAAAACATCAGAGATTCAAAAATACAGAAGAATAGAAAAGCTAGCCTAAAAAACAGATATCTTGAAGTTATACTTATATAAAGTAAATACAGTAAATTACACTTTTCCAGCCTAAAATTCACTCCATTTACAATGCCACCCCACCCACCCCCCCCCCCCCCCCAAAAAAAAAAAAAAAAAAAAACTATTAATTTGCTCAATTGACACCCCAGTTTTAAAGAATTGTATCAATGCGCCCCCAGCTATCTAGATTGGGTGTTAAATTGGACGAAAATTAGGTGTAATTACCAAATTACTCTCATTGGCTGCATTGTAAAACCACATTTTCTGTTGAATTTAATTCTCAATTTTGAGAGTACGGGGTCTATTGTGACAATTCTCTCAAAGTTGGGTCAATCAAGCAAATTGATAGTTTATGGGGGGGGGGGGGGGGGGGCGCATTGTAATTGAGGTGAAAGTTTAGGGTGGAAAAGTATAATTTTCCCAAGTAATTATGGCCAAGGACAATCAGACAATAAAAAGAACAATCAGTATTTCCATTTCTACAAGAGAAACGCTAATACACCTGTAATAATAAAGAGGGTGGGGGAAGGGGAGAAATAAGGTGGGATTAACTTTATCCATCAAAATACTGGGACAATTTGTCAATTTCTATGAAAAGAAAAGATATTTAAATTATATCAATTGAACAAACGCTGCTATTTTATTTTATTTTGATAGGTAGCACTACTATTTTATTAAACAAAATGAACAAGAGATAATCAAAATTTTCAGAAATTAAAAATTGAACAAGAAATAATCTAAACTACATAATGGGCTCGTAGATGGCGGAACTTACCACTTGATCCCATCCGTTGTTGCTATTGCAATATCCAAGTTTTGAGCACTAAAAACTGGAACACCATCAACCTTTTTGCTTCCTCCATTCTGTGGGATTGTCTTCAAAAGCTTGTTTGCAGCCTTGACCTGCAGAAACAGCAAAGTTTAAAGACGGAATGATAAATGCTACTTTGTAACAATACATGAACTCCGTATAATACCTGCTTTTCATTTGGAACAAACTGGAACAAATGAGGCTTTTCCTGCATAGCACACAGTGAAAAATTTTAAAGAGCTAATCCAGAAGAAGACCACAATATGAAATTCTACACCAAAAAGAAACCCATTGGTGTCTTGGCCTGGGGGTAAAGAGCAATCATCATGAAGTAGACGCCATTGGTTCAAATCCTATTGTATCTATAAAAAAAGATCATAAAATGAAATTCAACACAACAAGCTATGTCTAAAGACTTACGTTGAAAATTTAAACCCATTACTCCCTCTTTTTTGGTCTGACTCATTTAGTCATTTATATGCATTCTATAAAACACACACATATAATCTTCAAGAAAGAGCAGATTCAAAACAACAAAGCCTTGGTCCAACCATTTGGATTGGAAACATAAGTCTTGTTCCACAATTTTGAAAATTTAAGAACCTAGTTTCTGTCAAAAGGCAACATAAGAAGTTTGCAGCATTATCAAGGTTCCAAATACTGATATCATGAAGCTCACTTGGTGCAGGTGAAAAAGCATCCAGCATGTGTATATTTATATAAATATGAATATAGAGACAGAAACACGTGCTGGTAGGAAAAAAAGAATAAAGCGGAATAACAACAGGCTAATAAAAATAGATTTTCATTTGACACTCCAATTGGAAAAATACATTATGTAAACATGGTTCATTCAAAGCAAATGAGCAAGTACCTTGAAGTGTTCGTATGCTAAATCAAGACGACAGGCACCCACCACACCACTTGGAATATTCAACCTTTTAACATATGACACTAGAACAGAGAGAAACAGAAAGAATCACTATGGAAGCAATCTCTAATGAGAAATAAATTAAGTCAAGAAACATAGGAGAGAAAAATGAAAATTCAAATCCAACGATAACAGAAATGAATAGATTCAAATTCGCAAGCATCAGGCACCTTCAGAATCAAAAGTGATTCAATTAAATTACGAAAACTAACAATGTGGTGATATTTGTGGAAACATGCCAAATACAAACTAGTAGTTTCAACTTTCAAGTGCCAAATATCTTTTTTGATAAGTAAAAGAAAATAGAACTGGTACCACAGAAGGCAGAAGGACGAAATAAAAGAAAAAAAAAATAGCTACCATTAATTATTAAAACATACCTGCATCACCTAAATCCATAAAAAAGCGGAATACAGGACCATTTCTTTCGCTCTTAGTAACCGTTGCAAACATTTTCTTAAGCCATTCAGGTGTTCTACAGATCAAAGAGAATCAGCTCAAATTATTTTCTTCCTTTCTATTAAAAAAAAAAAAAAAAAACCAAAGGTTCAAATATATATATCTACCAATCAATGTTACATGACCTCCCCACCCCGTCCCTCCTCCTTTTTCTAGGTAAGATTTTAAGCTATGAACTATCTATGCCCACTCTACCTTTTTGCCACTAAATCAAGAGCCCAAGCACTATTCAATATCAAATATATTCCGAACATTTAAAGATAGCATATAATCCAACGAAAAGTGAAACAACAAATAAAAATAAGGTGTAAATCCCAATTAAGATTCCGCCACTTATGAGTAACAACTGATGATTTATGATCATGGCTGCTGGAAACTACCCTCATTGCCTTAGACTATTTAACCGCAAAAAAATCTGTCTTAAGTTGCAAGTAAACAAAAAGGATAAGATGTTTTATTTCAAGTAGCTATGCTAATGCACAATGTTATTTTAAATTGAGTGCAATTGGTCCTATGTTACACCAGCTTCTAATTTAGTAAATTAAAGCTTAACACCTACAATATTATATACTAAAACATACAAATTTATCTTTAAAAAAAAAAAATTGAATTGGGCATTCCGTCAGTTCAACTGGTAAAATCTCGTGTTGTCCAATCATTATAGAGTGGAAGCCAAAAAAGGGGAGTTAAGAGAGGAGTGTACCTTTTGGAGATGAAAGGAATGTCGAAGTGGGTGGAGACAGCCATGAGGCCGGTCCCAGAAAGGTCACACATACTGAAGACCTGGCCGACGAAGGCGGGCCCGCCGGCGGACCTGCCGTTGGAGTTGAAGCTGGAAATCCTGACCGTTGATGGGAAGGTGGAGGAGGTGCCGGAGTCGGCAGATTGGACGGCGTTGATGGCGGAGGATTTCGAATTGGAATTGGAAATTGAGTCTGAGGAGTCGAGGTGTAAGGAGTGCATAGGGATAGGGAGGACCAAAGGGACGCAGATTTTGGAGGTGGTTAGGGAAGAGGAGGAAGAGGACGACGACGTCGTTTTGGGGGTGAAGATGGAGAGGAGATTGGATGTGGCGGAGTGGAGGAAGTGGGATATGGGCTCGGTTGGGGAAGCCATGGGTTTTTGGATTTTGGGCGTGTCTATGAGACTATGACTCTTATCTATTGTGTTCTGTTCTTTCTTCAATCGGGTTTTGGATTTTTTTTTTTTTTTTTTTTCAGAGCTCTAGGTGGTGCAGTAGCAACCAGCAAGGCAAGTGGGTCTGTGCCTGTGGTGAGAGTGTGACCCGATGTTTTATTTTAATTTTTAAAGCAATTCTATCCTACTTGGTTTTAAAACTTTTTGTCCTTGCTAGACATGGTTTGGGAAAACGAAGCACCCAATACTGTTGCAGTATTTCATTGGCACCGGTCGGTTTCCCTTATTTATCTATTTATTTTTGATAAATTCAATAGTTACAATAAGAGAGTGTGGTGATTTGAATATCCGATGTTTCAAATTAAAATATTTAGAGGCGTTTTGTTGAACTACAAGATTCTTGATGGTCTTTTTTTTGATCTCTTGACTTTTTATTTTTAACCATAAAATTCTAGAATACCCCATTAGTATAATAAATACATTTTCTTATCTTCCTAAATATTATTTAGGATTTGGGAAATCAAAGGCCTGTTTGGTAAGATGATTTAAATATAGTTTTTTGTTTTGCAAAGCATAAAATGGTGGGTTCCACACTTGAATATATTGTTTGACTTATGTTCTATAAATATAGTTTTCAGAAAATTGTATCATATATTTTTTATTCAAACCAAGATTTTGAAAACAGCTGAGATGGTGTTTTTAAGATATTGAAAACGTTTTAAATGACATAGTTGTAAATAAAATGAAAATAATGAACCCCACAGATTTGTCCAAACTCTTCTATCTCTTAAATTAAGGAGCTTGTCTTTATCACAAAAAGAAAAAATTTCATGCTCCAAATTTGAAACTTATCATTATCCAAAAATAAAAATAAAAAATACATGAGCTCTATCCCCTTATCATTATTAAAAAAAAAAAAATGTTACTTTTTATAAACTTTTTAATAAAAATATATCAAAAATAGAAATGGTCTCTCAAACATCATTTTTTTTTTTTTTAGTATTTTGAAAATTGTTTTTAAAAGTGGGAGCGAAACACATATAATGTAAAAATTATTATCTAAAAACTAGTTTAAATTTCAATTTTTTGAAAATCGTTTTCATATTGTTTTAAAAACAAAAACAAAATTCCTCCTACTAAACAAGCCCTAAGAGTCTGTATAAAACGTGTGTTATAATTTTATAAAAGAGCCGAAGTGATTTGAATGGATTGAATTGGACCAAATGGAATAAAGTGGACAAAATGGAGATAATAGAACCGAATAGGAACAAGTGGACCGAATAAACCAAATAATAATGAATGGACCAAATAAGACTGAAGTGGACAGAATAGACTGAATTAGACCGAAATGGACAGACTGGACCAAAGTAGACCGAATAGAAGCAATGTGGACTGAATATGACCGAAGTGGACTAAATAGACTGAATAGAACCAAAGTAGACAAAATGGACCGAATAAGACTAAGGTGGACTGAATGGCCAGAATAGGACTGAAGCAGATCAAAGTGGACAGAATGGTCCGAATAGGACCAATGTGGACTGATTAGGACCAAATAGAACCAAAGTAGGTAATGGACTGAATAGGACCAAAGTAGACCGAATAGGACTGAAGTAAACAGAATAGGACCAATGTGGACCAAATAGAGCCAATGTGGACTGAATTAGACTGAAGTGGACTGAATAAGACAGAATGGGCCGAATAGAACTTTAGTGGAAAAAATGGACTAAATAGGACCAAGTGGACTGAATTGGACTAAATTGGACTGAAGAGGATAGAACAGACTGAATAGAACCAATGTGGACTGAATAAGACTTTTGAATATTTATTATTTTTATTGCATTTTTAGGGCTCATATATTCTAATTTCTAATGTCCATTTTAGTATTTTTCTTTCTATTTTTTAACTCAAAACTAAAGAGTTTAGCCCAAATATAATAAAATTTCATAATTTTCAACCCAAAAATGAAGAAAAAAAATGATTTTTGAGCTAAATTTGAAAAGAAAACCTATAAAAAGAATCAATTAAGGTCCAATTAGTCTAAAATGAACTGAAGGGGACTGAAATTGACTGAGTGGACTGAATTGTACCGAAGTAGACCTAATTGGACCGAATAGAAATTGTTTAATTTTTAGGGAGGACAAATTATCTTCAAAAAAAATTAGAGAAGAAATTATACATTATATTATAATACAAAATAATTATTTATTCTCAAGTATCGTGTGGATCGACTATGACTACTGTGTTTGAAAAAAAAAAAAGGATACTCATGTCTTAAGTTATTTGCTAAGGAAAATATCTACATCACTTAATATGAAAAATTTGTAAGACTTAATTTCAATTAAATAAAATTTCAAATCAAAATGCAGCTTGCACAGATGAGCAAATTCATTATTATTATTTTTAAAAAATTCCTGGATTACACACTCTTATATGTACGCATATAAAAATGTACGCATATAATTGTAATTTTTTTTTTTTTTTTGAGACAAAGGTAAGCAGCATATAATTGTAAAATAATTATGCATCTATGTACCATCCATTTTCAAAATGTAATTTGACATTATGGAAATGAGCATGAGATTACAGTCCAGTTATATTTGGAAACCAAATAAAGGAGTATCCATGCAGTTTTGGATACAAAGTGAACTAATTTAATCCTTCCAACTTCCAAGTTTGCAAATTTTCCATTTAGTGAGTTACTAAATTTGCATATTTACGTGTGTAATACTTCATACACCAACCCCAAGGAATTTGTGCTTAAGTACCCATTACAGAGTAGCCCTCTTCTCCAGTATCCACCACATAATCTATCTCAATGTTTCCTTGGCATATTACTCCCCTAATTCCCCCCTCTCCTTTAGGAGCAAATTTTCAGAACAATTCCTGAAAGAATTGTGTAGGATATTGAGATCGGATCAGCGATTTACCAGCCAAGAATTCAACCATGTGCAACAATAAAAATAAACTTAATGGCAAGTTTAATTTATATTTTTATTGTCACTCATCTCTCTCTCTCATTGTTTTTTTTTTTTTTTTTTTTTTGGTAGTTTTTAATTTGCTAGATATGGTCCAAATTTAATTTCAGATGTTTTACCTGCTACTACTTTTGCTCTTGCAAAATAATATTAGTGATGCATTTTTATACTTAATTCATGAACCATGCTCTTACAAAAGTTGAGAAATTTGTTTGATAAGTTTGTTGCTTTCTTAGGTCTCAAAGATATACTGATAAAATAGATGAGTGTTGATGTTAGTTTTACTGGGCACCCAACAACATCTTGCTCACTAGTCACAAACAAATGTTAACCTTTCTAAACCCCAAGTTTTAGTAAATGGGCTCTAGATGCTAATTTTTTTGGTCTTAGCAATAGCAGACTCAGACCTAAGCTGTAAATATTAATTTCTGTACCTCTGCTACTCTGTCTTCAATATAACCTCTGGTGGGCACCCAACATTACTTGTGAGGTTAACACTGATATCAATGGACGGGGTGGACTGTTTAAGCCCATTACTACTAGTACTACCAGATAGTTGCAAGGGAATGACTGAAGCAAACTACTTTTCATATAAGATCACATAGACATATAGTTTCTCCATTTGGCAAAAAATAATAAAAAATGGGCATTTCATAATTTCATTACCTCCTATCTCAAGTATCAACAACCAAACAGGATATGGGAGATTTCAGTCTTATGGCATTCTTGTTCTTTTGTGCATTTCTTGAATCAGAAAATCAATCATGAACTACTAATAATCTAACTATATATGTTTTTCAGCATGTGGATGGAGAAAGAAAGGCATTCATTCAATTCGTTGCCTGCCGAAGATGGTATGTCCTTGGCTAGGTCCTTTTTTATTTTATTTTATTTCTTTTAATGCTATGTTTAACTACAAAAAAAGTTTCTTACCCTTGATTGGATATGACAGTATGATTCTTTGAATCACATTTCCCTTAGTGTGACGGTCAATGATTGGATCAAAAGATTCATTCATCATTCCCACACAACAGCAATCTTGCACTTAGATTCTACAAGCTCAAGCTGATGCAAATTATCGATATGTGGAGCCAACATTTGATCTGTTTGCAGATTAGAGACCAAGAGAATCCTCCTCCTAGGTCATTTCTTACTTTGATTATTCTATCCAAGTGCTCAAAATCTTTGGCAGATCTTATGGTGGAGTCTTCAACACCATTTCACAATGTATCATTAGTATGGTTAAATTCAAGGAATGGTGGAGTCTTCAACAACATTTCATCGTGTCTCATTGAAGTCAGCTCAATTTAACATAATATGCACATGCCATTTGTGGGATCAAGTAGGGGGATCAAGTGTACTTCTTGTATAACCATGTAATCCCTATGATGCAACTCTGTTAAATATGTTTTCTAAGTCTTGTAAATTATTGGCATATAACCCTTGTATCTTCTAAATTAGTATTATTTGAAGTTATTTTTTATCAGCATGTAATCTCTCTTATAGCATAAGCTTTGCCAGCGTCAAAATATTCATCTGTTGCAGCAATTACACACCGCTTATTTTTTGAGCAACCATGAGCGCTGCTTAATAATTTAGTGAAGTGAGGCCAAATGCACCTGGACCTGAGTGCCACTTGTGGAAAACAAAAGAACTTGCTTGAATTATATACCTATCACAAATGCAACTCAACTGATGTCAGTATAATTTCAAGTTTCAACGTAGAACTAAACTAGTGCATAAGTGTGCAGTCTTAGAATTGATCTCTTGCTAGTAATTTTAAACAAATTCATTTGTGGTAGAATGTCCAAGAACTTAATATCAAATTGTGCCCCAATTGCTATGCATTTGGCATAAAAAGGGGGGGGGGGGGGGGTGAATTGAAGAATAATGACTAATAATTGCTTCTCCATGCAAGTTTTAAACAACCAGCTCTTTCTTATATTCATAATTGAAATATATTTAGTATGTTCCTGTGTTTTAAACCATTTTTGAGTGACACATCCTTCTGTTCCTATGTTTTCAAAAACATTTTCCACTTAGTTTCTTCTATTTCTTATACTCATATTTGAAATATATTTAGTATTCACAAGCACTAGAGAACCTTATTCAACAACTTACAGATTCAACCGCAAGCTGAAGCTTTCACCACCTCCCTTGATGCCTATATTTTTCATGTGTTGTAACAAAGGGCATCTCCACAATCTTTGTCCCATGTTTTCTGTAGAACCATGAGGAAATCATTTTAGTTTTAAAGGGTTATTTTCTTAAGCTCCATGTATATAGGCTTGCAAGCACACAAAGAAAGATATCTCACAGATTATGGACATACCTCAGAGATGCTGCAGAGATGATTTCATCATCCTTCTCAAGAATAGCCGTTTAAAAACGTTGAAAGTTTATCCGAGTCAAATTTGATCTGAAAATAAAGGAATTTTGAGGTATCAGATTGTTGTTTCTTGAATTTCGACTATAGATTATGTGAAAAATAAAATTGAACAAATAAGTTTTTCAAGAAGTAAATGACAGAACATGTTGATAAGAGGCAGCACTGTTACTGTATAAGATGTAGTACGTTATAGTTATCTAAGAATGAATTCAAAGGGTTTCTTACACTTGATTGTATGTGACACTTTGAATCAAATTTTCCTTAGTGTGACAGTCTATGATTGGATCAAAAGATTCATTCATCATTTCCCACACAATAACATCTTGCAGTTAGATTCTACAAGCTGATGCAAATTATCAATATGTGGAGCTGACTGTTGATTTTTTTGGCGGATTAGAGACCTTGAGAATCCTCCTCCTAGCTCATTTCTTACTCCAATTATTATATTCAAGTGCTCAAAAATCTTTGGCAGAACTTATGTCAGAATCCTTTCAACAATACTTCAAAAAAGAAATTGGCAACATAATTTTTCCTGCTTCTTTTTGCTACACTAAACCGTATGACTCAAAGAAATTAGACATTCTCAAATAAAAATGTGGAGAGAACATGTACATACCTCCTTGCAGCTCTTCCAACAAAATGATTTTATGGTAGGCGACCTGACTGGAGTCAATGGCCTATTAAGATCTACCTCGACTTCAAGATAGCATTACCAGTGATCTACAACAAGCACAAGTTAGGATTTGTCACTTCAGAATTAAAATAAATAAAAGCCTTCAAAGAAGCTAAGAATCCCATCATCTTTAGGAGTACTCAAAAGTTCAAATACATATACAAATTTTTGAAAGAAAACAACAATTTATATAGAAAAAAAATTTCTGTGTTATCTGTGAAAGAAACTGCTTACCTCCAAACGCATGCAATCTATATGAAATGTGGAAGGACAGTTATCACAACATATCAAGTCCCCTCCATCCGCGCAGATAACACGAAAATTTTGTTGAAGCCTCTTAGGGGAGATGTTTCTGATAAAAATTAGCCACAGACACTCATCAGTTAAGTAACTCAAATTATGTATAACTGTCAAAAATCTGCTCATTTCAATCACACCAAGCTAGAGTTTTATTTACATAACTGTATACTGAGCAGGAAGTAATAAACCTACAATGCTAGATTTAAACTTTAAATTGTCTCATTTATTTACATAACCGTATACTCAGCAGGGAATAGTAAACCTTGTTGATTAGCATCTTGATATTAATGTCTCATTTATTTATTTTTCCTGACAGGATTAAACAATCAATAGAACTTGTCCACATTGTTTTCAGCATTGCACATTGTTTCTCAAAAGCTAGGGCTTAGAAAACCTTTTCGAGGCGTGATAAGCCTGGAAAATCCATGGGAGTTGTTCCAATCTATCAATGGAATTATCAAATCAAATATATTAGAAGCCTCACGGTTAAATTAACGGAACAAGTATGGTGGAGTCTTCAACAACATTTCACAATGTCCCATTAAAGTCAGCTCAAACTAACATAATATACACATGCCACTTGTGGGATCAAGCAGGGTAATCAAGTGTACTTCTTGTATGCACATGTAATCCTTTATGATGCAACACTGTTAAATATGGTTTCTAAGTCTTGTAAATTATTGCCATGTAACCCTTGTATCTTATAAATTATGATTATTTTGTTCTTTTTAAGTTTTATGGTCAGTGTGTAATCTCAATTATGGCATAAGCTTTGCCAGTGTCAAAACATTCATCTGTTAGAACACTTGGGCAACTCTTATTTTTGGAGCAACCATGAGCCATACTTAACAATTTCGCGAAGACCGAGCACAAATGTAGCTTCCAATCCAATAGCCAGCTCGTAGAACACATTAGAACTTGATTGAATTATATTACTCTCACAAATGCAACTCAACTGATATCAGCATAATTTCAATGTCGAACTGAAATAGTGCATAAAGTGTGCAGTCTTAGAATTGATGACTCCCTCGGATATGATCTCTTGCTAGTAATTTTAAACAACTTTATTTGTGGTGGAATGTCAAAAAGCCTAATATAATTTTCGCTTAATTGGTATTCAGTGGCCACGGGAGGAGATATTGGAAGGATGACAACTAATAATTGTTTTTCTCATGCAAGTTTTTAACACAGTCCAGCTCTTTGGGCTTCAGTTTTACATGTGGAAACTTAGTGCCTTAAGCAGGCAAGTCTAGAGCCCATGCTGTGAGGTCTTTATTCTTTGGCTTCTATTTTGCACTTCGATTGTATTTTCGGGATAGAATCTTTCAGTTGCCACCAGAGCTTGTTGACTTCTTGGTGAATGATGATCCTGAAACCTGTTTACTTTGTAAAACTGCTTCTCCGATTCTGTATTTTTAGTTTGTTTGTATAATATTTTTGAAGTTCTAGCTTTCAGATGTTGAGATGTCCAGTTCACGAGTAGAAAGTATGTCACAATATGTTCAGGTATTTACAGATCAAAATGTCTTAAGAATAATTTTTCACTAATCATGTCCATGCAATCTCAATAACCATTCTTTCTAGAAGTTGTTTCAGACATAAATGATGAATTTACACCCACATATAGGGGGAAAAAAGCGAAGAATGTGAGGGAAAAATTTTCCAAGCTTCTATGAGTACTTCCTACCACATCTTTTTTCAAAAAATTCCCAGAATAAAGCAACAAAAATTGTTTTGCAGTGGCCATAACAGTGTTATCTCCTCCAGATACGCTCCAAGATTGGTCACCCAACAGGACGGAGAAAACAAAGACAACATAACATGACTTTGGCTTCATCATTGCAACTATCCAGGAAGGCCAGGCAGCATAAATTCAATGTGTGCCAACACTATATCTTGGATTACACTCCAAGTGACATCACAACTTTCAGCTTTTCTAGCAGCCTTTTGTTCAGAAGAATAAAACAGAAACACCAGAAAGCTCTTAGCAACCTTAAGTCCCTAACAACTTGTAAGAAATGAGCATATCAACAAATATGAATGTCACACCTCTGGCTGGTCAAGAAGAAATGTTGGCTTCAATTTCGAGTTCTTCAGAATTTGTTTCGGATTCCTCATAAAATTCATTTGGAGTCTGGTCAGTATGCCTAATTACATCCTTGCTAGGATCATTAGCTTCAATATCGAGTTCATCTGAACTTGTGTCAGCTTCCTCATGCATATCATTGGAAGTCTGGTATGTCTCCTCATGCTTACCTGCATCTTTATTAGAACCATCAATTGGTGTCTGGTCAGTATGCCTAATTCCATCCTTGCTAGGATCATTAGCTTCAATATCGAGTTCATCTGAACTTGTGTCAGCTTCCTCATGCATATCATTGGAAGTCTGGTAAGTCTCCTCATGCTTACCTGCATCTTTATTAGAACCATCAATTGGTGTCTGGTCAGTATGCCTAATTACATCCTTGCTAGGATCATTAGCTTCAATATCGAGTTCATCTGAACTTGTGTCAGCTTCCTCATGCATATCATTGGAAGTCTGGGAAGTCTCCTCATGCTTACCTGCATCTTTATTAGAACCATCAATTGCTCGAAGATCCTTAGCTCGAATTTTAACACGTTTTCCTTTGATGTATCGATATTCCCATTTTGGTGGGGGATATTTCTTCTTCAGTTTCTTGTATTTGTCCATCATACCCAGCTCCTTGAAGACATTCCCAACCATTGTAACAATTGGAACAGTTGGTCGGATGCCAAGCTCTTCCATGTCAGCAAATATCTACAGTAGAAAATATGCATATTAGAATTCCTGATATTTAGAGTATCCAATTACAAATTACTCTTGTGCTATACACAAGAATTTCAGAATCAAAATAACAAAAGGGAAAATGATGTTTGGTGCTGTTAAAACACTATATTGATCAGGTACTTATTAAAAAAAAAACACTATATTGATCAGTAATAGGAAATAAAACAAGAAGACTGAAATTGGCATAACAAATACAGAGATGCAGTTAATTAGACTCAAAAAAAGATGAAAAGGTAGCTTGCTGAATCATAGGATAATGTAATAGTTTTGACAAATTACTGATCAAATACAGTGAAGATACATACCTATTATCAAATAGTTTAGATGTTCCAATGGTAAAACTTCTTGATGGATATGTATATAGACTTTTGAACTATGAAATCTAGCACTTGTACATAGAAAGAAAATTGTACACAAGTTTGGAGTTCATTTTCTAAGATTCATTTGACTATCAAGTTAAGTAAACATAAGGTGTCAATATGATCTTTTAATAGTGAATCCATACTCATACTGTAAGCATGTCTATAATATGAAGGTTGTAACACATACCATATGATTGGAGCACGTGATATAAAACAACGGATATTAAAAAGAGATGGCATAGCATTACCTCAAACATCTTCTCATGAATGCCCCTTTTATGGTAAATAGAAATCATTTTATCAAAGAAAACACGAGGTGTGCTGTCTAAGTTCTCTGTAAATATTTTTGTCCAAAGCTCTTCAACCTCATCAAGTCTCTCATCCTCTGCTAAGGCATTTAGTAATGTGAAATAGCTTCCCATTGTTCTTCCTTGTCCTTTGCTCAACATCCACTTCGTCACCTACAACCCATATTTAATTGGCTTGATATGATAATCGGAAACCATTAATGAGAAGAAGAAAGAAAAAGTCGGCCAAAATTAAAAAAATACCTGAATTATTCTCTTCCATTCTCTTTGATCCTCAAGAGTCTTCAATGCCTTCTTCACCGTAATTAAAGGGAACTCTAAATCCCATGCAATGAAGGAATCAAGAGCCCCATAAACTTCCTCTTTGACATTCGACAATTTATTAATCTACACAGAAACATAGACCTATAACAACCATCTCAAGAGAGCGAAATGGTACAATAAAGATATTTGTCCACAAAGTGTCCTTAAAATGCCGAAACAATTAGCACTGCCAAATGGGCAAGTCAACATTTTTCTATAGAACAAACTCACATATGCTGTATAAACCAAATTAGGAAAAATAAAATGCAATGCCTACACATTCAACGAGCTTTGCAGACTTGGAAATAGTTCCAATTCTCTGTCTTGTTTTCCAAACTCGAGGATATCTTGGTCTTGGACCTTTTGCAGCACATACCTGAAAATTTTTTTTCCCAACATTTTTGTATGTTAGAAATAATATTATCTAAGTTTGATTGCCAAGAAATAACTGATAGCATAAAAAAAACAAAAATTCCCATGTAAAATAGAGACTCAATTTGTATCACTAAAAGATTGCTATAGTTGGAAACATGTCATGATAATATACAGCTTCTTTTCACATATAAACATAAAATGGCTGCAATTCTAATCGAAGAAACTTACCACGACACTGCTCGGAGTCCTGCCTATTTTAATGGATTCCAGTCTTTTTATTATGAATGGCGGAGAGTATGTCAATGTAAGCATCCTGATAAACCATAAAAGATAGGTTGTAAAATCCAAAAGTTCACTTAATAATGAGCCAACATAGAGCAAGTTCACCAAAATCTCATGTATTATTTTCTTGCTTTTCAAAGCTAAATTAAACCAAACAAAAACTTAGCTTTGAAAAGCAAGAAAATTTAAGCACAGATATATTCAAAAGCAATAAGATTGAAACCCAACAGTTTCGCTTGAATGCGAATCTCTCAACTCAAGAAAAGACCAATATTCTCAGCTCCAGATAACAAATTTTATTGTAAAGCTTCGAAATTTAATCTATTTTCATATTTAATTTTTCTCCACAAAATATTTGAAAATTTTACGTAAAGAGCCACTCAGAGAGAGAGTTACCGGGTCGAAGTGGAGAAGAGCGAGTTGGTGGTTGAGTCCTCGGAGAGAGGTGTGCGTTGCTGGAAGATATTTTCTTTGCCTCTGTAAAAAATTTTCTCTCACTTTCTTCTCATCCAAACAGAGAGAAATAATATCTCTCTCTTTTTTTGTCTCACTGATAAAAGCGGTGCGTTTTGATGAATAGAGGATAACAAAACAATAACGGTATAATTCTCTGAGAGGCACAGAAAATAAGACAAGCACCACGCTACCACGGTGTACTCTAAGTAAAAGTACAGGTTTTTTCGTCCTTTCGTTAAATTCCCAAGGACAGTCAAGTAATTAAGCACTTTAAACTTTATCCTAACCACTCATATATTAACACGTGTAAAATTGTAAAATTTTTCACCTACTATCGTCGCAGGAAATCACTACCACATGCCTCATCCTCACAAAACAAAGTTCCTTGAGACTCAGCAGAAGCATATGCTTGTGGATCTCACACTTCGACAGAAAAGAGAAACGATGATGATGATCGAATCAGCCATGGCCGTACGATTCCCCGCCGGCGCAAATGTCTGCTCCTCCACCGCCTTTCCCTGTAACTCTCTCTCTCTCTCTCTCTCTCTCTCTTTCCCTCACTTTTTCTTGCATTTTCCCGGTTGCCAAACGGAGGATAGCGTATTGGTATTTGTATATATATATTTTTTTGAACAATTTGTTTCTTTAATTGTAGATTGTCGTTCAATGTGGAGCTCGGAGGATGTGAACGGAGTCCACGTCACCTCTTACCGGCTTTCTCACCCTGGCGGCGGTTTCGATTCTCCGTGGTAGTAAAGCTAAACTTGAATTTATAGAGCTTTTAGTATCTTTGAAGTTATTTTGAAACAATTAAGAATATAAGGAAGGAAATGAATGCATTTTCAAGTTTTCAACTAAGCTATTAGGAGTTGTAGATGTTAGAATGAAGTAGTAATGTGTGTTAGGATTGATACACAGGAATAGAAATCGACGATTAAGAGGTGGTTACATGACGAGAAGGAATGCTCTTGTAAAGAACAATAGAATTCGAGCAACTGCAGAGCATATGGGCTCGACTCGGGACCCTAAAAAGCAGAATGGGGGGTCACAGTACCATCCGTATGAAGATATTGCTGAGTTGACACCGGAGAATCGTGGAGACGCTAGGCTTACAGCTGCAGAAAGTAGTAGGACAATTATTGAGGTATTACATCGCGTTTGCTTTGTTGATCAGTCGAAATAACTTTCAAAAATGACTTATAGTGCAAATATATGTTGTTTTAACTATGTAGCCAATGAGCCCTGGCTCAATTAGTACTTCCTCTTGTCGCAAGAATGAGTTGACAGTGAGGTTGCAGATTCAAAACCTAGGTGTGCGTTTGGCTATAAATAAAAAAGCTCACTTATTTTACTATTTAGCTTTTTTTTTGCTCTATTCATGGGCTTCTGCACTTTTTAGTACTATTTATGGGTCCTATTGTGTACTATTTCAGCTAATTTTTATCTTTATCTATAGTACTTTTAACAAAAAGTTTTCAATTTTAGGAAAATAAGCGGATTCCAAACAGATCCTAGGTGTGCATTTGGATTGGGATTATAAATAAAAATTATTTTACTATTCAGCTTATTTTTGCTATTATTCATAGGTCTCACTGCACTTTTGGCACTATTCATGGGTCCTATTGTACTCTTTCAACTAATTTTTACCTTTATCTACCGTACTTTCAGCAATAATTTTTCAGTTTTAGCAAAATAAGCGGTATCCAAATACATTTGTATATAGCATGAGCTTTTGCACTCTTCACTTTGTTGAGACCATTTAAGCTAGAGCTCTATAGCGAGCATTTATGTTAACGATGGTTGTGAAATTATTTTGAGCAGAAAGGTTTGCGAGTCTCATATCTGATAATTTTTACCTTTATTTACCGTACTTTCAGCAATAATTTTTTAATTTTAGCAAAATAAGTGGTATCCAAATACATTTGTATATAGCATGAGCTCCTGCACTCTTCACTTTGTTGAGACCATTTAAGCTAGAGCTCTATAGCGAGCATTTATGTTAACGATGGTCGTGAAATTATTTTGAGCAGAAAGGTTTGCGAGTCTCACATCTGAAGGAGTGAGGGGTAGCTGATATAAATTTTTAGAAATAGAAATCCTGTCCCGATTCACCATAGATGTCAATCATCAATGATGTTTGGAATATCTATATAGAAAATCACGTAAGAGAAGGAAAATGATGATATTTGCCAAAGTTCAGCTCTTTTGTACTAGATTATCGTCCAGCTTTAAGCAATGTCCATCTTGAGGTGAGTTGTAATAGCAACTATCACCTTCCTCTTTTTCTAGAGAAGGTTGGGTACAAAAAGCAAAGAATCGGTAATAAACTAATAACTATCTATGACCAAACATCTGAATTATGACTTTCATAGTATTTCTTGTGGTTGCAACTTGCATCCTGGTGTTCTGACAATTCTGGAATTTGATTTGCTGTTCTTTCTTATTTCCAGCCAGTTTTGCATAACTATTAATATTGCCCATAGTGTGTCACATTCAGGTAAACAGCAAAGCGACACTTACATTTTCCAGTATGATCAATGGCGAAGTTCATGAGAATATCATCTTGCCTGAGTTGCCTTACGTTACTGATGAACATGGAAGTAAGCCAAGAATTTGATAGTTGCCATTGACATAGTTACACATTATAATTGGGCTTGACATCCTCATCTTAAAACTGCCGATGTGCTCTGGTGTTGCAGATATCTACTTTCAAGTGAACAATGATGACAACAGTGCTTTCCAATCCCTAACTTCAGATAACAACTTTGTGGTATGGAATGTGTCCTGGAAAACATGCATATATATTTGCATGAATATATGATTTGATACAAGTATGAAAATGGTTTTCCTATTATAGACGTAACAAAACTTACTATTGCAGACGCATGATTTTCTTAATTTTTCCTTAGTTGCTCTCTTTCTCTCTCTGTCTCTCTATTTCTGTGTGTGCCTGTGTGTGCATGCGTTTGCATGTTTGAGTACATGTGCACGTGTGTTGTGCATGCATTGACGTGTTTTGCTCACTCATTTGACAACACTGTTGACAATCTGTCGTGCTCCTGTGCACAATTAAGAATAGATATAACTTGTCCATTGTGCGCAATAAAGACTTAAAACCCAATAACTTGGGTTGGATATTTCTTATCATAATTGTGCCATCTAAAATATTTTGCTAGTTGAAATATAGATGATCATGTTTTTGTACATTCCTTTGACCATATGCTGTTGACATCAATTGCCACCTTTGAGGAGTTAATTCATTGGTCTTTGTTGCATATGGCCAAACATTTTGATGATACTCATAAATCTTGTCCACAATCTTAGGTTTACTCAACAATAGTCTCTTCTTTTTCTTTTTCTTTTTCTTTTTTTATAAAAAAACTTCTTTTATCTATAAGTATTGCTGTTGCACTTCACATTCCTCACCATATGATAAAGAATAATAGCTCAATTGAACATTTCTTGTTTAGAGCTTGATTCGGGCTTATGTGTTTTAACATAAAATGCAGCAAGTCATTATAGGCTTGGATACTATGGAAATGCTCAGTGACATGGAGTTTTCAGATCCATTAGAAATTGATTTTGGAATTGAGGAAATTGAAGATGAGGATAGTGATGTTGAAGATGAGGATGATGAGGATTCTGTTGAAGATGAAGATTATGATACGGTCTGATTATATTCTTTTTTGCTTTGATTTAATTGTTCACATTATGTTTAGCTTCTCAATTGTGAGAATTTTAGCTCTCAAAAATATTCCATCATATATTAGATTATTCTTTGCAGGACTGGGTTGCTGTTCTTGATGATGAAGATGACCAGGATGATTCTGATGAGACACTTGCAGACTGGGCAAAGTTGGAGACGATGCGTTCTTCCCATCCAATGCATTTTGCTAGTAAACTGACTGAGGTAACATTTCATTGTAAATTTTTTATTTGTGATGGGTTAATGTGCAAGCGCTCTGGAAGGATGCAACTAAATTGAGTTCCCCCCCTCCCCATCATAGCTGATCAATATGCAGAATTGCTACTCTGGGTTTTAAATGCCCATTTTTAGTGTATATGAATCATAACGTTGCCATTTTAACATGGCCCATGGACATAGCTGGTCTTGTAATCTTATTTTTAATTGGTTAGGTTGCTTCAGATGATCCTATAGACTGGATGGAGGAGCCTTCAGCTAGTCTTGCTATCCAAGGCCTTCTAAGACCTGCCTTTATTGAAGAACAATCTGTCATTCAAAAACATCTATCTGACCATCAGTCCAGTAATGCTGACATAAATCAGGCTGGGAAAATTGTAGAAGACAAACCAGAAGATCTTAGTATGATTAATGGTTACAGACATGAATCTGGATCATCTGAGGATGGTTCAATCCAGGCTGAGGAACCTGAGAAGGATGAAATCCCTGTAAATGGGACTTCATTTTACAGGTTGGAGATGATTAGAATTCAGCTGTTCTCCTCACATGGACATCTGGTATGTTTAATGGATTTTTAGGTTGCGAGCTTCACACCACTCAGTCTCCTTAGTTTCTCGGCCTCAGGAACCAGCGCGGTCTCTGGTCCGATTTTGATTACGGCTCTGATGTCATTATCGGTCTTCTCGATACTGAAATCTGGCCAGAGCAACGTAGCTTTTTCGATAGGAATCTCGGAGCTTGTTGGGGGTGTTGGGTTCGACTGGGTTCGTTGGTTGGGATTGTAGGGTTTGTTGTTGTTGTTGGTCTGATCGGTGTGGTTTGGTTTGGGTGTGGTTTCGTGTGGGTTTTCCTGTGTTTGCTCTTGTTGATGCTCTTTGATTTGGTGATGTTCATATATATATATATATATATATATATATATATATATATTTATTTATTTATTTTTTCCTGTTGGTTTGATGTTCATGCTCTTTGACTCTGGGTTTGCTCTTTGATTCTTTGTTTGATGTCCTTGCTGGGTTTATTACTTGATTTAAGAAGAACATTGAAGAACAAGTTCTTATGTTCTTAGACCTGTAATTTTTTGTTTTTAATTTTTTAATTTAATTAAATTAATTTAGATGCTGTGTGGCATTTTTTAATGTCAAAATAGATTTTGTTTAATTATTATTTTAATGTGCCGTTAGCCACGTCAGTTATTTCTGTCTGTTGGCTGACGGAAAGGACTAAAATAACAAGCGTTAATTGGATTAGGGACTAAAAGTGGTAAAATAGAAATGTAGGGACCAAAATATAAATAACCCCAAAATGTAGGGATGAAAAGAGCATTTACGCCTTTAGTCAATACAAGGGTTAAATTTGTTAAACGATTTTGTTTTAAGGGATTGAAGAGGAGCAATTTGGTGTTTTTATTTTATTTTATTTATTTATTTCATGTAATGCCATGTATGCATAGATCACGTGGGCTGCACATGGCATGCTTTTCCATCCAAGTTAACAACCCAATTGATAGTAGGATGCAAAGTGACACACAAATTATAGTTTAGGGTAGTAATCATGCATTTTGAAAGTTCATGATGTCAAGTGTAAATAAGAGTATATCTTAGGATAGTAAAATGTAATTTCTCTAAGTTTTTATTAAAAAAAACATCAAGAGTCTTGTAACTCAATGACATTACCTAGTTTATCTTTATAAGGCGAATCAAGATTTGAAACTTTGAACCCCCCTCCTCCACCCAAATTTCATCAAGTGGTCATCTTATAAACATAAACAGTCATAGATAATTATGATATGATATCCTTCCAAATGGGATAAGATAATTCCTATTATTTAGCTGTTTAGTATTCTCTTTGCTTCTCTTAAGTGAAGAAATAATTGGAAAATAAAACAAGTACAAAAATGAGTAATAACCTACAGTAGAGACTAGTACGATTCAATTCAACACTTTGTTTGTTTGGGTTTGATTGTGTCATAGATCTATCATTCAACTTGTTGTAACTTGTAACAATGGAATTATTGATTTATTTATTTATTTATTTTTTATTATCAAAACTAAATATCATAATAGATTATAAAATATTTAAAATAAAAATGAATACCTTGCAACTTTTGATAATTGAATCTTAACCAAGCTTGTCAGCCCCCTCCCCCAATAAGTTGTGTACTCTTTGTCCATGTTATGAATTGTGTTGTGCACCTTTGTGAATGATCAAGCTTGTGAGCACCCCCTCTTAATAAGTTATGTATTTGTTGTGCATGTTTTAAACTGTGTTGTGCTCCCTTTATTGACAGAAATTGATTAGGTGTTTATTTGGTGATTGTGTAGGGATGTTAGGAGACTAAATTGGGTTTTTGTGTGCCATCACAATAAAGGAAATAATAAAGTTTGACTACAAATTTAGTTGTAGTTTAAAATTACAATTAACAATAGAAAGATGACAAGTATCATTGTCATGCGCAATGCACGACTTATGAAACCATACTTTTTTTTTTTTTTTTGAGAAGGTTATGAAACCATATTTAAGTAATTTTACACAATAATTTTAAGTGAGTCATGTGCATTAATTGTCATTTTTTGGTCCCATAAACTTAATTTTTTTTTAATCATTTGGTCTGTAAGTTCTAATTTGATGTCACTATTGGTCATTCAATTCCATTAAGAAAATTGTTGTTAACAATGGTGAAAACAAATGTGAACTTATATGACAAAAATGAAACTTATGTGATCCATATGATAATTGAGTAAATTTAAATAGTGTAATTTGTATAATTTGCATTTTTAAAAAAATTTAATAGTTTTTTAGAATTAAAAAAATTATATATTTTTTTTTGAGCATCTAAAAAAAAAAATTATATTTTAGTAATAGTTAACATGAGTTATGGACGGAAGGGGGACAAAATGAAACTTACAAGTAAGACCGCCCTCGCCTCCATCACCATGACCCAAGCTAAAGGGCATCTAATTTATATTTTTACAATAAGAAAAGACAAAAAATCGTGGCCCATAACGTTCTATAAAAGCCCATAAATCATGGCCATTAACGCTCTAAAAAGCCCATAACTTGAATTTCACTAGTAGGAGGGAAAAAGATTAAAAAGAAACCAAACAATCCTCCAAAAGATCGTTCTTTCTTTCCTTTTTCCGACATGCTCCCTTGCCTGAGTTCTCTCCTAGTCCTACCATACTAGGGTTCAGTTTTTGAGCCACAATTTTTCCTCTTTGAGTCCTGACCTTTTCCCTCTAAAACAAACAACGGAGTAGTAATGTCTAAGGAAAATGCTGATCCAATTCCAAATGTCCCTAAAATCACAGTCACAGAGGAAGAAAGAGCTCGAATTTCTCGCAACTTCCGAGCCGCTAAGGCTCTTCTTGCTCGCAAACGCCCTCGCCTCCATCACCATGCCTCCCCCAGTTTTCCTCACAAGTAAGACCGCCCTCTTCTACTAATTCCCTGTTTGATTGCTGTGACTCAAAATTTTACAAAGAATTCAAATTAAATATGCTTTTTTCTGTTCTCTATTTATGTGTCAACCAAACGAAGCCTTATATTTTATCCTTCATATTTTGCCTTTTACCTTTATTTTCTGAAAAAAGTACATTGTACTTGCGATTGGATATAATTTACTTCCAAAAATCTAAAAGTTAGATATTTGAAATAAAGCTGAGACAAAAAGCAAAAAGTTGAAAGCTGTAGCCAATCGGATTATCAAATAAGTCGAATAAACTAAAAACGAAAAAAAAATAAAAATCGAATGCACATTTAAATTTTAATGTTAAATTTTTGCTGTTTCTCAACAAAACAACAGATAAATGTGCTTGTTTTGTTAATTGTGAACAAAATTAAAATGATTGAATGTGGTATATTTGATCATTCTGGTTTCAGAGTTGGGGATACGAATGGAATTCAAACCAGCATCAAGAGAGTTCCTCTTGCGGAGCTACAGCCAAACACGCCATCCCCGTCTTTTGTGAAGTCAAAGGTTTGTGAAAATATAAGCAGTTCGTGTTCCGGGGGCTTAACTGTTGATAAAAAAGAATTAGTTGATCATAGTTCTAGTGCAAGGGCGACTGGTGCTCCTTTAGAGAATGACTGCATGTTGGATTCTTATAAAACTCCTATGAAACAACAAGAATGTTTTGATTTAATTGATTCGGTTTCGATGACTGGCAGCACTCTAGATGATGATTTTGATGAGTCCATTTTGGAAGAAATCGATGCTTTGTGCGAGCAGAAATCTGCTGCAAAAGCAGAAAGGCAGGTTCTAAGTTGTGACATTGACCCGGGTAGTCATCATGATGGTGATAGTAATGGTGATCTTAGTGCCAGTTTGGAGTCTGTCACTGCGTATGAGAGTGTAAAAATGGAAGGGGCATTGGACTCTGGGAGTGATTTAGACCCTACAACAAAAGGGTCAGAAACTTCTCAGACTATAGAGACTGGGAACATGCCGGAGGAGTACTCAAAATACTTGCTGTCTCTGAATGATCGGCAACGCGAAGCAGCCTGTAATGATATTTCAGTCCCCTTGATGATTGTTGCTGGTCCAGGAAGTGGAAAGGTTCCTCTTTACCTCCCTCTGTTGTTTTCATACACATACATAAAGAAAATGATATTCTTGATTTCTATTTTGGTATATCCCATTTTATGTTCATATATTCTATGATATTTACCTATGGTTGGAGTTCAATTTGCTGCTTTTGATGTCAGACTTCTACAATGGTTGGGCGTGTGTTAATGCTGCTTAATGAGGTATTGCATCTTTTCTACTCTGAATTACTTTTTTCTATGTACCTTCTGTTTTCTCAGTTCATTGTTCTTTCTTTTCTATCCTTCCCGTTTCTTCTAATTTAGTATTCTAATCATCTTTATTGTTCCTTATTTCCCACCCATTAAAACATGTTTAGGGAATTAGCCCATCAAACATCCTAGCGATGACTTTCACTACAGCAGCAGCTTCTGAGATGAGAGATCGCATTGGAGTAGTGGCTGGAAAGGCAACAGCCAAGGAGCTCACAATCAGCACTTTCCATTCATTTTCCTTGCAACTGTGTCGTTTACATGCTGAGAAGTATGCACACTCTGAGATTGTATGAGATTTATTCAAAATTACAGATGATTAAATATTTTCTTCTGAGCTCTGTTTTACTCAGAAAATTTATAGAAGACCCATTAATAGATATACTTTCCACTAGAAAGCTGCGCTAGCCTCATAACACTCTGCAAATATTGTCAATAGCCAACTTCAATTTGAAACACTTTTTGAACTCCTACTTAAAAAATTTGTGTCTCTTTAATTTTATCTTATATATGTTAGGAAGAAATTCTAATGCATTCATACTAAATGAAAAGAGCCTAGCCTTTATGTTGTTTGGCATTAGAGGGCACTCAGGGCAGAGATCTTAACAGTTTTTTGGTGTTAGCTATCTCATAATGGTTATTGTATGGTAAATTTTCCATAGAATGTTTCCCTTGCTTTATTTCTGAAGCTATGTTTTGTTCATATATTTTTTTTGCATGAAGTAGTCTCCTTTCGATAAAATTATTCTTACTTATAAAAAAAGAAGGGGGAAAAAAAAACGGTTCCATGTTATATTGTCTGTTGTGGAGGAAATTCTGTCTTCTGTTTCAAGAGGATTGGCAACACATGTTCTGCAAACATTGAAATAATCACTGAATGAATCCATTTACTTATGTCAGACAAATGTGGTTTGATTCCAATATCTTTGTTGTATATTGTATTCTAATGAAATACAGAATGAACTGCAATTATTTGTGTAAAAGAAATAGCTTGAGAATTTTTTGGTGATAAACTGATTTATTATCAAAAGAACACAAAGATACAATGAGCAACAACACAAATAGAATTAAAAAAGAAAAATTCTCTGCATGAGATGACCTGATGTACCTACCTTTCTTGAAATAACAGAAGAAACTATTACCAGAAAACACTAGAACTTATTCCCCACAAATGATTTGAGTTCCTTTGTTTCTGGGATTATCTTCATTACTAGGAAACCACTCTATTCTCTTCTACCTGATATGTCCCCAACAATCTTCAACACTTTGTCCTCAGCAATTTTAAGAGTCATAGTATTCCTTTGTTTGCAAAACATGTTAACAGTGGCTGCCGAAGTTATTCTTCTGGAGGTAGCAACCAAGGGTTTTTTGCTCCATTTGTTTAGTCACTCAATCAAGTTCTTGCGTCTAATCAGAACATGTTCATTGACCAAACACTTTCTCAGCATGGATTCTGTTGAGAAATAGAAAGATAATATTATGGGTTGTACCCTTTTCTTGCATGGGTGATACTTTTTACAAAGGGTCTGGAAGTTTCTAGTGATGTGTTCCAATCAGCCTTCCCTACCAGCTGTCTCTTTCAAGAATATCCCTTTACCTAATGTTTGTAGCCCCCTTGTACTATATATGTAGCACGGAAGTCAAAGGTGAGCGGGCGCTCCCCTAGGCACCCAAGCGAGACAAGGCGCCACTAAGGCACCTTGAAGGCTCTAAGGTGAGGAGTCTTTACTGAGGTGCTTGCCTGTAGAGTAAAACCTATTGATAGATTATTATCAACTTATTGTTAGAATAATTAATAGAACCAAAACCGTATTAAGCCTATTTTGAAAGCAAGTAAAAGACCTAATTTCTTCATGCAACACATGTCAATAACACTTGATTATAACATTTCAATACATTAGATACATATGATTTAAGTTCTATATGTATAAAAATATTTAGAATTTGGAGCCTCACTTTAATCAGGTTGGCTGTTAGTGCCTTTTTTTTGCCTCATGCCTTGGTGATACAAGGCCTTGGTGCCTTAGAGTCACCCTTTGCCTTTGACTACCTTGCTAAGAAATGAATTGTAAGAGGGATGGGTATCAAGAATTTCCAGCTCCACATCCTGTGTATAATTTCTCATTTTAGGTAGTACTCAATGTGTATTAGTTGCCTTCTTAACTTTCCTGTTTTCTTTTTTGAGCATAGGTAAACCTTTTTTGACTTTCCAATGTATTGAAGACAATTGCTTGGATATTATTCCTGATTAAGACACCTTTCTAAGATACTGAAAAGCTGGCTCAGTAAACATACAGCTTTGTAAGCCAAAGTTCTCTATGCTATGTCTTACTAGTAAACTCAATGGTCTTGTTGCTATCATGGAATCGTCCTTACTATGAGGGCCTGTTATTGCATTAGGACTTAGGATGGGAAAAAAAGATAGCAAAATAAACCACTTGTGTTTGACAACTTTTTTTTGATAATTACTTGTCTTTGACTTTGGCAATTTTGTTAAACAGGTTTTTCTCTCCGCTAAAGCTGAAAAACAACTTTATGATAGAACCACTCGTATTTCTGTTATGATTTTTATTGTGGTTCTATCTGAACTATACAATGGCAATGCACCAACTTGTTTAGAGTCCCTTTTTCTATATGGTCTTTGAGGCTATCTGAGGACTAAGATATTTCTCATGTTGTAGGTTAGGGCGCACATCAGAATTCTTAATATATGGGCATGGGCAGCAGAGAAGAGCAATCATTGAGGCTGTGCGGCTGTTAGAAAATGAGAAGAGTAAACAAAATCATAATGCCTGCATACTTGGTGAAGATTCTAATGGGATAACGTCTCTGCAACTTTTTAAGGATAAGTCAAAGAAATGGCTGAAGTTTGTGGCTCAGGTTGTTGTTTTATGTTTGTTATTTATAATGTGTTGTATTTTATTCAGTTTTCAAAAGCTATATATCTGGTATAAAAAGCAATGCCTGCATACTTGGAGTAATTCTTGATATAGCAGTAAGCAAGAACTGTAGGCAGATCTACTCATAAATATAGGCATAAAACCGACATAATTATTACAAATTTAAAACGAAATCAAATAATGAACTATTTTATCATCATTTATTTAATAATGTTTAAGAAAGATAAATAATTCAAAAGGAAATATATTTGCAAAATCCGTAATTTAGTAAATAATCATATAATTTCAAGTAATAACAAATAGATAATTCACACTCAACTTTCAGATGGATTATACTCAAAAGTGACATCATATTATATACAATGATATTGATGCACATCACTTTATCAGAAATATGGCAGACTATGTAAAAGGAAAAAAGAAGAGGAGAAAGAGAAGTAACTCTTGGATAACTTTTGTTTACATTGATAAATAAGATGTTCTGAAACTCTAAAAGATTCTTTTTGGAAAAAAAACGTAGATTAAAAAAAAGAGGCATTTTTTAAAATGTTAGTAAAACAAAAAGTCAGGTATGGTATGATAATGATTCACTGCTTTAAAATGATTTACACAACACCCCAATGAATTGTACGATTCATGAGCATCTTTGATATACCCAAATGATTCAGAACTTTTTGCAAACGATTTGAATCATATTCAACCGATCCTAACAGCTATGATTTGGTTATTATATCTCCAGAAATTAACATCAGTCATGAGCAATGCCTAGTAAAACTTGTCATTTGGTTATAATCTCTACAGAGTTAATGCATCTAAAACTTGTCATTTGTGACTTGGAACTAACCACAAATGTCCATTAGAAAGCCTCCAAAACCACATTGACATTTGGAGAGTTGTATTAGCATTTTGGTCTACACGTGCAATATTGAGCAAAGGTATAGCTGGTAAAAAATTTGCCAACAAACTATTAAAATAGGTGCTAAGAAAGAGACTGTATGAGAATGGTCAAAGAGCATTGCATGATGTGAGTTTACTTTTCTTGAGAAGGCAAACAATTAATAGAACTATGGCATGATCATGAGGAACGAGTTTGTCATGATCATCTTTGAACTTATTAAAAAAGTGATCATCTTTGTGGCTTTTGATGCAACTTAATGGTGTTACTACTTGCTAGTAGCCATTTGAATTGTTATATTTGCTACAGCTTGATTCCAATTGTTACTTTATAATTGAAAAACAATCATGACTGACCATGTGTATTTGACATTTCTTTTCATGAAATTGTATTGCAAAAGTTGTGCTTTTCCCATTGAATCATTTTACTGTTCTTTATCTATTTAATATCAAATATATAACATTGTTGCAAGAAATTTTAAACCACCAAGCATACTCCCATTTCCCTGAAGTTTATTTAGGAAAATTCTCTACCACAAGATTCTATACGATATGTAGAGATTAGGTGAAACCCCGCTTGTGTCAGTGCTTTGTTTCCTACATTTTGTAAAAAGCCGGTCCTAAGCTTGGAGAAAAGAGGAGAGCTGTGGTAAGTTGATGGCTAGTGTGAAATTTAATAACTTTCTATGAATGGATCCTTTACAGTTATTTACCAGTTATATGAATAAAAAGAGGTAAGAGGGACTGGGATGCCAAAGACAAAATGGGTAGAATATTGAACAATGATTGAGTCAAATAAATTAAAGCTGTTTAAGAAGTGGGTCTAGACCTTATGTTGATGACTCACCTTTTACAAGTACCAAAATCATGAATGAAAATGTTTATTTCTTCTCTTAATAAATTCAATTGCTGAATGAGACTACTCAAGTGTCCTGTCTATATCTATCTGAGCATGTTACACCAATGAACTTATGAGGTACCGTGCAATTAATTTTTACTCCAATTTCAGGCTAAAGCTTCTGGAAAGACTCCTGAAGAATGCTGTAAAATGGGTGATGAAATAGGAGTAAGCTGTTTATTTGTTGTTTCAGAAACCTTTTTGGTACCTTTCGTTATATTCATGTGATTCTCAGGTTTCAATTTGAATCAGGGTGCAATCCTTGGGAACTACAATGACATATTAAAATCTTGTAATGCTCTGGATTACCATGACTTAATCAGCTGTTCTGTAAAGCTGCTTACTGATTTTCCTGAAGGTTGAAATTATCTTAAATAAACTTAATCACGTATATATATAAATATTTGTACATTACTCATGTTTTAACCATTGTTTTCTCTTTCGGTTCAATTATTAGTCTTCAAGGAGTCTCAGGATTCATGGAAAGCCATTGTAATAGATGAGTTTCAAGACACAAGTTCCATGCAATATGATTTTCTGCGGATTCTTGCTTCTCATAACCGCATAACTATTGTTGGTGATGATGATCAGGTGCACTTGCTATCTTTTACAGCCTGAGAATGGTGTTTGTGTTAACTTGTTTGTCCTTTTTTTTTTTTTTTTTTTTTTTTTTTGGGGTGGGGGGGGTGATTTTGTGTTTGTGCACTGTAAATCCATTCTGTTCAAGTTACTTAATTTTTCTGAAGTCCAATATAACATGTTCTACTGTAGTCCATATTTAGTTTCAACGGAGCTGACATTTCTGGATTTGATTCATTTCGCAAAGATTTTCCAAACTACAAAGAGGTTTGCCCTGCCTTTGACTCATACATGTTCCTTGATTATATTTACAGCATGTATGCAAGTTTGTATAACTAGAATTGAATTTGATTCTTTCTTTGAAATATCTTTATGCTTCAGATCAGACTAAATAAAAACTATCGATCCACACGCTGTATTGTTGAGGCTGCATCTTCTCTTATACAAAATAATATAAAGCGATGCCAGTTAAAAGATGTTCTTACTGATAATTCTTCTGGATCTAAGGTAATTTACTTCTGCCTTATTCTTCAGATTAGAAAAATAATAATTTAAATGTGATTTTCTATCTGTGGTTTGTTACTTAATTTACAGATAATGTTGCCTATAATACGCAGATAATCATAAAAGAATGTCACAATGAGAGTGCGCAGTGTGCATTTGTTGTTGACAAGATCTTGGAAACTGCTTCTAATGGTTCTGCTGCTAACTGCTCCTATGGAAACATTGCAATTCTTTACAGGAGGCAGGTCTAGCTTACTTGCCATTATATAAATTTGCATGATAAAAAGTACAAACATTAAATTTCTGCTGACTAATTATGTTCTTATGTTTTATACTACAGGTATCGGGAAAAGTCTTCCAAATGGCCTTCCGTGAAAGGAAAATACCTTTCAATGTGCACGGTGTAGCATTCTATAGGAAAAAGGTAGTTAACATTCTTCTAGTTTACAAAGATGTTCTCTACCATCATTCTAGTTGATTATGTTAAGAATTTAATGCATATGATTTTTACTATGCAGTGTGTTCATTTTACGGAAATAAAATCTTTACTGTTTTGTGTGATTCTTGACATTACTAGAGATGTTTATTAGGAGGCATTCTTTCTTGAAATTTTTTTTGGCTGCCTATCATGATTAGGTATTGTAATATACTTCCATAATGAAGGATTTTTTTGGAAACTAAAGATTTTAAATTTATAATTTCTATCTTGTGGGTACCTTCCTGAACTACACAGGTGTGATACATGTAATAGACATTACTGTTAAACATATTTTCTTGACCTGATTTTAATCTGAATTTAGGTTGTGTCCTTCTCCCTGTGGAATCTAAGGAATAACCTTTTAGGTTTGGAACATGTGAAGGAAATTGATTTCCTAATTATATTAAATGTATTTTACTTAAAGTTTTGAAATTTTATGGGCACTTGAAACTTTCATAACTATTTAAAGGCACAATATTTAATAATGATATTTTCTCAGGATGCTCCTTTAAGCTAATGCAAATTAACATGTTTCTTAGCTTGCTTAGGATATTGAATAAGCAGGATTTAATGATTTTCTTACTTAGGGGGTATTTCAGTTTGATGTTTTGTAGTTCGTAATCATACAATTTTGATTTTCTTTCAACTTTCTCTTGATTACTAGGATGTAATTAGTTTCAAGATGTTAGGTTGAAATTTTATCCTTTCATTTACTTATCAAAAAAAAGATGTCAGGAGGGGAAATTACACTTTATACCCTGTACTCAGTGTAGTTCACTTGACCTAGGGAAAATACACTTTTCCTGCCCTTTGACTTATTTTATTTTTTTTTGATATTTGAGACTATCCATTTATGTTCACCTCTCATTATGAACATGTTGAACTGATCGGTTGGAAAGAAATATAAACATATATCTGCATACATGTGTATACATATGTACATATTTAGGTCAAGGTTCAGTCCAACATGATGGGGTTATTGTTCTGTGTCAGAAAGCTTCTTATTCACTCACCTGAATGCAAAATCATTTTCCAGAGCAGGTAGATGAAAGTCGAATTAATATTTACACACATGTACATATATATATGAATGAATATATGCATACATAATTGTGAACTGAAAATATTCACTTGTGTTTTAGTGGAACTCTAACACAATTTAGATTGGTTGATTTTTTTTTTTCTCCTAAGAAACAAGCCTTTGGATTTGTCATCATCAAGTTTGCTTACTTCATAATTTTGATCCCAGTGTGTTTGAGTGCATAGAAGGAACAAATTCTTTGCCTGCATATATACAATCTTTTAATTTTAGCTACGCTGTTACAGATTTACCCCTTTTAGATGCTGATAGTTATTATAATCTATTGTACACAATTTCTAAGCTGTTTAAAACTTTCATATGGTTGTGCTCTTAGATTTGTCCAAGTAGTAGAAATCGAAGCTATTTTCTCATACTTGTTCTGACATGCATGCCAACAGAGTTACTGTTGTCATTTGGTTATGATTTAGCTCGTCTTATAATAGGTAGTCAAAGCCATTATTGCCATGCTTCAAACAACATTGCCTGCTTGTGATGATGGCCCATACCGTCGGGTCTTCAAGGCTTTACTTCCTTTTGAGAAGGAGGAAAAGAAGAGGGTATGTGTATTGCTTTATTTATCTATCTATATATATATGTATATAAATATGTACATATATATATATATATATATATTAGCTATTGTGCTTGTGTGTGCACTATGCTGCCAGTTATCTTTCTTTTAATCTAGGATATTTCATTCTGTGTGAGGCTCACATATCTGAGTCTCTGTCTCTCTTTCTTGCAGGTAATCGACTATATCAACAAAATTTCAACTATTAGAAAATGCAGCTTTATATTAGCTGCCTCGGACATCTTTAGTGCCAAGCTTTCTGGTACCTTCAAGAGGTTCTGTTAAGCAAATTATTCTTAATGTTCTTAGATGGGATGGGTAGCTCATAGTATTCGGTTATCTTATATTTGTAGTTTCTTTTTTAACATTAAGGATGGTATATAATGTGGCTTATAATAATGAAATAATCAGCTCCTGGTTTGTTTCAAATATCTGGCATGTGCATATTTGACATTTATGTAATTTTGTGTTGAAAATAAAGTGGCAATGCAGCCTCAAATAAATTGCAGAAATTGATAAGCATAACTACTTTGGGGATATTTAATCCCTGAGGAACTATTACTTCTTTATCAGAATATTTTTTCTTCTCATTCCGAGCAATTGGCAATAAAATTCTGAAATTTTTGTGAGAAACACATGGTGAACAATGAGAACTTAACTTTTATGGAAAATACTTTGACAACTATATTGAATTAATAGCTAGTGTACAGTGGCAGATGAATGACCTGATCCAAACCTGTGTAATCCTGACCCTTTGCTAGCGTAGTTAGATGTATAAGCGCATTTTCCTTGATTGTGATGCTAATAAAATTACTGTCACTTTTTGCATGCCTGGTATTGCTACTGTAACATAGCTCTTCTTTTGATGTTTTACAATTCTTTTAATCTGAAAGATCTCTCTCTCTCTCTCTCTACACACACACACACACACACATTTGTATTTTTTTTATCAGCTTCTTGTATTATGGTTGTATGCCTGTACATTATGTAAGATGTCCTAGTATTTACTGAAATATGACCCCTGCAATTGATAACAGGAGTCAGCTAACCCAAGGACGCAAAGTATTGTCGACACTAGAGATGATATCAAAACTTGTAAACAGGGTAAATATATTTGGCCTCACTGCAGAATTGTTGACTTGTCATTTCTTATTGAAACAATTAGTAATTGTTTTAGATCTTTATTGATTAAAAAAGTGTTTTTTATATGGTGAGAATAGATTAGATAAACTGATTTTTGTGGTTTTTTGTTATTTGATCTGGGATTACTATCCAATTATTGGAACCTTGTGTGGTTTCATAGAACTTTGGCCATTTGAAAGATGTTCTTCATCTTCCCAAGCTTTTTTATTTTCTTTCCTTCTTTTCCCTGCTTTCTAAAGTATTTTAAAGAGGTTTGATGCTAGTCTATGCTAGACCCATGATGCAAGAAAAGAAACTCTAAGAGGGGGACTTGTGTTTGAGAAACAAAATAAGAATAAAACAAAGCGATAGGACCTAGGAATTTGCATCTAGGGTTTGTTTGGAATCTGCACCAAGTGGTGAAATAGAAAAATAGAATCTACAAATTAGCACCTCGGTTGCTTGAAATAAGCACCAAATGTTGGAAGAAAACTTACAACCCTTTTTCATTAGTGATCAACTGCTTACAATAGTGAACTTTGGACCCTTTAAGTAGAGTCCCCAAATTTACATATGAAAATAAAATAAACTCTTAATGAGATTTCATCATAAATGGAAACAAAATCCAAATAGTAATCAAATGTCTTTAATAGCATCAATTAGCGTCAGTCAACATCAATCAGCATTTTGTTGTCTGCATGAACCCATGCATTGCTTTAGAGATAAATTTGAAGGTTGTGTTCTACCTGATTGTAAAGAAATTGACCTTACTTATCAATGCTTACAGGAACAATCAATTTCAGCTATCATAACCTCAGTGGCAAACATGGTGCCTCAGGTTTGGCTTCCCTTTCGCCCTGTTTTTTTTTTTAATAGAAATTGTCTATAAGATATAAAAGCTTTGTCGGTAAAATTGATTGAAGATAGTTTTCTTGTGTATGATGCTGTTTTGTTATGCTAATGTCTTAATTATTTATTTACTACTTTGAATTTGCTTGCATTTAAATAGTTTTGTTAGTGTTGGATAATTAACTACATAACAGTAATGATGAATATATAAGTCTTATATTTATTTTCTATAGCATACTTCTATAATTAGCATGGATTCATGTAAATTGGTATAGAGATGAGGCCATGGACAAAGAGGACTGCAAGATGCCTGGACATCTGTTGGATATTTTATAAATTTTCTGAAGTTCCTAATCAGGGTTTGTGATTTTGGATGTGATGACATCAGCTTGACTTAGCATCTCTTTGTGGATCACCTCATGGTAAATTGCACAGTTGCTTGGGACTTGTCGTGATTAGTCCTTTGCTTATTTAGGGCTAATTGGGCAATCCAAAACCATGATCAATCTTTTGGCTTCATGGAAAAGGAACTTTGGCAATACTATTAGTGGGGATATTTTGAAGGTAGTTCTACTGTGTCTAATGTGGTGCCTTAGGAGACAAGAATTCCTATACTTTATGTTAAATTACCGATTCTCCCAAAAGTTTAAACTATTAGGAGATGGTAGATTTAATCATTTATCCATACAATTCTAACACTTACCCTCACTTGTAGGCTCAAACTTCCTATTAATAGGTGAGGTCCAACACGTAGGATTTTAAATGGGAGGTAGTGTGGAGGAGACTAGGATCAAACTTGGGAGGGAGTGTGGAGGAGACAAGAATCAAACTTAGGACCTCTTGCTCTGATACCGTGTTAAGTTACCGATTCTCCCAAAAGCTTGAGCTATTAGGAGATGGTAAATATAATCATTTAACCTCATAATTCGAACACTTATGAAGGAAAAGAGTGATTAATGACACAATTGAAGTTTTGAACACCTTATTTGAATGGATTTTGATCACTACCCCATTTACTTCGCCTCGCTTATTGGATTTTCTATACTATGAGTCCTAGGCTGTTTCTTATATATATGTATATATAAAGAGTTTAAACCTGAATAAAATAAAGGGCAAGTGTATATTGGAGAGTTAGTAAATTAATGACCATTGACTGTTAAAACTATGCTAGCATTTTGGAATAGCCAAAAATGGAAAATGTGACAAACCAATTGGGAGGGAGGAAGTAAAATATATATTTATTTATGGCCAAAATTTTGTCCATTACTACAGTCATAGCTTGTGTTCTTGGTGTTTCTTGTCACCAGTTTATTGGGATCTGATAGTAATTTCTAAATAAATGGATTACTTATCAAAAAAAAAAAAAAATCTAAATAAATGGATTGGAGTTAATTATGTAGAAGGGCAGTATAGATTTAATTATAATCCTGGTTTATTACTCATTGAGTGGACATTATAAGTTAACTAGCCAAAATAGAAATTATAACAATAGAGAGGATATCACAAACAAAAAGGTAAATATCACTCATTTAAGCTTCCAATTGATGCAAAAAGTAACTCTCTGATGACCAAATCTTCTTAAATTTCCTTTTTAGTTCTCTAGTTCTTAATGAAACCTTAATTCAATGAGTTAGCTCCCTGTTTTCTCACACAGGTTTTGTTTAGTGGTTTATGGACAATGGATTATAATTAAGATGCCATTTTTCAAGAATCGATTCCCAAAAATGACATGCAAATTAGGTTAATAAGCAATGTACAAAATCATTTTTTATGCTACTCTGGCTTGCTCTTTGTACTGGTCTTCCCTCATATTGGTTATATGAGCTGATTTGACTACAGCATGTGCTGGTCAAGTTTTGTTGGTAGTTTGCTTTAGCATTTCTTATTCTGTTCTCATGCATACTTCCATGTTCTGATGCTGGACAACCAAAACTGATGAATACCAAATTTGAAAAACAGAAAGAAGAAAAAAAAGGCTTCTAGGAATCAATCAACACCTAAACTTGCTTGGAATTGGCACCAAGCAAGCCAGCAAAACCTAGGAATCAACAACTAGGGTTGGCCGGAATGAACACCAGACCATTCAGAAAATTTCAATGAAAATTTTATTAATCAAGCAAAACTGTTTCCATTGGAGTAGAATAGTATGCTCATATAGACTTACTAGGACTAAACCCTAATCCAAATTGACTTAAGAAAGCCCAATTATTGAATTACAAAAATACCCTTGATTCTAGGGAATTAAATAAAATACTCTTAAGCTAATTAACTAATAAGACAAATAAAATCCAACGGATCAATAAAAAATACAATTGACTTCTAAAATCAAACATTCAGCAAAAAAAGAAAAAAAGAGACTTCTAAGATCAAACAAAACTAAATTACAACAAAATTGTCTTCGCGCTTCCCGCATCATGTTTGTATTCTGAGAGGTTCCATTACTAAGATTTACCATCTTCCATTTTTATCTTACACTAAATTTTGCTATTTTGACATAGATGTGTTTACCTGCTGTTTGCTGATTAATCTTCCAGTAGATTTCATTGAATTACTTTCTACAATTCTCTTTCTCTTTTGTGAAATACAACTTTACTAATAAACCTTTTAAAATACAATGATATGAGGATGATTTTCTGTTCAAATGTTCTATTAACATCGTTCTAATTCAGTATACTTAAACTTTTATTCATCATTCTTGTCTTAATTTTTTAGAAATACCTTCTTGAGCAACGGGCAGTTATTGATGTTGATGGAGGAAAATTGCTGAATGAAGACAATGACATCAGATCTGTAAGTATAGAGTGTTCATCCTGAAGTTTCAAATTACTTTGTCCTCACCTAAATCTTGGTGCATTCCCATGGTTGAATTTGATCTCTTCTCCATGCAGGTTCTTCAGTACTTACTGGATGACGTCTCTGAATTTTTGTCAACTAAATTTGTTGCTGTAGAAGGGGATGCTAAAGTTGCAGCAGAAGGGAAAGGTTGTCTTAATGCGCTCAAAGCTTTTATTGAATTTATATCTGAGCGTGAGAGAGAAAATTTTCGTTCCCGTAGACATGATAATGAAAAATCCATCACCTTGACTACCATTCATCAGGTATTTTTCTCTGACATACAATTAAATTTGCTAGGACTGTTTTGTTGCTGTTCTGGTGGTTTTTTTGGCAATATTCCTATGCTCAACTTTGTTTTAATGCCTCTCTTCTTCCTTTTGCAGTCGAAAGGCTTAGAATGGGATGTTGTTTTCATAGTTAAGGTACTTGATTACATTGGTTTACTAGTGTTATGAAATTTTAAAGTATTTGCAAGTGTACGAACCGTATTGAAGTATAATTTGACAAGAATGAGGTCGAATCCACAAGGACTTGAATGAACATAAAAAAATTAATCAAATTAATCCTAATCTAGTTTAATAAAAATTATCAAATTAATCCTAATCTAGTTTAATAAAAATTGGTTGTTTGCAATTAAATATACTAAGCAAATAATTAAACTAAGCAAAAATATAATATAAAGCAGTAAAGAGATGTAAACAATCTAGAGAAAGGAATTAAGGTTTTGGAGTCCGCCTTGTTAATTCATATCAGCATATATTTATGATCATTAATTTTTCCCAACCACTATATGGTAATCTAGAAATCAATCTTGCTACCATGGAAAATATTATCATTAAAACTTCTATTTAAATATCTAAAGCATGCTCTTCTTCGCTTCTTAGGTATAAAATCAAATTATCAATTGTATCCGTAGCCAAAAAAATCACAAGAGATATCCAATTTTAAAATAAAGAAATAAAAAACCAAGCATTCAATTAATTAAGACAAATCCTAAATCATGAAAAAAACATGATTGAACTCATATCTAGAATCCCAATTTAGTCAATTGATATGAAGCAAGAACAACTTAAATCATTAAAGAATAATTATTGTGGGAAAAATCAAATCACATAAATATTACTGATAATCTTTAACAAGGTTTCATCCTCAACCCTAATTATAAATTTAGCTACTCATGGTAATTGAAATAAAACACAAATATAAAATACTAAACATTAAACTAGACAAATAAAATAGAGAAAGAAATAGTCACAATGCTATCATGGAGAAAAGCTATAGAGAAGCCACATGCGGCACTGGCTCTTGCTCAAATTTTCTGTTTTGCATACCAGTCCTAGCACTAGCCTTTCTGAATTTTGCCCTAAAGAGCCTTTAAATAGGTCAAGGAATCCTATTACAAGTTGAATTCCCGTTTGGAGAAAATCCCAGATTTTTATGCTTCACTTAACCAACTATTTTGGCCCCTTTAATGTTAGAATTCGGAGGTAAACTACAAAGTTGTAGCTCTTTAAGTTAACTTTTCAGCCCAACTTGAATCATCTTGATTGGACGTCTGAGTCAAAAGTTATGCCAAAAATACTAAGAGGCTGTTTGGTTCATCAATTTCCATAACTCATATTTTTGTTTCCATAACTCATAACTCAAAAATGGTGAGACCCATAGCTAGAAGTCCGTTTGGCACCACCATAACTCTGTTTCCATCACTCAATTCTCTGATTTTTGAGTTATGAGTTATGGAAACTGAAAACACATTTTAGTTTTTTTCAGTTTCCATAACTCTGTTTTCAATGGCATTTCCGTAAATAACACTACATGGAGGGAGCCACTGTCAGACTCAGCCGCAACTTTTGACCATCTTTTTTTTTTTTTTCTTCTTTCTTCACTGGGTTTGGTGCGTGCATTTCTTCATGTTCTTTTTTTTCTTTTTCCTTTCACACTAGGTGGCTTCTTCTTCTTCCTTCACTGCATGCGGTTTCTGGGTTTTTTTTTTTCTTCTTTCACTGGGTTTGGTTTTTGGTTTTTTTTTTTCTTCTTCTTTCACTGGGTTCGGGTTTCTGGTTTTTTTTTTTTTTTTTTTTTTTCACTGGGTTCAGTGAGTTTGGGTACTGCAAAAAAAAAAAAAAAAAAAAAAAAAACTGCATCGAGTGACAGGTATAGGGCCCATAAACAGTGTGAAAAATATTGAGTGATGACAAGTGAGTGATGGTGCTAAACCAGTAGGGTATTTTAAGTGATGAATGATGAGTAATAAATGATGAGTGATGAGTAACGGAAATTGAGTGATGAAAAAAAGCATCCAAACAAGGCCTAACTGATGCGCAGGCTGGAATCTTAATCCGAATTAGACTTGGATTTGGTGCAAATTTCCTTTGATTCCTTGCTCCAATTGGACTTAATTTAATTGGGTTGACCTTCTTTAACTTCATCATGGCCCTTGTAAAAGTAAAGTCCATTAGCTTTTTTCTTTACATAAATCCATTTATTTAATTTCATTCTCCTACAAAAGAAGAATTCATGCAATAAAATTCAATTAAGCACAAAATTGAATATTAAGCATTATTCCAAAACCAAATATAAAATGCATGAATTAACTCAAAATAAGTATGATAATGCTTTCTAATAATGATATAAATATGCAAAATTAAGCTATTATCAATGCACATCAACTAGCTTTGCTTGCATTGCTCAAGTGGCTGCACTTATATTACACCACAATTATCCTTTGAAAGTGGTTTTGTGTGATTATGAACTTCTTTCCTTACACAATTCTGTTTGAAGGCATTTTTGCATTAATGCTCTATTCATGACACAGGCAAATGAATCTGAAATTCCTCTGTTGCATGAATTTAATGGTGCTGCAAAGGAAAACGGGAACTCAATTGAGGTTATTTGTGTTCTTTCTTGGAACATTGTCTTTCTGTTTCTTTCTTTCATGAAAACTGTTTTAGTGTGGCACTGATTCTTTTCTTTTATTTTGTAGGAGGAAAGGCGCTTGTTATATGTTGCAATGACTCGTGCTCGGAAGAAGCTTTTCATTCTATATGTCATGATGGACTCTAATTGGCAGGTGTTTGGCATGAAACATCTATACATTCCAGAAACTGACTTCATAATATTTCTATAAGCTACTACTCTCTTACGCTTAATAATTTTTCAAGAAACTGACTTCATTCCACTTCAGACAAAGAATTTTTTTGTTAGTTAATAATTAATAAAAAATTTAAGCAATCCTTTGATGCTACTAATTACTATTTTAAATATTAAACTTGTATTTATACATCATATTTAGGAAGGGCTGGGATAATTTTTCTGGTTTCATCAGATTTGAGGGTGGTTTTGGCACAAATTTTCAATTTTGGGAGGATTGTGGTGTGGGGAGAGAGCTCTTAAAGAAATTCCCTGGCTTATACATGCTGGTCCAAAAGATGGGAGTTTCGATAGCAGATTTGTTGAGCTGGAGAGAGGGGGGTGGGGGGGGAAGTCGGATTCAGTGGGATATTACCTTCTTCGGAGCTCTACAAAACTGAGAAGGGATGTTGAGGATACTATTTGCTGGGTGCCTACCAAAAGTAAGCTATTTGAGGTAGACTCTTATTATAAAGTGCTACATATAGGGAGCCTTAGAAAAGTATTTGGAAGGTTAAAGTTCCTACAAAAGTGGCTTTCTTCACTTGGATTGCTCTCTTAGGGAAGATTCTTACTATTGATAACTTGAGAAGACGGAGGATTCCAATTGTTGATTGGTGCTGTATGTGTAAGCAAGACGGGGAGTCTGTTGATCATCTATTGTGACATTGTCTTGTTGCTAGAAAGCTATGGTTGTTTGTTTTGTGCTTGTTTGGGGTGCAGTGGGTTATGCCTATAAGGGTGGTGGATCTATTGGTGAGTTGGAAGGAGCGGTATGCTAGGCACCTTATCGGAGATATTTGTAATGCTATCCTTCTTTGCACCACATGGGTAATTCGAAGGCTTGGAACAATCACTGGCGGATGTGAAGCTGAGTTTTTTGCATACTTTGTATATGCTTGGATGGCTACTTGAAGTCTTGAAGTGGTCATTCTTTCTCTAGTCTGCTGGATTTTCTTGATTGCTGTACTTCTAATTGATTTTGATTCACGTACAGTGCATTGTATGGTGGTTTTTCTCTTTTTAGCTAATAAATTTTACTTATTCATAAAAAAAAAAAAATATATATATATATATATTAGTATTGTTCATAATTTAGATAGCTTTGTGTAACATGTCATTAAAAAAAGATTCTGTACCCAATCATACATATACTTCTTATACTATTTAAGTTCATAAATGCCACTAACGGCTCTCAGTGATAATTTTACATGCTTGATTTACTTTTTGGTGTCTCTTCTATACATCTTGTGTATAAATGTTCTCTAGCTTTGCAGAATGTTAGAAGCTTTGTTGTAAATTAGAATGTTAGTAACATTTAAGAAAATCTGGATATTTAAAAATCCCGTTTAGAAGTCTTCATAGTTGTGAGGAATTTTGGTTTATATAAAAAATAAAATTGATACTTGATAAATACTGTTCTTTAGTTTAGAGAATTGACTATATTATGTTTATTTTGTGGCTCTTTGAGTAATAAAGTGTTTTGGTGTATCACTTCAGATGCTTCAACCATCAAGATTTCTTAAAGAAATTCCAGATCATCTTCGAGAGGTTCAGGTTTGTCACGATGGTCCTACTCTATAAGTTGTAGTGTTGTTAGTGACAATAAAAATCATTGCAACTCATGATACTATCATCTTTTAGAGAACTATATAGTTATGATGTCTTCAATGTTTCTCCAAATAAAATTGCAAAATTCAACGTTTCTGTGAAGAACATTACAAATTAAGGAACAAGTGTTTGAGTTGACATGGATGATTAGCTGTTAGATCTAATGACACAGAAAAAAAAGGCTTTATTGGAATTTGATTCCAATTGTGATGGAAGATCTTTAGGAATTTATTCTTGATGAGATCTTAAGAGGGTTTGATGTTTAAGGTTTAAAGTATGGTAAATAAATATTGGATTTGGAATGAATCTTGATGGCTGTTTAGTGTTATAACAGTGAATAGATTCAATAGAACGAGAAAAAAAGGACGATAAACCCTATGCAATTTCTCCTAGGTTTCCTAAGCTGTCACAATTAGGAAGGAAAAAGCACATCCTCAACGCATAAAATAAATTACTAGAATTTTATTAAATTCAATCTCTTTGTATGTGAATGATATTGACCACATAAAATCATTTATAGGCTATTGCCAATCCCTTTTATAGAAAGATTAGGACTTCTAAGGGTCCGTTTGGGAATGCTTATTTAGTTGAAATTGAAATTTTTTTGCTAAAAGTGTAGAAAAAAAAAGTTAAAAACTAGCTAAATAGTACAATGTGATCAATGAATAGTACCAAAAAGTGCAATGGGATCCATAAATAGTACAAAAAAGAAGTTAAAATTCTAAAATAAGCTGAAACTTTCATTAGCTCCCAAACGGACACTAAATATCCTTTCCTAAAAGACGACTAAGACTCCTTGTTGTAAAGAAAAGTAGAACTTCTAAAGTAAATAGAAAAAGGACTCAAACATAAAAAATGACTTATAGACCTATGGTAGTCTGGTACAATCCATTTTAACGTTTTGTTTGTTTTGAAGTAACATATTTTCAAGTGTTTGGTATGACAAGTAAATTTTTTTTAAAAAGCAAACCACCAAAACTAGTGGGTTAGTCACCGGAGCCACTGGTGTCAAAGGTTTGGTGACTGGATTGCCGAAACCAGCAGCTGGAATGGTGGTTCCGGTGACCTCCGCCGGAGTAGTGTCTTTGGTGCCGGAACGGCAGCTCAGACTACTGGATTGCCAGAGCCACATTGGACCGCTGACACCAGCTGCCCAGCCCACCGGACCAGAGACCTAGCCACCAGATAGGGTGAGGGGAAGCCATGTGTGTTTTTGTAAAATGTTTTACCAAAATTTTAAGGTAAAATTTTTTACAAATTTTTATAAAGGATTTTATGGTCAATGGAAAATATTTTACAAGTTTGATGAAATTTTACATCTAAACAAACACTTGAAAATGGGAAAATATTTTACTTCAAAACAAATGGAGTGTCAAAAATATGAAAATTGCCAAACTAACCCAATTTTGGAAGTAAATTTAAATTGAACCAGCAATGTTCTAATCTAAAGAAACTTAATACTAAGATTCTAAGACTCAGTACTAAGTCACCTAGGACAGTTGTCAAGAGGGTCCCATATTGAAACTAGACCACAATTGTTGAAACTTTTTGTATTTAATCATGTTTGTCCTTGCATCACTTAATCACTCAAATTAAGCACAATTATTGAATTTAATGAACCATTTAACCTACACAGTTTATGAATTTTATGTATGAATTAGAACATTTTGGAATTCGGTTTTAATGTTGTTCACATTAGCTATTTAATATCTTATATTAATTAACATCAGTAGTCCTTAGTGGTTAATGGATGGCTTGTTTTTGTAGGCTGAAGTTAGTGTACAAGATTTGCAAACAAAGCAGCAACACATTCCAAATAGAACTGCTCAGTTTTCTGTTGATGTGCCAAGAGAAAAGGAACTTTCTGAAGTAGATGTTCCAAATGATTTCCTAAAAACTTGTATTCATGAGGCTTCTGAAGATCTGAAAGACCCATTGGAGGCTAGCAATGGAAATGGTTTTTTAAGAAGGTTCTACCATTTATGATTGCTTGATTAACATTATCATGAAATTTTGGTTATATTTTTTTGGAACTGAACTTGATTCCTTTTTCACTGTTTCACAGATTCAATGTGGAGGATAGATCAGTTGTTTCCCACATATTTCATCAATGGGCCAAGAAGAAAGCATTTCAAGATCCCAAGAGGCTGCTTGACAAGGTAATTTCTTGTTATTTCGAATTTTGTTTTGCATCTTCTGGATATTGTAGCAAGTTTTGCATTTGCATGGTATCTGATGGTAAAATATGTGTTGAACGAGATATTCAATCATTCTTTTCTGTCATGTTATTTTCTTTTTTGTTATAAGAGTAAAGCCATGGCACCGCTCAATTTATAACACAAGTAAATTTCTGTGTATATTGAGGATGTGCACAACACCAAAAATACTTTGCATTTTTAGTGATGTAGTTAGGAAGGTTGGACATGCATTGAGTCAAGTAGATCAACCTAGTGAGACAGTAGTGCTTAAGGTAGCTGATGACAATATTGCAGATGCAGTTGGAGATGTTTTTGCAATAAATTATTTGGAATTTGTAATATTAATGTTACTTTTATATAATGTAGATGCGCTCTTTTTGGAAAATCTCTATTTTTAAATTTTTATATGGGTGTCATATGTAATACTGATAATTGAATGAATTCTGGGCTTATTTCTGTTCTCTTTTTCATACAAGTAGTTTGTGATGTTTGTCTTGTTATCTAGGCAACTAGTATTTACTTAGCACTTTGAGATTCTTATTTTCAGTCAGTAACCTTCAAAATGCAAACAATGTGAATATAACTATTGATTGATGTACTTTATTGTCTTACAGGTTGGCTTTGTAATCGATGAACGCCTTAGAGCCAAGAAAAACAAACACAAGGTCATACAGTTTTTGTAAATTATATTTTATAACATGTTATTTTTCTTGTCTCCCCTTTAATATGCTGCACTCCCTTGCAATAGGAATCTTCAATTGTGTTCTGTAATTTTAGTTTACATAAACTGTTCTCAAGAAATTTAGCCATATGATTTCTTTGCTTACCTGCACAGCTCCACCCAAGGTATGCTGACGTGTATGAAATTTAGTTTCTTGTAGTACAAGATGGGATGCATATCTAGATAGTTTGGGTAGAGGTTAATCTGTTCAATGATAGATTCTTAAAGTTAATGTAAAACAGTATTTAAGGATTTAAGTGAGATGTCAAATGGATCCCACGCTGTTTTGATTCAGTTAAGTGATAAATGATACGAAGTGCTTGCTATAAGCTATTTACTAGTAAACAATTACAGAGTATGGTTAGAGAGCCTATATATTACAGAAGGCCTGGACCTTCACGGGAATATTGCAACTGTTCATCCTCTAAAAGAACAATATCCAATTTTAGAGGCATATTGATGTAAGATGTGCCTATTGATGAGTTGGTTCCCTTCATTGTCTCTTTATGGTGTGTCTCTTGAGAGAGGAAGAGCTGGCGATTGCACTCTAATTAAGGATCATGGATGGCCAATGATGAAGACACTTAAAAAAGGGAGAAAGATGAGCTTTGAATCCAAAAAGGGTGGGAGCCTTATGACGCATCTTTCTTCAAACTGGACCTAAAACACGAATCTAGATTGACATATGCTAATTGAGTTTTTCCTTTTTACCCAGAGAAATTGATTTGCTTGAATGACAACTCGAGAAAGTTGATTATTGGTCAGGAGAGAATGGGAGTAATGAAGGACTATTCTAACTTGTCTAGTTCTATCTTGGAATTAATCTTGTGAGCCAGATTTTTAGGTCAAAAATCTGAGTGGGGCTGAAGTTTCCTCCTTTTGTTGCGATTATACATTCTCTTTTATCTCTTTCTGCACTCCTGCCCCATGTTGCAATTCCTTTACCCAAGGCTCTGAAGTTTTCATGTGGAAGGTTATAGTTGACAGTCTTTCTGTTGCCTATAAGTATACCTGTGTGCAGACCGTTATGGGTTGGGTTGAGATTATGTTGTTCTTAGTCCTGAGTCTCCATGACCTTGAGCCAAAGAAAGAATGAAAAAAGGAAGAAGAAAAAACTAGCTCTTCATAGCAAGTAAATATAATTATACCTCTTCCCCATTCACTAATTGTGTTTCTGTTTATCTTCATGACCATCCTATCTTTTATTCAATTTTTTTTTCCCCCTGATCCTTACCTCTCTCATTATAATGAGTGAAGGGTGTTGTGGATTTGATACCCACTGTGTGTGGTTGTAACTTATTATTAGAAAAATATATGAATTGATGAGGGGGAGATGAGAAGCCCTTAATTGTAAAGAACTAAGATGGATGGCTGTTTCTTTTCTTTTAGCTAATTATGTATCTCTCTTTACATTAATAGTCTTAGATTTTTTCAACTGAAGTTGTGGCTGTAATTCTGGAGAACATGTTTCATAGGAAAGAATCATACTGAGGTCTTTTTAGATCTCCCAACTATTCTATAAATTATGCCTACCACAAGCAGATTTTTTTATCATGCAGCAGTTTGCCATGATGTGCTTTACCAAGGTGATGTGCTATCTGTTACATCATACCTTTAGTGCCATCTTCTGCTGTGATGTTAAGAGTTTTCCATGTCCAATTTCCATGGGAGGATGTGTTTTAATATTTATGTGGATTATTTTTGAATTTATTTTTACAATAATGTGGAACTCAGTGAAGGTTATTTTAACGTCTTTTCACCCTCTTTTATTTTTCAGGATGTTTTGAGTGCACTGAAGTCTTGCTTGAGCTGTGATGAAGCATTTCAATATGCAGAATATGTAAGTGTGTTTGCTACTTCTGAGAGTTTGCTACTACTTTCTAAGATAATAATAAATGAATTTAACATATATAATGGTTGAGTAGTCATAGTAACTCCTTGTCATAGTATGTGACTATGGTTATTTTAAACGCCCCACAATTTGAAGTTTTATGTAATGTTTATGTGGGTGCTCTATTTTCTTTGATATGATTATTTTGTTTTACTAGGTTTTGAGATGGGAGCAAATTCCTGCTGATCAACGAGCCCATTTGATGCGGGAAAAGCAGGTTTGATGTTTTCTGCTTATAAATTGTCGTACTTTACTTCCTTGACTGAAAATTGTGGTATCACTTTTTTTGATTTTGTTTTTCCATCTGCTCATATAAGTTTCTGATTTACTCCATTAATCTAAAATGTGAATTAAGAATGATGTTTTATTTCCTGAATGAAAAGTTGTTTATTGCTTGTTTTCAGCTGGGTTCTGAAGTTCTAGAACCTGTAGAATTTGTTCAATGGTGCATCAGTACTTGATTTAGTTTTGACTTTCTTCAGGTTGCCAAAATTTTCATAGACAGGCAGAGATAGTAAATTCTTGTTATGACTTTTGGAAAATATCTCTACTGTAGACTGCCTTTTTAGAGCTCCCACTTATTGTGCTGATTAACCATCTAATGTTGAGGCAGATTAGCTGGGGATACGATTTACTCCAATTTTTAGCTTGATGTGAGACGTGGAATTTATTTGATTTTGTGTGGTTACATTTTTTTCAAAGAGCATTGAATTCTTTAAATGCCATGTGTCTTTACATCTTGATTAAAATTGGAGGATGGGATGGGATCCTTTCCCTTATCAAAATAAATAAAAATATAAATGGGAGGGGATCCTTTCCTGATTAGCTGTTCCTGTTTGGTTCATGTATACGTATTTGTGATTTCTGATGCATGTTTTATTCTGATCTGATAAGATGTATGATCACCTTATATTTATGTTTATTACCAGTATCAATGTGTCTTTTTTATAAAGCAAAGCAATTGATAGCCAATTAGCTTTGTTTCATACAACATTTCCTCCTTCAGTCCCATACGAATGGGGTAGAAGATATGATTGGGAAATCAGAGCATACTAAGTTGTGTAACTTATTAATTAAAAAAATAAAAGGAAAGAGGAAGAGAGATATAGCACTTCGATGAAGGATAGAGTTTATAGCATGTAAGTTTAACTAAATGACTTATGATTAGGTTTTTATTTTTTCTTTCCAATCAAAAAGTTGTTTTTGTCAACCTTTTTATTTTACACATTGTTTCGTCCTTTAATTTAGGGTCACCTTGTCAATTATGCATGATATACCTGATTGAGAAAAGGAGTATTTTATATAAGTTGATCAATGTAAAGTTATTGGTTAATAAAAATTGCAATCTTGTTTCTTGTTTTGTCAAAACTGTGGTTGATATCCAAAGCTTTCCTTCATAGCAGCCTATGTACTATGGTGCCCTTCCTGCTTTGCTTATGATTAAAATAAAAAAAGAAAGAGAGTTTTCCTTATTGTCAGGACAATAGAAAAAATCTCATTTCAATAGGTATCCAAATAAATGTTTTTCTCTCTCTCTCTCTCTCTGCCTATCTACCTATCCATCCATCTATGAATTTAAAATGTACATATGCTTTTTCTTTTTTGTTTGTAAGTTACACACGTATTTGATGGCTCTTGAACATTGCCACCTAGAACTTTTAAGGGGAGGAGGTACCGTATAATCTTTGTATGTACATCTGAGTGAGGACTGAGTCCATTTCTTTTTTCTTTTAAGTTCTTTTGATATAACCATTGAGAGTTGTGGTTCAGTGATTAGAGTCTTGGTGTGGTATAGGTTCTAAGTTCGAACTACCATGGGGTGTGGATCCACAACGTGAGACCCCTCCTTATGGGACCATCTAGGCCCTTCAAGCATTGGTTACTCAGTGACTGTGGGGACTACTATGGTCACACACATGTAGAGTTGTTACAAGTACCCTTACCTTTTTCTTTTAAGATCTTAGGGGGTGGGGATAGGAAGAAATTTTGTTAGGCTCCAATACAGGGATTTTAACATATATAGCACTTTACAAATGATAATTATAAGGAAATTAACAAATAATTAGAAATGTGGTTTGCTTACTTATCAAAAAGATATCTTGAAGCACAAAAATAGGGACAAAGTTTGGCTACAATTTCTTTTAAAAAAATTAACATTGTTACATATTCTGAAAATCTATCTGTTAGATTGTATATTCTTTACACTTTTAACACACATGTCAAATTTTGTGTCAATTGGATGTTATTTACTATATGATCCATAAACATGCATAATTTTAGACTACAAAAACTTGTAATTTTAACAATTGATCATTGACATAACTAATGATCTTTGATCTTCTAGAAATTTTGCAAGCATGGAGAAAATGTAATCCAATGGTGAATTTGTCAAAATTTACATCTGATAAAAAAATATTGAGTGAAGTTGTAGCCTTAAGAAGAAAATGTAATCTAATAGTGAATTTGTCAAAATTCACATCCAATAAAAAGATATTGAGTGACAACCAAGTTTGTAGTTGAATTTTGTCCAAAAAATAGTTCCATAGAGGTTTTAAAAACCTGCACATAAGCAAATAAGCTAAATGAGCTCCCAAAGAGAACAAAACCAAATACACATTTGATGAGCTTGTTTGCACTATGATTTTGAGTAATTAGAGGGCCTACTTTGAATTTTTTTCCTCTACGTATGTGCATTCTTTGTTAAAATATAGTGAACAATTATTTCTCAGTTTAAAATGAGGGGAGTGCAAGCTTGATCTTGTACATCTTGTACTAAAAGAAGTTTGGTTTCAGAAAGTATGTTTAAAATTTAATGTTTATTTGTCATGATTGAAACTAAATGGAACATGTTCTTTTCTTTCAGGAGCATTTCCAAAAGTTAAGGATTGAAAATTCAATGGGTTCATCAGCGGCAACATCTAAACAGGTACCTCATGAGCATTAATTAAATGAGTAAGGTTTATATATTATTTTTATTTTTATTTTCCATTCGTGTTTTCATTGAATTTATGAACAAAAGAGTGATCATATTATGATTTGGGTATCACATTTTCTGAAGGTTGGATATGTAAATTGATCAAGCAGATCCAATATACGCTTACACACTTGAATTGTTTGCGTTTAATATTTTATACAATGTGGCATCGTCCAATATTCAATTCTCACAAAAAAAATTCATTTTTTTTTCCTTGTGGACACAAACTTTTCCCATTGAATCAAAAAAGAAAAAGAAAAAAAATGAATTTTGAGAAATGGGCCGTTTTCTGGTGCAATGTTAGAAGTCATTGGCTGTTGTTATGAACCAATATTAGGTAATGGCCATTTTTTTTTAATTGAAAGATGAACCAATTTTACATCTTTTTTTCTTTTCACAATTGAGCAATTTTGTGTTTGCCTTCAATGAGGATACATGAACAAGGCCTATGGCGGGTTTTATGTTGCTTCCATTTTTCATGTAAAATACATTTTCCATTTTGTTTTGAGCTTTTCATTGGGTTTATCTTTTAAGTTTCCTCTTCAATTTTTAATTTGTTTAGCTGCTTACTTTATATCATGTTATCAAGTTTTGCTTCCCATTCCATTGTTTATGGGCTTGTTCCACCCGCGCTCCCTTGGACTGGGATACATATATTTTTTTTTGCTGGAAAAAAAGAGGGTAGAGGGGGGACTTGAGTTGGCGTCTTCCACCTGGGCGATACCATACAACATTACATACAACAGAAAGACATACATGTACATGCAACATTACTTATGTATGCATCAGAAAGTTGGTAAATCACACCCACATATGGATTTGCAATTAAAAGCATATGTAGGTTGGATAAGGGATTTTAGTTTTATATGTTTTTTTTTTTCCTGGTAGTCACTTGAATAAATCCAATTAGTTTGTACTAGAGCATACTGGAGACTCAACTCTGTTTTTTAATGTTTGATGCTTTATCTCTTACTGTCCACTGTAATATTCCATGGCTGGGAATCTCACTGTTTCATTTGTTAAACTGTTCAATGGCAGATCTCTTATTTGCAAAGTTTGGGATGCACTGTCACCCCTACATCTCGTCTCCATGCTTCCCGTTTGATTGAGCAGTACAAATCATTGTGATTATTGATTTTATTCTTATTTCTACTTGTTGCTAAAGGTCATCATATCTGTAAGTTTTTCTACAGTGAGGTTGTGTATAATGATTTTCACCAGTTTAATTAATGACTCTAATCTTCTAAAAAATTGTTGCACTTTGATTAATTACCCATTCATTATTGTAAATAAAATCTTATGCCAATCTAAATCATAAGATAAAATGTAATAAATAAAACATATAGAACGTACAACACAAAACACAAGGACCTAAGTAACGCACTTTATTACTAGAGAAGACCAGGAGCCTATAAACCTTACAGGTTTAGTGGTGGCTTTAACTTCTAAAGTCTCTTCAAAGATTATTTGGAAAAAATACGGGACGTTTGGGCTAAAATAACAATTTCAGATTTCTTCCAAATGATCTTTCCAAATAAATTATAAAAATCTTGAATTTCCTTGCTTAGAGCGAAGTTGTCAAACTAGAATTGAGGGCTTTAACAAAGGTAACTTAATAAAGTACATGGGAAGCACTATTTGATATTAAAAATGGAAAATGTTATGCTTGTAATGAAAGGATTGCAATTACAAGATCCAATATTCCCATTATCTTATTTTTTCCTGACTGAGAAGAGAGAAAAATGTACAATATTCCCAGCACTGCTACCCTTCACAAGTTGATCTGTAATATTTTCTAAGCCTCAATGTAAGTTATCTTACCCCATCAGCAAGAAGTGCTACCATTGAAGGCAAGGCTGATGTAAATATGATTATCAAGAGCTTTACACCATTCGGTGCTGTGGTAGTTACTGCAGTGTTGTAAGTGATGAACATTGCAATCATACAGATTTGAAGCTCGAAACGCAATGGAAAGTTGGTCGTGAGAATGTTGATTATGAAAAGAGACACTAAGAAGCCAATAGAGTTGAAAAGAACGAAAAGTAAAATGTAACTTCGCTATTAGAACCCAAAATGGACCTCCCTGCTAAGCTACCATCTTGCCAGAAACCACCAGGTGGAGTCAATCCAACCTGGAAGGTTGCAGTGGCAACCAACTAGTAGTACATTACGAGCATCACTGGGAGAATCTCGGCCCTTCTTCAACTTGAAGTACTCCACCAAATTCTTTGGTTGCACCAGAGAGGTCACTGAAGCTGAAGGGTTGCTAACTTGGATGTGGTTACCAAACTCAAATGAAGAAGCAGGAGAGAGGATGTTATGATGATCTCTATCTCTTGCTTTAATGGCTCCTGCACCTCTAAGGATCTCCTCTAATTCTCTGTCACTGGCCTTGCTTGGAAAAATCAGTAGCAAATCGAGCAGTTAGAGCACTTTTGTTTATAGCATTTACATCCAGGACAAGGGAAGTGGTTGCTTCCTTGCCTAGCAACAACTCTATCACCTGCCAAGATTTTACCATTTTAAGCATTTATGAATAAGCACGCATAATGATCATAGCTATGTGCAGGTTACTTAATTCAGCCACTCTAAGCTAGCTCCTACTGTTCTGTAAATAAATTAACAGTAAAAGTGTGTTGCAGCATTTCTCGTGTCCTTGGAGACAGCTGAGTTGATACAATGCCAGTAGTACTCCATTCTTGCCATGTGATCAAGAAACGAAGAGAGAAGGGAAGGATTGTGATGGAAAATTATTGTTGATATGCTTCTTGAACCCACACCACTAAAAGACTAAAGTACACTCTTCGCCCTTAAAGTTTGAGGTTGTTTTCATTTTGGATAGCATTTCAAAATTTTCATTTTAACCCTTCATATTCGATTAAATTTTTTGTTTAGCCGTCACATTTCAAGATTTCATTTTGACCCTTTATTTTAGCCCTTCATGAAAATGAAAATTTTGAAAAATAAAGGGCCAATATAAAAATGAATCAAATATGAATGACCAAAATAAAAATTTTGAAAAGTAAAAGATGAAAATGAAAACTATCCCAAATTTTAATGCCAAAAATCTACTTTAGAGTTTAGACCTACTAAAAAGAGAGGACGGGTTCACATAAATCCAATTAGACTAATTTCAGCTTATATGTTTACCACATTCTATCAGGCAAATGAGAAATTCGGGCATATGGCCTTTAGTTCAGTCAAAAGGTGGGTAGTATGACATCTCGAATTAAAAACATAAGGCCAGTCTAGAAATCTCTTCTAGTTTTGACTTTGACGATAATTTGTGCGTCCAAAGTTCAAACTACATTATTGTGATTATAAATTGGTTGCATTTGTGGAATAATGTGATCACCCCATCAACTTTGTGATCAAGCCTGTCAGGCTGCCACCAGTTGCTGGTCCTCAAGTCAAATGCTCCTCATGATTTTTGAAAAATAAAATAAAATCAAATGCTCTTATGCTCCCTTGTAGAACAGACCAAAAAAAAATATATACAGAAACAGAAATGGTCAAATGCTCAATTGTGATCTGCAAGACCGCAAGAACCAAAACAAATGAATCCATGAAAGTACAGTTCCCCAATTCTGTTTTTTGAAAAGAACAGCAAAAGAAAGAGCAACAGAGATGTACTTGCCTGGCGTCGTTTTTTCCAGGTTGCTAGGTGAAGAATTGTATTGCCTTGCTCATCCTTCAAGTTCAAGATGTCCTCCCTTTTCATCTCTCTCACCCATGTCAGTAAAACTTTTGCTTCAATGTTTATGTTGGCTGTTCTTCACAGCAAGGTGCAAGGCTGTCTCCTTTTGTACAGTCATTGTTGAGTTAGCGGAAGCTCTGACACTAGATTATTGAACAAATGACTGAACAAAGAGGTTTTATTAAAACTTTACTCTTTGAATTACAACACTTTACAAGCACTAATGCTTTTACAAGACACACACACCAACTCTCTAGACACCTATGTATTGACACTACACAATAGCTCTTACTTATTTCTTCACTTCACACTCTTCACAAGTCTCTCACACATCTCACTAATCTCACTAGTCTCACACTAATCTCACACACTAGTCTCACACTAGTCTCACGCTAGTCTCACACACTAGTCTCTCACTAGTCTCACACTCTACACCTTCACATACCACCACATCTATTTATACTAGGTGTATGTTGGTTAGGAAACCAACTTGAAGCTTCTAGCATCTTCCTTTTTATTGGCATTAGATGAATGCCATTCTCCAACCTTCTAGACTATTCTATAAACATGTGACTAAAATTCACTAGTGCAAGGAAGCTTCTAGAGAAAATATAAGAACTATCTTGGAGAGAATTCCGGAAAGAGAGCAAGAGAGAAATTTCCGGAATTAGAGAGATTGTGTGAGAATGTTCTAGAAGTTTCTAGAAACAACAGAGTTAGTGTTGATTTCTAACACTCCCCCTCAACACTAACTCTCTCTCAATTTCACCATTGTCGTCATACCATTCCCTCGGCGCTTGTTTCAACCCCTAAAGTGTTCTTCGTACCTTACAGACATTGTCTGGCTGGACTTTGCTCTCAAATCTCTTTGGCTGCTCCATGTAAACTTCTCGATCTAACTCTCCTTCCAGGAAAGCATTCTTTACATCATCTATTTGCCATAACTTCGAAGATTTAATGGGTTTCATATCCTTGGGCTTTGGCACCTACTTTAATGCGTGAATCTCTTCTTTAATTCTTGGTCAATCCTCCTCTAGTGTCCTATGGTGAACACTAGTTTGCCAAGGATGGGTTACTTCTCTAGACTCTAGCTCACCTTCATCTTCAAAAGACTGCAACTCATCAGTTACCGTGAACTGATCTTTCCTAGACTGCTCCCCCATGCTCTCAGGCATTTTCTCTTCAATTTCCTTTGAGACTGTTAGCATTGCTTCCTCTTCCACTGCTTCTTCAACTGGCTCTATCACAGCCAGACACGATTCAACAGCCCATTCTTCTTCGCTATCATCTTCTAGGTTGCTGAACGTCGTTGTATTTCCTTGAGCTGTTCTCCACTTGAATCAACAGTCTCGTGCAAAGTGGCCCGTTTTTCCACACTTGAAACACTTGATATTACGTCTTTTAGGACTAGTGGATCGTCGATCATTATTGTCGCTTCCTCGAGCTCCTACATCTTGAGAGCTCTCCTTATCTTTTCTATCTTCATCATTTTTATTCTTAGAACCTGCATTAAATCTTCTCTTGGGTCGGTCTTTATATTGACCGCTAAAGAGTGCCTTCTCTTCACTCTTTAGTAAGACCCTAACCATTTGCTTGACTAATGCTTCTTGGTCAGCTAACAAATTTTCCAACTCTACTAATGATGGTTGGACAGGCCAACCTTGAATGGCAGCTACAAAACTTCTATATTCGGGTCTCAACCTATGAATAATTATCCTTCTCATTCTTGAATCAGAAATATTTGATGCAGGATCTAATTCAGAGATTTCGCGACAGAGAGACTTTACCTTGGTGAAGTATTGCGTGATCGTCATATCTCGTTGTGCCACTAACATTAGCTCGTTCTCAAGCAATTGTAGCCTTACATCATTCTTCTTTGAAAATAGTGTTGAAAAGGTGTCCCACGCTTCCTTTGGTGTGTTTACATGTCTGATGTGCTCTAGCATCTCTTCCTCGATGCTTGTCTTGATTGCAAACAAAGCCTTCCCGGCTTCAATCTTCCACTTCCGCAACGCTTCGGCATTCTCAAGAGGTGTGGTTTCGCCACCAGCCACGATCTCCCATAAATCTTGCCCTTGCAAGTACGACTCCATACAAGTCGACCATGTGTTGTAATTCTGGTTATTAAGCCTTCTAATGCTGTCGACAGCTTGGAGGTCCGCCATCACAAGTTGGTGAAATCTCTTGCTCTACCAAATAAACTTGGTCCCAGACCACGAGCTTCACAGTCCTAGACTGTACACGAGTAGAATGAACACCTCCAAAAATACTGTCCTAGACACCACAAACACGGTCCCTGATTGCCTCACTCTGATACTAGATTGTTGAGTTAGCGGAAGTTCTGATACTAGATTATTGAACAAATGACTGAACAAAGAGCTTTTATTAAAACTTTACTCTTTGAATTACAACACTTTACAAGCACTAATGCTTTTACAAGACACACACACCAACTCTCTAGACACCTATGTATTGACACTACACAATAGCTCTTACTTATTTCTTCACTTCACACTCTTCACAAGTCTCTCACACATCTCACTAATCTCACTAGTCTCTCACTAGTCTCACACTCTACACCTTCACATACCACCACATCTATTTATACTAGGTGTATGTTGGTTAGGAAACCAACTTGAAGCTTCTAGCATCTTCCTTTTTATTGGCATTAGATGAATGCCATTCTCCAACCTTCTAGACTATTCTATAAACATGTGACTAAAATTCACTAGTGCAAGGAAGCTTCTAGAGAAAATATAAGAACTATCTTGGAGAGAATTCCAGAAAGAGAGCTAGAGAGAAATTTCCGGAATTAGAGAGATTGTGTGAGAATGTTCTAGAAGTTTCTAGAAACATAAGAGTTAGTGTTGATTTCTAACAGTCATATCTTCAACACACTCAGGACAAGCCAAAAGCATTTCACTTATAACGTCAACCTTCCCTTTAGTCGCTGCATAATGAAGAGGATTCTTCTTCTCTCTTCCTTCTAACTGGCAAAGTCTCTTGTCAACTTTCAGCAGCTCTCTAACAATCTCCAAGTGTCCGTTGGCCGATGCTAGGTGCATGGGGCTAAAGCCATCTTGATTCAGTTCTTAGGTAAATTCTGGTTTCAACCTCAGTATCTCCTTAACAAAGTCAGTATGGCCAGCAATGGAAGCAATGCGTAAAGGATTCTCAGTAGAATCGAGAGCAACAGAATGGAGGATAAGGGGTTTTCGGTAAGCAGCTGATGCAAGTGTTGGGTGTTTCCTGCTGGAGCTGCCTCATACAGCCTTTTTTCCCATTCTGCTGGAAGCTGTGAAGTTGTTTATGTTTAGATAGTAGTGACTATATGGGAAACAAAAGAATACGTTTGGATGTTAAGGTTGAAGAAGTGGGTGTTATTTATTCGTAAGGGATTAATATGATTTAGGTTAATTATTGTTTCACAGCCTGTGAAAAAAACATGATCTCAGTTATAATAGTGAAATGGTGAAACATGATTTCGTAATTTTAGCTGAATGTGTATCTACACACCATGTGATAATCATTACTCTTTGATTTATACATATTGGTAAAACCTGTTACACACAAACTTGAAATCACACTCATGATTTTAGTTCAAAATAACCTGTGTATGAACTGTGTGCAAAACAGTGCATGTAATTATCACTATCCTATACATATAATGGCGCTAATGTAATTGTTAAAAATACTAATTTATAATTTATACTTGTTTATTATGTAACAGCCCAAGAGACCTAATTTAGTGTAAAGTCCAGCTAAGGCTAATCCTAACTCTTAGTTTTTATATATACTTTGCTTAGGGTTCATCGTACATACAGTAAATATGTAGTCATTAAGAACTTTATCCGGTTGACATATAAGCCATCAGGTCGAACTATGTAACCCTTGTGTTCTCTCTCTCTCTCTCTCTCTCTCCATGTCTATTTTGTTTTCTCCTATAATTTCAAGGGTGCTTACAAAATTTAAAAAAAAAATGCTAGAGACTAGAGAGTACATATGCAACAAATTTTACAATTTGTTGATAACTTATTGAAGTGACAAATTGTGATTAGTGTAACATCATTTTTATTGGGACTATTATTGGTATCACTTTTGATACATTAACCACACCCAACCTGGCGTCTTAGCAAATACTCATTGGTGTGACAATCGGGAAAATTGTTTGTTATTAGACTTGTTATTTTATTGGAGAAAAAAGTTTAGAAGTTCTCTTACATATATCCGCACCCAAAATTTGAAGAACGTGGCAGCTATGTCAATTCGAGAAGTGCTATGTCTACAACATTTTTACAACATTTTCATAACAAATCATAGGTAAGTTGTTATTGGTTCTAATTTCAATCTACAACTTGAATTACTTTTTTTTGCCCACTCATAACAATTAATAACAACCCACTACTTAAAATTTGCTGTGAAAATGTCGTAAAAATATTGTAGACTTAACATTTTTCTGTCAATTTGTTTTTATTTTTTCGGTTGAAAGCAACAGTCATATCGTTTTAGACACTTAGAAAGTTGACGTAAATGATACCGTTTTTTTTTTTTTTTTTGCTAGTGACTTAAAACGGTGATGTTTGAGGTTGAACTACCACATCACCGCCCAGAAAACATAAACAAAAACAAAAGTTACTAAAAATAATAAGATCATTGTCTTGCTAAACAGTCATTCCAGCGTCGGAATTTTTGGAATTTAAAAGTGGAAAGCTGGAATAATATTTGAAGAAATCATTTACACTCTTTTATATTATTTGCAGGTGTAATGTTCTCTGCTATGTTATCCCTTTGATACTCCCATTTATCAGCAAAAACATAAATTGATGCGATGACCAGTTGAATCGGGTGACTGCACACCCCTTACAATAGCACAAGAAAAAGTTTATTCTCAACTACAGTTTCAAACATTGATTAGGGACAATCGCATAATTGGACAACGGCAAACTTGACATAATTAAACATTCCAACAACTTTCTTTCAATTGTATTCCTAGAATTGTGTAAAACATTCAACAATTCTCTTAAAATCATGGGAGAGAAATCAAACGCTGAAGCTCATGTGATCATGTTGAGTTTTATACAAAATGATATATTAATAATAAGAAATTGCTATAAAACTCACGATTATTGAATATAATCGCATCCTAAGATTTTCAATAATCTATAATGCAAAAAAAAAAAAAAAAAAAAAAATCTCAGGGGTGTATTGCCCAGCCCCAACCCCACTCCCTCTGTGCCAAACTTATAGCCCTTGTATTGATTCGAGATTGTATTTTTGCAAAGGCGAAGCTTCAGCTTGCCCATTATCTTGCAATTTTGGTTTCTTTATGGCATCAAGAGTTTGTAAATATGGGGAGGAAGCATTACGATTTGATGAAAGGCCAGGACTGCTAATTCTGCTGGCAAGGAAGCGGCGAATCAAGCCCCTGAGGAATGGAGCCATGGTGTCTGGTTCATGTTCCAAGTAGTACATGATTCCTCCCATACAAATACAAAATAAAAACACCTGTTACAGTCGAAAAGCATCAATATGAGGAGTAGCAATATTAAAAAAATGATAATAATCAGTTAACTAATAACCACAAGCAAAAAATTCAGTAGTACATGATTCCTCTCTCTCTCTCTCTCTCTCTCAACTTGACCCAATGTAGAGCACGTAGTTGAGTTCAGACAAATCATGAGCAGGACACCATAGCCAGGCCCTTAAGATGATGACCATGGAATGACTCCTATCTGAAACTTCCATTTCTGAAGTAAGCGATAGATTGGCTAGTTCATAATGGCAAGATACTTCTTTTGTAATAACTGAGGATATAAGTATACATCACACAAAGAAAATTGACAGGAGGCATCAAAAGACAGGCCCCAGAAACAACCCTGATTTACGATTTCAATTGATTTGGTTTGTTAACTAGTTTACTGAAACTGCATTCAGAAATGCATATTTCCTAAAACAATTAAAAATGCTTTCAGAAAAGTATGACAACAATTTTAGCAATACCTCTGCATTCTTAATATCTGGAAGCAGGTGGCGGTTCACTGAAATATACCACAGTGAATCTCCTGCTCGTGGAAGAACATACAAGGCAAGTTCACTGCGCCTAGCTTTTTTCTCCAATAATACAGAGAGGGCTGCCATACCGCCTGCGATCCAATATACAAGCTTGTGGTCTTTTGATGCAACTTTTCTATGCAAGCATATCACTCCCTTGTATCACCCAAGCATCACAAAAGAACTAAGAACATGGTCATGAAAATTTATCCAAAGATGCAGATAAGGATTAAGACAGCTACCTGAAAAATTCCAACAAAAGCTGACAGAAATGTTGTGGAGCGAACAGCCCCCTTAAGAGCAAGCCAGCAGGTACGAGCAGGGGCATCCATGAACTAAAAAGGCATTATGTAACTAAAATTAATAACAACAATAACATTAATTTCAGAGATGAAAAAAGTCAACCAGGGCTAGTCTAAATGAAGTAAAATCCTCCCAATTTAAACATAAGGCAGAAATTGCTATCCATTGCTTCAAAATGAAGTTTATTTTTTCCTGGTTTCTAATCATCAAAATAGAGCATATCTAAGTCAACTACCACATAAACATACCATGTAATATATTTACAAAATGAATTCAACATAAGAAGCATGGAACTTTATATTAGCAGGAATATCACAATTATTATCCTCTTCTACTTATAGAGATGATATCCCCAAGAGTATAGGTCAGTCTAGTTGGTTCTTTGCACGTGATTTTGGTGTCAATGTATGCATCCCATGGAAAAAAATACAATGTCACACACAAAAGGCATATGGAATGACAGTATCATGGGTTTATAGAACATTCAGTACATATGTAAAATAAGCACTGAAATCACACCTAGATACCAAATGTCACATAAATAAACCACATATTATCAAAATGGGATTAGGGAATTTTTAAGGTCTTAGAAATAAGCCAACTGAAATTGAGAATCAGAATACAGGAGTCCACCATTTTGACCAAAACCCCAACCACTATGCAATAATCATCCTACAGTTTTATCATACTACTAGAGTTCAACTAATGCAAAATTTGAGATATTTGATTCAAGTAGACATTTTTTACAATTATATTTCCAACAATATCACTGATTGCAATGTTCTTTATGCGGCCACAGCACACAAAGAAAGATTCTAAAATTCAGGATAAACCCCAATTCAAAATTTAAATACATGGAGGTTCAGAAAGAACAAATCATAAATATAGAGGCAATCTTTATCCATGTAGGTAACACTATCTTTCCCCATCTTTGCCCCTAGCAGTAATATAGGCTAAAAGAACAGAGATGATTGTGGTGGTGATGTTCGTTTCTGACAAATAATGTCCATGAAGACAGTTGCATGCCAAAAGATGTGATGGTAGTGTTGATGAAGCTGGAGAAGACAGTGATGTTGTAAATTGAAATATTATAGAAATATGGTAAAATCCATATAGCTGTAGATGACAACAACACTGTTGTGAGGTCATGGTACAATTAGATAAAAGTTAGCAGTAATTTACGTAGGACTGGTGAGGTGTTGATGATGCAACAACTATCAAATGTGACACATGTTAAGGAAAAGAGCAAGGCCATGCACCAACAAAAGAATGCAAGAGAAAGTATAAGTGCCTTTCTCTAAAATCTTAAATACCAATCTACCATCCCATCCTACCAGAAGACATCTCTAGTAAAACCAAAAACAAATTCTCTCCATTATAATTCTGTTTACATATCTCTCCCACATCAGCACATCAGATATGCATTTAATCACATCATGGCAAGCTTAATGTTCATATGCATTTTGGAAGACAAATGTGACATGGTGATCTACCATTAAAGTGAGTGGCACTTGCCTGGCATGTTAATTAGTCAACCCACTAACAGATCAAAATAGATCTCAACTAATAAACAGTACACCTCTTACAACTGTTTGAGAGTTATGGTTCTGCTTCAGCACAATAGATATATGAGGCCATCTCCATAACTATTTCCAACCATATGGATTTACATTATATATAAGATTGTCTACTTATCATTTTTCTTCTTTCAGCAGAAGCATAGAAAACTGAAGTTTAAAAGCAAAAGAAACAACTTGGATAAATAATGTACCTTTTGCAGGTGCAGAACAACAAATGGTACAAAGGTCAAAGAGAAGTAAAGTGGAAATGTTTTCCTGAATGTAGCTGATGCTGCATTTGCATTGTGATTCAAACATGAATTCGTGTCTGGATGAATAACAGAACAAGGAATAATGGCGGGAAATTCTTCCAACTTTACATAGTTGGGATTCCTTCTGCCAGATAAGTAAGCAGAGAGTGAGGCCACATCAACTGGGAAACCTCTACAGCTGTCTCTTACAGCCTTGTATACAGGCCGTGCTACTGGCCCAGTCTTCTGAATGAAGTCTTGATATGATTTTGGCAAGCTCTCAGGACGCATTACGAATGAATACATAACCTGAAATGAGTTTATCAATCAATAAAATGATTATGGAAGATACAAAAGTAACTTATTAAAAGATATTTTGGAAAAAGCCCTAGTAAGTGAAGAGGATTTGAGAAATTCGAATCAAATTCCAATCAATAGCTTAGATATAATAAGAACCAGAATTTTAACATCTTTACACAAACAAATGAGCCCATGATACCATTACAAGCTCAGTGCAAGAACCAGAATTTCAAAGCGTGAAGAAAGTACTTAGTTTATATTGTTACAGGGTTACAAAAACCTAATCACCACAGACCTCATATATTCTATAGCCAGCAAGACATCAGTTAAGGAATCACAGGCCTTAGTATTGTTTAATGAACATGTGCAGACTTATGGGCCCCACATATAACATCTGAGATGCATTCTAATCCATCTCAAACATTACAAGTAAATAATTAAACAAGTGGAACATAGAATTACACCAGTGGAATATAGGTTTAACATTTATAGAGTCAAGTTTTGGGTTTTAGAGCTATAGGACTTTGTTATGTGCAGTGACTAATAGTAGTTTTCTATAAATCCTCCTAAGATTTTTTCTTCCAGCCTATTATGGGTATTATATTGATTGTTATTAGTCTATGATATTCGAATAATTTCTAAAATTCCTACATTTGTTTTCTTAGAGATTAGACTTTGATCAATATGAGTCTTATTCTATGACATCCTAGTATCCTACCATTTCAGAATAACATTTGCGGTATTGTTCATGGCTGCCAATCATGGTATTCGCTTGTTTGATTATGAAAATTTTTTCCTAATTCAACAACACCACCTTAAATTGTTTCCCGGCATCCTGCACCCTGCTTCTTTACAATTCTTTTAACTTCTTGCATGTGAAATCCACAAAAATGAAAAATCCAAATACATTCAAAATCAATGTTCTAAACCATTTGTTATATATTTCCAAAAACTGAAATCCAAGTTCCGAAGCCCCAGCACCAAAAAAGCAATAGTGGAAAGGTTTCTAAAAAAGCAAATCTATCCTCTCATGTGAAATCCACAAAAATCAAAAATCCAAATACATTCAAAATCAATGTTCTAAACCATTTGTTATATATTTCCAAAAACTGAAATCCAAGTTCCGAAGCCCCAGCACCAAAAAAGCAATAGTGGAAAGGTTTCTAAAAAAGCAAATCTATCCTCTCAACTCACAAATGTTCGGGTTCCTCACTTTTTCATAAAGCATAAGCTAATATAAACTTGCTCACTAACTCAGTTGACATCCTTTCTAATCCTAACATTATCTTTGGCTCTCTACTGATCGGTGTAGGTTTCTTCTTGCTAAAACAGCTACCAGACTTTTACGCACATAGAAAAATAAATCCATGCATACACATATTCCTAACCAATTGTTTGAAGCTCCCAACCATGCCATTATGAATCACTCTGCCCTTGATCAGCTTCGTTTATCTCTACATTTGCATTCAGCTTAGGCTGAATTCATTGACAAGATTTTACAAAACTGCCCAACACTCAATTCCATGACAGCATGGCTGGTCATATACCAGCCAATTAAATTTACCCTCCAATATGATGTAGGCTGGTCACACTGCACTCATTGACTTCATTCTTCCAAAACTAATCCCAATGGCACCATCTATCCTCTCCTGCTCGTCTTAGCTATAATACAGTCAAAGTAACAATGATAACAGTCACTATCACCATGACGTTTCCATCAATCACAAATACTTCCATACTTTCTAGTTAAAAGCCATTCCACTAGCAATTATATAGTGAATTCAGGTACGAATATTTTTTTTTACTCAAGTTATCTACAGCTTTACAAGTCAAAATGAACTTAATGTTACCTGTGCACATGCAAAAGCAAAGAGTAAAGAATCTCCATGCCTCCAATGGCTTCCCCAAAAGTGAAACTTGTCCTTCGACTTTGCAGAATTATAAGCACACTAATAGAATAAGACACAAAAACCATTAGGCTGGCGTGAAAAATCATAATCACAAGCAAAATAAAAACAAACGATTCCTGATTCCTATTACTTAGCGTAGCTCGTAAAAATTTAATTAGGTTATACACCATTTGTTCACAGACCTGGGCTAGCCTAGCCAAAAGATATAAAGCAAGTGTGCGCCTCCGATTAGAATCATCTAGGGCTAAAATTGACAAACCAGCAATTGAACCTGCTAAAATGCTGCTCCATCATCCCTCAAACAATGTCATAAATAAGGAACATGCATTATCATTGCAAATTGAACAAAAACAAAATTCATATTCTACGCACTGCAAACTTACGCATTGAATGGCGTCTCTTTCTTTCTCAATTTTCTCAACAAACATCTAAGAGCTTGATAAGATCCTGTAAAGCCACCGAAAAACAATCCGATTCGACATGCTTCCTCTCTTACTATCAGATCTTTCTCTGACACAAGTTGCTGCAATCAAAACACAAACGCAAGCTCACACATTGTCCACAAATACAAAGCGATCGCTGGATTATAGTTATTCAAATAATTCAAAATCGTTGGAGCTTCAATTTTTGAAATGAAAAACCCTAATTCCAACGAAATTCATGCACGATTACACAGAAACCAATCCAATCCAATTCAATTCACAAGAAAAACGGACATGGAAAAGCGAGTAATTTACGAAAGTGACCTTGAGATCGAGGAGGGAAGAGTAGGACTGGCGGCGAGCGAGCTTGAAAGCGCGGAGGAGGATGCCGATGCCGACGCGGACGCCGTAGGAGAGGAGGAAGGTTTGGCAGAGGTTGCCGATGGCGTTGGCAACGCACGAAGGTTCGTAGGCGGCATGGTCGCAGCAGGGCGGGCAATGCTGTGGCTGGTTGTGGTGGGGAGAGGAGCGGGAGGCGGCTCCGGCCTTGCGCTGGCGGCGCTGGAGCTCCTCTATGGCTTCGCGGAGACGGTCCTCGGCTTCCCGCAGGCGGCGCTCCGCGTCGACGTTGTCTTGGAGTGGCGGCGACGGTGGAGACCCTGCTGCTGATGCCATTTTCGTCGCACAGTCACAGCGAGAAGAGAGAGAGAGAGTGAGAGAGGGGTTGGTTTGATCAGTAATTTATTTATTTTTCATTTTCTTAGGTTGGAAAATTTGCACGCGAGAGTCGAAAGAGAGAGAGAGAGAGAGAGTAGAGAAAGGGGAATGGTATTAAAAAAAGAAGAAGTAATGTCATGAAAGGAAGGTACAAGTCGTCGTCATCATTCTCGGTACCAGCCACATCAGGCCATCACCATATCTTATTCCCATCCATCCTATGATTTTTTTTTTTGTTTGCTCCCAATTATTATATGATATATGATGTTTTGGCACCATTTTTGTCTTCTTCTTTTTCTTCTTTGGAAATAAAGAAATGTCCATTTAAAATTAAATAAATTTAAGATTTAGATTTTGCTATCTCATTTTTTTCTTTATAAAAAGAAAGAAGATTTTGTCTTAGCTGTAGTTTAGTTTAATCATAGTCAAATTTTTACTACGGCTAAATTTTATATGTTATGGTAAAATTTAAACTTCATTTTTTTTTTTTTTTGAGAAACTTTAAACTTCATATTTATTCGTTAATTGTCAATTTCACTTTGAAATGAAAATGACCTAAATCCAAAAATATCAGAAGTTGGAAGGATTTGGATGTTAGAATCAAGTTGTCAATTTCTTTTTTTTGTCATTGTCTTGATCTGTCCATTGATATATATATATATATATATATATATATATATTAATTTTGGAATATCTTCTGTTAAAAATTAAAATGATATATTTTGGTATCCATTTATTTTTGAGAAAAAAATTTATTTTATAATATATATTTATGTATCTTTAATACAAAATAACTAAACATAATTATTCATTGTATCCTACTTTATCATATCATTTATATATATATATATATATATATATATATAGTTAGGTTCAAGTCATATCTAGTGTAATTCTAAGTAATGTTACACCACCTAATAACTTGTTATTAAATTTATGTTTTAAGAATCCTACTGTTGAATTACATGTTCTATATGTGCTTAACATGCATGCCAATTTTCATGCTAATCGGATATTATTTACCATGTGATTCATAAATTCATTTTCTATGAATTATTTTAAACTACAAAAAACTTGAATTTAAACAATTGATTGATAATATAGATATTAATCTTTGATCACCATGAAATTTTGCAAGCATGGAGAGTATATGAATATAATATAATCTAATGGTAGATTTGTCAAATTCTCATCTAGTAATAAGTTATTAAGTGGTGTAATATCGCTTAGAGTTACATCAGGTGTAACTTGAACCCAACTATATATATATATATATATATATATATATATATATATATATATATATATAATGTATATATTGATGATGTGGGAAAATATGAGATCATCAAGTTAGTACAATGCACAAAAAAGTTCAACAAAATATATATGAGATTCAAGTGATAACCTAATAATTGACATTCTTTTTTGGTGTCTCATATATGTAATTTGAGACTGAACCCCACTTCCCCCTCCCCCATGCTATCTAGTAGTATCCACCTATCAGGGGAAAAAAAAAAGTTCAACAAAATTTAATATTCTCTCCCTATTTTATTTACTAGCTTGTAACTCCATGCATATACATGGATATACTTAAAATATACTAACTCCATCGTACGTGCTTTGCACGTGAGATGAGGCTTTTTATTTATTTATTTTGAATTTAATGTAATTTTTCAATTTGAATTTATTTATTGTTAGTGAGGTTACATAGGAAGAGATTTTTAAGAAACTAAAATTTAGAATTTGAAATAGAGTAAATTGCTAGGTTTAGTGTATTCTAGTTTTCAGAAAAAAAAAAATTATCAAACGTGCGTGAGATATATTTAAATAGAGAATGTGCTAGTTTTTAGGAAAAAAGTTTCTCGGGGTTTTTTTTTTTTTTTTTTTTGAATTACAATTTTAACCCTATTTTTTAAGAATAAGGATTATCTAATTAGCTTAGGGTATTTTTGATATTTTATGAAGGCATAACTAACTTTCTGAATCTTCTTAATATATTGAGATGCATTAAGATACAGAGAATAATTCATATATAATTTAAATATTATTGATAGTCATTCTTATTTTTTTTTTAACTCTTTAAAAAGTCTTGTAAGAATATTATTAGGTAGAAAATGTAAATTGTCCATTTATTTTTAAAATTTTTTATGTTCATTAATTCTAGACTCTTTGATTTTTGTACACAATAACTCACTTGGATGGATATTTATGATGTGGTTCCACATTTGACTCCAAAATTAAGAAATAAAACTCTCTTTAAAAATAAATAATTTAGGACACATGGCGCAAAATTGGACTTTAATTGTAGAATCTAATTGGATTTTCTCTAAGTTTTACCTATATATATATATCTGGCCAAAATGGGCATTTGCCCCTGTTCTGAAACTATCTAGCAAAATGCCCCTATTTTAAACTCGATTTTTTAAAAATCGAGTTTCAATGAAAAAACTCGATTTTTAGAAAATCGAGTTATGTGAAATCAAACTTAAAAAAAAAAAAAAAAAAAAAAAAAAAAAAAAAAAAAACATGGAACTCGAGTTCATGGAACTCGAGTTCCATGTAAAATTTCTCACATTACTAAATTTTCATCAAATCGAGTTTTTCATTGAAACTCGATTTTCTAAAAATCGAGTTTCAAAACAGGAGCATTTTGCTAGATAGTTTCAGAACATGGGCATTTTGTTACATCTTTTGGGCGAAAGGGGCAAATGCCCATTTTGGCCTATATATATATATATATATATATATATATATATATTTATTTATTTATTTATATATATGAAATTTGATCATTATAGTAGTTTTTAATCGGTATATATTATGATTTTGTTTGTACTTGGAATTATCTATTATATCATTTAAAGAATTTTAGATGACAATATTCTAATAGAACGTGTAAATAACTAAATATATGATGTTTTATACGAAATTATTATGTATATATATTTATATATATATATATATATAATTTTTTTTTTTGAGTCTGAATTTGATAAGGATGAGGTGTAAAACCTATGTTTTATACTATCAAATAAGTGATTGCCACATCAACATTTTACTTAAAATTCAATACATCCTACCACATCTAATAACATCTTAATAAACTCTCAATTTGGTTAGATTTATATATGGGTATTAGAATTGATAATTGGGTGTGATTTTGTTTATTCTTAAATGAGTCCAAATTTGGTAAGGATGGGGAGTAAAACTCATTTTTTAAACATCCAATAATAAATTGCCATATTAGCCTTTTATTTAATGAGAAATACACCCTACCACACCTAATAACATCTCAATTAACTCCCATTTTAATCAACGTCCTTGATTTCAGAACAAACTTAAACCCAAATATCATCCTTTCCTATCCAAAAAAAAAAAAAAAAAAAAAAAAAATCTGAAATCTCATTATTTCCAACATCGTTGCTCAAGTTTTAATTTTTCAAATCTAAAATCTCATCGTTTTTGCAGGTTTACTCAAGTTTTAATTTTTCTTGATTTCTTCTTTTTCCCAAAATCGTTCTCAATTGTTCCCATCGTTCATTGGAAAATTTTAGGCTCAAAATAAAATTATTATCAAAGAAAAAAGAAAAGTAATTAACCTGATATAGGAGACACTTAATGGATATGAAAAGAGAAGAAAAGTAATTCACTTGTTCTAACAATTAATGGATAAAACTCAACAACACAAGAAACACAAATGGAAAACACAATAAACCATATAGGAGGCACTTATATTCAATGAGACTTCAATGTAAATGTTTCAATAGCGACTCAACCTTGACAATGGAATACGTGACTTCAATGTACATATCTATATCAATAGACACAATAAACCCATTCAATAAAAGACATGATTCTATGTTAACTATGGAACAACAAACAAAATTGTGTGCAAACCCACTGTCAAGATTTGAATACCGTCAAGATAGACCTTCAAATATAGCAAATATAGCAAAATAGACCTTCAAGTGTTGTATTCCACTATCAAGGTTTGAATAGCGACTCTAGCGAATTGATGTGGCGAAGAACGGAGGTCCAGCGAGGTTTGTGACAGGAGATAGAGGAGCTGAGGAGGTAGATGAGATTTTAGGGACTCTTTTTCACATCTAGTATGATAACATGAAATAGGTGTGCTTTTTTTTTTTTTTTTTTTTTTTTTTTAAAATTTATTTTTAAAGATGTTATTAGGTGTATTAGGATGTATAGATTTTACAATGAGTTTTAAGTAAAAAGTTGATGCGGCATGTCCTGGCTGGTGTAAACCAAAGGGTTTACACCCCATCCTTATTGAATTTATTCTCTTCTTAAATATGTGATAAGATGATGTGTTATGTTGGGATTTGAGAGGTAAAATATGAGTTTTATACCACAGCTTTACAGGTTTTTTTTTTTTTTTTTTTTTTTTTTTTTTTTTTTGAGAAAGGCATCTTTACAGAATTTAATCTCATATATTTTTAAAATACTTATAGAATTTAAACTCAATTAAAAAAATTGAGTTAGATATTTTACTTCATAGGCTTTTCCAACTTACGAGTCTACTTTTGAATGGTTAACAAAAAAGTAATAAGAAATTTAATTATCATGCTTTTGATGTGCTCCAATAGCATTCATTGTCACATGAGTTTGTGCTTTTATTTTTATTTTTTATTTTTATTATTATTTAGCTTTTGTATTTTTTTTAAACAAATAATATGAAAAAATGTGGGCTTTCAAGCTGTGGCAACATTTCAAGAAGTTAACAAGAAATCAAAAAGATTTTATTTTATATTATATATAGATATATATGGAGAATTTCTTTACTTACCCGTGTAATATATGTACGGAAAAGTTTAACAAAAAAATTCACATATAACACGCATTTAGTTAATAAATATTAAAAAATAAAAGTCAAATTAGATAATTTATATAAAATAAATAAATAATTTAATTAGAACTTGTTCAGGGAAGATCTAATATAATATAATTAAGATTGTTTTGGTGTTCGGTTGCTTTATCAAAGAAAGTTGAATTCTAATTCGTTTAATCATTGATTATTAATTGGCATTTATTATGATTTTGCTTGTACTTGGAATTATCTATTATATCATTTAAATAATTTTAGATGACAAGATTCTAATAGAACGTGTAAATATATGATGTTTTATTCGAAATTCTTACATATATATATATATATATTTTAAATACTTATAGAATTTAAACTCAATTAAAAAAATTGAGTTAGATATTTTACTTCATAGGCATTTCCAACTTACGAGTCTTCTTTTGAATGGTTAACAAAAAACTAATAAGAAATTTAATTGTTATTGTAAGGACACGATTCTGTTGAGGCCCAATAGGGATGTTGGGCTCGCACATGAAAGATCCCTCACAATATGATTTGTAGAGAGTGGGCTTGAAAAGCTAGCCGTTGGGCACGGGGCGATATTCCGATCTAATTTTGAGAAGAATTCATATAGAAAGGGGAGTTGGGTTTGAACATTCAAGCCCTATTGTGTCGCATCCCATGGGGTTGGACTCCTCGGACTAGATCCGAGGAGCATTAAGGTCCTATTCCGGTTCCCCAATGGTGGATGTTTTTCTGATAGGCAACAGTTGTTTCGGTGTTTTCCCCATGGAGTCTCTTCCTGAGGTGGGATTGAAAGAGCCCCCCCCTTTGTCAATGCTGCGAGCCTCCCTTTTATACTAGTATTTCCTTCCCATTCTTCACCTACGTGTCCGTTTCTCCTTGGTCGCGGTGGTTACGCGTCTTGTCAATCCTCACATCAGAGTGGTTGGGAAAAGTTGGGTAGCATGGTATGAGTATGGATTTGTCAGGCGATGGGCTCCACATTAAGGCGTTGGCAGCCTTCTCCCTTGTGCTTATCTTGTACTAAATTTGTCCTTTTCTTCAGGCCTTTCTGTGAAATGTCGGGCGCAAAGTCGTCCTCGGCCACATCCTTGGACCTTCGAGAAGCTTTCATTGCGCGTCCTTAGCAGTGAGGCTCCTCGGCCTGGGCTTGGGCTTCTAATACAAAGTGGGCTGGGACCTCAGATTTCGGGCCCCACAGTTATATTTTTGATGTGCTCCAATAGCATTCATTGTCACATGAGTTTGTGTGTTTTTTTTTAATTTTTTAGCTTTTACATTTTCTTTAACAAATAATATGAAAAGATGTGGGCTTTCAAGCTGTGGCAACATTTCAAGAAGTTAACAAGAAATCAAAAAGATTTTATTTTATATTATAATATAGATATATATGGAGTATTTTTTTACCCGTGTAATATATGTATGGAAAAGTTTAACAAAAAAAAAAAAAAAAATCATATATAATACACATTTAGTTAATAAATATTAAAAAATAAAAGTCAAATTAGATAATTTATATAAAATAAATAAATAATTTAATTAGAACTTGGTTAGGGAAGATATATATAATATAATTTAATTAAGATTTTCTTGGTGTTAGGTTGCTTTATCAAAGAAAGTTGAATTCTAATTAGTTTAATCATTGATTATTAATCGGCATTTAATATGATTTTGTTTATTCCTGGAATTATCTACTATATCATTTAAAGAATTTTAGATGACAAGATTCTAATAGATCACGTGTAAATATATGATGTTTTATACGAAATTCTTACGTATATATTTTTAAAATACTTATAGAATTTAAACTCAATTAAAAAATTGAGTTAGATATTTTACTTCATAGGCTTTTCCAACTTATGAGTCTACTTTTGAATGGCTAACAAAAAAAGTAATAAGAAATTTAATATTAATGTTTTTTATGTTCTCCAATAGCATTCATTGTCATATGCTTTTTTCTTTTTTTAAGCTTTTGCATTTTCTTTAACAAATAATATCGAAAAATGTGGGCTTTTTTCAAGCTGTGGCAACACTTCAAGAAGTTAACAAGAAATCAAAAAGATTTTATATTATATTATATATAGATATATATAGAGTATTTCTTTACCTGTGTAATATATGTATGGAAAAGTTTAACAAAAAAAATTCATATATAATAGACATTTAGTCAATAAATATTAAGAAATAAAAGTCAAATTAGATAATTTATATAAAATAAATAAATAATTTAATTAGAACTTGTTTAGGGAAGATCTAATATAATTTGATTAAGATTTTTTTTGGTGTTGGGTTGCTTTATCAAAGAAAGTTGAATTATAATTAGTTTAATCCTTGAAGGAATACTATTCCTGACCTAAGTAAGCAAGGCTACACATGGTTACTATCTAGTACTTAGGAAATCCATAACATAATTTTTTTTTTTTTTTGATACATGATAGAAATTCAACTCCAACCTAATTTAAGTGTATATGTGTGTTAAGTTTTCCCCTGAAGATTAGAACCTCGAGCATTGCCCCCCACACCCCACAAGCACTTATATTTGTGAAATAACCGCCGCACCAAGAGTGCACGGCAGTTCCATAACATAATTTTATTTAGGAATATTGTGGTATGTTTGGATGGCATGATGTGGGCATTTGAATTTGGACTTGGGTAATTAAAATACAAATATTTTGTTTGGACAGTTTACAAAAGGTTAAGGATTTGAATTTGACAAATCCACCATTTTTAAAGTTTAAAACCATTGAATTTGAAATAACACCTAAAATCAATGTATTTGAAATCAAAGCATTTCAAATCTATTAATTTAAAACCCATATCCAAATTCAAGTCCAAGTTTCCAAACGCAACCATGATGATCTAAATAATTTTTCTCAAAAATATTGTTAATGCTTTAACATTTTATTAGAGATTTGAATGGAGTTTTTCACGCTCTGTCCTCACATGCCTTCTAGTGATATCCTTCACACTAGGACAGCCAGATAAAGCCATGGTGAGCTCAAGTTCATCCTTCAGCATTTGGATAACTTGCCTCACCCCATATTCTCCCTTAGCCGCTAGTCCATAGATAACAGGCCTTCCAATCTGCGATTACATATGTAGATTACAATAAACTTAAGAGAGCAATGATTAAGAAGCATATACCCTAATAACCAAAGTGATACTTCTAATTCTTCATATGTGACATATTTGTTATGACTTATGAGTGTATGTGTGAGTATTGAATTCATCATCAAAGAAACATAAAGGATGGAACAGTTGATATACATAGTTAAACATAAATGGATGGAACAGTTGATATACATAGTTAAACCTATTAGTTTAAGTTTTTGGGTTAAGCTTTGTGAAAAAAAAAAAAAGGTTTTTGGCAATCAACATTGCAACGAGTTCTTGAAGAAAGACCAAAGAGCTTCGCAAAGGAAGCTTCTTACAGAACTCGTTGTGCTCAATGACAATGTCGATGAACAGTCAAATCGGTTTGTGAGAGGATGAGAAGGAGGCCGAGATGACTGGGAAATCAATTATTCGATTGGCATCTAACTCCACCCTTGACAATAAGTTTATTTTATTTTGTGTAAAGAAAACAAAGAGATAAAGATAAAGAACACATGAAATTAACGTGGTTCAACCTTTCCCTCCCTCACTATCCCTCCACCCCTCCCCCCCCAAAGAAAAAAAAAGCACGTTAGACAGATTTATTGGTTTAGGGGCCACTCAAGCAGTAAGTTGAAAAAGATGGCTGGCAATTCCATTAGCTCAGTATGATAGAGCTGCATCTCTAAAAACCATCAGTTGGATGTAGAGACATCTATTGACACTTTGAAACTCACACAATGGCAGTAAAACGAGTGCATGACAGAAAAATAGTTTGGCAATTACATTGCCAACATTGCATATGAAATAAATAAGATGTTTGCAGAATTAAATAGTTTGTGTTGGAGAGCTTACAAGGACGGCTTGTGCACCAAGGGCTAATGCCTTGAAGACATCTGTTCCTCGCCGCACTCCTCCATCAAAGAAAACAGGAATTCTCCCTCCAACAGCTTGAACCACCTGGAATCAAAAGGTACAACAATATCATCAGACATGTGACTAACCTTGCTGATTAAACTTTCCTTCCCAGTGAGCATTATGTTCTGTATACTAGTAACAATACATGAATCCAAACAAAACAGGCCCTGTGCAGGAATGCATGAGCCTTTACATTTTCTGTATTGAAATGCTAATAATTCCTACAAATTGTTATGTTGAGGATGTCTTGCTATGAAATAACCACCTGCATGCTTTCCCTATATATATAAAAGCAGAAAGATGCAATGTGTCTGCAACTAAAACCCAATATCCGTGTCTTACACACCAACAAACTAATTGAGTAGAGAGTAGAGACAGTCTTGCTAAACAGTAGAGATAGAGCCCCACCTCTTCCAGAACAGTAATAGTAGCAGGAGCATAATCAAGCTGGCGACCTCCATGGTTGGAGACAACAATCCCAGCAACACCTACTTTTACAGCCTTTATTGCTGCCAATAGTAATACATCAAATGTTAAGGATGTTTGAATAATGAACTGAAATCTGAAATGACAACAATGCTATGACTTTCAGGGATCTGAGTAAACTATCAAGAACATGTAACAAGGGAGTATTTAAAGGATTTATAAAAAAATAAAGAGAGGGTTGAGGATAATAAGAAAATAAAGACTACTTTTTTTTTTTTTTTTTGAGAAACAAAAAAATAAAGACTACTTGGTTTGTATGATTAGCAGTGCTCGGTGCTCCTATACTTGAATTTCCAAAGAAAAAAAATGATTTTAAAGAGTTTCCTATATAAGTATAATCATTAAATAAAAAGAAATAGAATCTTAGAATGGAGAAGTTAAGACTTTCAATTGGTTAATAAATAAGAACTGAAAGTTTCACTCAAAGGCAGAGAAGGGTCTCCCTTTTTTGTGATTGAAGGGAAGTTGTGTGGGGGAGATGAAGTGAAGAGATGTGACTGTCACAAGTAGATCTTGATCTTACCATCTTCACGAGTAAGTAGTCCCTTGATAAGGATTGGCATGTTTGTAATTGTACTTAACCATTCTATGTCCTGCAGATGTTATGATGCACTAATTAAACCATGGTTCAAGAGTGCACCCCAGCCAACAATATTAAAGAGTACAAAATATGTCCTTTACAGTAGTCGTAGTATCTTTCAGATATTTCATATTTGCATTCATCTAATAACTTATGGCATGTCTTTTTTCCCCACCCAGTAAACGTCTTATCCCTAATCAATCATAGGTCCCTGACATGAAACTATGAGACTTTGCCAACTAAGCAGAATGGAATCTTTGTAATTGACACAACTAATCTTTTCTGACATATTTCAACAAGCATAACAGTAGCAAATCATAATACTTGCTTGTATATACCTTCCAACAAAAGGAAGCATCCTTCGTCTCTTTGGCAACAACTGCTAAATTTGAACCATTATCCTGCAAAAGTTTAGTTTTGGAATTGTTGTAATAACTAACTTTGGTCTATGAGTTTGAATAATCACAACACTTCCAGAGTACATGATAGACATATAAAATAATTTGCATCTCATATCTTATGTCATGTCTTTTCCCCACCCATAAACCTCCCTATCCCTAATCAGTCCTATATCCCTGCTATGGAAACCATGAGACTTTGCTAGCTAACCAGACTGGTCCTTCATAATTGACATATCTAACTTTTCCTGACATAATAAAACAAGCATATCAGAAGGTAATAAAATAGTGCTGGTTTATACCTTCCACCAAAAGGAAGCATCCTTTGTCTCTTTGGTAGAAGCTTCTAATTCTGAACCACTATCTTGCAATAGATTAATTTTGGAATAGTTGTAACAATTTTAGTCTATGAGTTTGAATAACCAACAGCACTTCTACAATACAATTTTAGCAATAGTATCTGTAAAATATTATGAATTTCTGTTTCATTGTGGTCAGAAGGGTCCCGAGGACAGAAATACACGATAGAGATATTTCTCTATTACATTCTTAAAAATTTAAATGCTAGTTTGGGCAAAAGCAGACAAAGATGCCATATCCCACATACTGATAATTGGTGATGGTAGTGACGTGAATCACAGATAAGAATGTTAATCCATTAATGATAGAAAATTAGACATAGGACACTCCATGCATGTTTGAGATTCACTCATTTGTGTACCTTGTACTTTGAATTTGTTCATATTGATAAATGGTAATGCTGCATAAGAACACCTCACTGATCACTTGTTTCTTTACAGATTAATGGAGATTTTTTTGCCTTATCAAAGGAAAATATGATATGATACTGTTAAAGCAACGTATTTTTTCAAAGAAGATATTAGGCACCTGCCGCACCTTGGAAGAAGAACCTCTTCATTCTAAGCTTAGCTGTTAAATTTAGATTCAAAGTATAGAAATATTCCACTCACAGAAGAAGCTTCAAGTGATAAGAAACGCTCTGTATTCTTCAGTTTAGGTAAAATCATTCTGCAGAAATTATCAAAATTGTGTTTCAAATGAGATGCATAAGACATAGCTCATTGCATAGATACAAGAGACAAATAAATAAGATATCTTCTGTTATTAGAGTTCAAATTCGTGTCCTGTCTCCTTTTTAAAAGCAGTTTATGCCAAACTTTTCTGGAAATCAAATTAATTGTGCTTGCACACAGAAGGAAAAGGAGTGCGATGATATTTCACTTGTTCTTTATGTCTGCCTCCTTTCGTCCAACTCTGGGAGAATCAGCAGTTAGGACAAGAGCCTTGTATCCATTTCTCTCTGCTCTCTGCACCAACAGAGCTGATAAATCTCGCCTCTTGTATACCTATTCGTAAAGGGTAATCAAATTTCAGTGTGTGTTTCTACCAAAAAAATAATAATAGTAACACATGAGGAACAGATAACAACAAAAATTGAAATAATAAGAGATCAAGAAGAATACAATACATATATTTGAAAGAACCGAACAGCATTGCTGCTGGAAGCAACCTCCTCCAAAGTGCAAGAAGATGTGAAGGATAGAGCCTGCAGTAACAGATAACTTAATTAGTCTGCAACACCTTTTGTAAGTATGACAAATTCGTTGTATTAATACCATTATAGTTTTACATGCGGCGGCTGCTCTGGCTGTAACAACCTCTCCTGAAACAAATAGCAAGTAATATAAGCATTTGACAGGGGGAAAGGAATCTCAACCAAAGTCTTTTTTAGAGGACTTTAGACCTTCAGGGTGTGCCAACTTATGCAAGGCAGTTGGAGCTATCAGAATGGGCGCCGATATATTGTACCCCAATACATTAGTTGACAAATCTATTCTACTGACATCCACAAGAATTCTAGGCCGAATCCTGAGAAAACCATGAAAACTGATTGGTAAAATGCCATAACCCACTTTGCCCTATTAAGACTAGCACATTACATGATTCTATGAAATGCTTCCATGTTCTCTTCTAGCGTGTACTGATCCTCAGCTCCCCCAGCATAGAAGTCATAATACATTTTTGGAAGGGCTTGCCTAGCCAATTCTTGAAACTCGTTCAAATTAACGGGTTCACCCACCATTGTCCTGGAAACAGACATGAGCATTAGTTTTTGTTTACGTTCTAGTGATCTAGTACTGGATGCAGTCTCAGGAGACTACACCATATAAAGACACTGATTATAATAGGTGCCATACTTGCAAGAATTTCCTAAAATAGGTGATGCTCCTGTTTAGGGCCTCAAAACTTTTGCTTGAAAGAAGTTGCTTATATTATAAGATAACCGCAATCCAGTTTTGAGGCAAAGTTAGGTTCCCAAGCAACTCAAAATTTCTTGCAGAAAGTAGCACATTCTGGTACTTTGATTTTTTTTGCTTTGTGCATTCTGGTACTTTGATGAACCATAATCAAAGCCCTTGACAAATGTTAGAATATATATACACATATAATGTCTGTGTCTATGTATGTATAGAGAGAGCTAGTTGCACAGCCTGTAAAATTGCAGTCATAATTGTGATTTCACCATTTTAACTAAAATTGTATTTTCGAAACATGATTTCAGCTTGTGTGCACGTACACATTATTTTTGATAATCATTACTCTCTCTCTCTCTCTCTATATATATATATATAGTTCCTGTAGTGTCTATATCTAGTAGATGATCTACAGAGCAAGGCAGATCTAAAAGATTGAACATAGCACTAAAATAAGTAGCATCCAACCAACTGAAAGCCAAAAAGTAGTTCAAAACCAATAAAAAGCATGATGACCCATTAAAGTATTACAACCATTTATTCCTTCGAGCTCAAAAGATGTTCAAGTAAGTTGATCAAGATCAAAGATAAGCAGCACATACATACCAACGAGAACTGGGAAAGCACTGTAGTAATAGATACAGTCTGAACAATTGCTGCAAGTTTCAGGCAATTATTTTTTTACTATAAAGTTTATATTAGAGGGGAGTAAGAGCAACGATCAGAATATTCCCAGCTGGCCAATCAGATTTGTCAATAAAAGTCCAACTCAACTCCTGGCGGCCCTAGAAATTTAAATTATACAATATTTACTAAAAAAGATAGCTATATCTCATTATCAATACTGCAAGCTATATCTCTTTCAATATTTTAGTTAAATAATTTTTTTTTGGATTTTTCTTTTTGTTTGTGAAGACCCAATATATTGTTAAAAAGACTAAAGTTTGACTACAAACTTATTATAGCTTAAGACTACAACTTTCACTAAACAAATTAACATGACTACATATTTTGAAAATCTAGCCGTTGAATTATATGATTTTTTATGTTCTTAAAACACATGTCAAGTTTTATGTCAATCGGATGTTATTTACTATTTGATCCATAAACTTATTTTTTGCATATAATTTTAGACTACAAAAACTCGAAAATTAAACATTTGATTGATGACATAAGTTATTTATCTTTAATCTTCTTGAAGTTTTGCAAGTATGGAGGATATAAGAAAAAAATTGTAATCTTTTTCTTTTTTTTTGAGAAAAAAAAAATGTAATCTAATTGTGAAATTGTTAAAATTCATATCCAATAAAAAAAATATTGAGTGGAGTTGTAACCTTAGGGTCCGTTTGGATACAACTTATTGTTGCTGAAATTGAAAGTTGCTGAAATTGAAAACTGAAAACACTGTAGCAAAATAATTTTTAAATGTGTGAATAGTACCGTGGGACCCATTTTTAATGAAAAAGTTACTGAAAAGTGATATTTGTGACTTCCGTGAACAGTAAATGGGACCCACTGATGTGCACTCCACCGCTTATTTTGCTGTGAACAGTGCATGAGTTAATGAAAAGTGTACAGTAAATAGGTTGAAAAGTCAAAAACAACGGCAGGCAAAAAAAAAAAAAAAAAAAAAAGAAACACAAAAACGCAAACGCAGGAATAAGCAGGAATAAGTTGAATCCAAACTCTCACTTAATCTATGTGTGAGAGCCTTTTTTCTTAGCTCACAGGCCCAATGATCCTGGGCCAAATACTTATGGTTTGGTGGACTGGGCTTGGTTCACCGCAGCTAAATGGGCTGTTTACAAACCAAATAGTGCACAGGGCAAGGATCCTACAACACGTATATACTAGCAAGCAAGAATATATGTATTGAACAGTAAGATAAACAGTAAAAGGAAAACAATGTAATAAGGAAAAGCACACAATGACTGTTAGGGATCCTCAAGTCAAATACGAAATATTTGATTATTTTCTTAATTATGGATTACAATATGCTCACTAAGACGTGTTACAAGGTCCAAATAAGCTCAAAAATCACAGACTTAGATGGCTATTCAAGCCTCCAAGACTTGCAAAGTTTGAATTTCTTTGAATCCGAGTATGTTTTGCAGTGGCTGTTTTGGGATACCGGGGAGTATTTCTCTTTCTTTTACTACTTTTTCTAAGTTTTGACAGAGTTATCTCAATGATTCTGTTATGGTTCCCTACTGCCCAATTGCCCCCTTCAACGCTGGTTGCCTTCCCCTTTTATAGTGTCATGGTAAGGTTCCGAGGTACCACTAATTTCTCTCTTTTGTTCCCCTAGGCACTAGAGCTCATGCTGTGCCAGTCACTTAGAGGGTTGGTCCTTTCCTTATTCCTCATAATTTTCTCCTTTTGGTGCTGTCTCCCTGAAAGTCCCTTGCTGACTTTCCATTCCGAGGTGCTCTTAGGTAGCTGACCTCAGCTTTTGGCTCCTTACTTTTTCAGCTTTTGGTTGTCCCTTTTCTTGTCATTTTTCCCAAGTGGTCGGAATCCTTTCCTGTTGGGTTGAAGGTTTTTCCAGCCACTTCCCCTTATAGCTCTTCATTATGGCTTTCCTGAAGTACCACCCCCTTTGTTCACGAATGGTTACTTCATGCCTTCTGACTTCTTGTTGTATCACTGGGTGCTTGAGAAGAACATGTCTGTCCTTCGTTCCTTGTGCCTTTTTAGTACTTCCTTTGAGCTGTCTCAATCCTACCTCAGATGTGCTGCGCGTCCCAGGGATCTCGAGCCTTTGGCAGCCCTTGGGGATCCCGGCCTAGCTCTTTCTGCTGGACTCTCCTTGATCCCCTGATCCTGGCAGGCTAAGCTTTTCCTTCCGCGGATTTTTGGGCTTCAAATCTTTTGGGCTTACCATCCTTTTTTCTTTGTGGTGAATTCATCCCTTTTATGATTACTTGTCATGGGGTTGGCCCATTGTGTTATTTCATTGGGCCTTGGTGTCATGATTTTTTTAACCTCAACAATCTACAACCAAGTTTGTTGCTAAAATTTGTCCAAAATTTATTTATATTGGACCTTAAAAAAATTTAGAGTGGTCACACATTTTTTTTAAGGTAAGAAAAATCATAAAATTTTTAAATTTTATATATAATAATGATTTCTTTTTTCCAGGGTGACCACCCTGACTCTAACGTAGAGCCACGAGTGACTCCATCCAGGGTCAATAATTTTGTTTCTTTAAAGCACCCCTCCTCAATTATTGAACCTTCATTATTGTCCAAAAGTTTAAGTAGTTCAAAAAAAAGATGATTTTAATTATTTAATTTAATATTTTCCTTTCATGTTTGGCTTTAAGCTGTTGTTATTAAATGAGGTCTAACGTATGAGAATTTTTTTTAATTAAATGTAAGGTGAAGATAGGGTTACATGGTTTGACCTGACAACTTACGTCTATGGAGAAAACCCTTAATTAGCTATATCTTTGATATTGTCCAAAAGTTTAAGTAGTTCAAAAAAGATGATTTTAATTCAAGGTTAGCATGTAATGTTTGTTCAACAAGTACATGAACTTAAGCCTCATGAGTCTGTATAAAAAAAAAAGCCTCATGAGTCATTACACATAAAAAATTATAAACTCATTATCTTTGCTAAAACGTAAGCGCCTGTGGTAGTGACTAGTGAGAATGGTTGATAGCCAAGCTAAGCAGGCAACCTAATTGCTATTTCACATCTTACTTGGGTAACGAGCTTGGTTCACAAGAATCACTGTCACTTTGTATACAATAAAAATGATATAAGTAAAAATAAAATTAAATAAAAAATGATATAAGTAGCGACCTTAAAGTGAAAGTGAAAGTGGCCTTGCACTGTGATCTTCATTTTGAGGTCAATAAATAAATAAGTAAAATATATATATATATATATATATATATATATATAAGAAAATTCAAAAAAGTATATATTTAATATTAACAAAAGAAAAGACACAAAATAACTATTTTTTAATACATGATTCCTATATATTAATATATATATATATATATATATATATATAAAAGAAAATTGAAACAAGTATATATTTAATATTAACAAGAGAAAAAACAAAAAACAACTATTTTTTAATACATGATTCCTCATCTAACGGGAAAGAATAAAAACAAAACGACAAACAAACATTAGAGGAAACAAAGAACCAAATATAGAAATTATTAAATCGTGCATACAGCAACAATTTTATTTTTTAAGGGAAGTAAGACTGCTTAATGACTTAATCAGGGCTGGCTTGAGATATTTTGTGCCCTAAAGCGACAGTGTTCAATGGGGCCTCTTTATATAATTTAATAAGTCAATTGAAGTAATTTTTATTTATCAGTAAAAAAAAATTTAAAACTTGTTTTATCAAAAAATCTAAACCATTTATTAGAGTATCAAAATATTTTATATATATATATATATGTGTGTGTGTGTGAGAGAGAGAGAGAGAGAGAGAGATTGTATTTTAACCACTATCAATGACTAAACAAATTTACATTCAAAATCACCATTTAATGATAAAAATGAAAAGAAAAAAATTAGCTCTCTCTGGTCTTCATACATTACCCTAAAATTGTAGCAGCATTAGCCTAGCTAATGTGATGTAATAAATGAGGAAAAGTAAAAAAAATAAACTTTTTTTTTTCTGTATGTCATGTGGGTGATGTGGTAAGTTTAGAAAAAGAAATATTAAAAATACTAAAATACTTGACTGAATAATGACTAGAAATAAAAGGGTGAGGGGATGACACCTTGACAATAAGTGAAGCTACTTTTTCAATATGTGGCTTCTGTTTTGTCTTCTACCACTGGCATGAGAAAACAAAATTTTAGGAGAAAAAAGAAATAGAGTGAGAGCTTAACACAAATCTGAAAGATTTTTTAGAACCAAACCTGAAAGGAGAAAGATCAGAACCACAACAAATTTCAAGCTGTTATAGAGAATTTAAATGGAGAGAATGGCAAAATTTCTAGCAATGAGTATAAAAGTCTGCAGTTTGAGATTGATTTTTTTGGGTCTTTTGTTTTTAGTTTTTCTCTGTTGAGTTGTTGAGAGAAAGAGAAAGATTTTTCTGTTTGTGTTTTGGGAGACTGAGTTGTACACTCTAATTAAAACCGTCAACAGAAGTTACATAACAGCTCACGAAGAGATTTTTTTTTTTTTTTTTTTTTTTTTTTTTTTCTATTTTTTCTTTGATATAGATGAGAGATTATCAGTTCTCCTACATAGCCCACAATTTTTTATTTTATTTTATGTTTTTTCTTTGATAAAAAAATTATTTATATGCATTAATTAATATTTAGAGCTTAATTAATATTTTTACACATAAAAAGATAATTTTATTGGTTTAAATTTAGGGTCCTTGTTTCACTTGGGGAATTTAGGCAATTGCATCTAGGGTAGAGCTGACCTTGGACTTAATACAATGCTACATTAAAGACACCTTTTTTGTGATGCGCCCATTAGTCCTTCATAGGTTATTAGGTTGTCTCTAGTTAGCGCAGGAGATTGAACAAAATCCATATTCATTGTTTGGGAGCCAATAATCTATATCTATATAATATCTAAAAGTTAAAGTGTAGTATTTTTTGTTACTACTCCTGTTGAGTCACATTAGTATAGCATTTTGATCCAGTCAGTTCCATTTTGGTCCTTTTGGTCCAGTTCAGTCATTTCAGTCCTTTCGGTCCACTTTAGTGATGCTTTGTAAAGAGAGCTTTGTGTAGAAAGAGGAGCCGCTACAATTATGTCACATTTTTAATGTCATGTTGGATTGTTGGTAGGTTATTGCTAAAATTACATTTTTCTAATGTTATTAAAATCTTTTATTTTTTTTTCTTCTAATATAAGTGATGGATTTACTTATATATGCATTTCTCAAAAAAAAAAAAAAAAAAAAAAACCTTATATATGCTTTCTCTTTACACCATTCAAAATGTATAGATGATGAACTATTTGTAAAAAGTATTAGAAGCAAATTTTAACCATACATTACATTATTTGCAAAATATCTTGCTTTATATAACAATTAAATGTAACATATATTATGTTTCCTTGAAAAAAGAAAAAAAAACTTTCAAAATTTAAAAAACTTTCAAATAATAAATATAAATAGCTTAATTTAGAAAATCTAATATACATTGTATCAACTATATTTTATTAGAAAATAATCACATCATTTTAAGAAGGGTTTGGAACTTATACTTATAAAATCTCATATACTATTTTCATTCTTCACTTAATAAAAAAAATTGTTTTTAGTTTTTAGTTTTTTTTTTTTTTTTTTTTTTTTTTTTGCATTGCATTGCATTGGTTTGCTTTCCTTAAAACCCATTTAGTATGCAGGATAATGAAACTGCTTAGGCCTTTTCAATGCTTTCTCATTTATGTCTCCATATATTTCATCCCCACTTTTTTCACTTGACTACCTACTTATACCATTACACCAGCAATATCATAACTTGGTATCGCAAAAGCTCTACTACTAAAATTTACAGTTAAAGCTCTACTTCCCACAGCAATGCCAATTGAAAACTATATAGTCCAAAACAGTTAGCAGATGCATTATGCAATCATCATACAATTTTCCTTCACTTGCAAATCTGGTGCCTATTATAGTTATAAGTCCTAACTTTTTGTAACACAGTGAAAGAACAAATTTATACAAGGAAGCCAAACTAAATTTTCTTTCTAGTTTGCTCCAAAGCACCAGCATTTTGGTCTTGCCATGATGCTTGCCACTGCTTGTCATAGACGGTAGCCTCATCAGCTAGCTTCTTCAGGTTCTCAAAATCTTCGCTTTGTCTTAAAAGTATCACACTGATGAGTGTCACAAAAAGTCCTGCCTTGCATATGAAATTGCCAGTTTGGCCTACCACATCAAGACCCGTTAATGCATCTACTAAGTATGCCATGAAGAATCCTACCATTGCAGCTCGACCTACAAGAGAATACAAGAGAGAGGTAGTAATGCAAAGAAGTTTTTAGAATAATGGTTAAAATTTTCATTATGTAATAGTTTATACTTTTGAGACAAGTGGTAATTTATCACATGGTCTTGAATTCGAATCCTATTTCACTCAACCTCCCATTTAAAAGGTTTAAAATCTCACCTGCTGAGTCTTACTTAATAGTGGATCTAGGCTCACATGTGAGAGGTGTTAGAATAATGATTAACTAAATTCATCATTTTCTAAAAAAATTGAAACTTTTAAGATAAGTGGTAATTTATCAGAAGTGAATTGAAAAGTAGAAGGCCAAAGGTGCTAGAAGTATTGTAATAACCATTTATCAGCTCGGCTTCTGGGAGATAGGACCTCACGAGCCATGCCCACCAAGGTATGATGGAAGTCCTAAAGAGCACTGGATCTTGGTTTGTGGCTGCTTCTGGATGCAATTCAAGAAACTTCCTCCTCCTTGCTTCTACAAGACCAACATAGATGAATCATACAAAATGTTTAGAGATATTTTTTGTTGAACTTGGGCTTAGGCTAATTGTTTATCGAGTAATAATTATCACATACTCGCTATTGCACACTCCTCATATATATAATGTGACATGGACTTAAAACACAATTTTACAGGGAGTATGTAAGGAGCGTCTAATAGCAAGTGTGTAACAAGATTTTCCCTTGTTTATTAACCTTTGCAGCCTGTTAATGATATGGAAAATTTATAATTGAAGTTCAGGATTCCAGGTTGTAGGGAATTTATCCAAAAATCCCAACTTGTGAGAAACAAAACAAATAGAGAAAACACGCGTCAAAGAAAAATAATCACACGCACAAGACAATATTTACGTGGTTCGGCAATTTGCCTACATCCACGGAGTTGTAGGGATTTCACTATTATCAGGGAAAATACAATAGTGCACAAGAACACTCTCAAGAAACCCAAATCCCAATTACACCCTAGCACTCTCTCACAGAAAAAATAAGAATAGAAGTTGGCTGCCTCTCTTTTCTCTATTTTCTCTCATGCGGCTGCTAACTAGGTTAATTAGAATTTTTCTTAAATCAATTCTCTACGATGTAGCCGCATATAATAAAGCACATATATATATGTTACTTTATAAAAGTCGGCTGAGTGGGATTCCCTTTTCAACTAGGATTCTATCAACTTATGTGGACTTGGGCTTGGCAATTCAAGTCACATATACAGCCCATTTCAACACAGGTCAATGCAGGTATTTATGACTGTTATTACCCACCAGTTTACAAGGACTTTATCTTTCAATATTCACTAATATAATCTTTCAGCAAGGATTTACAGCATTTTAGAGAATAGAACCACCGGATGCTTATAAAATCACAGTTCAAACCCATATTCTATAGCATTTCCCTCACCTTCTAAAGGGTTTTAATGAGAGGGGAAGAGGTTTGCTTGGTAAAAGGAAAAGCTTTCAATTCGAAAAGCATAGCATCATTTACTTGTGGACTTGATTTGTATGGGGTGTTTGCAATATTTATGTAAAACAGAATATTACAGGACAACTCAAAATTGTAATGTTGCCAAACATATTTGAGCAGAAGAGGTTGTGACAATTTTCTTTGTGACTAGTATAGCCTTCCTTGCCATAATGGATGTCAAACAATGAGTGAAGTCTGTGAACAATTTTAGTCTCTAGTGTTTTTTATGCAGAATAATTTTTACTTGTGAACCTCAGAGAGGAAGAGAGAAGCTGTACCTGCAACAATGACACCATCCCAGTCCATCTTCCCATCATGAACAAACATATTAAGATCCCATGTACCATTCTTCCATCGCTCATCGACAAACTTTGGACCAAAAGGTCCGGTGTCCATGTCTGAACCATGCTCCATCTCATCTTTGGCGTTGTTTGATTTTTCATTGTATGAAGCAGACTTCACATGGTGTTCTGCTGTGTTAAAACCTTTTTGGCCTTCAACATCCAGTGTAACAACATTTGCCACCTGCTTTGACCCCAAGAGCGTGCAGTCCCCGATTGAGGCTGTTGCTTCTTAGTGACGACGTGTGCTGGATGCTATATGCAATGAGGAAGTAATGGCCATGGAAGTCATGGCTACTCTAAGAGCATCAGTATCAGGAAATGCTACTCTATTCTATTTTACCATCTCAAAAAGTCACTTTATTACTTATATCATATCATTTTACAATACTTTCAGCATTCCAAAACTCTATTTATATTAAAATATTATTTTTTAATCTTTCTTTATTATTTCTTTCCAACTGTCACTTTTTTTCAGACTTTGGCATGATTCGATTTTCCTGGGCTTTCCAACAGTATTTTTTTTTCTCTCTTTCTCCCTCAACCTCTAGCACCGGTTCAACACACAGAGCCACACACAGAGACCCATGATACACCGATCAACCTATCCAAACCCATCACCACACACACAGAGCCACACATACACACAAACACAAACCATCAAACCATCAACAGAGCCACATACACACAAATCATCAAACCAGTTGGAGTCAACAACGGCCACCACACCCACCACCCAAGCCACTGATCAGCAAACCCAAGCCACCGATTAGAAACCCACACCGTCGATTTGAAACCCAGCCGATTTGAAACCCACCGGAGCAAACCCATTAAAAAAAAATCATTACGAGAGCCACCATCGGAGCTACCGATAATCAACCCAATTGATCCACCCATCGATCAACAGATCCACCGTTTCAAACCTACCATCAACCGATCCCAGCCCACCGATCCAAACCCAGCTCGCCGATCCACGATGAGAGATGAGAGAGAGGTCGTGTGAAGCTTCAGCGATGGAGATGGGAGAGGGTGAATCGGTTGAGATGGGTGAGGGTGAATCGGGTGAGAAATTTCAGAGATGGAGATGGGTGAGAAATTTCAGAGATGGCGATGAAGCTTCAGAGATGAGAGAGCAAATGGAGAAACGAAGAAGGAAGAGAGAGAAGAGAACAGAAATAATGTGTTGATGAGAGAGAAATTTCGGGGGAAAACATCATAAAATATATATATTTTTTTTACAATACTAATACAGTGCAATTCTAACATAGAATTGCACTGTAACAGTATTACAAAAAAATTTACAATACTGCTGTTTACAATTCTCTGATGCAAGAGTTTTTGGGGCTGCAAATGCCAAATTCTCCTTACATTTGGCATTAGCATTCCCCAATGCTAATGCTCTAAGATTGCTCTTCCTTAAGCTCTTGTTTTGGCCTATATCTTCATATCTAGTATCTTACGTTCTTATTTTATTGTTTAAAATAGTCTAGATAGAAAGTATGGAAGAAGCCCATGCTTTGAAGTATAAAAGATTATCTTCCCTCCCCTGTTTTTGTCAGTGAAATTATGGGCAAGGTATTCTCTTTACATGTGAATTTTCAGACTTCTAGTAATTGACGGAATTGGCAATATCTGGTACATTGGTATGTATGACTATAGTGAAAGTATGAACAAGTTGCTTCCTTTATCAGGTATGAAACTACTTGCCTTTATTCCCTGATTTGTTGCCACAAGTAAGACTAAATGGGATGGTGCTGATGGCCTGACGCCACATCATTAATCTCAACCCTTTTTTGTTTTTGTTTTTGAGAAGCATTAATCTCAACCCTTAAAAAGGTGAAAAAAGATAAAATGATAAAGAGTTAAAGAGAGGTGCTACGACTACAATATTTTCACAACAAATCATAGGTAGTTAGTTGTTATTGGTTCTAATTTGAACCAATCACTGAAATTACTTTTCTATCCCACCAATAATAACCCGTAACAACTTGACATAGAGGATTTATAGTAAAAATGTTGTAGATATAACATTTTTCAAAATTAAAACGTGAAAAAATTTTGTGAGAGGGATGAGAGGTATTGCACCCAGTGGGTATTGCATTGGATCTCAGTCCGATAACAAAGTTCAGTGTTCAAAAATCTCGAAACTTCAAAAGCTATGGCAAATGATTCGTTAATCCAACAAGTACAGAGCCTAACAATCAATCAACTAGAGCACATATTATTCACCATTAAAAGTGCAGATATGATTAGACATTTTGGAAAATCAAGAACCATAAGTAGTGGCTGAAGGCCAAACTTAAATTAATCTGTTGATTTCAAATGGAATATGCAAGATAGCATTTCAGTCCCCAACAAAAATGATAATGGTAACAACAATAACAATGACTAACACATCTTCAGACAAATTGCTGGTAATAATTTTCTATTGTCTAACAAATCTGTTAGATAGCGGGGTGTAAGAATAGCTTCCAAGCTTACTTTCTTCAGCTGTGAATAGGGATAAGGTTGAAGATGAATGAGAAATGGAAAAAACAGAAGACCGTAAAGAAGCAATTTATGCTTCCCAACCCCTTAAGACGGTGGAACGTGCAACCCGGTTTACCCCCAGTGTAAAAGCACCCATCCGGAGATTACAATCGTGTGATTTGCACATATTCTTGACATTTTGAAAACCTCGAGTCATGTACCTCTTAAGCTCCCTATTTACCTTCTCTTCATCCCACATAAAACCTTGAATATTCTGCAAAATAATCAAATTGCATCATGTAACAGTCCTTAAATGTAACGAATCTATTTGAGCATATGACACCCATTGCACATATGTCATAGATTTCATAGGGAGAAAATATCTGTTTTGTTACCTGAACCCACTCGAAATAGCTAACAGTCACACCCCCAGCATTTGCATATATGTCGGGGAGTATTAAAACTCCCTTCTTACATAGAATCTGCAATAACATAATCTCATGCATCAGAATTCTATAACTTTTCATCACATGAATGTCCTAAAAACCCAAAATGCAACTTTACCTCGTCTGCTTCTGGATCAGTAGGATGATTTGCAGCCTCTATAATGTACTTAGCTTTCACCTCTGCAGCATTTTCCCTTCAAAGGATGAATGAAAATTTTTAGGCAAAAAGATTTTGGATGTGATAAATCAGAAGATTAAACTAGAAACATATCCTCTTTTATTTTCCCACAAAACATTGCAAAAGCTAAAATCAATTCTAATCAGCAACAATATTTCAACTCTCAAAGCACTATCAGTTATGAAGTAGTTTTTAAGGAGGGCATAAGATATCAGATGAACTATATGGATAGTTTCATTTCTTTTCTTTTTTTCTTTTTCCCCAAATAAAATAGCAACTACACAATGTACTATTACCTAACATTTGATATCATTCTCAAAAAAAAAAAAAACCTAACATTTGATATAGTTTGGTACCATACAAATGGAAGAAATCTGAGTCCCGACTAAAGAAAAAGATATGGGTGATGAACATAAATAATATAAAAATCAACTAAAACTCAATTGAACTACGTTAATTAATGTTAAAGTAAAAGGACAAATGAAGCTTTAATGGATAATCTGCACTTGCATGCATTCTCACACACACCAAATGAAGTATTAGCATAACATTAATGCCAATGTTCTCTTGTCATATGAAATATCGTCAGTTTCTTAAATAATTAGAGGGTTGTCTCCTGTCACTGACATTGGAGAAGTAACAGTGTCCTTTAAAAAATAAACTATCAATATGCACTACTATTAAAGAAATAAAAAGGTAGGAATGAATTTCTTGCACAAGGTCCTAACCTGTTCAGAACTCCACCTAGAGCACATGGGATGAGAACATCACATTCATGTACAAGCAGTTCGTGAGCATCCATGGCATCTCCACCATTGAAATCTTTTAAACTGCCAGTTCTTTCTTTATGTTTAAGCAATTCCTTTATATCAATTCCACTTGGGTTCTTAACTGCACCAGTGATGTCACTCACTGCAATGACTTTACCACCTTTCTCATGAATTAGCCTTGCCACCCAGGAACCCACATTTCCAAATCCCTACAAATTTATGAGTTTAGAAATATATGAAAAAATTTCAACTATGAAGGCATTTTAACTATTATAAGACAGACAAATAATGTACAAATCTACCTGAATAGCAAATGTCAAATCCTTGATTGACTTCCCGTGCTCAGCAAGTAATGCTTCTGTAGCATATACAACACCACGCCCAGTTGCAGCCTCTCTACCCAGTGATCCACCAAGGTCCTAAAACCACAATTATAAACATATGAGAGAGAGAGAGAGTTGTTTATCTCTGATAAATTTCAACAGCATCTATTCCAAATTTAACAAACAGATTACTTCTTTTTAGTCTCAGTACTTACTATGGGCTTTCCTGTCACAATAGCTGGTGAGTGACCATGAAATTTTGAGTACTCATCCAAAATCCATGCCATAGTCTACACAAATAGTTTTTTGATGTGTAAGAGTGAAGGGTAATCAGCTCCTATAAGAATAGTTATGGAAAAGTATAGAATCATAAAAAAAATCAGCAGGGCTTTCATAAAACCTGAGCATTGGTGCCCATGTCTGGCGCAGGAACATCAGTATGAATTCCGATGAGGTCATGAATTTTCTGAGTAAAGACCCGGGTAAGACGCTCCAACTCGCTCTTACTTAAGTCCTTTGGGTTGCATCCAATCCCACCCTTTGCTCCACCATATGGAATGTCTACCACAGCAGTCTTCCAAGTCATTAGTTGAGCCAGTGCATTCACTTCATCAGGGTCAACCTTTTTAAAACAAGCTTATCATTAGTCCACAGGAAGAATTCTCTGTTTGTGTAAATCTAGAAGATCAGTACAACCATTTATTCTGAAAAAAAAATTCCTTGGGGATTGCAGATACATCTGGAGGTTACTTCCAGAAGAATGATACACGAATCTATAACCCTTTCAATAGAATTCTAAAGTTCTAGTTTTAAAAATCTCTAGCTATTTAGTTTACTACCAAATCCCTTAAGGGATCAGTAACTGCCAAACTTTCTGCAGAAGTTAAAAACTTTGAAGATGATTAAGGATTGTGTTTGATCCAACAACTTTTTTTTTTCTTCTAATGAACAAAAATTATTAAATAATTGCTCTTGCACCACATATGTTTCAAGAGAATGAAAATAAACCACAATGACAATTTTCTTTTCTGCTAGGTAAAACTCTTGGGGGGATTTGACCACCAGACATGCCCTTCCACTAGGGAGGGAAGTGCCAATTGGCATAAAGAAATGCCATTGGCAACCACAATAACATTTAAAACCAAACAAAAGACAACTTTTAACTTTATATATGGCATATTTATATAAAGCCACAGCTGTAAACATACTGTTTATGCAGTACAATTATCAATGAACAATATCTCTTATATTGAAATACAAATCATCTGTCTCACATTTTGTGTTCCATCTAATTACTTCAATCCTAGTTTAAAATAGTAGTGGTCCAAGCTATGCATTAAACCCAGAAAATCATCCTACTTCATTTAATCAATATTTGATTACAAAGGCAGAGCTTATAGAATAAGACAAATTTTGTAAATCAACATGTTCTCCTAGTTCCTCAAGAAACCCAACTGATGTTTTGTATCCAAATTATGATTCTCAAAAAGAAAAAAAGAAAAAAAAAATGTGGCAAAATTATAGATATTCCATCAACTGTTTAGCTAGACCAAGCTAACCTTTGATAGCAAACTACAAAAGCAAAATTCTTCCAAGACATCAACCTTGTTATCAGATAATAATAATAAGGGGGGTCTTTACTAAAATTATAACATAATGATTAGTGACAAACTTAACGGAGTCAATTTTACTTTTACCCCCATCAATTTCTACATTATTTAGCAGTGTTTATTACGCAGAAACAGTTTTACAAAGTTTTACACACATCTAATAAGGCAACTGAAAAGTTTAACCCTACCAAATTTGTAATCACCCCATCCACTAAACCTCCATTCTATTAGCATAATGCATCCAAAAAGTGGGGTTTTAACTTTTTTGTGAAGCCATAGCCACCAAAAAAAAAAAACTTTATATGAAGTATACTTTAATGTCATGGTTTATTACTTTATTCCAAAGGACCCCTACATTAAACTATAGAGTCTGAAAAAACAAATTCTGAAAAGGACCCAAAATCCAAGAACCAGGAAAACCCAAATAACAAGATCCAGTGATTCAGCGAAAGATTAGGAAACAATAACAAGTTAACATCAATATCCAATGGAAACAAACAAAAATCTTAGAACCGACACAAGAAGAAAGTTTGAACAGAAACAAAAAAAAAAGTGAGAACACAGACCTCGGGATGGTATCTGATCCCTCCCTTCATGGGCCCACGTGCATTGTCATGTTGTACTCTGAACCCAACGTACGATACCAGACTCCCATCATCCTTGGGGATCGTGCACTCCACCTAACCATAATCAAACACACACACACAGCTGTTAAATTTTCTTGGAAAACAAACAATACCCATGAACTGAAAAAAAAAAAAAAAAATTCTCCAAACCTTGATCTCCCTGAATGGGATCAAGAGGCTCTTTTCAATCTTTGAGTCCAGCCCAAGTAAACGTGAAGCATGGCGAAAATTACGGTTGGTTGCGGCTAGAGCGTTCATTGTTGGATTATTGGTTGGATAGGTAGAAAATTTGAGAGGAGAGGAAGAAAAAAGAAAAGGCTAAGAAAGAAAGGAGTTATAGTGAGAGAGTAAAAGAAGGAAATTTGGACTGAGAAAGAATGAACGTGTGTGAGAGTGTGTAACGTGGGAATATAGAGAAATATATATATAGAAAGATAGATTGGGAAGGAAGAGTGTAGAGACTAGTTTAATGGGTGTGCGTGTGAAGTTGGTGAGTGGTCAAGGAGTTTAAGAGAGAGAGGTAAAGCTAAATATGGTGACTAATACTTGTTGGATGATGTTGCCATAGACTTCCAAGTTGGATCATTATCAAGATAATTTTTCCACATTACAATAATACCCTTGTCCTAAACTTTTTTTTTTCTTTTAAATTTTTATTGGGTATGTTTTGTTATGTCTTAAAAATGAAAATTCATTAGAAAAATCCTAATCACAATCTTAAAAATTAAAAAAAAAAAAAAAACCTACAACATTTACTGTCCTTGTCAATCATAATTTTATCACTTATTTTTACTCTCTTTACATATGGGTTCCTTATAGAGGCACAACATTAGTGGCGATTCTAGGAATTTTGTTCATGTTGTTCTTTAAGAAGCATAAATTACATAATCTTATTTCTTTTTAGTCTTTAGGTAATTAGGTTTGATTTAATGTTATTAATTCCTTTTTTGTTCTGGCCGTAATGGCCGGAAAATACTGTGCCGGTAAACAAACCAAAACAGTAACCCACTCTATTTCACTTCAAAAAAAATTCCGGGTCATTCTGGTCTATTTCGGGTGTTTCGAGGTGTTTCAATAAATACCGGCCGAAATTCAAGATTCGGCCGGCATGAAGTTTGTGCTTAAAAAAAAAAAAAAATGTTCTAAAAACCAAAACAATTTTGCATTCTGTAAACCAAAAAACCTCAAAAGGAAAAAAAAAAATGAAAAGAAATGAAATGAACAAAGGTATCTGTACAGCTAAAAAAAAATCGTATTGAGAAATTTGAGACTCAAAACTTGAGAAGAGACACTGCCGCACTGGTACTGGTAGAAGACACAGAAGTAACGAACAAGGAGGAAGGCAAAACATAGATGTAAAAGTGTAGATGAAGATGTGATAAAATTTAAAAGTATGAAGTGTAAAAATCGAGGAGACAAAAGACGTATGTGATTAAGAATAAACAAGAAAAAATAATTAAAAATGAGAAGTAATATATGTATGGTGAGGGAAAATAATACTGTAATAGAAAATAATAAAAGGTTGAAAATTGTGTTGTATTGGGTAGTGTGCTTAGTCAAAGGAATCAAGCTACTGCCTAGGCTGTAGTAGTTTTATTATAATTTTTTTTTGAGTTTTTTCTTTTTGATTGAAAAACCCCAATATATTGTTAAGTTGCTTAAATTATGGACTAAAATTTAATTTTATTGGCATAAAAAAAAATTTAAAGTGGTCCCAAATTTTTTTAAAGATAAATAAATATAAAATTTTAAATTATTATATAACTTTTTTTTTTTTTAAAGGTCAGGGTGGTCCTGAGACCACCTTGCCCATAAGGTGGCGCTGCAACTGCCACTGCCTAGTCTGTAGTAGTTTTATTATAATTTTTTTATAAAGATTTTAGTTCAATTTTTTTTTTTTTGAGTTTTTCCTTTTTGATTGAAAGACCCCAATGTATTGTTAAGTTGATCAAATTATGGACTAAAATTTAATTTTATTGGCATAAAAAATTTAGGGTGGTCCCAAATTTTTTTTTAAAGATAAATAAATATAAAATTTTAAATTATTATATATATTTATATATATATATATATATATTTTTTTTCCAGGTCAGGGTGGTCTTGGGACCACCCTGGCCATAAGGTGGCATCGTCACTGCACAACATGTGAGGTTTTTCATTTAAAAAAATTATATATGTGATAAATTCAAGAAAAAATTTAAACTCAAAACTACATATTTTGATATAATAATAAATTACCAATTGTCTAATAGACTTACACCATTAGGAAGTAATAAATTTAATTATAATTTTAACACTCTTCTTTTTTTAATGTTGTGGACCTGTGGTAGGTTTGGTAAAGTACAATGTGAGAAAATTAGGGGTGGATACCTAATATTAGAGGAAACATCCCAGGTAACACATAAAACAATGAAGAATATCCTAGGTAGCACATAAAACAATGAAGAATGGACACAATTCACTTAAAATTTTAGAATTCATTATATATTTTTTTAGTTTAGTAATTATTGTTTCAAAATTAACAATTAATTATTTAGAATGATTCCATTAATTTTTTTTTAAAAAAAAAATTTGATGAAAAGTGGGGGTAAATATGGGAATTTAATAGATTTTTGTTTGGTAGTTTTTTTCTTTGCTTTGTGGAAAAGGGAAAAAAGATGAATCATATAAGTAAAGCCATCCAAATTGGAAGTCGCATAAATTCGAGAAGACAAGGCAAAGGTGGTGGTGTGATGTGTCTAGTCATTTCTATGTAGCTGGGAAAGATCTGGACCGTTCATATGATGCTGTCAGCTTTAACCAAATAATTAACGGCGAGTCACTTTTTCCACGTGGCATTCGATTCTTTGAAAGTTATTTTTGGAAGGTATTGTAATTTTACACACATTGGAGGCTGTGACGAGGCGCCGCGGCCAGTAGCTTTCCACGAAATTCGGGGTTTGGCAGTTTCGCCGCGTCTTGATGACGTGGACTGGTAGATGAACTTGCCAGCTTTACTCCGACTAAAAAAAAAAAAGAAGCAAAAATAGGTTAAACTATATTATTTATGAGGTGGCACCACACCACAGCCATGTCACACTTTATGATCTTATCTCTGTGTGAGGACGGACTTTTACTGCTCACAAGTCACAACACGTGAATAAGTTGTAGTATAAGTTGTGTTATTTTATTTGACACCAATATTACTTTTATTGTTAAAGCTTTACATTATTTAGTAGAAAAAAGAAAAAGTTTACTTGCAGGAGTATGACTAGTTTTTGGTTTCCCTTGGACTATGCGTAATTGACAGCACCACTACTTTGAAAATCAATATTATATTAGTTTTCACCAACCTTCCTCTTCTTGCTTTATTTTATTTTACTTTGAAAATGAATACAATATTAATTTTTCTTTAAAAAAGAAAAGAAAATTAATTTGTAAAGTAGATGGAAATTTGAACTCTAACTGTTGTAGTAAAGAAGATTGTTATTAATAATATTCAATTTTAAGACCTTTGGTATCATCATTTTGGTATCATAATTCTTATTTTTTAGCCAAATAACTATGTAATTTGTCTCTCAAAAAAAAAAAAAAAAAAAACTATGTAATTTGTCAAGCATTCTCCCTATTTTTTATTTTAAAAACTTAGGTATAATTCTTTAGGTGCAATATAATTTTCCTTATTATGATTTGGCTCTATGACAATTTGGTTTACAAGTTTTCAATTTTTATATTTGACTCCCTAAAATTTGGATTACAAACGAATTGTTAAGGTTCTGTTCAAAGTATTCCTAATTATTTCATTTTAATACAAATCTTAGAGAGTCTGATGTAATAATAGAAAACTTACGGGGCATAATTGTGATTGGTTCAAATCGAAATGGGGTAATTTGTTTGTCCAAAAAATGCAAAAGTCTATTAATCTAGACAAAACCCATCATGATTGATATTTACCATTAAACTAAGACATCAATAGACATCTTTTTAATGTAGGTAACATTCGAATTTAGGTTCTTTATTCAACGATAAGCGGCTTTACTGAAAGACATGAATTTAATTTAAAAATAAAAAATAAATCACACACTCAACATCTATATTGATCTAAAGTGAAACTCTACACATACACTTCACTCTTTTATCTATAAATATCTCTATTTTATCCCCAAAAAAAAAAAAAAAAAAAAAAAAATCTAACACAAGGAAAGCTATACAAGTGAATTAAGTGGATTAGCTAACGTCTCAATTAATATGAATTTTAAACTAAAGTGATTTTATATAACACAGTCAATTTAATGCAAATGGAATCATGACTTGCATTATCGAAAAATGTTGTACAAGTATGAAGTAACAAAATTAGTTTACTCCTATTTGCATTAAAGTGAACTAGGGGCGGCTTTGTGCATTTTAGGGCCTATGCCAAAGACTTTAAAATAAAATCCAGTGATATTAACCCCAAAAAAGAAAAGAGCTTTGACCTTCTTTTATTATTATTATTTATTTTTATGTTTTTTTTTTTTTGGTTCTGTTTTGTTGAGAGAGAAAGAGTGAGGGAGAGAGATTTTAGCTTTTAGGAAAAAAAGAATTTATTTTTTCTGTTTTTTATAGTTCGGTATAATTCATTGGTCTTCTTCCTCCCACTAAGACGTTTTTCCTCTTATTTTTTAGCTATATTTTTGGCATCCTTTCCCCTTTTTTTTCCTCTCTCTCTTAGAAGTTTATTTTCCTTATTTTTTGGCTATATTTTGGACATCCTATCCCAATTTTGTTTTTCACTCGAGAAATGCTACGTCTACAATATTTTTACAACAAATCACATGTGGTTAGTTATTATTGGTTCAAATTTCAAACTAACGCTAAGATTACTTTTTTGCCCCAACAATAACAACTAGTAACAACTTGCCACTTAGGATTTGTTGTAAAAATGTTATAGACATATCATTTCTCTTTTCACTTAGATGTTTGTTTGTTTGTTTGTTTGTTTGTTTTTTTGTTTTGTTTTGTTTTGTTTTGTTTTTTGTTTTTTTTTTTTTTTTTGTGTGGCTATATTTGAGGTTTAATTTGTTCATTTTACATAATTTACCTATTTTTTTGGGAAACAAAGAACTAACCTAATTGGATAAAATTTGGGGGCCTTAAGCGATTGCCTAACTCGCTTAAGGCAAGAATTGACACTAAGTGAATAGAAATAAGGAAATGCAAATCAACTACACTACTCCTAAGATAAAATATAACATGTTGAAGTGTTGGTGTTGGATTGTGACTGAGTTATGATCCCCTTTTTCATGGGTAGATTTTATTGGTAAAAATCTAGTTATTTATAATCAATAACTACTCCACAAGGCAATAGAGTAGTTTTTTAAACTTCATACAAACTACTCCTCTCTATTTCCAAGTCCTTTGTGACATTTTGTAAGAAGATAGTTATTTTTACCATGTAACCTATACTAAAAATAAGAATTTCAGTTTTTAAACTTCTTTATAACAACTCTTTCTTAAGGTTCCCATGGAATAATTACTTACACTTGACATTATTGCCTTGCATATACATTGCATACTTACACATGACATTAAAATAAATTTCTATTTGAACGAAATTGTCATGGTTTGCCAAGCACTTTGTAGTTTAATTAGTATTTTTTAGTATTTTTAGTGGAGAGATCCATGGTTCAAATCTTTTCACCCGTAATATTGATATATAAAAAATAAAAAAAATAAAAATGAAAAAGAAGGGAATTGCTATGAGTTGTACACAGACTCACGGAGTCTCATTGAGAGGCTCTTTTAAGTTTTACTAAGACTTGTAAAAAAGTTTGTTAATTAAAGATTAAAGAAGTGAAAGACAAGTGAACGAGAAGGAATATGTTAAATCTATTATAAATTTTTCTATATAAAATTTACAAAATAATATAGTAATGAATGTTATTGGTGGACTTCAACTACATAATAAATAAATATTTTTTAATTTTTTTTTGACATACCGGTTTGTAAGATTTATGAAGTAAAATTTGTAATATCCTTAATATCACTATACTAAAAAACATGTGGCCAATGAAAAACAAGTTTCTTAGTTATCATGCTAAAGAAGTGAAATAAAACTTTCTTCTTAGACATGTGAGCAATAGCACTAAAGAAGTTGCCCAATTTCCTTAACACGTGGGCAATGACCCACCAATAATTCACTTTTTTGTTTATATATTTAAGTTCGATCATCCCACAAGTTTCAAAGAAATAATGGTGGGCCATCAAGGGCAAGAACCTCATTTTGTGAGTCTCGGAATTCTTTGTTGTGGCTCAACTTTATCTTACCACCAATAAATCACATTCGGCCTCCAACTTTAAACTAAAGTATTTAGCATCAAGGTTTTAAGGGGAAAGAACACTCGGAATAAATAAATTTGATGAACAATATTTCACATCAATCATCTATCTGACTTTGAATTCCCATGTCTTATTTATAATAGGACTCATATTTACGAGGACTCAAATGCAGAATTTGAGTAGTATTCTCTAGTACAATAAGAATATAAAAATTGGAAAAAAAAAAACGGAAATATAAAGAACTGTTAAGTATATAACAGCAATATTAATTACAGAAAGTGAACCAAATGAATTAAAGACAAGACCGTGAGCTAGAATTACAAGCGATGAATTACAGATATGGATTGAATGTAGGTGTCATTGTTGACTCATATTGTAAGGTACTAATAGCTGTTATGAAAATCGTGTTTCTGTCATTGCATGCATAAACTCCCTTGGACCAATTGTACTTGAGAAAAACGAGCATTATGATAATCAATAATCAAAGTAACGTGAATTGTTTGAGCCTAGATAGTACAATGTATCCAATTTCGTGCATAGCCAACCTAAGTCGATTCAATTATGTTCAACCATACATATATATCTAATTGCGCAAAGCTACGTGGACATGTTTTTTTCCTCCCTTTCTTTTTATATAAAAATGCTTCCTTACAACTGTCAATTATATTTTTACAAAATTTTCTATCCATAAGGCTTTATTATAAAGGTTATATATAGAGTTTCTTCTTTTGAAATTTTTGAGTATTAATCTAGGGTTCTACTTCTATCTGTAACTTAAAAAAAAAGTATCTATTTAGGGATAAAGCTTAGGTTTAAGCTTAATTAGGAAAAAATTCCTTGACACTCCGTGAACTTTAGAGTAGTTGCCATGATACTTCTTAAACTTTAATTTTAACCAATTTAGTACCTAAACTTAACACATATGCCAAATTGCTACCTTTGTTAAGTTTGCTATTAATAAACTGATGATTTACTCACGTGAGAAGCACTTGGACATAAAAAAAAAAAAAAATAATAATAAAAAAAAAATTCAATTGAATCTATAAAAAAAAAAAAAAAAAAATTAAGAGAGAGAAACCTATGGTAGTTTTAACTTTTAAGAGCAGTAGCAGCTCTAGGAGTTTTTCTCAGAGTGTTCCTTAAGAAGCATAAATTATACAATCTAATAAAAAGAGAAATTTATATATTGACAACAACAACGATAAAAAAACGCGCAAATACATAAAGTTTACAATTGTCTTCTACGAGTTTTCATATTTTGAAATTGGTGCATGATAGTCTCATTATCAATACTACAAAATACATATCTTTTAATGTATACAACTAAGCAATCATTCATCCACTGAATATAGAACAAATTATGGAGCTTGGCATAAAAAAAACTGAGGGTGTTTCAAATTTTTTTTGAATGGTAAACAAATAAAATTTTTAAAATTAGAGAGGATCCAAGCCCGCTAATTGTGGTCCCGCCGGAGCTGGAGTTCGTGGGTTCTCTTTTGTGCAAGGAAGAGAGAAATCAAACCAGATTTCTGTGGGGATCAAGGACCAAACTCTTCTTCAAGTCTCTCTCTCTCTCTCTCTCTCTGTGTTTTATTTTCAATCTATTATTACAAGTTGCCTATGCTTAATTCTTCTCTCACAACATTAAGCACCACCTCTGCTATTTCAAGTTCCGTAAAAGAGTTACTTCCTAAAAAAACGTTTCATAGAAGAGTTGGTTCTAATGTTCAATATTTTAGTTTAAATTGGTTGGGTTACATAGAAATCGACTAGAACGGCAGATCCTACTTTCCTCACTAGTGTAATATTTTTGGTTTGGTAGAAATATTTTAATTTTTACTTACATCGAAGCCAAAAGTGTTAAGCACCAAAGATATGAGCCCTTTGTAGTAAGGCATGTGTGCTTTGGAAAGTTGGATGCTATTATTTGTATGATTGACATTGTAATTGGTGACTAGTGAAGATCGAAAGCCATAGAAAGCCGCCTGGTGTGGGGCGTGGATGGGGAAAGTGTAGATTAAACAAATTGAAAAGAAAACATAGAGAGAAAGACAGAGAGATGCTTGAAGAAGTTGAGAGAAATTTGGGGTTTCCAGTGAGTAAGGTCCTGTTTGCAGTGTTTGGTTTATTTTTTTCATCACTCATCACTCCTCACTCAATTTTCGTTACTAATTACTCAAAATACCCCAATTTCTTATACCCACCCATTTGGCACACATTACTCAACTTGTTATCACTCAAAATTTTCAACTTTTTGTGGGTCCCATACCTGTAACTTGGTTAGAGAAAAGCTGTTAGCCTACCCGCGGAAGGTTTCATCCCCATTTTTTCTTTTTTCTCATTTCCCCTTCCCCCTTCCCCCTTCAGCCCACATACTCTCCCAAAGCACAAACCCGAACCCATAACTCCAGAAGAAGCTCCCTCGCCGATCTCCACCGTCTGTTGCCAGTGAGCCAAGGTTTCAGTAAACACAACACAAAAAATGGAGGAACATGAAAAAAACAAAAAATATCAAAATAAAACCCAGCAGCTTCGGGCATGTAAACAGATGGAGGGGTTGAATTTGGGTCTCACCGGAAACAAAAATTGGTGAACGGAGCTGTGAATGCTTGTCTCGGGTTGAAGGTACTGATCGGCGGAACTGGAGCTCTGCTTTAGTTGTTGTGGGTTTGGGAGAAGGAAAAGGGAAAGTGAGATGAAGAAAGTGAGCTTGGGTAGTTGGGAAAGTTAAGCCAAAATATCTGTTGGATCTTCTGTGGGTCTGCAGTGATGTAACTACACACTGCTATGGGACTCATTTGGAAAGAAAAATTATGAAAATTGCCATTGAGTTAATAAACTCATAACTTGAAAACAAGCTTCTGGTGTTTCTGAAATTGGTAACCCAAAACTCAAAAAACTCAGTTTTGTTAATTGAGTGAACAAACAAAAAATCATCCAAACAATGTTTCCTTATGTGGGCCCCACAGATTTTGGATTATGAGTTAACAAAACTCAGTTTTACAAAATCCAAACAAGGCCTAAGTCATCAGTTTATTAACAGCAAACTTAGCTGATGTAGTCATGTAGCAATTTGGCAAATGTGTTAAGTTTAGATACTAAATTAGCTAAAATAAAAGTTCAGGGAGGGTACCACGCGCACCCTTAGTGTGGTGGTCACTCCACACGTATAAATGCTTGTGGGGTATGGAGGGTAAGGGCTGGGGTTTAAGTCTCCAGAAGAGAGCTTCACATACATATACACACTTAAATTAGGTTAGAGTAGAAATTCTATCTTGTAAAAAAGAAAAAAGAAAAAAAAGAAAATAGTTAAGGGAGCATCATGACAACTATTCCAAAATTAAGGAGGTATCAGGGCATTTTTTCCGCTTAATTATAAGCCTCATCTACTTATCTTACTATAAGTAATTAATTAGTCAAACATATACATGCTTCTTTACTCTAAAGTCTAAAGTATGAAATCGTTTACGTTGCTCTAAGCTGTCGAATATTAATTGTAATAAACCCTCTAACTTGAAACCTGTGACAAGCAATGCATTCCTATCACATGCCCCAAATCCAATTGTAAGCAAATTCTCGTCTAGTACATGCCAAATGACAAATTAACCATCTACACCCCATCTTCCCTTGTTTCCAAAATCTCAACTTTTTAAAATCTTTTTTTTTTTTTAATGCCTAGTAGCGTTTTCAATGGACATATTTAGGATTTAGATCCCCTTTCTCTTACGGTAACTATTTAATTATTTAAATAAAAAAAAAAAAAAAACTTACTTTCTAAGATATAGAGAAGCTTTTCTTTTTTGAGAAGGTTTAGGAAGCTAAATCAAGAGAATTGCATTAAATTTATGTTGAGGCCTAACTTGTTAAATTTTAATTAACGGCTTTCTCGTGAGTGGTAATGGGTCTGGATTCTGAACATGAGAAAAAAAAATTCAAAAATTCAAAATCCAAATCCATTTACTAACAAACACAGACTATGAAAATCATACGGAGGGGGGGTCTAATTTCTCAAGCAATTAGATGAATCATAATTAGAAGTTTGATTTTGAAAAGTTGTAACTAGTCTCATGAAACAGAATGGCCAAAAGAAAATAATAATAATAATAATAAAAAGAGAAAAAAATGGGGCAGGTATAAGTGTGATAAATTCCCAGATTTTCCTTGTAAACTTTAACCTACTTTATAGATATCATGCCACTTACAGTCAATTACACTGAGCATTTTGCACCTCTGTTTCCACACTCCAATCTCATACATATCTTAAGATCCAGACCTTGTTCTCATTCGAGAAAAGGCTCTCTATGGCATCACCCTTGTTGTGAATATAGTAATTTTGGGTGTTTTTATTCATAGGTCTCACTCCCACAGTTTAAGCTCAATATAATTTGAGACGAGCAATACAAAAAAATATTGATTGAAACCCAATAGGATATTAATAAGACAGTTGCCCAAAAAAACTTTGAATCAGAGCTCTAGATTATTGTTCATCCCTCGCTGTAATGGTAAATTTACAGTGAGAAAGCTTCTATACCACATCAGGATGTAATTATTGTAGGGTGAAATTTAGACTTTTAGAGTGAGAAAGCTGGCTATCAGGATTTGATTCTCTCAAAAAAGATTTTGTTTTGAAAGGTAAGATAAAATTTCATTAAAAAAAAAAAAGACTACTACATGGAAAAAAAACACGAGGTAGCCAAGAAAATACAAAAGACTCAATGCTATGTACAAGAAGAAATGGAATCTAAAAACATTGGGAGGGAGACACTAGATGTGAGTCCCCAAGCTCCCTCCCACAACTTCAAAGTAAATTTACTCCATATAAAATAAACTTGAGTAAACAAAAACTATGAAAAAGACAGTGCCCAAGTTCCTTAGAGTTCTGCACCCAAGCTTTGTCATCATGGAATTCAACCCCTCCATACATACAATTTCAAGCATTTTAGAGAAGTTTCAAAGATTATGTCAGTTGCATTATCATTTTTGTAATTCACAGACACAGACAAGAGGTGCTTGGAGAAGGACTATCATGAAATACTTGAACATCATTCAAGAAGCATAAAATTGATCTAGTAAATGTGTGTATTCAGAATTGACAAAATGCTATATCTAAATAAATAATTAATACATAGGAAACAAATGGGCTTTATGTTATTACAAAGGTGCCAATCATAGTATCAACATTTTTAATAGAAAAGTAGCATCAATTTCCTCTTCAATTGCGTAAACGTGGAGGGACACGAACATTACCTCTGATTCCCCTTCTCTGTCATCACATGACAGAAGGCAAGTTATCCTTCTTTCCTGTAATAATCAGCATATATATATATATATATATATATATCAAAATGTTGGTCTCTCAAAGTCCTTTGAGCAGTATGTAGATAATATGTATATTTGAACTGAAAGAGATAAAGGCTACATAATTTTATCATCTGCCAAAATTTAAGTTGCATACTTTCTTTTTCTTCGCTCTACCCCACTACTCCTCATATCATTTTTTGCAAGAGCAGATCCATGGGGAATAGCATACTGCATAGGAGTAGGGGCTGGAGCAGGTGGTGCCGTAACAGCAATAGTTGTAGCTGGAGTAGGTGGCACAGGTTGTACAGGTGGCTGAGGTGGAGCAGAAGCAAGGGGTGCAACAACGGGTTCAGGAAGGGGTCTTGGCATAATATGTTTCAATCGATTGCTCCTATAATTCTTCCAGAAGTAGAATTGCTGCCTATGTGCCAATTCCTGAAAAGTTCCAAGACGTTTCAGATGACTTTGAATTTATCTGAGAAGTTGTATAAATATATCGTTATGAATTACTAGAGATGAGAAGAGGAAAAATACAAAAATCTCTTTCACGGACCATTAAGATATTTTATTTGTCACCTTGTTCAGGTAACTTCTAAACAGTCAAGATATGTACCTCCACCTCCCAATGTATGACTGGATGAATGCTTTAGGCACCATAACTTCCCCATGTTTTTTTATATCTTTTGAATTTCAGATTAGAATTTTTTAGTAGTAGTTTTCACAGACTTCCTGTGTATTGGAATCATCTTCTTTCATGAAAAGGTAATTTTTTTATAATTCAATTGTTAGAACAAGTGGGGGAAAAAGAGAGGGGTTGGGGGGGGGGGGGGGTTGTTGTGGGGGTTCAAACCCTGTTTCTCCTCACAAATGAGGCCAAATCAATGCCACTGAGTTACAATTCACAAGGCTATTGGCAAGGGTTATTTTTACTTATAAAAGAAATCCTTACTAAAATGCTAAGTTATTTGGTTTGATGAATTTGATCTGTGCTAGGTTTAAAATGCAACAGGCAGACATGTGACACACCAATCAAGCAACTTTCAATAGAACATTTGATTGAAAGAGAAGATACATTGACAATGGTTATAACTAAACTACCATTCAGAGTATCTCCTGCAAAATCATAATAAAGGTGGATAAAATCTTGCCAGTGAGCTTTAGCTCAAATGGCATCTCCTCTCTTTAACAAGGTGGAAGGTGAGGTTCTGGTCAAAATAATAATAAAGATGGATCAAATCTTGCTGGTGAGCTTTAGCTCAAATGGCATCTCCTCTCTTTAGCAAGGTGGAAGGTGAGGTTTTGGTTCATCACCCACTAGGTGTATGAGTAAATTTACTTAAAAAAACTTGCATCACCAATTATAGGATAAAGTATAAATCATAACTCACATTCTACAATTGTACAGAAAAAAATGTAAAAAGAGCTAACATGAGATCTAAAAAGGAATGCAAATAACATGTGACTTTTGAGTGGATCATGTTGCTGATTTCAGAAATATATTTGAATCACCATGGAAATTTCAAAGGAGATATTACATGGTTTCATTTGAGGGGCAATATGAAAACAGAAGATTTTAACCTTGTTGCCAGGATGTGCCATTGCATTGCGGAAGTTAGCATTTTGGAGAAGTTCTAGAAAAAATAAGCAATGAGGATACCTGCGATTTTGTTAGGAAATAATTATGTAAATCCACAAATGAATTATAATACAGAATGATGGACCATTCAATCATTAAGAAAAGCAACACTCTCCTGACACCCCCCCACCCCCCAAAAAAAAACAAAAAGGTGGCAAAGCTCACATTATAAATTTTAGGTACTCAGGCTGCTGCCAGTATTGAAGGTATTTTAGGTAGCCAATAAAAGCTTCATCTTCAAAATAGCGATTTTGAGCCAAATCTGCATTAAAGTAACAGACAAGACATTAGGGAGAAAGAAAACACACACACAAAGAGACACGAAAAAGAGACATCAGCATTCAATGCTAACATCTCTACCCGCTTAAATAATTTTTAAGAACAAAAAAAAAAAAACATATCCAAGCATTAACAGAGGTGATCATTGCCAATATGAAGCACTAAGCCACTAGCACTATCTGGCTTTGTCTGCGCATTGTGAGTGTGAATACTCTTTGCATCCAAAAAACAAAACAAGGCATTAGGGAGAGAGAAAACACACACACAAAGAGACAAAAAAGAAACACCAACATTCAGTGCATAGATCTCTAGAAACTTAAAAGAATTTTAAAGAAAAACATATCTAACCATTAACAGAGGTCATCATTGCCAACAGGAACCACTAACACTACCTACCATGTGCTTGTCTGTGCACTGTGTGTGTGTGAGTGAATATTCTTTGCATCCAAAAAACAATTGTGACCCTAGTTGACTCTTCACAATTTTGACTCTTCTCTGGGGAGGCTGCCATAACATTTCACTCCTATTCACAATAACTCCAACATGATACTATCACTTGCAACCTCATCTGTCCCAAGATCCCAAAACTTCTACCTCTCTCTCTCTCTCGCAGACACAGACATACTCAAAAGTATTAACCATCCTGTTTATTCAGAAAAATCTGGAATAAAAACAAAAATAAACTTATGGGTGACATCTTAAAGGGTGGGGCTGTGGCCAGAGGTTCAATTCATATCATTTTCTGAAGGGGAAAAAATAAATATGGACTAGACATCCTAACGAATCTAAAAGACCCACTTAAATTCCTACCATATATAACATGAGCGCTAAATATGCAATGTACTTGCCATGAAACAAATGCTAATGCACACAGTTTTTAATTGCCTAGGCTTGAAGTGAGTGCAACCCAATCAAGGCCTCAGCAATCACCGCCATTTAATATGTTCCCAAAGTAGCAGTCGTAAAACTCCAATTTCCATTTCCTTTTCCTTTCTACAGAATAACGAGAAACTAAAAAAAGATCAAGAGAGTATTCTTATGATACCCCTTGATTTGATTGAATGTTTTGCAGACGTGTGCTGAGTCCCACATTAACCTGAGTATGACTTGGGGCATTGCAGGGTTTTAAGTGGTGGAGATTGTGAAACCCCAGATTGTGACAATTCTACTACAAAAATGCTGAATATGCAGACATTGTATTTGTACAGGGCACTCAACAGGAAAGAAAAGTGAAATTTTTTGACAAATCTGAACACATACAGTGGATGTAGGTGGGATTAGCTAGACATTGGACAAATTCCAATTCAAGCAAAAACCGCTGCCTCCCATCATCTGGATCTTTATATAAAGTCGTTGGCCTGAAAAAAGTCATTCAGCAAAGGAAAAGAACCTTAAACTGTTAATTCCTTAATATCCCATTACAATCATTAGGACAAAGTTAAAACTAACTTACATAATTAACAGAAAAAACTAACTATTACCCATGAATTCTCTCAGAACACCATAGATTTGCTTGCTGAGAAAAAATTTTAAATTTTTTTTTTAAATCCAACAAAATTTTGAATGTCATAATTTTTTGCTATTTACCTGAGAAAATAAAAAGACCCATTAATAAACTAAAACTAATTACACAACTATTAAGACTTAAATCAGCTGAGTTTTTCCCTACTTATTCATGGGATTCACATAAAATTTAAAAAAGAAAAAAAAGAAAATTATTTGCTTTGTTTAAAGGAAAAAGAAGAAAAGGCGAGATGATTACGAGGAAGGAGTAGAGGCTTCATCATCTTCTTCTTCTTCTTTAATAGAGGCCATTGATTGAAACTGAAGCCCTCCTTCACTGTAAGAAAAACAAAAACATATATATGAGAGAAAGAGATCGCAAGGATTCTATCTCTACTTAAAAACACTTGAGTCTAGAGAGAGAGAGAGAGAGAGAGAGATATTAGAAAACCTTTGTAATGTACTTCCGAGGTTCAAGTGAACTGGAGAAAAATAACCTCGTTTCTTAAGGTACATGTCTGAACTCAAACTCTCAAGTCTCTCAACTAAGCCAATTGGGCCGGGGAGGGACTGGCCCAATTGTTTGATAGGGGACTGAAGGCCAGAAAAGGTCAAGACCCTGGTAACCATGCTGTCTTCTCTCTCAAATCTCACTTTTATTTTTTATTTTTTATTATTATTATAATTTTTAATTAAAAAAAGAAGCTCATGTGTGTGGTCACTGTCTCCACATGCTTAAACTTTACCATGCATGGTGTGGAATCACTCGAACAATAGTGAGACTTGTTACTACTCGAACCCACAACTCTTGAACTCGCAGGTGTGATGAGTCACAAGAGCTTTCTACCACTAAATTATGCCATTGAGAGTTCACTTCTATCTCACTTTGACATTGGGTTGTTGAAATATACTATCTCCTCTCTTTCTCAACTATTCCTATCTAACATTATTGAAAACGTATCACTAGTTAAGCCAAGGATAACTTTCAAGCAAAGGTAGATATAGTCAAAAAATTGAATTCAACAACCATTCATAACCATACACAGTTTCATTAAATTTTTAGTATGATACCAAACGTATATTATGTCAAAATGTATTTTTTTAGAAAACATTCTGTGAATGGAGGATCCAAACATAGCCTAAGACAAAAAAAAAGGTGTTTAAAAAAAAAGATTCTTAATAGAGTAACTAAAATGAGGTTAGACTAACTTGATCATTGGATCATTGGTAGAACCATTTGTTCATAAATATCAAAATTTTCTAGGTTTTAATGTTTTTTCATAAATAATGAAAGAAAAAAAAAGGCAAATATGCCACAAATATGGTTGCTAATGACAAAGTCATAAAGGTTTCTATTTTATTTTTCTTGGGGAAGAGTTTAGGTTCAATTATTAAGGTAACACTTTTTTTTTGGCTAGATAAATAATAGGTGAGTGGAAAGTTGAGATTCAAACCCTAGAAATTGAGCACCACAGAGGATGTCAATGCCACTGGGCTATTATTTAAATCCCAAAATGATAGATAACACCTTTTGTTTTACATTGATCAATGTAATTACATGGTTGAATCAATTGGGAAATCTTAAGTCATAACATCTAAGGAATTGCCCATGAGTTTTTCTCTTATTGTTAAGCCCATATTTGGGACTAAAACTTTGTTGTTATTACTAAACCTATTTTCCCCATCATTATGACCAATATTCTGACCTGTGGAATCACATATTTGATACATTAAAGTAAACTTTGAACTAGAAATAGCATCAAATTTGCAATATAATTGTTTAATTGTCAGAGATTTGAAACCAAATTCGTTTCTTAAACTAAGAAAGTGTCTCATTTGCTATTCAGTTAGGCTTCCTTCCATGATTTGCCAATCTTAGTTTACAACAAATACACGAGCTTAACTAGAATTGTTCCCCCAGCTTATCTTTCAATTTTTTTTTTACCATAATCTCTTATGCCATCTTCGGAATATCATGCCAAGTTCCAATAAGAAGAGAGCTAAATATGGCTAGGATAAAAGGAGTAATAGAGTTTACTACTCTCAAAAAACTCACACTCAATTTTTCCCCCTGGGGATGCAGACAAAAAACACATCCTAACATCAAACTCAAAACCACATCCATAGATCATTTCTATGGACCTTTATGTCAAAGGTGCGGAAAATATTATCATATGGACTTATATCATGATACTTTCCCAGACATCTGGACTCTGATTGCAATATAATGAAAAATTGAACTCAGTTCAGAGTTCAGATCATGTTACGCAACAATCTCATACCATATTTAATAACAAGATAGCTATTCCTTTTGATGAACATGCCTACCATAATAAATTTGGCAAAATTAATTTCCATAATTCACAACTAGAGTACATCATTCAAGTCAAATTTTTGGTGAACTTGAATTTTTCAATATCTGAGCTCATCCAAACTGAATTGAAAATTACAAATCTAGCAGAACTTATAGAAGCCTAAAAATTCTTCACTACAATAAATATTTAAAATCTTTGCCTCTTTTTATCCCTTCCAAAAAGCAGGTAATTGTACAATATGATAAACATAATAATACTACTTGCTCAAATTCAGGGAGGAAGATCACATTAACCAATAATAACCATTATACAACGTATAGTAATGGTTTTCTCATAATTTTGGCCACCAGTAAAGTAAGATTTAGCATTAGTATGGCCTGTACCGCATGGGTCTTCTGAACCTTGGAACCCTTCTGCACATAAGGACAAATGAATAAATCACATTGAGCAACATGAAATTTTGGTGCAGATGAAAATCATGAGTGGAAGTCAAGTATTGGCTAAGCTAGCCACTCCAATGAGGCAATGACAAAAGTACAAATAAATGAACAAGTTATATGAATGGTCTCAATTGTAAATTTGCAATTTGAGCTGGCTGTTGAATTGTATATTATATATGAAGGTGGCTTTTGTTATGAAACAGGCAGATTCTGTGTCTAGGAAGCAAAGAGTGCCTAGATTGATAACGGAAAAGATGACAGCCTAAAACCATGTACCAAAAAAAAAAGGATTAAAAAAGAAGGTACAGACAACGATAAAACAGCCATAAAGAGATTTGCACAACCATATTCCTACACGCATTCTTGTTAGCATGGACTCTCTCTCTCTCTCTCTCTCTCTCTTTGCCACATGGACCATAACTCGCAATATGAACCACATTAGTCAGAAGTCAGAACTACTATTCTAGCAACAAATTGATTCTGCTAACCAAAGGTGGATTCTTTTTCCCTCACAAATGAAATGAACTGAGCAAAAAAATAATTCATCTGAAATTTAATAAATCATATGTACACTACAACGTATTTAAAACTTTAACAAACTGGAAGCCAAAAGATAGCAAAGTTAGTAGACACTCCATTTAATTTCAGTGAAAAAGTGCAATTCCCATGTTAATTTCTTTTCTATCCTTCCTCACAACCAAACTCCGTAAAATTCTAGTGCTTACCCATAACCGTATGGAGTATAGACAGGCACGAAGGGCCTCCGGGGTCGAAAACCTAAATATGGGTTAGGTCGCCTTCCCCGATACTGTTTCATTCCAGGAACGTTTGTTCGCTTAGCAGAGACCTATACAAAACCAAAACCTCCAACTATGATCAAAAAAGTAAATTCATGAAGTAATCAATAGCACAAAAGAAGATTGAAAGACCTTCAATTGACGACCATGCAACTCAGATTCATTTAACAGGAGAGCATTCTGAACAGCATCAATTTCAACAAATTCAACATATGCAAATCCTTTTGGTTGCCCAAACTTGTCAGTCAAAATAGTCACTCTGTTCACTGTTCCACAAGATTGAAAGTGCTGCTGGACTTCTTCAGGCGTACAAGCATAGTCAACCTGATTGATAATAGAAGACCAAAATTAATGTGCACTCCAAGTCTCATAATTTTCCAAGAGCATTATACAAATGAAGCATCATGAAATGAAAGTCACTGTAACTATTCTTAAAATAATAATTGAAGTCCAAAGCAACCCTAAACAAATTAAGCATGCACCATATAAAGCATGCATGTGTCAACCAAGTGCTAACATTTGGTTTCTTCAAACATACACATGTATGTACTTTCACTTGAGAGGGTCCAGAGCATAGCTAATAACTTTGAGAAAATGAAGGGGGTTCATTATGAGAGAAGAGTATTTTATGCATGTAGTAATAACTTAAACTACTTGACTAATGGATCAACATAAATATCAATATACCCTTAAACAGTGATTTATTTACTCTTAAAAAGTAAGTAAAATTCATTCAAAAATACAAAAGAGGCACAATCCCATTGTATGTGAAGGGTACAATGAAGGAGCCAAAAAAAAAAGAAAGGAAAATATACAAAGGAATTTAGCTAGACATTATCATTAAGTCCAATAGACTAAAAGGAGTAAAAGTGAGCTGCTGATGACATCCATTCATATAAGGTCTTGAGAAATGAAAACTTGAGATATACCCACAAAAGATAACCTGGTTACTGAAATTTAAAATAGATTATATAAAGTGAAAAAACAAATGACAGATAAGCACCATTTTCTAAACCAATCTAGTATATTGGTATCTATGCTTACTAAGTTAACACTATATTATATTCTCAATGGAAAATTCCTTCTTTCAACTTGGTAGCAGCACCAAAAGAAAAAATCCAATCAGTTACCATTCAAATTGATTTGTCCTGGTACAAAAGATACGCTACATAAATATGTCAAATAAATTATAAATGGAGAGAAGATATATAGCATATAATATTGAAATTTGTTTAGAATACAATTGGGAAGCATTGGAATTAAAATGAGGCAAGAAAGGGATTGTTAAAATCTCACATTGCCAACATAAATGGAACGTGCATCCACCTCCTCCTTTTCAGCCTGAGTTGCAGAAGAACCGGATGAATCTTCATACATATTAAAAATGAACATATTAATTAACTAAATATTACAAATATGCTTACTTAAAGAGTCAATATTGTAAGAAAGTTTACATCCAGCACAAGACAACAAGAGGAAATGTGCAGTAAAACAACAATCATACATGCCATCTATGGTTCAAAATGATTTTTAATCCAATGGCCTATTGCATGATTCTATGAAAATCAATAAGAATGTAGATCAATTCATAGGCTTCTATAAAAAGACCTAGCAATTATGTTCTTAAGATTGCTTTTCGATTAGATACTGTAATTGGTTCTCTACTTTTACTTCTCTGATTAATTTCTTCGATCAGCTGAATTCAGAGGCTAGAATATATAGGTTTTTCCTCCTTTATCTTGGTGTTTCTCTTGTATAGATCTCATGCACCAGACTTGCCAAACCCCCCCCCCCCCCTCTCTCTCTCTCTCTCTCCCCTTTTGCACTTACTAATGAATTTCTACCTTATTGAAAAAATGTAGCAATTATAGATTATATAGTTATATATATATATATATATATATATATATATATAGGTAGGCAGTGTAGGAGGGGGAGATGCAGTTTGAACCACAGACATGAGGCACCACAAAGGATGTCATTACCACTGGGCTTTGACTCCTTATAGATTATATAATACATCTTAGACACGAAAGTCTGAAATTATTAATTAGATATTCATACTTGCCCAACCCATAACAACTAACAAGGATGATAAATTCAGTTTCTTTCCCCCACTGATTCATTAGAAATAAACTTCAAATATAAATGAGAATGAACTGATCTAGACATTACAAGTATATTGAACGTCCCAGGCAGAAGCAAAAGGCTAATTTATATTTTAAATACCCGTGAAAGATACAATATTATGGTCCTAATATATAGCTAGAAAAGGGAAACAAAACCACAATCACTTATATATTAGCAAATTAGGATGAAATTTCAAGTTCAAGTCATTTTAGCATCATTTGTGTTCTTGGCTCTTAGTATTTCTAATGGCCTTCCCAAGTTTATAAATTAGACTTGCCTTTTGATGAATATTAAAACTTTTGGACCATTTAAAATGGATGTGCAGGAGCAATTTCACAAGATCCAAGGTAGAAAGCTAATAAAAAATTCAGTGTTGTATTTAGGGATAAACGAAACACATTTTAGGGCCAGATTATTTAGGTCTTGCGGGATGGACAAGGGAAACTCTGAGTGAGAAACTTGGGAGTGCCTCCAATTACTAGCACATGACAACAGTTGTAAGCCTCTTAGTTAGAAGATTTCAAGCATAATTCAGCCTCTTAGTTAGAAGACCCTTAACCTTAGACAATTTTCAAGGCCTTTCTCAAAACACAAATGCTAATGGTAAGCAAACTTTTTTTGTGGTTGTACATTTGGATGCAGATTCTTGCTGATTGTTTATTAGCTAAAAGTTGGTTAAAGTATGGTTGTACCTTGAAAAATGAGGCTTAAAAAGCTGTACACAATCAAATAAGCCAAAAGAAAAAGTTGAGGGTACACATACTCATCAACTTTAGAAATTTGTCTGTTTACTGTGATATAGTTTCAAACTTCTCCAGAACTGATTAAACTATAGTTTGGATCCATTCGTAATATAGATCCAAATTTACTTTATAGACTTTGGAGGCTGCTAGGAGCAGATTAGACCAGGTTGATTGGGTTTCATCTGGCATGGATTCTAGAAGCTATTCTTGACACGGCTTTACTTCCTTGTTAGCTATTCAGAAGAGATTACTATGAAAGACAAACAGATTGAATGGGGATTTTAAAGGACACTCTTGTAGTATCTTCTGCAGAGCTGTTATTGAAACCTGAGATCATTTAATTTTCAAATGCACATTTTCAAGCATGTAATAAAAATGTAAGCAGATTTGAGGTAAGTCAATCGATTCGCATGGGCCAAAAATTATCTTGCAGGGTAATAGATGTACTGATTTGGTTGCGAGGTTGGCTAGGAATGCTCATGTTTATCTCTTGTACCATAAACTTCCAAATTCATCAAGTTCATATAGAGATGTTGCCCATGTGAGGTTGGCTAGGAATGCTCATGTTTATCTCGTCTAGCATAAACTTCCAAATTCATCAAGTTCATATAGAGATGTTGCCCATGTCCTGAATTCTGTAAAGCAGGATCCTCTTTTCTTCTTCTTCTTCTTTCTTTTTTTTCTTTTTTTTTTTTTTTAATTAAAAAAAAACAGAGCCAAGTATAAAGGTATACAAGAAAAATGCTTAAAAAATAGAATAAAAGTATTATATGAGATGTATAGAAATTCTGTAAAAGAAAAAGAGGGTAAGATTAAACGTTGTCAACCAATTGATCAGCAACATCAGGAACAATATAGCCCTTGGATGGCTAGACAAAATAACCCTATTTTTGTTAAATAATAAAGATTTATTGATATAAAATAAGAGACCCAAGTACGTAGGGAGTATACAGGGGTATACAAATCAAATACAAAAATTACATAAATCAAGTAAACCTACAGTTTGTCAGGCTCATCAAACAAGCAATCCTAGTACCTGAGACTACAAAATTTGGGCTTTGTTAATTTTCACAGCATCCAGAATTGATATTTCCTTATCTTGTTTGAGCCCCAAATCCATAGCCCTTCTCTTACATCATTTAAACCCCTAAATCCACAAAGTTATTTCTGGCTAATTGCCGCCTATTAATTCATCAAACCATCCTTAAACCATTAATCAGCAACTCACAGACAATTCATGCCTCTAGTTTTCATAATTCCCACATCCTCTCTCCTTTGAAGCACTTCCACCAGCCCTCCCAATCTCCGATGTATAACCTCCCCCATCTTCCTTCAAAAACAATAATCTAAACTTTTGAGTTCATGCATCAAAGACTCTAGCTGTAAAAGGGCTATATATGAAAAGTGGGGAGTTTCTATAACTATAGTGTCAGTAATGAGTGTACAAAATAGCTACTTATTACTTGTAAGATGGGTGGTTTTAATTTGGCACATTTAGTTTATAGGTGCCTTAGCTTTTGTTTGTTGGATGTCAAAGTCAGCACTAGTGGTGCTTTGCATAATGACCCTCTTTGCTTTGCATTAAATCTTATTTATCCCCATCCCAAAAATAAAAGGAAGAATTAGAAATGTGACAACCTAATTAACATTAATTGTCCATGTACATAGACTTTTACATGATATTCTCCCATGCTTGTTTCTCCTAAGAAACCAGTAAGTAAGCCAAGGAGCTCTGCTCAAATGGCACCTCCTCCCCTTGTAAGGGCAAAGTGGAGGGTGAGACGCAGGTTCAAGACTAACTAGTTGCATGTGTAAAGAATCCGCTAAAGTAAATCTTAGTATATGTTTCAATCCTTAAAATACATATAAAAGTTTTTTTTTTTTTTTAACAAGTAAAAGATATTTTATTATAAAAGGACTTCTTCAAGTACATATACAATGGACACAAAGAAGTCTAAAGAATTACAAAGAATAAGTTATTGTATACGGAAGTGTAGCAACTCTTAAAATTGGCAATGGAATTACAATTGGTAAAACCCCATGCACGAGACCAATTAAACAAAGATCTAATAAACAATGCTGCAATTGAGTCACCAAACTATCTACATCCTCAAAAGTACAACGATTTTTTTTCCCTCCACAATGTTCACATCAAACATAAAGAGACTAAATTTCAAATATCCTATGAATGTTTTCCAACCCAGCTCTTCCAACCAAATAAAAGATCAACACGGCGACACCTTTTTAGTAACACTCACTAAACCTCAAAAGATCTAAAAGCAAAACTCCACAGATCATATGCAATAGTGTAGTGTAACAGTAAACCAATGCACCGTCTCCCTGCTGCACTGACACATACAACACCATCCTACTTACGAAAAACCTCAAATAATGAGATTGTCACATGTAAGGATCTTTCCCCAAGTTGCTGTCCATACAAAGGAGACCCTCCCTTGAAGCCTTAATACACCAAATACTCTTTCACGGGAAAGAAACTGCACAGGTACCCCATAAGGCAGCATAAAAGAGCAAACATCAAAATCACCACTCCCTTTTAGTCTCCAACTAATTCTATAACAATCCTCTCTCCTTGTGATATTTCAGTAAAGAAGATTTCCAACTCCTAATCATTAAAGTCTACGAAATCTGACATTCCAACACCACAACTCCCCATCTATTTGACTAACCAACACAGAATAAACTGATGCATCTCTAGCTATGGAGCATGCATAAAAGTCTAGAAACAACACCTTCAAAGGATGATCCTCGCACCAGATGTCATGAGTGCCAAAACTGTACTTGGTTACCATCTCCTACAGCAAAGTACACATAATGTATAAGTTTGTCCCATCCCATAGGCTATAACCATGAGTCTACTTTGTAGCTCTTACTCATCTTCACAAATGTGTATGTTCTGTCCCAAAGCACCATAACCATTTCCCGCAATAAGGCTTGATTGAAGGTTCCTATCTTCCCTACACCCAACCCTCCATTAGCAATGGGAAAGCAAACTCAATCACACCAAATCAAATGGTATTCCAACTGATCCCCCAAACCACCCCACAATAATTTCCTCTATAATCTCTCTCTACCCCATTTGCCACACAAGTGGGGATGGTAAACGAAGAGAGATAATACATAGATAAGCTCGAAAGTGTACTCTTCAAAAGAGTTATCTTATCCCCCCATAATCAGCTACCCATCTTCTCTAAAATTCTATTCCATACCATTTTTGCCTTAAAAGGATTTCAATTTATTTCCTTTACTCACCTTTCCTTGACAAAAATGACAACCAACCAGACCATAAAGTACATAACAACAACAACAACATTAAATATAGTTCAATCAAAAAAGGCAGGGCATACAACTATCAATCAAAACTAGATAACAGTAGGATTACATTACATCACTCAAATCATAAATTATTGAATGAAAACTCATATGAGAAACTAATATTATAATGTATACAAATCTAGACCTTGAACGGCGCCCATCTCTTTCTCGACTTTGGCCTGCATTTCGCGAAGAGCACCGGCTTCTTCCTCGATTTCTTTCAGCCTCTTCTTCATGTCCTCCAAGTCCTATACATTAACCCAAAAAAAAAAAAAAAAAAAAATCAAATTAAAAAAGAAGAAGAAGATAGTAGAGAGAGAGAGAGTGTGTGGTAGTAGTGAAGTAAAAGAAGAAGAAGAAGAAGAAGAAGAAGAAGGGGGGGGGGGGAACCTTGGAGTTAGGGTCAGGACCATCTTCTTGTTCCTGAAGTTCGTAATCACCACCGGCGGACATGTCGACGTCAGCGTCCATCTCGCCCTCGTCGGGGATTTCGCCACCGTACACTTCGTGCTCGTGCTCGTGCTCGTGCTCTTCTGGATCGTGCTCGTGCTCGTGCTCCATCTCCCTCTCTATATCTCTCAGTCTCTGGGTGGGTGTATAGTATTTTAGTGTGTGTGTGTGTGTAAGAGAGAGAGAGAGATAGAGAGGGGCTGTTGCTGGTTTAAGAATTAAGAGTAGTGTTTTGTGTTTGTTTGGTTTATATGTGTTTTTGGGGCTATTTTAGGTGAGGTTTTGGGGATTTGGGATCGGGCGGTCGATGGAAAGAGAGAGAGATAGAGAGATATGTTGGAGATTTGGTTTTTGGGGGAGAAAAGGCTTGAAAGGAAGAAAGAAAGCTCAAGTTTGTTTGTTATTTTTATGAACCGTTAGGGGTATTTTTGGGTTCTTCCTTTCTTTCTCCAATTACTATCTAGTTCTTGGATTGTGTTTTTAGGGTTTTAGAGCTAGTCTATCACCGTTCTTTAAATACCCCCAAAAAAAAAAACTATTTTTTTGAGTGTAATCTCCTGTCTCACAAATTCTCAATAATAAAAAAAAAAAAAAAAAAAATCTCCTGTCTCACGCATAAAGTTATTAGTGAAGGAATCATTTACATCAATTCATGTAAATTTGTGTAAAATAAATAATTTAATGTGGCTATTTTGAAAAGTGATTGTGTAAAAGATAAAAATAAAATGTAGGTTTTTATGTTAAAATAGACAATTTTTTTGCACAAGTTGATGCATATGCCCTTAGGGGTATATTTGGATTCTTTTTGTTTCCAATTACTCTAGTTCTTGGAATTTTTTTTTTTTTTTTGAGGGTTTTAGAGCTAGTCGAACACCTAACTATTCTATCAAATATTTAGAGTTCTTTGAAGGAAAATGCTAAAGTCACAAAATATTTTACAAACATATTTTACAAATTGTTGATGTGGTAGGTGGTTATTAGTAAGTAAAAATGTGATTTTAGTTGTGGACCCAGATGAGAACCAATAATAATTTACCACATTAATAATTTGTAAAAATGTTGTAATATAGTTTGTGTCTGTAACATTACTCTTCTTTGAATACCTAACTATTCTATTCCTTTGAGTTTGTGTAATCTCTTGTCCCACGTACCAAGTTATTAAAGGAGAAATCACCCACATTAGTTCATGTAAACTTTGTGTAAATTTAGATTGTTGCTACAGTAACCGTATAAATATACATAAAGTTACTATTCGTGTGCTACAGAGAGGGAAAGAAAGTAATAAAAAATTGATAAAAAATACTATTTTAATGAAATATAGTGTAGAATAGATAATCTGATATGAGTGTTTTTGAAAAGTGATTGTGTAAAATAGAAAATGTAGGTTTTTATGTTAAAATAGATAAAAATGTTTGTACAAGTTGATGGGAATGCTCTTAGGTATATTTTTGAATTCTTCCATTTTCCAATTACTCTAGTTCTTGGATTATTTTTTAGGGTTTTAGAGCTAGTCGAACAACTAACTATAATATCGAGTATTTGGAGTTCTTTGAATACCTAATTGTCTCACATGCCAAGTTATTATAAAGAGAATCCTTTCGGAGGAATATAAATTCTTCATATCACTTTTTTTTACTTCACTTTATATTCCAAATAATCACAATTTGTCATGTATTCATTTTTACTTTCTATATAAAATAGCTAAAGTTTAAAATAAAAAATAATAATTAGACACATGGTATACCGCAATTGGTGGAGTGTAAAGTAGAACACAAAAATAGTACATATGATTTGTATTCCCCTTCGGAGTGCCTAAGATGCTTGCTTAGAGGTTTTGAATGCATGAGCTCACATGTATATCGTAAAGTTTTAGGAACTACCAAAGATCTCACCAGATATGCAAAGATCAACAACATTAGTCGAAGACATGGCTCACGGTGAGTAGAGGAGAAAGAGGATGGCCGTGTTTTTAGTTGGATCAATCCAATCGAGTCTCAAATAGTAAAAAGTAAAAACCGCCACTTGACGGCCAAAATGGGAAATTAACCTTGATTTTCAAACATTATAATTAGTAGGCTACGTTTTCAAACTATTTTTTTTACTAGCATCTCAAGTCTAAGAGACTTGATTTAGGGCCTATAAATCGAGTCTTTCAGACTCGATTTTCATGGGTTGATCACATCTGATGTGGTATTTTTTTCCACGTGGCGTTTACCTGGAAATCGAGTCTCTAAGACTTGATTTATAACCCAAAAATAATTACAAACATTCATACTCAGAAGACCCAAAATGCAGAAACAGCAAAAATGCGGAAAGAAAGAAAAAAAAGAAAGAAAGAAGAAGAAGAAGAAGAAGAAGAAGAAGAAGAAATGGAGATGCAAGCTCAAGTCGATCCAGGCCGCGCTGCCCAGACCCAGGCCGCGCGACCCAGGCAATGCGGCCCCACGCGATTTGGGTCTTTCTCTCTCTGATCTGATGGGTTCTTTCTCTCTCTGATTTGATGGGTTTTTGGGTTTTTTTTTTTTTTTTTTTTTTTTTTTTTTTTTTTAAATCTGGATTTTAGGTGGCTGTTGGGGGTAGATTTGGTTGGATGTTTTGTACTGGCTGATCTGTGTTTGTGTTTTGTACTCCAACACTTGCTAAAATTTCATGAAATTTCAAGAACAAATCGAGTCTTTGAGCGTCGATATATAAATCGAGTTTCTAAGACTCGATTTCCAGGTGGACAAACTGCCACCTCGGACCCGATCAAAACATGAAAACCGACCCTCAAAGACTCGATTTATAGTCCAAAATCGAGCCTTTTAGCCTTGAGATGCTAGTAAAAAATATAGTTTGAAAACGTGATCTACTAATTATAATGTTTGAAAATCAGGGTTAATTTCCCATTTTGGACATAAACTGCTTTGAGTTATGAGTGGGGGGTAATTTTCCTCGGCCAAAATGGGAAATTAACCTTGATTTTCAAACATTATAATTAGTAGACCACGTTTTCAAACTATATTTTTTACTAGCATCTCGAGGTTAAGAGGCTCGATTTTGGACTATAAATCGAGTCTTTGAGGGTCGGTTTTCATGTTCTGATCGGGTTCGAGGTGGCAGTTTGTCCACCTGGAAATCGAGTCTTAAAAACTCGATTTATATATCGACGCTCAAAGACTCGATTTGTTCTTTAAATCATGAAATTTCAGCAAGTGTTGGAGTACAAAACACAAACACAGATCAGCCAGTACAAAACATCCAACCAAATCTATCCCCAACAACCACCTAAAATCCAGATTAAAAAAAAAAAACCCAAAAACCAATCAGATCAGAGAGAGAAAGACCCAGATCATGCAGGGTCGCGCTGCCTAGGTTGCGCGGCTTGGGTAGTGCTTCCTGGGCAGCGCGGCCTGGGTCGGCTTGAGCTTGCATCTCCATTTCTTCTTCTTCTTCTTCTTCTTCTTCTTCTTCTTCTTCTTCTTCTTCTCTCTCTCTCTCTCTTTCTTTCTTTTTTTCTTTCTTTCCTTGTTTTTGCTGTTTCTGCATTTTGGGTCTTCTGAGTATGAATGTTTGTAATTATTTTTGGGTTATAAATCGAGTTTTAGAGACTCGATTTCCAGGTAGACGCCATGTGGAAAAAAATACCACATCAGACGTGATCAATCCATGAAAATCGAGTCTCAAATACTCGATTTGTAGGCCCTAAATCGAGTCTCTTAAACTTAAGATGCTAGTAGAAAATATAGTTTGAAAACATGGCCTACTAATTATATTGTTTGAAAATCAAGGTTAATTTCCCATTTTGGCCAAAAAAATGCTGGTTTTCTAATTTTTTGCTAAAAAATCATAAATTTTTAAAATGAAAAAAAATTCTCCCAAGAACCCGGTTTCTCTGAAAATCCTAAAATTCCCCCCCCCCCCCCCAAAAAAAAAATCAAAGTGCAAAATTTTTTATCTAATATTCTACTAAAACCTTGATTTTATGATTTTCGTTTGAAAAATCTTAAACTTTCTGTTGAGGACAAATTTTTCACACCACATGGCTTCATTTCATTGGCGACCTGCACCACATCAATATTATCATAGATTTTGGGAGAATCTATTTTAAAACCCAAAAGAGTCCTTATTCACAAAAATGATGTCGAAGCCCATGGTCCAAAACTCATGGCGATATAATCTCATCAAGGCCCATAGTTCGAGCTCATGGCACAACATCTCATTTTTGGCTCATGATCCAAGCTCATGAGTCTCATCGGGGGAATTTTGGGAGTCGTGGTTTGAAGGGCCAAGAAGTATGTTCAGTAAAGCTCCAGTGGTTCAAAGTTGATAAAGGAAAGCATGTTGCTTGGCATGTCTTCCCCAATTCCTTGAACTCTGACGGGTCAGTGTGCAAAAGGTAACATTTGGGTAAGCCTCTCATATCACATAAGCACTCAAAATGATAAAAACTCCCCATGCTCTTTACATAAAAATTAATGTCCATCATATAATATAAGTTTAAAGATGTAATTATAGTATTTCATATAAATTATATTATTATCATCTAAATCAATTCCAAGCATACGTCTAAATATATATTAATATCTCATATCTAGCATTAAAATGCTCTCTTTACTCTCCAAGATTTGGTTAGAATACAAAAGGACCATGATTACATCTTTAAAACTTCATCAAATATATTTTCCAAAAGAGAAAACTTAGTCGAAAACACCAAAAACGGCTCTAGCGGAAGCTACAAACAGCTTCTGCACAAGCTGTAACAGCTCCAGCAGAAGCTGCAACAGCTTCCGCAGAAGCTGAAACGGCTCCTGCAGAAGTTGTAACAGCTCCAGCACTTTCTGCAGTGACTCCAGCTGTGATAGAACAAAGCTTACCTTACCATTTTTAGCCAAACCTTGAACTTAATGCCAAATACTTTCTTCCAAGCAAAGGATGTCATCCACATGACATCATCCAGCTGTGTCACCAACATTAAAGTCTCAAACTTTCTTCTTTTGGTTAAAAAGCAAAAGACCACTTACTTTGTCAAAGTTTTTTCCTGATTTGCTAAATTTTCCTTCAACTAAATTCTGATCTAGTTACATAGCTTGACTCTATATAAAGAGGACCAAGCTACACACTAAAGACATCATCCACCCCCCCCCCCCTCTCTGTCTTAACCCTCTCTCTGATCTTCAATAATTCTGAAACTCCATTCATCTTGCTGCCATATCTCTAAAAGATCTCCATATATTTTTTTCATCCCTCTTACAAAATCCCTCTTCATAAGTAATAACACAATACACATATTACAACACCATTACCCATTACTCATCTTTCCCACACTCCATTATTCTGAAGTATCATCATTTTGCTACACCAAAGCACATCTCCATCTCATTCTTTATTTCTCATACAAAACCTCCTTTCTTAGAAAGCAACTTAACCCATGACATAACACAAAAATCACTCCAGCAGCAGCTATAATCTCATGTATTTACTATATTTAACCTTCTTATATCATCAATCTCACACTTCCATATATTTTACAAACACATTCCTCACAAAATACCCATACATACTCCTCATATATCTTCAAACACCATATATCACAAAAAACACACATATATACATATATACTTCTTACCATCTCCACACATCGTAAAACATATCAAACACTCTTCCAAGAACACATTACAAAAGCCCTTCTCATGGAAGGCAATATCACTCATGCTTGACTAAAAAACTAAAAGAGCATTATATGGGGAAAATCATTTAAGTGCTTGATTAAGAGGACAAACTTAACCAACCAATGCACACGGCTGGACATACTCTCTCTCCCTCCAGTTGCACCCATTTTTCCCTTTCAAACATGAAGTCACCATGAAATGATTCGCCTCACCATGCTACTGAAGTGCTATGTCCACTGGTGTTGTACGGCTGGAGCTGCAAAGTTTGAAAGTTGCTGAAATACTAAGTCCACTGATGCTACGGTTGGAGCCCCAAACTATGAAGATAAGTCATTACATTTTACCTTCAAACTTGTATTATTAAGTATATTTTATTCACTATTATTATACCACTCAACTAATGTTAATATACTGCTGGAATGTCATTACCCCATTATTGTTACATGGCTAGAGCCACAAATCACATAAAGAACAAAGTGATGCTATACGGCTGGAGTTAGAAACACACAAGATAAGTCAATCTTTCTCTATTTTCAAGATTACATTATTAAGTACATGTTAATTCATTATTATTTTACCGCTGGATGCAAGTTATTTTACCATCATCTCACCATTTAATAAACATGGTCTCACTAAACAAACATATTAATAAATTGATATACCATCAATAGACATATATTACTTGGACATAAACCATTGTTGGACTTGTATCATTTGGACATATACCACCAATGGACATATATTATTTGGACATGGACCATCGCTAGACATACCATATTATGATGAACATGAACCATGAACCGTAACTAGACATGGACTATTGGACTCATCCCATTATTGTACATTGGACACCTAATTAAACACTTTTTAATATTGGATATCACTTAACAAACATAATAATAACGTATCAACTCACCATTTAATCAAAGCTATCATGCTAAGCATATTATTTATTTATTTCAACCACTATCATGATTCTAAGACTTTGGGTTTTATTTATTTTGTAGGCTTAAAAAATACACCGGTAGCCATTGGTCTATGCGGCCCAATGTCGAGTTCCGGGTTGACCTCCCCAAAACAAATCCGGGCCTAGCAAAGTCACACCTCCAAAAGGCACGTGGATATGCATAAAAAAAGGCCCCCGACACTTTCAAATCTCAATCTTTTCAAACTCAAATCTTTGTTTTCCTCATCAAAGGCCTCATTTGCAAATGAGATAAAAAAAGGACGTTTCCCTTTGTGTGATTCCCTAGTTTAAACTTCATCAACAGAGGGACTATATCATCATTCATCATGAAATAAGGAGATTTTGATGATTGATGGCTAGGACCCCCCCACCCCCGGCGCAAAAAAAAAAAAAAAAAAGCATGACTAGATTAGGCACTATTTAGATTTTTAGCCTATCTCAACATAAACCCCTTTTCAGTCATTAGTTTTTTTCAAAACTATTTTTGGTAGAAAAATTAGAGATTGGTTTTAGATCAATTTTTGCCAACTTGCTTAATTAATCAATTATGTAATTGAGTTCCAAATTTATAACATGCATAGAACCATATCACAAAGAACAAGTAGTGAAAATTAAAGACACAACGATATATATGGTAAAGAAGGGAAAATCTTGATGGGAAAAATCTTTTGGGAGTTTATTAGTAACCTCCCAGTGGAGAATCCACTATAGTAAATGGAAGTACAACAATATAAGAATATACCTAATTCTAATATTGCCACCTACGATAGGACTTACTAATTACATGATCACATGCTTGTTGAACTCTTTTACCTTTGCAAATTTCTTCAGTGCAAGAATATCAGATTTGTGGCAAATACCACAATAACGGCTTGATTGTTATAGTTGATGCAACAACTTCCACTTGAAACATTTGATGCAAACACACAACAGTATCTCATTTATCTTTTTTGTTCATAATGACCTAAGGGTTCATCTAAAAAAAAAAAAATGACCTAAGCAAGTCGTTTATATGTTCTCATTGATTTAGAGCACAAATCCCAAGGCTTGAGTTGTCATGGAGGAAGTACACTCTGTTACGGGTGTATGCTTCCTCCCTCTCACAAGTTGGTGGGTCCCACTAGCTGTGAGAGGAGAGAAACATACGCCCGTAACAGGGTGTATTTTCGTTATCAGTTAATTCTTATTGAGGTTAGTGTCGAGCTTAAGTGAAGCTTGATTGGTTGAGCTATAGTTGAGGTTGCAGGTTCTAATTTGTACAGCAACTTTAGGTCTTAATTTTTTTTTGATTATATTGGTTTTAACTATCTAATTATATGATGTAATAGAGTTTTGTGATTGTTAAATTAGCCTTTGTTCTTTTATTTACAAAAATCTAACAAGACACAATACTTGGATGGCGTAAATATTGAAGCTTTTGCATGAGGTCTTTACTGAATTTAATCACTTTTCTTTTTGATAAAGGGCTCTCAATCCCTTCAATGGAAAGTAGTGCATAAAGTGTTCTAAAGCATCAACAAAAATTCTCTTTAATGAAGAATTTCTTCAGTTACTTTATTTGAGTATAGTGAGGTCAACTATATCATATTTGAATTAGAAATATTCTATTCCTAAACCCAGATTGTAACAAAACCTCCACTGATAAATCTCAACAGAGAAGAAGAAAAACTAATATAGTTTGGGTATGAAAACATTTGCCATTTAATTTTGTTAAAAAAAAAAAAACCATTTCTTTTCGTCTATAAGTAAATTAAGTAATTAACCCAAGCTGACATTTGTCCGTGCTGCTCTTAACAATACAAACTTTACTTTCACCATAATATCGTGCAGTCAAGCAGCACAATATTAATTATACCGATCCAAGCAGGCAAATCTTTAACTGTCACACCCCTGTTTCCCTTGAAGTAGAAAAGTTGCTATCAAATTGAGCTGGTGCATGCAAGTTGCCTATCCAAAATGCTAGGCTGAAATCTTTTTTACAATTCCTTTTTTGTATAGAATATATTCCTTTATGGTCAGCTAATTGATGCAGTAGATAAATGAAAGAAGAAATGCAAGACCAAGAAAAGGACTAGGCGATTTAGTCAGAGCGATGGAAAATTATGTAGCGGTCCAACTTCAATTCTTTCATTTCCTATAAATAGAGACTCTACTTGCAGCAACAATTGAGTTTATGAAATATTATTTGTGAGGAAGAGAGATCTTATGAAATATTATTTGTGAGGAAGAGAGATCTAACATTAGGATAAGAGTCTTGTTTGGTAGCCAAGGATGACTTGCCTGCTCCTCCAACGGGTTTCAACATTCAATTATCGAGTCTAGAAACTCTTGTGTGGTTCGTAGGCAGTCTCTCCTTGGCTAATCTAATAGGCTCTTCTTTCTCATGCTGGGCCTTCTCTTCTTCTAATTGCAAGCCTTCAACATTATTTTGCATGCATGATTCGTACCAGAATGTTGGAAAATATCCTACATATGGGGTATGAGTATAAGATAAGGAATAAAGGTACATGAAAGTGAAATTCTTGTTAATGACTTGCATTTCTCCTCCAAATAGGTTTAATGTCATGGTTATGTAATAATTTCTTTCTATCTCTCTAAGCTAACAGGCTCTTCTCGATCTCTAAGGCTTCTTTAGTGACAAGCACTTGATCATAACTCTGATGTACTAGAAAAGCATTTACATGGTATATATATGTGAAGAATTGGCAGACAAATGCATGAAATAGTGCTTGCTGTTGGTTCTAGTCCCTGTTTGTTTTTTCAGCCATAGTTAAATTTCATTGTTGCTCTTCCTTTAGTGACTGGAATTGATTACCTTTCAAGAGGGCTCAATATTGCTAGTACTTAATTTACCAATACGAGAGAGAGAGAGAGAGAGAGAGAGAGAGAGAGAGAGAGAGAGAGACCATTCCCAACATGCATTGCAAAGCATCTGAAAGATAATCCCTGGACCCTGATGATGCGTTCGCAGGGTTCATCCTATATTTGATTATTTATCGGCCTATATCCACCACACAACGAAAATATGCATGACCACCTTTTCAGGATTGCTTGTTTACTTGATTACCAACTTTCTTCTAGTGGCTCTTATATGAAATAACATTTTTGATATTTCAATGAAGGACAGTGTTTATTTCACACACCGAAATACATACATACCCATACAAATAAAGGCCACACATGTACAGCTAAATAAAACAGTAAAATATGATACAGTCAGCTATCCCAATTACAAGTAAACGTTCTTCATGTTATTTAAAAATAAGTCAATCAAGTTCATTCTCTCTCCCAAGTTCCCAACAGATGGTTCTTGAAGAGCATGGGTAATGGAGGGGTAGGCTCTAACGGCAATGGAAGAGGTGTGCTCAGCCGAAGACACAACCCTCTCCTTTCCCCCAAGGGTCCAACCAAGCTCTTCAAGAGATGTGCTATTATGGTCCAACTGAGTTTCCAGCTTAAGGGAATGCAATGAAAAAAAATCGAAAATAGATATTTAGCTTTTGGGTATTCATGGTTTTTTGAAAGGGAAATAGAAAGAGAAAAATCTATACTAATGTGATGAAACAATCTTCTAATTTCACCTTGACTTTTCTCAAGCATCCATAGTTTACACTATTTAGGTTTTGATGTTAAACCAAAATCGTGTTTCTAAGACATGATTTTTGTATAACATGAATATTATTAAATTTTTGCGTTAGAGATATTCAAACTAATATATAGAAGTGAAATAGTGTTTCTAAGACATGATTTCTATATAACATGAATTCTATTGAATTTTTACCTTAAAAATATCCAAATCTTAAAGGTTTTGATGTTTGATATCCAAACTAATATTTAGAATTGAAATTGTCATTGTCTAATATAACAATAACAAAACTTGGCCCCCAAACATAAAATTCTGATTCCGCCCTAGTTTAGACATTGATTCAATACTACAACCTTTGGATGGAGAAATGGTCCACCCTTCATCACCTCTCCAGACTTCTCTTGAGGTAGTACGTAATTTGGACTTTCCTTTGGGATTCTTATACATGTGAAGTTGGAACAGAAATTATTTAGTAAAACAAGTTTCGAAAGGCCGCTGCGTGAAGGAACAAATGTAAAAAATTTCACGTGGTTGTCGTTGACAAAGATCTGAACCCTCTTTAGATTGTTAGTTTTACTTACAAATTTGGCAATTTCTTGGTCCGCAATTTTATATTCCTTGAGATTTTGCACTATTCTTCCCCTTCTTGTTCTTTGCAAATCATCTAATTTTTTTTTTATGAACACTTTGTGTTGCAAAAATTTCTTTTCGTTTTCAGTGTTTATTTATTAGAATGCTTTTGTATAATTTCATAATTTGTTTTTTTTTTTTTTTTTTTTCATAAATTGATTAGGGACTTTAGCCATTGAATGGCTTTCAAACTATATATATGAATTCAAACCCACAATCTGACAAGAGCTATTAGCCTTATATTGTTGCAAGTTGAAATATGATTGCTTGTTCTCTCATTTTATTTTTCATCTTAAAGGTTCATTACTTTTGGTTGTCTCATCAGAAAAATCCTAATATTATTTTATGTATTTTTTATTAAAAAAAATGAGATGACATACTATTTTTTTTTCTTCATATTTGAATGTCTTCTGATTTGGATAAATTCATAATATAAGTTCTCTCCCAAATCGATGTGCAAAAATTCATAATGCGTTTACAAAGTTCAAGGAATTGGCATATTTAGTGTTGTTGTTCAGTAAGTACTGGTGGTTTCTAGTCTGATGTTAAGATGCAGGCTTTGATTCTTATTGGAAGCTCTTATTTGCATTGGTGATCTATACTTGTTGAGCCTTGTAACCAACTGCAATACATCAGGCAGCAGGCAACTCAATGCCCATGGATATGCTCATCCTGCCTGTAGAGATCCAAGGCCTACAACAAAAACACCAGCTTCAATTAGTGCCTAGAATCCCTAGATCAGTACCAAGAGCAATTCTAGCCAAAACAATGTTGCATGTCACCTAATCAAGATTGATTTTGGTTCAATTGCAGTGGGAGAATTAATTAGGGTTTTATATATCGCTAGTCACATACCCACGCGATGTGTGAGAATAAATAATTATTTTGTAATTATAATATAATGTATAATTTGTTCTCTAAAATTTATTAAAGATAATTTCTCTTCAAAAATTAAACAATTGCTATTCGGTCCAATTAGGTTTACTTAGGTCCCATTTAGTCCAATTAGGTTTACTTCAGTTCAATTCGGTCTCATTCGGTCCACTTTGATCCACTCAGGGTCCGTTTGGATACAGTTGAAAACTGAAACTGAAAACTGAAAAACACTGTAGCAAAATAATTTTTAAATGTGTGAGTAGTACCGTGGGACCCATTTTTAATGAAAAAATTGCTGAAAAGTGAAATTTGTGGGTCCGTAAACAGTACACGATATGCACTGATTGGCAGAAAAAGTTAGAAAAGTCAAACTTTGCGGCTACTGTTCATTGAACAGTGCATGAACAGTAGCCGCAAGTCTTAAAAACGCGTGAAAAAAAAAAAAAAAAAAAAAGAGGGAAAAACGCAGACGCAGACGCGCTAGAAATCAGCCCAATCCAAACGTACTCTCAGTCAATTTTGGTCCCCTCTAGTCCATTTGGACTAATTGGGCCTTAAATTGATTTCTTCTGTAGGTTGTCTTTTCAATTTTAGCTCAAAAATTCATTTTTTTCCTTAATTTTTGGGTTGAAAAGTATGAAATTTTATTATATTTAGGCTAAAATCTTTAGTTTTGAGTTAAAAAATACAAACAAAATAAACATTTGAAATTAGAAATATGAGCTTTAAAAATGCAATAAAAATGATAAATATTCAAAAGTCCTATTCAGTCCACTTCGGTCCATTATGTTCTCTTTGGTCTTATTCTATCCACTTTAGTCGTATTCGGTCCATTTTGACCATTTGGTTCTATGCAGTGCACATTGGTCCTATTCGGTCCATTTTGTCTACTTGGGTTTTATTTAATTAATATTGGTCCTATTCGGTCCTATGTAGTCCTGTTTGGTCCTATTTGTCCTATTCAGTCCATTATGTCAACTTTGGTCCTAATCTATCCTTTCGTTCTTATTCGGTCCACTTAGGTCCCATTTGGTCACCTTGGGTCTTATTCGGTTCACATTGGTCCACTATGTTCTATTTAGTCCACTTCCGTCCTATTCGGTCCACCTCATTCTCATTCGGTCATATTCTATCCATTTGGTCCACTTCGTTCCATTCGGATAACTTCGGTCTATTTATGTGCACTTACAGATAGGGAAAATACATGTTTAGGTTGAGAGTACCTATTATAAATCCAAATTTACTTAAAAAAATGTAGATCTTAAACTAGTAATATCTAAAATTTTAAGCACAACATTTATTGTTGCTATACTTTTGTTGAGCCACATTAACATAACATTTCAGTCTACCTTCGGTCCGGCTAAATTTAAGTGAAAGTCTTCCTAAACCTTAAGGCTAGGAATATACAAATTTAATCTTTATAGGGAAGTTATTCATTAATTTTAACGTCATTACTTTTAAATGAATTTGATGAGGTTGATTATACTTTGAAGCACAATATATATGTGTGTGTGTGCGTGTGCGCGTGCGCATGTGCGTGTGTGTGAGAGCGTGCGTGTGTGATTTTATTTAAATAAGTTATTCAAATTCTTCATTCTCTTGAAAAAGATTATTATAATCAAAACTCATAACAAACTTATATTGAATTATTTATAATTTATTCTCTAAATTTTATTGTAGATAATTTGTTCTCCCTAAAAATTCAACAATTTAAAAAGTAATTTTCATCACTCTATTTTTACAAATATATAATTTTATCATTTTGATTGATATTATTCTTTTATGAAATGGTCCATATTCTTTTAACTATTGTTATTATGCATTATAATTTTCTAACCTTTTTTTTTATACAATTAAAATTTTTAAGTTTCAAAGTTATTATTCAAATTCTCATTTTCTTAAGGAGATTATTATGATAACTAAAACTTATCATATAATTACAATTGATATTACTTAAATAATTAATAGTATTCTCAACACAAATTTGTATTTTGCCATTCTTAAGTAGATACACTGAATTGGACCAAAGTGATCTGAAATGGACCAAATAGACCAAATAGATTGAAGTGGACCAAGTAGATCTAATTGGACCGAATAGACCTAAGTGGACCATATGGACCAAATTGGACTGAATAGAATGAAGTGGACTGAATGGGCCAAATTAGACCGAAGTAGAACGAATGGATCAAATTAGACAAAATAGACTGAACATGACCAAACTAACCATAGTAGACTGAATGAACCTAATTGAACTGAAGTGGACTAAAGTAGTCTGAATTGGACTGAAGTAGGCCAGACTGAACCGAATTGATGAAGTGGACCGAAGTGGATTGAAATAGACCGAATGTCGATCTGTTATTAACATAGCCAAGATTGTGATTTATATAAATTCAAATTATTACTTCCAAAATAATCAAGTATTAAATCAAACAAAAATCAAACCATAATTGAGAGAGAGAGAGAGAGAGAGAGAGAGAGAGAGAGAGAGAGAGAGAGAGAGAGAGAGAGAGAGAGAGAGAGATACTACTTGTAATGGGGAACTAAAAAATACAACACCAAAACGTATGAACACAAAATAGAGTTTTAAAAATCATAATGATTCATCAATATAAAGTAGAGTTGCAAGAAAGAATAAAAATGAAGAGAGAGAGAGAGAGAATAGCCACTTTTTAAGAGAGAATATGAAAGAGAATAATAAGAAATTTATAGAAAATAATATGAGAAGAAAAAAAGTATAAAAAGAGAGAGAATGAAAACCAAAATTTTTAGAGAGAGAAATAGAGAGAAAATAACCTTTTGTGTGTGGAAAAAATATGTATAGAATGAGAGAGAGAATTGTAAATTTATAGTAGGAGGGGAAATGAAAAGCCAAAAGCCAAAAAATAAAGGAAGATAAAGAGATAGAGGAAAAGTGCTATTAAGGTATATGGTAGTGGGGAGATAAGAAGGTAAAAGGGAGGAGAAAAGTTGGAGAAAGTATAATAATAAGTTAAGAAATTAATAAGAAAAAGAGAGAGTTAAAAATAAAAAAGAGAATGTTGGAAATGAGTGTATAATGTGGCGGCTGATGTGGCTCAACAGGAGCGTAGTAATAATAAATGTTACTCTTCAGCTTATATATATATATATATATATATATAGATTTTTCTGGGATGTTCATTAGCATAATGATGTTGGTTTATTTGTTTTAGATGGTAATGTGTTTATTAAAATTAAAAAAAAAAAAAAAAAAAAACACAACAACATTGTTTGATAATGAAATGATGAGGTTGAACATTTTTTTTTGAGAAACAAACACACTTACAATGAGTTTGGCCATTGAATGTACAAAATTATACACAATTTTTTGATTTGTAGATATTTTTCTTCACAATACTGAGTGTAAAGTGTATACAATTAATGTCCAAATCTTAAAAGAATGTACACAAATTTGTACATTTAATGTCCATCCCTTCAATAAATGCATACAAGTTTGAATATTCAAAGTACACATTTGTTTGATATGTAGACATTTTTCTTCACAAATTATTCAAAATGTACGCTATGTACATTCAATATCCAAACCTTCAAAATGTACATAATTTAATACGTTTAATGTGTAAATTTTAAGAAATGAACTCAATTCTATGCATTAAAAATACACAACTGTTTGATTTGTGGATATTTTTCTACACATTGCAAAAAGTGTATAATCTATACGTTTATCTTCCAAGTCTTCAAAGAATATACACAAATCTTTACATTTAATATCCAAAACTTCAAGAAATGTACGCAAATATGAACATTCAAAGTAAAAATTGGTATGTGTGAATGTTTTTCTTTACAAATTATTGAGAGTGTAATGTCTGTATATTTGAGTTATTTTCAACACAAGAACTTATGATGATGGCCATTCTTATAAGGATCGGAGAACCAACATTCAAATATCCCTTCACCACAAACTATAACACCAAAGTATCAAAAAAAAAAACAGGGGGGGGGGGGGGGGGGGCTGTGATCAGCTTAGCCGAGGTGACTAGCTGAAAATCAAACAATATTTTTGGGGGAATTTATGAGAGAGAGAGAGAGAGTTTTCAAGCCTTCATGGATAAATTAATAGAGATAAACCATACACTTAAACCTATTTAGAGGAGAAGGCAAGCATCAATAAGAATTTCATTTTCATGTACCTTTCTTCTTGATCTTAAACTCATGCCCCATTAGAATCTTCCAACATCCTTGTACGAATTATGCAGGCAAACTAATGTTGAGGGGTTGCTTAAAAGAAGAGAAGACCCAACATAAGAAAGAAGATCCTATTAGATTAGCCAAGGTGATTGCCTACGAACTACACAAGAGTTTCCAGGACTAAATTCTTGAAACCCCTTGGAGGAGCAGACAATTCATCCTTGGCTACCAAACAAAACTCTTATCCTCATGTTAGAACTCTCTTCCTTTCAAATAAATACTTCATGATCCAATGGATGCTGCAAATACTACATCTTAGACTCCCTATTTATAGGAAATGAAAGAATCAAATAATTTCTACCGCTTTAACATCCCTTTAACTAAATTGCGTATCCTTGTCTTGGTCTTGCAATTCTTCTTCCACTTGTCAACTAAATCAATTAGTTGACCATAATGGAACATATTCTATACAAAGAAGGAAATCTGAAGAAGACTTCAATCTGGCATTTTGGATAGGCAACTTACAGTGGTATATATCCAAAATAGCCTAACTCTTGGATACACAGTATATGCTGTAAACTTCTTTAACTCACATTCATTATCCAATGTACACCAGGTCAATTTTATTGCACCTTCTCTACTTCAAAGGAAACATTTGTGTGACAGATAAAGATATGCCTGAATATATATATATATATATATATTTTTTTTTTTTTTGAGTCAAACGATAGAAAGATATGCCTGATTGGATAGGCATAATTGTGTTACCCTCTTTATTACCAATTATGGAAATATTATTATTCTATAGGATGTTATTAGTATCTAGTTTTGACCGGAATAAGGTAGGTTCACTATTATCACAACTAAGAAGAATTTAGAGGATTTATATATAGAAGATAACATGATTCTCAAAAAATAAAAAACAAAGAAAGACAGAGGATAACAAAATTACGTATTCGAACGTGATTGATAAGCGGCAACAACCTTATGGCCAAATTCGTCAAATAACACAATTTTAGCAAAATTGTAGGAAAAAAGCATTCTTACAAATTTATTTAGTTATGTAGTATATTTTTAGGAACTTGAGTTCCAACTCAAACTTGAGTTTAGCAAACTCGAGTTCCAAACAATTTGAACCCTACTGCTTGACGTGCCAACATGGACGAAACCATTCATGGACTAGGGGGGGGCAATGGCCCCCCCTAATTTTTTTTTAAAATAATATAATTATATAACTATATATTTAGCTTTTAATTTTAGCAACTTCGTTCAATAAAATTACATTTTGTCTCCCTTATTGATCATTTTAAGAGAAATGCTATAGCTACAAACTTTTTTACAACATTTTTACAGACTATTGAGGTAGCAAATTCTTACTGGTTTGCATCTAGGTCTACCCTTACATCACTTTTTTACTTACTAATAACCACTAATCACAACAAAAATTTGTAAAAAAATTTGTAGATTTAGTATTTTCCTCCTTTTAAAGTCCATTAAAAAATTTATTGATCTAGAATCTAAAAAAAAAATATACAAGCCCAAAATATTAGCCCAACAACAAAAATTACCAATAGGCAATAGCAAAGCTAAAAAAAATTGAGACTAATAAACCAATTTTACCAAAAACAAACAACTTAGCCCTTTAAAAGACTTTAAACAAAATAATTTTGTCCTTACCAACAAAGGACTCACTTTACACACACAATAAAAAAATAATAATAAAAGAAAACCTTTGCCGGCTAAGTAATAGAGCCGAAAGTCGAAACCACGGCATATAGCTAACAATAAAACCGTCCCCTTTAACTCTAAGTCCTGGCTCCGTCCCTGCGTGCCAAACAAGTTGCTTGGAACTCGAGTTTGACAATTGCGTTTGACAATTCCTTGGAACTCAAGTTTGACACGCTAAAAATGTGCTACATAACTAAATAACTTTGTTAGGTTGCATTTTTCCTAAATTTTTTCTAAAATTGTTTTATTCAGCAAATTTGGCTAGAACCTTTGTTTGAGAAGAAATTTTGGCTAGAACCTTATTGTTTAGTAATAATAGGGATGCTTTTACTTATAACCTAGACACATCATATGAGGGAAACCGATGGCGCCTTCAGGTCTGTCGATCCCTCAAGAGAAGACGGAAGGACTAGAGTGATGGCATAGAAAGCGACGAGGCCACACTGAATCCCGACGGGACAGAATATCCGACGGCTAAACGGAAGGCTGACGGGGAGCATCGAGAGCCGACGGGTCTAGCATGACTTTATACTTGACCCTCACGAAAATTTACTCAAGGGAACATCTTGCTAATCACGCAAAATAAACTTGATATAGATTCATATCTCCCTCATATGGAAAAACACCTTATAATCTTGGAAACCCTAGTATCAGATCTTCTCCATAAGGAAAAATCCCCACTCTCAAGGGATCTTGGTTCTCACCAGCTGCTATATAAGCACCAGACCTCCACTTTTTTCAGGTACGTAGAAATTCTCTAGCTCTCTCACTATAGGGTTCATAGAGGCTTCTCATTCACTAACTTGATTTTCGAAGGGTTTTTGGCCAGTATCACGCCGGTGCCTTCTGTTTGGTCCCTTTGTTCTTATTCACAGGTACCCATTGGAGCGATTTGGAACCTACAACTCATTGACGATTTTAACACATCATCAGGTAACATAGTTTTATTTTATTAAAAGAAATCATGGTTCAAATCATTCCTCCTTTCTAACTGATTCTTCCCAAAAACAAAATCCTTCGCTTCCAATTATTATACTATCAAATAAATAAATAAATAAATATAAAAATCACGATTAATAGCATTCAATAATTATGATACAATACAAAAAATGACTAAACTAATAAATGTAAAACTTGCATAAAAGTAAATCCGACCACAAAATAAATTGCAAAATCAAGACATGCTTACATTATTTGAAGGAAATATTACTAAGAAACTAGAATGTCACTTCTAAAATTTGATGTCAAGTTCCTTATAATTCAATTGACATTACTAAATGTTTACAATGGAATTGTTGATTATTTAATTTTCCTTCTCCCAAATAAGGATGTCCAACAACGACCTAGACGCTAGACCTGAGAAATTCGTCCAACCCGAATCCACCCGAACCAAGCCCACTCAATCGAAGCCATAAGGAATCAACTTTTCCCTGACTCCAAAGACGTCGCAGATGTTCTGCAGCATCGCCTTAATGTTTGGATTTTAAATTGTACAACAAATTTGGGTTTTAATTTTCATGATTATATTAGGTAATAGAGTTTTAAAAAGAGTGTGACTCTGTGTATTACCCTTTATTATTTTATTTACAAAAATATGGTGTGACATAATAATATTGGAAAATATGAATGGAGGCTTTTACACCATCTTCTTCTTGAATTTAATCTAATTTTAACCCTATTTGGATGGCATGCATGATGCATATTGGTAAAAACCATACACTTATTAAAATTAGGGCGTTGATTACAACGTTTCATGCCTGTGGGCAAAATGCAAGTATTCCATAATTTAGGGTGGTTCTCTGTTATTTGCACCCCTCCCCTTTTTATTTTTTTTATTTTTTATTGGATATTGTATGAGTATGCATTTAAGCAATTTATTTAATGGTTTGTAATTAATCACTGGCCTAGGGGGTTTCATTTTCCAATTTGGCATTTTTTTTTCACATAAAAAGTAAAGCAACTCCTTGGAAATTTACTTTCCTTATAATTTATTTGTCCAAAAATTCTTGAATTTCCTTTTTATATTAAGGACAAAATTCGGCTCCATCTCTTACTAAAAAAAATTAATATTGATATATATTTTGAAAATTTAACCATTAAATTGCATGATCTTTATGTTCTTAACACGTATGTCAAATTTCATGGTAATCGGATTTTATTTACTATTCGATCCATAAACTTATTTTTTACGCATAATTTTAGATTACAAAAACTTGAAATATAAATATTTGATTGATGACATAGTTATTGATTTTTGATTTTCTGAAAATTTTGCAAACATATATGGAGGATATAAGAAGAAAATGTAATCCAATGATGGATTTGTCAAAATTTACATCCAATAAAAAAACATTAAGTGGAGTTGAAGTCAAACTTTGTTCTTCCATTAATTCTAGGTAGGGATGGCAATTTTTGCCCGATCCGCGGGTACCCGGCCGGCCCGACCCTAATGGGCCGGGTTTTACCCGGTCCGATTAGAAATAGGGTCGGGTATGGGTTTCAAAAAAAAAATCCGAAGTGGGTCCGGGTCGGGTCCGGGTTTTATTAAAAAAACCCGAGACCCGACCCGAGACCCGGCCCGAAACCCGACCCGTGTAAAAACCCGGAACCTAAAATTACAAAACTACCCCTTATATATATATACACCTTAATCTAACCCTAATTTCTTCACTTTCTGTCTTTCACTCTTCAGCAGCCTCCCTCCCTACTCAGTCCGACAGTCCCTCTCTCATTTCAGCTCCCACACCACACTCCGACACTCCCTCACGCCGCCGTCCCTCAGTCCGACACTCCCTCACGCCGCCGTCCCTCAGTCCGACCCTCACAAGCCTTCGTCCCTCAGTCCGACACTCCCTCACGCCGCCGTCCCTCAGTCCGACCCTCACAAGCCTCCGTCCCTCAGCGTCTCTGGTACCCTCCGTCCCTCAGTCCCTCAGTCCGACCAAAGGGCAGCCGTTCGCGTCTCCTGCTTCAAGATCGCCGATCTTGGACTTTCGGTTTCATCCCTCTACTCCAACCGCAATCACTGATCTTGGACTTTCGGTTCGTCTTCTGCTCTATTTCCTTTCTTTCTATTCAAATTCTTTTTTTTTTTTTCGTCTTCTATTTTGCTTCGAATTGTGTTTGCATTTTGATATTAATACACTGGTTTTATTATTCTGATCGAAAAAAACAGATGACTCATAATATGTCATTTCTGTTTGCTTAATACACTGGTTTTATTAATACACTGCTCTATTTCTGTTTGCTTCGAATTGTGTTTGCATTTCCTTGTGTTAGGTGCTCCTTTAAGGATGCTGAGTCTCTTCTCAATCATAATATGTCATTTTATAGGAATAATCATTGCATAGTCACTGAAGTTAATCTTAAGTTATAATTATTGAAAAACAGAAATGAATCCTAAGTTATATTTTTCACTCTCCATTTTTGGTTGGCCTTTTTGATTATCAAGAAATGATAACTTGAGTTTGAATGATTTTTTAGTTCTGCTGCTCTATACCCTTATCACTATTGTGCTTTAGATTGCATTGAAACTTTTGATACCATGCTACTTGAATTACCATTGGGTGAACATTTCTTTCCCCAAGTTGCTGAGAAACTTGGTAAGTATGGTAAGAATAAACTTTGTTGAGAAACTTTGGGTAGACAATTGGATTATCGTGTGGTGACCAAGGTTGCATCAGTTTGGGTGGTTTTAGTCTGGTACAAATCAAGGTTTCAACAAAGTTTATTTTCAAATTAACTTTGTTAACTTGCATTTCTTGTGAAACTAAGTGTGAAATATGGTAGTGAAATATTGTTTTTTGTGTTTGTTGGGAATGTAGAGCCTAAAACGGAGATGGAAGACACAAACATAAACACAAACAAATCTGATTCTTCCTCGCCAAGTGGCTCTCCCTTAAGAACCGGACGTTGTCCCTTGCAAACTATGCGGTCTCCTTCGCCATTTTCACGATCACCCTCACCATTGTCGCCTGGCAGCTCACCTTCAGGATCACCATCACCTTTATGTCCATTAAACAACGAGTAAGTGTTTGAATTTGTTGTTAATCATGTTTAATTTGTGAATTTGTGTAATTATGAATTTGTGCCTATTAATTAATGAGTATGTGTAATAATAAATTTGTTTTGATTCTAACCTCCAAACTTTTGAACCAATTAGGAGTCCGAAATCCCCGATGGTAGACTTAGAGGTAGAGGAACAAGAAGGGAGTCAAGGAAGTCCAGGGACAGAGGAAGAGAGAAAGCAAGAGCCTACAAATGAGGACTTGGATACAAGTAAAAAAAGAAAGACTACTTCAGATGTTTGGGCTCATTTTACAAGGAAGAAAGTTGAAGGAAAAGTTAAAGCCCAATGCCATCATTGTGGCAAACTTTACTTGGGTGATTCAAGCCAAGGTACAACCCATTTACGTAATCATCTAGCAAGATGTCCACGGATGAAGTTTAAAGATATAAGACAACAAGTCTTAATTAAACAACAAAATAAGGTGGATGGAACTATGAGTTTAAGTAATTATCAATTTGATCAAGCTAGAGTTAGGAATAAGCTTGCTCGAATGGTCATCCTACATGAATATCCTCTTTCAATGGTTGATCACATTGGGTTTAGAGAATTTGTGACGGATCTTCAACCGATGTTTAAACTTGTCACAAGAAATACTTTGAAGAGTGACATTTTTAAAATCTATGATAATGAGAGGGAGAAAGCTTTGAAGATCACGGACAAGAATGGAAGTAGGATGGCAATTACAACTGATATGTGGACTTCAAGTAACAAAAAGAGAGGGTTTATGGTCATTACCGCTCATTTCATTGATCATACTTGGACATTGCAAAGCCGGGTTTTAAGGTAATTTTTTTATCTATAAATTGAATGTTAAATATTTTACATTTAGAATGTTTATTGAGTTATGTTAAATTGAATGTTTATTTAGTTATTTTATAATTATTCCTATTATTTTTCTAGGTTTGTTTATGTTCCTTCTCCACACACGAAAGATGTTCTTGCCGATGTCCTTGTTGATTGTTTTTTAGAGTGGAATATTGATAGGAAGTTGTCCACAATAACCGTAGATAATTGTAGTACTAATGATGCCATGATAAGACTTCTCTTGAATAAGCTTGATACTAGTTCTCTTATTTTGGGTGGGTCTATGTTGCATATGAGATGTGCTGCACATATTTTGAATTTGATTGTTCAAGATGGGTTGTCTCTTATTGGTGATGGTATTGAAAGGATTCGTGATAGTGTGATTTATTGGACTGGATCACCAAAGAGGAGACAAAAATTTGAAGAAAATGCACGTCAATTGCGTGTTCAATGCACCAAAGAGTTAGTTTTAGATTGTAAAACTCGTTGGAATTCAACTTACTTAATGCTTTCTACTGCATTGATTTATAAAGATGTTTTTTCGCGTTTGGCTAAACGTGAAACATCTTATACTTGTTTGCCATATGATCATGATTGGGAGGTAGCCAAAGATATTTGTGGGAGGTTGGAGTTGTTTTATAGTGTGACTGAGTTTTTCTCTGGTCGTAAGTACCCCACAACTAATATGTATTTTTCTTTGGTGTGTGAGTTGAAAATTGCATTGAATGAATGGAGTTTGTCTTCAAGTGAGATGATAAGTACGATGGCCGAAAGCATGCTTGCTAAATTTAATTCTTATTGGGCTAATGTTAGTGTTGTTATGGCTGTTTCTGTTATCTTAGATCCAAGATATAAGATGAAGTTATTGGAGTTTTATTATCCTAACATTTATGGTGTTAATTCTGATTTGGAGATTGAAAAAATTAAGAATCTTTGTTATGATTTGCTTGATGAGTATGGAGATGTAGATGAGTCTCCTGTAGATAATGAAGGAAGTTCTCATATGCCTGCAAGTACTTCAAATCAAGTGGCACAAATAAAATTTAGGTTGATTGGGTCAATGTCAAGGTTTGATGGGTTTGTGAACAATAGTTCAAGTAGTTCAAAGAAACATGGGAGTGGTAGAATGGAATTTGATCATTTCATTGATGAGGGTGTGTTGAAGAGGAGTGAAGACTTCGATATTTTGGCATGGTGGAAAAGTAATGGTCTCAAGTATCCTACTTTACAAAGGATTGCAAGAGATTTTTTAGCCATTCCTGTCACAACTGTTGCTTCAGAAGCTGCCTTTAGCACTAGCGGGAGACTTTTAAGTCCACACCGCAGTAGGCTACATCCCAAGACTATAGAGGCAATGATGTGTGCTCAGAATTGGTTATGGAGTGAAATCAACGGTTAGCAATTGTCTAATTTTTATTTATAAAATCAAAATTGTGTTTTTATATTTGCTAGTTACAATTTGATGAGATTTATTACATTTTTTAATTCATTGTTGTTGTAGGTTCTTCAATTATACCTGGAGATAGTACATTTCAATCCATTCTTAATGATGGGGAGCCAAATGAAGATGATGGGAGTTGTGCCACAATTGATGGGAGTTGCATCACAATTGATGAAGATTAAATATTTTGTATTAATTTAGTAGTTTTTTTAATTTCTTGGACTTGTTGAATTTATTTGTTGGTTTGTAATTATTCTAAACTTGTGGCCTTGTGGGATTTATTTTGTAGCTTTTTAATTTCTTGGACTCGTTGGACTTTTGATACTTATTTCTTAAACTTGTTGGATTTATTTTATTTTTATGTTTAGCTAGTGATTATGATTATGATATTAGTTATAGTTTATTGGTTTATTGATTTATAATTAACAGGTGATTTACTGATTTATTGATTTATTATTAGTAGCCTATGATTTGGCATTTGAGCCATGTTATTTATTGGCATTTGGGCCATATTATTTAGGCTTGAATTGCATTAGAATATGCAGGTTTAATGTAGACAAAAATAAATTTGGGCTTAAATTTTTTTTTTTTTTGGATTGGGCCCAAAAATGCAGGCTTAATGTAGGCAAAAATAAATTTGGGCTAAATTTTGTTTTTTTTATTTGATTGGGCCCGAAAATGCAGGCTTAATGTAGGCAAAAATAAATTTGGGTTTAATTTTTTTTTTTTTGCATGGGCCACGAATTGGGCCCAATCCCTAAACGGGGCCCGCGGGGCCCGGCTGGGGCGGGTCCGGGCCCCGGAAAAAAACCCGGTAGCCTAACCGGGCCGGGTCCGGGTTACGGGTCTTGCCCCGCGGGTCGGGCCCGGGTATGGAAAAACCCGGCCCGAACCCGACCCGTTGCCATTCCTAATTCTAGGTACATTTGATTTTTTTTTTTTTTTTTTTTTTGGAGAATCACTTCATTTGAATTGGTATAACTTTTGTGAGTCTATCTCATTCACGTCGACCGTGTCAGTCCCTTTTCACGTTGTTCGCACAATGCTGTCATACATACTCCACTGAACGGTTGGAAAGAAATAATAAAGAATGGGTTAAAAAATAATATTTTAATAAAAATAGAGTTTTGAGATGTGGAGGTATTATAAAATGGTATGGTATATTGATAAAGTGGTGTTTTAGAATGGTAAAATAGAATAGCATTGAAATTTTCCAGTGCTGATGCTCTAACTCCTACTGCACAAAGAAAGTTTCTGTCTTGCACTAATTAAATTGCAAATTGAGAACAAGTATGGGCTCTTGAACTCAAATATACAGTTGGTGTGTCATGACTCATGACATCTTGAACTTGTATTAATGGCAAAGAGTAACACAGTTTGTGGGTAGTCAAATCCGAAATTCTTGTCAATGGAAAGTAAAAACTTTTCGTTTATGGCGGTAGATAGATCAAATAGCGTCCAATCCAATAGTAACAGTGAAAGATTTGGTGACATCAAGAAACACTGATGTTATTTGTGACATGTTACTGTGTCTGTGGTGTCCAAGTATGCCACAGCTTCTAGTGGCAATATAAATACAAATGTGGGGTGTTCAACAGTAATACAAGACATCTAGCAATACTAGCAGAGAAGAAGCAGTAAGATTAATTGCAAAATAGTCTAAAAACATTAGAGCCTGCCATGTAGAGATGCACAATGGTGACAAGTTAAATTTGCACTCAAATCATGGTAAGAGAAGTGAAGAATCACCAGGGTCTGCTTACAGTAGGACCAACAAGACAAGGTTTGTACATTCGGTGTGATAAAGATACAGAAAATACCTAGCATGTTTAAAATAACGTGTTCAATAAAGTCCTCATGATGCATCCAACAAAGCTAGGATGGTGCATTTAGTAGTGAATTCAAAATATATTTCTGATAAAGCTAAAACAAAAGCATCCAATAACGCTAAACAAAAGTGTTTAGTGAAGTTAAGTAAATGTGAACATCATGGCTAAGTTTACAAGATTCAAAGAGTGCAACATGTGCTTAAATGAACGTGTCCAACAAGGCAATAAAAAGATTAACAATCCTAAACAAACATATATATCAAATTAATGCAAAAAAGTTTAGCAAAGCCAAATATACATGTATGCTCAACAATGACGACATAAAGTATTTCTCATGGCCATATAAGAAGTGTTTAGAAAGGGCAAGTAAAAGAAACTGGCAAAGCAACATAAAAATCTGTATTAGAATTATATATACATAATTAATATCAAAGAAAAACTAATTTGTTAAATCAAGTGGCAAGGCAAAAGAGGAAACTGAGTTAGAGAGGGAAGGGCATAGCTTTGGGTGGGGCAAGCCAACAGTATTTAAGTTGCCATATCATTTCTCTTGCTGAAACTGTATTTCATTCTACTCATGATTGTGTGGGTAGTGATCGCAGGGGCCAATCAGTTTAGCGACATATTAATAAGAAGAATTCATTTACTAGAGCAATCTTAACGACAAATTAATTCAGATGCCTAGTGTGAAACGGTGGTTCTCAATTAAAGTTGCCTATTTGTTGGGTTAGCAAGTGAAAAACTTGGTCTTTGCCATTAATACGGTGGTTCTCAAACGGTGGTTCTCAATTAAAGTTGGGTTAGCTATTTGTTGGGTTAGCAAGTGAAAAACTTGGTCTACCCAGCTGCGGAAAAATAAGCTGCCTAAAGAATCATCTCTACGTTGGCTTAAAATTGAAGACATACCCAGCTCAAAGATTTTAGCTTTACCAATTTCTGTCATGAATTTATTGTGGTTGTTTTATATCTTGGTTTATTAATTTGCCCATTTGGATTTGGTATGAATCTGTCCTTGTGTGTAAATAAGATAACTGACATCATATTATTGTTGGATTGTTAGTAACATAATTATACGCAGGAGCCAATACACTGTGAAGCTTTTGGTTCTATATTTAAATTCAGTCCCCACTGTCTCATAGCCACACAAACAGAAGTAAACAGCCACATAAACAGCTAGCAAACTTCAGAAGCATATAACTGAAAAACAGACTTCAGGCAGCCAAAGAAACACCCTTAAAACAGAATTAAACAGACTTAAAACAGATACCAGCAGGCAAATAACTATCAGAAAAAATTAAACAGAAGTATAAAACTGAAAAAAAAAAAAAAAAACTTAAAGTTGGAACAACCAATTGGTAGAAGATATGATATCAAACATAGAAAATACATAAGTTTTTTATATAAGCAAAAATGATGTGATTACATAAGTGGCACAACCTACTGCCAATTGGTCAAGTTGGAACAATACATCATCTACATGTTCCAAACCTACGCTTAAAATAAGCCACTACCAAAATAAGGTCGAAACAAAATGGCATCTACATATGCCAAACCCCAATCCTAAAATAATTTACTACCAAAATAAGGTTATGACAAGACATCTACATGTTCCTTGGGTTAAACCCAACTTGTCTTGCAAGGATTTGATCCTTGAGATTTTCAAAATAAAGTTTTTCTTTGTCATTCATGCCACTTGTATCCATGGTCATTATTCTTCCCTCCTCCCTAATAGTTTCAAGACGAAACCTTTCCGCTTTGATGCGAAGAGCCTCTTTGTCTTGTTCATGTGATGCCTGAATATAGTGCAATTTTTTTGCCAAATAATCATCAAAACCCTTATCACCATCTATCCTCTTTCGCTTAGCCTTTTCGGCTTTTCGACCAATTGGCCTCTCTAGCACCACTGTGTCATCATCATCATTAATATCAACTTGATCAACTGAACTTGGAGTTTGAGGGAGCCCTTTTGATCTTTCCTTAGGCATACTCCACTTTGGTTGGTTCTTCAACAAAACCTAACAATGTTCAAAAGCAAAAGCTACTTTTTTGCCGGTTGTTGGATTTGGTGTAGCTTTATATATATCCCTTGCTTCTTTCAACTAAAATTTTTAAAAATAAATAAAATAATTAGTGTCTTGAAACTATAAAGGAAATTAATATCGTGACACCATTGCAATATAATTTATACCTTGTCCTCATCAGTCGCACCGCTTCTATTTCGGGCTTCAGCTTTAGCCATGAACCCAGCAAACCTACTTGTCTCCCTATTAATATTTCCCCATCGACTTGATAGGGAGGTACTAGTACGTGTGGTTCCGTAAGTATTATTCTTGCAAAAAAATTTCCAAATTTTCTCCCAAAATTTTTCACCCTTTTGTTCAGTATCATGCACAGCATCCATGCCAATGTTAAGCCATGCAGAGATGAGGAGGAGGTCCTCATCTACACTGAAGTTGCCACCATGTTTTGTTGAATTAGAGGTGACAATTTCAACTTCCGGTAAAGACTGGATGGGCATCGAAGGATTTTGAGACCCACTTAAAAATGGTTCCATAAAATTGGAATCCCCTTGTAAGTAATTACCATATTGTTCAATGTGTTCTTGCAAAACCATCCCTTTTAAACAGGGAATTTAAAACAGTTAGTATATGAAGTAAATTAGTGTATGAAGTCAATTCTTATTTATATCTTTACAATCAGTATAAGCTAATATTTAGGTGGTAACTTCTCACATATAGCAACATCCTACAATATATGTTGACAACTCCTAATCAAAACAATATATGTTGACAGCTCCTAATTAACATATTTCAAACTATACTACAGTAATTTTTTGTTACAGAAATACTAGTCCTGTACACAGCCAAATATTAATAGAATACAAGAACACCGATTATCTAATAAAATTGGGATTTTGGTAAAAAAGAGGAGTTGTTGAATGATTTGTGAGGAAAAAAATAACTTATCAAAAAACAGTTTTACAGAGGGGAACAGAAACAAAGTGAAAAGAGAGAAGCGAGAAAAATAGATAGTGAGAGAAACTTACTGGTATGGAAGATGAACCTGAGCAAACTTTCTGATGATGCTAATCCCGTGCCAGAGAGCGAAAACCCCTCGTGATGAAGCTGAATCTCACCTCTGCAAACATCAACAACAATTCTTTGATCAAAACCCAAACCCAAACACAAGCTGAATCCCTCTTTTTCTTGCAGAGAGAGAAAAGAAACACAAACAAAAAAAACTCTAATACATTGATCAAAACCCAAACACAAACACAAGCTGAATCCCTTTTTTTCTTGCAGAGAGAGAAAAGAAACACAAACAAAAAAACTCTAATACATTGATCAAAACCCACCTTACAGTTAGCACCAACACCGACGGAGCTGAATCCCCCAACACCGACGGAGCTTAGTTTTTGCAAAATCTTAACCCAAACCCAAAAACTCTTGAGTGTTGGTTTGAAGAGAGAGTGATAGAGTGAAGAGTTAAATGGGTACTATCTAGAGTGTTGGGTTTATTAGATGAGTGAGGGTGAGGGTGAATCGGTAAAGGGATTTGGAGATGGGTCTGATTAAATCGGTTGAGGGTAAGGGTGAATCGGTAAAGGGATTTGGAGATGGGTTTGAGATGAGACGCCGTGTGAAGCTTCGGCAATGGAGATGGGTCTGAGATGAGACGCCGTGTGAAGCTTCGGCAATGGAGATGGGTCTGAGATGAGACGCCATGTGAAGCTTCGACAATGGAGATGGGTGAGGGTGAATCGGTTGAGCTTCAACAATGGAGGATGGTGTGTGATGTTGATGTTGATGTTGGGAGGAGTATGGTGTTTGGGTCTGAAGAGACGAGAGAGCAGATGGAGAAACAGAGAAGGAAGAGAGAGAAGAGAACTGAAGTACCGAGATAGTGGAGAGAGAAATTTCGAGGGGAAAAAGGGCGGAATAAAATATATATATTTTTTAGAATACTGCTACAGTATAATTCTAAAGTTAGAATTGTACTGTAGCACTATTGCAAAAAATTTTGCAATAGTGGGGTTTACAATTTTTTGATGCAAACATTTTTGAACCATGAAATGCCAAAAAGTCCTTAGATATGGCATTAGCATTCTCCAATGTTAATACTCTAATTGTAAGGCATGCGTTTGAGGTTATAATCAATAAGAGAGAATTGTTTTCTTTTCTTGTTTCCCTGATAAAGTTATGACCTGAAAGCAATTGTCAGGGGGGTTTTGTTTGGTACCAATTTAAAGAGCATGACATGTACAAATGACAAAATCTCTAGCTGGGCACTTCCAAGGGGATTATTGGTTTCTGAAAAAGGCGTAGGGAGCTTTGATTCCTACTTTCTTATCACATCAATGTGTGTCAGGTGGCTACTTTCCTCAGTAAAAAAAAACATGTCAGGAGGAATAGTCTCATCATTTAAGTGGTGGATTACGATCCGGTAGGATAGCACCTGAATTACTTTTTCTTTTTTTATAATTTTTTTAAAAAATAATTTGCTAATATATGCTCTAAGGACATACGTTATTAAATTTCCATTTTTTACTTCTCAGAATGTTTTTTTTTTTTTTTTTTTTTTGACTTGTTTAATTAATAATTGAGATTGAAAATTGCTTTTTGCAACTATCAATCTCAACCATTAAAAGTAATTACATAAAGTGAAATTACTTTTCTTAATTAACTTCGAAAGTATTATTAGTTTAAATATTTCGATAAATCCGAACTTATAACAATATTTCAAAAAATTTAATTTACTAATATAATAGAATAAAATTTTACTTTAAATTTAAATATATGAAATAATATAGGAATATTCCAAGAAGTGTGAAACGGCTAGCACAAAAATGCAATTTAGAAAAGAAAATAAAAAGTATACTAATGAATATTGAAATGACAAGAGGGCAGAGATATTTACGTAATTTGAAGAAGTCCCTATTTTCCAAAAAAAAAAAAACCACTCTCAATGCATCATATTTGAGACTTTAATGACATTTCATTAGAACATTTCAGAAGTTAGAAGATGCAACCTTCTCTCACTCTTCTGTCTTTCTTCGTCTTTCTCTTGCCCCAGTCTCTCCAAGTATGACATGGCGACTAACCCATATCGCACAGACGGTTACATTTCGAGTATGACACAATGACTAACCCATATGACATCTTTTTTATTTTTTTAATATTTTTTTTTTTCTAAAAACGCAAGTGGCAAGACCATAGTTGTTAGTATCGTATGATACGCGATACGTATCATACGATACGTATCGTATCGTGTACAAAAAGTTTCGTATCGTAAGGACATATCGTAAGTGCTCATGAATTGTCCGATACATAGATGTGTATCGTACGATACGTATTGTATCGTGTACATCTCTTGTTATTACAATGCCTAATCCACACTTGTCTCGCAGAAATCAGGGTCTGGGGCTTTTTGCTAAAGTAGGCTTAAAATTAGAGATAAAGAATAGCCTATTAGTGTAGTGAGTGAGAGATTAATTAGTACATAACCATACAATTAAACCTGTTTGGAGGAGAAGGCAAGCCATAAACAGAATTTTATTTTCATGTACCTTTATTCCTGATGATCTTAAACTCATGCCCTATGTGTAAGATATTAATTCCAACATTCTAGTACGAATCATGCTTGCAAAATAATGTTGAAAGCTTGAAATTAAAAGAAGAGAAGGCCCAACATGAGAAAGAAGTGTCTGTCAGATTAGCCAAGGAGAGACTGCCTACGAACCACATAAGAGTTTCCAGACTCAATAATTTTTTTTTTTGATACAAGATAGAATTTCTACTCTAACCTAATCTAAAAGTATATGTGTGTGAAGCTCTCTCTTGGAGACTTGGACCCCGGTCCTTGCCCCCCACACTACTCCACAAACATTTATACTTGTGAAGTAACCATCGCACCAAGAGTGCGTGATGGTCGGACTCAATAATTGAAACCCCTTGGAGGAGTAGGCAAGTCATTCTTGGCTACCAAACAAGACTCTTATCCTCATGTTCGATCTTTCTTCCTCCTCTCAGATAATATTTCAAATGTATGATGCCAATACTACATCTTAAAGTCTCTATTTATAAGAAATGAAAGATTAATCAAATTTGGACCCTTACATAATTTTACGTAGACCTGACTAAATTTTCTAGTCCTTATTTTGGACTTGCATTTTTTCTTCCATTTGTCATCTGCATCAATTTGTTGACCATAATGGAACATATTCTATTTCTATACAAAGACGGAAAGATGAAGAAGGGTTCAACTTTGCACTTTGGTTGGGCAACTTGCACCAAGTCAATTTGGTTGCACATTCTATACTTCAAAAGAAATATGGTTGTGACAATCATTGATTTTCCTGCTTGGTTTGGTATAATTAATATCGCACTGCACGTTGTTAGGCGCAGCATGGACTCAAGTCAGCTTGTCTTAGCTCACTTCTAGATGAAAAAGAAATTCTAGTTTTATTCAAAATTAAATGGCAACATGCCCCAAACTATATTAGTCCCATTTTTTGTTCTTTGTTTCATTAGAATGTTGAGATTTGTCTGTGGAAGTTTTGTCACAATTATAAAGTTTGCATACAGGAATTTTAGAATAAATCTAATTCAAATATGATATACTTGACCGTTTACCTCACCATGCTCAAATATAGTAACTAAAGAGGTTCTTTATTAAACAGAATTTTTGTTGATGCTTAGAATACTTTATACACTTTCCTGCGAAGGATTGAGAGCCTTTTAGAAACTTTTTATGGGAAAAAAAAATAATTGATTTTTTAACAGTTTTTTATATTTTCCATAAAAGTGATATTACAACTTTTCTTAAATGGAGCATTAACAAGTGTTCCAAAGACAACCATTAACCAAACCCTTATAAAAAAAGTAAAAACCAACAGGTTAAATTCAATTGAGGATATGATGTAATGGCCTGTTTGGATGGAGGGAGAAAGGAGGGAGAGTGGAGGGGAGTAGAGTAGAGTTGGCTAAAAATAAGCTAATTTTGTGTTAAATCTACTCTACTCTACTCTACTCCCCCTCACTCTTCCTCAATCCAAACGGAACTAAGAGATCTTATTTACACAATCCAATAGTATTGGGCCATGTCAGATTTTTGTAAATCAAATAATTATTATCTAATATAATTAGATAATTAAAAGTTAAAACAATATATTCAGAAAATTAAAACCTAAAGTAGCCATATAGTTAAATTAGAAACCGAAACATTCAGGTGACGCAGCCAGAGATCTAATGTACGTGCCATCAGAGTCTAGAAAGCCACAGCAGTCAGACAGAAGTCACCAGAGCCACTGTCAACGAGATCCATTGTGACTTTGTGAGTGGGTAGCATTAATTTTTAGGAGTTCTCCTATGTGTATTTGATAATTCATAAGCTTGAAACTAAACATGACGATTTCATTTCAGTATACTTCTGTCTTTCTCTTTCTGTGATATCGTGCGTGCATTGCTTGCACTACTTGTGAAAGTGTGAGAGTGTGTATGAAGTCGCTACCAATTATTGAGATTTCTTAAAGACGTTTGCTACACGAGTTTTAAAAAAGTGGGTTTTCCTAAGTGTAGTTCCTCAAAGCCAATTAGTATGAGATAGGCAAATCTGTATGAAATAAAACTTGTCAAAATTATTTTAGAAAGTTTCCAATTTAATTCTTTCATCTGACATATAACCTATCACAATTTGGACAAAGATGATTAGAATATTGATAAAATACATGCCACAAACATAAGCAAAGATGAGGATTCTCTCCAACACAATTAAAACATTATATAGCCTGAAAATGTTTACCATTAATGTCATTGTAGTTTTACTAGAATGAATTGAAGTGGACATTCAAAATAGGTCCTCTTGTTTTATTTATTTATTTTTATGATAACATATGATGTATATACTCTAGTATCCCCCGTGGCATGAACTAGCAAAATGACCACCCTATATCACATTCATATCAATTTGGCCCATTCTCCACATGGAGTAAGAGAAATAAAGTATTAGTAACATCCCTCTTTTCTCTGGAGTTGTTCTTGATTTTTACAAAACCCAAACTTTTTGATTATTCATCATTTATTTGTTTGTTTGTTTATTTTCTCCTGTTTTTAATTCTGAAGTAATGAGGCAAATTACGAAGTCTTAATAGAGGAGTGATAAAAGTTCAAACTACAAGTGAGTTTACTATAATAATTACCCCTTAAATAATAATGATGAGAATTAATTTGTATGAGAAGTTAATAAAATGTAACTGCTATTATACATAAGAACAACACATTATGCAGTTTGTATGGGTTGACTACTGGTTGAATACAAATCTTCTATAGTTCTATTTCATTTTTTGTGTTTCACTTTATATTTTACCAATCACAACTTGTCAAGAAAAAAAATAATGTACAAGAAATCCTTAATAAATCACAATTTCTTTTTAAAATAATCAAAGTCGACAAGCAATCAAAATTTCCTTTTACTTTCTGATGGGACCGACGAACTCTCCTTTCCCAGACGACCTCATCAAATATATTCGTCCACCTTGACACGGCATGGACGAAGGCAGGCGAGTCATTAATGAGAAGATTCAATACCTCGGACAGTTACCAATTAGCTGGCAGATTGTTGGAGGCTCATCAAAACCTGCATTAAGCCCTGAGGCGTTATGGAAGAAGCACTAAAGCCACAATTAAGGCCCCAATAGCTAGAAACTACGAAGCTATATATACACACACTAAGCAAAGACAGATAAGGTACATAGACACACCCAAAAATACTCTTATATAGATATCTCTGATATTCAGAGTTTTCTTATTTTCTCTCAAAAAGCTTCTATACACTAACTTTGGCATTGGAGATGTTGTGGCAGGCATCACACCGGTGACCACCTTAGGAGAGCCTTTGTCCTACGTTTGCAAGAATAGTGACGAGGATTCGGCTCCATCTGGACGAACCCACAAGACTGACGATTTACGCATCATCACTTTCCATATAAAATAATAAAAGTCTAAAATGAAATTTATTCTCCCTCTTCTTCTAGTCCCACAAACATTGCAAAGAGTTTGAAAATAGAACCAAATACAAACATTAATGATAAATTAAGTATTAGCAATATTGACACCTCTTGAAGGTTATACATTCCAATCACCAATGCCCAGTAACCATGACATTTATTCAAGACCCAAAAAAAAAAAAAAAATACTAGAACTAGTGATAGTACTATTTCATGCGTTTGTCTGCCATTTCTTCACATATATTTCCCACACAAATGCTTTTTGGCGCTTCACAGATAGTTATAGTCATGAGCTTATTGTGAAAGGTGTAACATTAGAGATCAAGAAAAGGCTATCTGCTTAGCAAAGGTGACTGGCTGAAAATCAAACAAAAGTTCAGGGGTAATAAAGGAGAGAAATTATTAAATAATCATACACTTAAACCTGTTTAGAGCCTTGTAGCTCTATTGACATCTCCTAATGTTTTTAATGGAGACATCCCAAGTTCAAATCTCTCCTGCATTATATCTATCAAATTTAAAAAAAAAACCATATACTTAAACCCATTCGAGAAAAGGCATGCCATTTACAACAATTTCATTTTTCATGTACCTTTATTCCTGATACTCACTCATGCCCCATATGTAGGATATTTTCCAACATTCTGATACTAATCATGCATGGAAAATAATGTTGAAGGGTTAGGCTTGTAATTACAAGAAGAGAAGGCCCAGCAAGAGAAAAAAGAGCCTGTTAGATTAGCCAAAGAGACTGCCTACGAACCACACAAGAGTTTCTAAAAATAAAACTTAAAACTCCTTGAGGAGCAGGCAAGTCATCCTTGGCTACCAAACTAGACTCTTATCCTCATGTTAGATCTCTCTTCCTCTCAAATAATACTCCATAATCCCAATGGATGCTGCAATGCTACATCTTAGAGTCTCTATTTATAGGAAGTGAAAGAATCGAAGTTGGACCACTACCTAATTTTACATCCCTCTGACTAAATTGCCTAGTCCTTATCTTGGTCTTTCATTTCTCCTTCCATTTGTCAATTGCATCAATTAGCTGGCCATAATGGAATATATTCTATACAAAAAAGGAAAGCTGAAGAAGGCTTCAATCTGGAACTTTGGTTAGGCAACTTGCACAAAGTCAATCTGCTTGCGCCTTTTGTACTTCAAAGGAAATATGGTTGTGACAACCAAGTCACATTCATGTCAATTTGTCCCATTCTGTTCATGGAGTAAGACATAAAGTAAAACAAACTATGTTACTAAATTATAAGGTTCTTGCCGCTCATCATTATCAACCACGTTCGAGTACGTAATTTTGTTGTCTTCTATCTCTTTTTAATTTTATTTTTAGAATCATGTTATCTTGTATCATTCCTCTAAATTCTTATTAGTTGAGATAATAGTGAACCTACAATATTATGGTCGAAAATAGATACCGATAGCTATTCTGATAATATTATTGCTATTCTGTTCTTTTTTTGGTAATAAAGAGGGTAACATATCGAAATTATTATTGCTATTCTGTTTTTTTTTTTTTTTTTTTTTTTTTTTTTTTTTTTGAGATGAAAGAGAAGAAAAAAGAGAATAAAAAAAAAAACCCTTAAGCATGTATGTATGGCGGAAGCCCAGGCGCTGGAAGCCCATGCTTAAGCATGGCAAAAAAGAATGCATGATGTGGGCCTAAAAGCACAATGTCAGGAACAAATTCTTTGTTTAGTGGGAAAGCATTGACTCTATATTCTTGGCGTTGCTAGAAGAATCATGAGCCCACAAAGTGAAGATGTTGAATATTTATCCTAAAGGGATTTTATTAATAGGCAGCCTTTACCATAAGTATGAAACTTTTATTTCATGATTCCTTCTTAAGAAGTCAAAGTTACTTATAACTACTATCACTTATTAAAAAATAATCCTTATCCCTCCCTTTGAAGGTCACAATTTAGATTTCATTATCATTATTGCTATTGTGACAAGTTGTAATTAAGATAATATCATTTTCATATTAACTCACTATTAACATTATTTTTATTGACACTTGTACCATGATACTGGCCTCAACGGTCTATCAAAAATATTGTATTTCTAAACTTGTTGAAAAACAGCAGAAAGAAAGAAAATGGCCATTAAAACAGTTTACCCCCATGTATATCTCATTGAATGGATTAAATCTTTTAAGGTTTTCTAATTTCATTATAAAATAAAATTAACTAGGAGTTTACATGGACCAAGGCCAAAAAAGAAGGGCCAAAACTGTTCTTTGCTGAGATTCATTGCCGACTCTAGCATGTAGGGTGCCGGTGAATCTTAAGTTTGATTTTCAATTGTATTTACGTGTGTTTCTTTAGAGTAGACTACAAGAGAAAATGTTATTGAAGCATGTGAATTTCCACAGCACAATTAGTCTCAACATTCTGAAAAAAAAAAAAGTAGCAATTCATCGGACTCGCATATAGTTAGGGGCATGAAAACACTTGCTTTTTAATTTAGTTAAAAAACTATTTCTTTTCCTCCAGAAGCAATTAACGTAAGTTTCTCATAAATAAATAAATCTCGAGCTGATTTGAATCTGTGCTTCTCTTAACAATTAAAACTTTACTTTCACCATAATAAGAAGTGCAGCACAATATAATTATGCTAATCCAAGCAGGCAAATCTTTAACTGTCACACCAATGTTTCCTTTGAAGTAGAAAAGGTGCAATAAAATTGAGCTGTTGCAAGTTGCCTATCAAAAAAATGCCAGGTTGAAGTCTTCTTCAGATTTCCTTCTTTGTATAGAATATATTCCATTATGGTCAGCTAATTGATGCAGTTGACAAATGGAAGAAGAAATGCAAGACCAAGATAAGGACTAGGCAATTTAGTTAGAGGAGTGGAAAATTACGTAGCAGTCCAACTTCAATTCTTTCATTTCCTATAAATAGAGACTCTAAGATGTAGTATTTTGCAGCATCCATTGGATTATGAAGTATTATTTGAGAGGAAGAGAGTTCTAACATGAGAATAAGAGTTTTGTTTGGTAGCCAAGGATGACTTGCCTGCTCCTTCAAAGGGTTTCAATTGAATTTAGTCTGGAAACTCTTGCATGGTTCGTAGGCAGTCTCCTTGGCTAATCTGATAGGCTCTTCTTTCTTATGCTGGGCCTTCTCTTCTTTTAAGAAACCTCCCAACATTAGTTTGCCTGCATAATTCGTATGAGGATGTTGGAAGATCCTAATGGGGCATGAGTTTAAGATCAAGAAGAAAGGTACATGAAAATGAAATTCTTATTGATGCTTGCCTTCTCCGATCCTTATAAGAATGACCATGTACTGTGTTATGTCACTAAACTATAAAGCTCTTAGCATCACAATTTCTTGTGTTAAAAATAACCCAAATATACAGTCATTACACTCTTAATAATTTGTGAAGAAAAACATTCACACATAAAACAATTTTTACTTTGTCTGTTCAGATTTGTGCACATTTCTTGAAGGTTTGGATATTAAATGTAAAGATTTGTGTACATTGTTTGAAGACTTGGAAGTTGAATGTATAGACTATACACTTTTTGCATTGTGAAAAAAAATATCCACAAATGAAACAATTGGGCACGTTGAATGTATAGAATTGTGTTCATTTCTTAAAAGTTACACATTAAATGTATTAAATTATATACATTTTTTGAAGATTTGGATATTGAATGTACAACATATTGTACATTTTGAATAATTTGTGAAGAAAAATGTCTACATATCAAACAATTGTGTACATTGAATATTCAGACTTGTATACATTTATTGAAGGGATGGACATTAAATGTACAAATTTGTGTACATTCTTTTAAGATTTGGACATTAATTGTACAGACTTTACACTTTGTATTGTGGAGAAAAATATCCACAAATCAAACAACTGTGTACATTCAATGTCCAAACTCATCATGTGTGTGTGTTTGTTTCTTTACAAAAAAATGTCTGAAGTCATCATTCTAAAAAAAAATGTCCGAACTCATCATTTCATTATCAAACAACTTTTTCGTGTTTTTTATTTTTATTATTTTTTTAACATTTAATAAACACATTACCACCTAAAACAAATAAACCCACATCATCTATATATTTATATAAAACCGAAACCTCTGAAACTCCCACAATTTTCCACGTCAACACAATATTAAAAAAAAAAACATAATAAAACTTTTCTAAAACCCGAACCCGATGCTTTGCCTTCTCTTTCTCCAAAATGCATGCCCTGCCTTCTCTCCTTCTACTGGCTCCCCCAACCCAACACTCCTTTATGCTCCTCCTCTACTAGCTCCCCAAACGATCAGACTCATGGCAAACCAACAGCAAAGCATCTAAAGACACCATTCCCACCATACCCACAGATTCCTCAATCAAAACCCACCATACCCACCATACCCACATACCAACAGACATCTTCTTCCTCAGAACAAAATACATAAATACTATATAATTGAAACTTTTGAACCTTTATTAATCTCTTGAGAGAATGCCACATTAGCTTTGTTGGCTCCTTACTCACTAGCCACAGCTAAGGAGGTCGATAGCGTGCCATACATGACAGAAATTTCCGAAAGTGAAAAAGAAAAAAAAAAAAAAAGAATTTAGTGGCAGAACTCACATTGTTGCCGTTATTATCACTTTTTTCCTGTTGTCATCTCACGTCGCCGGTCATCTCCCTATACTACTCAAGTTTTCTCAGTCTGCCCTACCTTTCTATTTCGTCTCCTTCTTCTTATGTTTTGAGTCCTACTACCTTCCTTTATTTTTCTTTTATATTATGTGGTAGTTGTGGGCTCTTGGTTTATGAGCCACCTGACATCTCATGTGAATTTACTGTAGTGTTTTGAAACTTGAAACAACTTTTTGAAATTTTAAATTTCAATTATACATGCTTTCATTTGTTAATAAAAATAATGTGTTTATTATTATTATTATTATTATTATTATTATTATTATTATTATTATTATTATTTTATTGTTATCATCCAAGTCCTTTTTTTTATATCACCACATTTATTATTATTATTAATGCTGAAATTTAAGTACTAATAGACAGGTATATTAGTTAAAATATATGCACATATAATTTTAAGTATTTTAAACAAATTATATGAACTCTAATTAATAAATATTTAAATATATTCAAAGTCTAAGTACTCCAACCAAAAGAATTCAGTGATTTAGTTTACGACTTTATGTCTACAATTTGTCGTTTGAATTTTATATTTGCCCTCACATAACATATAGGGCGTGTTTGTTATTGTTGCTTAAATAATAGTTTTCAGTATTTAAACAACATTACACTTATTTCCACATATTTTTTCATCCACATATATTTCCACAAAACAATAATAATGTTACTAGAATTCTCTTACCAAACAGGCCCTAATAACTGGGACTTCTAGAAGCTTTTAGACATGAAGAGAGTTTAGCCTCATCATTACCATTAAAGGTGTTTGACAAAATGTCTGAGAGAAATTTGAAATTACTTCAATTATTTTCTTTGATATGTTTTGATCTATTCATGTAGGGAGTAACGATGGCTTTCCCTATTTTAATAGTCATAGATTACAAAATGAACATTTGGTGAATATATCTGTAAATTTCTATAATTTGTTTTTTTTATTTATATTTATTTATATATTTTTTTTTGTTACATGTTGTTATTAGTTCATGAGATCGATGAGGGCTATGGTTCCTAGGTATAACCTATTAAAAAAATAAACTGAATTCCTTGGCATTGATGTTGATCTTTTACTCAAATTTTGTTGCTTAATAATTTATAATTAAAATAATTGAAAATCAAGTAGATAGTTTAGTAAATATAATTTTTTCATCCTAATAAAATTAAATAAATTCAAAGCAAAAGTATGATTTCCCGTGCATTGCACGGGATTAGCGACTAGTTATGCTAATAAACATTCCAGACAATTATATATATATATATATATATATCTAAAAGCTGAAGCATTGCATTTCCAACAGCGGTTACATCATCCACCCATTTCCAACATTCTCTCTCTTATTTTTAACTCTCTTTTTTCCTATTAATTTCCCAACTTAATATTATACTTTCTCCAACTTTTCCTCCCCCTTTTACCTTTTCAGCTCTCCTCTACTATTTATCTTAATATCACTCTTCCTATAATTATTTTTGGCTTTTCTTATTCCTCTCCTTTTACTATAAATTTAAAATTCTCTATTTCATTCTATACATAGTTTTCCCACACACAAAAGGGTATTTCTCTCTCACATTTTTTTTTCATTTTTTGGTGGATTTTTTATTTTTATTTTTATTTTTCTTGCATTTCTACTTTAGGTTGATAAATTTTTGTATTATTTGGAACTTTATTTTGGGTTGATGTAATTAAGTTGCTATTTTCTTCTCTTTGATTTCAAAGATGTTATCCTATTGGATTATATATAAAGATAGTATATAAACATATAATGTTACTTTATTATGTAACATAACATGACTTGGATAATTTTGTGTTTATTACAATATTTTTTATTTTTACTTTTTTTCTTCTCATATTGTTTTCTATAAATTTCTTATTATTCTCTCTCACATTCTCTCTTAAAAAGTGGTTATTCTCTTTCTATCTCTTCATTTTTATTCTTTCTTGCAACTCTACTTTATATTGATGAATCATTGTGATTTTTAAAACTCTATTTTGTGTTCATATGTTTTGGTGTTGTATTTTTTAGTTTCCCATCACAAGTAGTATCTCTCTCTCTCAAAGTTTTGGTTCGATTTTTGTTTGAGTTTATATCAAAATATAATCTTGGCTATGCTAATAACAGACTAGCAGTTGGTCTATTTTGGTCCAATTCATCAATTTGGTTTGGTTCGGCCTACATTAGTCCACTTCGGTCAATTTTGGTCCAATTCGATTTACTTTGGTCGACTTCAATTCAATTATGTCCATTCATTCTACTTCGGTCTAGTCGGTCCATTTTGGTCCATTCAGGCTACTTTAGTCAATTCAATCATGTTCAGTCTATTTTGTGTAATTCGGTCTAGATCGGTCCAATTTGGCCCATTCAGTCCACTTCGATCTATTCGGTCCAATTTAGTCCATATGGTTCACTTAGGTATATTCGGTCCACTTAGGTCTATTTGGTCCAATTAGATCTATTCGGTCCACTTCGGTCTATTTGGTCCATTTTAGATCACTTTGGTCTAATTCGGTGTACCTACTTAAGAATGACAAAATACAAGTTTGGGTTGAGAGTACTATTAATTATTTGAGTAATATCAATTGCAATTATATGATAAGTTTTAGTTATCATAATAATCTCCTTAAGAAAATGAGAATTTGAATAATAACTTTGAAACTTAAACATTTTAATTGTATCAAAAGAAATTAGGAAAATATAATGCATAATAACAATAGTTAGAAGAATATGGACCATTTCATAGAAGAATAATATCAATCAAAAACCTAAAAAATGATGAAGTTATATATTTGTAAAAATAGATTGATGAAAATTACTTTTTGAAATTATTGAAACAAATGAGAAACTTTCCTAAAGAATAGATTTGTATATTCATAGTCTCAAGGTTTAGAAAAACTTTCACTTAAATTTAGCTAGATCGAAGTGGATTGAAATGCTACGTTAATGTGGCCCAACAAAAATGTAGCAATAATAAATGCTATACTAAAGATTTTAGATATTACGAGTTTGAGATCTATATTTTTTTTAAAAATAATTTTGGATTTAGAATAGGCACTCTCAACCTAAGCATGTCTTTTGCCTATATGTAAGTGCACTAAAATGGATCGAAGTGGACCAAAATGGACTGAAGAGGTTCGAATGAAATGAAGTAGACCGAATGGATAAAATAGGACTAAAGTGAACTAAATAGACAAAGTGGACCAATGTGGATCGAATAGGACCGAAGGTGACCGAATGGGACCAAAATGGACCAAATAAGAATGAATGAACAGATTAGGACCAAAGTGGACATAATGGATCAAATAGGAACAAATAGGACTGAATAGGACTACATCAAACTGAATAGGACCATAGTGGATGAATATGACCAATATTAACTGAATAGGACCGAAGTGGATAGAATAGACTAAATATGACCAATGTGGACTGAATATGACCAATGTGGACTGAATAGAATCAAAGTGGACATAATGGATCGAATAGGACCAATGTGGATCGAATAGGACTAAAGTGGATAGAATAGGATCGATTTGGTCAAAATGGACCCAATCGGACCAAAGTGGGCAAATTGGACTGAATAGGACCGAAGTAGACCGAAGTTGACCAAAGTAGATAGAATGGACCGAATAGGACTAATGTGGACCTAATAGGACTGAAGTGGATAGAAAGGGACCGAAGAGGGCATAATGAATTGTAGTGGACTAATAGGACTTTTGAGTATTTATAATTTTTATTGCATTTTTAAAGCTCATATTTCTAATTTCTAATGTTTATTTTGTTTGTATTTTTTAACTCAAAACTAAAGATTTTAGCCCAAATATAATAAAATTTCATACTTTTTAACCCAAAAATTAAAAAAAAAAAAGAAGAATTTTTGAGCTAAACTTGAAAATGCAACCTACACAATGGACCAAAATTAAGGCCCAATTAGTCCAAAATGGACCAAAATAGACTGAGTGAATTAAAGTGGACTGAAGTAAACCTAATTGGACTGAATGAGATTGAAGTTGATCTAATTGGACCAAATAGCAATTGTTTAATTTTTAGGGAGAAATTATTTTCAATAAATTTTAGAGAACAAATTATACATTATATTATAATTACAAAATAATTATTTATTTCCATGCATCGCGTGGGTCTGCGATTAGTGATATATAAAACCCAAAAAGCAGCACCATTCATCAACAACTTCAAAGAAAAAATCGATAATCTCCCAATAAAAAAAAAAAACAATAAAAAAAAACCAAGAACCCAATGAATCTTGATGCAGTGACATGCTTAGCTCTTGATGCTGTCTTTACCACGAAACTTCAGGTGACGCAGCCAGAGATCTAATATGCCAACAGAGTCTAGAAGGCCACCACTATTAGACAGAAGCCACCAGAGCCACTGTCAACATGATCCATTGTGACTTTGTGAGTGGGTAGCATTAATTTTCAGGAGTTCTCCTAGGTGTATTTGATAATTCATAAGCCTGAAACTAAACATGAAGATTTCATTTCAGTATGCTTCTATCTTTCTCTTTCTATGTGCTTTTGTGTTTGCTTAATTTTTTCTTTTCTTTCTTCTTTGCATATATTTTGTGGGTGTTGAAATTTCTTGAAAAACCAGTAAGTTTATTTTGGCATTTTATTGTTCAAGATCTAGGATGTGATATGAGCTTCCCAAGGTTGTTAAAGTCAATTTGTCATACACGGCGGGGATCCTACTACGGTGAGGCAATAGCATATCCATGGGTTGGGGTTAATGGCAACTAGGTGCTTGTGCTTGAGAGAGATGAAATGGTGGCCCCATCACCTTACGGTGATATCGTGCATGCATTGCTTGCACTACTTGTGAAAGTGTGGGAGTCTGTATAAAGTTGCTACCAATCATTGAGATTTCTTAAAGATGTTTGTTACATGAGTTTTAAAAAAATGGTTTTTCCTAAGTGTAGTTCCTCAAAGCTTGTACCAGATAAAACCATGTTTAGAACCAAAAAAAGAAGAGGAAAGATCCAAGGTTCGATTATGAGTAGGGAATGTGTAAAGAACTCCACGGGTTTGAAAATTGATAGGCCAAGAATGTGTTGACCCCTTGTAATGAATTAATTGATTAATTAGCCAAGTTTAATAATTAATCAAATTAACATGCAAACGCGTGGTAACATAAACAAATCACCAATTAAACTAAGTATGCAGCGAAAAATAAATAGACACGGTGATTTGTTTACGAATGGGGAAGACCAATACGGCAAAAACCCCGCCGGGTGATTTTAAGGTTACCACACTCGAGAATCCACTATTATCATAATAAGCAGTTACAAGTAAAGGAATCCCAATACCTTATAAAACCTACAGTTGAACCCTTACCCCAATACCCAACTGGACTTGTTCTGTAGTGACAATCTCTCCTTGTAATGCATGGCTCCCAGTACGTGACTAACCAATTGTGCGGATCCCAGTACGCGACTTCAATCACCAACTAGAGAAGGTTGTTGGCTGCAAAGTTCTCCAGTTCATCCAAACGATGAAGATCAAGAAGATGCTTGGTCATAAAACCCAACGGTGCACAAACACAGCAACTTCTTCACAAGAATGATGAACTAGGGCAAATTTTGTCTCCGGTCACAATTTGCTTGAACAAACTTTGCTCAACACTTGTGCAACTTGTGTCACCTTTGACGGCCCTTAAAATAATCCTTTTATATGTCTAGGGTTGTGAGAAAAGAAAGCCCAAATATACAATCACGGATTGAAGTCAAAACAGTCCTGAAAAAATGCACTTCATAAACCTCAACAGATGCCTTATCTGTCAAGCTGTTGTCGAGCCACGGGCTTCAACAACTCTACAAGTCTCGATAGATAGCTAGCTGTCGAGCTAGCTGTCAAGCTTTAGTGAACAGCACTTTTCACACTTGAATCTTGAACAGACTTGCATGGCTTGAACAGACTTGCATGGCTTTAACACTTGATCTTGAAACAAAGTTTCTTGAAGTATTAAACACATCCTAGATCTACACAAATACAAGTAAAGTGCGTTTTGTCAAAGGATTAGCCAATTACATAAAATAATGACATATGTTCCTAACAAGTGAATCACATATGTCCTAACAAAAATAGAATAAAATACAAAGATAAATGATAAATTAAGTATTAGCAATATTGAGACCTCTTGAAGGTTATACGTGCCAAACACCAATGCAGAGAGTACTAGTAACCAAGACATTTATTCAAGACCACCACCACCACACCCCCCCCCCCCCCCCAAAAAAAAGAACTAGCAAACACTATTATATGCGTTTGTCTATCATTTCTTCACATATTTTCCCACACAAATGCTTTTCTGGTGCTTCACAAATAGTTATAGTCATGAGCTTGTCGTGAAAGAAGGTGTAACATTAGAGATGAAGAAAATGCTATTTGCTTAGCAAAGGTGACTGGCTGAAAATCAAACAAAAGTTTAGGGGTAATTAGGGAGAGAAATTATTACATAATCTTACACTTAAATCTGCTCAGAGCCTTGTAGCTCAATTGGCATCTCTTGATGTTTTCAACGGAGACATCCAAGATTCAAATCCCTTTCCTGCATTGTATCAATCTCTAAAGTTGTAATTTCCAACTAGCCTTTGTTTGCTTTAATTCCGTGCCAAATTTGATTGTAATTTCTTCAACCATTTCCCTGTATTTATGTGGGTTTATTTGTAAGGGATGAGTGTGAGAGATTGGTGAAGAATCAAGCATTAAAGGATGGCCGTTTGCGACTAGCTTGCGAGAAGCTCACGAGAAAGTATCTCGCGAAAAGCCCACATGTGAAGGACATGACTAGAAGCTGAAGAGTCATGCCAGCCTGTCATTTTGTGAGTACTTTGCGGGAAAGGCCATCCCACAAGGTACCCGCTAAACATTCTTTTTGGCAAAAAGATAAGTTCTTTACCAAATTCTTTACTCATACTATATATACCCTTATTACCCACGAATTGTAAGAAGTGCTTTTCAAACACTACAACAAAATGTACTTTCAGTGACGAAAAAATTCGTCACTAAAAGTCCATTTTTTCGTCGCTAAGAACCTTTAGCGACGGAATCTACTAATTAGCGACGAAACTCATTTCGTCACTGTAGCCCCATCGCTAAAAGTCTTGGCGACGAAAAATCTTGTCACTAAAAGTCTGATTTGTATAAAAAAGAAAAAACTTTTAGCGACGAAAACGTTTCGTTGCTAAATGTTTTCCTCGCTAAAAACACTATTTAGTGACGAAAATATTTCGTCACTAAAACCATTTCAGTTTATTAAATCATATTTAGTGACGAACAATTTCATCACTAAAACTATTTTCGGGTACATTTAGTGACGAAAAAGTTCGTCACTAAAACTATTTTTAAGAAAATCCAGGCACATATAGCGACGAAAATTTTCGTCACTAAAACCATTTCTTACAAAATTCTGCTACATTTAGCAACGAAATATTTCGTCACTAAAACAATTTTTTGTTGCTATATTTGCGACGAAAAAATTCGTCGCTAAAACTTATTTTCTGTTTTTATTTTTTATGACTTTGATATTAACCTGTAACCTGTCATTACATTATTAAAACCTCACATTTGAATAACACATTTATAAAAAATCGATCCATACATTCCACAAGTAAAAAATAAAACAAGTATCCAATTCAAACTCCTTCCATACAATAATTGTTCACAACACATACAATAACTCAAGATGTTTTATAACAATACAAAAAGTGTAGCATAATATAATTAGAACCAACGGAAGATGTCTTCATATGTCTTCAAGTAATGCCAAAAGTAAATCCCCTAAAGCCACCAAATATAAAAACAATACTACATTAAAATTACAAAGTAAAAACATTAACTATGTTATAAGAAATATTTCTAACAATGCATTAAGAGTAGCCACACCAATGAATTAAAATCACAACTCCTAATGTATAAGTTGTAGAAAGCAAATATAAATTTTCAAGTGTAATATAATATAATTAGTTTCAAATAATACATCAAAAAATGTAGTCGCACCATGTAGTGTGGGTCAATTGCAAAAATAAAGTACTAACCAATAAGGACAACTCGTGCATAATGTATTCTAACATCTAACTCTATAAGCTACTTAGATAAAGTTCTATCCCATTCATGAATGCACAAGTCTATATTAATACTTAAACAAGTATACATTGCACACTTAAACACTTCCAATATTAGTTTAAACCACCTTATAACACCATGCAAGTCATCCGCTTGCTCCAACACATCAACCCACCACAAAACCAATCACAAACATCACAAGTACAATGCTTACAAGTATTGAAATCGAATAAAGTAATATTCATCACATCTTATTAACAAAGTCCATTCACATTTGCAAAAAATGAAAAACACTCCCAATATGTATTTAAACCACCTTATAACACCATGCAAGCCACCCGCTTGTTCCAACACAACAACCCACTATAAAACCAATCACAAACATCACAAGTATAGAGTGTTTACAAGTATTGAAATCAATTAAAGTACTATTCATCACATCTAATCAACAATACTCATTAACATTTGCAAAAAATGAAAAACACTCCCAATATTAGTTTAAACCACCTTATAACACCATACAAGCCACTCGTTTGCTTCAATACAACATACCACCACAAAACCAATCACAAACATCACAACTATAATGCTTACAAGTATTTAAATGAAATAAAATACTATTCATCACATCTAATCAACAATACTTATTCACATTTGCAAGAAATGAAAAACACTCCCAATATTAGTTTAAACCACCTTATAACACCATGCAAGCCACCCGCTTGCTCCAACACAACAACCCACCACAAAACCAATTTCCAACATCACAGGTATAGAGTTTTACAGGTATTTAAATCAAATAAAATACTATTCATCACATCTAATCAACAATGCTCATTCACATTTGCAAGAATTGAAAAACACTCCCAATATGTATTTAAACCACCTTATAACACCATGCAAGCCACCCGCTTGCTCCAACACAACATACCACCACAAATCCAATTTCCAACATCACAAGTTAGAGTTTTATAAGGTTTTTAACTAAAATTTACTTACTTTGTTCAAGCTAAGCTTACAACTTTCAGAAAAAATCCAAAGTTATTGCAAACAATGTGTATTTAGCCTGCAAAAGAAAAGTTAAATTTATAAGTACTTCAGTGTTGAAAATGATCCTCTCATAAATTACTACACACACTCATAGCTTACACATGTAATACAGGTAGTGCTTACTACAATCAGAAAAGTGATGAGGAGAAAAGCCTGAATGAGTTGCACTTCTGTTGCAAAAGCGACACATTGTAGGTTCCGATTGTCAAAGAAAAAAGAAGCACTCTTACCTTTCTAATGCACTTTGCGTTTCCACTTTCTACCTTCCCCTCATAAGCTCCACATGTCTCAAAAGACACACGCAAACTTACTTTTTTAACAAATACATTTTAACCAGGAAATTAAATCTTAAAGAACAAACCATTTTATTTATTTATTATTATTTGGGATAAATAAGAACAACCTTTTTATTTATTTATTATTATATGGGTTTCACAATATTCAAAATAATATAATGAAATTGGAGCTTCAAGATCAAAACAAAGAGGCCAAGCAAATAAGATTCCACACAAAAAGGGTGTTAAAGCACCAACAGTACTTTAGGTGGGATGATAACAGGATGGCACTGCTTTGTACCAACATCACCATCATTGTATGCATAGAGCCATTTGAGAACCCCCAAATTCAAGAAATTGGATTGAACAAGTCTTAAGCACGACATGCCCATGAAGGACTTTCTTGTGCATTGACACTAACGATAGCTTTATATTCAACAACCAAGTTCTCCAATAAAGAACTTAAAACACAAAGGAGGAAATGTTTGTGGAATCAAGAATTGTACATTTAGAAACGCAGGGACACTGAAATGAATGATCACAAATTGTACTCAGTATTCCACTAGTGTCCGCGTCCAATCTCTCTAACATTCACACACCAAACCAAAAGAAAACCATACAAGCATTAATTCCCAACTTTAATCCATACCAAAACATAAATGAAAAAAAAAAAAAAAAAAAAAAAAAAACACTCTAACACATCAAAGTTACATGAATTGATAGCCATAGTCTTTCACAAAAGGTAACCACTTAAACATAAAAACCCAGCTCCCACATTTTCTTTGCAACCAAATAAAACTCAGAAACATCAAAAAAAATTAAATCTTTTATACATCAACCTCACAAAAGCCAAGAACTTAAACATACCCCCCAAAAAAAAAACCCATTCTTTTTATTAAAGCACAATAACAACAAGCATATAAGCACAAAATAATCACAAAATCAATTCAATTCCATACTCAACCAAGATCAAATTTTCACAAAATTGAACAAGAAAAAAAATCAAAAATTATAAATTATAAATTAAAAAAATCAATCCAATCGCTATGAATGCCACAAAGATCAAAATCAAGCATAGAATACTATCAAGTTAAATTGAAAAAAAAAAAAAAAATAGAACAAGAATAGGATTGAAGAATCACTCACCTCTTGGACATGGACTAAAGACTCAGCAAGACAAACTTGGTACACCCAGCAGAAGCTCGGAAGCTGGATCAGCGAAGGGTTGGAGCTCGAACTCGGGGAAGGCGAAGGGTCGGGGCTTGGGGAAGGCGAAGGGTGGGAGTTGGAAGACGAAGGGTTGGCACTCGCAAGGCGAAGGGTTGGAGATCGGGGAATGTGAAGGGTTGGAGCTCAGAAGGCGAATCGGCAACGGAATGCTCTGAAATCGGCAACGGAATGCTCTGAAATCGGCAACGGAATGCTCTGAAATCAGCAACGGAATGAGCAAATCGATGACGGTTGGGTTTTTTTTGGGTTATTGGCGATGGTTCGCTTAACGGTGACAGTTCGCTTATCGGCGATGGTCCGCTTATCGGTGATGGTTGGCTTCGGCGTCGGTTGGCTTCTTCAGGTGACTATGAAGACGGCGTGCTGTTTGGTGTTCAGACTTTGGGAGTGAAATGAAATAAGAGGTGTATGTGAAATAAAAGCATATTTATATAGGGGTCTTTAGCAACACAATATATATTTCCGTCGCTAATGCCTTCTTTCATTGCAACAGGTATTATGTTTTTATGTTTTTAGCAACGAAGGTAAATTTCGTCACTAAAAAACCTAGATTTTTTAAAGATTTTTAGAGACGAAATTAATATTTCGTCACTATAGCATACTTTTAGTGACAAATTGTGATTTCGTCACTAAAAAAAAGGAATGAAAAATTATGATTATTTTGAGTGACAAATATTTTTCGTCGCTAATTCTTCCTTATAGAGACGAAAGGATTTTCGTCACTAATACTATCCACAGCAATACCTACAGTGACGAAATATTTCGTCACTAAAATTTTCAACTTTTAGCGACGAAATATTTCATCGCTATAGATAAATTAAGTTTGCGCTAAAGCATCCCCTACTGGCGCCTATTTTTCAGCTGATAATAGCAATGAAAAATATTTTTCCTCGCTAAATGTTATAATTTTTTTTCATTATTAGTGACGAAATTCATATTTCGTCGCTAAAGCTGTGCTTTTAGCGACGAAAAATATTTCCTCACTAATTTTCGTCGCTAAAAATACATTTTGTTGTAGTGAGAGAGAAAACCCTAGCAAATTCACTTGAGAGTCAGAGATTGTTATATCCACAATCATCTACACATTTCCTCTTGATTTTCCTCTACTCCTACCTCTCCATCTCTACATGCTTGAGAAGTTCTTAGCCCAAACACTTACCACACCCAATCTAAGTGTTGAGTGAAGTTTTAGTGCTGTTAGGAAGCATTAGAATGAGCCATTTAGTGGCGGATGCAATCGGGCTGAATTGCGGGATCCGGAAAGCTAGTGAATACAAGACATCGAGAAGTCCGTTGGTAGCAAGAGTGAAAGTTCGGATTTGTGTGAAAACACAAGAGCTTGTTTAGACCCCCAAATAAAAATTACGGCTAAATTGCTTTTACTCTTACTTAAATTAAGTGCGGAACAAGAGTATATAAAGCGTAATCACTGGATCTACTCTAGTGCATACACATGAACAATAAACAATAAAAGTAAAGCACAAGAGTAAGGGAAGAAAGATGCAAACACAAGATAACACTAAGACGTGTTATCAAAGAAGAAACCAAAGAACTTGGCGAAAAACCTCTCCGTAACCCTCTAAGTCGAAATCAATCTACTAGAGAATAAAGTTGGAGTACATGAATAACAAAAGACCCTCCAAGCCTAGTCTACCCAATGTACTTGAGCCCTCCAAGCTCCTGCTACCAACGGACTTCTCGGAGTCATGTCTTCTCTAGCTTTCCGGATCCCACCATATGCCCGATTGCATCCGCCAAGTCTCACTGGCTTCTTTTGGCAAATCTCCAAAGCTTCCCAAGCTCCAAAACACTTTCTGCATTCTGAAAAGGTGTGGGTTGTGTTTGGGTATAAATCTCCTCTCAAGATATGGCAATGGAAGAGGGAAGGAGAAGAGGCTACAATGATTTCTCACTAAGGATGAGTAGCTCTCTCTTTAAAAGATGAGCGTGTTGTGTTGTAGAAAACCTATCTAGGGTTTTTCTCTCTAAATGACCTCTCATACTTTTGTAGGTAATGAGGGTATATATAGTATGGGTGAAGGATAAAAAAGTCACACTTAAAATCCTCCAAGCAGAGAGTTTCGCGGGTATCTCGCGGGTTGGCCCTTCTCGCGAGACACTCGCGAAACTGACAGCCTGGCATGACTCTTCAGCTTCTAGCATGTGATTCTCACGTGGCTCTTTCGCGGGTAGGCTTCTCTCAAGACACTTGCGAAATCCACTTGTTCATCCAATACATGCTCGATTCTTCACAAACTTAATACTAAATCCAATACAATAAAATCCCACAAAATAAAAGAAACAAAATTAATGTAATTAAAACACTTTTTATCATGGAATAAAACCAACATAAAATATAGTTGTAAATCACAACTTTACAAGGAGCTTAGAGGGCTCAAGTACATGGGGTAGACTGGGCTTGGAGGGTCTTTTGTTATTCGTGTACTCCAACTATATTCACAAGTAGATTGATTTTGACTTGGAGGGTCGTGGAGAGATTTTTTGCCGAGTTCTTCGGTTTCCTATTTGATAACACGTCTTTGTATTTATCTTGTGTTTGCATCTCTCTTCCTTACTCTTTAAGCTTTACTTTTATTGTTCATTGTGGTTGGATATGGCTTAGAGTAGTGTTATCGGTTCATTGCGCATATTTACTCTTGTTCAGCACTTTATTAGTTAGGGTAAAAGCAATCTCGCCGTAATTTTTAATTTTGGGTCTGAACAAGGTCTAGTGTTTTCATATTAATTTGAGCTTTCACAATCAAATTATAAAAAAACCATACACCTGAAACCCATTTGAGAAGAAGGCATGCCATTAACAACAATTTCATTTTTCATGTACCTTTATTCCTGATACTCACTTATGCCCCATATGTAGGACATTTTCCAACATTCTGGTACTAATCATGCATGCAAAACAATGTTCAAGGCTTAGGCTTGTAATTACAAGAAGAGAAGGCCCAGCAAGAGAAAAAAGAGCCTGTTAGATTAGTCAAGGAGACTGCCTGTGAACCACACAAGTTTCTAGACATAAAACTTGAAACCCCTTGAAGAGCAGGCAAGTCATCCTTGGCTACCAAACTAGACTCTTATCCTCATGTTAGATCTCTCTTCCCCTCAAATGATACTTCATAATCCTAATGGATGCTGCAATACTACATCTTAGAGTCCCTATTTATAGGAAGTGCAAGAATCGAAGTTGGATCGACCACTACATAATTTTACATCCCTCTGACTAAATTGCCTAGTACTTATCTTGGTCTTTCATTTCTTCTTCCATTTGTCAATTGCATCAATTATCTGACCATAATGGAATATATTCTATACAAAGAAGGAAAGTTGAAGAAGGCTTCAATCTGAAACTTTGGTTAGGCAGCAACTTGCACAAAGTCAATCTGTATGCACCTTTCGTACTTCAAAGGAAATATGGTTGTGACAGTTAAAGATTTGCCTGCTTGGATTGGAATAATTAATATTGTGCTGCTCAACTACATGTTATTACGGTGAAACAAATACACACACAAAAGAGATGGAATGAGGTTCTACTTATTTTGGTATAATTAATATTGCGCTGCACGCTATTATTGTGAAATTTAAAGCATTAATTTTTAGGGGCAATATGGACTCAATAGTTAGCTTGTCTCAGCTTACCTTCAAGAAAAAAAGAAAGAGTTTTTAACAAAAATAAATGGTAAATGTTTTCATACCCCAAACTATGTTATTCCGATTTTCTTTCTCTCTCTATAGAGAATGTTGAGATTTGTCTGTGGAAGTTTTGTCACAATTATAAAGTCTGCATACATGAATAGAATAGACAAAATTCTATATGACATATATAGTTGAGCTCAACATACTCAAATAAAGTAATTAAAGAAGTTCTTCATTAAAGAGATTCTTGTTGATGCTTAGAGCACTTTATACACTTTCTAGTGAAGGGATTGAGAGACCTTTATATAAAAGTCAAGAGATTAAATTCAATAAAGACATGATATAAAAGACCCTATTTACATCATCCAATAGTATTGTGTCATGACAGATTACAACGTTTCATGCTTTGTGGATGCAAAATGTAAGTATTCCATAGTTTTGGGGGGTGGGGGGGGGGGGGGGGGGGGAATGGGCTTTTTCCCTTAATTTTTAAACTATGCAGCAATTTGTCCCTATTTTCAAACTATTTAGGTGTATGTCCCTGTTTTGAAACTTGATTTTCTGAAAATTGAGTTCCCTTATAACTCAAGTTTTCTTATTACCGATCCAATTATTACTGATCGGTATTTCATGTTTTCTTATTAGTGCCGATCGGTATTAATTGGGAAATTATTAGTACTGATCGGTACAATTGAAATCTAATTAATACTGATCAATATTAATTGGAACCTAAATAATACCGATCAGTATTAATATGATTTCCTTTCAGAAAATGCTCAAAAACCGTTATAATTTTTCAGCAGCGACTTGAATCACACTTTTGGCCCTACAAACATTGAAATTTGATTTTCTCTATTTCTGGAAAAGTTGTAGAGAATTAAATTTCCTTTCAAATAACCCTAACCACAAATCAATTGGAATTATGAGAAAAAAGTTATAACCAAAACACCAAACAGGTGCAGAAGATAACTCGGAAATGGTAAAGCCGAGTTATAAGGGGAACTCAATTTTCTAAAAATCGAGTTCCAAAGGAGGGACATGCTGCTATATAGTTTCAAAACAGAGATAAATTGTTGCATAGTTTAAAAATTAAGGGCAAAAGCTCATTTTCCCTTAGTTTAGGGTGTAGTTCTCTGTTATTACCCCCTTATATATATATTTATATATATTATTTTAATTTTGTATTTTTTTAATACAAGATAGAAATTATACTATCTAGTCTAATTTAAGTGTATATGTGTGTGAAGTTTCCTCTTGGAGACTTGAACCCTAGCCTTTGCCCCTTCCACCCACCCCCACCCCCACCCCCACCTCACAAGAACTTTGTACTTGTTGAGTGACCATCACGCTAAGGATGCAGGTGATATTTTGTATTGGATATTGTATGAGTATGCATTTAAGCACTTTATTTAATGGTTTGTAATTAATCACTAATCTAGCTAGGTGCTTCATTTTTCAATTTGGCATTTTTTTTTTTCACATAAAAAGTAAAGCAACTCCGTGGAAATTTACTTTCCTTACAATTTATTTGTCCAAAAATTCTTGACTTTCCTTTTTTAATATTCCATTAAGGACAAAATTCAGTTCCAACTTTTATTAAAAAAAAAAAAAAAAAAAAAAAAAAACAAGAATACATATTTTGAAAATTTAACCATTGGATTACATAATCTTTTTATTCTTAATACGCATGTCAAATTTCATGTCAATCAGATATTATTTATTATTTTTCCATCAACTTTTTTATGCATAATTTTAGATTACAAAAACTTAAAATATAAACATTTAATTGATGACATAACTATTGATTTTTGATTTTCTAAAAAATTTGCAAGTATGGAGGATATAAGAAGAAAATATAATCCAATGGTGGATTTGTCAAAATTCACATCCAATAAAAAGAAATAGTGTGGAGTTGTAACAAAACTTTGTCCTTCCATTAATTTTGGGTTAAGTTAATTTGACTTTTAGGGGGGGGGGGGGGGGGAGGGGCGTCGACAATGTTAGTCCTTTTTCACGTTGTTTGTACAATGCTGCCATACATTTGAGTTGAGCATCTCTTGTTACTACAATGCCCAATATTAATCCACACTAGTCCAGAAGTCAAGTTATGGGGCCTATTGCAAAAGAAGGCCTAAAATTAGAGATCGAGAATAGCCGGAAAAAATTGGCCTTTGCCCTTTTTAGAAAAACAATCCAGCATTTTGCTCTCTTTCACAAACTAATTAGGGAAATGCCCCTCTTTTGAAACTCGATTATCTCAAAATTGAGTTGAGCCCTATAGTGGCGTTTTTAAGGAGCCTATAGTGACGTTTTAAGGACCTATAGTGGCGTTTTGTAACTCGATCTCCATGAAGTCAAGTTATAGGTAAAAAAAAGAAAAAAAATTGCAAGTAACTTGACTTTATGGAGATTGAGTTAAAAAATGCCACCATAGGTCCTTAAAACGTCACTATAGGCTCTATAAAACGCCACTATAGGGCTCCAGAATTTTATTTTTTTTTATAACTCGATTTTGAGAAAATCGAATTTCAAAAGAAGGGCATTTCCCTAATTAGTTTGGGAAAGGGGGCAAAATGCTGGATTTTTTTTTTGAAAGGAGCATTTGCCCATTTTCTCCGAGAATAGCCTATAAGTGTAGTGGGTGAGAGATTGATTAGTAAATAACCATACAATTAAACCGGTTTGGAGGAGAAGGCAGGCCATTAACAAGAATTTCATTTTGATGTACCTTTATTTCTGATCTTAAGCTCGTGCTTCCAACATTTTAGTACGAATCATGCTTGCAAAATAATGTTGAAGGCTTGCAATTAGAAGAAGAGAAGACCCAGCACGAGAAAGAAGAGTCTGTCAGATTAGCCAAGGAGGGACTGCCTATGAACCATGCAAGAGTTTCCAGACTCAATAATTGAAACCCCTTGAAGGAGCAGACAAGTCATCCTTGACTACCAAACAAGACTCTTATCCTCATGTTTGATCTCTCTTCCTCCTCTCAAATAATATTTCAAATGTATGATGCCAATACTTCATCTTAGAGTGTCTATTTATAAGAAATGAAAGAATTAAATTTGGACCCTTAAATATAATTTTACGTAGCTCTGACTAAATTTTCTAGTCATTATTTTGGACTTGCATTTTTTCTTCCATTTGTCAACGGCATCAATTTGTTGACCATAATGGGACATATTCTATACAAAGACGGAAAGCTGCAGAAGGGTTCAACTTGGCACTTTGGTTGGGCAACTTGCACCAAGTCATTTTGGTTGCACATTCTGTACTTCAAAATAAATATGGTTGTGACAGTCAATGATTTTCCTGCTTGGTTTGGTATAATTAATATCGCACTGCACGTTGTTAGGTGCAGCATGGACTCAAGTCAGCTTATCTTAGCTCACTTCTAGATGAAAAAGAAATAGTTTTTATCAAAATTTAAATGGTAACATTCCCCAAACAATATTAGTCCGATTTTCTGTTCTTTGTTTCATTAGAATGTTGAGATTTGTCCGTGGAAGTTTTGTCACAATTATAAAGTCCGCATACAGGAATATTAGAAGTTATCTAATTCAAATATGATATACTTGACCGTTTACCTCACCATACTCAAAATAAAGTAACTAAAGAGGTTCTTTATTAAACAGAATTTTAGTTGATGCTTAGAATACTTTATAGACTTTCTTGCGAAGGATTAAGAGTCTTTTAGAAACTTTTTATAAGAAAAAAAAGTAATTGATTTTCTAAAAAAAAGTATTAACAAGTGTTCCAAAGGCACCCGTTAATCAAACCCTTATATTAAAATCAACAGGTTAAGTTATTATAAAAAATAAAATAAAAATAAAATAAAATAAAAAAACCAATAGGTTAAATTCAATTAAGGCCATGATGTAAAAGATCTTATTTACACTATCCAATAGCATTGGGCCATGTCAGATTTTTCTAATTAAAATAATTAATATCTAATATAATTAGATAATTAAAAGTTAAAACAATATATTCAGAAAATTAAAACCTAAAGTAGCCATATAGAATTAGAAACCGAAACACTCAGATGACGCAGCCAGAGATCTAATATGCCATCAGAGTCTAGAAGGCCACCGCAATCAGACAGAAGCCACCAGAGCCACTGTCAACGTGATCCATTGCGACTTTGTGAGTGGATAGTGAAAGTTCAAAAACGTGTAAAAACACCTTTGAACGTTTAGACCCCCAAATTACAACTTAACCAATTCAAGCAATATGTCAAACAACTAGTGTGCGGAAACTTAACATATGCTATAATATGAAATTGGTTAAAAACTATCTAAGCCATAACAAAATAAAATCCACAGCAGATAATAAAAAGGCAAAGATAGAGAGGAAGGAAGATGCAAACACAAAGACAACACGCGATGTGTTATCGAAGAGGAAACCGAAGCCCTCGGCGTAAAACCTCTCTGCCGCCCTCTAAGCGGTAAACAATCCACTAGAAAATACAGTTGGGATACAAGGACAGCAATAGACCCTCCAAGCCTAATCTACCCAGTGCACCTAAGCCCTCCAAGCTTCTTGCTCCAACGAGGTTGTGCCGAACCTTTTTCTTTTCTAGCTTCCCGGATTCCGCTACTAGACCATAGCATCAACCAATGAAGATTGGTTCCTTCCTAACTGCTTCCCAGAAATCCAAACAACTGTCTCACAGTGATGATGATGGTGAGAACCAGGTTTGGTATAATGCCTCTCAAGGATTTGACAATGGAAAGGAGGAGAGTTGGGGAATTTGGAGAGACTCTAAGGTATAGATTGTGGGTGAATCAATCTTGTTTTTCTTTAGGGTTTCTCTCTCAAAATTCTCTCTGGAAGCTCTCTTTCAATCGTGGGTAAAAGGGGTATTTATACTAGAGTGAGAGAGGAATGTGAAACGTCAGGTTTAACAAAACAGGGGTGGCTCGCGGCTTGACCTCGCGGCTTGACTAAGTCGCGAGATCCAGTCGCGAGATAACCGTATGGCCAGTTGTCCTGTTTTGTCCTGTAGTGCTCCAGCTGGCATGACTGTTCACCTTCCAGCATGCTTGGCACGTGTGCTGCGTCTGGCGGCTTGAAGCCGCGAGTCACCCGCGAGTCCCAGCCGCGAGTCTCTGTTTTCTTGCACACTCTTGAGCAATCTTCACTCTATCTCACTCACTACCCTTACATCAAACCCACCTAAATACAGGGTTACTAAATGCTGAATTACAAGAAAATTTGGCACGGAATAAAGCCAATTAGATGGTTGAATAAATTCAACCTTACAATCTCCCCCTTTGGCTATTCCGTGACAAAACCCTAAAACAGACTCTAGACTTAACATGTGAGTTGGGAACAGTTGAACAAAACTCACTCACACCTAACTCTAGAAGCTGTGAAGCACTTGAATCATATGAACATAATACTCCTGAAACACAACAATACACCATGATCATTGTAAGCAGAAAATTATAAAATGCATATGAAACAGGCAATATGTGATCAAGCAAAGATGGAGTTAAGAAACAAACCATGGCTTGATCAACCAAGTGAACACCACAAGGTAGTGATCACAGTGCTCATTCACACTTGGAATGAACACAAGGACATACAAGTTAACAAGCACAAGGCAAGACACTTGTATGTTCAACACTCAACCAATGCATAACACACAAGGTATATGCATCTAGGAACAATCCTACAAGGGCACAAGAGTGACAGTACATAAACCAAAATGCAGAACATTTAGATCAAAGTACTGATTTCAACATAGCATAAAGGCTGCATTAAGCAAGGTACATACCATAAAGCCTACAAACTATGCATAAAACATTAACCTTAAAAGCTTACAAAAGCACATGGGTACAAACCACAAAACATCCTGAATAACATCAGCAAAACATATTAAAGATTAAGCCAAGAGTATAGATTAAGAGTTAAAAACAACTATACACCAAAACACAGTGTATCAAACCCATAAAAACATTAAATAGTCCAACAAACATAAACCTAAAACCATAAGTTTAGAGGATAAGTCTAAAAACAAAAGTATAACAAAAGTATGTGTGTGTGTATACTCCCTCTATCACTATGCACACTTCCCTTTGAAAACTTTCTCCCCCTTACTGAATGCTCTCCCCCTTTTTGGCACGAATAGCTAAAGGCTCTCGTCCAACTTTCGTTGAATATCATCTAGCTGATTCTCCATAGTCTCGAGACGCATTTGGACATGGTTGTTTATAGAGTAGAGAAGTGCCACAAGCTCATCAATGCGTTTCTGAATATGCTCAAGTACACTGCCGACTCTATCAGTATGAGGAGCAGTCTGTGCTTGCGGAATACTAGCCGGTGAAGCTTCAGGAACAGCACGTGAAGTAGATGTGGTATGTGCAGGTGTTTCTGAGTCAGGGGCAGATGGAGTAACCGGAGAGATGTGAGCACTCCTTGGTGATTTAGAGGAGTGACTTCTGCTAGCTTGAAGAGTGAACAAGGAAATGGGACGTTGACGAGTCAACATTGTTCCATCTGCAGGAGGAATAATGCCTTCACGAAGAATGAGCTTCATGATGAGACTGCAAAATGGAATAACTCCTCTAGCTGCAGTTCGACACGCGGTCTTCCTCAAGGTGTAGTAGATGTGAGCACATATATCAATGGGGGCTCCTGTAATAAGATCACAAAGGAATAGAGCTCTCCCAAGATTGATGAATGTAGTGTTGGACAGTGGGTAGAGATTGGTGAACATGATCAACTTCAGTGTGGTCAGCTCTGGTGCAAACTTTGCAGTGCTGATGGATGTTCCTGCACTGGATACTTCATGATCGGATCCTAGGATTTGTAGGATTTCTCCAACTTCTGGAGTTCGTTCATCGTAAGGAGTTATATTCACATTCTGCGGTCTGGTGATGCCGAGAAGATCTGCAATGGAGTCTGGGGAAACACTAAACTCTGTTCCTCTGACCCAGAAAATGAGTTGAGGTCCAAGATCAGTTGCATTGGAGAAGCATTCTTTGACCAGCTCATCCATTGGATCATCAAAGTTCCCGAACAAGTTTGCCCAATCTCGTTTCTCAAAGATTCGAGGGATGAAAGTGGTCCCTAAGGTGTTAAACTCTACCACCCGTTCCACTATAGTGGTTGACTTGTCAAACACGTTTGAGTAGACGTGAGAGTTAAGCGGAAGTCTGAACCTATCCTCATTGGGATCTTGAGATGCCTGAGATGATAGTCGAGTCCTTTTAGCAACTGCTGTTGCTGGTTCGTCAGCAACAATGTCTTTACCCCTGGAAGATCGACGAGACATCTGCAAGATAACAGGCCCACAGCAGAGAACCAAACAACAGTACCACACAGGATAAATGTCAACAAGATTCAGAGCAAAAGAAATTGCAATACATAAATACACACTGAAGAAAGTGCAGACCCAACCAAACTTCCAACAATACAGAGAAGCACAAAATAACAGGTGCAGCAAACTGGTGATTGTGCACAAAGACATAGATAGACAAAACAACTGACAAAACTGTCAATGAGACAGGTTATCATGACCATGATATGCAAGCAGATACAGTATACGAACATTTAGAGCAGATAACATAAAACACTCCACAAGAGATATGAACAATGGAAAATATTTCAGCAAGAAGAAACAAATCATCCATACTAGGCCACATGGTTGAGAGACATACATTATGATATCATAAAAACTTAGTAACCAATACCGAAATCCAACATCAATACTCAAACAAGAGAAATGAGTAAATCAAATAAACACCAAACCCATGTAAGAAAAGATTGTCAGACTCAACAATAGGCAAATATCAGAACAATGAAAAACACATTGTGACCGTTCAACATAAAAACAGATGAGAGCAATATCAAGCAAGACACGCCAAACCCATTACACAAAGAGAGAAGTATTTCGAACACAATATCAATCCAAACTGTAACAAAAATATGCAGGAAAAGGGAAAAATGAGATTGAGAAAGTAAAACCCATACCTTTTCTTGATGATTTGGATAAGAAATGAAGCACCAATGAGGTTTGAAAATGGATTCACGGAGTGTTTGGAGTGTTTGGAAAGGAGATATTTTAGAGAGAAAATGAACAGTTACAAATGTTCGAGGAAAACTGAAAAAGATTTAAAAACTGCTCCTGTTTCTGCCAAACACGCGATTTTCGCGACTTGATTAAGTCGCCACACAGTCGCCAGTTCAAGCCGCCAAAACACTTAAGGACAAAAAATTTGAAAAATTCTTCTAAGTGTTTTTCGCGACTGGAAGGTCTACCCGCGAGGGAGTCGCGAGCTGAGCCGCGAAAATCTCTAAATAACCTCGCGACTGGACCTTTCACTCGCGAACAAGTCGCCAAAATGGACCCGCGAACACGCGACTGAGTCTCGCGACTTGACATACCCGCGACTAAGTCGCCAAAACAGGGCAAAACTGGATTTTTGAAATTTTCAGATTTTTCAACAAAATACTTTCCAAAAACACCTAAAACACTCAAAAATCTTTTTGTGCTTGAAACAACAAAGATTGAGCATGTGAAAAACATATTTTATCAAGTACAATCACACAAATGAATATGGCATTTATTGAACATAAACTTGTGTGTTGTGTGTGGATATCAACAATGAGATAGTCCTTAGTCTAATGTGAAGTTTCAATGATCAATTCAACCAAGGCATACACAATTAGCACTAGATCATGTGATCTATCTCACTTATAGAAATATGTATATATGACCTCCCACAAAACTTGATAACATGACTTGGAGTTTTACATTTGACTCCACTTTCAATCATAACATTTGATCTTTTTGATCCGTTTGAGACAACACCTCTCATTGTGAGAGAGAAATTTGATAAATCTCTTTAAGAAACAAGCCTTTGGCCTTTTGAATAAACATTTCTCTTTAATTTTTGGTCGCTTTCCCTTTTTCCTAGTCGAATACTAGTATGTGCGACAGGCTTTTGCAGCTCAATATCTCTTTTCATTTGGAGATTTACATTTGGTGAGCTCTTTTTAGCAAAAACAAAAATAAAGAGTGGGAAGATATATAGACACAAGTCTATGCATGTCTCAAGATCAACATAACCATTCACTAATCATTCATGACAAGTTTGAAGATCTATTTACAACAATCACATAGATTTCAAGATTTTTCCCACAGTGATATGAGTGCATGAAGACAAGCAATGCTCGAAAATGCACAAAGCCATTAGCACAAAGGTACAAGGCAAAACAAGTTTTGAGACAAAAACTCAACAAAGTCAATCAAGCTTTTTGATTTTCTAATTTTTATGTGATTTTTGGATTTTTGACACAAGAAGCAAAAAGATTGATAAGACAAAAATAAAAAATATGCACAAGAAGACAAGCAAACAACCAATAGCAAAAACAGCAAGTAAAACAAACAAACATTGTCACAAAGCATAGGAAGTATTAATGCATGGACATGTTGTAATGCTTATGCATGAGTACCCTTTTTCACCCACACGTCACTTGCGTTTGGGGTGATTTCCTTATAGGATTGGGTACGGGAGTTAGGGCTTTCAGACCTTCGTGAGAAGCTTTCCAAGCAGTTGGTGAATGCACCAATCATCTTCATCACGTTCATCATTCCGGGATCACCATTATGATCTCTAGATTGATCACCTGCCCAATTTCTTTTATCATTTCTAGGTCCTCCTGACCTTTGAGGAGTTGCACTGTTCTTTGCTCTCAGCTTTTGGCAATTTGGTCGGGTATGTCCTTGAAGTCCACAATGATGACACACATAAGTTGATCTAGGACCTTTTTGTGGTCGTGGACGAGATTTGGCACGAGATTCAGACCTGCCCACATATTGATTACGGGAATTCAGCAACCGTTCGTTCCCCACATTTCTCTTCTCTTCTATTTTGGGCTTCTCAGCAGTAGGACCAACATCAACTGGATCTTTAGCCTTAACAAACTTCACTTCTTTAGTGACATTTCCAGATGAGCTACTTCCTCCGGTATATCCCAATCCGGATTTGTCTGAAAAGCTCTTTTGAGATGAGATAACATCATCTAGCTTCTTGGTGGTGACCCTCTCTATTTTAGCATTTGCTTGCACAACCTCATTCTCAAGAAATCTCACTTTTGTGTAAGCTTTGGACAACTCACCATTCAAAGTTTCTATCTCGCATTTGGCCTCCCTATATCGGATTAGGAGACTTTTGTAGTCCTCCTCTGCCTTCTTCATTTTTCTCACAGCAGCCTTGGCCACCCTTGTGTACTCACCCGACTTCTCCAAGAGTGAGTTATAATTCTCTTGAAGATTTGTTGTGCTTTCATCTTGTTCAGCATCTGATTCTTCAACAATTCCTAGTGATTCATCATCACTATGTTCTCCAAGGTCTTGTACAAGCAGATTCAACTCATCTGAAGACTCAACATGAGCAATGGTCATAAAAGCTGAATAGTTCCCCTCTCCATCACAGCTCTCTTCAGATTCTGAGTCAGACGAATCCGAGTCACTCAATGTCGTGGCATACACTTTACCTTTCGATTTCAAATAATTCGGACATTCCTTCTTAAAGTGTCCATGCCCGTTACATTCGAAGCAAGTGACACCTTGTATAGGTTGGGATTCTTTTCCATCTTTCTTTTTGAATTCCCTTTTCTCCCTTCCAGAACTTTGGAATTTTCTTCTATCATCAAATTTGCCATTATTTTTGAATTTCAAGAACTTTCTGAAATTTTTGACAAGGTATGCAACATCTTTGTCAACCACATCGTCTTCCGATGAGTCATGGACTTCTACCTTCTCATTAATGGTCTTAAGAGCAAGAGATTTACTCTTCCGTTGGTTGGGCAGCGACATCTCATAAGTCTGAAGAGAACCAACCAGCTCTTGGACTTTGATGTCATCTAGGTCCTTGCTCTCTTCAATCGCTGTCACTTTAGCACGAAAACTTTCCGGCAATGATCGAAGGATCTTCCTTATGATTTTAGAATCCTCCGTTTTCTCCCCCAAATTGAACTTGCTGACTACCACCTCATTCAGCTTCCCATAGAAAGAGTCGAAGGACTCATCCTCACTCATTTTGAGCTCCTCAAACTGAGTGGTCAGTATTTGCAACTTGGTGTCTTTCACTTTCTTCGTGCCTTTGTAGGTAGTTTCCAATATCACCCATGCTTCTTTGGCAACGGTGATGTGAGAAATCCTATGAAATTCATCTGGAGACACACCACAGAAAATAGCATTTAAAGCTTTACTGTTAGCATTAGATGCAGCGAGTGCTGCCTTATCCCATGTGGATTTGGCTGCCTCAGGTCTAGTCCAACCACTCTCAACTGCATCCCAAACAGATTCATCAATGGAGCACAGAAATGCTCTCATGCGAACCTTCCAAAAAGCATAATTACTACCATCAAAATATGGAGGTGCATTTAGGGATTGAGACCTATCCATCTCAAAAGGGAGTCAAGGATCACACAATGGTAATGAAACCAATAACAGTGTACCCGCTCTGATACCAATTGAAAGTTCAAAAACGTGTAAAAACACCTTTGAACGTTTAGACCCCCAAATTACAACTTAACCAATTCAAGCAATATGTCAAACAACTAGTGTGCGGAAACTTAACATATGCTATAATATGAAATTGGTTAAAAACTATCTAAGCCATAACAAAATAAAATCCACAGCAGATAATAAAAAGGTAAAGATAGAGAGGAAGGAAGATGCAAACACAAAGACAACACGCGATGTGTTATCGAAGAGGAAACCGAAGCCCTCGGCGTAAAACCTCTCCGCTGCCCTCCAAGCGGTAAACAATCCACTAGAAAATACAGTTGGGATACAAGGACAGCAATAGACCCTCCAAGCCTAATCTACCCAGTGCACCTAAGCCCTCCAAGCTTCTTGCTCCAACGAGGTTGCGCCGAACCTTTTTCTTTTCTAGCTTCCCGGATTCCTCTACTAGACCATAGCATCAACCAATGAAGATTGGTTCCTTCCTAACTGCTTCCCAGAAATCCAAACAACTGTCTCACAGTGATGATGATGGTGAGAACCAGGTTTGGTATAATGCCTCTCAAGGATTTGACAATGGAGAGGAAGAGAGTTAGGGAATTTGGAGAGACTCTAAGGTATAGATTGTGGGTGAATCAATCTTGTTTTTCTTTAGGGTTTCTCTCTCAAAATTCTCTCTGGAAGCTCTCTTTCAATCGTGGGTAAAAGGGGTATTTATACTAGAGTGAGAGAGGAATGTGAAACGTCAGGTTTAACAAAACAGGGGTGGCTCGCGGCTTGACCTCGCGGCTTGACTAAGTCGCGAGATCCAGTCGCGAGATAACCGTATGGCCAGTTGTCCTGTTTTGTCCTGTAGTGCTCCAGCTGGCATGACTGTTCACCTTCCAGCATGCTTGGCACGTGTGCTGCGTCTGGCGGCTTGAAGCTGCGAGTCACCCGCGAGTCCCAGCCGCGAGTCTCTGTTTTCTTGCACACTCTTGAGCAATCTTCACTCTATCTCACTCACTACCCTTACATCAAACCCACCTAAATACAGGGTTACTAAATGCTGAATTACAAGCAAATTTGGCACGGAATAAAGCCAATTAGATGGTTGAATAAATTCAACCTTACAGATAGCATTAATTCTCAGGAGTTCTCCTATGTGTATTTGATAATTCATAAGCTTGAAACTAAACATGAAGATTTAATTTCAGTATGCTTCAGTCTTTCTCTTTCTGTGTGCTTTTGTGTTTGCTTAATTAATTTTTTCTTTTCTTTGTTCTTTGCATATATTTTGTGGGTGTTGAAATTTCTTGAAAAAACAGTAGGTTTATTTTGGCGTTTTATTGTTCAAGATCTAGGATGTGATATTAGCTTCCCAAGGTTGTTAAAGTCAATTTGTCATACACGGCGGGGATCCTACTACGGTGAGGCAACAGCATATCCATGGGTTGGCGTTAATGGCAACTAGGTGCTTGTGCTTGAGTCTTGAGAGAGATGAGATGTTGGCCTCATCACCTTACGGTGATATCGTGCATGCATTGCTTGCACTACTTGTGAAAGTGTGGGAGTCTGTGTAAAGTTGCTACCAGTCATTGAGATTTCTTAAAGATGTTTGTTACATGAGTTTTAAAAAAGTGGTTTTTCGTCAGTGTAGTTCCTCAAAGCCTGTACTAGATAAAACCATGTTTAGAACCAAAAAAAAGAAGAGGAAAGATCCAGGGTTCGATTATGAGTAGGGAATGTGTAAAGAACTCCACGGGTTTGAAAATAAAATCAAATACAAAGATAAATGATAAATTAAGTATTAGCAATATTGAGACCTCTTGAAGGTTATACATTCCAAACACCAATGTAGAGAGTACTAGTGACATTAATTCAAGACCACCACCCCACTCCCACCCCCGAAAAAAGAACTAGCAAACACTATTATATGCGTTTGTCTGCCATTTCTTCACATATTTTTCCCACACAAATGCTTTTCTGGCGCTTCACAGATAGTTATAGTCATGAGCTTGTCGTGAAAGAAGGTGCAACATTAGAGATGAAGAAAAGGCTATCTACTTAGCAAAGGTGACTGGCTGAAAATCAAACAAAAGTTCAGGGATAATTAGGGAGAGAAATTATTAAATAATCACACACTTAAACCTGCTTAGAGCCTTGTAGCTCAATTGGCACCTCCTAATGTTTTCAACAGGACATCCAAGATTCAAATCTCTTTCCTGCGTTGTATCAATCAAATTATAAAAAAACCATAAACTTGAAACCCATTTGAGAAGAAGGCATGCCATTAACAGCAATTTCATTTTTCATGTACCTTTATTCCCTGATACTCACTTATGCCCCATATGTAGGACATTTTCCAACATTCTGGTACTAATCACGCATGCAAATTAATGTTCCAGGCTTAGGCTTGTAATTACAAGAAAAGAAGGCCCAACAAGAGAAAAAAGAGCCTGTTAGATTAGCCAAGGAGACTGCCTATGAACCACACGAGTTTCTAGACATAAAACTTGAAACCCCTTAAAGAGTAGGCAAGTCATCCTTGGCTACCAAACTAGACCCTTATCCTCATGTTAGATCTCTCTTCCTCTCAAGTGATACTTCATAATCCTAATGGATGCTGCGATACTACATCTTAGAGTCTCTATTTATAGGAAGTGCAAGAATCGAAGTTGGACCACTACATAATTTTACATCCCTCTGACTAAATTGCCTAGTACTTATCTTGGTCTTTCATTTCTCCTTCCATTTGTCAATTGCATCAATTAGCTGACCATAATGGAATATATTCTATACAAAGAAGTAAAGCTGAAGAAGGCTTCAATCTGAAACTTTGGTTAGGCAGCAACTTGCACAAAGTCAATCTGTTTGCACCTTTTGTACTACAAAGGAAATATGGCTGTGACAGTTAAAGATTTGCCTGCTTGGATTGGAATAATTAATATTGTGCTGCTCAACTACACATTATTACGGTGGAACAAATACACACACAAAAGAGATGGAATGAGGTTCTACTTATTTTGGTATAATTAATATTGCGTTGCACGCTATTATTGTGAAATTTAAAGCATTAATTTTTAGGGGCAATATGGACTCAATAGTTAGCTTGTCTCAGCTTACCTTTAAGAAAAAAAGAAAGAGTTTTTAACAAAAATAAATGGTAAATGTTTTCATACCCAAACTATGTTATTCCGATTTTCTCTCTCTCTCTCTATAGAGAATGTTGAGATTTGTCTGTGGAAGTTTTGTCACAATTATAAAGTCTGCATACATGAATAGAGTAGACCAAATTCTATAGCTCAACATACTCAAATAAAGTAATTAAAGAAGTTCTTCATTAAAGAGATTCTTGTTGATGCTTAGAACACTTTATACACTTTCTAGTGAAGGGATTGAGAGCCCTTTATATAAAAGTCAAGAGATTAAATTCAATAAATGCATGATATAAAAGACCCTATTTACATCATCCAATAGTATTGTGTCATGACAGATTTTTGTAAATAATAGAATAAAGGTTAATACACACAATCACACTTTCATTATGACTCTATCACTAATTGTACTTTGATAATTAAAACCCATACAATCAGAAAATTAAAATCTAAAGTTGGCGTAAAATATAGAACCCAAACATTCAGGTGATGCCGCTAGAGATTTCAGATGTCATTGGAGTCTGGAAGCCGGAAGGTCATCGGAGTCAGACAGAAGCAGCTAGAATCACTGTCTACGTGATTCCTTGTGACTTGGTAGCATTAACTTTTAGGAGTTTTCCCAGGCATATTTGATAATTCATGGGGTATTGCTAAACATGACGATTTGTTTCGGAATCTTTTCTGTGTGCTTTTGCATTTGTTTGCTTAATTTGCTTTTTTTTTTTTTCCTTATCACTATGGGTGTTGAAATTTCTTAGAATATCAGTGGGTTTATTGAATTTAAGGCATATGTCCCATGACATTATGCATGTAATTAACAAGAGTAATACATGAGACTTGATATCAATAGTTTTAATTCAGAGGATAAAGGAAGAATAGTTTTAGTTTAAAAGTATTTTGAAAAAAAAAAAAAAAAAAAAATCTTGACCACCTGATGTTGAGATAGACTTGAAATCTCAATAGTGCCCATTGTAGTCATTTTAGGAGGATTCTGACTATCATCGGGATCTCATCGTATTCCATGATGAATGATGCAATTCGTCTATTGAAGAGGTTTAAACTAGGGGATCACACGAAGGAAAACATCTGTTATGATCTCATTTGCCTATGAGGCTTTGATGTTGAAAACTTGATAACCAATATCTGAGTTTGAAAATTTATGATTTTTTAGTGAAAAATCAGAAAATCAGGATTTTAGTAGAATAAAAAAAAGGGATAATTACAGCAAACTCACCTGAGGTTTGGCCCGTTTGCGCTTTGCCTACTCGTGGTTCAAAACTTATCACTTTGCCCACCTGAGGTGTCTTCCGTTAGAGATCTGTTACCCACCTCTCCCTTTGTCGTTAGAAAAACACATTTTTAGAGAAAAACAAACATAAGAAAGATAAAAAAGTTAGGGCTTTTTATTGCTTAAGAACTTCTTTGAGAACAAAACACAGGAATAGCACACAGATCAAATGCTCAATGAAATCACTTTTAATCTATATCAATATCAATAATCTCATAACAACTCAAAATTGTGAACCAATTTTTACAAGAAGACCAACAATCTCAAAACAACCAGCAACATTATTAACAAAAGAGAGTGAGATAGAGATAAGCAATCAACAACCAAAGAATGAGGTAATGAGAAATCCAGCCGTGGGTTTGAATTGTGGTAGATCAGCCATGGGTTTGGTGGCATGATGGCGACCCTAGGTGCTACTCGTGCCTTTCCTAATTCTCAGTCCTTTTCTACACAACCAAACACCACCAATTAAGGAAAGGAAAGGAACCTTCCAACTTCAAACCCACTCTAAATCCCAGCCACAGTAGCAAAACACCTGAATAAGCAACTTGACGAAACTGAATCCGACGACCCCACAACTCGGCAAATCTGACGGCTTTCCTTGCAGCTCCTCAACCCAGATCATGATCGTGATCAGCACTAAGAAAGCCAGAAATTCAAGCCAAAAGAAATAGAGAAGTGAGAAAAAACAAAGACAGGTTTATATATTGATTCCTTCAACTTTCTCGAGAAACTAACGGAAAAAAATAATGAAGGAAAAGTGAAGTGTACTGGCAAATAGGTGACCGATGAGGAAGAGGAAGAGTGCGGCATTGCGATTGGTGGATCTTCTTCAGCTTCGTGTTGTGAGCCAATGCGACATGCGAAGAAGAGTGTGAGATCGCTGCTGAGAGAGAAGCCATGGCTGCGCCGCTGAAGCTTAGAGAGAGAGAGAGAGAGAGAGAGAGAGAGAGAGAGAGAGAGAGAGAGAGAGAGAGAGAGAGAGAGAGAGAGAGTTAAGTTTTGTTTGGTAGCTTTGTGAAATGTTTGGCAGCCTTTGATAAATAGGAGATTGCTTTTTAGGCAAAGAAACAGCTCAGAGTACAGATTCAAACCAATACATGTTTGAATAACCCATTGGACAAGAGAATAGCAATACTGTTGATTTGTGTTTTGTTTTCAAAGAAGTTCTTAAGCAATAAAAAGTCCGAACTTTTTGATTTTTGTTATGTTTGTTTTTCTCTAAAAATGTATTTTTCTAACGGCAAAAGGAGAGGTGGATAACAGATCTCTAACGAAGGCACCTCAGGTGGGCAAAGTGATAAGTTTTGAACTACGGGTAGGCAAAGCGCAAATAGGCCAAACCTCAAGTGGGTTTGCTGTAATTATCCCTAAAAAAAAAAGGTTTCTAACCAATTCTTTAATCTAAAATTAAATATGTCAAATTCAGCATATAAGAAGAGATAATTGAGATAGGTAAATTTGTATGAAATGAAACTTAAATGCCACAACTCTTTTAGAAAGTTACTAATTATGATAGGCCAAGAATGTGTTGACCCATTGTGATAAATTAACCAATTAATTAGCCAAGTGAATTAATTAAGTTGACTAACATGCAATACACGCGGTAGCACAAACAAATCACCAATTAAGTTAATATGCAGCGGAAAATAAAGTTGATACGGTGATTTGTTTACAAATGGGAAAAACCTTTAAGGCAAAAACCCAACTGGGTGATTTTAAGGTCACTACTCTCGAGAATCTACTATTATCACAATAAGCGATTACATGTAAAGAAATCCCAATACTTTATACCAATCTACAGTTGAACCCTTACTCCAATACCCAATTGGACATGTTCTATAGTGACAATCTCTCATTTTAATGCACGGCTCCCAATACGTGACTAACCAATCGATGCTCAAATCCTAGTATGTGGCTTACACACCAATTTGAGTAAGATGTTGGCTGCAAAGTTCTTCAGTTTATCCACACGATGAAGATCACAAAGTTCTTTGGTTACAAAACCCTACAACGTACAAGCGCAGCAGCTTCTTGAAGAGAAAGATGAATTAGGGCAAATTGTCTCCGGTCACACTATGCTTGTTTAAAACCTTTTCATCTAGTTGTACTCACTTACATCATTTGTGACGGCCCTTAAAATAATCCTTATATATGTTTAGGGTTGTGAGAAAAGAAAGCTCAAACATGTATACATGGATTGGATGAAATTCAGAACTAAAAATCTGATTTTCATAAATCTCGATAGATTGGTCATCTGTCGAGAGCTGTCGAGCATCGGGCTGAAAACAACTGAAAACAACTTTTTAAACCTCGATAGATACTAGCTGTCGAGTTTTAAAAACCAGTACTTCTTCACTTGAATCTTGGACAGATTTGCATGGTTTTAACACTTGAACTTGAAATCTTGTTTCTTGAAGTATTAAACACATCCTAAATCTACCCAATTATAAGTAAAGTACGTTTTGTCAAAGGATTAGCCAATACTAAATTGACATATGTTCCTAACATGATTCACATATGTCCTAACAAATTCAATTCTTTCATCTGAAATAATACGTATCCCAATTTAGTTTGTGAGAAGTGGAATAAGAGATTGATAAAATATACATGCCATGAACATAAGTGAAGATGAGGATTCTCTCCAACACAATTAAACCATTACATAGCCAGAAAATGTTTGCAGTACAATATCATTGTATTTATACTACAATGAATGGAAGTGGACATTCAAAATAGGTCCACTTGTTTTTGTGATAAGAACATATGTTGTGGATACTCTAGCATCCCTCATGGCATGAACAAGGAAAATGAACACCCAAGTCACATTCATACTACTTGTCCCATTATGTTCATGGAGTAATAAAAGGAGTATTAATACTTCGTATAGCATTCCCCCCTTTCCTTGGAGTTGTTCATGAATTGATAATGAATTTTTTACCCTTTTAATTCCGTTCTGTTTGTTTAGATGGAAAATTTTGTGTAAAGATAGTTTTTCTTATTTTTCAATATTTGGTAGCACCAAAAATAATGAGTCAAAGGAAAATAATCTTTGGTCAATAGAAAAAATATGGCTTATTTTTATAGATTGTTTTCCACTAAATTTTTTGGGAAAACAACTCTATTTCACACCAAACTAAATAAGGGAAGTTATGAGATTGTTTTTAACTCATTTAAGGTTGCTACCAAACATTGAAAAATGAGATAGTTTTATAGAAAATACTTTTTGTAAAATGACTTGTTTTCTAGAAAACATTATTGCCGAAACAAATAGATATTTAATACCACCAAGCTAGATCTTCAACAACAGGACTCCAAAATAAGCCCAACAATATTCCAAGCAAAAGTCTTACGGTTGAATAAGTGATATGAGGTTCAATCTTCGCATACAACAAAAATCATTTGGTGTCTTGTCTATTGATAAAAGTAATCTTTAGGATTGGATACCATAATTAGTTGAAACTCTATAAAAAGAAGAAGAAGAAGATATGCCAAGGAATTTCAACACCCACAGAATCATATGCTAAAGGACAAAGTAGATTGAGAAAACAAGAACAACTGTATATGGAGAGAAAAAGAGAAGCGTAAATCCCTGTGTTTGGAATCAAATCCCTGAATTATCAAATAGGCTCGGTGAACTATTGGAAATTAATACTATGCACTCACAAGGAATCACGTGGAGGTGGCTTCGCCGATTCTAACAGCTTCTCCCTGACTATGACAACATCTCAAATCTCTGGCGATGTCGGCTCAATGTTTGGGTTTTAATTTTCTTGATTATATTAGGTAATAGAGTTTTAACAAGAGTGTGATCGTCTATTCTAGTCCTTATTCTATTTTTTTTTTTTTTTAAATGGTGTGACATAATATTATTGGAAACTAGAAATAGTGGCTTTTACACCAAGTTTTTATTGAATTTAATATTAAATTATAACCCTTATTTTGATGGCATGTTGCATATTGGTCCAGTTATTAATATTGAAGTGTTTCATGCCTTTGGGATTGATGCAGAGAGCAAGTATTCTAGATAGTATAGGGTTGGTATCTATTATTAGGGTTTCATTTTTGTTTTTTATTGTATCCATTTAAGCGCTTTATTTAATGGTTTGTGATTAATCACTAATCTAGGAGTTTCATTTTTTGATTCGGCATTTCTCTAAACATAAAAAGTTAGTCGGGTTTGACTTACCTTCAGTATTTTTTTTACTAGACATCTTCTGTTATTTTAAATATACAATGGCAAGTAGTAATGAGTTTTAATCTCCACATTTCATTTAGTTAGTGGCTAATATGACAATTTCTCATTAAAAATGAAAAGAAATTTCAGTTAAAAAAGTACTGAAAGTAAGCCAAATCCAAGTTAGTCAACTCCATGGAGATTTACTTTTCCTTATAATTCAATTTGACCAAAAATTCTTGACTGTCCTATTTCAATATTCCATTTATTCTGCTTTCAAAAAAAAAAAAAAATATATATATATATATATATATATATTCCATTTATTCTTGATTCATTAAAATTTGTCTAACTTTAGTGGGTATATTTCTTTCATCAAAATCTTTTCCACCTTCAACAATACATTTTTTACAATACCAATAAGCAATATTTGGTCGGTTTGAAAATACTTCAATTTCAATATATATATATATATATATATATATATATTATATTCTCAACAAAAAATATTTTTTAAATTTATTGTAAGCAGCCAAGTTTTTATAAATCCTTGAACTGCATGTTAAATGTATAATGCAGGGGGGAGTTTCCTCCAGTTATATTGCGAAGTCCATTTGAATTTGATTGTTTGCTTCAATTGCTACGGCAACAGCTACTAGATTACAATTTTTAGACACTCTACTAGATTACATAGCCATGCGCTTAAACCTATTTGGACGAGAAGGGAAGTCATAACAAAAATTCACTATCATGTACCATCTTTATTCCTGATCTTAAACTTATGCCCCATATGTATGGATATTTTCCAACATTTTGGTACGGATCCTGCATGCAAAATAATGTTGAAGGTTTAGGCTTGTAATTACAAGAAGAGAAGGTCCAGCACGAGAAAAAAGAGCCTATCAGATTAGCCAAGAAGGCTGCCAACGAACCACACGAGTTTCTAGACTTAATACTTGAAACCCCTTGGAGGAGCAGGCAAGTCATCCTTGGCTACCAAACTAGACTCTTATCCTCATGTTAGATCTCTCTTCCTCTCAAATAACACTTCATAATCCCAATGGATGCTGCAAATACATCTTAGAGTCTCTATTTATAGAAAATGAAAGAATCGAAGTTGTACTGCTATGTAATTTTACATCCCTCTGACTAAATTGCCTAGTCACAACCATATTTCCTTTTAAGTATAAAAGGTGCAAGCAAATTGACTTTGTGCAAGTTGCCTAACCAAAGTGCCAGGTTGAAGCCTTATTCAGCTTTCCGTCTTTGTATAGAATATATTCCATTATGGTCAGCTAATTGAGGCAGTTGACAAATGGAAGCTGAAATGCAAGACAAAAATAAGGAATGGGCGATTTAGCATGAGGGATGTAAAATTATGTAGTGGTCCAACTTCGATTCTTTCATTTCCTACAAATAAAGACTCTATGATGTATTTGCATCAACCATTGGATTTATGAAATATTATTTTTGAGGAAGAGAGATCGAACATTAGGATAAGAGTCTTGTTTAGTAGCCAAGGATGTCTTGCCTGCTCCCCAAAGGGGTTTCAACATTCAAGTATTGATACTACAAACTTTTGTGTGGTTCGTAGGCAGTCTCTTTGGCTAATCTGACAGGCTCTTCTTTCTCATGCTGGGCCTTCTCTTCTTCTAATTGCAAGCCTTCATCATTATTTTGCATGCATGATTCGTACCAGAATGTTGGAAAATATCTTACATATGGGGCGTGAGTTTAAGATTAGGTATAAAGGTACATGAAAGTGAAATTCTTGTTAATGACTTGCATTTCTCCTCCAAATGGGTTTAATTGATCTTAGAGTCTCGTAATGTGACATGATTGGTTAGTTTCACATCAAAAACATAATAAAAAAATTCCTAAGTAGTATTTTTTAGTGATATGTAGTTAGTTAGCATTTCGGTCCATTTTGGTCCACTGGGTCCAGTTTGGTCCCCTTCGGTCCAATACAGTCCCCTTCGGTCCACATCGGTCTACATTGGTCTATTTAGTCCACTTTGGTCCATTCGGTCCATTTTAGAATGTTTGGGCCTTAAATTGATTCCTTTTGTTGGTTGTCTTTTCAGTTTTGTGCTCAAAAATTCTTTTTTTTTTTTATCTTAATTTTTGGATTCAAAAGTATGAAAATTTATTCTATTTGGACCGAACTCTTTAGTTCTTGGCTAAGAAATACAAACAAATAGATATTAGAAATTAGAGATATGAGCACTAAAAAAGCAATATAAATGATAAATATTCCTAAAAAATAAATAAAAATAAAAATTCAAGTTTCAAGATTATAAGCATTATACTTATATTTGGAAAGAAAAAAAAAAAAAAACTATAATTCTAAACTTATATATAATAATAAGTTAAACTTAGGCCTTGTTTGGGAGGAGGGAATGGAATAGAAAGGAATAAAAAGAATAATTTTAGAATATTCTTCCCTTCCCATATTTGGGAGTTTTAATGGAGGGAATGGAAAGCCTATTCCCTTATTTGGAAGTTTAAGTGGGAGGGAATGGAATGAGTAGGAGGGAACACTCATTCCTTTCTATTCCCTTAAAACCTCAAATTTTCATTCCTTTTGAAATTGGGAGGAATGAGAGGGAATGGAATTAGATTTAATTATTATTTTACTAAAACTCCCAAAATACCCCTATATATTCAACCCTTTATTTTAAAATAGGGGTCTAATAGTAATATTGTCATAAAATGATTACATTCCATTCCCTCCATGTTGCTCCCAAACAAGATTACTTACATTCCATTCATTTTCATTCCTTTCCATTCCTTTATTTTAAAACATCCAATCAAGATTACTTAATTCCATTCCATTCCATTATTTTCCATTCCTTTCCCTTACTTAAATACATTCCATTCCATTCCACTCCTTTCCATTCCCTTATGATCATTTCATTCCATTCTCTTATGAACTCCCAAACGGAACCTTAATGTTACGTGTGTTCCATAGAATGAGGGTGTACATTTGTTTTTATAATATTCTTAGATATGTTCAAATTAGTCATCTATCGATCAACTGATTATGGCATATTTAAAAAAAGTCATTTCAATAACATCTTCTCGATTTATATAAAACAAAATTTTAATTATGTAAGTTAAATATTTTTATTAAATTACGTTTATAATTATGCCAGAGATTTGAGATGCCATTGGACTATTGGAGTCTAGAAGGTCACTGGAGTCAGACAGAAATAGCCAGAGTCACTATAAGCGAATATGAGCATTTTGTCCAACACAATTAAACCATTCTATATCCGGAAAATGCTTGCAGTTAATGTCATTGTAGTTACACGAGAATGAATTGAATCGGAAATTCGAAATTATTATTGCTATTCTGTTTTTTTGAGAAGAAAGATAGAATTTCTATTCTAAGATATAGAGAATTGCAACATGCGCTGGAAGCCCATCCTTAAGCATGGCAAAAAAGAGAAGAAAAAAAAACCTTTACCATATTCTTGGAAAAAAAAAAAAAAAGTTTCAAATAAGAATGCATGATGTGGGCCTAAAAGCACAATGTCAGGAACAAAATCTTTGTTTAGTGGGAAAGCACTGACTCTATATTCTTGACGTTGCTAGAAGAATCATGAGCCCACAAAGTGAGGGACAGGAATTCTGGAATGAGTGAATTAAGATGTTGAATATTTATCCTAAAGGGATTTTATTAATAGGCAGCCTTTACCATAAGTATGAAACTTTTGTTTGATGATTCCTTCTTAAGAAGTCAAAGTTACTTATAACTACTATCGCTTATTAAAAAATGATCCTTATCCCTCCCTCTGAAGGTCACAATTTTGTTTTCATTATCATTATTGCTGTTGTGACAAGTTGTAATTGAGATAATATCATTTTCACATTAACCTTTTATTAACATTACTTTTATTGACACTTGTACCATGATACCGACCTCAACGGTCTATCAAAAATATTGTATTACTAAACTTGTTGAAAAACAGCAGAAAGAAAGAAAATGGCCATTAAAACAGTTTCCCCGATGTATATCTCATTGAATTGATTAAATCTTTCAAGGTTTCTAATTTCATTATAAAATAAAATTAACTAGGAGTTTACATGGACCAAGGCCAAAAAAGAAGGGCCAAAACTGTTCTTTGCTGAGATTCATTGCCGACTCTAGCATGTAGGGTACCGGTGAATCTTAAGTTTGATTTTCAATTGTATTTACGTGTGTTTCTTTAGAGTAGACTACAAGAGAAAATGTTATTGTAGCATGTGAATTTCCCCAGCACAATTAGGGGCTGTTTGGTTTTTCTTTTTTCATCACTCATCACTCCTCACTCAATTTTCGTCACTCATCACTTAAAATACTCCAATTTCCTATACCAACCCGTTTGGCACATATCACTAAGTTATGTTTTCAACCAAAAAATCTAAAAAAACTGGGACCCACACACTGACCCATGTCATAAGACTGTCCTCTTTCCTTTTTTTTGTTCCTTTTCCCCTTACTCTCCCATTCGTTTTTCTCTGCTTTTCTCTTCATTTTCCCCCTGTTTTTCTCCCTTCGTTTTTTTGTGATTTTCTCTTCGTTTTTCCCCTGTTATTCTCCCAAACCCCTCCACGAACCCAACGACGGAAATCACGGTTTGGACCTGTGGGGCCGATCTCCACCGTCACCCAGCCCCTTATCTGTCGCTGTTGTGTGCTAAAAGATTGATCTGTGCCCATGGAAGTTCCAATCGTCGTTGTTCCTCCGTGGGTATGTCTTCTTCTTCAAATATTCCTTCGTGGGTATATTTCTTGATTTTTTTTATGGGTCTGAGATGAGAAAGGCTAAAAGGAAGAAAAAAAAGAAAAGAAAGAAAGATCTGATGCTTGCAGCGAAGAACAGAGAAAGAAAAGTTTGTTTCTTGATTTTTTTTATGGGTCTGAGATAAGAAAGGCGAAAAGGAAGAAAAAAGAAAGAAAGAAACAACGAATTGAGAATGTGTTTGGCAAAAAGGAAGGGGAAAAAAAAAAAAAGAATGAACTGAGATGAGAAAGGTAAAAAGGAAAAAAAAAAAAAAAAGAACGGACTGAAGAACAGAGAAAGAAAGAGACAAAAAGAAAGAAAAGTGGAGAAGAAAGAAAAAAAAAAAAAAAAAAAAAGAAAAGAAAAGAGGAGAGTGAAGTCAAAAGTTGCGGCTGGTGGGTCCCTCATCGTGTGTGTTTTTACAAAAATGCCATTATAACTCTGTTTCCATAACTTGAAAATACCTAAAATATATTTTCAGTTTCCATAACTCATAACTCAAAAATCAGAGAATTGAGTGATGGAAACAAAAACTGAAAACATCCCCAAACAAACCATTCAACCATGGGATCCACATATTTTGAGTTATGGGTAATGGAAACAGAGTTATGGGTGATGGAAACACAAAAACCAAACAACCCCTTAGTCTCAACATTCTGAAAAAAGAAGAAGCAATTCATCGGACTCACATATAGTTAGGGGCATGAAAACACTTGCCTTTTTAATTTAGTTAAAAAACTATTTCTTTTCCTCCAGAAGTAATTAACGTTAGCTTCCACAAATAAATAAACCTCGAACTGATTTGAGTCTGTGCTTCTCTTAACGATTAAAACTTTACTTTCACCATAGTAACGTGCAGAAGTGCAGCACAATATAATTATGCTAATCCAAGCAGGCAAATCTTTAACTATCACACTAATGTTTCCTTTGAAGTAGAAAAGGTGCAATAAAATTGAGTTGGTGCAAGTTGCCTATCAAAAAAATGCCAAGTTGAAGTCTTCTTTAGATTTCCATCTTTGTATAGAATATATTCCATTATGGTCAGCCAATTGATGCAGTTGACAAATGGAAGAAGAAATGCAAGACCATGATTTATTGATTTTTATGTTCTTAACACGTATGTCAAATTTCATGGCAATCAGATATTATTTTCTATTCGATCCATTAACTTATTTTTCTATACATAATTTTAGATTACAAAAATTTGAAATATAAATATTTGATTAATAACATACTTATTGATCTTTGATCTTCTGGAAATTTTGTAAGTATATATTTAGGAAATAAGAAGAAAATGTAATCCAATGGTGGGTTTGTCAAAATTTATATCCAATAAAAAGACATTGAATGGAGTTGTAGCCAAACCTTGTCCTTCCATTAATTCTATGTACATTTGATTTTTCTTTTTTTGAAAATCAATTCATTTGATTTGGAATAACTTTTGTGAGTCTATCTCTTTCACATTGACGGTGTCAATCCTTTTTTCACGTATGTTGTTTGCACAATGCTGCCATACATACTCCTTGAGTTGAGCATCTCTTATTACTATAATGCCTAATCCAAACTTGTCTCGTAGAAGTAAGAGCTGGTGCTTGTTGCAAACAAAGGCCTAAATTTAGAGATCAAGAATAGCCTATTAGCGCAGTGAGTGAGAGATTAATTAGTACATAACCATACAATTAAACCTGTTTGGAGGAGAAGGCAAGCCATTAACAAGAATTTCATTTTCATGTACCTTAATTCCTGATATTAAACTCATGCTTCCAACATTCTAGTACAAATCATGCTTGCAAAATAATGTTGAAGGCTTACAATTAGAAGAAGAGAAAGCCTAGCATGAGAAAGAAGAGCCTGTCAAATTAGCCAAGGAGAGACTGCCTAAGAACCACGCAAGAGTTTCTAGACTCAATAATTGAAACCCCTTGGAGTAGCAGGCAAGTCATCCTTGGCTACCAAATAAGACTCTTATCCTCATTGTTAGGACATATGTGGAACTTGTTAGAACATATGTTATTGTAAATTGGCTAATCCTTTGACAAAACGCACTTTACTTATAATTGGGTAGATTTAGGATGGTTTAGTACTTCAAAGAACAAGAGTTCAAGTCTAGTATTGAAGCCATACAAGTCTGTTCAAGAAACAAGTGAAGAAGTGCTGTTCATTAAAGCTTGATAGATATCTTGACAAATAATATCTATCGAGGTTTAATAAGAATTCTTGACAGCTCTCGACAGAAGCTGTATCTATCGAGAATTATGAAATTTAGATTTCCAGATATGTTTTTCACGCATATATAAGTTATTTGTGTAGGGTTTCTTTTCTCACAACTCTAGACATATATAAGAATTATTTTAAGGGCCGTTAAAGATGATGCAAGGTTATGCAACTTGATGCAAAGTCATTGTGCATGCATATTGTGACCGGATACAATTTGTCCTAGTTTATCATATTCTTTGTAGAAGCTGCTGCGCCTTTGCGCCAAGGGTTTTGTAACCAAAGAGCTTCTTGATCTTCATCGTTGGATAAACTGAAGAACTTTGCAGCCAACATCTTTCTCAAGTTAGTGTGTTAGTCACGTACTTGGATCTGTGCATCGATTGGTTAGTCACGTACTGGGAGATGTGCATTGAAAGGAGAGATTGTCACTACATTACAAGTCCAATTGGGTATTGGAATAAGGGTTCAACTGTAGGTTGGTATTAGGTACTGGGATTCCTTTTACTTGTAACTGCTTATTTTGATAATAGTGGATTCTCAAGAGTGGTGACCTTAAATTCACCTGGTAGGGTTTTGCCTTGGTGGTTTTCTCCATTCGTAAACAAATCACCCATGTCAAATTTAATTTTCACTGCATTTAATTTTTGGTGATTTGTTTGTGCTACCACGCTTATTGCATGTAATTGAATCTAATTAATTTCACTTGGCTAATTAATTTGATTGAGTTACCAAAGGGGTTAATACATTCTTGGCCTATCAAGTGGTATCAGAGCAGGAACACTCTGATTAGGATTAATTTTTGCTGTGTGATCCATTAACCCCGGTTTGTCAAGGATAGAGGACAGTCTCTAATTATACCTCTTTTATTTGATGGCACTAACTATGCATACTAGAAAGTACGTATGAGAGATTTCTTGCAGTTTTTGAACGAGAAGGTGTGGCAAGCTGTGGAGATTGGTTGGACAAAGCCAAAGGAAGCGCCGACTGATTGGGATGATACCAAGATCAAAGCGGCAAACTTCAACAGTAGAGTATTGAATGCCTTATTCAGTGCGGTCATCAATGAGGAGTTCAAGAAGATATCCTCTGTTAGGACATATGTGTTTTACTTGTTAGGAACATATGTCACTATTTTATGTAATTGGCTTATCCTTTGACAAAACGCACTTTCCTTGTATTTGGGTAGATTTAGGATGTGTTTAAATACTTCAAGAAACCATGTTTCAAGATCAAGTGTTGAAGCCTTCAAGTCTGTCCAAGAAAAACAAGCTGATAGTGCAAATTCATTAAAACTCGACAGCTGGCTCGACAGCTGCATCTATCGAGCTTAAGAAAGCTGTTCAGGCCCTGTGTGCTCGACACCTGCTCGACAGCTTATCTGTCGAGATTTAAGAAATTCAGAATTCTGATCTGATTTCTTGGAATTCGTGATTATGTGTTTAGGTCTTCTTTTCTTCTAACCCTAAACATATAAAAGGATTATTTGAAGGCCGTCAAATAGTTCACAAGTTGCACAAGCATTGAGAACACTCTGTTCAAGCAAATTGTGACTAGAAACGAAGTTTTACCCTAGTTCATCTCTTTCTCTTGAAGAAGTTGTTGTGTATGTGCACCGTAGGGTCTTGTAACCAAGCATCTTCTTGATCTTCATCATGTGAATGAACTGAAGAACTTTGCAGCCAACAACCTTCTTAGTTGGTGATTGAAGTCGCGTACTGGGATCCGTGCAATTGGTTAGTCACGTACTTGGGGGCCGTGCATCAAAAAGGGGAACTGTCACTACAGAACAAGTCCAATTGGGTATTGGGGTAAGGGTTCAACTGTAGGTTGGTAAGGTACTTGGGATTCCTTTACTTGTAACCGCTTGTTGTGATAATAGTTGAGTTTCGGGAGTGGTGACTTGAAAATCACCCGGTGGGGTTTTTGCCGTTAGGTTTTCCCCATTCGTAAACAAATCACTGTGTCTTTTATTTTCCACTGTATATTTAGTTATTTGGTGATTTGTTTGTGCAACCACGTGCTTTGCATGTTAATTTGATTAATTAATAAACTTGGTTAATTAATAAATTAATTCATCACAAGGGGTCAATTCGTTTTTGGCCTATCATCCTCTACTGAAACTTTTAAGGAAGCATGGACTATCCTTTAGACAACCTATGAAGGGACTAAGGCTGTCAAGGATTCAAAGCTTCAAAGGCTCACTACGAGTTTTGAAGAGATTAAGATGGAGGAGGATGAGTCATTTGACAAGCTCTATGCCAAACTAAAGGACATAGTCAATTCTGCCTTTAATCTTGGGGAAACCATTCCCGAACCCAAGGTTGTAAGAAAGGTGCTCAGATCTCTACTGGAAAGTTTCCATGCCAAGATCACTGCCATTGAGGAATCAAAGGACATTGACAAAATTCCTTTGATAGAGCTAGTTGGCAACTTGGAAACCTATGAATTGAGTTTGACTAGGATCGGGAAATCAAGCAAGAGCAAGACACTGAAGGCCAAAAGCAGTGATACAGATAAGTCCTTTAATGATGAAGATTCCAAGATAAAATCTTATATCAGTAGGCAATTCAAGAAATTTATGAAGAATGCCAATGCAAAAGGATTCGACAAGGACCGTAAGCAATTCAGTTCTTCACAATTCAAAAGCTAAGATAAAGGGAAGAAGGATGCTAAGGAAGGCGATCAGTACACTATTCCCTTCGGACCAAAGTGCTTTGGATGTCAAGGTTTTGGACATATGAAACAAGAATGTCTAACTTATCTCAAGACTATTGGGAAAAGCAAGGCCCTTGCTGCTACCTTGAGTGACATCAAGCCTCATGACGAGTCAGATGACAATGATGACGAAGGAATCTTGAATGCCTTCACTGCTACAGTTGATCCTATTGATGGGGTTTCAGAAATAGTAGATAATGAAGAGGACTTGGTGGACTCTAAGTTTGAGAAAATGGACAATCAAGATGATATCCATACAGCCTACGAAAAATTGTACAAGGTTTTTGAGAAGCATGAGAAACTATCTAGGCTAGCCACCAAGAAGCTGAGTGATGTTGAGCTAGATCGAGAGGAGCTCTCCACAAAATTTGATGAAGCAAATCAGACCATTGGAGCTTTGCGGTTCGAGAATAAATTTCTTGCTGAAAGGACTAAGAAGCTTAAAGCGGAGCTGTTTCAAGTCAGAGCTCAACTGGTGAGGACTTCTAGTGCAAAGCTTGATGAAGTGCTTAGCTTAATGAAATCTACTTCTGATAGAACCGGTTTGGGGTATGATTTCTCTTCTCCTAATATTGCTTATTCTAGCACTACTGTGTTTGTCTCACCTACTAATAATGTTAATTCTGAGAATAATGATTGCAAAACTGATATAGCTAGTGAAAACGTAGACAAAGGCAACTCAATTTTCGGAGCACCCCCTAAACTTGAAAAGAAAGAAACTAGAAACCCTAGGACTAAGAAGGGTAACAACCAAAAGTCCAAACAAAAGAAGCAGCATCTCTATCATCACTGTAGAGTTTCAGGGCATACTCGTCCAAATTGCTACAAGTGGTTAGCCGCTCAACAGAGTAATAGAATGATCTCATCTAGAAACCAAAATCAGTTTCCATCCTCTTTTACTCCTCTTGGAGATCTTCTTAAAGCCCTCATGCTCCTTTTGAACTTGAACAGTTTCAATTCTTCCCCCTCACCGCCGGATCAAAGGTTCGCTCAACGGAAAGGTTCTTCCAAGGTGTGGAAGGAAAAAAGGCTCAAAGTGATTTAGTCACTTTTTCTCTCTCTCCCTATTTTTGTTTATGCATTACTTGTGTGTTTTGCATTCTTGTTGTTGAGTAAGTCTAGTTTTATGCTATGTTTTTGTATGTTTGTTTTCAATTTTGCTTTATTTTGTTTTTCATAAAAAAAATTGAAAAATACAAAAACAGTGTGTGTTTTGTGTACATTGGTACTTGTGTACTTTGGATGGCCATTGAAACAAAATTTCTAAACTTTGTATCTTTTGTAGCTTAGATGAGCATCTCTATGTACAACTAAGCAAGTGAGCTTTGTGGCTCGTATTTGTGATGAGTATGATTAAGTAATACCTTATATTTAACACTCATATCACTTTTTTCGACGGGAAGGACTAAAAAAATCCTAAGAGAAATGCATAAATAACCATCTCACCACTAAAGCCCGCCAATCATGAATAACATCTGTGTGCTTCGGCATAGCAAAATTATGATGTTTAAAGCTTAACATAATTGGGTATTTCTTCTCTCTTTTATATGCCCATGCATGATATGCTAAAAAGAAAAAAGAATATGCAAAGAAAATAAAGGTAAAAAGAATCAAAATGCTTTTAAATATGGTTGCAAGCGTGTTTCTAGGAGATGTGGGAGTTATAGTATGTACCTCGAAGGTGATAGTCCCCATCAAGCAGTTATGATTGTGTGTGAGTTAAAATTGATTTTCTCATATCTCAAATCGTCATAACTTGAGACACTTATGCACTCTTGCGATGTTTTCACACACAACATGCATATTCTTTGCTACTTTTGATATATGTGCAGGTACAATGTGATTTGGCCATCACAAAGGATACATGTGTTAATGCGTACTCACTAAACTGTCTTGACTTATTTTTTGAAATATAAAATTGGTTAGACTTGTTTAGAGTGTGTGTGTGTGTTTTGGATCTCTGAATGCTTTGCATTTTTCTTGTTGAGAGATGTTTTTGAAAGCTTAAAATGTTATTTGGATCTTTGGTTGAGTAGCTTGCTTGATTGCATTCATTTCTGTGTGTTTTTCCTCCCTTTGAGGAACTGTTTTTTTATCTAGCTCAACAGCTTCTCGACAGATCCTCGACAGATAGCTATCTATTGAGACCCTTGGACTTCTTTTCTCGACAGATCTTATCGCATCTTCCTATCTGGAATTTGCCTCGATAGCTTCTCGACAGATTCTCGATCCATCGAGAAAGTTTCTGTCTGGTCGATAATTGTTCGATCTATCTAGGTATTTTTGCCGTTGACAAATTCTCAATAGCACCTCGACAAATTCTATCTATCGAGATTTTGTACTCGACAAATCTCGACAGATCCTCGATCCATCGAGCTGCGATTTCTTTTAAAAAGCTTCAGCGCGAAATTAGTTTTTATTTCTCTCATTCTCTCTCGACAGAAACTGTCTTTTCACCTCCCAAACACCCTCCTCTCACTCAAAACCTCCTACCATCTTGGATTTCGGCCTAGTTTGAGCATTTCTCCCTTGGTATGCTTCTCTAATCCTTCGTTCTTCATGCATTTCACGCATTTAGACTTAAGTTTTGGGTTTTTGTGAAATTTTTGGGGTTTTTGAAAACTTTTGAGTTTCTTGTGAAATTTTTGGGTTGGATGTTGTGTTTTTTATGCTATATGATCATGCATTGCATTCCATTTGCATTTCCATAATGTTTCATGCATTTAGATGTGTGTTTATATGTTGAAAATTGTGTGCTGATAGGTTTGGATTGGGTTGAACCCATGATGCAATTTTTTTTGCATATCACATGTTCATGCATTTTTCATGCATACGTACCCTTTCTTTTCTATCTTTTGGTACTCTGTTGTGATGGTGCTTTTTTGTTTGACTCCCTCTCTCTCTCGGATAGTTTGCGCATGGCACCCAAGCGCAAATCCGCTCCGTCTCGAAACCCTCTTCGTTCCGGGGCATCTTCCTCTGATCCTACTCCTCTTCACGTTCGGTTCCGTGATGAGAAGGCCCGTCAGGACTTCTTGGAGAACTTCTCCAAACGTGGCATTCATTCGGAATGCCACGTGATTCTATCGGACTTTTCCAATACTACTCTACCTACTGTCATTCATAGTCAGGGATGGGAATCTCTATGTGAGATACTCGTGAGTTGTCCCACCGTGATCATACAGGAGTTCTACTCCAATATGCATGGTTTCGATACCTCTATACCTCGGTTTGTTATGCAGGTTCGAGGTACACGTATCGTAGTCACTCCAGAGCTCATTTCTGAGGTACTACATGTTCCGCAAGTTTCGCATCCTGATTACCCTGCATGTCCACGTCTGAGGACTGTGTCCAAAGACGAACTTCTGTCTCTTTTTTGTGAGACACCTTCTTCATGGGGTGAACGCCAAAACACCTCATGCTCGGGCTTTGCAAAGGGTCCGAGGTTCCTTAACATGGTGATGGCATTTGTTCTCCATCCCTTGTCTCACTATAACTCCATTACCGAGCCTCGTGCTCGCTTTTTTGCTTTTCCTCATTGAGGACCTTATTGCAGACTTTCCTTCTCACTTCATTCTCTCTCTTTCATAGATGTCTATAGAGATACGACGACTCGTGATAAACTCATCTTTCCTTTAGCTATCACGAGGATCATTCACCATTCTTCTATTCCTTATCCCGAGTCTTCTCACTTCACCATCATGGGTGCCATTAGCGCGGCGTCTATTCGACAGAGTGAGGCCTAGCTTCAATCGAAGCGGCCACGGACTGAGAAGACGATTCCTCCAGCGCCTTCCATTCCATCCACCTCTACTCCTTCTTCTTCGAGTGGTGGTGTGACGCTTGAGGCCGTCATGATACAGCTTGAGCGCATGAATGCTCGCCTTGATACACTCACTACTGAGTTGTATTAGGTGAACACCCGTGTTAGTTGTATCGCACGACGACAGGCTCGCATGGGTGGCTTTGCCACGTCTCCATCTCCCTCTCCTTCTTTAGAGGCTTCTGAGGACGAGGATGATGATGATGGTGCCAGTGATGATGATAATGATGATGAGGAGATGATGACTTCTCAGTGACTTATCCTTTGTCATTCGTGACAAAAAGGGGGAGTAGTTTTAGAATGACAATAGTCATGTATTTAGGAAGAGAGTTAGCATAGTACATTTTTTATAGAAGGAATGTCTTTGTTTTTGAGGGATGTAGTGAGGATTTATGTGCTTTTCTTTTCTTTCTTTGTAGTTACATTATCCTTTTATACATCGGTCTTGTGACCATTTAGTGATAACTAACATTGTACTTATTTATCTTTTATATATATGATGATGCTGTTATCATTTCACCTATATCTCCATGTGTTGTTTCTTTTCTCTCTTTATACACATGTTTCTTTAATGTATGCAATCTTTTATTTCCATTTCACACTAAGATGCCTTGATGAGTTTTGTTTAAAATGTTTCAGAAAGACAGTTTGTCAAAATCTATCATGCCATGAACTCTCTTCTTGTAAAGTTTTTCAAAAGTTTGTGTTAGGATTAGATTTTATTGTACTCAACAAGTGATTATGAGTTTAGTGATTTATGACTTCTTTCATACTTCATTTGTTTGTTGTGGTTTTGTGATGGATTACCAAAGGGGGAGATTGTTAGGACATATTTGGAACTTGTTAGAACATATGTTATCGTAAATTGGCTAATCCTTTGACAAAACGCTCTATACTTGTAATTGGGTAGATCTAGGTTGTTTTAGTACTTCAAGAAACAAGACTTCAAGTCTAGTATTGAAGCCATGCAAGTCTGTCCAAGAAACAAGTGAAGAAGTGTTATTCATTAAAGCTCGACAGATAATATCTATCGAAGTTTAATAAGAATTCTCGACAGCTCTCGACAGAATTTGTATCTATCGAGAATTATGAAATTCAGATTTCTAGATCTGTTTTTTATGCATATCCAAGTTATTTGTGTAGGGTTTCTTTTCTCATAACCCTAGACATATATAAGAATTATTTTAAGGGCCATCAAAGATGATGCAAGGTTATGCAACTTAATGCAAAGTCATTGTGCATGCATATTGTGACCGGAGACAATTTGCCCTAGTTCATCATATTCTTTGTAGAAGCTGCTGTGTTTTTGCGCCAAGGGTTTTGTAACCAAAGAGCTTCTTGATCTTCATCGTTGGATGAACTGAAGAACTTTACAGCCAACATCTTTCTCAAGTTGGTGTGCTAGTCATGTACTTGGATCCGTGCATTGATTGGTTAGTCACGTATTGGGAGCCGTGCATTGAAAGGAGAGATTGTCACTACATTACAAGTCCAATTGGGTATTGGGGAAAGGGTTCAACTGTAGGTTGGTATTAGGTATTGGGATTCCTTTTACTTGTAACCGCTTATTTTGATAATAGTGGATTCTCGGGAGTGGTGACATTAAATTCACTCGGTGGGGTTTTGCCTCGGTGGTTTTTCTCATTCGTAAACAATTCACCCGTGTCAAATTTAATTTCCGCTGCATTTAGTTTTTGGTGATTTATTTGTGCTACCACGCTTATTGCATGTAATTGAATCTAATTAATTTCACTTAGCTAATTAATTTGATTGAGTTACCAAGGGGTCAATACATTCTTGGCCTATCACTCATGTTCGATCTCTCTTCCTCCTCTCAAATAATATTTCAAATGTATGATGCCAATACTACATCTTAGAGTCTCCATTTATAAGAAATGAAAGAATCGAATTTGGACCCTTATATAATTTTACGTAGCGCTGACTAAATTTTCAAGTCCTTATTTTGGACTTACATTTTTTCTTCCATTTGTCATCTGCATCAATTTGTTGACCATAATGAAACATATTCTATTTCTATACAAAGACGAAAAGCTTTAGAAGGGTTCAACTTGGCACTTTGGTTGGGCAACTTGCACCAAGTCATTTTGGTTGCACATTCTGTACTTAAAAAGAAATATGGTTGTGACAGTCAATGATTTTCCTGCTTGGTTTGGTATAATTAATATCACACTGCACGTTTTTAGGCGCAGCATGGACTCTAGTCAGCTTGTCTTAGCTCACTTCTAGATGAAAGAGAAATAGTTTTAATCAAAATTAAATGGTAACATACACCAAACTATATTAGTCCGATTTTCTGTTCTTTGTTTCATCAGAATGTTGAGATTTGTTTGTGGAAGTTTTGCCACAATTATAAATTATGCATAAAGGAATATTAGAATATATCTAATTGAAATATGACATAGTTGACCATTGACCTCGCCATACTCAAATAAAGTAACTTAAGAAGTTCTTTATTTAACAGAATTTTTGTTGATGCTTAGAATAGTTTATACACTTTCCCATGAAGGGAGTGAGAGCCTTTTATATAAAGGAAAAAAGTTAATGGGTGCCCTAAAAATATTGGTTTAGGGAGTATTTTTAGAAACATATTGGTTTAGGAAGTATTTTTAGAAACTTTTTATGGGAAAAAAAAGTAATTAATTTTTTAACAGCTTTTTATGTTTTCTATAAGAGTGATATTACAACTTTTCTAAAATAGTGCAATAACAATATGTTTAGAAAGTTTAAGTAATATGGTTAAATGTGTAAAAGTACTAATTTAAAAAGTCTTAAATTTTAGCTATTTATCAATATCCCTTAAAATTAGGCACTTCCATTTTTCCTTATTCCTTCTAAACGGCAAGTCAGTTACTAAAATCAAACAAAAATAAATGTCTCTCTTTCTCTGATTAATCTTAAAAAAAAAAAAAAAAAAAAAAAAAAAAAAAAAAAAACCACTTTCTTTTTTCTCTCCAAGGAAGTAGTAGTCATTTACTACGAGGTAATTCTTTTATTTTTCCTCAAAAAAAAAAAGTAATTCTTTTGGTGCTTTTTTTATATATATATTTTTATTATTATCATTTTATTGCTCATATGATTTTGGTTGTTTTATGTGATTTTTATTTGCTTTTTCTCTTTTATTTTTCCAGAAAATTTTGACACTAAAAAAAGAACCTGTCTAATATAATTAGACAATTAAAACAATATATTCAGAAAATTAAAACCTAAAGTAGCCATGTAGTTAAATTAGAAACTGAAACATTCAGGTGATGCAACCAGAGATCTAATATGCCACCAGATTCTAGAATAGGCCACTGCAATCAGACAGAAGCCACCAAAGCCACTGTCTACGTGATCCATTGTGACTTTGTGAGTGGGTAGCATTAATTTTCAAGAGTTCTCCTTGGTCTATTTGATAATTGATTAGCTTGAAACTAAACATGACTTTTTGTTTGTTTAGACCCTTTAAAAACAGATTAGTTTAACCTAATAAATTAGCCAAGTGTTTACTTAGGTTAATTATGAGATCTAGGTTAAACACATGCAAACATATTACTTTAGTGCGGAAATATAAAGAAGATAGTAATATGATCACCTAGGAAAACCAATGAAACCAACCGTTTCAAGGTAAAAACCTATGGAGGATTTCACCAAGCTATCCTCAAGGTAAACAAATCAACTTTGATAGAATGGAAGATTACAATAGATTTAAACCCTAAATCTAAAGCTACTTATTGTAGAACTTACTAACATGACCATGTGTAGCTCTGACTCCATGGACTCTTCTATCTTGAATTTGCTTGAACACAAACTCCCACATTTGAGACTTTGAGATCCCACTCAAAGGTTTCAGATCACCATCAATTGTTGATCTTGTAGCAGCAACTTTCACTACAAAAAAAAGTTCTATAGCCACGTTTTTAAAACGCGGCTATAGGTCAGAAAAACGTGGCTATAGGACGATTTGGCCTATAGCTGCGTTTTTTTAGGCCGCGTTTTCAAATGTGGCCTAAACCTCGTGACTATAGGCCTGAGGGGTCTATAGCTGCACTTTTTCAAATGCGGCCTAAGACCAGGACCTATGGCCGCGTTTAAAACGTGGCCTAAGGTGAAAGCTATAGCCGCGTTTTAAACGTGGCTATAGCTTTCACCTTAGGCCACGTTTTAAACGTGGCCATAGGTCCTGGTCTTAGGTCGCGTTTGAAAAAGTGCGGCCATAGGACCCTTGTTGACAGCTTTGAAGACATATTTTAGCCGCGTTTAAAACGCGGCTATAGGCCACAACTATAGCCGCGTTTTTTAAATGTGGCTATATCTATCACCTATAGCCGCGTTTAAAACACGGCTACAACCCCCTGAATATTTTTTAAATTTGTCTATAGCCGCGTTTTAAAAACGCGGCTATAGTTTTTTTTTTTTTCCTTTCTAGGCCAAATGGCGAATGCATTTACAAACACTACTATAAGTTTTACAAACGCTACTATAAAAAACCTGTCACACACACAATTCCAACTTGTTATTCTTGCAAAATTCCGGCTTGTTGCATGAAACATAAATAACAAGCCAAAATTTCAAAGGAATATCAAGCTGCAATTTTCTCAAACCTGTCACAATTTCAATCAATCTTTAAGGAATACGGGAAAATTATCAATCTTTAAGGAATATGCAGTTCAATACAACAACAAAATGGAGGAAAGTTTAGGGTCCATTTGACACAAAAAAGTGTTCACATTAGGTCAATAAGAAAATTTAAAATCAGAAACATGCAAAGCTTTCATCAATTCAACTCAAAGATAATCAAAAACAACATCAAGAGCCTTTTAGCTCATTGCTTGGTGTTTCTAACAGAGACATCTAAGGTTTGAATCCCCCCTCCCCCACTTACAAGGTATTAAAAATATTCAAAAATAAACTCATTAATCCCATTTCAGTTCCAAGTCAATTTTCGATATATACCTGTGAAAAAAAAAAATCATTATTATAAAAAAAAAAATTAAACTTTCAAATTATATTTCGGGAAATACCAAGTAAAACTACTACAATCAACACAAAAGTAAGAATAGAACATTGATATGAAATAATCAAAAACTACCCCTTCTGGTACAATCTAGAAAACAAAACTTCAGATAAGAATGATCCTAGTTGGTACAATTAAACATCAAACAGATTGAAATGGACTCATTAAACTTATAAAACCCATCCAACGCCTAAAAATTCACAGTTAATTCCACACAAAAATGTAGTAATACAACACCGTTGTCCATAATTCAGGAAGCACCCACAAAAATTCAAAGTATACAATAGCTATATAACAACAATTTGAAGTAATCAAATCAGACAAGCAAGTTAATCAATAAAAAATGAAGGAGAAAATTTTCAGCTACTTCAAATTTGCATAATTCAAAACATTACGCACATTGAAAACCATTTAGTCATTGCACCAATTCACATAAATAAATAACAGATGGGGTCAAATCAAAATTGAGAAACCAAAGTATAGAACCAATAAAAATGCAAACTTTGAGAGCTGTGTACCTAAAGAATCCAAATGGGTACCCAGAAAAGCTGAAGAAACCAAAAAATAAGAAAAACCTAGAAACATTAACAACCACTAAGTTGAGGAAACTATCAGAAACAAACAAATAAATGTATGATAGAAACGTTGTATAAAGGAAAAAGAAAAATGTTGTTGCTGTTGTTGTATAAAGGAAGAGAGAATCGAAAAGGAGATCGAGAACCGGAGAGTTGTAGACGGACTTGATCTCGTCTCGTGTCCAATTGTTTCAATTAAATGAAATTGAAGAAGAAGAAGAAGAAGAAGAGGAAGAGAGGGAGATTCTAGGGCTTGGTGGGATCTGTCGAAATAAATATAAATTTTAAAAATAAAAATAAAAATCAGAAAATTTATTTACAAACACAAACCCTAACTCAAAAAATTTAAGGCTAACAGAAATCATGTACCTTCACGGGTGGATCTGGAGGCGCCGATACTTCACATGGACCGTCCGAGTGAGGGCTTGAGATCGAAGATGGAGGGTGAGGGCTTGAAAGTGCCAGATGGAGGGTGAGGGTTAAGATCGGAGATGGAGCGTGAGGGCTTGAGAGATGAAGGCTTGGAGGGTGAGGGTTGAGATTGGATGGAGGGTGAGGGCTAGCTTGAGAGATGGAGGCTGATGATGTGCGAAGGGAGAGGGTTGGAAATTTCTAACCTTCCTATTTATACTTGGCCTAAAGCCGCGTTTTTAACCTGCGACTATAAGCAAAATCTGAAGCCACGTTTAAAAAACGCAGCCCAATCCCAAACTAAAGTCGCGTTTTAAACACGCGACTTTAGACAAAATTTAAAGCTGCATCTATAAAACACGGCTTCAGACGAAATTTAAAGCCGTGTCTAAAAAATGCGGCTTTAGGCAAGCTAGAGTCGCGTTTTTTACATGCGGCCATATTTAAGATTAAAAAAAAAAAAATGAAATACTCAGGTCCTATAGCCGCGTGTTTTAAACGCGGCCATATCTCCACCCTAAAAAATGCCGCTATAGCTCAAAAAAACGCGGCTTTAGACGCGTTCTATGGCCACATGTTTAAAACGCGGCCTTTATTGTTTCTTTAAGCCGCGTTTTTTAAAAACGGGGCTTTAGCCCGTCTGTAGCCATGTTTTTGCAAACGCGACCTAAAAAAACGTTGCCTAAGACCCGCGTGTTTTGTAGTGTTTAGATCTGCCAGTTCTAATGGTATAAGAATGATTTCTGGTAGTGACTTCGAAAGGAGAAGGCACAATACCTTTTAGATCTCACAAGAGCACCTCCAAAATCTTCTCAAAATGTGAATTAGGGTTTCCTTTAAATACTATGTGAAATAGATTTGAAACCTTAATCACTTGATGGGCCAATGGGCTTTAATTAAATTCTGCAGAACCCGTCTTTCGATCGGTCGAACTTGTTTCTCGATCAGTCTAACTCTTCAGAAATTGAATTCTTCTTTCTGCAGCTTGAATGTTCTTGTATTCTGACTTGTAACACCTTGAGCATTGTCTAATCAAACCTATAGACTTAGGAATCTATATCTAGACAAGTTTGTGTTCACAATTTGCCAATTGTTCAAAACTTTTAGAACCTAACAATGAAGATTTCATTTCAATATGCTTCTGTCTTTCTCTTTCTGTATGTTTTTGTTTGCTTAATTTTTTGTTTGCTTTGTTCTTAGCATATATTTTGTGGGTGTTGAAATTTCTTGGAAACCAGTAGGTTTATTTTGGAGTTTTATTGTTCAAGATCTAGGATGTGATATTAGCTTCCCAAGGTTGTTAAAGTCAATTTGTCATACATGACTGGGATCCTACTACAGTGAACCAATAGTATATCCATGGGTTGGGGTAAATGGCAACTAGGTGCTTGTGCTTGAGATAGATGAGATGGTGGCCCCATTACCTTACGGTGATATCGTGCGTGCGTTGCTTGCACAACTTGTGAAAGTGTGAGAGTGTGTATGAAGCCGCTACCAATCATTGAGATTTCTCAAAGATGTTTGTTACATGAGTTTTAAAAAAGTGGTTTTTCCTAAGTGTAGTTCCTCAAAGCCAATTATGAGATCGGCAAATCTGTATGAAATAAAACTTGCCAAAATTCTTTTAGAAAGTTTCTAATTCAATTCTTCCATCTGAAATATAACCTATCACAATTTAGACGAAGATGTTTAAAATATTGATAAAATACATGCCACAAACATAAGCAAAGATGAGGATTCTCTCCAACACAATTAAAACATTATCTAGGCTGAAAATGTTAACCATTAAATGTCATTATAGTTTTACTAGAATGAATTGTATTGGACATTCAAAATAGGTCCTCTTGTTTTTTTATGATAACATATGATGTATATACTATAGTATCCCTCGTGGCATGAACTAGCAAAATGACCACCCTAAATTGCATTCATATCAATAAAGTATTAGTAGCATCCCTATTTTCTCTGGAGTTGTTCTTGATTTTTACAAAACCCTAACTTTTTTATTATTCATTCATTTATTTGTTTATTTGTTTATTTTCTCTTGTTTTTAATGCTGAAGTGATGAGGTGAATTATGGAGTCCTAACAGAGGAGTGATAAAAGTTCAAACCACAAGTGAGTTTACTATAATTACCCCTTAAATAATAATGATGAGAATTTGTACGAGAGGTTAATAAAACGTAACTGGCTATTATACATAAGAACTACACATTATGCATTTTGTATGGGTTGACTACTGGTTGAATACAAATCTTCTATAGTTCTATTGCATTTTTTGTGTTTTACTTTATATTTTACCAATCACAACTTGTCAAGAAAAAAAATAATGAACAAGAAATCCTTAATAAATCGCAATTTCTTTTTAAAATAATCAAAGTTGACAAGCAATCAAAATTTCTTTTTACTTTCCTTATAAAATAATAAAAGTCTAAAATTGAATTTCTTCTCCCTCTTCTTCTAGTCCCACAAATATTGCAAAGAGTTTGAAAATAGAACCAAATACAAAGATAAATGATAAACAAAGTATTAGCAATATTGACACCTCTTGAAGGTTATACATTCCAATCACCAATGCAGAGAGTAATAGTAGCCATGACATTTATTCAAGACCCCCCCCCCCCCCAAAAAAAACTAGAACTAGTGATAGTACTATTTCATGCGTTTGTCTGCCATTTCTTCACATATATTTCCCACACAAATACTTTTCTAGCGCTTCACAGATAGTTATACTCATGAGCTTGTTGTGAAAGGTGTAACATTAGAGATCAAGAAAAGGCTATCTGCTTAGCAAAGTTGACTGGCTGAAAATCAAACAAAAGTTCAGAGGTAATAAAGGAGAGAAATTATTAAATAATCATACACTTAAACCTGTTTAGAGCCTTGTAGCTCTATTGGCATCTCCTGATGTTTTTAACGGAGACATCCCAGATTCAAATCTCTCCTACATTGTATCTACCAAATTTTTAAAAAAACCATACACTTAAACCCATTCGAGAAAAAGGCATGCCATTTACAACAATTTCATTTTTCATGTACCTTTATTCCTGATACTCACTCACGCCCCATATGTAGGATATTTTCCAACATTTTGATACTAATCATGCATGGAAAATAATGTTGAAGGGTTAGGCTTGTAGTTACAAGAAGAGAAGGCCCAGCAAGAGAAAAAAAAAAAAAAAAAAACCTGTTAGATTAGCCAAAGAGATTGCCTACAAACCACACAAGAGTTTCTAGACATAAAACTTGAAACTCCTTGAGGAGCAGGCAAGTCATCCTTGGCTACCAAACTAGGACTCTTATCCTCATGTTGGATCTCTCTTCCTCTCAAATAATACTCCATAATCCCAATAGATGCTGCAATACTACATCTTAGAGTCTCTATTTATAGGAAGTGAAAGAATTGAAGTTGGACCAATACCTAATTTTACATCCCTCTGACTAAATTGCCTAGTCCTTATCTGGGTCTTTCATTTCTCCTTCCATTTGTCAATTGTGTCAATTAGCTGACCATAATGGAATATATTCTATACAAAGAGGAAAGTTGAAGAAGGCTTCAATCTGGAACTTCGGTTAGGCAACTTGCACAAAGTCAATCTGCTTGCACCTTTTGAAGTAGAAAAGGTGCAATAAAATTGAGCTGTTGCAAGTTGCCTATCAAAAAAATACCAGGTTGAAGTCTTCTTCAGATTTCCTTCTTTGTATAGAATATATTCCATTATGGTCAGCTAATTGATGCAGTTGACAAATGGAAGAAGAATTGCAAGACCAAGATAAGGACTAGGCAATTTAGTTAAAGGAGTGTAAAATTACGTAGCAGTCCAACTTCAATTCTTTCACTTCCTATAAATAGAGACTCTAAGATGAAGTATTTTGCAGCATCCATTGGATTATGAAGTATTATTTGAGAGGAAGAGAATCTAACATGAGGATAAGAGTTTTGTTTGGTAGCCAAGGATGATTTGCCTGCTCCTTCAAAGGGTTTCAATTGTATTTAGTCTGGAAACTCTTGCATGGTTCGTAGGCAGTCTCCTTGGCTAATCTGATAGGCTCTTCTTTCTTATGCTGGGCCTTCTCTTCTTTTAAGCAACCCCTCAACATTAGTTTGCCTGCATAATTCGTACAAGGATGTTGGTAGATCCTAATGGGGCATGAGTTTAAGATCAAGAAGAAAGGTACATGAAAATGAAATTCTTATTGATGCTTGCCTTCTCCGATCCTTATAAGAATGACCATGTACTGTGTAATGTCACTAAACTATAAAGCTCTTAGCATCACAAGTTCTTGTGTGAAAAATGACCCAAATATACAGACATTACACTCTTAATAATTTGTGAAGAAAAGCATTCACACATAAAACAATTTTTACTTTGATTGTTCAGATTTGTGTACAATTCTTGAAGGTTTGGATATTAAATGTAAAGAATTGTGTACATTCTTTGAAGACTTGGAAGTTGAACGTATAGACTATACACTTTTTGCATTGTGAAAAAAAAAAAAAAAAAAAAAAAAAAATTCCACAAATGAAACAATTGGGTATGTTGAATATATAGAATTGTGTTCATTTCTTAAAAGTTACACATTAAATGTATTAAATTATGTACATTTTTTGAAGATTTGGATATTGAATGTACAACATATTGTACATTCTGAATAATTTGTGAAGAAAAATGTCTACATATCAAACAATTGTGTACTTTGAATATTCAGACCTGTATACATTTATTGAAGGGATGGACATTAAATGTACAAATTTGTGTACATTCTTTTAAGATTTGGACATTAATTTTACAGACTTTACACTCTGTATTGTGAAGAAAAATATCCACAAATCAAACAATTGTGTACATTCAATGTCCAAACTCATCGTGTGTGTGTGTTTGTTTCTTTAATAAAAAAAAAAAAAAAAAGTCCAAACTCATCATTCTAAAAAAAATGTCCGAACTCATCATTTCATTATCAAACAACGTTGTCATGTTTTATTATTATTATTATTATTTTAAGATTTAAAAAAAACATTACCACCTAAAACAAATAAACCCAAATCATTATGCTAATAAACATTCTAGACAATTCTATATATATCTAAAAACTGAAACGTAGCATTTCAAACAGCGGTCACATCATCCGCCAATTTCCAACATTCTCTCTCTCTTTTTTAACTCTTTTTTTTCCTATTAATTTCCCAACTTAATATTACACGATCTCCAACTTTTCTTCCCCCTTTTACCTTTTCATCTCTCCTCTACTATCTATCTTAATATTACTCTTCCTATAATTATTTTTTACTTTTCTTATTCCTCTTCTTTTACTATAAATTTTAAATTCTCTATTTCATTCTATACATAGCTTTCCCACACACAAAAGGTTATTTCTTTCTCACAAATTATTTTTTTTTTCATTTTTTGGTGGATTTTTTATTTTTATTTTTCGTACATCTCTACTTTAGGTTGATAAATTTTTGTATTATTTGGAACTCTATTTTGGGTTGATGTAATTAAGTTGTTTTTTTTTTCTTCTCTTTGATTTCATAGATGTTATCCTAGTGGATTATATATAAAGATGGTATAAAAGAATATAATGTTACTTTATTATGTAACATAACATGACTTGGATAATTTTGTGTTTATTACAATATTTTTTATTTTTACTTTTTTTCTTCTCATAGTATTTTCTATAAATTTCTTATTATTCTCTCTCACATTCTCTCTTAAAAAGTGGTTATTCTCTCTCTATCTCTTCATTTTTATTCTTTCTTGCAACTCTACTTTATATTGATGAATCATTGTGATTTTTAAAACTCTATTTTGTGTTCATATGTTTTGGTGTTGTATTTTTTAGTTCCCCATCACAAGTAGTATCCCCTCTCTCTCTCTCTCTCTCTCTCTCTCTCTCTCTCTCTCTCTCTCTCTCTCTCATAGTTTCGGTTTGATTTTTATGTGAGTTAATACTTGATTATTTTGGAAGTAAGAATTTGAGTTTATATCAAAATACAATCTCGGCTATGCTAATAACAGATCAACATTAGATCTATTTTGGTCCACTTCATCAATTCGGTTCAATTCGACCTACATCAATCCACTTCGGTCAATTTTGGTCCAGTTTGGTTTACTTCAGTCCACTTCAGTTCAATTATGTCCATTCAACCTACTTCGGTCTAGTCGGTCCATTTTGGTCAATTCAGACTACTTTAGTCAATTCAGTCATGTTCGGTCTATTTTGTCTAATTCGGTCTATGTCGGTTCAATTTGGCCAATTCGGTATATTTAGTCTACTTCGATCTATTCGGTCAAATTTGTCCATATGGTCCACTTAGGTATATTCGGTCTATTTGGTCCACTTAGGTCTATTCGGTCCAATTAGATCTATTCGGTCCACTTCGGTCTATTTGGTCCATTTTAGATCACTTTAGTCCAATTCGGTATACCTACTTAAGAATGACAAAATACAAGTTTGGGTTGAGAGTATTATTAATTATTTGAGTAATATCAATTGCAATTATATGATAAGTTTTGGTTATCATAATAATCTCCTTAAGAAAATGAGAATTTGAATAATATCTTTGAAACTTAAAAATTTTAATTGTATCAAAAGAAATTAGGAAAATATATGCATAATAACAATAGTTAGAAGAATATGGACCATTTCATAAAAGAATAATATCAATCAAAAACATAAAAAATGATAAAGTTATATATTTGTAAAAATAAATTGATGAAAATTACTTTTTGAAATTGTTTAGTTTTTTGGGAGAATAAATTATCTACAATAAAATTTAGAGAATAAATTATACATATTCAATATAAGTTTGTTATGAGTTTTGATTATCATAATAATCTCTTTTAAGAGAATGAAAATTTTGAATAATTTATTTAAATAAAAGTCACACACACACACACACACACACACACACACACATATATACTGCTTGAAGGTATAATCAACCTCATGCAATTCATTTAAAAGTATTGACGTTAAAACAAATGAGAAACTTCCCTAAAGATTAGATTTGTATATTCATTGTCTCAAGGTTTAGAAAGACTTTCACTTAAATTTAGCCAGACCGAAGTGGACTAAAATGCTACGTTAATGTGGCTCAACAAAAGTGTAGCAATAATAAATGCTATACTTAAGATTTTAGAGATTATGATTTTGAGATCTATATTTTAAAAAAAAAAAAAATGGATTTAGAATAGGTACTCTCAACCTAAGCATGTCTTTTGCCTATATGTAAGTGCACAAAAATGGACCGAAGTGGACCAAAATGGACCAAAGCGGTCTGAATGGAACGAAGTAGAACGAATGGATAAAATAGGACTGAAGTGGACTGAATAGAACAGAGTGGACCAATGTGGATCGAATAGGACTGAAGGTGACCGAATGGGACCAAAATGGACCGAGTAAAATGAATGGACAGATTAGGACCAAAGTGGACATAATGGATTGAATAGGAACAAATATGACCGAATAGGACTACATTGGACCGAACAGGAACATAGTGGACGAATATGACCAATATTGACTAAATAGAACTGAAGTGGATAGAATAGACCAAATATGACCAATGTGGACTGAATAGAATCAAAGTGGACATAATGGATCGAATAGGACTGAAGTGGATAGAATAGGACCAATGTGGACAGAATGGACCCAATTGGACCAAAGTGGACAGAATGGACCGAATAGGACCAATGTAGACCTAATAGGACTAAAGTGGATAGAATAGGACCAAAGAGGGCATAATGAACCGTAGTGGACCAAATAGGACTTTTGAATATTTATAATTTTTATTGCATTTTTAAAGCTCATATTCCTAATTTCTAATGTTTATTTTGTTTGTATTTTTTAACTCAAAACTAAAGATTTTAGCCCAAATATAATAAAATTTCATACTTTTCAACCCAATAATTAAGAAAAAAAAAAAAGAATTTTTGAGCCAAACTTGAAAATGCAACCTACACAGAGAATCAATTTAAGGCCCAATTAGTCCAAAATGGACCAAAGTGGACCAAAATTGTCTGAGTGAATTTAAGTGGACTAAATTAAACCTAGTTGGACTAAATGGAACCGATGTAGATATAATTGGACCAAATAGCAATTGTTTAATTTTTAGGGAGAAATTATTTTCAATAAATTTTAGAGAACAAATTATACATTATATTATAATTACAAAATAATTATTTATTTCCACGCATTGCGTGGGTCTGCAATTAGTGATATATAAAACCTAAAAAGCAGCACCGTTCATCAACAACTCCTAAGAAAAAATCGATAATCTCCCAATAAAAAAAAAAAAAAAACAATAAAAAAATCAAGAACCCAATGAATCTTGATGCAGTGACATGCTCAGCTCTTGATGCTGTCTTTACCACGAAACTTCCTTCCATTACCGATTCTGCCACCGTAGAGCCCTAATTAATTCTCCCACTGCAATTGAACCAAAATCAATCTTGATTCGGTGACATGCAACATTGTTTTGGCTAGAATTGCTCTTGGTTCGTACTGATCATAATCTAGGCACTAGTTGAAGCTGGTGTTTTTTGTTGTAGGCCTTGGATCTCTACAAGCAGGATGAGCATATCCATGAGCATTGAGTTGCCTGCTGCCTGATGTGTTGCAGTTCATTACAAGGCTCAACAAGTATAGATCACCAATGCAAATAAGTGCTTCCATTAAGAATCAAGGCCTGCATCTTAACATCAGACTAGAAACCACCAGTACTTACTGAACTGAACAACAAAACTAAATATGCCAATTCCTTCAACTTTGAGGACTATCTAACTATATATCGTCACGTGCATACAAATTTATACGAATAATTTGGTATGTAGGCCAATCTAACAAAATAGAATGTTTGTAAGTACCAAATTGTGAATGCATTATGAATTTTTGCACATCGATTTGGGAGGGAAACCTATATTATAAATTTATCCAAACCAGAAGATATTCAAATATGAAGGAAAAAAAAAATAGTATGTCATCTCATTTTTTTTAATAAAATAAATAAATAAAATTGAATGTTCAAATAGTGTGTAAAACACCTTGAACGTTTAGACCCCCAAATAACAAATTACTAATTCAAGCTTATTATCAAAAAATGTATGTGCGGAATATGAACATAAGCTTAAAACAGAATTGATAAAACAATCTAAACCAAATAAAATCACAACCACAGCAGAAATTAAATGGCAAAGATTAAGGGAAGAGAGATGCAAACACAAAGACAACATAGCGATGTGTTATCGAAGTGGAAACCGAAGTCCTCGACGTAAAACCTATTCGCCGCCCTCCAAGCGGTCAATAATCCACTAGAGAATGAAGTTGGGATACATGAATAGCAGAAGACCCTCCAAGCCTAATCTACCCATTGTACCTAAGCCCTCCAAGCTTCTTGCTCCAACAAGGTTACGCCGAACCTTTGTCTTCTCTAGCTTACCGGATCCCGCTATAGCCCATAGCATCAACCAATATCAATTGGTCACTTCCTAACTGCTTCCCAAGCACCAAACAGCCTTCTCACAGATATGGGTATAGTGAGAAAAGGTTTTGGCTAATGTACCTCTCAAGGATGTAACAATGGAGAGGGTGAGAGTAGAGGAATTTGGAGAATCCAAGGATGAAGATTGTGGATGAGTCAATCTTGTTTTTCTCTAGGGTTTCTCTCTCAAAATTCTCTCTGGAAGCTCTCTACAATACGTGGGTATAAGGGGTATTTATACTGGTGTGTGTTTGGAATGCGAAAGGTCAGTTTTTCCTAAACAGAGTGGTCTGATGACTTGACCTCGCGACTTGACTGAGTCGCGAGTTTGAGTCGCGAGCTAACTGACTGGCCAGACTGGAAGTTTTGTCCTGCAGTGCTCCAGCTAGCGTGACTCTTCAGCTCCTCTGCAAGCTTCACACGTGTGCCAGCTCTGTCGACTTGCAAGCCGCGAGCCAGTCGCAAGGCCCTGCTGAGTGCACACTCTTGAGCTTTTTCTTCACACTCTCTCACACACTACCCTTACATGATTCCCACCTAAATACAGGGTTTCTAAATGCTAAATTACAAGCAAATTTGGCACGGAATAAAGCCAACAAGATGGTTGATTAAATTCAACCTTATAATCTCCCCCTTTGGCTATTCCGTGACAAACCCTAAAACAAACTCTAGACTTAATATGTGAGTTGGGAACAGTTGAACAAAACTCACTCACACCTAACTCTAGAATTTGTGAAGCTCTTGAACCATAAGAACAAGTATCTCCTGAAAAACAACAACACAATATGATCATTGTATGCAGAAAACTTGTAATGCATATGGAGCAAGCACATTGCGATCAAGCAATATAAATTAAAGAAATAAAACATGGTTTGACCCAAAAAAAAACAATCACTATAAATAGTGACCACAATGCTCATTCACACAAGGAATGAACATCCGAACATGCAAGCTAATAAGCTCAATGCAAAGTATCATTTGCATGTCCAACACTCAACCGATACAACAACTCAAAGTAATTGCATCAAGGATATAAAATCCAACAAGGGTACAAGAGTGATATACTTAAAGAAAATGCATAACATTTAACAACAAGTACTAAGCTACAAAGCATGGGTACAAAATACAAAATATTGAATATAAACTTATATTATATATAAACCGAAGTACCAAAAGCTTTAAACAGTAAATCCAAAAGTAAACCAAGACAAGTCAAAAGTAAAGAGTAAACCAAGACAAGTCAAAAGTAAAGTAAGTGTGTATGTATCAGTATCCTTCTTTTGAGCTCACACAACTCCCCCTTTCAATATGCACACTTCCCATTCTTGTGTTGCTCTCCCCCTTACTGTATGCTATCTCCCCCTTTTTGGCACGAATAGCTAAAGGCTGTCCTCCAGCTTTTGTTGAATAGCATCTAATTGTGTCTCAATGGCAGTGAGACGCATTTGAACTTGATTGTTGGTGGAGTAGAGAACTCTTTCAAATCCGGAAATATGCTGATACAGACCCTCAAGTAAAGTGCTTATTCTATCAGCTTGAGAGCTAGGAGGTGTAGGCGGAGTGCTAGTCGTTTGCTTGAAGAGATATCATGGATAATGGTCGAAGACGTGGCAGTATTTTTCTATCTGTTGGTGGACGAACACCTTCAAGGACCATGATCTTCATAAGAAGACTACATAAAGGAAGGCATGTTCGTGCTGCCGATCGAGCTACTGTTTTCCCAATGGTCTGAAAAATGTGGGCACAAATGTCAATCGGAACTCCGATGATGAGATCACATAGAAATTGCGCTCTTCCAAGGTTGACGAATGTGGTGTTCGAGAGTGGGTAGAGGTTGAAGAACATGATCAATTTGAGAGTCGTCGAATCAGGTGCAAACTTTGCAGTGCCTATGGATGTTCCTTTGCTTGAAATCTCATGATCAGGCCGAAGAACTTAAAGAATGTCTTGTACCTAAAGCTATTTATCATCATATGGAGTGAGGTCTACATTTGCCGGTCTAGTGATGCGAAGAACCTTTGCGATGTAGTCTGGATTGATGGTAAACTCTTTTCCTCGTACCCAACACTGCAACTCAACTCCGGTGAATCTAGCATTTGAATAGAACTCCTTAACCAATTCATCAATCGGGTCCTCGAAGTTCTCGAACAGATCAGCCCAATCTTTTGCTTCAAATATCCTAGGAATAAATGTTGTTCCCCAGGTATCAAATTTTACAACCCTTTCCACCACAGTAGGAGCATCTACAAAAATGCTTGAGAAGGTTTGTGAATTGAGAGGAGTCCTAAATCTCTCACTTTTAAAAGCTTGAGACGAACGTCAAGTCCGCTTTGAAACAGGGGATGATGAAACATTAGTTACAGGTTCTTTTCCTCGAGAGGAACGACGAGACATCTACAAAATAACATACACACAACAGAGAACCAAGTGCAAAACCACAAAACATAAGCATAGACTTGATTAGATCCATTTTAGTCCATGAAATAAACATACATAGATATTTAGAAAGACACATCACTCAAATATGATAAATGGATCAAGTATGCAGCATTTAAGCATGAGTAACACTGGTGTGTGTGGTGTGCAAAAGTGAGGAGTGTGCAGGCACAGCTAAGCACAATGTAGTCTATGAAAACCACAGAAACACAAGTAACTGTCTTTGAGACAAATTACTACAAGCATGAAATGCACAGCACAGCACAGGCATGATACATAACACAAAAATGAGAGGCATACAACAAAACAAAAAAAATATGTATATCAGGCATCATATTCTCATTGTCAATACTATCCATTCAACCAAACTCACAAAAATAAACCCAAACCATATCCGAAACATCACATATCTCAAAACTCAACAACAACTCAAAAATCAAGAAATCCAGGCTATAATCATGAAATACTTAGAGAAATTAGAAAACCCATACCTTTTCTTGAGGATTGAAGTTAAGATGATGAAGAACAATGGAGGTTTTTGTGAGAAACACGGTGAGTTTGAGAGTGAAGAACAAACAAGACAATGAACAGTCAAAAATGTTCGAGGGAAAACTGAAAAGTTTTAAAAACTGTCCTTAAAGCGCAAAACACGCGTTTTTCGCGACTGTACCAAGTCGCGTACAAGTCACCTAGACAAGTCGCCAAACACCTTAGAGACAAAATTTTGAAAAATTTGTCTAAGTGTTTTTCGCGACTAGAAGGTCCACCCGCGAGAAAGTCGCGAAGGGAGCCACGAAAATTTCTGTATAACCTCACGACTGGAGCTTCCACTCGCGATCAAGTCGCCAAACCAAGTCGCAAGAACTTTTAAAAACCCAAAATTTTGAAAATTTTCTAAGTCTTTTTCGCGACTAGGACTTTGACCCGCCAATGAGTCGCGAAAACCTTTTGTGTAAGCTCGCGACTGGGGGCATGCAACTAGATTCACCCGCGACCAAGTCGCCAGAACAGGGCAACACAGTTTTTGAAAATTTTGATAAAAAAACAAAAGGCTTTCAAAAAACAATTAAACCACTCAAAAATATTTTTGTGTTTGATCAACAAAAATTGAGTATGTGAAACACATTTAAACAAGTACAATCACACAAATGAATAAGGCATTCATTGAGCATAAACATGTGTGATGTGTGTGGGTACCAAAATTGAGATAGTCCTTAGTCTAATGTGAAGCTTCAATGATCAATTCAACCAAGTCATACACAATTAGCACGAGGAAAAGTGACCCATCTCAATTATAGAAATATGCATATATGACCTCCCACATAAACTTGATTACATAATTTGAAGCTTTTCATTTGGCTCCATTCACATCATAACATTTGATCTTTTTGAATCAAAACACCTCATTTTGAGATCGATGCCTGAAATTTTTAATATTTCAATTTGATGAGCAAGCCTTTGGCCTTTTTGGGCATCATATATTTTTATAAAAGTCACTTTCCCTTTTTCCTAGTCAAATACTAGTATGTGCGACGGCTTTTGCAGCTCATTATCTCTTTTCATTTGGAGATTTACATTTGTTGAGCTCTTTAAGCAAAAACAATAAAATAAAAGAGTGGGAAGATATATAGGCACAAGTCTATGCATGTTTCAAGATCAACAAAACCATTGACTAATCATTCATGACAAGTTTGAAGATCTATTTTCAACAATCACATAGATGTCAAGATTTCTCCCACAATGATATGAGGGGAACAAGCTACGCTCGTAAATGCACAAAGCCATTAGTACAAAGGTACAAGGCAAAATATGCTTGTGACAAACCACAAAAATGTTGATCAAACTTTTTGGATTTTCTACTTTTTATGTGTTTTTGGATTTTTGACATAAAGAAAAGATTGATCAAAAGCAACAATGTAAAAACATTTAAAGCAAATGCAAACAAATGAACACAAATTTTCAAATCAAGCTAGCAACACAACAAAAAGCACACAACCAAGCAAAGTCACAAAAACATAGGAAGTATTAATGCATGGACATGTTGTAATGCCTATGCATGAGTACCCTTCTTCACCCACACGTCACGTGCGTTTGGAGTGATATCCCTATAGGATTGGGTACGAGTGTTATGGCTTTCAAACCTTTTGTTGAAGCTTGCGAAACAGGTGGTGAATGCATCAATCATCTTCATCACTTCCATCACTCCGGAATCACCATCTCGACCTCTTGATTGCTCAACAACCCAATTCCTTTTGTCATTTCTTGGTCCTTTTGACTTCTGGTCACTTGCATTCTTCAATGCCTAAAGCTTATGACAATTTGGTCTAGTGTGTCCTTGAAGTCCACAGTGATGGCAGAAGTGGTTTGTTCTCGGACCTCTTTGTGATTTTGGAATTGATTTCCCTTTGGCTTCAGACTTGACCGCTGATTGGTTACGAGGCTTATTCAACACTCGTTGGTCAGTCACATTCCTCTTCTTCTTTGGCTTCACTTTCTCAGCCTTTGTGGTAGCTAGCATCGGTTCTTTGGCTTTCACAAACTTTACTTCCTTGGAGATATTGACAGCTGAACTACTCTCTCTGGTATATCCCAATCCGGTTCTGTCGGAGAAAGGTTTTTGATGAGAAAGTACTTCATCAAGCTTCTTGGAGGAAACTTACTCTACTTTAGCGTTTGCTTGAACCACTTCAAGCTCAAGAAATTTTATCTTTGAGTAGGCTTCGGTCAGCTCTTCATTCAGCATCTCTATTTCACATTTGGCCTCCTTATATCGCAAGAGAAGACTTCTATAATCCTCCTCTGCCCTCTTCTTTTTAATAGTTGCGTTAGCCACTTTTGCATATCACCGGTCTTCTCAAGGAAGGAATTGTAGGTCTCTTGCAGTCCCACTGTTCCATCTTCTTCTTCATCATCAGATTCCTCAACTATCCCAATTGACTCCAATTCAGTGTGCTCACCAAGCTCTTCCACTAGCACACTCAAATCATCTGAAGATTCCACATGAGCAATGGTCATGAATGCAGAGAAGTTTCCCTCTCTATCACAGCTTTCATCTGAATCTGAACTAGAAGAGTCTGAATCACTAAGAGTAGTGGCATACACTTTGCCCTTCGCTTTCAAATAATTGGGACACTCTTTCTTGAAATGTCCGTGTTCGTTGCATTCGAAGCACGTGATTCCTTGAGAGGATTGAGAGTCCTTCCCATCTTTCCTCTTAAAATCCTTTTTCTCCTTTCCGAAACTTAGGAATTTTCCCTTCTCAGCGAACTTTCCATTCTTCTTGAATTTCAAGAACTTTCGGAAATTCTTCACAAGGTATGCCACATCTTTATCGACAACATCCTCATCCAATGAGTCGTGAGCTTCTACCCTCTCATTGATCATCTTAAGAGCAAGGGATTTGCTCTTCCTTTGTGATGGCAATGACAGCTCATATGTTTGAAGTGAGCCAATTAGTTCTTGAACCTTGATATCATCAAGATCCTTACTCTCTTCAATTGCTGTAACTTTTGCACGGAAGCTCTCCGGCAATGATCGAAGGATTTTCCTTACTATCTTTGAGTCCTCTGTTTTCTCACCCAAATTGAACTTGCCAATAACCACCTCATTCAGCTTGCTATAGAATGAGTCAAATGACTCGTCCTCACTCATTTTCAGCTCCTCAAACCGAGTGGTCAGCATCTGCAACTTAGTGTCTTTCAGTTTCTTTGTTCCTTCATATGTGGTCTCCAATATTTGCCACGCCTCCTTGGCAATAGAGATGTGAGATATCCTGTGGAACTCATCTAGAGATATACCATAAAAAATTGCATTCAAAGCTTTACTGTTAGCGTTAGCTGCCGCAAGGGCCGCCTTATCCTAAGTGGATTTAGCAGCCTTCGGCCTAGTCCATCCAACATCCACCGCATCCCAAATGGTTTCATCCATTGAACACAAAAATGCCCTCATCCTGACTTTCCAAAAGGCATAGTTGCTACCATCAAAATATGGTGGAGCATTTAGAGATTGAGACCGGTCCATCTCAAATAGGGTCAAGGATTGCACTAAGATAATTAAACCACAGCAAGTGCACCCGCTCTAATACTAATTGAATGTTCAAATAGTGTGTAAAACATCTTGAATGTTTACACCCCCAATAAACAAATTACAAATTCAAGCTTATTATCAAACAATGTATGTGCGGAATATGAACATAAGCTTAAAACAGAATTGATAAAACAATCTAAATCAAATAAAATCACAACCACAGTAGAAATTAAATGGCAAAGATTAAGGGAAGAGAGATGCAAACACAAAGACAACATAGCGATGTGTTATCGAAGAGGAAACCGAAGTCCTCGGCGTAAAACCTCTCCGCCGCCCTCCAAGCGGTCAATAATCCACTAAAGAATGAAGTTGGGATACATGAACAGCAGAAGACCCTCCAAGCCTAATCTACCCAATGTACCTAAGTCCTCCAAGCTTCTTACTCCAATGAGGTTACGCCGAACCTTTGTCTTCTCTAGCTTACCGGATCCCGCTATAGCCTATAGCATCAACCAATATCAATTGGTCCCTTCCTAACTGCTTCCCAAGCACCAAACAGCCTCCTCACAGATATGGGTATGGTGAGAAAATGTTTTGGCTAATGTACCTCTCAAGGATGTAACAATAGAGATGGTGAGAGTAGAGGAATTTGGAGAATCAAAGGATGAAGATTGTGGATGAGTCAATCTTGTTTTTCTCTAGGGTTTTTCTCTCAAAATTCTCTCTGGAAGCTCTCTACAATATGTGGGTATAAGAGGTATTTATACTGGTGTGTGTTTGGATTGCGAAAGGTCAGTTTTTCCCAAACAGAGTGGTCCGGCAACTTGACCTCGCGACTTAACTGAGTCGCGAGTTTGAATCGTAAGCTAACTGCCTGGCCAGACTGGAAGTTTTGTCCTGTAGTGCTCCAGCTGGCGTGACTCTTCAGTTCCTCTGCATGCTTCACACATGTGCCAGTTTTGGCGACTTGCAAGCCGCGAGCCAGTCGCGAGGCCCTGCTGAGTGCACACTCTTGAGCTTTTTCTTCACACTCTCTCACACACTACCCTTACAAGATTCCCACCTAAATACAGGATTTCTAAATGCTGAATTACAAGCAAATTTGGCACGGAATAAAGCCAACAAGATGGTTGATTAAATTCAACCAAACAAAAATAATATTAGGATGTTTCTGATGAGCAACCAAAAGTAATGAACCTTTAAGATGAAAAATAAAATGAGAGAACAAGCAATCATATTGCCACTTGCAACAATATTAGGCTAATAGCTCGTCAGATTGTGTGGGTTTGAATTCATATATATAGTTTGAAAGCCATTCAATGGCTAAAGGCCCGAATCAATTTATGGGGAAAAAAACAAATTATGAAATTATACAAAATCATTCTAATAAATAAACACTGAAAACGAAAAGTAATTTTTGCCACACAAAGTGTTCATAAAAAAATTAGATGATTTGCAAATAACAAGAAGAGGAAGAATAGTGTAATATGTCAAGGAATATAAAATTGCGAACCAAGAAATTACCAAATTTGTAAATAAAAATAACAATCTAAAGAGGGTTTAGATCTTTGTCAACGACAACCACGCGAAATTTTTTTCATTTTTTCCTTCACACAGCCTTTAGAAACTATATAGTTTTACTAAATAATTTCGGTTCCAACTTCACATGTATAAGAATCCAAAAGGAAAGTCCAAATTACGTACTACCTCAAGAGAAGCCTGGAGAGGTGATGAAGGGTGGACCGTACCATTTCTCCATCCAAAGGTTGTAGTATTGAATCAATGTCTAAACTAGGGGTGGAATCAGGATTTTATGTTTAGGGGGCCAAATTTTGTTATTGTTATATTAGACAATGATAATTTCAATTCTAAATATTAGTTTGGATATCAGACATCAAAACCTTTAAGATTTGGATATTTCTACCATAAAAATTTAATAGAATTCATGTTATACAGAAATCGTCTCTTAGAAATACTATTTCAGTTCTACATATTAGTTTGAATATCTCTAACGCCAAAATTCAATAATATTCATGTTTAACGTCAAAACCTAAATAGTGTAAATTGTGGATGTCTGGGAAAAGTTGGGGTGAAGTTAGAAGATTGTATTATCACATTAGTATAGATTTTTCTCTTTCCATTTCCCTTTCAAAAAACCAAGAATACCCAAAAGGCAAATGTCTATTTTCGATTTTCTCATTGCATTCCCTTAAGCTAGAAGCTCAGCTCGATCATAATAGCTCATCTCTTGAAGAGCTTGGTTGGACCCTTGGGAAGGAGAGGGTTGTGTGGCCTTTGTGTGTATGGGTATGTGTATTTCCATGTGTAAAATAGACACTGCCATTCATTGAAATATCAAAAATGTTATTTCATATAATAGCCACCGGAAGAAAGTTGGTAATCTAGTAGACAAGCAATCCTGAAAAGGTGGTCATGCATATTTTCGTTGTGTGGAGGATATAGGCCGATAAATAATAGAATATAGGATGAACCCTGTGAATGTATCATCAGGGTCCAGGGATTATCTTTCAGATGCTTTGCAACGCATGTTGGGAATGGTTTCAGTCTCTCTCTCTCGTATTGGTAAATTAAGTATTAGCAGTATTGAGCCCTCTTGAAAGGTAATAAATTCGTGTCACTAATGGAAGAGTACTTGCAATGAAATTTAATTAAGACTGAAAAAACAAACGGGGACAAGAACCAACAGCAAGCACTATTTCACGCGTTTGTCTACCAATTCTTCACATATATATACCATGTAAATGCTTTTCCAGTGCATTAAAGTTAAGGTCAAGTGCTTGTAACGAAAGAAACCTAGAGATCAAGAAAAGCTTGCTAACTTAGAGAGACACAGAGAAATTATTACATAACCATGAAATTAAACCTATTTGGAGGAGAAATGCAAGTCATTAACAAGAATTTCACTTTCATGTACCTTTATTCCTTATCTTAAACTCATGCCCCATATGTAGGATATTTCCCAACATTCTGGAATGAATCATGCATGCAAAATAATGTTGAAGGCTTGCAATTAGAAAAAGAGAAGGCCCAGCATGAGAAAGAAGAGCTTGTCAAATTAGCCTCGGAGACTACCTACGAACCACACAAGAATTTCTAGACTCAATACTTGAAACCCATTGAAGGAGCAGGTAAGTCATCCTTGGGTACCAAACAAGACTCTTATCCTAATGTTAGATCTCTTCCTCACAAATAATATTTTCATAAACCCAATCGTTGCTGCAAATACTACACCTTAGAGTCTCTATTTATAGGAAGTGAAAGAATTGAAGTTGGACCGCTACATAATTTTACATCCCTCTGACTAAATCGCCTAGTCCTTTTCTTGGTCCTGCATTTCTTTTTCTTTTTATCAACTGCCTCAATTAGCTGACCATAATGGAATATATTCTATGAAATAAAGGAAATCTAAGGAAGATTTCAACCTGGCATTTTGGATAGGCAACTTGCACCAGCTCAATTTGATTGCAACTTTTCTACTTCAAAGGAAACAAGGGTGTGACTACAGATTTGCCTGCTTGGATCGGTATAATTAATATTGTGCTGCACGACTGCACGTTATTATGGTGAAAGTAAAGTTTGAATTGTTAAGAGCAGCACGGATTCAAGTCAGTTTGGGTTAATTACTTAATTTACTTCTAGAGAAAAATAAATTGTTTTTTAAAAAAATTAAATGATAAATGTTTTTATACCCAAACTATATTAGTTCTTCTTCTTCTCTGTTGAGACCTGTCACTGGGGGTTTTGTCACAGTCTGGGTTCAGGAATAGAATATATCTAAAAGAAATTCTTCATTAAAGAGATTTTTTTTTTTTTTTTTTTTTTTTTTTTTTTATATATATTCTTAGAATACTTTATACACTTTCCATTAAAGGGATTGAGAGCCCTTTATCTAAAAGACAAGTGATTAAATTCAATAAAGATCTAATGTAAAAGCTCCTATATTTACCCCGTCCAATAGTATTGTCTTGTCAGATTTTTGTGAATAAAAGAACAAAGGCTAATATAACAATCACATTTTCATTAAAACTCAATTACATAATATAATTATTATATATTTAAAACCAATATAATCAAAAAAAAATTAAAACCTAGAGTTGCTCTACAAATTATAACCTACGACCTCAACTACAGCTCGACCGATCAAGCTTAAGTTCAACACCAACCTTGATTCTAATTAAGCGATATCGAGAATTCAGTTTTTCAGATTTTGGCCCATAATGACCTAAGTGTTGGAATTTGTGATCTAAGTCAACGAGAACAAATTGAAGACTTACTTAGGTCATTATAAACATAAGAGATAAAGGTGATATTTTTGTGTGTTTGCGTCAAAAGTTTCAAGTGGAAGCTGTTGCATCGACTATAACAATCAAGCTATTGTTGTGGTATTAGCCACAAATATGATATTCATGCATTGAAGAAATTTGTGAAGGTAAAAGAATTCAACATGAATTAAAGGTGAGTGTGATCACTTTAGTAAGTCCTATTGTAGGTAGCAATACTAGGATTAGGTGTATTCTTGTATTGTTGTACTTCCATTCCACTATAGTGGATTCTTCTATTGGGAGGTTACCGATAAACACCTAGAGGGTTTTCTTGTTAAGGTTTTCCCTTCTTTATCATATTGTTGTGTCTTTAATTTTCACTACTAACTCTTTGTGATATGGTTCTATGCATACTATACTAAATTGGAACTCAATTACATAATTGATTAATTAATCAAGTTTGGCAACAATTGATTTAAAACCAATTGCTAAATTTTCTATCAAAAATTGTTTTGAAAAAAAAAAAAAAACTAATGATTGACAAGGGGTTGGTGTTGAGATAGACTTGAAATCTAAACAGTGCCTAATTTAGTCATACTTGACTATTATTATTATATTTATTTATTTATTGCGCTGGAGGGAGGTGTCCTAGCCATCATCTATCAAGATCTCATTATTTCATGATGAATGATAGGGTCCGTCTGTTGATAAGTTTAAACTAGGGAATCACACAAAGGGAAAGATCCTTTATGATCTCATTTGTAAATGAGGTTTTAGATGAGGAAAACAAAGATTTGAGTTTGAAAAGACTGAGATTTGAAAGTTTAAGATTTTTCAGACGAAAATCATAAAACCAAGGTTTTAGTAGAATTTTAGATAAAATTTCTGCACTTTGATTATTTATTTTTTTTTTTATTTTAGAATTTTCAAAGAAATTGGGATCTTGGGAAAATTTTACATAGAATTTTTTCATTTTGAAAATTTATGATTTTTCAGCAAAAAATTAGAAAACCAGCATTTTTTTTTCCTATAATTACCCCCCACTCATAAGAATCACGTAGATGATGGCTTTGGCAGCTCCAACAACTTTTCCCTGACTCCAAAGATGTCGCAGATGTTCGGCAGCATTGCCTTAATTTTTGGGTTTTAAATTGTACAACAAATTTGGGTTTTAATTTTCTTGATTATATTAGTTAATAGAGTATTAAAACGAGTGTAACTAGGGGTGTTCGCGGTGCGATGCGACGCGGTTTTGGGCCATTTTTAGTACCGCACTTTGCGGTGTGGTTTAGCTAAAACCATGTGTGGTGCGGTGCAGTTTGGTGCGGTTTAGACTTTAGCCAAAACCATAACCGCATCGTACCTCATTTTTGTGGTCATGTGTGATACTATATATAAGATGCAGTTTGAAGTTGGTATATTTTTCAAATTTTGGGTTTTTCCTACTCAACCCAAAACTAATTTTTCCCTTTTTTTGGGCCAAGTTTTAAATTATTGAGCTAGTTTTTCTTTATTTTGGGTTGGCTTTTCTAGTCAACACTTGCTAGGGTTATTAAACTTTTTTTTTTTTTTTGAAAACTAGGGTTATTAAACTATTAATAATAAATTTAATATTAAAAATAAATAAATATATTAATATATAGAGAGGGTGCGGTGCGGTGCGATTTGTGTGGTTTTCTTATTATAAAACCGCAAACCACACTGCACCATGCGGTGTGGTGCGGTGCGGTGCACTATTACTTGTGGTACGGTACGGTTATGCCATTTTGCAGGCGGTTTTGGTGCAGTTTTTGCGGTTTATGCGGTTTGGTAAACACCCCTAAGTGTGACTATGCGTATTACTCCTTATTCGTTTATTTACAAAAATATTGTGTGACACAATAATATTGGAAAGTATAAATGGAAGCTTTTACACCATCTTCTTCTTGAATTCAATCTAATTTTAACCCTAATTTGGATGGCATGGTGCATATTGGTAGAAACCATAGAATTATTAAAATTAGGGCATTGATTACAACGTTTCATGCTTTGTGGATGCAAAATGTAAGTATTCCATAGTTTTGGGGGGGCGGGGGAGGGGGGAATGGGCTTTTTCCCTTAATTTTTAAACTATGCAGCAATTTGTCCCTGTTTTCAAACTATTTAGGTGTATGTCCCTATTTTGAAACTCGATTTTCTGAAAATTGAGTTCCCTTATAACTCGAGTTTTCTTATTACCGATCCAATTATTACTGATCGGTATTTCATGTTTTCTTATTAGTGCCGATCCGTATTAATTGGGAAATTATTAGTACCGATCGGTACAATTGAAATCTAATTAATACCGATCAATATTAATTGGAACCTAAATAATACCGATCAGTATTAATATGATTTCCTTTCAGAAAATGCTCAAAAACCGTTATAATTTTTCAGCAGCGACTTGAATCACACTTTTGGCCCTACAAACATTGAAATTTGATTTTCTCTATTTCTGGAAAAGTTGTAGAGAATTAAATTTCCTTTCAAATCACACTAACCACAAATCAATTGGAATTATGAGAAAAAAGTTATAACCAAAACACCAAACAGGTGCAGAAGATAACTCGGAAATGGTAAAGCCGAGTTATAAGGGGAACTCAATTTTCTAAAAATCGAGTTCCAAAGGAGGGACATGCTGCTATATAGTTTCAAAACAGAGATCAATTGTTGCATAGTTTAAAAATTAAGGGCAAAAGCTCATTTTCCCTTAGTTTAGGGTGTAGTTCTTTGTTACTACCCCCTTATATATATATATATATATATATATATATATATATTATTTTAATTTTGTATTTTTTAATACAAGATAGAAATTATACTATCTAGTCTAATTTAAGTGTATATGTGTGTGAAATTCCCTCTTAGAGACTTGAACCCTAGCTTTTGCCCCTTCCACCCACCCCCACCCCCACTCCCACCTCACAAGAACTTTGTACTTGTTGAGTGACCATCACGCCAAGGATGCAGGTGATATTTTGTATTGGATATTGTATGAGTATGCATTTAAGCACTTTATTTAATGGTTTGTAATTAATCACTAATCTAGCTAGGTGCTTCATTTTTCAATTTGGCATTTTTTTTTTTCACATAAAAAGTAAAGCAACTCCATGGAAATTTACTTTCCTTATAATTTATTTGTCCAAAAATTCTTGACTTTCCTTTTTTAATATTCCATTAAGGACAAAATTCAGTTCCAACTTTTATTAAAAAAAATAAAAAATAAAAAAATAAAAAAGAATACATATTTTGAAAATTTAACCATTAGATTACATAATCTTTTTATTCTTAATACGCATGTCAAATTTCATGTCAATCAGATATTATTTATTATTTTTCCATCAACTTTTTTATGCATAATTTTAGATTACAAAAACTTAAAATATAAACATTTAATTGATGACATAACTATTGATCTTTGATTTTCTAAAAATTTTGCAAGCATGGAGGATATAAGAAGAAAATATAATCCAATGATGGATTTGTCAAAATTCACATCCAATAAAAAGAAATAGTGTGGAGTTGTAACAAAACTTTGTCCTTCCATTAATTTTGGGTTAAGTTAATTTGACTTTTGGGTGGGGGGGGGGAGGGTCGTCAACAATGTTAGTCCTTTTTAACGTTGTTTGTACAATGCTGCCATACATTTGAGTTGAGCATCTCTTGCTACTACAATGCCCAATATTAATCCACACTAGTCCAGAAGTCAAGTTATGGGGCCTATTGCGAAAGAAGGCCTAAAATTAGAGATCGAGAATAGCCGGAAAAAATTGGCCTTTGCCTTTTTTAAAAAAATAATCCAGCATTTTGCTCTCTTTCCCAAACTAATTAGGGAAATGCCCCTCTTTTGAAACTCGATTATCTCAAAATCGAGTTAAGCCCTATAGTGGCGTTTTTAAGGAGCCTATAGTGACGTTTTAAGGACCTATAGTGGCGTTTTGTAACTCGATCTCCATGAAGTCGAGTTATAGGTAAAAAAAAAGTAAAAAAAAATTACATGTAACTTGACTTTATGGAGATCGAGTTAAAAAATGCCACTATAGGTCCTTAAAACGTCACTATAGGCTCCTTAAAACGCCACTATAGGGCTCCAGAATTTTTTTTTTTTAATAACTCGATTTTGAGAAAATCGAGTTTCAAAAGAAGAGTATTTCCCTAATTAGTTTGGAAAATGGGGCAAAATGCTGGATTTTTTTTTTGAAAGGAGCATTTGCCCATTTTCTCCGAGAATAGCCTATTAGTGTAGTGGGTGAGAGATTGATTAGTAAATAACCATACAATTAAACCGGTTTGGAGGAGAAGGCAGGCCATTAACAAGAATTTCATTTTGATGAACCTTTATTTCTGATCTTAAGCTCGTGCTTCCAACATTTTAGTACGAATCATGCTTGCAAAATAATGTTGAAGGCTTGCAATTAGAAGAAGAGAAGACCCAGCACGAGAAAGAAGAGTCTGTCAGATTAGCCAAGGAGAGACTGCCTATGAACCATGCAAGAGTTTCCAGACTCAATAATTGAAACCCCTTGAAGGAGCAGACAAGTCATCCTTGACTACCAAACAAGACTCTTATCCTCATGTTCGATCTCTCTTCCTCCTCTCAAATAATATTTCAAATGAAAGAATTGAATTTGGACCCTTAAATATAATTATACGTAGCTCTGACTAAATTTTCTAGTCATTATTTTGGACTTGCATTTTTTCTTCTATTTGTCAACGGCATCAATTTGTTGACCATAATGGAACATATTCTATACAAAGACGGAAAGCTGCAGAAGGGTTCAACTTGGCACTTTGGTTGGGCAACTTGCACCAAGTCATTTTGGTTGCACATTCTGTACTTCAAAATAAATATGGTTGTGACAGTCAATGATTTTCCTGCTTGGTTTGGTATAATTAATATCGCACTGCACGTTGTTAGGTGCAGCATGGACTCAAGTCAGCTTATCTTAGCTCACTTCTAGATGAAAAAGAAATAGTTTTTATCAAAATTTAAATGGTAACATTCCCCAAACAATATTAGTCCGATTTTCTGTTCTTTGTTTCATTAGAATGTTGAGATTTGTCCGTGGAAGTTTTGTCACAATTATAAAGTCTGCATACAGGAATATTAGAAGTTATCTAATTCAAATATGATATACTTGACCGTTTACCTCACCATACTCAAAATAAAGTAACTAAAGAGGTTCTTTATTAAACAGAATTTTAGTTGATGCTTAGAATACTTTATAGACTTTCTTGCAAAGGATTAAGAGTCTTTTAGAAAATTTTTATAAGAAAAAAAAGTAATTGATTTTCTAAAATAAAGTATTAACAAGTGTTCCAAAAGCACCCGTTAATCAAACCCTTATATTAAAATCAACAGGTTAAGTTATTATAAAAAATAAAAAATAAAATAAAATAAAATAAAATAACCAATAGGTTAAATTCAATTAAGGCCATGATGTAAAAGATCTTATTTACACCATCCAATAGCATTGGGTCATGTCAGATTTTTCTAATTAAAATAATTAATATCTAATATAATTAGATAATTAAAAGTTAAAACAATATATTCAGAAAATTAAAACGTAAAATAGCCATATAGAATTAGAAACCGAAACACTCAGATGACGCAGCCAGAGATCTAATATGCCATCAGAGTCTAGAAGGCCACCGCAATCAGACAGAAGCCACCAGAGCCACTGTCAAGTTGTCAACGTGATCCATTGTGACTTTGTGAGTTGATAGCATTAATTCTCAGGAGTTCTCCTATGTGTATTTGATAATTCATAAGCTTGAAACTAAACATGAAGATTTAATTTCAGTATGCTTCAGTCTTTCTCTTTCTGTGTGCTTTTGTGTTTGCTTAATTAATTTTTTCTTTTCTTTGTTCTTTGCATATATTTTGTGGGTGTTGAAATTTCTTGAAAAAACAGTAGGTTTATTTTGGCGTTTTATTGTTCAAGATCTAGGATGTGATATTAGCTTCCCAAGGTTGTTAAAGTCAATTTGTCATACACGGCGGGGATCCTACTACGGTGAGGCAACAGCATATCCATGGGTTGGCGTTAATGGCAACTAGGTGCTTGTGCTTGAGTCTTGAGAGAGATTAGATGTTGGCCTCATCACCTTACGGTGATATCGTGCATGCATTGCTTGCACTACTTGTGAAAGTGTGGGAGTCTGTATAAAGTTGCTACCAGTCATTGAGATTTCTTAAAGATGTTTGTTACATGAGTTTTAAAAAAGTGGTTTTTCGTCAGTGTAGTTCCTCAAAGCCTGTACTAGATAAAACCATGTTTAGAACCAAAAAAAAGAAGAGGAAAGATCCAGGGTTCGATTATGAGTAGGGAATGTGTAAAGAACTCCACGGGTTTGAAAATAAAATCAAATACAAAGATAAATGATAAATTAAGTATTAGCAATATTGAGACCTCTTGAAGGTTATACATTCCAAACACCAATGTAGAGAGTACTAGTGACATTAATTCAAGACCACCACCCCACTCCCACCCCAGAAAAAAGAACTAGCAAACACTATTATATGCGTTTGTCTGCCATTTCTTCACATATTTTTCCCACACAAATGCTTTTCTGGCGCTTCACAGATAGTTATAGTCATGAGCTTGTCGTGAAAGAAGGTGCAACATTAGAGATGAAGAAAAGGCTATCTACTTAGCAAAGGTGACTGGCTGAAAATCAAACAAAAGTTCAGGGATAATTAGGGAGAGAAATTATTAAATAATCACACACTTAAACCTGCTTAGAGCCTTGTAGCTCAATTGGCACTTCCTAATGTTTTCAACAGAACATCCAAGATTCAAATCTCTTTCCTACGTTGTATCAATCAAATTATAAAAAAACCATAAACTTGAAACCCATTTGAGAAGAAGGCATGCCATTAACAGCAATTTCATTTTTCATGTACCTTTATTCCCTGATACTCACTTATGCCCCATATGTAGGACATTTTCCAACATTCTGGTACTAATCACGCATGCAAATTAATGTTCCAGGCTTGTAATTACAAGAAAAGAAGGCCCAACAAGAGAAAAAAGAGCCTGTTAGATTAGCCAAGGAGACTGCCTATGAACCACACGAGTTTCTAGACATAATACTTGAAACCCCTTGAAGAGTAGGCAAGTCATCCTTGGCTACCAAACTAGACCCTTATCCTCATGTTAGATCTCTCTTCCTCTCAAGTGATACTTCATAATCCTAATGGATGCTGCAATACTACATCTTAGAGTCTCTATTTATAGGATGTGCAAGAATCGAAGTTGGACCACTACATAATTTTACATCCCTCCGACTAAATTGCCTAGTACTTATCTTGGTCTTTCATTTCTCCTTCCAGTTGTCAATTGCATCAATTAGCTGACCATAATGGAATATATTCTATACAAAGAAGGAAAGCTGAAGAAGGCTTCAATCTGAAACTTTGGTTAGGCAGCAACTTGCAGAAAGTCAATCTGTTTGCACCTTTTGTACTTCAAAGGAAATATGGCTGACAGTTAAAGATTTGCCTTCTTGGATTGGAATAATTAATATTGTGCTGCTCAACTACACATTATTACGGTGAAACAAATACACACACAAAAGAGATGGAATGAGGTTCTACTTATTTTGGTATAATTAATATTGCGTTGCACGCTATTATTGTGAAATTTAAAGCATTAATTTTTAGGGGCAATATGGACTCAATAATTAGCTTGTCTCAGCTTACCTTTAAGAAAAAAAGAAAGAGTTTTTAACAAAAATAAATGATAAATGTTTTCATACCCCAAACTATGTTATTCGGATTTTCTCTCTCTCTCTATAGAGAATGTTGAGATTTGTCTGTGGAAGTTTTGTCACAATTATAAAGTCTGCATACATGAATAGAATAGACCAAATTCTATAGCTCAACATACTCAAATAAAGTAATTAAAGAAGTTCTTCATTAAAGAGAATCTTGTTGATGCTTAGAACACTTTATACACTTTCTAGTGATCGAAGGGATTGAGAGCCCTTTATATAAAAGTCAAGAGATTAAATTCAATAAAGGCATGATATAAAAGACCCTATTTACATCATCCAATAGTATTGTGTCATGACAGATTTTTGTAAATAATAGAATAAAGGTTAATACACACAATCACACTTTCATTATGACTCTATCACTAATTATACTTTGATAATTAAAACCCATACAATCAGAAAATTAAAACCTAAAGTTGGCGTAAAATATAGAACCCAAACATTCAGGTGATGCCGCTAGAGATTTCAGATGTCATTGGAGTCTGGAAGCCGGAAGGTCATCGGAGTCAGACAGAAGCAGCTAGAATCACTGTCTACGTGATTCCTTGTGACTTGGTAGCATTAACTTTTAGGAGTTTTCCCGGGCATATTTGATAATTCATGGGGTATTGCTAAACATGACGATTTGTTTCGGAATCTTTTCTGTGTGCTTTTGCATTTGTTTGCTTAATTTGCTTTTCTTTTTTTTTTCCTTATCATACTATGGGTGTTGAAATTTCTTAGAATGTCAGTGGGTTTATTGAATTTAAGGCATATGTCCCATGACATTATGCATGTAACAAGAGTAATACATGAGACTTGATATCAATAGTTTTAATTCAGAGGAAAAAGGGAAAATAGTTTTAGTTTAAAAGTATTTTGAAAAAAAAAAAAAATCTTGACCACCTGATGTTGAGATAGATTTAAATCTCAATAGTGCCCATTGTAGTCATTTTAGGAGGATTCTGACTATCATCGGGATCTCATCATATTCCATGATGAATGATGCAATTCGTCTATTGAAGAGGTTTAAACTAGGGGATCACACGAAGGAAAACATCTGTTATGATCTCATTTGCCTATGAGGCTTTGATGTTGAAAACTTGATAACCAATATCTGAGTTTGAAAAAGTTGGTTTTTGAATGTTTAAGACTTTTCAGTGAAAAATTATAAAACCGAAATGAAAATTTATGATTTTTTAGTGAAAAATCAGAAAATCAGGATTTTAGTAGAATAAAACAAAAGGTTTCTAACCAATTCTTTAATCAAAAATTAAATATGTCAAATTCAGCATATAAGAAGAGATAATTGAGACAGGTAAATTTGTATGAAATGAAACTTAATTGCCACAACTCTTTTAGAAAGTTACTAATTCAATTCTTTCATCTGAAATAATACGTATCCCAATTTAGTTTGCGAGAAGTGGAATAAGAGATTGATAAAATATACGTGCCATGAACATAAGCGAAGATGAGGCTTCTCTTTAACACAATTAAACCATTACATAGCCAGAAAATGTTTGCAGTACAATATCATTGTATTTATACTACAATGAATGGAAGTGGACATTCAAAATAGGTCCACTTGTTTTTGTGATAAGAACATATATATGTTGTGGATACTCTAGCATCCCTCATGGCATGAACAAGGAAAATGAACACCCAAGTCACATTCATATCAACTTGTCCCATTATGTTCATGGAGTAATAAATGGAGTATTAGTACTTAGTATAGCATCCCCCCTTTCCTTGGAGTTGTTCATTAATTGATAGTGAATTTTTTTCCCTTCTAATTCCGCTCTGTTTATTTAGATGAAAAACTTTGTGTAAAAATAGTTTTCTTTATTTTTCAGTGTTTGATAACACCAAAAACAATGAGTCAAAGGAAAACAATATTTGGTCAATAGAAAAAATATGGCTTATTTTTAGAGATTGTTTTCCACTAAATTTTTTTGGAAAATAACTTTATCTTACACCAAGCTAAATAAGAGAAGTTAGGAAATTTTTTTTCAACTCATTTAAGGTTGCAACCAAACTTAAAAAAATGAGGTAGTTTTATAGAAAATACTTTTTGGAAAATGACTTGTTTTCTAGAAATCATTATTGTCGAAACAAATAGATACTTAATACCAACAAGCTAGATATTCAACGACAGGACTCCAAAATAAGCCCAACAATATTCCAAGTCAACCCTTATGGTTGAATAAGAGATATGAGGATCAATCCTCGCCTACAACAAAAATCAATTGGTGCCTACTCTAATGATAAAGAGCAATCATCAATAATGGATACTATAATTAGTTGAAACTCTATAAAAAAGAAAAAGAAGATATGCCAAGGAATTTCAACGCCCACAAAATCGTATGCTAAAGAACAAAGTAGATTGAGAAAACAAGAACAATAGTACATGGAGAGAAAAAGAGAAGTGTAAATCTCCGTGTTTGGAATCAAATCCCTAAATTATCAAATAGGCCTCGGTGAACCATTGGAAATTAATACTATGCGCTCACAAGGAATCACGTAGAGGTGGCTTCGGTGATTCTAACAGCTTCTCCTTGACTATGACAACATCTCAAATCTCTAGCGATGTCGGCTCAATCTTTGGGTTTTAATTTTCTTGATTATATTAGGTAATAGAGTTTTAAGAAGAGTGTGATCGTCTGTTCTAATCCTTATTCAATTTTTATAATAAAAAAAATATGGTGTGACATAATATTATTGGAAAATAGAAATAGTGGCTTTTATACCAAGATCTTATTGAATTTAATATTAAATTATAACCCTTATTTTGATGGCATGCATGTTGCATATTGGTCCAGTTATTAAAATTGAAGTGTTTCATGCCTTTGGGATTGATGCAGAGAGCAAGTATTCTAGATAGTTTAGGGTTGTTATCTGTTATTATGGTTTTGTTTTAGTCATGGGACAAGAGTAATACATGAGACTTGATATCAATAGTTTTAATTCAGAGGAAAAAGGAAAAATAATTTTAGTTTAAAGGTATTTTGAAAAAAAAAAAAAAAAAAATCTTGACCACCTGATGTTGAGATAGACTTGAAATCTCAATAGTGCCCATTGTAGTCATTTTAGGAGGATTCTGACTATCATCGGGATCTCATCATATTCTATGATGAATGATGCAATTCGTCTATTGAAGAGGTTTAAACTAGGGGATCACACGAAGGAAAACATCTGTTATGATCTCATTTTCCTATGAGGCTTTGATGTTGAAAACTTGATAACCAATATCTGAGTTTGAAAAAGTTGGTTTTTGAAAGTTTAAGACTTTTCAGTGAAAAATTGTAAAACCGAAATGAAAATTTATGATTTTTTAGTGAAAAATCAGAAAATCAGGATTTTAGTAGAATAAAACAAAAGGTTTCTAACCAATTCTTTCATCAAAAATTAAATATGTCAAATTCAGCATATAAGAAGAGATAATTGAGATAGGTAAATTTGTATGAAATGAAACTTAATTGCCACAACTCTTTTAGAAAGTTACTAATTCTGATAGGGCAATAATGTATTGACCCATTGTGATAAATTAACCAATTAATTAGCCAAGTGAATTAATTAAGTTGATTAACATGCAATACACGTGGTAGCACAAAAAAAATCACCAACTAAGTTAATATGCAGTGGAAAATAAAGTTAACATGATGATTTGTTTACGAATGGGGAAAACCTTTAAGGTAAAAACCCCACTGGGTGATTTTAAGGTCACCACTCTCGAGAATCTACTATTATCACAACAAGCGGTTACAAGTAAAGAAATCTCAATACCTTATACCAATCTACAGTTGAACCCTTACCCCAATACCCAATTGGACTTGTTCCGTAGTGACAATCTCTCCTTTTAATGCACGGCTCCCAGTACGTGACTAACCAATCGATGCGCAGATCCCAGTATGCGGCTTACACACCAACTTGAGAAAGATGTTGGCTGCAAAGTTCTTCAGTTCATCCACATGATGAAGATCACAAAGCTCTTTGGTTACAAAACCCTACAGCGTACAAACGCAGCAGCTTCTTGAAGAGAAAGATGAATTAGGGCAAATTGTCTCTAGTCACACTATGCTTGTTTAAAACCTTTTCATCAAGTTGTACTCACTTGCATCATCTGTGACGGCCCTTAAAATAATCATTATATATGTTTAGGGTTGTGAGATAAGAAAGCTCAAACATGTATACATGGATTGGATGAAATTTAGAACTAAAAATCTGATTTTCATCTGTCGAGAGCTGTCAAGCATCGGGCTGAAAACAACTGAAAACAACTTTTTAAACCTTGATAGATACTAGCTGTTGAGTTTTAAAAACCAGCACTTCTTCACTTGAATCTTGGACAGATTTGCATGGCTTTAACACTTGAACTTGAAATCTTGTTTCTTGAAGTATTAAACATATCCTAGATCTACCCAATTACAAGTAAAATGCGTTTTGTCAAAGGATTAGCCAATATTAAATTGACATATGTTCCTAACATGATTCATATATGTCCTAACAAATTCAATTCTTTCATATGAAATAATTCTTATCCCAATTTAGTTTGCGAGAAGTGGAATAAGAGATTGATAAAATATACGTGCCATGAACATAAGCGAAGATGAGGATTCTCTCCAACACAACTAAAACATTACATAGCCAGAAAATGTTTGCAGTACAATATCATTGTATTTATACTACAATGAATGGAAGTGGACATTCAAAATAGGTCCACTTGTTTTTGTGATAAGAACATATATATGTTGTGGATACTCTAGCATCCCTCATGGCATGAACAAGGAAAATGAACACCCTAGTCACATTCATATCAACTTGTCCCATTATGTTCATGGAGTAATAAATGGAGTATTAGTACTTAGTATAGCATTCCCCCTTTCCTTGGAGTTGTTCATGAATTGATAGTGAATTTTTTTCCCTTCTAATTCCGCTCTGTTTGTTTAGATGGAAAACTATGTGTAAAGATAGTTTTCCTTATTTTTCAGTGTTTGGTAGCACCAAAAACAATAAGTCAAAGGAAAACAATTTTTGGTCAATAGAAAAAATATGGCTTATTTTTATAGATTGTTTTCCACTAATTTTTTTTGGAAAACAACTCTATTTCACACCAAACTAAATAAGAGAAGTTAGGAGATAGTTTTTAACTCATTTAAAGTTGCTACCAAACATTGAAAAATGAGATAGTTTTATAGAAAATATTTTTTGTAAAATGACTTGTTTTTTAGAGAACATTATTGCCGAAAAAAATAGATATTTAATACCACCAAGCTAGATCTTCAACAACAGGACTCCAAAATAAGCCCAACAATATTCCAAGCAAAAGTCTTACGGTTAAATAAGTGATATGAGGTTCAATCTTCGCATACAACAAAAATCATTTGGTGTCTTGTCTATTGATAAAAAGTAATCTTCAGGATTGGATACCATAATTAGTTGAAACTCTATAAAAAGAAGAAGAAGAAGATATGCCAAGGAATTTCAACACGCACAAAATCATATGCTAAAGGACAAAGTAGATTGAGAAAACAAGAACAACTGTATATGGAGAGAAAAAGAGAAGCGTAAATCCCTGTGTTTGGAATCAAATCCCTGAATTATCAAATAGGCCTCGGTATGAACTATTGGAAATTAATACTATGCAATCACAAGGAATCACGTAGAGGTGGCTTCGCCGATTCTAACAGCTTCTCCTTGACTATGACAACATCTCAAATCTCTGGCGATGTCGGCTCAATGTTTGGGTTTTAATTTTCTTGATTATATTAGGTAATAGAGTTTTAACAAGAGTGTGATCGTCTATTCTAGTCCTTATTCTATTTAAAAAAAAATGGTGTGACATAATATTATTGGAAACTAGAAATAGTGGCTTTTACACCAAGTTTTTATTGAATTTAATATTAAATTATAACCCTTATTTTGATGGCATGTTGCATATTGGTCCAGTTATTAATATTGAAGTGTTTCATGCCTTTGGGATTGATGCAGAGAGCAAGTATTCTAGATAGTATGGGTTTGGTATCTATTATTAGGGTTTCATTTTTGTTTTTTATTGTATCCATTTAAGCACTTTATTTAATGGTTTGTGATTAATCACTAATCTAGGAGTTTCATTTTCTGATTCGGCATTTCTCTGAACATAAAAAGTTAGTCGGGTTTGGCTTCCAGTACTTTTTTTACTGGACATCTTCTGTTATTTTAAATATACAATGGCAAGTAGTAATGGGTTTTAATCTCCACCTTTCATTTAGTTAGTGGGTGATATGACAATTTCTCATTAAAAATAAAAGGAAATTTCAGTTAAAAAAGTACTGAAAGTAAGTCAAATCCAAGTTAGTCAACTCCATGGAGATTTACTTTTCCTTATAATTCAATTTGACCAAAAATTCTTGACTGTCCTATTTCAATATTCCATTTATTCTTGATTCATTAAAATTTGTCTAACTTTAGTGGCTATATTTCTTTCATCAAAATCTTTTCCACCCTTCAACAATACATTTTTTACAATACCAATAAGCAATATTTGGTCGGTTTGAAAATACTTCAATTTCAATATATATATATATATATATAGATATATATTATATTCTCAACAAAAAATATTTTTTAAATTTATTGTAAGCAGCCAAGTTTTTATAAATCCTTGAACTGCATGTTAAAAGTATAATGCAGGGGGGAGTTTCCTCCAGTTATATTGCGAAGTCCATTTGAATTTGATTGTTTGCTTCAATTGCTACGGCAACAGCTACTAGATTACAATTTTTAGACACTCTACTAGATTACATAGCCATGCGCTTAAACCTATTTGGACGAGAAGGGAAGTCATAACAAAAATTCACTATCATGTACCTATCTTTATTCCTGATCTTAAACTTATGCCCCATATGTATGGATATTTTCCAACATTTTGGTACGAATCCTGCATGCAAAATAATGTTGAAGGCTTAGGCTTGTAATTACAAGAAGAGAAGGTCCAGCACGAGAAAAAAGAGCCTATCAGATTAGCCAAGGAGACTGCCTACGAACCACACAAGAGTTTCTAGACTTAATACTTGAAACCCCTTGGAAAAGCAGGCAAGTCATCCTTGGCTACCAAACTAGACTCTTATCCTCATGTTAGATCTCTCTTCCTCTCAAATAACACTTCATAATCCCAATGGATGCTGCAAATACATCTTAGAGTCTATTTATAGAAAATGAAAGAATCGAAGTTGTACTGCTATGTAATTTTACATCCCTCTGACTAAATTGCCTAGTCACAACCATATTTCCTTTTAAGTATAAAAGGTGCAAGCAAATTGACTTTGTGCAAGTTGCCTAACCAAAGGGCCAGGTTGAAGCCTTATTCAGCTTTCCTTCTTTGTATAGAATATATTCCATTATGGTCGGCTAATTGAGGCAGTTGACGAATGGAAGCTGAAATGCAACACAAAAATAAGGAATGGGCGATTTAGGGTCTGTTTGGATAGAACTTATTTTGCTGAAACTGAAAACTGAAAACTGAAAACACTGTAGCAAAATAATTTTTAAATGTGTGAATAGTACCGTGGGACCCATTTTTAATAAAAAAGTTGCTGAAAAGTGTAATTTGTGGGTCCGTAAACAGTGCACGTATACAATGTTCACTGTGGAAAGTCAATATTTGCGGTTACTGTTCAATGAACAGTAACCGCATTACTCCAAAACGCGTGAAAAAAAAAAAAAAAAAAAAAAAAAAAAGAACAAAAACGCTGCTTCAAAAACGCAACGTAGCAGACGTGGAACCCAAACACACACTTAGTATGAGGGATGTAAAATTATGTAGTGGTCCAACTTCGATTCTTTCATTTCCTGTAAATAAAGACTCTAAGATGTAGTATTTGCATCAATCATTGGGTTTATGAAATATTATTTGTGAGGAAGAGAGATCTAACATTAGGATAAGAGTCTTGTTTAGTAGCCAAGGATGACTTGCCTGCTTCCCCAAGGGATTTCAACATTCAAGTATTGAGACTAGAAACTCTTGTGTGGTTCGTAGGCAGTCTCCTTGGCTAATCTGATAGGCTCTTCTTTCTCATGTTAGGCCATCTCTTCTAATTGCAAGCCTTCATCATTATTTTGCATGCATGATTCGTACCAAAATGTTGGAAAATATCCTACATATGGGCATGAGTAAGTATAAAGGTACATGAAAGTGAAATTCTTGTTAATGACTCGCAGTTCTCCTCCAAATGGGTTTAATTGCATCTTAGAGTCTCTTAATGTGACATGATTGGTTATTTCACATCAACAACATAATATACAAATTCCTAAGTAGTATTTTTTAGTGATAATGTAGTTAGTTAGCATTTTAGTCCATTTTGGTCCACTAGGTCCAGTTCAGTCCCCTTTGGTCCAATTCAGTCTAGTCCGTCCATTCAGTCCACTTCGGTCCACATCAGTCCTGTTGGTCTATTTGGTTCACGCTGGTCCATTCGGTACATTTTAGATTGTTTGGGCCTTAAATTGATTCATTTTGTTGGCTGTCTTTTCAGTTTTGTGCTCAAAAATTCATTTTTTTATCTTAATTTTTGGATTCAAAAGGATGAAAATTTATTCTATTTGGACAGAACTCTTTAGTTCTTGGATAAGAACTACAAATAAAAAGACATTAGAAATTAAAGATATGGGCCCTAAAAAAAAATATAAATGATAAATATTCCTAAAAAAATAAATTAAAATTAAAATTAAACTTTCAAGATTATAAGCATTATACTTGGTGTGAGTTTGGATTGCGTTCTAAACTCATCATGTCTGGCGTTTGCGTTCAACAGCTAGGTCCTGTGTACTATTCATGGGACCTAGCTATACGGAAAAACACAAATTATTCATCATTTAAAAACTGTTCATGGGACCCATGGGCACTATTCATCATTTAAAAATTATTTTGCTATAGTGTTTTTGACAATAAGTTTTTAGTTTTCAGTAATAAACAGTATCCAAACTGACCCTTATATTTGGAAAGAAAAAAAATCTAGAATTCTAAACTTATATATAATAATAAGTTAAGTTTAATGTTACATGTATTATATAGAATGAGGGTGTACATTTTTTTTTTTAATATTCTTAGATATGTTCAAATTAGTCATCTGTCGATCAACTGATTATGGCACTTTTAAAAAAATTCATTTCAATAACATCTTCTCGATTTATAAAACAAAATTTTAATTATGTAAGTTAAAATTTTTTTATTAAATTACGTTTATAATTATGCTAGAGATTTGAGATGCCATTGGACTATTGAGTCTAGAATGTCACTGGAGTAAGACAGAAATAGCCAGAATCACTGTATACTTGGTTCCTTGTGACTGGATAGAATTAACTTTCATGAGTTCTCTTCTCACAGGCGTATTTGATTATTCATGGGGTTGAAACTTGAAACTAAATATGACGATTTCATTTAGGTATCTTTTGTGTTTGATTGTAAATTTCTTCAAATATCGGTGGGTTTATTTTGAAGTTTTTTTGTTCAAGATCTAGGATGTGATATTAGCATCTCCAGGTTGTAAAAGTCAATATGTTATACATGGTGTCGGCATTGGGGATCTCGCTGCAGAGAATCGGCAACATACCCACTAGTTGGGGTTAAGGACGACTAGGTGCATGTGGTTGAGGGAGATGAGGTGGTTGTCCAATTCCCTTACGGTGATGTTGTCGTGCGATGCTTGCATTACTATTTACTTGTGCTCATGTTTGGGGGTACGCAAGCCTATGGAGTCACCCCTAATCATTGGAATTTCTTAAAGGTGTAATTGGTCACATGAGTTTTGGAAAAGTGGTTTGACTGTTGTTACTTGTTAGTACCTAGTTTTGAAAAACATTCAAGGGTTCGATTACTCATGAGAAAGACGTTAGGCACCTCACAACCTCTAACTGTTGTTAATACCTAGTTTCGATTATCCCTTAAAAATGTATGAATGCAATTAAAAATAATAATTGCCCAACTTTTAGGCACTGTTTCGAAACCCAAACCGAATTGGGCAACCTGGTTAACTTTGAACTAGCCCAAAGCCCGGTTTTCACCCGCTTCACTGTTTTGTTGGCAGTTTTAGAGGTTCCATAATAGGTCCTGGTTGATATCCACTAGGCTATATGATTTTATTGGTCAAGGGTGGACACTTAATATATTTATATACAATTGAAACTATATTTATTAAAAATTATTTATAATGTCACCACGGTTCAACTTCGGTTGAACCCCAGTACGACCTCAAAAATCTTGAACATTTCTCTTTTTCAGTTCTTTGAACGGTCCGTGTTTCAAAACCATGCTTTTAGGGCATATATCCAATGACATCAAACATGTAACAAAAATTATACATGAGACTTGATATCAATGGTTTTAGTTCAAATGAAAAAAAAAAATATATATATATATATATATATATTTATATTTATATAGTTTTAGTTAAAAATCTATTTTGGAGAGAGAAAAAAAAATATCTTGCCTGTCGAAGGCTTCAAGATAGACTTAAAATCTCAATAGTGCCCATTGTAGTAATTTTTGGGAGGATTCTAACAATTATTAGGATCTCTTCTTTCCATGATGAATGGTGCAATTCGTCTATTAATAAAACTTAAGCTAGGAGATCACACAAAGGGAAACACCTTAATTTCCTGAGGCTTTTGATGTAGAAAGCCTGATAACCAAGATTTGAGTTTTTAAAAGTTGGTTTTTTAAAAGTTTAAGACTTTTCAGTTGAAAATCATAAAACCAAGGATCTAACAGAATTTTAAATAGAATTTATGCATTTGGAAAATGTTCTGGAATTTTAGAATTTTTCAATGGAAAATTAGGAACAAGATCTTGGCAAAATTTTAAACAGAATTTCTGCATTTTAAAGGCATTAGAAAAAAATATGATTTTTCAGTGGAAAAAAAAAAAAAAAAAAGGGGGATTTCAGTAGAATAAAGCAAGAAATCAATTCTTTCATCTAAAATAAAACATGTCAAATTTGGCATATAAGAAGAGGATCATGAGATAGGTAAATTTGTATGAAATATCAAAAGTTGTAACAACTCTTTTAGAAAGTTTCTAATTAAATCTTTCATTTGAATAATACCAATTGATGATGTGTAAATCGTCAGTCCTATAGGTTCGTTCAGATGGAGCCGAATCCTTGTCACTATTCCTACAAACATAGAACAAAGGCTCTCCTAAGGTGGTCACCGGTGTGGTGCCTGCCACAACGTCTCCAATGCCAAAGTTAGTGTGTAGAAGCTTTTTGAGAAAAATAAGAAAGTTCTGAATATCAGAGGTATCTGTGTAAGAGTATTTTTGGGTGAATCTATGTACCTTGTTTGCCTCTGATGAGTGTGTATATATAGCTTCATAATTTCTAGCTGTTGGGGCCTTAATTATGGCTTTAGTGCTCTTTCCGTAACGCCTCAAGGCTTATTAATGCGGGTTTTGATGAGCCTTTAATGGTCTGCCAACTAATTGGTAACTGTCCGAGGCATTGAATCTTCTTATTAATGACTCGCTTGCCTTCATCCGTGTCGTTCCAAGGTGGACGAGTATATTTGATGAGGTCGTCCAAGAAAAGAGAGTTCATCGATCCCATCAGCTGCCCCCCAAGTTTTGTGGTCGTCGTGGCGCGTCACGACGACCATCAGAAGATGAAAGGTTTTCTGCCCAGACATGGCTCTTGGGGTATCATTCCACATTTAATACGTAGTGGCGGCGCCACACGCATCGTGGCCACATGGCGTGTTCTAACCAGTGGAGTTAATGCCCCATTTGTGTGACTCTTGGGTTTCTCACTGAATTTCAGTTTTTTATGCCTAGTTTTTAAACTTCCTTTCTTTTTTCTTGCCCCTTCACTTTTTCCAACTCTTTCTCAATGCTCTGTGCTCCTTCTTCTCCGATCTGTTCCACCTCGCGATTTTCTTTGAGTTTTTGCATTATGTGGTTGCTTCCTTTGAGGTATGTTTCTTTTTTCCCCTTTCCTTTTCTTTTTATGGCATAGATAGATTGGCTGATTTCTTTTTTGTTTTAGGGCTTTTAGGATTTGTCTCTCTTTCTTTGTTCTTTTGGGTTTCCATGGTTAGTAGCTCTGAAGTTAGAATAGTTTATGCCTCTATCTCGTTCCTTTTTGCGTGTTTGGGGGCTTCCCTAATGGTTTCCCACTCCTTATCTCCTTTGATTGAAGGTTTTGTTTTTGAGGGTAATAGTCTTAGTGTGGTGTTGGCTGGGTTGTTCCCGTTATTGCGTTAGTCGGTAGATTGGTTCGAGAATTTAGCTAGTGAGCGAAGAGCGATGTCAAAGGTGAGGTCTAGTGAGCTCGAGACGGGGTTGTCTTCTAGCGACGACCCTATGGAAGTGGAGGAGGACACCGCGACTTCCAGCCCACGGCAAATTAAAGCCTTCCATGCTCTCGGGGAGGTGTGTGGCCTGGACGTCAAAACGCTTTCCAGGTTTAGAGAGAGATTTCAATTCCCTGAGAGGGTTAGGGTTCGTCTTCCTCGTGAGGAGGAACGAGCTTGTCACTTCTTGCCCGGGGAGGTATGCTTCTACGAGGCTGCTTTCCTGAGCAGGCTTAGATTCCCCGTTGGAGCTTCTAGGCTATTTCGACATTGCTCCCGGGTAACTTATGCCCAATTCGTGGAGGATAGTGGTCAGCTGTATGGAGATATGGCTGGCTGCTACTAAAGGAGATATGATTAAGGTGGACGAGCTTGTTTATTTGTATTGTTTAAAAGAGTCCAAGGAACATGGGTACTACAAACTGGTGCCTTGGGAGAGGAAGACTAGGATCACCAGGGACCTGCCCTTGTCATTTAGATACTGGAAGTCCTAATTCTTTTTTGTGTCTAGGGATGAATGGGAGACTCCCTCTGACAAGGTTTGGGGTGATCTCCTTAGGTTGCTCCGTCGATGGAGAACCCCGAGTCTAGGTGCGTCGTTATTTCTACCAGTCCTTTGTCCTTCATTCTTTTATGTACATTCTGTCGTTACTAATTCTTCTGTTCGTTGTCTCGTGCAGTTAAGAGACGGCTGAAACTTAAGAGTAGGTACAAGCAACATGTTGAGGCTGCTATTGAGTATGCGAAGTCAATTGACAATTTCGACGATTTGGTCGATCCTCGCACTTTGGCTTTGTACTGCCTTGGCTCGGAGCCTTCCGCTTACGTCCTGCGCACTATTGAGATTGAAGAGAAGAAAAGTAAGCACTTTATTTAGTTTGTCATTGATTCTTCTCCTTTTTCTTTTTTAACAAGTGTTTCCTTTTCACAGAAATGACGACTAAATTTAACCAGGACATGTATGCAAAAATGAGGTCCAAGAAGAACGAGCCTCTGTCCAATCTCGGGAAGAGGACAGTGCGCGTCATGGAGAAGGGGGTCTCCGTCACTCCAGCTACCCCCAGCATTGAGACGACGAGGATAGCTTCCTCGGCTACCTCGGTCAAAGAGATTACTCCCATCCGAAAAAAGCCACATGTGGCCAACAAGGGGAAAGAGAAGGCTGATTCTCGCTCGTCCAACATTTGGGACGATGCTGGCCTCGCACTAGCGAGGGCGTAAGAGGTCTTCACTGTCGAGGAATTGAAGGTTGTTGATGCCCATTTTTTTGAATCCATGCCCAAAGTCCCATACGGAGGAAAGCCCAATGAAAAGCAAGGCCCAAAGGCCTGCCAAGAAGGCCAAAGAGCAAGAGAGGTCGAAAGAAATAAGGTCAAGTGAAAGCAATCTACAGCAAAACGCAAATATGCAAAAGAATACAAATCTGCCACAGAATATAGATCTGCCGTAGAATACAGTTCTTCAGCAGAATACAGATCTGCCGCAGAATATAGTTCTCTAGCAGAATGGCTTCGGCAGATGAAGATAAATTGGGCCCAAGACCCTTTTGATCCAGTCAACATTATTTGGCCCACAAAGGCCCAAATCCTTTTGTATAAAAAAGATAGGCGTGAAAGCTAAAATGAAGAAGCACGGTGAAAAGAAACAAGGAGCAGCAGGAAGTGTCAGCAGCAGGAATCACGTGAATGAAAGAAAAGCCAAACCAAAGGAAAATGACAAACGTAGCAGGAAACACGTGAAGAAATAAGACAAAACACGCAGCAGAACGAAACAGAACCAATCTGCTACGGCAGGAACGGTGTGGCAGACAAAAAACAGAAGACAGCGGAGCAAGCACAGAAGGGCCGGGGCACCACCAACCTATACCCAGCCAATACAAGGGAGGTGGGCCCACGGCCAAGGGGATTCAGAAGGCGTGGTTTGGTGGTGGGGGGAAAAGGGGGTCTATATTTGGTTTCCTGCCGTAACTTCTTTTGGGAAAAATATCTTGCTGGGATGGTATCTTACCCAAAAAAAGTAATAAATGCTTGGGACCATCTGATGCATGCCATAGAGCTAGGTAGTGAGGTAGAGGTATACAGCAGGAACAAACAAAAGGGAATTTTGTCGTGAGTAGCGTTGCAGCAGACATGAACTAAACAATGGCAGTGGTCTGGGCAACCAATGGGTGAGTGGGTAATCTTGAAAAGATGCCCACAACAAACCAAAAACAGTTGGTGAAGCCCTAGGCGTAAAAGGGAGAAATCCCATTGAATGAGTTCACTATAAAAGGAAGGTAACCATGGCAGAAAAAGGGGACCGGATGGAAGAGGAAAAAACAGGGGAAGAGTAAAAAAACAGGGGAAGAAAGAAAACACCGAAAGAAGGGGACCCAAGGGGGCAGAGGCACCTAAGGGGAAAAACCTATAGTAAGAGAGTAGTAAGCAACCAGAGAAAGGTACCCAGGAAAAAGAAAGACCAAAAATGGGGAACAATCCACAACAAGATAGTAGTTAGAAACTAAGAGTAAAAAAAAAAGAACACAGAGAAAGAAAAAGAAGAGAGAAAACGTGGCAGGAATAGGGGCATGCATCAATAGACTACCTTTTCCCTCCCTCTTAGCAAACCCACTCTTTGAAGTCTCCAAAAGTAATAGCTAGTAGCCATTTAGGCCTATTCTCCAAAATGAACAACTTTTATGGCAGGAGCCTATGACAAGGTTGTTCAAGTTGGAGTTTGGGTTCCTTCTTGGTTTACTTATTCTATGGGCAAATTCAATACTTAATTTTGATTGCATATATATTTGATTTCTCTCGTTATAAATTATATCTGTTGTATTTAGTCATCCTGCCGTAACACGTTTTTATCACGTCTGCTGCATCAGTTATCCTGCTGTGGTATCTTTACCTGCTGTACTACTTATTTTGCTATAGCACCTTTTCATTATGTTTACCGTGTTATTACGTGATTTACTTTTGACACAAATTAATCATTATCCTGCCATAAGTATATATATACATATATCTTGTCTCTCATGTTCTGCAAAAAAATATTTTTTATATATGTATATGTGAATACGTATAAGTATATATACTCATATATGTATGTATATATTTGAGAATATGCTAACCCATTTAAACTAACATTTGTTTGATGAGTATTTTCTTTGGGTTTTAGATTTATTTATGTGCAGGAAGTAGAAAAATGTTTCTGCAGTAAAAACGAAGAGTAGCCATTCACATTGCAAAAGGCTTTACTGCACGGCAGACAGCTTTAAAGCACAGCAGGCAGCTTCAATACACAGCAGAAAGCTTTACTGCACAGTAGGAAGCTTTATTGCACAGCAGAAAAGTTTTGCTGCATAGCAGAAAAGTCAGTCCTGCAGCAGAAACTAGAAAAAAGTTCCCTCTGCAGTAGAAACTGGAGAAAAGTCAGTCCTGTGGCAGAAACTGGAAAAAAGTTCCCTCTGCAGCAGAAACTGGAAAAAAGACAGTCTTGCGGCAGAAATTGGAGAAAATTCAGTTCTCGGCAGAAACTGGAGAAAAGTTCCTTCTGCGGCAGAAACAGAGGATAGGCACCACGTTCTGCCTGCCGTAAGCGTGCCCCTGGCAGACGAGACATAGTTTGCGCACAAGCCGGACCAAATTGAGTTGCAGTTGGACCAGTCTCAACTCCCTTACTCAGAATATTTGGGCCTAGTACCGCAGGAGGTAGCCCACTTTAACCACAAAAAGGCCCACCTACAAAGGTCTTCTCTGGCACGCCCTCCAACGAGGTTGTGGGTCATCATATCCACAAACTCGTCCAAGTAATGTACTTGTGCAATTTGATCCTTTTTTTTCTCTTCTTTTTGTATCGTCTGGAAAATTTTAATTTTCTTTTCAAGTATTGAGGGAGAGCATTCATATCACCTCAAAGTACCTTACCCAGGAGGTGAAGGTCGCGCCTGCAGTGTCCAAGGTGGAGGCTTTGGAGGCAGAGAACTCCAAACTGAAGAAGGACCTAATTGCTACCATGGACGAGGCCAACATCGTCAAGGAAAAGGCTACGGCCCTATCTAGCAATTTGAGGGCAGAGAGGCAACTGACTCTAGAGAAGGACGAGCAGCTTTTGGCCATGAGAGAAAAAATCAAAACGATTGCTACGAAGTCCATGGAAGCCTTCTAGCTGACGGAGGAGTACAACACTGTGCTCTTCAGCTGGTACTATAAAGATTTCGAGCTCCTGAGGCGGTACCTCATCAAGCACCCCACCGAAGTGGATTTAGAGAACCTGGACCTTGAAGAGGTGGACAAAGAAATGGCAGCTGAAGAAGCCTCTCAGTCCACAGCTCCTGAGGGTGATGCTCCTTAGAATACTCCTCCACCTCCAACTGGTGATGACGCAGCTGTTGATGCTTGAACCTATTTATTTACTTACTTCATGTTTGCCCCCTTTTTTTTTTTGTAATCTTCTTTTTGGGTGCCCGGTGTGTTTTGGGCTTTTTGATTCTACTTTCAGAACCATATTTTCATTCTAATTTAAGAACAATGTTTTTAGCCCAGTGTTTATGGGCTTTTAATTATATTTGTAATTCTATACTTACTTGATTACTTTCCTGTCTTGCATGATACTTTGTGACTGCATGTAATTTCTGTCTGCTTTGTTCCTTTAATCATTTTTTTTTATCTCTTCTGCGTCAGTAACTTGCATCCATCTATGTGAGTTGTTGTTACTTAGTCAACAAATTTTTCTCTTCTTCTTTTCTTTTGTCGTGACTTACACCCATTGAAGGGACCGTGCTATTTTTGGCTTCGTCAGTAACTTAAATCCGTCTATGCGGAATCTTGTTACTTAGCCAGATTTTTGTGACTTAGTGTGTGTTTGTTTGCACTTTTAGGAGCTGAAAACGCCCATATTTATAAAAGCTGAAGAAAAAATGCGTTTTGGGCCCAGGCAAAAAACGCATTCAAAACGCGCAATATTTATGGACCGCAGGAGGTCCATAAATCAAAACGCGCATGCGCGTTTGAACTATTACCGTTGGGCTGATGGTGAATTACGAAAATACCCATAAAAATTCATCAATTCTCTCACGCCTAAAGCCTCATGCCCTCATCTCATCTCTCTACTCTCCCTTTGCATGAAGCTCCTCTCACGCCCCTCATTTCATCTCTCTGCTCTCCCTTTGCACGAAGCTCACTCTCACGCCTCCCATCTCAAGCATAATCAAAATACAAACTCAAAAACATAATATTAAAATTAATCAAACCACAACAAAAAAAGCAAAAAAATTCTTGCTCTCATAAAACTGATATAATTTAAACAACAAATCTAAAATCAAAACAACAACAACAGCAGATCAAGAACAGAAAAAAAAAATTAGAACAACAATAAATGATCAAGAAAAAAAAAAAAAAAAAAAAAAAAGCCGATATGACCCCTGGTTGCATGCACTCCGCAGTGAGGAGGAGGAGCAACGGTGGCAGTGTGGTGGAGCAAAGACGATTTCTCCTCTCTCCATGTGTGTCTGTGTGTGTTTGAACTTTGAAGATAATGACACCAAAAAGGCAAGCAAGATTATGGAATCAAGTATCACAAAGAGAGCTAGAGAATTTATGGAATGAAGTAGGAAAAGAAAAAAAAAAAAAAAAAAAGAATGAGGGAGCTTCTGGAAAGTGGAAGTAAAGAAAAAGAAAAATGAGAGGATGTACTAATGGACAATGCTATACGTGTGTGGTGGACAAAATGCAAGAGAAAAAAAAAAGAAAAAGGAAACATATGGATGAAAGAAAGGCAAAGAATTAGAAATCACAATTTAAAAATATTACCACAATATTTTCACAATATTTTCACAATAAATTTTAAGTAATTAGCTAATATTGGTGAGTAAAAATATAATTTCAATGGTGGGTTCAAATTAGAACTAGTAACAACTTTCCATATAAGATTTTGTTATGATTCTTGTGAAAGTATTGCAAAAAATATTGTGGATGTAACACTTTTTGTTGAAAAATATAATTGTTGAGAATGAATAGAAAAAGAATAAATAAATATTAAAAAAGAATAAATTTGAATACAAAATAAAAATTAAAAAAGTGGATAGGCAAAAGATAAATGTCACTGTTGATTGTCCAAACAGTACAAATATTTGTCTAACCTGCTGGAGATGCTCTTATATATACATTATCCTTTTTGGTAATTTATCCCTCAAACTGCCACTTTTATAAGTGCTAGCCAAACACTCAGCTTTTTCAAAAAACACTTTTCAACAACTTTTACCAAACACTCAACTTTTTGAAAATGCACTTTTTCATTATGCACTTTTTGAAAACTCCATTTTTTCATTATGCGCTTTTACAAAAAGCTGAACCAAACTCACCCTTACACCCATTCAAGGGATTTTGTCACTTTTTGGCTTCGTCAGTAACTTACATCCGTCTATGCGGAATCTTGTTATTTAGCCAATTTTTTTTTTTTTTACACGCATCACACTAGCTGAATAATTCTTTCATTGCTTTATTTCAAACATGGATACATTCATCCATTACATCTACTGATGGTATTGTTTCAGATGCTCGATATTCCATGGTCGCAACAGTCTCCTCCTATCCAACGTCTCCAGGTGATAGCTGCCTTGCCTAGAATAATGGGTGACTTTGTAGGGTCCTTCCTAGGTTGGACCGAGCTTCCCCTAGGTCGGGTCCTTGGTGGCAGGTGTAACTTTGCACAGGACGAGGTCTCCAATATTAAGTCGTCTGAGCTTCACCCTCTTGTTGTAGTACTCAGACATCTTCTGCTGGTATTCTACCATCTTACAGGATGCTCTGTCTCTAGCTTCGTCCAAGCAATCCAAGTTGACTCTTAGTTGATCATCATTGCTGCCTTCGTGGAAAGCTTCTCGGCTCAAGCTGGCGATTCCTAGTTTGACTGGAATTACTGCTTCGGTGCCATAGGTGAGACTGAATAGGGTCTCTCCTGTTGGAGTTCTTGATGTGGTCCTGTATGCCCACAAGACATTAGGCAGCTCGGCCATGCGCCCTTTGCCTCGTCCAGCCAAGCCTTGATGATCTTGAGCAATGTCTAATTCGTCACTTCCATCTGGCCGTTAACTTGGGCATGACCAGGGGATGAGAATTGGTTCTTGATTCCCAGCCCCGAGCAGAATCCCCTGAAACCTTGACTATCAAACTCCCGCCCTTGTCTGATATGATCATCCGTGGTATCTTGAATCGGCAAACTATATTCTTCCACACAAAGTTTTGGACCTTCACCTCCGTTATGGTTGATAGTGCTTCTGCTTCAACCCATTTCGTGAAATAATCAATGGCAACTAGTAAAAATTTTACCTATCTCTTACCTTGGGGTAATGGGCCAACGATGTCAAGTCCCCACTAAGCAAACGGCCACGGGGAGGCTATTGTCGTTAGTTTCTCAGATGGCATGCGTTGGACGTTTCCAAACCTCTGGCATTTGTCGAACTTCTTAACGAACTCTTTTGCATCCTTCTGCAGGGTAGGCCAAAAGTAACCCGTTCAGATGACTTTGCTGATCAAGGATCTTGGGCCTGCATGATCTCCATAAATCCCTTCATGGATCTCCTCTAGAATATATTTGGCTTCCTCCTTGTTGACGCACCTCAGGTAGGGCATGGAGAAACCTCTTTTGTATAGGGTATCATTCAAGATCGTGAACCTTGCTGCTTTCTTCCTGACCTTCCTTGCTTCTTCAGCGTCCTATGGAAGCCGTCCGTCCTAAAGGAGGGAAAGGATTGGGGTCATCTAGCTACTTCCACTTTGGATTGCGAAGGTGTGGACTTCTTCGATGATGGGGCATCTCTGGACTTCAATCTTTAGCTCTGCACCCGTTGGTCCTACCTCTGACAACGACTATTTCGCCAACTCGTCTGCCCCCATATTCTGGCTTCTGGGATCTATGTGAACTCTACTTGATCAAACTCTTGTGTCAAGAGCTTCGTCGACTTTAGGTATTTTTGCATCCTTTCCTCCTCTGCTTCAAATTCCCCCTTTATTTAGCCTACGACAAGCTCTGAATCACTTTGGAGGAGCAAGTTTTTAACTCCTAGTGCTTTCCCAACCCTTAATTCCGTCAGTACTCCTTTGTATTCAGCTTCATTGTTGGTGGCCAGGAATGCTAACTGAACTTTGTATTTGAGCGTCTCTCCTTCGGGGTAATGATAATGACTCCTACTCCACCCCTCTTTCAGACTAACGAACTGTCAGTCTGAATCATCCATCTTTCCACCTCGTCTGTGGCTCCCTCCTTGTCGAGGATCGTAAATTCAGCGATGAAGTCTGCCAACGCCTGCGCCTTAATAGCTGTCCTGGGGTGGTACTCAATGTCGAACTGGCCGAGCTCAATAGCCCGCTGGATCATCTTTCCTGTAGCCTCGGGCTTGTTCATCGCCTTCTTTATAGGTTGATCTGTTGGAAATATGCATATACGCAGCGGAAAGTTAAACGGATCTACTTCATTCACAATCTATAACATACACTATGTAAATTTCAGAATTCAAGTATAAGAGAGCATACCTTGAAGCGGTGAATTTCAAAAACAAAGATCGAAGCACTTGGGAATACTTTTAATCTTCACTCCAATTCCACTAACGCCCAAGAAGTGTGGACTCTCAATTGGTTACAAAGGAAGAATTTGAAAGTGACATACATTCACATACACCATTTCACAATGATGTTTCTCTTGCATAAAATTCTGTACGTTTTTCCCTTTGTATCTAACCAATTATCTAATTGGGCTGACCTTTTGGGCCATTCCAATTGGGCTTAAGTGTGTGGCTTGGAGTGGGACCAAAAGGGGCCAATAAGACACTAGCTCTAATGGGCCTTGGGCTTTTCTGTCAACTCTTGACAAGTCCAAAGTTACCATTAACTATATTTAATACCACTATATAAATATAGTTGCACTCTAGGCCTTATCTATAAATTATATCCCAAGACTTTATTGTACATGCAACCCCTTCATAAAATATTCGTAGTATTACAAAGTCATTAATGTAGACTGCCACTTTGTAAATTACTACATCTTAATCCTTGAGTACCCGGTTTAATCCTTTTAAGTTATTCACCATATATGTATGAAATCCAATTTCATAAATATATACTTTAGTAATTTCTTACTAAAGTGGTTAGGCCTAACTCTCTGAATAACTAAACCCATTAAACTTATCTCAAGGGAATATTTTATATCTCCGTTAAGAGACTATGAATTCCATCTTGAGAATATATATTCCATCAACACTAAATGTGGCTGCCCAATATACTGAGGTTTTGACCGTTACTTTAGGTCTCACTCCTGATATATCAAAGCAACCTACACTTCATGATCAAGTCCATTATTCTCTCAGGATTAAGAGTTCATGCAAATATAGGTCGTGAGATTTATTATTCAATTGACAGTCTTTACGAGAATAATAAATCTCACAGCGGTCCAGTTCAATATGTCTTAACTCTTAAAACATATCAACATATCAACTAGAAGTCACCACTTCCATGATCAAGACAAATCATCTTAGTTGATACGTTATAGTCTTCGCAGATAAAACGCCCAATTTCATCACCGACTACGAACTAAATTCTGAGTTTACAAAGAACTTGTGATTTATATCTTCTGTGACTTTTCACATAAATCACATACTATGCATCTCATGGACTATATGATAATGTCCAAATATTCATGTTACCATTATTTCAAATAATAATAAAACAAATTTATTAATTACAATATTAAGTCATACATCATGTCATACATAATGTCACACATAATATCATACATAGCATCATACAATAGGATTTAAGGGCACTAATCCTAACATGGTCCATCATCACCAAGATAGGATTCGCCTGGAAATAAGGGCGCAGCTTGCGTGAAGCTATAATCAACGCGAATGCAATCTTCTCTATGCATGGGTATTTGGCTTCTGCCCCTTGGAAGGCCTGGCTGACATAGTAGAGTAGGAGCTGTCTTCTGTCCTCTTCCCAAATCAAGGTAGCACTCACAGCTATAGTTGACACTGCCAAGTATAAATACAGGTTTTCTCCCTCCTTAGACAAACTCAGCAGGGGTGGATTGCTCAAGTATTGCTTGAGTTCCTGGAAGGCTTTCTCACACTCGTCCGTCCAAATAAAGGCCTGCTTCAGTGTCTTGAAGAAAAGCAAGCATTTTTCCGTTGCTTTCAAGACGAACCTGTTGAGCGTTGCTATCCTTCCTGTGAGCTTCTGGACTTCTTTCACAGTCTTGGGTGATGCCATCTCTAGTATGGCTCACACCTTCTCTGGGTTTGCTTCTATTCTCGTCTAGGACACCATGAACCCTAGGAACTTCCCTAACGCCACCCCAAAGGCGCACTTGCTGGGGTTTAACTTCATTTGATATCGTCTGAGAGTTGTGAACATCTCTTGGAGGTCGTCCAGGTGAGTAGACTCTTCTTTACTCTTGACGAACACGTCGTCCACGTACACTTCCATGTTCCTCTCGATCTATTTACTGAACATCTTGTTTACTAACCTTTGGTAGGTTGCTCCTGCATTTTTCAACCCGAAGGGCATCACCTTGTAGCAGTAGAGTCCTTGGCTTGTGATGAATGTAGTTTTCTCCTGGTCTTCCTCTGCTAGTTTTATCTGGTTGTACCCCAAGAATGCATCCATAAAAGTCAGGAGCTTGTGCCCTACTATGGAATCCACCATTTGATCTATCCTCGGTAGGGGGAAGCTGTCCTTTAGGCAGGCCTTGTTCAAGTCTGTGAAGTCCACGCACATCCTCCATTTCCCGTTTGCCTTCTTTACGAGGATGACGTTGGCCAGCCAGTTCGGGTAGTAGACCTCACAGATGAAGCCCGCTGCTAGTAGTTTATTTACTTTGTCCATGATCGGCTGGTTTCATTTTGGGGCAAACACTCATCATGTCTGTTGGACAGGCTTTTTCTCGGGGTCCACATCTAGCTTGTGTTGAATAATCTCCGGTGATATGCTTGGCATGTCCTCGTGGCTCCAGGCGAAAATGTCCAGGTTCTCCTTAAGGAACTGGACTAACTTCTTCTTCATGTCTGCACTCATGGTCGTCCCTACCCGGGTAGTCTTAATTGGTTCCCCGTCAACCAACTCCACAATTTCCAGGACTTCCACCTTCTCCTCTTCTTTTTCCTCGATCATCCACGTATGGTTTTCCTTGGCTACCAACACCGCTTGGTAGCACTCCCTAGCCAGTACTTGATCTCCTTTTACTTCACCTACGCCATTTTCTATTGGAAATTTTACTTTCAGGCAATAGATGGACGTGGCTACCTTCCAGCGGTTGAGTGTAGGCCTCCCAATGATCACATTGTATGAAGAAGGACAATCTACCACTAGGAAATCCAACTGACGGGTCAGCTGTCGTGGATAAGACCCTACTGTGACCGTTAACGTCACTATGCCTTTGGGATACACCCTGTCCCCACTAAAATTGACGAGGGGGAACTTAAAAGGATACAGCCTTCCCAGGTCTAGCTTCAACTGTTGGAAAGCAGAGAGGTAGATGATGTCTACGGAGCTACCATTATCCACGAGGATTCTCCTGGTATTGAATCCTTTTATCGTGAGCATTATGACTAAGGGGTCATCATGAGGCTGTTTCACCCCCCTGACGTCTTCTTCCAAGAAAAACATGTCCTTGTCCTTTCGTCTTTGCTTCATGGGGGGTATTTTGTGGACGTTGTTCACCTGCCTCTGATATGATTTCTTGAGGGATTTGAACGACCCACCTGTGGATGGCCCGCTTATGATCGTCTTTATCTTCCTTATCACACTTGGCGGACGTTGGGACGTGTTATGCTAGTCCCTTGGTGAGGCTTCGCGCTTGTCCTTGTTATCATCCTTGGACCTACTAGGTTCTCCCTTCTTCACAAACTTCTGCAGTTTCCCTTTTCGTATGAGTTCCTCTATCTGCTCCTTCAGATCCCTACAGTCCTCTGTGTAGTGGCCGTGATCCTTGTGAAAACGGCAGTACTTCTTCTTGTCACGCACGTTGGGCGACGAATGTAATGGCCTTGGCCATTTGAGGTAGTGCTCATCTTTAATTTGTGCCAAAATTTTGTCAATTGGCATGATTAAAGGAGTGAATTTTATCGTCCAATGAGCTTTTTTGTCTTTCCTTTTACCCCCGTCGCTAGTCTGACGATCTGAACGCTCCCTTTTTCATCTTCCTTCCTTCCTTTTTCACTGGTCTTCTCTACATCTTTTTCGTCTTTCCTTTTACCCCCATCGCTAGTCTGACGATCTGAACGCTCCCTTTTTCGTTCTCTCCAGTCATCTTCCTTCCTTCCCTTTTCACTGGTCTTCTCTACGTCTTTTATCGCAACTAAGGCGTCTTCAGCATTCATATACTTCTATGCCTTTAGGAGCATCTTTGCCATCGTCTTTGGAGGATTCTTCGCGAGTGAGACCACGAACTCCCTAGATTTCAATCCAGCTTTAAAGGTTTTTAGCTGCACCTTGTCATCAACTTCATCTACCTCTAAAGTTTCTCAAGTGAAACACTTCACGTACGACCTTAGGGTCTCCTTCTCTCCATATTTGATGGTGAGCAAGTGGTCTGCTATCCTCCTCGGGCGCTGTCCTCCGATGAAGTGGCGAAGAAAGGAATTGCCCAATTGCTCGAAGCTATCAATGGACGATGTTGGTAACTTCATGAACCACTCCCTTGCAGCTCCTTTGAGAGTGGTGGGGAAAGAGTGGCACAGTATTTTGTCAGGAGGTTGTTGGAGGCCTAGTGTCATCTTGAAAGTGTTGAGGTGGTCTAGGGGGTCTTTAAGTCAGTCAAACGGTTTAAGCTAAGGCAGACGAAATTTTGACAGCACTGGGCATTCTAGGATCGCTGCCGTAAAAGGTGAATCCATCGTCCTGACCATTCTATCCAGGCTTCGCTCTGTTTTCCCTTTAATGGCGTTCCTTAGCTCGTCCATCTCCTTTCTCATTTCCCGAAGAAGATCTGAGCTCGGTCCATCTAGAGTGGCTGGTCTTCGACGATCACTCCTTCTTTGACTATCTCCCTTGTCTTCCTGATTGGTCCTAAACCGGTTCTCCTCTTGTTGAAGTCGCAGCCTCAGCTCCTGGTTCTGTCTAGTGAGTTCTTCCATGCTAGCTGTAAGTGTCTGGATTTGCAGGGCTAATGTTGCGGAATCTTGGTTGGACTCCATCTGAATTTGGGAATTAACTAGAACTATGCTTTCAAACCTAAATGCAAAAATGTCGTCCCCATAGACGGCGCCAAACTGATGATGTGTAAATCGTCAGTCCGTAGGTTCGTCTAGATGGAGCCGAATCCTCGTCACTATTCCTGCAAACGTAGAACAAAGGCTCTCCTAAGGTGGTCACCGGTGTGGTGCCTGCCACAACGTCTCCAATGCCAAAGTTAGTGTATAGAAGCTTTTTGAGAGAAATAAGAAAGTTCTGAATATCGGAGGTATCTATGTAAGAGTGTTTTTGGGTGAATCTATGTACCTTGTTTGCCTCTGATGAGTGTGTATATATAACTTCATAGTTTCTAGCCGTTGGGGCCTTAATTGTGGCTTTAGTGCTCTTTCCGTAACGCCTCAGGGCTTATTAATGCGGGTTTTGATGAGCCTCCAACAATCTGCCAACTAATTGGTAACTGTCCGAGGCATTAAATCTTCTTATTAATGACTAGCCTGCCTTCGTAACACAATTAAACCATTCTATATCCAAAAAATACTTGCAGTTAATGTCATTGTAGTTACATGAGAATGAATTGAATCAGAAATTCAAAATAGGTCAACTTGTTTTTTTGATAATAACATATGGTGTTGATACTCTATGTTAGAGATATATTAGTCATATTAGCCTAATGTAATAAGCCCAAACCCACTCCTGCTTGTACTAGTAGTCTAGGGTTTAGTTGTCTATATATACTCATGATAGGGTTCATTATAACACAGGTTATTCTACTACACTCTTATATAATAAAGATGCATCCCTTAAAAGATTCCTCCGTGGATGTAGGTCGACAAGGCTGAACCACGTAACCCTTGTGTTCTCAATGTTCCTATTCTATGCTTCCCCTTCCGCGTCCACTCTAGCATATACAACATGGTATATCACATTGCTACTAATATATTTAACATGGTATCAAAGCCAAACTTCGTTCTTGGCATCAAACAAACATCTCTACAAAGCAAAAAAGATTCATACAAGCATAGCACATATTCACAGTGCCCCTGCTTAACTTCAGATCTAGACTCCATGGCATCACGCAGCCGCCATGGCTCACTACTGTGTTGCCTCATCAGCATCACGTCACCTAGCTGACCGTTGATCAGGGCTGACCCGACCCAGACCACCCAGATTTGACCCGTGAGCACTAACCGTTGACTTTGGCCTTCGTTGATTTTAACTTTTGCGTTGACTTTTGACCAAAAGTTAGAATTTCCGAAAGGGCCTATCTTGCTCAGTTTTTTGTGTAGATTTTGATTTTGGACTCCATTTCTTCATTTGAAGCTCTGAAATTGGTCAATTGGCACATTCTTCTTTGTGGTTTCTTCAAAGGCATTCTTCATGGCATCTTCAAGTGATCTTCTCATGCTAATCCAACCTCAAGCCTTCATCAAGCTTCCGCCTTGAGTTTGAGGGAGGGTGTTAGAGATATATTAGTCATATTAGCCCAATGTAATAGGCCCAAACTCACTCTTGCTTGTACTAGTAGTCTAGGGTTTAGTTGCCTATATATACTCATATTAGGATTCATTGTAACACATGTTATTCTACTACAATCTTAAATAAGAAAGATGTAGCCCTTAAGGGATTCCTCCGTGGATGTAGGCAGACAAGGCTGAACCACGTAACCCTTGTGTTCTCGATGTTCCTATTCTATGCTTCCCCTTCCACATCCACTCTAGCATATACAACATGATATAACACATCGCGTTGCTAATATATTTAACACTCTAGTATCCCTCATGGCATGAACTAGGAAAACGACACCCAAGTCACATTCATGTCAATTTGTCCCATTCTGTTCATGGAGTAAGAAATGGAGTATTAGTAACATCCCCCCTTTTCCCTGGAGTTGTTCACGAATTGATGGTGAACTTTTGTTTTTCCTTCTAATACCACAAGCTAGATCTTGAACAACAGGACTCTAAAATAAGCCCAACGATATTCCAAGCAATTTCAACACCCACCCAAATCATATGGTAAAGAATAGAGTAAACTAGGAAACAAAAACAAAAGAACAAATGCACAAGGAGAGAAAAAGGGAAAAGCTTAAGTCCCTACGAATGGTATCAATCCATGAATTATCAAATACGTCTCGGAGAACTCCTGAATATTAATACCACACACTCAGGTATCACATAGATGGTGGGTTTGGCTACTCTAACAACTTCTCCCCGACTCCGACAACGTCTAAAATCTCTGGTGATGCCGCCTCAATGCTTGGGTTTTAGTTTTCCTTTTTTTATGGGTTTTGATTTCTTGATTATATTAGATAACTGAGTTTTAAGAATAGTGTGATTGTGTGTATTGGTCCTTATTCTTTTATTTAGAAAAATATGGTGTGACATAATTTTATTGGAAAATATAAATAGAGGCTTTTACACCATGTCCTTATTAAATATAATCTCAAAAGAAGATTAAAAATTTTAACCCTTATTTCAATGGCATGGTGCATATTGATTCAGTTATTAAAGTTAGGGTGTTGATTATAACATTTCATGCCTTTGGGATGCAGAGTGCAAGTATTTCATAGTTTAGGGTGGTTATCTGCTATTAGGGTTTTTTTTTTTTTTTTTTTTTTTTTTTTTTTTTACAAACTTGATTGTAGCATAATTAAGGCTACAACTTTACTTGATATATTTTTATTAGTTCTGAATTTTGATAAAAATCCACTATTAGATTACATTTTCTTCTTATATCCTCCATGTTTGCAAACTGTTCAGAAGATTAAAAATCAATAGCTATGTGATCAATAAATTGCTTAAATTGCAAGTTTTCTCAATCTAAAATTATGCATAAAAAATAAGTTTATGGATTATACAGTAAATAATATCCGACTGGCACAAAATTTGACAAGTGTGCTAAGAGCGCATAGAAAATGCAATCCAACGGTTAGATTGCTAAAATATGTAGTTATATTAATTTTTTTGACATGGTACTTCAACAATACATTTTTTACAATTCCAAAAAATTATTATTTGGTTGGTTTGAAAATACTTCATTTTCATTTTTTTTTTCTTTTGTTGTTTTTGTAGAGTTGGAGTTCTTAATTGTTGTCCATTTAAAAATAAAAATAAAAAAATAAAAAGAAGATTGTAAGCAACCAAGTTTTTATTGATTATTGAACTGAATGTAAAATTTATAATGGTATCCATTTAACAGGCAACACTGAAGGGCATGTTGTCAAAATGTAAATCGTATCGTGAATTGATTTTATTTTTTTTTCTGCATCATGTATTGTATCATATCATGTATCGTAAGATACATAAATAACTAATAAAATTTGTTAAAAAATATAGAAATGCATATATAAAAGGCATATTCTTTATAAATTCAAAATATATTCAAATTATGAGTAATTTAATCGTCACTTATGTAATAATATTTAACAAATCTAATTAAATAACACAAATTAATACAAGTTTATAACCTACAAATTTAAATTTATTAAACTAAGAAGTGATAATATATAACATATGAGCCAAAATAATACTTTCTTTCATCATATTCACATTACAAAAAAGGGGGCTATCCCAGCGTTTTCAAAACCGCTGGGATAGCTCTAGAAAGCGCTAGAATAGGGTCAAAATTCCTATCCCAGCGTTTATTTTCCTGGCACTTCAAACCGCCGCGCAGTGATAGTCGGTATAAGGCCGCCGGACCTGTACCAGCACTTTTCAAAAGCACCGGGATAGGTCCCAGCGCTTTTCAGACCCTGTTCCAGCGTTTTTACTTGTGTCGGGACAGCCTTTACGAAATAGGTACTACCTATGCCAGTGCTTTCTAAAGCGCTGGTATAGGTCTTGAATGAATATAATTTAAAATGCCTATACCAGCGCTTTTGAAAGCGCTGGCATAGATAGTACCTATTCCAGCGCTCTCAAAAGCCTCAAGCAACAACATGAAAGTCACAAAATTAGTGAATAAATAAATAAAAATATCCTTAATCTCTCCCCTTCTATTTCATTTTCATGATTTCACAGCCTTAACACCTACATATAAAACATAAAGTGATGAAATTTACATGCAATTCTCATACTTAAAATTAAACCCATGAAGAAAACATAGAATAGAACATACCCAGAAGCCATTATACTAGAACTAACACATAATTTGAGAAACCCACCTCGTAAACAACAAGAATTAGCAAAAGAAACCATAAAAATCAACAAAACAACAAAAGCAAACTCAAACGCAGAGAATATATTTTCAAGACATGAGAGAAAAAAAAAAAAAAAAAAAAGAGTAAGCAGTACCATCATAAGCACACTTCTTGAGCATCTTTTCAAGATTTTGAGCCATGTTGGATCATCATCAGCGATGAGAACGCGAAGACCGGCCGGGAAGGATTCGTTCCAAGGAGAAGAGAAGTCGTTCTCCATGAAAGAAAAAGCTAAAGAAAAAAAGAAAAAAAAAAACGTAATTTAAATAATAAAAAATTACTAAAATACTATATGTCGGAAATGGGAAAAATGAAATCCTGAAAATGGGAAAAAGAAGAAAATAAAAGATTAGACAGATGATCGATTTACCAGTGAGATGAAGAATTATAGTCCAAAGGAGAGAGAGAGAGAAGTGAGAAGAAAGGGTGTTTGGTTAGAAGGAAAATGAGTGGAGAGGGAAAGGGGAGAACGACTGCTGTTGAAGTGAGAGACAAATGCTAGAAATTAGGGTCAATAGGGTTATAAAGAAAACCCAAAACAACGTAGTTTTGGTAATAGGAAGAGAAAAAGAAAAAAAAAAAAAAAAAAAAGGCTCTCACTATGGGTCGAATGGTGGAAATGCGCGTGTCCTTGCCGCAAGGATACCTTGAACTTTTTGATATAATTTGTACAATTAGGTTTATGAACATATTTTATAAATAAATATTTCATAAATAGTAATATTTAATCTTTAATACATAAATATTTTATAAATAGTAATATTTAATATAAATAGTAATATTTAATATTTTCTTGATTAACAAGATTGAATATAATACTTCAAATTAATAAAATATAATTTAACAGTACAAATTAAAAAAATAAATTATATTAATTAATAAAAATAATTTTTTAATAATTCAATTTAACAAAATTTAATTTAATTTAATACTTTGTTGATGCCCAATTTTGCAAATTCATACCCAAAGGCCCATGAGGAAGAAAGCCCAATGAAAAGCAAGGCCCAAAGGCCTGCCAAGAAGGCCAAAGAGCAAGAGAGGTCGAAAGAAAGAAGTGCAAGGGAAAGGGATCTGCAGCAGAATACAAATCTGCCACAGAACACAGTTCTTTGGTGGAATGGCTTCGGCAAACAAAGACAAATTGGGCCCAAGACCCTTTTGATCCAGTCAACACTATTTGGCCCACAAAGGCCCAAATCCTTTTGTATAAAAGATAGGCGTGAGAACTAATATGAGAAGCACGGTGAAAAGAAACAAGGAACGGCAAGAAGTGTCAGCAGCAGGAAACGTGTGAAGGAAAGAAAAGCCAAACCAAAGGAAAATGACAAACGTAGCAGGAAACGCGTGAAGAAATAAGACAAAACACGCAGCAGAACGAAACAGAACTAATCTACTACGGCAGGAACGGCGTGGCAGACAAAAAATAGAAGACAGCGGAGCAAGCACAGAAGGTCCGGGGCACCACCAACCTATACCCAGCCAATACAAGGGAGGTGGGCCCACGGTCAAGGGGATTCAGAGGGCGTGGTTTGGTGGTGGGGGGAAAAGGGGGTCTATATTTGGTTTTCTGCCGTAACTTCTTTTGGGAATATGCCTTGCTGGGATGGTATCTTATCCAAAAGAAGTAATAAATGGTTGGGACCATCTGATGCATGCCATAGAGCTAGGTAGTAGGGTAGAGGTATACAGTAGGAACAAACAAAAAGGAATTTTGTCGTGAAATGAGTAATGGTGCAGTAGACATGTACTGTACTGAGCAATGGCAGGGGCAACCAATGTGTGAGTGGGTAATCTTGAAAGGATGCCCACAACAAACCAAAAACAATTGGTGAAGTCCTAAGGGTAAAAGGGAGAAATCCCATTGAATCGGTTGGCTATAAAAGGAAGGTAACCACGGCAGAAAAAAGGGACCGAATTGAAGAGGAAAAAACAGAGGAAGATAAAGAAAAACAGGGGAAGAGAGAAAAACACTAAAAGAGAGAGACCCAATGGACGGAAGCACTTAAGGGAGGAAAACCCATGGTAAGAGAGTAGTAAGCACCTAGAGAGAGGGACCCAGGAAAGGAAAGACCAAAAAGGGGGAATAACCCACGGCAGGAGAGTAATAAGAAAGTAAGAGTAAAGAAAGAACGGAGAGAAACAAAGAAAGTGGTAAAACAAAGAGAGAAAATACAGCAGAAATAGGGGCATGCATCAATAGACCATCTTTTCCCTCCCTCTTAGCAAACCCACTCTTTGATGTCCCCAAAAGTAATAACTAGTAGCCATTTAGGCCTATTCTCCAAAATGCACAACTTTGATGGCAAAAGCCTATGACAAGGTTGTTCAAGTTGGGGTTTGGGTTCTTTCTTGGTTTACTTATCCTATGGGAAGATTCAAAACTTGATTTTGATTGCAAATATATTTGATTTCTCTCATTATAAATTATATCTGCTGTATTTAGTCATCCTGCCGTAACACATTTTTATCACGTCTGCTGCATCAATTGTCTTGTTGTGGTATCTTTACTTTTTGTACTAGTTATTCTGTTGTAGCACCTTTTCATTATATTTACCGTGTTAGCTATTATACTGCTAAACCTTTCCTGCGGAAGCTTTCTTCTTTATTTGTTATTACATGTTTCACTGTTGACACAAACTAATCATTATCCTGCCATAAGTATATATACATACATATATCTTGTTTCTCATGTTGTGCAAAATATATTTTATATATGTATATGTGAATACGTATAAGTATATATACTCATATATGTATGTATATATTTGAGAATATGCTAACCCATTTAAACTAACACTTGTTTGATGGGTATTTTATTTGGGTTTTAGATTTGTTTATGTGCAGGAAGTAGAAAAGTATTTCTGCGGTAAAAACGAAGAGTAGTCATTCACATTGCAAAAGGCTTTACTGCACGGCAGAAGGCTTTAAAGCACGGCAGAAGGCTTTAAAGCACAGCAGACAGCTTTATTGCACAATAGAAGGCTTTACGGCAGAAAGCTTTATTGCATAACAAGAGGCTTTATTGCACAGCAGAAAGTTTTGCTACATAGCAAAAAAGTCAGTCCTGCGGCAGAAACTAGAGAAAAGTTCCTTTTGCGGCAGTTACTGGAGAAAAGTTCCTTTTGCGGCAGAAACTAGAGAAAAGTTACTTCTGCGGTGAAAACAGAGGATAAGCACCACGTTCTGCCCGCCGTAAGTGTGCTCCTGGCAGACGAGACATAGTTTGCGCACAAGCCGGACCAAATTGAGTTGCAGTTGGACCGGTCTCAACTCCCTTACTCAGAATACTCGGGCTCAATACCGCAAGAGGCAGCCCAGCCTACTTTAACCACAAAAAAAGGCCCACCACATTAAAATGGCGACTTCACTGGGGAGTTGGGATCAAGATGGGGAGAATGAGATATTTCTCCCTCGCAAACATGTTTCCAAGTCCTTACCAAAGCAAGACATGCAGATGTTCTTGAACCTTTCAAGCTATACTCTCAGGAAAGTATCCAAAATGTCATAGCAGTCCTATAGCAGAATTCTATGACAGAATATTGCAGCAACGTTACAGCAGGACAGTGTCGTAGCAGAATTTTGTGGCAGAATACAGCAACGTTACAGTAGGACAGTACCGTAGCAGAATTCTGTGGCAAAATGCAGCAACGTTACAGCAAGATAGTGTCGTAGCAGAATTCTGTGGCAGAATACAGCAACGTTACAGCAGGACAATACCGTAGCAGAATTCTGTGCCAAAATGTAGCAGCGTTACAGCAGGACAATACCGTAGGAGAAATCTGTAGCAGAACACAACAACATTTAAATAGAGCAGTATCATGAGCAAAATGCTATGGTATAATATTGCAGCAGAATATTGTGGTAGAATACCACAATACCATAGCAGAGTTCAATGGCATTACATCAAAATGCAATAGCAAAATATCACTACAACACCATGGAGTTCTACAACAACAAAAAAAATACCCTGAGAACTCTACAATAGATGGCCTTTACAATATTTGGTCCTATCCTTTAGATGCCACTTGTTCTCCTTATCATGCATGTGAGACATGTAGCAAGCCACTTATTCAAACATGCAGCTCTCCTAAAAGTTTTCTAAGTCATTTATCACCTTTTTGCTCTCATTTCTTTTAAGGAAACACTAGAAACTTTCTAAACTCTCTCCATCTCCACCTTTGGGTTCAGCATTTAGAGGAGAAAAATCCCTTCATTCCCTCACAAGGTTTCAATCATTTTTTTTTCCATCCTAATGATTCTAGCTCTACTTCCCCTCAAGAACCAAAAAGTCAGAAACAAAAAAAAATGAAGCTATAGAAGCTAAAGGAAAACTTTCATCATTACTATATTGCTGCGAATAATTATTTCCTCCGTGAAGTATCTTCCAGTGGACTTTTCCAGAAGTGCAAAATGTCCTTCCGCAGAAATCTCGTAGCAGAAAGTACGGATCCTTCGGCAGACTGTTCACAGCAGAATCTGCTGAATTTCAGAAGTGCAAAATGTTTGTTCGTAGAAATTTCGTAGCAGAAAGTACAGATCCTTCGGCAGACTATTCACAGCAGAATCTGCTAAATTTCAAAAGTGCAGAATGTTTGTCCGCGGAATATTTATAGCAGAAAATTTCAAAAGCCAGAATGAAGATCTCTCTGCAGATTATTTACAGCAGAATCTGCTGAATTCTAGAATGTTCAGTGGCAGAATATTTTTCAGCAAAATCCCAGAAATGCAAAATGTTCATTGGCAGAATATTTCGTAGCAGAATCCCAGAAATGCAGATTGTTCATCGGCAGAATATCCCAGTGGTTGCTACAATTGTCACAATATGACTTGAAAACAGGAACACCCAAAGCAGTACAGAGCCAAGCTATAGTAGACTTGCTGGCGCAATTTCCAGGAGAAGAAGAATTCCCGCTGGATAATGAGGACCCGGGAGAGGTGGCTATGGCAGAAGAAGTCAAAGAGCAATGGGTGATGAAGTTTGATGGGTCTTCCATTACCCAATATGGAGGAGTGGGAGTAGTTTTGTATCATGAAGAAGACAAGGCTGTGGTGCTCTCATTCAAGTTAGAATTTTCCTGTTCTAACAACACAGCAGAATATGAAGCCTATCTGACTGGGCTAGCCACGGCCCTCGAAATGGGGGTCAAGCATTTAAGAGTAATGGGTGATTCGAACCTAGTGGTCTGCCAGACCAAAGGGAGCTTCTCCTTAAAAGAACCCAGCCTAGCCCATACAAAGCAATGGCCCAGAAGATGGAGGAAAAGTTTTTCAACCTTCGAAATAGAACATACTCCAAGGAACGAAAACCGGTTTGCGGATGCGTTGGCCACATTAGGCTCACAAATAATTTTCGAAGGGGATAGCACCAGGATAGAAGTCAGCAAGAGGAAAGAGTCTATTATTAAGATGTTGAAAGAAAGGTTTCAGAAGGAACAGTGTGAAGGGGATTGGCGAATCCCCATAAGGGAAGGCTTGATGAAAGGAGAAGGTGTCGCAGAACTGAAGGTGCTGAAAAACTACGCCATGGTGAAAGGGGAACTGTACCGCAGGATGCCTGGTGGGGTCTTGTCCAGATGCGTGGGGCAAGAAGAGGCCCAGAGAAAGTTGAAAGAAGTACATAACCAGACTTGCGGATCCTGCGGGGAGGTCAGCCTTTACCGCAGACTTCAAAGGGCAGGCTTCTATAGGCCAAGCATAGGTAAAGACGCAGATCAAGTCCAAACCCAATGCGAAACTTGCCAGCTTGCAGCAGACAGAGAGGAAAGTTACGATGTGTTCGTCAGCAAAGACTAGAGAAGTCCATTCATTCAGTACTTGACAGAAGGTATCCTGCCGCAAAAGCACAGTGAAAGATACAAGCTTAGGAGGCTGACAACACGTTACTTTTTGCATAACGGAGTCCTTTTCAAGCTGCTTGTGTCCAAATTAAATCCAGACCTTGGAATGAAGCCAATCACTTAGCCACTGCGTACTCTCCATAGAGAAGCCCAAATCTACAAGTTGCTTGCAAACTGCTCTTTGTCCATTATCAGGTCTAGCAAACTGATTCAACAACCATGAAGAGTTGAGAAGTTTTCTTTGAAGCACCTCAGAGGATTTATGCCTAGAGTGGCATTAATGATCATGATCTTTATGATATTTCTAAGAAAGAATGTATCAGATCACTTGTACTGCACAACTCCACCATCACTTTTCAAGTTATGAAGCTCATTGATACCCATGTCTTATCCTAGAAGAATTTTGCAACAGTGGCAAACTCAAAGCTCCTTCTTTTAGCTTGTGTACAAGAGGGAAATGGCAGAAACAATTGCTCGCACACATTCTGCCGTGAATAGAGTTGCTTATCTTCTTGCTACAGAAAACTATTACATGGTTTTTATTGAAGGTGTTCTGCTGCAAGGGCATTCTGCCACAAGAATAAAGAAGCATGATGTCCTAGAAAGATATGGGTACATTATGGGAAAATTCTATATTAGAAGCCGCTAACCTTTAGCTATTACTAGCCAACCATGCAGCAAGAGACGTAGCAAGCTCCATCTAAATATGCCCATACTCAAAGCAAGCAAAGAAGAAACCCATGAAATATGGGTCTTAGTAGCAAAAGCCAGCAAAAGGGTCGTGGTTATGAATTCTTGGCTAGAAGCCAGCAAAGGAACCATGGTTGTGAGTTCTTGGCAAAAGCCCATAATGGGGGCTACACTCAATCAAACTCGCAAAGGAGCCATGATCGCAAGTCTTTGGAAAGAATCTGCAGAAAAGTTATAGCCACAATCATATGTAGCAGAAGATACATGGGAAGCAATTGTGCTTGCAGTGGAATGAAGCCAAAGCACGCTTGGGAAGTAACTCTTTCCCAAATTCTCTAGCAACAAAGAATTTCTTAACATGGCAACTTATAGATCCATGGCATCTAATTTTTCTTACGGAAGAATGCATGAACCATATGATGGAGCATCAACACCAAGAGAAAGCGACATCAAACCCATCCAATTGTCTCACATGCTGGGGGGCTAAGTCTCATTTTGCGGCAAATCTGGGAAGGCTTCCGCAAAAAGCTAAGGACTTATTTTCATACACTAGGGGCTGTATTATTCTGCAGCAAATACAAAAAGCCTTCTGCAGAAAGCTAAGGACTCATTCTCACATACCAGGGGCTGTCTCATTCTACAAAAAATACGAAAAATCTTCTTCAAAAAGCTAAAGACTCATCCAGTTATCTCATATGCTGGGGGGCTAAGGCCCATTCTGCAGCAGATTTAGAAAGCCTGCCGCAAAGCGCTTAGAGTGTCAATATGCAGCAGCAACATTACCCACCATGAAATAAGTATTAATTGTGGCACTTTAGCAAGTATACATCCATCTGCCACTTGATCTGCAGCAACTTCAAACTTCATGATGTGGCATAGTGCAACACCCATGCAATTTGTTGCAACCTGCCATGGTTAAGTAACATTCTAGTCAGTGATAAAGCAGCAACATCATCTATCTTTTGTGGAAGCATCAACTATCAATTGGAGAATAAGTTCTCACACAATACAAAGTCTACGCAATAGTGAATCCATGAAGAAATTCTACCACCCTTGTGCAAATGTCAAAAAAGCAAAGAAAGGAAGCAAGAAGAGGAGGCCTACAAGCACTCCAACAGAAACATATGTAAAGGTGAACCAACAAGCACTACAGCAGAAAATAAATGCTTTTCGTGAAACTTTAAAGCTTTAAGAGTGCTCCGCAGAAAAGCTGAGTGACAAAGGAACTCACAGCAGGAACAAAAGGTGGAAATCAATGATGAAGTCCAAACATCTCTCTAGCAACGCATTCAGTAGCAGACCACCTTCCACAAGAATTGGAAAGACACTGAAGCTTAGCAACATGAGAAAGAAGAACTGGGAGAAATAAGATCTGCGGAAGACTATAACAAAGTTAAGAGATTTAGTTCACAACAACATCTATGCCTTTTCATCAAAGAGGCAGTGATATCCTCACCAACAGTGGTTGTGGCAGAATCACAAGAAGAATATGTTAAAGAAGGAAAAAAAGCAAACATGAAGGAATCAATAGTTGCTGTGGCAGAATGACAAAGAAAGTGTTTAGAAAGTGAAAATTTCTCATGAAAGCATCCTCATTTCCCCTTGGAAAAATATCTATAGTGGCACCACTTGTAGGCGCCTTAAAATGAGTGGCAAACTCAGTCACTTCTGCCGAAAGATCAATTTCGCAGCAGAACTAGAATTTATGGCAGAATCAGAAACAGCTCGCAATGCAAACAGCAAAGGTACAAGAGTATTGATGATCTTGAGGGCTAAAAGGTCCTCTACTATTGCAACAATACACTTGCCCATGTTAGTAGTAGCTCTAAATAAGGAGGTCTTCCATAAATACATCATCATTGAAAGAAACTTGCCTTTCTACAAGACCCAACATCCTTCTCCGCAGAAACTTCATCCTGGCAAAGAATACGTGTGTTCTTCAACACGGTAGAAAGTATTATCAACAAATGAAAGAGTACTCTACTATGATGAGGGCTTGCAATGTTAGCTCTATGCTTTGTTTTGAGCAAAAGAAATGAAGATATGTGAATGCAAAGAGAAGAAGAAGGCACAAGAAAAGGGAGCGAAGCCACCCTTTGATCTACACACTTAGAGGAATACGTGAGGAAAGTAAGTTAGCTGAAGCAGTCAAGCCTAATTCTTTTACCACAGAATCTGCCACAACCTTCACTTCCTACAGTATAGATGCTGCTCTAGCAGAAGCAGAGTAAGAGGTGTATTAACGAAGAGAAATAAGTGCATGTATTGCAGCAGAAAGTGTCTACATATTCTGCGGAAGCAGAAAAATGAGTATTTGTCCCCCAAAAGCGAAGAAATGAGTACGTGCTACTGCAGAAACGTGAAGAAATAAGTATACAAATTGCCGCAGACATAAAGAAATGAGTACCATTGCAAAAGTCCAAGATCACAAGAAATTTCCAAGAAGCAAACCAAGAAACAAGCAAGGGAATGATGAAGAAGAGAAGGATGCACACATCATCATCATTGACAATCCCTTTGAACTTTGGCAAGGGGGCCCAATAGCAAGAAGAAGCCCAACAATATGGGAAGAAAAGAGTTAGTAAATTGAGAAAAAACCATTAAGCCCGAATGGCAGAAATAATGGATCACAGGCCCATGAGATAAAAAAAATGGGTCTTAAAGAGGTAAATGGGCCTTAGGGATCCCGGAAAGAGAGAAAAAGCAAACCATGGGCAGTATATGATGTGAAAAAGTGAGAATGGGCCGCGGCAGGCCCAAAGTAATGAAAACAAATAAAGTAAGGGGTTGATGGCAAGCCCATGAGCCCCAAGGATGAGAATAAGGTAATTGGGCCGGGGAAGCCCAATGAAGTTAGTAAAAGCCCATGGTAATGCGAAGGGAAAACGAATGGGACAAAGGAGCCCGATGAAACGGGTCGAGGATGCCCAAAAGAATAAAATGGGACAAAGGAGCCCAAATGGGACAAATGAGCCTGAGAGTGATGAAACGAGCCGAGAATGCCCAAAAGAATAAAATGGGACAAAGGAGCCCGAAAGTGATGAAACGAGTCAAGGATGCCCAAAAGGATAAAATGGGACAAAGGAGCCCAAATGGGACAAAGGAGCCCAAAAGCGATGAAATGGGCCAAGGAAGCCCAAAACAGCATAGTACAAGCCCAATGATAGTACTGGGCTAATGGAATTTAGCAAAAGGAAAGCATACAGCAGGCCCAAAGAGGCACAGCAGGCCCAAAGAGGCCCAGCAGGCACAAGTCAAATAATAACATGCAGGCAATCAGCAGAAACAATCGAGCTAAAGAAAGGCATTCACATGTGAGTTGTGAAACAACCCACGAAAGAAAACTGCATGAGTTTTCGCATACGAATTGCAGGAGCAATCCATATGCTTAGGGGGCTGAATGTTGATGCCCAATTTTGCAAATTCATACCCAAAGGCCCATGAGGAAGAAAGCCCAATGAAAAGCAAGGCCCAAAGGCCTGCCAAGAAGGCCAAAGAGCAAGAGAGGTCGAAAGAAAGAAGTGCAAGGGAAAGGGATCTGCAGCAGAATACAAATTTGCCACAGAATACAAATCTGCCACAGAACACAGTTTTTTGGTGGAATGGCTTCGGCAAACAAAGACAAATTGGGCCCAAGACCCTTTTGATCCAGTCAACACTATTTGGCCCACAAAGGCCCAAATCCTTTTGTATAAAAGATAGGCGTGAGAACTAATATGAGAAGCACGATGAAAAGAAACAAGGAACGGCAGGAAGTGTCAGCAGCAGGAAACGTGTGAAGGAAAGAAAAGCCAAACCAAAGGAAAATGACAAACGTAGCAGGAAATGCGTGAAGAAATAAGACAAAACACGCAGCAGAACGAAACAGAACTAATCTGCTATGGCAGGAACAGCATGGCAGACAAAAAACAGAAGACAGCAGAGCAAGCACAGAAGGGTCGGGGCACCACCAACCTGTACCCAGCCAATACAAGGGAGGTGGGCCCATGGTCAAGGGGATTCAGAGGGCGTGGTTTGGTGGTGGGGGGAAAAGGGGGTCTATATTTGGTTTCCTGCCGTAACTTCTTTTGGGAATATGCCTTGCTGGGATGGTATCTTACCCAAAAGAAGTAATAAATGGTTGGGACCATCTGATGCATGCCATAGAGCTAGGTAGTAAGGTAGAGGTATACAATAGGAACAAACAAAAGGGTATTTTGTCATGAAATGAGTAATGGTGCAGCAGACATGTACTGTACTGAGCAATGGCAAGGGCAACCAACGAGTGAGTGGGTAATCTTGAAAGGATACCCACAACAAACCAAAAACAATTGGTGAAGTCCTAAGGGTAAAAGGGAGAAATCCCATTGAATCAGTTGGCTATAAAAGGAAGCTAACCACGGCAGAAAAAAGGGACCGAATTGAAGAGGAAAAAACAGAGGAAGATAAAAAAAACAGGGGAAGAGAGAAAAACACTAAAAGAGGGAGACCCAATGGAGGGAAGCACTTAAGGGAGGAAAACCCATGGTAAGAGAGTAGTAAGCACCTAGAGAGAGGGACCCAAGAAAGGAAAGACTAAAAAGGGGGAACAACCTACGGCAGAAGAGTAATAAGAAACTAAGAGTAAAGAAAGAACGGAGAGAAAGAAAGAAAGTGGTAAAACAAAGAGAAAAAATACAACGGGAATAGGGGCATGCATCAATAGACCATCTTTTCCCTCCCTTTTAGCAAACCCACTCTTTGATGTCCCCAAAAGTAATAACTAGTAGTCATTTAGGCCTATTCTCCAAAATGCACAACTTTGATGGCAAAAGCCTATGACAAGGTTGTTCAAGTTGGGGTTTGGGTTCTTTCTTGGTTTACTTATCCTATGGGAAGATTCAAAACTTGATTTTGATTGCAAATATATTTGATTTCTCTCATTATAAATTATATCTACTGTATTTAGTCATCCTGCCGTAACACGTTTTTATCACGTCTGCTGCATCAGTTGTCTTGCTGTGATATCTTTACTTTTTGTACTAGTTATTCTACTGTAGCACCTTTTCATTATATTTACCATGTTAGCTATTATACTGCTAAACCTTTCCTGCGGAAGCTTTCTTCTTTATTTGTTATTACATGTTTCACTATTGACACAAACTAATCATTATCCTGCCATAAGTATATATACATACATATATCTTGTTTCTCATGTTCTGCAAAATATATTTTATATATGTATATGTGAATACGTATAAGTATATATACTCATATATGTATGTATATATTTGAGAATATGCTAACCCATTTAAACTAACATTTGTTTGATGGGTATTTTTTTTGGGTTTTAGATTTGTTTATGTGCAGGAAGTAAAAAAGTATTTCTGCAGTAAAAACGAAGAGTAGTCATTCACATTGCAAAAGGCTTTACTGCACGGCAGAAGGCTTTAAAGCACGACAGAAGGCTTTAAAGCACAGCAAACAGCTTTAAAGCACAGCAGATGGCTTTAAAGCACAGCAGACAGCTTTATTGCACAGCAGACAGCTTTATTGCACAGCAGAAGGCTTTACGGCATAAAGCTTTATTGCATAGCAGGAGGCTTTATTGCACAGCAGAAAGTTTTGCTACATAGCAAAAAAGTCAGTCCTGCGGCAAAAACTGGAGAAAAGTTCCTTTTGCGGCAGTTACTGGAGAAAATTTCCTTTTGCGGCAGAAACTGGAGAAAAGTTACTTCTGCGGCGAAAACAGAGGATAAGCACCACGTTCTGCCCACCGTAAGTGTGCTCCTGGCAGACGAGACATAGTTTGCGCACAAGCCGGACCAAATTGAGTTGCAGTTAGACCGGTCTCAACTCCCTTACTCAGAATACTCGGGCCCAATACCGCAGGAGGTAGCCCAGCCTACTTTAACCACAAAAAAAGGCCCACCACATACTTCAAACTAATTAATATATTTTAATTTAATACTTCAAATTAATAAAATATAATTCCTCACTATAAATTAGTAAAATATAATGTAATAGCTAAAAAAAAAAATGTAAGATGAGACTCGAGGACCAACAATATTAAAATATAATTTAATATTTTAATTGGGTTAGGTATATAAAACCCATTTACCCATTAAAACCCATTTAACTAATTGCTTATAACCTAAACCCAACCCAACCCAATTATTATGGGTAAACCCTAACCCACCCAATTACCCAATTATCAAAATTACCAAAATGCCCCTAAAGTATAAATGACCAAAATACTCTAAAATCTTCAAAAATGACCAAAATACCCCAAAACCTCAAAATTACCAAAATAACCACGAAACCTACAAAATAACCAAAATATTCCTGAAACCCAAAAAAATGACTAAAATATCCCCAAAACCTAAAAATGATCAGAATATCCCCAAAACCCAAAAAATGACCAAAATACCCCTAAAACCTAAAAATTACCAAAATACCCCTGAAACCCGTAAAATGCCCAAAATACCCACGAAACCTAAAATTACCAAAATACCCCCAAAAACCCAAAAATTAACCAAAATTCCCCCCAAAACCTTAAAATGACCAAAATACCCCTGAAACCTAAAAAATTACCAAAATACCACGGAACCCAATAAATGGCCAAAATATCCCTGAAACCTAAAAATTACCAAAATACCCCCCAAAACCCAAATAAAAAGACCAAAATACCCTTGAAACCCAAAAAATGACCAAAATACCCTTGAAATCTAAAAATTACCAAAATACCCCCAAAACCCATAAAATGACCAAAATAACCCCAAAACCAAAAAATTACCAAAATACCCCCGAAACCTAAAAAATGACCAAAATACCCCCGAAACATAAAAAATGATGAAAATACCCATAAAACCCAAAAAATGACCAAAATACCTCTGAAACCTAAAAATGACCAAAATACCTCCAAAACCCAAAAAAATGTCCAAAATACCCCCAAAACCTAAAAAATTACCAAAATACCTCTGAAATCTAAAAAATTGCCAAAATAACCTCGAAGCCTAAAAATTAACCAAAATAACCCCGAAACCTAAAAATGACCAAAATACCCCTGAAACCTTAAAAATGGCCAAAATAACCCCGAAGCCTGAAAATTGACCAAAAAAACCTAGAACCTAAAAATGATCGAAATAGCCTCGAAACCTTAAAAATGGACAAAATAACCCCGAAGCCTGAAAATTGACCAAAATAACCTAAAAACCTAAAAATGATCGAAATTCCCTCGAAACCTAAAAAATGATCGAAGTACCCTCAAAACCTAGAAATTAATTGAAATACCCCGAAACCTATAAAATGACAAAAATGCCCCTTAAACCTGAAAGTCGATAAAAATACACCCTAAACCTAAAAAATTACTAAAATACCCCCTAAAACTAAAAATAGACCAAAATACTCCCTAAACATAACAAATGACCAAAATACCCCCTAAACCCCTATTTTGGTAATTTTAGAGGCTTCGGGTGTATTTTGTTCATCTTATAAGATTAGTAGTATGTTGGTCATTTTAGATATTTTGAGGGGTATTTTGGTCGTTTTTATAGGTTTAGAGGTATTTTCGTCATTATAGGTTTAGACGTATTTTGGTCGTTTTGGTCATTTTTTTAGGTTTCGGGGGGTATTTTGGTCATCTTTTATGTTTCGGGGGTATTTTGGTCATTTTTTGGATTTCAGGGGTATTTTGGTTATTTTAAGGTTTTGGGGGTATTTTGGTCATTTTTTTGGTTTTGAGGGTATTTTGGTCATTTTTAGGTTTCAAGGGTATTTTGGTCATTTTTTGGACTTTGGGGGTATTTTGGTCATTTTTTAGGTTTTTGGGGTATTTTGGTAATTTTTAGGTTTTTGTGGTATTTTGGTCATTTTCTTGGTTTCAGGGGGTATTTCAGTCATTTTTTATGTTTCGGGGGTATTTTGATAATTTGTAGGTTTTAGAGGTATTTTGGTCATTTTTTGGGTTTCAAAGGATATTTTGGTCATTTTTTGGGTTTCGAGGGTATTTTGGTCAGTTTGTAGATTTTGAGGTTATTTTGGTCTTTTTTTGGGTTTTGGGGGTATTTTGGTTGTTTTTAGGTTTAAGGGGTATTTTGGTAATTTTAGTGGTTTTGGGGTATTTTAAAGTTGGTTGATTTGTATAAATGATACTTGAATCATAATTAGGTCTAATTGGGTACCCATTTAAAACCCAATAAACATTAATGTTAATTGGGTTTAATTGGGTTAATACCCATTTAACTCAATTAATAATTGGGTGGGTTTGCGTCTCATTTAAGTAGGGGGGTTTGGGTGGGCAAATGGATTTGGGTTGATTTTGCCACCCCTAGTATTATTCAAGTAATCAAGGGGTTTTCTACCTTTTTCAGCCATGGGGGGTGCTTTTGTCATTTTCTAGCTTTTTGGAGGTATTTCGTTCATTTCAATGTTTTGGGGGTATTTCGGTCATTTTTTATGTTTCAGTGGTGTATTAGTCATTTTTTGGGTGTCAGGTGTGTTTTGGACATTTTTTGTCTTTCTAAGGGCATTTTGGTCATTTATCAAACTTATAGGGGTATTTTGGTCTTATTCAAGAAATCAAGGGTATTTTGGCTAGTTTTAAACACAAGGGGTACTCCAGTCATTTTTGATGATTTAGGGGGTGCTTGGGTAATTTTTGATGTTTTGGGGGTATTTCAGTCATTTATTAGGTTTCGGGAGTATATCGGTCTTTTTCTAAGTATCAGGGGTGTTTTTGCTCTTTTTCGATGTTTTGGGGGGTACTTTGGTTTTTTTCTAGGTTTAGGGGAGTATTGGTCATTTGATAATTAATAAATCCCTCCACAAGTATAGGTGCTTGTGGGGTGTGGGGGGCAAGAGCCGGGGTTCAAGTCTTCAGGAGGGAGCTTCACACACGTATACACTTAGGAGGCCTATAGTGATGGTTTTCAAAAATGCTGGTATAGGAAGCCCTATTGCACTGGAATAGGGTTACTGATTTCCCTTATGGGAAAGACCTATCTTGGCGCTTCTAAAAGCGTTGGGACAGGTCTCTTTCCATAAGGGAACGGAGTGATCCTATCCCGGCACTTCTGGAAGTGCTGGAATAGGTGGACCCTATTCCAACGCTTCTAAAAGCGTTGGGATAGGATTACTCCATTCCGTAATGGAGAGAGACCTGTCCCAGCGCTTTTAGAAGCGCCAAGATAGGTCTTTCCCATAAGGGAAATCAGTAACCCTATTCCAGCGCAATAGGGCTTCCTATACCAGCATTTTTGAAAACCACCACTATAGGCCTCCTATTGCAACGATTTGTAAAGCGCCGGTTTTGAGTCGCCGTAATAGGGTTTCCTATACCAGCGGTTTCAAAAAGTGCTGGTATAGACTTATCTATTAAGGCAGTTTTTAAAAGCGTTGGGAAAAAAACACTGGGATAGGATGATTTTTTTGTAGTGTCATCATCTTACCTAATCAACTCCATCTAAGTCAACGGTATTACTATGTTCATCATCTTGCAAAATTATTTCTTCATTAACAGTTTCCACTTCTTCATTAACATTTACTAACTTTTCTTATTCTTTTATTTTAATAATTTTTTCTTTATATTTAGCTTTTTCGCATTCTAGCTTCTTATAGACTTATAACAAAAATATCAAAAATAAAAATATTTATATTGTCATTTAATATCTTATTCATAGTATAGGAAAAAAAAAAAAAAAAAACTATAAATATGAAAGTAAAGTGTTAAGTGCGTAGTAAAAATTTTGTAGGAGAGAGAGAATGGGGGAAAACTTATAAACATGTTATTTTATTGGGTTCAACAAGTAGACCTATAATTTTGTGGTAAAAACAAGTCTAATACCTTGTTGGACTCAAATAAAAGAACAAATTTTAACAAAAACCTCGTTTTAAACCCACTTGTCTATGTATCATATGATATGATACGATTCATATGATACGCACTATGTATCGTACTATTCATGAGTATTTATGATAAGCCCTTATAATATGAAACTTCTTATACACGATACGATACATATCGTACAATATGTATTGCGTATTGTATAATACTGACAACTATACTGGGGGAGTATCCTTGAACTATTTTGCGAAGTCCCTTTAAATTTGATTGTTTGCTTCTAATGCCAGCTACTAATGTTAGGCCTTTCTCACGTAGTTCGCACAATGCTGCCACACATACTCCTTGAGCATCTCTTGTTACTAATGTAGAGAGTATTAGCAACAATGGAATTTAATTAAAACGACAAGAAAAAATTTGGAACCAGCGAGTATTATTTCATGCGTTTGTCTGCCAATTCTTCATATATATTTTTACCATTTAATGCCCCCTCCTACCCTTTTTCATTCATCAAAAAAAATATTTACCTTGGATATGCTTTTCCAACACATCAGAGTTGAGGTCAAAGGCTTGTTGCGAAAGAAGGCCATTAGAGATCGTGAATATATAGCCTGTTAGCTTAGTGAGTGAGAGAGTCATTTGTACATAACTATACCCTTAAACCTATTTGGAGAAGGCAAGCCATTGACAAGAATTTAATTTTCATGTACCTTTATTCCTGATATTAAACTCATGTCCCATGTGTACGTAAGATATTTAAAAGGCTTGCTAGTTAGAAGAAGAGAAGGCCCAGCATTAGGAAGAAGAGCCTGTTAGATTAGCCAAGGAGACTGCCTACAAAACCATACAAGAGTTTCTAGTCTCAATACTTGAATGTTGATACCCCTTGGGGGAGCAGGCAAGTCATCATTGGCTACCAAACAAGACTATTATCCTAATGTTAGATCTCTCTTCCTCACAAATAATATTTCATAAACCAAATATATGCTTGCTGCAAATACTACATCTTAGAGTCTCTATTTATATAGGAAATGAAAGAATCCAATTTGGACAGCTACATAAATTTACATTCCTCTGACTAAATTGCCGAGTCCCTAGTTCTGATGATATCTCAATTCCCTAATTCTGATGATGTCTCAAATCTCTCGCGACGTTGCCTCAATGTTTGGGTTTTAATTAATTTTCCTTTTATATGGGTTTAAATTTTCTTGATTATATTAGATAATAGAGTTTTAGGAAAAGTTTGGCTGCTTGCATTGGTCCATATTCTTTTATTTTCAAAAATATGGCATGACAAAAAAAAATTGAAAAATATATGGGGGTTTTCTCAAAAAAAGAAAAAGAAAAATATACGGGTATATTATCTACTTGGTCTCTAATTTTTATATTATGTATCATTTTGGTCTCTAATGTTTCAGTTTAGTCCCTAACATTCATGTATTGTGTCAAAATAGTCTCTATAGATCCATGCTAGAAGGGAAGTATTTGAAATAAATAATATGCATTCACAAAGAATCATGTAGATGGTGGCTTTGGCGGCTCTATCATCTTCTCCCTAACTCCGACAATGTCACAAATCTCTGGCAACATTGCCTCAATGTTTGAGTTTTAATTTTCCTTGTATGTGGAATTTAATTTTCTTGATTATATTACATATATAATAGATTTTTAAGGAGAGTGATTGTGTGTATTAGTCCTTATTCTTTTATTTACAAAAATATGGCATACCATAATTTTATTGGAAAATTATAAATAGAGGCTTTTACACCATGTTCTTATTGAATTTAATCTCAAAAGGAGATTAAATTGTAACCCTTATTTTGATAGCATAGGGCATATTAGTTCAGTTATTAAAATTTGGGGGTTATTTGCAATGTTTCATGCCATTGGGATGCAAAGTGCAAGTATTCCGTAGTGTAGGTGGTTATCTCTTACTATTTATTTATTTGAATTGATTATTGCATCCATTTAAGCTTTATTTAATGGTTTGTAATTAATCACTAATCTAGGAGATTCATTTTCCAATTCGCCATTTTTTTGCACATAAAAAGTAAGGCAACTCCCAGGAGATTTACTTTTCCTTAATAATTTAGTTGTCCAAAATTTCTTGTATTATTCCTTTTTCAATTATTTCTTGATTCATTTAAATTAACTTTTCCGGGTATATTTCTTTCATTAAAATCTTTTCCACATGGTACTTATTCTTACAATATAAAAAAAGCATTATTTGGTCGGTCTGAATATACGTCATTTTCTTTTTTTGGTTGTTAAATTGGAGTTCTTAATTGCACTTAAATTTTTATTTTTATTTTCTGATTGTATAAACGGTCAAGTTATTATTTATTATTGAACTGAATTTTAAATGTATAATGGTATCCATGTAACAGGCAATGCAGAGGTAAGTTTCCTCCAGCCATATTGCGAAGTCCCATTGAATTTGAATATTTGCTTCTAATGTTAAGGCGACAGCTACTTCGATTACAAATTTTAGTCACTCTGCAGGACAATGTCAGTCCTTTTTCACGTAGTTCGCACAATGCTGCCATACACACTCCTTGAGCATCTCTTGTTACTAATGCAGAGGGAACTAGCAACAATGGAATTTAATTAAAACTTTAACCCAAAAAAAAAAAAAAAAAAGGAGACTAGAACACCAAGTACTACTATTTTATACGTTTGTCTGCCAATTCTTTGTATATATTTACTAAGGCGAGTGTCTATTACACACACAAAGTTGCATACATAATATAAACAATCTCTAAAAACAAGCAGTTTCCCCTGTTTTTAGAGATTGTGTGTGTTATGTGTGCATTAAAAAATGTGCACTAAACATTTCCCACGATGCAAATGCTTTTCCAGCGCATTAGAGTTCAGGTCCTGGGCTTGTGCAAAAGAAGGCCTAAAATTAGAGATTGAGAATAGCCTGTTAGCTTAGTGAGTGAGAGTAATTAGTACAAAACCTTACACTTAAATCTATTTGAAGGAGAAGGCATGCCATTAACAAGAATTTCATTTTTATGTACCTTTACTCTGACCATGATAAACTCATTCCCTATATGTAGGATATTCCAACATTCTGGGTATGAATCGGGCATGCAAAATAATATTGAAGGCTTGCAATTAGAAGAAGAGAAGGCCTAGCATGAGAAAGAAGAGTCTGTCAGATTAGCCAAGGAGACTGCCTACGAACCACACAAGATGAGTTCCGAGACTCAATACTTGAAACCCATTGAAGGAGCAGGCAAGTCATCCTTGGCTACCAAACAAGACTCTTATCCTAATGTTAGATCTCTCTTCCTCACAAATAATATTTCACAAACCCAATGCTTGTGGCAAATACTACATCTTAGAGTCTCTATTTATAGGAAATGAAAGAATCAAAGTTGGACTGTTGCACAATTTTACGTTCCTGTGACTAAATTCCACAGTCCTTATCTTGGTCTTGCATTGCTTATTCCATTTGTCAACTACATCAATTAGTTGACCGTAATGGAATATATTCTAGACAAAAAAGGAAAGCTGAAGAAGATTTCAACCTGGCATTTTGGATAGGCAACTTGCACCAGCTCAAGATTATGGTGTGACCGTTAAAGATTTGGCTGATTGGTTAGGTATAAATAATATTCCGCTGCACGTTATTATTGTAAAAGTTTTTTTTTTTTTTTTTTTTTTGATATCATTATTGTAAAAGTTTAGTATTTGTTGTTAGGAGCAGCATGGACTCAAGTCAGCTTGACTTAGTTTTCTTTTAACAAAATTAAATGGTGAATGTTTTCATACCACAAACTATGTACTTAGTCTGATTTTCTCTTTTTTTTTTTTTTTTTTTTTTTTTTATGAGAGTTTCAACCTATAACTTCCGCTCATTTTATTCAATTATTAGAGACTTTACCAGTTGAGCTACTAGTTTTTGCTCTTTTTTTTCTTTTCTATCTATCACTTTAGGGTGTTGAGATGTGTCTTTGGGAGTTTTGTTACAATTATAAAGTCTGCATAGGGGAATAGTATATATCTAATCTATATATATATATATATATATATATATAAAACCAAAGCTTTTGAAGCTCCCACAATTTTCCATATCAGCGCAATATTTAAAAAAAAAAAAACCTTTTCACGCAACATAAAACTTTTCTAAAACTCTTTAAACGCAAAACCCACTCAATCAATACCCACCATACCCACAAACCCTATTTCTCCTTCCTCAGACCCTATTTCTCCTAATCCCCTTCTCCTTTCCCGTTTCACCCACAACCACCACAACTCAGCAGGCAGCAGCACCACCACCACCCACAACAACCGCAAACTCTCTGGATCAAAGAAGAGCCTTTCTCTTTCTCACAGTGTATCTGAGTTCCTTCCTTCCTCGCCTATCTGAGTTCCTTCCTTCCTGTCTTCCTCTCTTCACAGAACGTGGCTGCTTCGGTTGAGGTATCTCTCCATTCTTTTGCTTGATGATTTTTGTTTCCCTTATTACATTTTGTTATATGGATTGGTAGTAATGGTTTGCTGCTCGGTTTTGAACACACAACTCAGTTTCTAAGATTATAAGGAAGACAAACACACATTCAAAATTGAATCTTTATTATTGGTCTGAGAGTTTGGGTCTTTGACAGAGATATAATTGATTAATTGAGAGAGAGAGAGAGAGAGAGAGAGAGAGAGAGAAAAGCCCTGGAAAATTGATACGGATATGGACTCTGTAAGTCTCATCTATATCTTAAATTCAAGTAGAAATAAAACCGAACAGCAAATGAAGATTAGAAATAAATTCAACAGTCGATTGCATTGCTGAAGCTATTTTTTAAAAAAAAAAGATGCAAATGATATGGGAATTTAATATTTTTTTTACCTTTATGATTAGCAAATGATGAGTGTATCAAAAAATAAATTAAGCCACAACCTTGCTTTTTTGTTCTTTAAAGCAGTGTAGATGTCAAGTTTATTCATTTTCTTGACTGTAGTTTTATTTCTCAATCTATCAGTAAAATATATAACTTTTAATTGTATAGAATATATAACTTTTAACTTTATACAATGAAGTTTTGCACAGTTCTAGAGTCGTTATATTTTTGAAAAAAAAAAAACTCAGACTTCTTGGCTTCTGCAGCAATTTCCTCAGCTGGCAGACCGCCTATGATAGCAGCTATCAATCAATTATTCTTCATCTTTAATAGAAATGATTATAGACTTATTTAAATTTGATAAAGATTTAAATTTTAGGTTCAAATGTATAGTTAAATTTGCCTCCAAACACACTGTATTCTTTACTATGTTGTTAATTTAATATGCAGTAACATATTTGGTGATCAGCTTCTTCAATTACATCATTATAGTCCAATATTTCCAGTTGCTTTTTTTTAGCAGCACATTCATTTCTTATTATGGTTTGTGTATTTGTCTCTTCAATTAGAAATAAAAATGAATTGCTTTGGAGGGAAATTCCATCGTTGTGAATCTATTCTGCTTTACTTGGAAATAGCATAACAATTGATGAGATCCTTTGCTGTGTAATTTTAATTTCTAAGAATATGTGAAAGGAGTTTTAATTTCTGCAAACCATTTTTAAGGTTGCTTTGAATGTTGTGTAAATAAGAAAATACAGATCTTACTTTATTTACTTATTGTGTTTTTGGTTTGTGAGAAATTAAGAGCTATGCTTAAGTAAGCTGAAATAATGTGTGAGATTTTGTAAATCTTGATGAGATTTTGTAATTGAAACCCACAGTAGAGAATGTTTTTCATGTTGTTTTTTTTTTTTCCTTTTCTTTTTAAGGAAGAGGGATGCAAATAAGGTGCTTGGTGAAGTGCAAAACAGGAAGTACTCAGGTGTGTTTTTCACTAATCAAATCAATCACACTGAATTTATATATGAAATGGGAAAAAGCTACAATTGTTGTTGGGGTTTTTTTAGTTGCAAATGCTCTTGAGCATTTGGAGCGGACAACTACATATAAAGAGGTTGAACATGACTCAGTTACTCCAAGTAAGTGCCTAATTGTTATTTCCATATTCTTGAAGAGATTAATATTCTAGGTACCTGAAGGTTTTGAGAGCATGATTTTTTTCCAAAATAATTTCTAGACCAAAAGGATTCTGATAATTTCCCTTCGCTTTGTTGGTGGCAGTGTTTGGTTAGTGCGGAAGGTTCAAAACTGTTGTTCATAGTAGTGGTTTCTGTATCTGTTGTCTTTGGCTTATCTTCAATTGTCATGAATTTCATATTAGTTTTGTGTGTCCTGTGATATTGGTGCTGGTGAACTATAATTGGTAAGTGTTGATTGCTATTATTAGATATGTTGATCTCTTACTTCCCAGCCTTTGTTTATTATCAAGTATCATGGTCAATGTTTGATAGCAATTTCAAATTATCTATTAGTTAGTCTGATTGGGGGCTGCAAAAGTAGGAAATGAAAATTATGGAATTCTGCTTTTGTTTGTGAAGTTTTGCAAGGCAGGAAAGTTATGATGGGGGAGCTTTAGTTGTAGTGCTTGATAGAAGAATGAAGCAATCCAAGAGAGATCCTTTGGGATATAGTGTAGAGTCATATTGTGCAACTGTTACAATGTTGCTTGGGAAGATACAAATTCTCACCAAAACTAAATGGAATTATTGATTCTCACCAACATGTCTAACATTTGTTTGATTTGGCAAACGCTTTTATATCACCAAAGCTATGAAGCTCAAGCTCCAATTCTTCCAACTACTGATGCCACTTGGAGAGCCTAAGCATTCAAGGAAAAAAAACAAAGAAGAATCATATTAAGAGTAGTATGAGATTTTAGTTGTAAAATAGTGTTCAATACATAATAGTAAGTTTATTGATTTTCATTTGTTCATCTTTTCCCCAAAAAACGCCATCACTACAAATATATATAAAGGGCATTTTGTAAATTTAGTTATTGTTTTAATACTTTGAACCAAATTCTCATGTTGTAGTTGCTTTATGGTTAGAATTGTTAGATACATATGTTTGATCGTTAGATACTCCTTTTTTTTGGTAAACAATTTCCACACCATGCTGTTGTTGATTAGTTATAAATTTAATTAAGCTATTTGTATCTTAGTGAGCACATATTTTCACGTTCTATGGTTCCATTAGACACTTTATACTTTGGATGATATTTTTGCATATGAAAGAAAGCGTTACTTTACAATTTTAGCAAATTACTCTATGTTCTTGGTTTGCAAAAGTTTGTTCTTCCTCACTCATTTTAAAGGCTTTAATCATTTAATATAATGCTGTGAAACAAATGTCTTTGTTCTTTAAATTTAATGTAGTTGTGAATTTAATGTCTTTGATATCATTTTCATTGTCCTCACATATGTACGGTTCTGTTTTTAGGTTCAATTTCAAAGAAAGTAAAAACTAATTGTATTTTTTACCAATTTTTTAGTTGAACCTTTATTTTGAACTAGATTATTTATTTTCCTTCATTTTTAACTCAATTTTATTTAACTATCCCGTGCATCGCACGGGTTAGCGACTATTCAAATATGATATAGTTGATCTCACCATACTCAAATAAAGTAACTAAAGTGTGCCTCATAAGGAGAATTTTTATTGATGCTTTGGGCACTTAATTTATTAACTTTCCAGTGAAGGATTGAGAGGTCTGTTGTAACAGCTTTAATTTACACCATCTAAGAGAATTGTGTCAATTTTTGTAAAATATATGTATAAATGGCTAGTGCACACTACTATCACACTTTCGTTAAACCTCTATTACCCAATATAATTAGATAATTAAAGCCCGTATAATCAAAAAATTAAAACCTAAAGCTATCATACAAAGACTAGGTGCTTGTACTTGATTTGAGAGAGATGAGATGGTGGTCCCACTCCCTTACGACGATGCCCTGTGTGCATCACTTGCAGTAATCGTTTGCAATTGCTCGTGCGTGTGTAGAGTGTGTATAGTCACCACTAATTATTTGGATTTCTTAAAGGTGATTGGTCACCTAAGTTTCCGAAAAGTGCTTTTTCCTAAGTTTAATTCCTATAAACCTAAACTAAATGAAACTGTGATTGGAACCAAAAACATATCCTGAGGTTCGGTTATGTATAGAGAGAAGGTATTAGGTATCCTACAATGCTTGATTGTTAGTACCTAATTATCCCTTAAAAATGTGTGCGATTCAATACCTGCCGAACTTTTAGGTCATGTGTCTCATGACATTAATCAATTATAACTTAATATAACCTAGATAATGGTTTAGACCCCACTTTTAATTATGGCACAATTAAGGTTAATCTATCAATTAATGTCAAATTTATGTGATTAACCAATTGATATAAGCATGAATACCAACAATTGCAAGGATAAACATATTAGGCAAATTAAATAAGCATACCATAGAAAATGACACAAACAAAATATAACATGAAATGTGTTATTAAAGAGGAAAACCTAAGAATGGAGCTGATAAACCTCTCCTTAGCTATCACCAAAATGATCCACTACGTATATATAGTCACAGTACAATATGACACACACAACACTGAAAGTAGTGTTGCGCTCTTGTACTCAAGTCCTCTGAGCTTTTGCTAGCAATCAACTTCGTCAAGTCCTTTCTCTAGCTTAATTTCCAGATCAGCATACAAGCATAGGTTGCATCTTCAAGCCACAATGGCTAAAAAGGAAGTACTCAAATGACTTTGAACACCAATTCACTCACATTGGTCAATGGTAGTGATAGATGTGATTGGGATGATCACCTCTCAAGGATATGGCTATGTTGAGAAAAAGCCTAGGTGTTTGGTTCTCACAGATTTCTGGGTGTCTCTCAACTTTTAGATGAGAATTATGGTTTAATTTCATGGGAAATGAGGCTTATGAAGGTTGTAGCGGTAGAAAGGATCAAAACTGAATTCTTTGTTCTTTTGGTAATTTCAGTTGACCTAAACTCAAACGAAAGTCAAGCACAATTGTCCCAACTAAATTTCAAATGTAAGACATTTGTCCTCTTTGTTTGTTTAGACCCTTTAGAACAGATTGTTTAATTAGTCTAGTAATTACTTTGGTTAATTATGAGATCTAGGCTAAACAGAGAAAGATCATATCATGCAAACAGTGGAAAAGTAAAGAACATACCAATATGATCACCCAGGAAAACCAATGAAACCAACTGTTTCAAGGTAAAAACCTGGGGAGGATTTAACCTAACTATCCTCAAGGTAAAACAAATCCACTAAAAGAGAATTGAAGTTTTTACAAAAGATTTAATCCTAAATCTATTACTACCTCTAGTAGTAACTTACTAACACGACCACATGCAAACTCCGAATCCACGAACTCTTTCTCTCTTGGATTTGCAGAACACAAACTCCTATGTTTGTGACTTTGAGATCCCACTCAAAAGTTTCAGATCACCGCCTGTTGAGCTTGCAGCAGCTAGATTCCACCAGCACTTGATTGTAGATCTTGTTTCGGTAGACACTTGTAGAGTTAGAAGGTATAGAACCTCTCAAATCTCGCAAGAGTAACTTACAAGTCTTCCAAGAGTCTCCAAAAAGTAGTTAGGGTTTTCATTTTATACTTAGGAGTGTTGGATTGAAACCCTAAACATTTTCATGGGCTTGGGCCTAATTTAAACTTCTGTAGAAATTATTTTTTTGTGGTTTTCTATCGGTCAAGCCTGATCTTCGATCGATCGAGCTTCACAGAAATTGACTTCTTTTTCCTGCAGCTTGAATATTCTTGATACTTGACTTGAAACTCTTTGAGCAATGTCTAACACCTATTCTAGACATGTTTTTGTTCTCGGTTTTCCAACATATACAAAATGAGACTCTAAACATTTAATCCTAAATCTTTAGAACCTAACAATCTCCTCCTTTAGCAATCCATAACAAAACACGCATATATATGAATTGCTCAACTCAACAATTAGCCCAATTTACAAAGTGTTGCCCTAATACAATTCCATCACAATCTACTAACTATTAGTTGCTAGAATAGACAGCAATTGAGAAAGAATTAACCTGTAAATTCCTGAAAAACTAAAAACAAACCATAAATGCATGTGTGGAAATTACAATATAAATCCAACCAAAAAAAAAAACTGAACTTGAATTCACAAAACATAAAAGATAGACAGAATATCAAATGAATAATCATCAATAAAACCATCACAGTCAATCATAAACCATCAATGTTTGTAAAACAAGAACAAAAGAACAAAATATACATCAAAATATAAATACATCAACATATCCTACTCCCCCTTAATACAAAAACACTCTCTAACTCTCCCCCTAAGTACAAGAGCAATTATCCTAAACCTACTCCCCCTTTTTGTTACACATTGCCAAAGGCTACAATCAAGGATCAGAGGGTGGAGGAGGTGGAAATGCACTCTTATACTCAGCAAAATCAGCTCTCAATGTAGCAACCTCAGTGAGTAGCTCAACAATAAGTTGTCCATAAGCTGCCTGAGTAGTCATAAAAATCTCCATTATGGCTTGGAGTGAGAGAGGAGGAGTAACTGTAGGATCAACAGTCTTAGAATCACTAGCAGTAGGATCCACATGAATCTCCTCAACAGGGTCCACAACAGCAGGCTGATCACCAGTAGGAGCAACAATAGAAGCTTCCACTCTAGGTCGTTTTGAAGTCCCAGTGCTTGGTGCAGCACTCTTCATCTGAGCTTGTCGTTGTCTAAGAAAGGTGGCTCCTATAGGGGTAGTGATATGAACTAACTCTAGAGCAGGAAAGTCTTCTAACCCTAGAGAGGTCAACACCCTAGATATGAAAACTGGAAAGAACAGCTTATGTGCTTTAGATTCACTCCTAAAGACCTTAACAAAGGTCTGAATGAAAAGAGAAGGAAAGCACATAAACCCATATGTGATAAAAGCATAAAGAAAAGCACATCTATCTAAAGGAATGGTGTGAATGTGAGAGATAGGAAAGATGTTGTGACAGGCTATCCTAAAGAAAAGATAGCTAAGTTCAGTAAACTCACTTGAGTTTATCCTTGGTTTCCCCAAGTAACAGATCTGCCACAAAGTAAAGACATTACATCATTTATAGGAGGAGACTCAATGTATGGGTATGTAGGTCTACGTACTAAAGGTACACCAAGAACTTCAGATACTATATGCTTTGTTATCTTAAACACTTTACCTCTGATCCAAGTAGTCAAGTAATGACAACCTATATCTACATAAAGAATAGAGAGATTCGAGTAGAATTCTCTAATCATGGTAGTAGGAGGGGGATGAGAAACATCACACAAAGATACCCAGTTCCTAGACACTTGACTCCTACAAATGGAAGGATCTAATTCATCTAGGACAATCTATCTTTCCCCCCAAATAGACCTATACTTGGTTAAGGTCTCAAAAATTTCCTCATTCCTAGTTGTAGGAAACCTAACCCTATCAACCAGAGTAGGAGCAGAGGAGGATGTTGTGGTTCTCTTGGCTTTGGTTTTAAATTTTCTACCAACTTTCAGAGCCATATCTAATATTTAAAGAAAAGGAAAAACCAACAACAGAAACAAAACCAAGGGCAGATTGCATCAAATAGAGTTGAGCACAATATTGAGAGAATTTTCAAAGTCTACATAATGCATGATGCAAAGACACATATGATTCATAAACTAAAACCCATCCAACAAATTGGATCAAAAAAATGAAAAACATTGAAAACCCCAAAAATCCTTTGGTTCGAAATTTTTGAAAAAATTAATGAAAATGCATGTATGCATGTAATTTAATATAAAGGAGGGGTAAAAAGGTCTTACCTGAAGTTGAAGAAGAAAACCCTTGAAGCTTTGACTCAAAAAAGACAAAAAAAAAAAAAAAAAAAAAAAAAGGACTAAGAAGGAATCGAGAGGAGTCGAAGAGAAAGACAAAAAAAATGAAGATCAGTGTTCAGATTCCTTTTATTTTTAAAAAGAAACAATTTTTCATCGGTCGAGTGGAATTGAGCCAGAAATTGAAAATGCTTTTAAAACAAGTTCGACTGATCGAAAGGAATCGAAGCAAGAATCAAGTCAGGCAGTGAGTTTTAGCCTAAAAACTGCATTTTTTCGATCGGTCGAAAAACAATTTCAATCAATCGAGACTTGAAAAATCAAAAAATTTTGAAAACCTAAAAATTTTCTGCAAAAACACTTTTTAAACCAGATTTTATGATATGAAATGCATGTCAATGATTCCAAATATTTTCAAAAATACTTTCTCTTCAATCAAATCAATTTTTATCAAGATTCAAAATCTTTCTCCTCAAAAATTTCCACCCAAACCCCAAAAAAAGTATTAAACATTTCAAGAAGCACAATTTTGGATGGCCACATAAATTGACACACAATCACATGTACAATGTTTAACAAAGATTTGCTTGTGGTGTGTGCAACTAGTAAGTGTATGAGATACATAAAAGGTGATATGTAGATAGTAATTAAACAAAATTTCTACATCATCAATCACATTAGTGTGAAAGTGACTATTAACTAAAGAGTTACATCCTACAACTCCCACATCTAGAAAACACGTTTGTAATCATGTAAAAGCATTTTATGTTTTTTTATTTTTATTTTTTGCTTTTCTTCCTCTTTTTCTTTTAATATTTCTTTTTCTTTTTAAAATCAACACCTCGTTTAATCTTGCTGTGCAAATGCTACACCTTACCAAGCACGGCTTTACCGAGCGCAGGTGGGCAAGGATGGAGGAGTTGATGCTTCGGTGGTCTTTTGGCTTTGGGGTTTGAGAGGTGAAGACAGAGGTTGGAAATAAAGGGAAAGCAAAAAGGCAATGGAAACTAAAAAGAGAAAAGGAACGCGAGTAGCCGTTCTGTGCCTCTACAAGATGGACAGTAAATGGGTCCTACAAAAGGTGATTTTTTTGTGTTTTTAAGAGAGAAAAGTTAATCGGGTTTAGTAGCCAAATAGAGTTGGGTTTGTTTTGGAGATTTTTGAGTGATGAGTGATGAGTTATAGGGTGATGAGTGATGAGTGATGATATTTGGGTGATGAGTGATGCTGCAACCAAACAAGGCCTTAGATCTCCTATAGCATTACCTCAATGTTTGAGTTCTAATTTGTTTAAAAACTTTGGGTTTTAATTTTCCTATTATATTGGTTTTAATTTTCTCGATTATATTAGGTAATAAAGTTTTAAAAAGAGTGTGGATCTATTACTCTTTATTCTATTTACAAAAATGTGGCATGACATAATTCTATGGGAAAGTATAAATAGAGGCTTTTGCATCATCTTACTAAATTTAATCTCAAAATGAGATTAAATTTTAAGGATGGCATGGTGCATATGGGTACAAACAATACAATTATTAAAATAAGGATTTTTTTTTTTTAGAAACTAACACACACACACACAAGGAAGAGGGAAATGAGTTCTAATACAAATGCATACCACAAACTCCACTCAAAAGCTATGGTAACTTTTAAGGGAGAATGAGGCAAGTTATACTAAAAAATAGGGTGTTGATTACTATTTGTTCGTTTAGACCCTTAAAAACAAATTAGTTTGACCTAATGATTTGCCAAGTATTTACTTAGGTTAATTATAAGATCTAAGTTAAACACATGCAAACATATTACTTGGTGTGGAAAAGTAAAGAAGACAATAATATGATGATCCAAGAAAACCAATGAAACTAACTGTTTCAAGGTAAAAACCTGGAGAGAATTTAACCTAGCTATCGTTAAGATAAATAAATCCACTATAATAGAATGGAAGATTACAATAGATTTATACCCTAAATCTAAAGCTACCTTAAGTAGAATTTACTAACACGACCACATGCAGCTCCGACTCCATGAACTCTTCTCTCTTGGATTTGCTGAACACAAACTCCCCGTTTATGACTTTGAGATCCCACTCAAAAGTTTCAAATCACCATCAGTAGTAGATCTTTATGCAACAACTTGTTTCCACTTGTTCTTGATTGTAGATCTCATTCCGATAGACACTTGTAGAGTTAGAAAGTTATAGAAGCCTCACAGATCTCACAAGAGTAACTCACAAGACTTCCAAGAGCTTCTAAAACATAATTAGGGTTTTCCTTTTATACCTTGTAGTGTTGGATTAAAACCCTAAATGTTTTTGCGGGCTTGGGCTTTATTTAAAATCTGCAGAACACGATTTTCGATCGGTCGAACCTATCTTTTGATCGGTTGAGCTTCACAGAAACTGAACTCTTCGTTCTGCAGCTTACATGTTCTTGAATCTTGAATTGAACCATCATGAGCAATGTCTAACACCTAATCTAGACATGTTTCGATCTCGGTTTGCCAATATACATAAATTTAGAAATCTAAACATTTAATCCTAAATATTTAAAACCTAACAATTACAACGTTTCATGCCTTAGAGATGGAAAATGCAAGTTTTCCGTAGTTTAGGGTTGTTATTTATTATTATGCTCCCTTTCTTAAATTTTATATTGGATGTTGTACCATTTAAGAATTTTTTTTTAATGGTTTGTAATTATAACTAATCTAGGAGCTTCATTTTCCAATTCGCAATTTTTTTTTTTTTACATATAAAGTAACGCAACTCCATGGAGATTCCACTTTCCTTATGATTCATATTTACAAAAAAAATTTACTTTCCTTTTTTAATATTCCATTAATTCTTGAGTTTTTTTTTTTTTTTTTTTTTTTGGGAGAAACAAGCACACGCACACCCAAGGGAAAGTCCTTTAGTACTTAAGAATGTCCAGAAATTTTAAGCCTTGCCCCTCTTGACACAAGAAAAAAACACTAATAACCATTCTCACTATAACTAGAAAAATTATTAGTTTATGTATTGTATTGTTCATGTAAAATTTACGTTGTACACTAAATAAATGTGTACAATATTGTTTAGTGCAATATTAAATGTGAACAATATTAAGTCCTTTGTTACTTAATATTGTACACTATTCACCCCAACGTGTACAATTTACTAGTACAATAAATATAGACGGCCAAAATGGGCATTTGTCCCTTTTGTCCAAAACAAATAGCAAAATGCTCTTGTTTTGAAACTATTTAGCTATATACCCGTTTTAAACTTGATTTTCTAAAAAATGAGTTTCAATGAAAAATTCAATTTTTAAAAAATCGAGTTATTGGCAAAAAACTTTTCTTTTTTTTTTTAAATTATAAGGAACTCAAGTTCCAAGTAACATTTTGCAAGTAACTCGATTTTCATTAAATCAAGTTTTTCATTGAAACTCAATTTTTTAAAAATTGAGTTTCAAAACAGGAGTATTTTGCTAAATAGTTTCAAAACAGAAGTATTTTGCTACTTGTTTTAGGCGAAAGGAGCAAATGCCCATTTTGGCCCCAAATTTCCTAATCGTTATCTTGGTCTTACATTTTTTCTTCCATTTGTCAACTGCATCAATTAGTTGACCATAATGGAATATATTCTATACACGGAAAGCTGAAGAAGAGTTCAACCAGGCACTTTTTTTTTTTTTTTTTTTCTGAGAAGAATTCAACCTGCCATTTTGGTTGAGCAACTTGCACCAGGTCCTTTTGCTTCCACCTTTTGCACTTCGAGGGAAACATGGTTGTGACAATGATTTGCCGGTTTTTAATAGAAAATTAGGAAACCAGGATCTTGGCCGAATTTCACAAAGAATTTCAGAATTTTAAAATTACGATTTTTTGCCAAAAAACCAAAAACTAGGATTTTAGCAAAATTTGGTCAAAATTTTTGCATTTTGAAAATATTCAAAAATTCTAGATTTTTTAGAAGTAAAATTTTTGCATCAAAAATATTTTTGAAAATTTAAGATTTTCTAGTGAAAAAAAAAAACCAAGATCTTGGCAGAAATTTAAACATATTTTTTGCACTAGAAAATTTTTTGAAAATTTAATATTTTTCAGTGGAAAATAAAATAACTAAGTTCTTGATAGAATTTTAGACAAAATTTTTGCATTTTGAAAATATTTTAAAATTAAAGATTTTTCAATACTCATAAACTAAGATTTTAGCAAAATTTCTGCATTGAAAAACAATTTAAAATTCAAGACTTTTTAATGGAAAATTAAAAAAACCAAAATTTTAGCTAAATAAAACAATAAATTTCTAATTCAATTCTTTCATGAGTTTCATCTAAAATAAAACGTGTGAAATTTAGTATATAAGAAGAGGATTATGAGAAAGGTAAATTTGAATGAAATAAATATTGTCACGATTCTTTTAGAAATATCTAATTCAATTTTTTCATCTGAAATAAAACCCTATCATAGTTCAATTCACAGGAAGAGGATTAGGATACTGATAAAATGCATGCCACGAACATAATTAGCAAAGATGGAGATTCTCTCCAACACAATTAATCAATTATATAGCGGGAAAATGTCTACCATTAATGAATGAATTGAAGTGGAATATCAAAATAGGTACCCTTGTTTATGTGATAATGACATATGATGTGCATACTCTAGCATCCCTCATGGCATGAACAAGCAAAATGACCACTCAAGTCACATTGATATAAAAATTAAAATAAAGCAAAAATGCAAAACTGACCCTCTAACTTTCAGCTTTTGTCATTTCAGTCCTCTAACTTTCAGTTTTGTCATTTTAGTCCTCTAAGTATCAATTTTTGTCAATGTAGTCTTCCGTTAGAACTCAATTATCTTTTTCCGTTAAGTGATCAAAACTACACTGTTTTGACCTTTTTTTAATAATAATTTTCATAGTTAAAAGAAAACTAAAAAAAAAAAAAAAGCTGTAAAAAAGAAAAAGAAAAAAACATGTCGGAAATGGCGAACACAAATCCAGAGGGAATCGACGGAGTTCGAATGAGTTGGAACGTGTGGACATGAACGAAGGTTGAAGCGAGCAAGTGCGTAATCCCACTCACTGCCTCCATTTCTCCAATCCACCCTTACCCTGACATCCCCACACTCCGCTTCGCTGCAAAACCTGTGCCTCTGTTCTCAACCCTAACGCTTGCGTCGTCTTCGTCTTCGTCTTCGTCTTCGTCGTCTTCGCTGCAAAACCGATTTTCGTTTTCGTGCTCGATACTTGCATGATCAAGGAGGAGATGGGCTATGTCAAATCGGCTTTGAGGCGTGCGGCGTGCGTGCCATTGGCTTGTTGCCCGAGAATGCCCTTGTTGGCTACGTTTCATTTGGGACTCAGATTCAGGTTCATGAATTGGACTTCTCCAACATGTTCAAGGTTTTGATTTCTCAGGTAAGGGGAACAACATCGTTCTCCTTACTTGCTTTTTTTTTTTTTTAATTTTCTTTTAATTATGGAAATTATTATTTAAAAAAAAAAAAAAAAGTTGAAAGTTAAAGGGTCACTTAACGAAAAAAGATAACTGAGTTCTAACGGAAGATTACATTGACAAAAATTGAAACTTAGAGGACTGAAATGACAAAGCTGAAAGTTAGAAGACTAAAATGACAAAAGCTGAAAGTTAGAGGGCCAGTTTTGCATTTTTGCCTTAAAATAAAAAGTCACATTGATATCAATTTGTCCCATTCTCTTCACGGAGTAAGAAATGGAGTATTAGTAGCATCACCCTAAGTTGTTCATTAATTGATATTGAATTTTTGTTTTTCCTTATAATGCCATGTAGAACATATTTTTACAATCGCGAGATATTAATACATAAGCTAGATCTTGAACAATAGGACTCCAAAATAAACCCATCAATCCAAGCAATTTCAACACCCACAAAATCATATGCTGAAGCACAAAGTAAATTAAAAAACAAGAATAAAAGCACAATGAAAGAGAAAAAGAAAAGGTTAAATCCCTATGTTTGGTTTCATATCCATGAATTGTCAATTACTCCTCGAAAAATTCCTAAAAATTAATACAACACACTCATGGAATCACGTAGATGGTGGCTTCGACGGAATAACAACTTCTCCCTGACTAGATGACGTCTCAAATCTCTAACGGCATCGTCTCAATATTTGGGTTTTAACTTTCCTTTAATATGGTTTTTATTTTTATTGATAGGTAATAGAGTTTTAATTTTAAAAACTATAAAGAGTGTATAGTGTGTATATTAGTCATCCTAATTCTTTTATTTAATTACAAAAAAATGGCGTGACATAATATTATTGAAAATATAAATAGAGGCTTTTACACAATTCCCTTATTGAATTTAATCTCAAAGGGAGATTACGTTGTAACCCTTATTTCGATGGCAAGGTTCATGTTGGTACAGTTATTAAAATTAGGATGTTGATTGCAATGTATGTTTCATGCCTTTGGGATGTGAAGTGCAATTATTCCATAGTTTAGAGTGGTTTTAGGGCAAAATTTAGGTACAGAACTTAGGTGTTATTCCTTAGATTCTCTTTTTAAAATTCAACCACATGACTACATAACTAAAAATAGACTTCCATCTCATGAGAAAAAAAAAAGCTATATGGCTGAATTTAAAAAAATGAACCTAAAGAATAGCACCTAAAATACTATACTTAAGTTTTTCCCTATCCATTATTAGCCGCTTTTTTTATTGGATATTGTATCCATTTAAGCACTTTAATTAATAGTTTGTAATTAATCACTAATCTAGGAGTTTTATTTTCCAATTTGGCTTTTTTTCACATATATAATAATAGGTGAAGCTGAGATAAACTCAATTTAGAATTCCAAATTAGAGTTCCAATTTTGTGCCATATGTGCTAAATTATTTATTCTTAAAGAGTTTTATTTCTTAATTTTAAAATAAAATGTGGGACCACATCATAAATATTCATCCGAGTTATTAAGTACAAAAACCAAAGAATCTAGAATAAATGAATCATAAAAATATAAAAAAAAGTGCTTCACAATAATTTTATTTTTTTTTTAAACATGGACAATTTACATTTTATACCTAATAATATCCTTACAAAATTTTTTAAAGAGTTAACAAAATATAAAAATAACTATCAATAATATTTAAATTATATATAGGAATTATATTATACATCTTATTGTATATTTTTAAGTGTATTCATGCATATGCATGGGATTACAAGTTAGTATATATTAATAGGCAAAACAAAGAGAAAATCTAATTAAATTTCAAATTGAAATTCAATTACGCTCTGTTTGTTTCAGCATAAACGTTTCTGAAAAATGGTTCATTTTCCAAAGAGCATTTTCTAGAAAACTGTATCATTTTCCAGTGTTTGGTAACGACCTTGAAAATGAGCTTAAGAATGTTTTCTGGTGTTTGGTATGCAAATTTTTATTTTTATTTTTTATATTTCTTGTGTAATTTAAAACATGTGTATTATGTAAACCAACTAATGTAATCAATATATATATAAAAATAAATAAATAAATAAAAAGAATGAATTTGGTTTTCATACTAAAATTTTGACAATAGATATAATCAAAATTAGTTGTCAAATTTTCATGATCTTTACCACTCATCTTGCTCATATATATGGACAGTAACATCCATACATACATACATACATACATACATACATATATATATATATATCAACCATTTGTCTATATACATAAAATTGACATAGGAATACATCTTTAATAAGTACAAATAACAATAACTTTTAATTGTCTATTCTTTTTGCTGGTACACTAATTGTCTACTATGGTCAATTACGTCTTTAATATTACTCGAAATTATGTATTTATATAATGTATCCACATAATATATTATCACTGCATAGTATCTACATAATGTATCTACCAATAAATACAATTCTCCTGAACAATTATCATTTATTATATAACAATATTATTAATTTACTGTAAAGATTATCCTATGTAAAAGCAATTTAGAGCCGTATAGGCACTATGTTTAAAATTTTCGTCTTTTACTTCATTCATTCTTTCTTCTTCTTTTTTATTTTATATTTTTATATTTTTTTTTTAGCACTTTTGTGTGCAAAAAAGAACTACCTGCAATCTATCAAACCAAAATTTTCTTAGAGAAAAAAATAAAATCAAGTTTGAAATTCAAAGTAAAGAATTGGGATTTTGGTAGAGAAGAATGAAATAATTACTACTGCAAATATGTTATCCTTTGCAAGTTGGTAGAGATGAATGAAATAATTACTGAGTAATGAGGGGAAAAAGAAAAATCTGATCAGAGAACTGTGTTATAAAGGGGAAGAGAAACATGGAGAGAGAGAAAGAGAGAGAGAGAGAGAGAAAGGGGAGACCAGAGTTAGTGACAGTGAGGGTGTGAGGAAAGAAAAAGAAAAGGGAAGAGAGAAAGAGTGAGAGAGTGTACCATGAGAGAGAGATTGTTTTCCAAAAAAATTTTTTGGAAAAAAACCTATAGAAAACAAACCTTATTTTTATTAAGATTTTCCATTGACTAAAGATAGTTTTCCGTTGACCATTTTTTTTTTTTTGTGCTACCAAACACTGAAAAATGTGGAAAACTATCTTTACAGAAGGTTTTCCAGCGAAACAAACAGAGCGTTAAAGTCTAATTTTGAGCCACATATCTCATCTAATCTAAGTTTTTAAATTTTTGTGTCAAGTTATTTAATTTAGTGTAAAAATTAGAATTTAATTTTACGCCACGTATCTCATCTAATATAAGTTTTTTTTAATTTTTATGCCAAGTGAGTTTAATTCAACATAGAAAATGAAGAGTTCAATATAAATAAACCATAAAAAACCTAATCATATATATATAACCAATGTTTAGAGAAAATTTAATTAGATTCAAAATTGAATTTTGTTTTTGTTAGCTTTCCATACAAATTAAATTGTTTAGATTTTTGCTGTTATTTTTTCTCTGAGCTAATGAACATATTTTTACATTATTTTTATACAAATATTTTGTATGTCAAAATCTTGAACATAACAAATTGCAATTGAGCTGAACGATCTCATTCACCTATGCTCATTCAATTTAAGAGATACTATTGGACCAATTTATTTTGTATTGTATTTAGTAAAATTTCACAAATAGTAATTGTGAATTGATATTGTATATGTAATATCCAATAATGATTTTCAAAATTATATATATAATGTAGTATAATGAGAAACTTAGAGTAACTAATATTATGAAAATTGTAAGAAAAAACTATTTTAGTACCTCCAAATATCATGGTCGAACTAATATCTTATATGTTTTATAACCCAAACTAATATCAATAGCACCACTGCAATTCATCATTCTTGTGCTTAAGTACTGGTTACATACTAGTAAAAATTAAAGCAACTCCATGGAGATTTACTTTTCCTTATAATTCATTTGTCCAAAAATTCACTAACTTTCCTTTTTTTTCATATTCCATTAGTTTATTCTTGGTTCATTTAATTTGAATCGGTCAAAGTAGTCTCTCTTGTGAGTATATTATTTTTGGAAAATTATATGTCCACAACATTTTCATAACAATCCTAAATGGTAGGTTATTACTTTTTTCTTTTTTGTAAGCAATAAAATAATTTCAATGGTAGATTCAAATTAAAACCAATAATAACTTACTATTTAAGATTTGCTGTGAAAATATTATGGACGTATTACTTGTCATCTTTTTCATCAATATATTTTTCATATTTTCATATGTCACTTCAACAATACAATTTTTACAATACCAAAAAGCATTTGTTCAGTTTGAATATACTTCATTTTTAATCTTGGGTTTAAAGTTTTCAAATTTTTTGTTGTAAAATTTGAGTTCATAATTTTTCTTCAATTCTCTTAAATTATAATTCCTTTTTTTAGAAATCCGATTTGTTTTTCTTTATATTCCTGATTTTATATATATATATACACACACACAAATGCATACTATTAATAAGAGGATTCCCTTATTTTGTCTTTAATTTTTAGTGTACCAAAATATTCTCATACAAAATTCTGAAATAACATTCTCTTTAGTTTTTTTTCCCTACAAAAAAAAAAAAAAATGTTAAAATAGTAATACTATCTCACGTACAAAAGGGGAAAAAAACCGTTATTTTCACCAGCCATTTGTATTCAAATGTTTGCTTCCTATCTATATTTGTTATCTAATTGAATTCAAATACTTCAATTATTTTTATCCAAAAAAAAATACAAAATTACTTCTTCAAAAAAAAAAAAAAAAAACTCACTACCTCACATAAAAACTACTTATTCTTATCTCGAAATTTTTATAATTTTTTTTTAATTCTTTAAAACATTCCAAAATTTTTGTTATCTAAATCCTATACAGTTATCACAAATTCTCATCCATCCACACTTACGTATATCATCTTTTTTTTTGTTCAAATCTCAAATTTTTTAACTTATCACAATTCTTATCTCAATCAATAAATTCAAATATCCAATTGGGTTTCAACTTCTTACAGTTCTTTATCTCATTTTTAAATATTATTCATATTACCTTACCTTCTTCTTTAAAAATAAAAAATAAAAAAATAGATACACATAGTTTTCTATATATCACTTTTAAGCATTATAACACTAATTAAACCAAAAAAACAAATAAATAAATGTGGGTTCTAATTAACTCAACTAATAAAGTCTCTGATAGTTGTATAAAAGATCTGGAGTTCAATTTCCACCTATATCAAAAAAATGTTTGGTGTCTTGATCTAATGATAAAGAACTATCATCAGGAGATGACGTCATAAGTTGAAACTCTTTCAAAAAAAAAAAAACATTATTGTACGCGCAAAGCGCATGTGATGAATCTAATTGAATTTTGGTTTGACTTCATAATATTTTGTCTCCTAAATGGTAAAATCAATAGTTTCATATACAAATAAATCATTTAACAGGGGTGTCCAACCGTGATCCAACCCAAAAAAAATAGTCCAATCTGAAGAGATTTGAACCAGAATTCGACCAAGGTGGCAGTCAACGACAAATCTTTGCTAAGAAAATTCGACAATCATGAGTTGAGTACAAGTCTTTGTAAGAAAATCCAACTCCAACCAACTGGACTGATAACCACCGTTAAACTTCGCCATTTCAACCGATATGTTGGTTTCTTCACCAAATGTGGCGAGATTCTCTCGATCAATGAGATCTCAACATATCTAACAAGATCTCAACTAGAACCGGCAAGCCAGATCCAACGAGATCTCAACCAAATACAACGAGATCCATTAAATTTCCACTGAAAATTATAGCTCCACCATGATTGACGATTTCTCAACCAAACCCAATGGATTTGACCGCCAGAATAATAAAATTGTTGTGGCGGTCGAAGACCCATATACCCATGGTTGGTGAAGAGTGGCATGATTCTAGACCCGAGTTGATTGGGTCGAAGACCGATTTCCACGATTTTCGGACAATGCTGCCATTAAAATACTCACTTGAGCATCTCTTATAACTACTCCAATGCCCAACCCACACTTGTCTCGCAAAAAAGGGTCCCAAGCACATTCACCTCACACAATAATGGGTATTAGTTTGTGGCTGCCGTGCACTTTGTTGGAGTGGTGCACATATATTGGTCCTGCTTCGAAAATCAATTCCACTCGGCGTCATATATTGTCTGTACTTGCTGGGAAGACCATATATAGCATTTGTGGTGGTTTCATCGTCATCACTATATTGTTCACAGGTGGCGCCTGAGGTGATGCTTTTCCAGTATTATAGAGTGTACCTTTCACTATACCCACCAGAGGAAGACCTTAATTTCGTTTGGAATGCTAGCATATTTTGCATTTGCTAGTGAATAATGATTCCAGTGAAAAGGTCTAGAACTCTTCCATCTCGATTAAAAGATCATGTGACATTATACCAAATGCTATGGTGTGAAATAATTGTATTTGGGTTGTGACACATAGCCAAATTGATTTTTAATAAGCTATAGTCGAAATAGGATCCAAAACAATTCACAACTAAATTAGTTTCCCTTCTTTATATATATATATATATATATATATATATATATATATATATATATATTAAAGTTAACTTCATTTCAAAAAAAAAAAAAAAGTTAACTTTCCTACATCATATATTCGTAAATCAAATGTAGGGTTGACTCACCAAGTCCATAATTCTTACAAATAGATTGGCTAAAGAAAATGTTAATTTTTTTTTTTTACATATATTATATAAGTGGAGAATTTGTACCTAGATATCTTGATTGAAAACATTAGAAATTTTATTTAAAATGTTTGAAATCTAGTGAACAAGAAATCGTGAAAAAATGGATCAAGGTCATACATATTTTCGTTGTGCGGTAGATAGGTCTATAAATAATCAAATATAGGTAGAACCTTGCAAATGCATCATCAGCGTTATATCTTTCACTTGCTTGGCAACGCTTGAGGGGATACTCTCTCTCTCTCCCTCTCTCTCAAACATTGCAAAGGGTTAGAAAATAAAGCCAAGGCCAAAAATAAATGATAAATTAAGTATTAGCAGTATTGAGACCTCTTGAAGGTTGTACATTCCAGTCACAAAGTCGTAGTAACAATGAATAATAATTAAGAAAAAACAAACAAACGAGGACTAGAACTATCGACCACTATTTTATGCGTTTGTCTACCAATTCTTCACATAAATTTACGATGCAAATTCTTTTCCAGCGCATCATCCATAGTTAAGGTCAAGGGCTTGTGAATGAAGGCCTAACATTAGAGATCGAGAAGAGCTTGTGATCAGCTCAGTGGAGGTTACTGGCTGAAAACCAAACAAGAGTTTAGGAATAATTAATGAGAGAGAGAGAGAAATACATACACTCAAACCTATTTAAAGGAGAAGGCAGCAAGCATCAACAAGAATTTTATTTTCATGCATGTACCTTTCTTCATGATCTTAAACTCATGCCCAACTAGGATATTCCAACATTCTCGTACGAATTAGGCATGCAAACTAATGTTGAGGGCTTGCTAGAAGAAGAGACGGCCCAGCATGAAAAAGAAGAGCCTATCAGATTAGCCAAAGGAGACTGCCTACGAACCACACAAGATGAGCTCCAAGACTCAATACTTGAAACCCCTTGGAGGAGCAGGCAAGTCATCCTTGGCTACCAAACAAGACTCTTGTCCTCATGTTAGGTCTCTCTTCCTCTCAAATGATATTTCATAATACCAATATGTATGATGCAAATACTACATCTTAGAGTCTCTATTTATAGGAAATGAAAGAATCAAATTTGGACCGCTACATAAAGTTACATCCCTCTGACTAAATTGCCCTGTCCTTATCTTGGTCTTGCTTTGTTTCTTCCATTTATGAACTGCATCAATTAGCTAACCATAATGGAATATATTCTATACAAAGAAGGAAATCTGACACTTGGGTTGGACAACTTGCACCAAGTCAATTTGGACGCACCTTTTCTGCTTCAAAGGAAATAAGGGGTGTTTTTAGCAACCCAAAAAAAAAAGGAAATTAATATGGGGTGTCACAGTTAAAGATTTGCCTGTGTGGTTTGGTATAATTAATAATATTGCACTGCACCTTTTTTTTTAATTATGCTCTTCATCATCAGACCAAAATAATTTTTGGTGTAGATAAAGATTGAATCCTAGATCCCTTATTCAACTATCAGAAACTTTAATAGTTAAACTAATTGGAACCCATCGCTGCACATTATTTATTGTGAAAGTTATGTGTTAGTTGTTGTGATAGCAGCAACATGGAATTAAATCAACTTGTCTTTATAAATATAATAGGATTTAAAATATATGAGATCAGTTTTATGATGATTACTATTTACCATCAAACCAAGATATATAAACAGGATTCGAATTTAGGTCCTTTTTATTTTCATGATAAGTGAGACTTTATGAGTTGAATTAACTAGAACATATGTCTTAACTTCTTTATAGAGGTGAAAAAAGAAATATTTTTTTAACAAAATTGAAAAATAATGAATATTAAATAAGTGATATCATATTGCTTTCTTTGACAACTAATGAAAATTTTGTATTCTCTATAAATGAAAAATTATATATTTTTCTTTTACTTTCTGTTTTGTTTAATATTTTCATCCACTCCTATTATGAGCTAATTTGCTAATGATAATATAGTTGGGATTAACTTTTTCCAATCATGATAGTCGTAAAGGAAAGAGAAAAATAGAGTTTTCTTACCATTCAAAAACTTCAATTTGTAGCCCTCTATTTGATTGTTGTCTTTAATCCAAACCACTACATTGTCATCTAACGTTATATTATAGTATTATCTCTTGCGAAGTATACAAAAGTACAATCATGACATTTCTTACTAAATATATTGCTTATCTTGATACATTCATAAATATCTATCAAATCAAAATACACCTATATGAAGATGTTTTGCAAACAAAACACAAAAAGCCATCACAAATTTTTACTCAACAATGACTAAGCTTTTATATGAATAATTATAAAAAAGACAATAATCAAAATCTAATTGCAAAAGCTAAAATATGTCACTTTGGATTATTTTTGTTTAACTAGCCATTATTTTTTATCTAATTAAGTGCCACTATAGTTACTTTGAAAATAACCATTCGAAGTACTTTATATCCATCCTAATTCGGGTCTGATATGTTTTTTTTCAGTTACAACCATGCGTCAAAGTATATGTACCAATCTCAAATCTAATCAATTATCCTGGCTAATTAGCACTTTAAAAACTCTTCTTCTTTTTTCCTTTAGGTAGCATTCAAAATGGCTTAATAATCCTACAAAATAGTTACTTCATAAAAATTTGCGCTCTCATTATCATATCTCACCCTCCAATCCCCCTACCGTTTTTACACCCAAAAAATACATTTTTAGGAATAAGTGACATTGTATCTTAACTTTAAGTGGAGGGTAGGGTATGACCAAACAGCTAGTTTATAGAAATGGAAACTTTCCAAAAAGAAAAACATAAAGAACATTATAGCATTACATCCCTTAAGCATATATCACTCTAATTTTAAAAAATAATTGTGGTGCACTGGTGCAGGGTCTTTCGTTGGTCAAAACAAAGATCATATAGTCTTCATCTCAAATCTGCAATTGTGAGAGAACGAAACGGCACAGCAAATAATTGCATGATCACACAATATATCAACTTTTGGTTGTTCTTTCCCTTTTGAAATCATCCTGGCAATCTGAGATTACACATGCACAAAAGACATCCATACATTCATATCTACAAAAAAATAAAAAATAAAAACCTAAATAGGATTAGAACATATATAAATTAAACACGACTTGCTTTGCTACTCATCAGATTTATAAATTAAACACGACTTGCTTTGCTACTCATCAGATTCTTAAGTCTTTTTAACTTTTTACCAACTTCATTCTGATTTCTCAGTTTGAAGATGGCGTCTACAACAACACTGAATTCGAATCCTTATAACAATCAAGATGTCTATATCTGTGCATCCCTTTTTCCTCTCCCAAGGGACAGTGAATCCCATATCGACATAAACTACAAAGTCATCACAAACTGCTTATCGGATGCTGAATTTGCAAGGAACCAGACATATACTAAAGAACAGCCATTCGACCCAATCAGCTTGCCATGCGACCTGTTAATATCCGAAGGTAGCAATAACCCATCATGGAATATCATATCAAGAATGATTTCTGACATGAAAATCTCGTCGCAAAAGGCTCCACTGGGGAGAACAAGAACAAGGTGAAGGAGTAGTCTCATCATCAATGCCAGTCATGGACGGAGCCATTCATTCACTAGGGGGCAGTGGCCCCCCTAATTTTTTTTAAAATAATATAATTATATAACTATATATTTAAGTACTAATTTTAACAACTTCATTCAATAAAATTACATTTTGTTTCTCTTATTGATCATTATAAGAGAAATGCTACAGTTACAAATTTTTTTACAACATTTTTACAGACTATTAAGGTTGCAAATTTTTACTGGTTTGCATCTGGGTCCACCACTTACATCACTTTTTTACTTACTAATAGTCACTAATCACAACAAAAATTTGTAAAAAAATTTGTAGATCTAGTACTTTCCTCCTTTTAAAGTCCATGAAAAAATTTATAGATCTAAAATCTAAAAAAAAATATACAAGCCCAAAATATTAGCCCAACAACAAAAATTACCAATAGGCAATAGCAAAGCTAAAAAAAAAAAAAAATTGAGACTAATCAACCGATTTTACCAAAAACAAACAACTTAGCCCTTTAAAAAACTTTAAACAAAATAATTTTGTCCTTACCAACAAAAGACACTCTACACACACATAAAAAAATATATATAATAATAATAATAAAAGAAAACATTTGCCGACTAAGCAATAGAGCCAAAAGCCGAAGCCACTGTATATAGCTAATAATAAAACTGCCCCCCCTAACTCTAAGTCATAGCTCCGTCCCTGATGCCAGTACTCTGGACAGTATTGAATGATGTTGACGATTTGATCAAGCACATACTTGATTTTTTGCTCAATCCTTGGCAATGGCGGCTTCAGGAAATTTTTCCCAAGGTATTCCCAAGCTACCCAGTGGCAGCTCCAGGATATATGTTGTTTAGCTATTTCATTAATTTGTTTGTCTTTTATAAACTATAATTTGTTATATTGTTGTTTCATTAATTATAAAATTATTAATTGTTGTTTAGCCTAACATAATTTAATTTGTTTGTCTTTTATAATGTATTGGTTAATTAAATTATTAATTATTGTTTATTAGTTGCTTCCCCCAATTAATTATTGGTTAATTAAATTATTATTTATTAGTTGCACTAGCACACACCCCATGTGCATTTACTTCTCCCAATTCAAATATCCCACCCCAGCCCCATGCCCCCATCCACCTCCCACTCAATAGACAAGCCCCATGGCTCCCAATCACAAGAGTCAATCAGATAAATTCATAATCACAAATCATAATACACTAAAAGACAATTAATTGTATCTCACCAACACCAACACCAACAGATAAAGCCAAAAATAGGGGCAAATATTAATAAAGTTATAAAGTAAAGTTAAGCAATCAGTCAATCACAATTCAAAGAGAATCAGATAAAGTCTTAAAGAGAGAGAGAGAGAGACTTTCATTTCATTTCACTTTCATTCTTTAGATAAAGAGAGAGAGACTAAGACAGAGAGAAACCCATTAACCCAATAACCCGTATATGTAAGAGAGAAAAAGATAGAGAAGTTAAGTGTAAAGATGAAATACCTTGAGGTTAAGGGAGTAGGGAGGCCTGAGGCTGAGGGGTGGCACTGTCAGGCAACACGTCGAGGCAAGGAAGACCGATCTCCGATTCGATCGGACCGATCTCCAATCTCCGATGCCCGATGTGTTCTGGTCTTTTGGAGCTCGAGTTCGAGGCCTGATGTGCTCTATTGCTCGAGGCGGAGGCGCCGTCCGTTGGTTGTTGTCGTCGATGACTGATGGGGTTTTTTTCTTTAGGTTAGGTTTCTGATTTCAGTTTTTACTTTACTTGATGTATCGGCGGACGCATATATTGGGTTTTGGTTTTTTTTTTTTTTTTTTTTTTTGAGAATCCGTGGGTTTGCTACCATCTGTAATCTATTAGGTTTGTTTTACCTTTTTTTTCTTTAGATTGGATTTGTTTTACTATCTTTTGTTTAGGATTGATATTGGGCCTTTTTTCCCTAGTGGGCTTGCTCTGTTACAATTTTTTTTTTTTTTTTCAGATTTTAGTTCAAAATTTTTTTTTGGGCCTTTTTTTTTTTTTTGCTTGAAAGTAGAACAAATAAATTTTTTTTTATTTGAGGGTGTTCCTAATTTTGGTTCAAGGTGTTCCTAAATTTTTTTTTAAAGGTAAATAAATAATTTAATTATTATATACAATTTTTTTTTCAGGTCGGGGTGTTCCTGGGAACACCCTGGACTGAATGTGGCGCCGCCAGTGATCCTTGGTGAAGAACAATAATAATAAGAAACAAGTTAAGTATTAGCAGTATTGAGACCTCTTGAAGGTTATACATTCCAGTCACTAAGTACTAGCAACGATGAATATTAATTAAGAAAAAACAAACAAACGAGAACTAGAACCATAGTCCGTGGACCACTTTTTTCTGCGTTTGTCTGCCAATTCTTCACATATATTTACCATGCAAATACTTTCCGAGCGCATCACACATAGTTAAGGTCAAGGGCTTGCGAAAGAAGGCCTAACATTGTAGATCGAGAAGAGCCTGTGATCAGCTTAGCCAAAGTGACTGTCTGAAAACCAAACAAGAGTTTAGGAATAATTAATTAGAGAGGAAAAAATATAATACATACACTCAAACCTATTTGGAGGAGAGAAGGCAAGCATCAACAAGAAATCAACAAGAAATTTCATTTTCATGTACCTTTCTTCTTATTTATGAATTATGCATGCAAAATAGTGTTAACAATTGCTAATTAGAAGAAAAGAAGGCCTAGCATGAGAAAGAAGAGCCTGTCAGATTAGCCAAAGAGACTACCTACGAACCACACAAGAGTTTCTAGTCTCAATACTTGACTGTTGAAACCCGTTGGGGGAGCAGGTAAATCATCCTTGGCTACCAAACAAGACTCTTATCCTAATGTTAGATCTCTCTTCATCTCAGATATTTCATAAATCCAATGTTGGATGTGCAAATACAACAACTTAGAGTCTCTATTTATAGGAAATGAAAGAATCCAATTAGGACCGCTACAAAATTTTACATCCCTCTGACTAAATTGCCTTGTCCTTTTCTTGGTCTTGATTAGTTTCTTCTGATTGTCAACTGCATCAATTAGCTGAGCATAATGGAATATATTCTATACAGAAAAGGAAAGCTGATGAAGGCTTCAACCTGACACTTTGATTGGGCAACTTGCAGCAAGTCAATTAGGTTGCTCCTTTCTACTTCAAAGGAAATATGTGGTATCACAGTTAAAAAAGGCTACGGGGCCACCCACAGCTTGTGCATAGGAAACAGTTTTCATTTCTTCAATATTAGCCTCATGTGTTGGAAACATGTTTTTGGTTGAGTATTATTCCTTTAAAAAATAGGTATCTCACTAGTCTATTATAGTCTTCCCTGCTAAAACTGTCGAAGTAATTTTTCCGGATATTTTTCTGGATCCAAAACATAGTTTGGTTTTGTTTATCATATATGGAAAATTACTGGCTAATAATATATCATCTACATAACAATTTTAGTCTATCTTCATACCTCCATGTATAAAAACAGTGGTCCAGAAGGCTCATTTTGAAGCCTATTTCTAATATCGCCTAATGGAATGTTAAATACCATTATATTGTTTTATCCATACAAAGAATTTTTTTTTTTTTTTTAACCTGTAGATTTTGTCTTTATGTCCCTTTACCTAAAGTAATCCATATAGATATCTTCCTTTAATTCTTCATTAAATGAGAAACGTCGTTTTGAGATCTAACTGATGCAATTTCAAATTTAGTCTGGCTACAACGAATATTATTCTACAAACTTAGGAAAATTTTACCATAAATGAATATGAATCAACAAAGTCTACACCAGATTTTTTTTTTTTTTTTGAGTAAACAATAATTCTTATTAGAACACACATGAAAATAATACCGGTTTAAAACACCAGATTGTTAAGTGATCAGTTTTGACACTAATCTTCCGTTATATTTTTTCCAAACTTCTGTCAACTTTATATTTCTTTTTAAGGACCCATTTACATGTAACTTTTTTAATAACAACTAATATTTTTTATTATAACTAAGTGACACAAAAACATTTTGTTAGGTTTTAAAAGTTTAGAATAATTAGCAAACTACGAGCACAAAGTTGTCTAAATATAGATCTTAGAGTCTATAAGATATATTAGATAATGCTCAAAGTGCTCCAAGTCAGAATACAAGAAAAAGGAAGCTGCAGGTTCAAGAATTCGAAACATATCAGGTTTGACCGATCGAAAGACGGGTTCTGCAAAATTTAATTAAAGCCCATCAACCTGTTAAACCCATTAAGTGATTAAGGTTTCAAATCTAATTCTCCTAGTATTTAAAGGAAACCCTAAGGCACGTTTTGTAATGACTTTGGAGGTGCTCTTTTGAGATCTAAAAGGTATTGTATCTTCTCCTTTCAAAGTCACTACCGGAATTCCTTCTACATATTATTAGAACCGGTAAATCTGAAGTTGCTACAACAAGATCATATATGGCTGATGATTTAAACTTTCAAGGGTGGTCTTGGAGTCACAAACTAGGAGAGTTTTTGCTACTAAACCTTTGAGTGGGATCTCAAAATCACAAGCATGAGAGTTTGTGTTCAGCAAATCTAAGATAGAAAAGTCCATGAAGTCAGAGCTGCACGTGGTCGTGTTAGTAAGTTTTACAAGAGGTAGCTTTAGATTTAGGGTTTAAATCTATTGTAATCTTCCATTCTATCATAGTGGATTTGTTTACTTTGAGGATAACTAAGTTAAATCCTCCCCAAGTTTTTACCTTGAAACGATTGGTTTCATTGGTTTTCCTGAGTCGTCATATTACCATCTTCTTTAATTTTCTACACTAAGTAATATGTTTTTATATGTTTAACCTAAATCTCATAATTAACCTAAGTAACTAGTTGGTTAATTCATTAGGTTAAACTAATCTGGTGTTAAGGGGTCTAAACATAAACAAACACATTTTGTTAGTCATGTCAGCAATTTTTGTCAACTAGCCGCGAACCCGCGCGTTGCGCGTGATAATTATTTTTATGGTGGTTTTATTAAATTTTTTTTTACAATTTAAACTAATCTAATAATGAGTAATGTATTTCATAATTATATTTTTATTTATTATAGGAACAATCATAAATGTAATATAGGAATAGTCCAAAACACCAAAAAAATGTAAACTAAAAAAATTAATAAAACTTAACAATGATTAATTGAACCAATATTAGGATAAAATTTTGTTTTTGATAATCTATTAAGGTTATTTTCTTTGTAGAAATTATAATTTCGGCCGCCCAAAACATATTATCAAATAAACAATTATTAGCAAAATCTAAGAATTAAATTTCTATACATGCATTGTTATAAAATAATAATAATAAAAATAAAATTGCAAAAGTTAAAATTTGTCACCTATCCGATTATTTTCTGTTTGGCTAACCTTTGCTTTTCTTTAAATAAATGGCATTATAGAGTACTTCTAATACAACTATTAAGAGTACCTTGTCCACCACAAAGGAATAGAAAATAAACAAAAATTAGTAAAGTCTCATAGTTTAACATCTAAATTGAGCACTATAAAAAATCATGCTATGTAACAGAATAAATACCAAATTATCCAAATCATGCTATGTAATAGAATAATATTATATTTTCATATGCTATATTTAATTCTTTAGAGCGCAATAGGATAACATTTAACAATCAAAGAGAATAAAAAATAAATAAAAAACAACAACAATTTAAAAAACTAAACTAAATCACAATTTAAAAAACAAAACTAAATCGCATTAACCCAAAATAGAGTTTTAAAGAATATAAAAAATTATCAACCTAAAGTAGAGATGCAAGAAAAATTAAAAAAAAAAAAAAATCCACCAAAAAATTTAGAGAGAGAGGGAACCTTTTTTTTTTTTTTTGTGAGAAAAAACTATGCATAGAATAGAAGAGATAGTGACAAATTTATAGTAAGAGGATGTGAATAAGAAGAGACAAAAATAAAGAAAGATGAAGGGAAAGAGAAAGAATGATATTAATGTAGAGGGTAGTGGGTAGTGGGTAGTGGGGAGATGAAAAAGATAAGGGAGGGAGAAAGATTGAAGAAGTAGTGGGGAGATGAAATGGTAAGGGAGAGAGAAAGATTGGAGAAGTGTAAATATTAAAAAAAATAAATGTTAAAAACAATTAGGCTTTAGGTTTTTTTTTTTTTTTTTTTTTTCTTTTTCTTTAAGCTGAAAAGGCTCACACAAAACCCTAAACCTGAACTGAAAAGGCTTTGGGTTAGGCTTGATAGTGGAACTAAATAAATAAGAGGTGGGCTGGATTAATTATACAGATTTATTATAAGGTGATAGTGGAAATAAATAAATAAGTAGTGGGCTGGATTTATTATAGGGTGATAGTGGAAGTAAATAAATAAGTAGTGGGTTGCATTTATAGGACTGCAAAATTGTAAAAACCATTTTAAAATTGTAGGACAAATTATATTTTAAAAAAGAAAAGAAAAAAAGAATGACATGGCAGCTAATGTGACGCAACATGAGAACAGCAGCATTAAACACTACGCTTCAGCTTTTAGTAATATATAAATTATGTGATAGTAAAGGATGAGAATGAAACATGGTTTAAAAGAATGACTAAAATGAAACACTAAATTTATTAAGGTCCGAAAATTTTAAATTAAAAAAAAAAAAAAAACTCCAAAAAGTTGTGAACTAAAAACATATTTAAAGCTATATTATACAGAAGTACCTCAAAGATCTCATGAGATCTTGGGAACTACTAGATCAATCCCTTATAATATGTGAGAAGTATATATAATAATGCTTAATTTGGGGGTTGGGGAGGAGGAGGGGGGGAGCGATAGCAACGAGGTAGGACAGGGTCATATCATGGGATCCTCGTCGCCACCCCATTCCCATCTTCATGGCAAGGAACAACCACACACAAGATTAGAGCAAGGAAAATCAAGGTAGAGTGTAGGATGGAGGTATCTTGCCATCCTAAATTAAGTGGCTCTATCACTAATGAGATAAATGTTTTTATATGACTCCCATCAATTTAAAACTGGTATGTTAGTTTACCGTGGGTAACCCCAAACCGAACTAACCCGATCAGACCCGACACAAAAATACTAATTGGCGGGAGATAGATGTACCTTACCACAAACCAACTAACAAGTAATAACGGTTGAGTTACTAATTGGCGGGAGATAGATATACCTTAGCAAAAACCCAAACCCAAAGCCCCTTGTTGTCCTCGGTTTACTTTCTTCGTCTTCTTCTTCTTCTTAGCAAATAGCAACCAAAACATGTGGGAACTTCAACCAGATTGGTACTCCCCGACTCGCCTCCCCAGCGACCCCACCACCCAATACGACTTTCCGGTACACTCTCACTCTACTACTTACAAATCAAACCACAACCCCTTTTTTCTTTTTCTTTGTTTCTTTGCCGTTTCCTAATTTGAATTTATCTTCTTTCTTTGGTATTTTATGAAGGGAGACCGGTTCATACCGAATAGGAGTTTGATGGATCTTGATCAAGCCCACTGTTTGTTGACAACCACCACCAAGAAAGTTTTCAATCCCAACTTTAATGTACGTTTCATCATTCTTCTCACTGCTTTCTTGCTTTTACTTTTTCTTAAATGTGTGAAAATGTTACTTGGGTTTTTTTTTATTGAGTTATTCACGTTCTTGGGTGCTATGTTTGTATTTGAAATTAGTATTTTGTGATTGACTGCTTAGGTAGTTATATGGGTTTTTTATTTCTATTGAATTTGTGTTCTTGAAGTTGATGAACGGATGAGTTAGATTCAAGGGTCTTTTCATGTTTGTGACTCAAAATTTATAGAATATCTTGACAACTTCAAATGGGTTTTAAGTTCTTGGGAGTTATTGGGTTTGGCATGAAGATTCTCCTTGAAATTTGAGTTGGGTAATTGATGAACTTGTTACAATTTAGAAAGTGGGAATCTTTTTTTTTTTTTTTGGTAATCTCTATTCATTTCTTTGAGGCAGGAAGTATACCGACAGAAATTGAAGGATAAGCTGACCTTGGATTCGGAAGGGAGACCGTTTAGAATGTTGGTTTTCAGGGGAAGCCCAAAATCAAGTAGAAGATCGATTCGCCATATTGATGAGATGCAACGGCAAGAGGTCGAGGCATTGGATTATAGTACAAAGCAGTATCAATTTCGGAAATTGCCCAATGTAATCACTTTATTGTTCTTTTCTTATTTTCTTCTAATTCCTGTGTGGTTTTGACGATATTTTATGAGTTTGAATACATAACTTCATATTAATTCATGTATATTTCTGTTTATGCTTATATATATGTTCATTTAGATTTTTATTAATAGGATACGCTGAGAGTTCTTAGCACCATGAGGTGAAGAGATAACTGCAAATGATAGTGCTTTTGGACAATCATGATAGTGCTTTTAATTCTGTGGCCTTATCTAGAGTTATAGAACAAATCAGGACCTGTTTGGTATTTATCATGACAGTATTCAAATTCTATGTCTTGCTTTGGAGTTTCAGACACGATAGAGGACTGCATATTCGTTATAGTGTTGTCAGCAGTGTACATCATTTTAGCTTCTTTAGGATTAAATTAAATTTTAGGATGTGATTTAAGGGTTTTTTTTTTTTTTTTTTTTTGAATCTTTCTATGTACAGAAATTTTATAGAACTGAGACCATTGCACATCAAATATCACATGTGAAGTTGAGAGTTGAAGAAAATAAGTACAGATGAGGTTGTTGATCAAACAAACACAAAACAAAACATAGGAAGCAGTCAAATCACACATGAACTTTGAGGATGTTTGTACCTGACTGAAATTTATTTTGGTTTGATAATTGGCTTTCTAATGGAGCCTTAGTGGTTATTTTTGGGAACTACGTTTTGTAGGGTGGTGGATAGAAATGCCAAGATGGCTAAATAATACAAGTGATTCCATCTAGATATTTTCAATTGCTGCTGATCAACTGTTCAGCATGTGGCCACTGGTTAAGAGTTAAGACACTATATTCAATGGGTTGTGAAGTCAAAATCTTTTTTGATTCCATAAAAGAAACGTCAGTTTTCCGCTAAGTGGACAATCAGGATAAAAGGGGTGAAGTTTCTTGGAGGCATTTGATTTTAGGAAAGTATTAGATCCAAATTGCCACTTTCATTCTATGGCTTGCAATGTGGGGAAGGCCACAAACTCAAGATCTGCCCTTGTGGAAGGGGTATTGTATGGATTGCACGGATAATTCTTCTCGTCATTTGGAATTTTATGGAGAACTGGCAGCCCTTAATTTTGACAGTCTAGGGTACTTTCATGAAGCCATATATGTAGATGTATGCTAAGCTGGACAATCAGATATGTGGCTTGGGCTTCATGAAAGTATGCTGTGCCCTTGTTCAGATTCATGTTTGTAAAGGCTGCATATTTACTCCATTCATTATTTACATTTTATACTGTTCATTCACAGGTAACTTATATTTTTGTTTGCAGAGAGAAACTAGGATTCTAGATGCTCCAAACATAAAAAATGACTACTACTTGAATGTCATGGACTGGGGGAGAAACAACATTCTTGCCATTGCTCTGGGCTCAGAATTGTACCTCTGGAATTCAGAGAACAGAGATGTACAAAAGTTGTTGCAAGTCGGTGCCAATGATTACCCTACAAGTCTGGCATGGTCTGGGGACGCCAAGACAATGGCAGTTGGGTATATAAATTCCAGACTTCAAATCTGGGATGCCGAGACCTCTAAACTTGTAAAGCACTATCTGTGTATGTTTTCTGCCTTTTTTGAAATATTATTCATTTGTTTTGGATTTAAAGGTTCGGATTACTTGTATGCTTAACCCACAGATTAGAAGCCTAGAAGGTCATAATGGCAGAGTAGCAGCCACTGGATGGAATGGTCACATTCTAACATCAGGAAGTGAGGACAAATCCATCATTAATCATGATGGTAATTTGATTATATGCTATTACCTTTACTTATTCTGTTCTGCAAGTAATAAATAATTGATAGAATGAGATAATTTATACGTTTATGATCTGGCATACATGTTTTATTTGGCAGTTCGAGCCCCAAACAATTTGACTTCCCGTATAAAACTACATACTGAAGAAGTGTGTGGCTTGAAATGGTCAAGTAGAGGCAATACATTGGCAAGTGGAGGCAATGAAAATCTCATATACATATGGGAAGCTTCCAAAATGAGCTCATCTAATTTCTTGTATCGCTTCAATGACCATTGCGCTGCAGTCAAGGCCCTTGCGTGGTGCCCATATCAGTCCGATGTACTTGCCTCTGGAGGAGGCACAAAAGATGGTTGTATTAAGATATGGAATACACAAAAGGGGACCTGTATCAACAGCATAGATACCAAAGCTCAGGCAAGTTATAGAATTTGCTCCTGTTTTAATGAGTTTTCCGTAGTATCTACAATTTTCTAATTAGTCAACTGATGGTGTTAATTAGTTCAAAGGAATAAATGCATTATACCAGAATGTATAGTGGTTCGAACTCAGGCTATATGCTCTTATACCATGACAAACTACTGTTTTTCTCAAAAGCGTAAACTAATATGAACTATGAACTAATGAATTTAATCATTTAACTATTATTCTAACACCCTTTGGTGTTATTTATCTAGATTTGTGGACTTGAGTGGAATAGGCATCGCAAAGAGATCTTGAGTGGCCATGGCTTCGGCACAAGTGAGCATCGGAACCAGCTATGCTTATGGAGGTATCCGTCCATGACTAAAGTAGGAGATTTCAGGCGCCATGCATCCAGAGTCCTCCACCTCTGCCAGGTTTGACCCTATAAGAGTTTTAAGTTAAAAATTTATTCTCAGAGAATTTGAATGGCTCCATTTGTGCTTTATATAGCATCTAGTGTACAGACTCCATTACTAAATATGGGGCAGTTCAAGAATGGCAACCATCACTCTAATTAGTTTGAATGAAGTAAAAATTCCTAAATATGACTAATCTATTTATTATGGTGCTGTCTCCAACTCATTTAAGTGGCCCTATGCAAGATGACATATTTGTGCATTAGATACCATACAAGGTAACAATGAGGCTGTTAGAATTTCAAAGAACAGCCAAACTGGCAGGTAGACTATAGAGAGTATCTTCAAAATACATGAAATTAGTTCCTTTGCTGATTTAATGCAGAGCCCTGATGGTATAACTGCGGTATCAGCTGGGGCAGATGAGACTCTTCGCTTTTGGGAGGTTTTTGGACCACCTACTGTTGACAATTCAAGAATCTCGGATCTGGACAGTTTTTTGTCTCTGAAGACATCCCCATTAAGATGATGAGAACTGAAACAATTGGTTTCCTCACGCTTGGTTCTGTCTCTTCTTGTTATTTACATTTAATTATTGTACAAAATAGCATCATGATCTTTTACTCCTTTTTTTTTAAAACAAAAAAAGCACATTGATCTTTTTAGTTCCTTTACAGATCAACATGTATATTGTACTATTACTGTTATGTAAATGAGAAGATGAAAGCACAGAAAATTTTGTTGAAGAAAAAATCTAGTCAATTCTGCTTATTGTGCAAAAATTTGTTACAAAATATTTCATTTATTTTCCTCTTTTTCGTACTTATTGCTAATTTGTGATTTAATCCCATTAGCATGTTTGTTTAATAGAAAATCTTGGCAGAGAATGCATACAAATGAATACTTAATGGTTATGATCTGGGTTTGAGGCAGTAACTATTGAAACTCTGAGATCTGATGGGTTATATCTGGCCTGTTTTGTTGAAATCCTACTGCTTAAAAATTTCCTTCCCTTTCATGTTCTATGCAGACCAAGTTGAGGTCCATCTTGGTGTTGAGATGTATCTTCTTGTGGTTTGGATTATTGTATTAATTCACAAAAATGTAGAACTGAGTTCTTTGGTATACCAAGGAGAGATGTTATGCCAGGATCAGTGCTTGTAATGCTTTCTGAAGAATAAGCCTAGAATAGGTCCTTGCAATATACTATTTAGTCCTTTTAACACCCTTTATAGAGTGCTTAAAATCCTATTAATTTATTATGAAATGAGTGAATAGGATTTTGCCATATATCAATAACTTATATAAATACCAAAATAGAGTTAATAAATGTTTGTTTAAATTATTGATAACATGGTAATATCCAATATGACATTCATTTCACACGCTAGAGTAAGACTTGCACATATCTATTTGGTTTTTACTACTTTGGTTTTAGGGAAGAGTTTAAGGAATTTCTGAATAGATTTCAGAATTTGCGATGGTAAACATTATCACCATCACTTGGCTACAATAGGTGGCCGGCAATCTTTGAGATACAAGCCAATATTTTTCAAAACTGCAGTATGTCCTTGGTCTAATTAATTACTTTGAATCTTTGATGGTATTTTGTTCAAAGTTTCCATGATAATCCTCTATAATTTCCCCAAACATCCCATGATATCCAAACATTAACAAGAGTTTAACAGCATTTATTAAAAACTTAAAGAAAGCACTTCAATTGCACAGAGCTATGTCTACAAAACAAAGAAATCTTAACTGATTCTAAAAATAAATAAAAACTTCTACATGGTAAGCTTCGGTTGCCCCGGAATCCTTCTTAACTCGAACTTGAATACAAGTTTTCCAAATGCTCCTCTTTCTTGCATACATTTATCCACGAGATACAAGCCATCATAGATGTATACTACGGTTTTTGAAGCCTTGGAAACTTCAGAGCCGCGAATTACCCTTACAGGAGTTCTAGCTTCCATACTATTCTTCAAAGCAAGGTTTCCACGTTCAAGCTTCTGATCTTTTGGCTCACTTCTTCCAACACTTGGATTCCCACCTTGACCTGAATAAATCAAGACCTCAGATGATATAATGTCATTGACATAACGACCGGAAGCAACAATACTCGTCGCCAATTTTTGTCCACCCTTCACCATGTAATCAATTCCACCTTGAAACTGACGATGTAGGCCAACAACATTCAGTTCAGTTGCACACTCAAACTTATCACCAACTTTAACTCCAGGAACAGCTCCTATCCGTTTGTCTACGTTAACCCATTTTCGCTCCCATCGAAGATCTGTTGCTGCTGCTATATAAGCAAGCCTGGTTGCCCCATTTTTTATTCCTGACTCTGCTTTCAATTCTCCCATGCGCTTGTTCAATAACTCTCTGAATAGAATCAAAGACTCCTCGACTTTCTTGCGATTATCAATAGGTTTCAAATACTTAGACACAACACTTAACTTTTTATTCACAACATCCTCATTTTCTTCATTTCGATACATCATGTTAGTTCTTTTGGAAGTCCCAACACATTTATCATCTGAAAAAACCAAAGGTTTGGTTTCTTCCATGGACTTCCTCTTAACTAAAACACTGGTGTTAGACTTAGAAGAAGCAGAAACTGATGGACCAAAGCCAGTCGGGAAATCCCGTTTAACAGGGAAGTCCCTCAAAACCCTTGGCTTTTTGTGCATCTCCTTAACACTGCTACTAAGAACATTAAGCTTATTAGATTCAGCATCACTTTTAGCACCCATTACAGTCACATCACACACTCTATTAGAGTTGGAAGAAAATACAAAACCTCGTTGTTTTGTAGATGTGGAATCAAACAAACCCATTATTGGTTATTGTTTGATTTTTCAAAAAAATATTGAAGAAACACCTATTTAGAAAAGCAGAAGAAAGAACCATATATCAGACAAAGATTCATATCCATAAGATGGTAAAGCATGTTTAATAGAAACATATCACATAATCACAAAAAGAAATCTCTATATATTATAGACGAAATATTAAAAATAGAAACACATAGAAATCTATATATTAAGAGAGAATAAAAACTTACAAGAAACTTGTTCAACGGCCAAGTCTACTTGCTTGCAACTTCACAGAGCGAGTGAATAGGCATGGGAAAGTGAAGAAGTGGAACTTTTAACGGACAAGATTATATCTAAGAAGCAATGTTATATGTATATATATATATTATTTTATAATATTTTTATAAAGTCCAATTTTTTATTAATTTATCTTTAAAATTTATAATTAATGTCACTTTTTTATTTTTCAATAATTACACATCACATCATTAATTATAAAAAATTTTGTAAAGTAATTTATATTTATAACATTATTTGTATTTAAAGTCTCGCAATGAGTTGCAATGCATTAAATTTTAAATAAATTCAAATTTTGATATTTTGGCGTCACTCAATCAATGTAACGGACAAAAAAGCTGGTGAGTGAAAAGACAATTTGGCTTCAGAGTTCTGACTTGTGAGCCCTACTCATGTTTGTGTGCGGTCAAGCGCATTGAATTGGCTGGCATTGAGCCAATAAAGTGCTTTTTTTTTGGAAGCAGGAGCCAATAAAGTACTTTGTGTCAGGAAATCATGTTCATGCGTAAAAGCTTTATCGTTTTTTGTTTTTTTTCTCTTTTTGTGAGACCATTACCTTTATGGATTTGCGTATGAACTTTGATTTTCTAATAAACAAAACCCGCAATTTTGATTTCTACCCAAAAAAAAAAAAAAAATTAACCCCTAATTTTGCTAAAATTTGCCCTGGAATTGTGGATCAGCCATTTACAATTCTAGGCAAATGGTGACAAAAATTATTTTGATCAGCCATTATTTTGATTCTCTATTAAAATTATTTTATAGATAAAAAGTTTCTTTGAATGGTATTCATTAAATTTAAGAAAATTTTGATGCTATTTTTTTTAAGCATCTTTTAAATATTAGAAATATTAAAAACTGTAAAAAAAATTAATTTTTTTATAAAAAATTTCTAAAAATATTTTTTTTTTTTTTTTTTTGGTTAACAGGCATGATATTCAACAAAAAAAAAAAAAAAAAAAAATTACAAGCTAGCCATAGAGGCCAAAGTATTAGCTACCCGCCTATAACAGTACATACCATTCCTATCAGATACAAGAAGCCTATTTAATTCATCCGAGGGGGAATCATCAAATACAACAAAATCCTCCCTTATACAACATCCTTTCTTAGCCAAAAAATCAGCACACATGTTTGCCTCTCTAAAAACATGTGCTACCCGGACCTGTGTGAGATTTGCCATGAGAGATCTGCAATCAAGAAGCAAAGGAGAAAATAATTTGTTAGAATTGTCAACCTTATTTAGCATCTCCACAATAGCCTTGGCATCAAGTTCTACTTCCAAATAATTAATTGCCAGCTGGTTGGCAAGAGTTAATCCATCTCTCAATGCCCATAATTCAGCCATTACACTTTAGTATATCCAATTGACCTCGAAAATCCTTTAATCCATCCCCCTTCACTATTCCTAATTAAGCCCCCACCTCCTACCTTACCTGGGTTCCCAAATGAGGCCCCATCTGTGTTGAGTTTATGCCAACCCGGAAGAGGTTTAGACTATTTGACAGGTATAACAGCTTTGGAAGCAACCTGTTTGGCCTTACTTACACAATAATAAACTCTTTAGCTTGGCTGAGGCATACCTTGGCTGAGGCATACACAATAATAAAACTATTGTGCATCTCTTAAAATAAATAAATAAATAATTGTGTTTTCTTTTTCTTTTTCTTTTTTTTTTGGGGTAAAAAATTGTGTTTTCTTTTATAATAAACGGTTACTTAAAACGTCTCTTGCATTACTTAACAGCACTAATCACTCATTATAAAGCCAGTTCACGTGAGGGATGTTGCATTTATAATTTTATATCCGTTTGAGAGAAAATTTGAAAAATATGAAAAGGGTGAACAGGGAGGGAAGTCATCCTTTACATGGATGTTTTTTTCTTCTCAATAGATATGCTGATGCTTTAAAGATATTAATTAATAAACTATTTTAAGAAAAAATTTATGGAGAAAGAAAAAAAAAAACATTAATATTTTGATAGTTTTTACAATTTTCTATAAAAGTACTATAAAAACTTTACTAAATTAGTTTATTAAGAGCATTCACATCAGTTCTTCTAAATTTTCTGTTTATTTTATACGAAAAAACCTACTTTTTTTATTTTACACATCCACTTTTACAAAACACCCACATCAGTTTATCTATTCTACACATTTATTTAATAAAATATTCATTATTTTACTAATTTTTATTATTCACTCCCTCACTGCCCCTCTCTCTCACAGACCCACAGCCACCATCACCACCATCATCAGAAACCAAAGAAAAATTAGATCAACCCACACATACCGATCAACCCACACGAAAAATCAGATTCAACATCAGATCAACCAACACCGATCAACCCACACAAAGAAAAATCAATGCCGATCAAAACGCCATCGTCTCCATGCCTCCACGCCTCCACACATACTCAGATCAACCCACAACCCAAATCAACCCAGACCAAGCAAACCCACACAAACCAAGACCAACCCACACCATAAACTCAGATTAAACCACCATCAAGACCTCCCCACGTCATCGCCATCGATCATCGACTCAAACCCACACAGCCACCATCGAGACCACGCCACACGTCACGCGCCGATCTCGCCACGCTGTGACCCACAGCGCCGATCTCGCCACGCTGTGAACTCCGGTGGCATGCTTTGAACGAGAGAGAGAGATGTGTGAAAGGGAGAGAGAACTGAGGATGAAAGGATGGGGTGGGTTTTTTGTGAGAGAAAGAGAGAGCACACAGCGCTTGAGAGAGAGGGAGGTGAGAGTCAGGTGAAGAGGAGAGAGAAAAAACTATTAAAAAACTAAATACACATGCTACAGTGCCCGTGTAAATTTACTCGGGTACTGTAACTCGTTGAAAAATTTAGAAGACTTTACACTTTTTTTTTTTTTTTTGATACAAGATAGAATTCTAATCTAGCCTAATCTAAGTGTATATGTGTGTGAAACTCCCTCCTGGAGATTTGAACCCCGGCCCTTGCCCCCCACACCCCACAAGCACTTATATTTGTGGAGTGACCATCGCACCAAAGGTGTGTTTTTTAAATGGACTAATGTGGAGTGTTTTTTGGTTCAAAATGTGTAAAAGTGGCCAAAATGTGTATTTTACACATTTATACAAGAGCTAATGTGAATGCTCTAGCAATTGTCCTAAAGACATCCAGAGTAATTATTGAATACTTCCGGAGTACCATAAATGCGTACTCTCCCCTCTCACATAACTGTGGGTCCCACTAATTAAATTTATAATTAGACCCACAATTCATGTAAGAGATGGGAGTGTATTTATGGTACTCCCGGAGTATTCAATAATTTTCCAGATATTCATTAACGTAACTCATTATTAAAATATTTAAATAAAATATAGACCTTAAATTACAACAAGACCTCGGAAGTCAGAAGTATAGCGCAATTAAAGTAATTATATTTAATTTTCAATAAGTAACCCTCTATCTTCCATATGATCAAAATAATTGTCATTTTTTCATCCCTTTTTCACTCCCAAATAATTAACATTACTACATCCCAAAATAATTCAAAAGTAAGGTGGAATGTCAATTATTTTGATCATTTATTGAAAATTAGGTATAACCAGTCTAATTTGGTTATATCTTGATATTGTAAGTGTTTTTCTTTTTCTTTTTCTTTTCTTTTTTGATGAAAGATATTGTAAGTGTTAATTTACTCTTATAAATATCATACCTATTTAATTTTGAACATTCCAATGTTTTTATAACCAACAATTAAAAGAGTTCAACTCCTGTTTCAAAAAAAAAAAAAAAAGAAGCTCAACTCCTTTGTCCCACAAAATATGCTCCACTCCATCTCCATGTACCACTAGTTAATAAATGACACATGTCTATTTTTTTTTTTTTTTTTCCTTTCTCAAAGTAACAGAAAAGCCTAATCTTAATGAAAGTTAATGCTGAGTCAAAAAAAAAAAAAAAGAAGTTAATGCCTCAAGTCATTGACACCTCCCACCAGGGTAGGCCTAATAAATTTGGAAGTCTAAGATAATATATTTAAATGGACTTTTTTGTTATCGCTTAAATAATATTTAAATAATGTTTAATATCATAATTTTTTTATAAAAAAAAAAATCATTCTTTTTATTTTATAATATGTTTTTTTTTTTGGAAAAATGCTAAAACTATAACAAATTTTACTACAAAAAAACTTATAAACAATGTAGCAATGAATTTGATTAATGACATTTCAAGAAGATAATAAACCATGTAGCAATGAATTTTATAATATTTCTAGCATTTTTCTATCTGAATTATTTCTTATAATTAATGACACATATATTTGTAAAACTCATGTAATTCTTTGGTACTTCTTAAAAAGTAGAAAAAAAAAAAAAAAGTAAAAAAAATTTTTCTATTAAAAAAAAAGTTAAAATATATTAATTTTTGCCCAAAATTTAGGAGCATTCTCTAGTAGGGGCCTAGGCAATAGCCTAAGTTGCCTAGGCCTTAGGCCGGGCCTGCCTCCCACTTCCCTCTCACAACTTTTCCTTTGCTCACTTTTTCTCCACACCTCAAAGAAGCACTATTCTATTTAGTCAATCTTCACATCCCGTGGCCCGAGAGACATTTTGTCAATAGTTCCTGTTATAATCGTCAGAAGGTTGGCTTGATTTTTTTCTCAAGCCTTAAATTCATTCTCTCTTTTGCATGCATTGTCAACACAAAGCTGATTCTTGTAACACGCCTACATAGATAGTCTAGGTGCGCAGCATGCATGCTTGTTGAAGTTGTTGACTTCCTTGTTACATATATTCTTGCCTTCACATTACTTTGCTGATTTCCTTGCTCTATATCTATCAACCAAAAAAAAAATCAATCACCTAAATTTATTATAAAAAAAAAAAGTCATTTTTAGAAAAAAAAAAAATCACATCTAAACCAAAAACAAAAAAAATAAAAAAACAAAAGAAAGCGAAAGAAAAAAAAAAAAATATATATATATATATATATATATATTTGGACGTAGTACGAAGCCTGCCTAGTAATAAAAAAAAAAAGCCACATCCAAGAGAAAAGAAAAAGAAAACAAAATGAAGAAGAGCAACGTGGAGTCATGGACAAGCCCATGTACAATTGCACATGGGCATTTTTGTCCAAAAATGATATCTAATTTTTCTCTTTAATTTTTTCTCCATTTTGGAGAGAAAACTTTTTGGTGGGCCCAATGAAAAAATACCTGGATCCTACCATTTATTTTCCTTCCTTCCCATCCAACCAAACACACTCCAAAAAGTTTTCCTTTCCATTTTCTCTCCAAAGTTTTCTATCCACTTTATTTCACTTCCTAACAAACACCCCCTAAATGTTATTCAGAGAAGGGTGCAAGAGAAAGTGGTGTTGCGTTGCAATTGCAGAGAAGGAAAATAACTTCTCTTTGTTAATTTTTTATTTGTTAGAGAAAAGCATTGGGTGTATTGGAGTCTGGGTTTTGTGAGTGACAACATTACATCATTTTGTATACTTAACCTAATAAATTGGTTTAATTATAGTTTACCCATATATGGTTAGACTTAATTTCAAATTGCTGGTTTGAAAAATGTCATTTTGCCCACCCAAAATTAGCTCCTTTAGAGCACTTGCATTGGGGGTGTAAAAACCCCACAGTTGCTATTTTAACAACTAGACCCTTTCTTATCCAAAAAAAAACCAAAAACAAAAAAACTAGACCCTTAAAAGCAAGCTCCATCTGAGTATGTATACCCAAAAAATTATCCATCCTAGCTACAGTAAGGTTGCATATTTGCAACCTTACTATTCATGTGGTTGTAAAGAAAAAACTACTTTTTTTATCTCTCACACACTCTCTTCCTCTCACACACTCTCTCTCTCTTCTTACTTTTTATTTTTTTATTAGGTAGTTTATATTATTTTATTGGGTTGTATGTAAAAATAAAAATTGGGATGTTGGATGTATTGTTGGATGGGTTGGTAAAATAGATAAAGTAGTGTTTGAGAATGTAAAATAGAGGTTTTTTTACATCCTCCATTGCTAGTGCTCTTATGTAGCCATTTGGTCTATTACCATTACCCAACTCATCACTTCCATCATTTTATATATATATATATATATATATATATATATATATAATTTTTAATCAAGATCTAGAAAGGCTATTTGTAAGAAAATTGAGGCTTTGGTTCAAAAACACCAAAAAATTTCATGAAAAAATTGAGATATCCCACTAAAATTTTAGAGAACAAAACATAACCCATTTCAATATATAACAATTCCTATGTCAACAACTCAACGAGAACCCAAAGCCCATCACTCTCTCTTTCTTTCCCTTTTTCTCTTTGCATTTATATCTCTCAATTTAGGGCTTTCTCTCTCTCTCTCTCTCTCTCTCAAACCAACACTCACCTCCTCTCCGAATAGCATGAAAGGATTGATGGTGTAAGTAACTTTTTTTCTTTCACTAGTTTATTATCGTTTAATTGTTTTGGATTTGAGTTTTTTTGGATTTAAGGTTTCACCTTGTAATTTTTTCATTTCTTTTTGTGTTGTTCTTTATTAAAAAAAAGTAAAATAAAATTATAAACAAATAAATAAAGGATAGGGAAATTTTTGTGTTTGATTTGGAAATTGTGGATTAGGGTTTTATAGAATTTTTGTTTGATTTTGGTGTTTATATTTTGTAAGGAAGTGAAAGATTTAGGGATTCCGACTAAGCTTCAAGAATACCACATCAAATTGAATCCTTCTTCCTCACAACTTCTCCACACACACACACACACACACAAAAAAGGATCTTGTGGTGGATTTGGCCATGTACATTGTTGATCCAAAAAAAAAAAAGAGACCAACGATGTATTTTAGCCAAACTTGGCCAACAGTTAGAACTGATATTATGCATAATTGTGATATTTAATCTCTCACCCATATATGTAACATAACTTTCTTCTCGTGTGAGAGAAATATTACAGATCACATAGAATAAAAATTTCCAAGCTATTGTTTGAAACTAGGTAAGAATGACACAAAATCAATAATGCCGTTTGAAACTTTGGTGACAATACAGAATCAGTCATGATGATCTGTTATTGGATGAGCTATTTAGGTTATATGTCAATAGAAAAGACAACCTATAAGTGATATTATTTATTGTTTTTTATTAAAATTAGCCTCTCTAAGAAAAGTATTTTGGAGAATAAACTCACCTTAAAATCATGTTTTGAAAACACAATTTCACACTTAAAATAAATTTTACTGATGTGAACTGACGAGGCAACTCTTCATGTACACTTGCCCCCATCAACTCCTACCACAACAACATAATTTTAGGTGAAACCATATTTTAAAAACAAGATTTCAGTAGTTAATTTACAGCTATTTTCCAAGATATTTTTTTAATAGCCATATTATTATTATTATTTTGGAAAACTTCATAGCCCTATTTTTAATAATTATTAATAAGATAATAGTTTTTTTTTTTTTTTAAACGAGTGAAACTTGAAAAGTATATATTCAACTAGGACTAAGATATCATGACTTGATTTAATCCAAGGATCAAGAAAATTGATAGCTCATCAATGTGTGTTCTCTCTTCATGTTCTTCCCTTCTCAGTTTCTCTTATTTGGTTCTTTCTATTTTCCTCCCCTTTGCACAAACATGTTGGGCTTTGTGGAGCCTAGTTATGTTTGATCCGGTTGACGACTCGACCTGACCTGAATAATGTTGCGTGGTTTTTAATAGGATATTTTTTGAGGCTTAGTCCATGGAGCGGAGGCTTGGGCCAACAGGCCCTAGTTGGAGTGCTCATGGACAAGCCTCTTAGGGGTTCGAGGGCAACGCCCTTGGGAAAAAAAATTTTGGCCCATTTTGTAGCCCATTGTGAATCTTGTGCGCAAGATGTAAAAACCTTTTTGGTGATTAGGGTTTTGTTGTTGTTGTCGTTCTTGAAAAAAAAAAAAAATTTGTAGCCGCACTTTGTAATTTTTCCTTGATAATAGTGAAATCCCTGCAACTCCGTAAACGTAGGCAAATTGCCGAATCACGTAAATATTGTCTTGTGCATGTGATTGTTTTTTTTTCTTTGGCGTGTGTTTTCTTTATTTTTGTTTCTCACAGGTTGGAAATTTCGGGTTAATTCCCTACAACTGGTATCAGAGCCTAGGGTTAGGTTTGAGTGGGAGCAATAGTAGAGGAAGCAGGAAAGGTGTCTGGAATAGAAAATTTTGATGGCACAGACTTCGTGTATTAGAGGATGCAGATTGAAGATTATCTCTATGGGAGGAAATTGCATTTGCCTCTTTTGGGGACAAAACTTGAGACTATGAAGGCTGAGGAATGGGCTCTTCCTGACAGACAGGTACTAGGAGTTATCAGGTTAATTCTGTCTAGGTCTGTTGCACATAATGTTGTAAAGGAAAAGACCACAGTAGATCTGATGAAGGATTTGTTTGGTATGTATGAAAAGCCGTCAACAAACAACAAGGTGCATCTGATAAAGAAACTGTTCAATTTGAAGATGGCAAAAAATGCATCAGTAGCACAACATCTGAATGAATTTAACACTATCACAAATCAATTGTCGTCTGTAGAAATTGATTTTGATGATGAGATCCGTGCACTGATCGTTTTGGCTTCTTTGCCAAACAATTGGAAGGCAATAAGGATGGCAGTAAGCAATTCTATAGAAAAGGAAAAGCTGAAGTATAATGACATACAAGATTTAATTCTGGCTGAGGAGATTCACAGAAGAGATGCAGGTGAAACCTCAGGTATCTGGTTCTACCCTAAATCTTGAGACAAGAGGCAGAGGTAATGACAGAAATTCAAATCGGGGCAGATCAAAATCCAGAAATTCTAATCGAAACAGAAGTAAATCTAGATCAAGCCAATAAATACAATGCTGGAACTGTGGCAAAACAAGTCACTTTAGGAGGCAACGCAAAAGTCCTAAGAAGAAAAATGAAGATGATTCTGCTAATGCTGTAACAGAAGAAGTACATGATGCATTACTTCTTGCAGTAGACAGTCCACTTGATGATTAGGTTTTGGACTCAGGAACTTCGTTTCATACCATTCCACACTAAGAAATCATATAGAATTATGTTGCAGGTGATTTTAGTAAGGTGTATTTGGCTGATGGTGCAGCCTTGGATGTTGTGGGTATAGGAGACATCCGAATATGGTTACTGGAGAAGGTTCGAAATATTCTTAACCTAAGGAGGAATCTGATTTCTGTTGGACAACTTGATGATGAAGGGCATGCAATACTATTTGTTGGTGGTACTTAGAAGGTTACAAAGGGAGCCAGAGTATTGGCTTGTGGAAAGAAGACCGGTACTTTATACATGACCTCAAGTCCAAGAGATACAATTGCAGTTGTTGAAACAAGTACTGATATAAGCCTATGGCACCGTAGACTTGGTCACATGAGTGAGAAAGGGATGAAGATGTTGCTGTCAAGAGGAAAACTACCAGAATTGAAGTCCATTGATTTTGACATGTGTGAAAGCTACATCTTAGGAAAGCAGAAAAATGTGAGATTCTTGAAAACTGGCAGGACATCGAAGGCTGAAAAATTGGAGTTAGTACACACTAATTTGTGGGGGCCTTCTCCGGTTGCATCCCTTAGAGGTTCAAGGTACTACATCACTTTTATTGATGACTTAAGCAGAAAGGTATGGGTTTATTTTCTGAAAAATAAATTTAATGTATTTGAAACTTTTAAGAAGTGGAAGGCCATGGTTGAGACAGAAACAAGTTTGAAAGTAAAATGTTTGAGGTCAGATAATGGAGGAGAGTACATAGATGGAGGGTTCAATGAGTATTGTGCTGCACATGGAATTAGGATGGAGAAGACCATTCTTGGGACACCATAGCAGAATGGTGTGGCTGAACGCATGAACAAAACTCTCAATGAGCGTGCTAGGAGTATGAGGTTGTATGCTGGACTATCAAAAACTTTATGGGCTGATACTGTTAGTTCTGCAGCTTACCTAATAAACCGAGGACCATTAGTTCCCATAGAGTTCAGACTTCTTGAGGAGGTTTGGAGCGGTAAAGAGGTAAAGTTTTCACATTTAAAAGTCTTTGGTTGTGTTTCTTATGTTCATATTGATTCTGATGCTCGTAGCAAACTTGATGCAAAGTCTAAAATATGTTTTTTCATTGGCTATGGTGATGAGAAATTTGGCTATAGGTTTTAGGATGAACAAAACAAGAAAATCATCAAAAGTAAAAATGTGATATTTAATGAATAGGTTATGTACAAGGACAGGCCAACTGTAGTGTTAGATGTTACAGACATAGATCAAAAGAAATCTAAGTTTGTCAACTTAGATGAATTAACTGAAAGAACTGTCTAGAAAAGGGGTGAAGAAGATAAGAAGAATGTAGATTCACAGCTAGATCAGAGTACACCTGTAGCTGAAATCTGTAGATCTTCCAGGACCATTAAACCTCCACAGCGTTATTCACCCACTCTAAATTATCTCCTGTTAACTGATGGTGGTGAGCTAGAATGTTATGAAAAAGCCTTGCAGGATGAAAATTCAAGCAAGTGGGAGTTAGCCATGAAGGATGAGATGGATTCCTTGTTAGGGAATCAGACATGGGAATTGACTGAATTGCCAGTAGGAAAGAAGCCTTTGCACAACAGGTGGGTATACAGAATAAAGAACGAGCATGATGGCAGCAAGCGTTACAAGGCCAGATTAGTTGTCAAAGGGTTCCAGCAAAAGAAAGGCATTAACTACTCAAAAATATTTTCTCCAGTTGTGAAGATGTCAACGATCAAACTAGTACTGGGAATGGTGGCTGCAGAAAATTTACATCTTGAGCAGTTAAATGTGAAGACGACATTCCTTCATGGTGACTTAGAGGAAGACCTTTACATGATTCAGCCAGAAGGGTTCATTGTTTAGGGACAAGAGAATCTAGTCTGCAAACTGAAAAAGAGGTTGTATGGCCTAAAACAAGCTCCAAGACAGTGGTACAAAAAATTTGACAGTTTTATGCATAGAATTGGGTTCAAGAGATGTGAAGCTAATCACTGTTGCTATGTTAAGTTCTTTGACAATTCTTATATAATTTTATTGTTGTATGTGGATGATATGCTCATTGTAGGGTCTAGCATTGAGGAGATTAATGATCTAAAGAAGCAATTGTCAAAATAGTTTGCAATGAAGGATTTGGGAGCTGCAAAGCAAATCCTTGGTATGAGAATCATTAGAGACAAGGCTAATGGTATATTGAAACTTTCACAGTCAGAGTATGTGAAAAAAGTTCTCAGCAGGTTCAACATGAATAAAGCTAAATCAGTGAGCACACCCTTGGGCGGTCATTTCAAACTAAGCAAAGAACAATCACCGAAGACAGAAGAAGAAAGGGACCATATGAGCAAGGTGTCTTATGCCTCAACTATTAGCAGCTTGATGTATGCTATGGTGTGTACAAGGCCAGACATTGCACATGCAGTGGGAGTTGTAATCAGATTCATGAGTAGGCTAGGAAAACAGCATTGGGAGGCAGTCAAGTGGATTCTGAGCTATCTAAAGGGTTCTTCAGATACATGTCTTTGCTTCATAGGAGCAAGTTTGAAACTATAGGGTTATGTAGATGCTGATTTTGCTGGTAATATTGATAGTAGAAAGAGTACTATTGGACTTGTATTTACTCTAGGTGGTACAGCTATATCATGGGCTTCAAATCTACAAATTATTGTTACTTTGTCTACTACAAAAGCTGAGTATATTGCAGCAACTGAAGTTGGAAAGGAGATGATTTGGCTACATGGTTTCTTAGATGAATTAGGTAAGAAGCAGAAGATGGGCATTCTACATAGTGACAGTCAGAGTGCAATCTTTCTTGCCAAAAATTCGGCTTTTCATTCAAAGTCAAAGCATATACAGACAAAATACCACTTTATCCGTTACTTTGTTAAAGATAAGCTGGTAATACTTGAGAAGATTTGTGGATCTAAGAACCCGGTAGACATATTGACTAAGGATGTCACTATTGAGAGCTGAAGCTGTGTGCAACTTCAGTTGGTCTTCTAGCTTAAGGACAGGAAGATGAGTTGTAAGGATGAGGGATTGATTTTTGGAGGATTGCGATTGATATTGGTGATTGAACTAGTCTTCAAATGAGAGATTTGTTGGGTTTTGTGGAGCTTAATTATGTTTGACCTGATTGATGACCCGAATAATGTTGCGTAGTTTTTCATGAGAGATTTTTTTAGGCTTAATCCATAGAGCGGAAACTTGGGCCGACAAGCCAAAGTCGGAGCGCTGGAAAAAAATTTTGACCCATTTTGTAGCCCATTGTGAATTCTGTGCGCAGAATGTAAAAACCGTTTTTGGTTATTAGAGTTTTGTTGTTGTCGTTCTTGAGAGACTGAAAAAAAAAAAAAACTATAGCCGCACTTTGTAATTTTTCCCTAATAATAGTGAAATCCCTGCAACTCCGTGGATGTAGGCAAATTACCAAACTACGTAAATATTGTCTTATACGTGTGACTGTTTTTTTTTCTTTGACGTATATTTTCTCTATTTTTGTTTCTCACAGGTTGGAAATTTTGGGTTAATTCCCTACAAAACACTCCCTCCTCCTCCTCTTCTCTCACCCAACCCCATGAACAACCACCCAATAAAGCAAAGTTGTACCTTTCATTTTGTTTGAAATGTCATCTATGTTCCTTACTTTAATGAAAGCAAAGTTTACCTCAAAAATTCCATCTAGTGTAGATCCGCTCAAACTGACCTCTCTTTCTATATATATATAAGGGTGTTCACCAAACCGCATAAACCGCACCAAAACCGCCCGCAAAATGGCATAATCGCACCGCACCGCAAGTAATAGTGCACCGCACCGCACCGCACCCTCTCTATATATTAATATATTTATTTATTTTTAATATTAAATATATTATTAATAGTTTAATAACCCTAGTTTTCAAAAAAAAAAAAAAAGTTTAATAACCCTAGCAAGTGTTGACTAGAAAAGCCAACCCAAAATAAAGAAAAACTAGCTCAATAATTTAAAACTTAGCCCAAAAAAAAAGGAAAAATTAGTTTTGGGCTGAGTAGGAAAACCCAAAATTTGAAAAATAAACCGATTTCAAACCGCATCTTATACATAGTATCGCATATGTGACCGTAAAAATGAGGTGCGGTGCAGTTATGGTTTTGGTTAAACTCTAAACCGCACCGCACCGCACATGTGACCGCAAAAATAAGGTGCGGTGCAGTTATGGTTTTAGTTAAACCGCACCGCAAAGTGCGGTGCTAAAAATGGTCCAAAACCGCACCGCACCGCGAACACCCCTATATATATATATATATATATATATTATAAGTACAAAACCCTAAAGATACTTTTAACTCGACAACAAACAAACACAATTCATTCATTCAGCCTCTGAATCATCAGATTTACTGTCCACGTACATCTCAACAGCTTCGTTGTCTGAATTTCCCACCTCCTTTTCCTCTTTTTTCCTCTTTTCTTCTTCCTCTCGTTCAGTAGCTCGAGCCTTTGCAATTTCAAGTCTAGAACTGACCGCTTCCCATGATACAAGCTTCTCCATGAAGATTGATATGTAATCAGGTTGACGGATCTGTAAAATGAAAATAACACAGTTTTTAGGCCCTCTTACCAACATGAGTCTGTTATAAACATATGGACATTACCATAAAATGGAAGCAAGGTGTATTTCATGTTTTATTAACTAGGTTTCCTCACCTGAAAGTCAAGATAGTAAGCATGCTGTGGAGACAAATCAAATTTAGAAAAATCAGTTCTCAGGTAATAATGATTGTTTCCAAAACGAAGCATACAAGGTTAACTCATTGAACTAGGAGCAAAATTTAAATATGTTAAATACCTCCCAAACATCGATGGTAAGAAGTGGCTGCAAGAAATCGACAAATATCATCAGATACAACAATGAACTGTTATAATGTGAATATAATCTTTCCATAATACTGGATGCCACAATATATGAACATTTTTTTATGATATATACAATATCTGAACATGAATTAGGAAGGTTGTAGTCCTTCAAAATACTTACAGAATAATCCCAAACAAGTGGATTTACAGCATTGGGACTCTTCACTACCACAAGCTTTTTGTCTTCATCTAATGGACGGGGATTTTCACCATTTCCAACATCTAGTCTATTTGCTTTATCTAGAAAAATAAGAACAGGCAACATTACACCATACCAAATCAGCTAACAATATTAGAGGTGAACTCAAAGAAATTCTGAACAGTATGTAAGAATTGACATGTTCGAGTGGAAGAAACTACTCACATGCAAGCCACGCCCAACCAGAACCAAATTGTGTAGATGCAGCTGACCTGAACTCTTCCACAAATTTTTCAAAAGAACCAAAGTCCCTTTCTATCAGTTGTAGAAGCTCCCCAAAAGGCTTTCCTCCACCACCTGGTTTCATGGATTCCCAAAAGAAATCATGGTTCCAAATCTGAAAACAGGTAAATACACTAGTCAGAAAACTTTAGCCAAGAAAACCAATGTGAGAGACCAGGGTGTAATCAATCCAATATCATTACTGTTATTATGAAATTACCTAACATAAAATCCCAATAACATTTAAAACATCCATTGCTTGTATGAATTTGCAGATAAATAAACTATATGCCAGATAAAGAGTTGTTAATAACATAGGAAAGAATCAAGTAAAGAAATCACTTGATAAGACATCAAGAGAATTTTTTCGTAAATATCTATTACTATGCTCCAATAGTAATCATTGGACATGATGCTTATAACAACAGCAACAACAACAGAAATTACCGGAAGCAATTTGAACTAGGTTTCATTACAATTATATAATTCAAAACTAAATACATGACATCAGCCTCACAAGATTATCACTCAAACAGTTTAAAATAGCATACCTGTGCCGCGTTGTTGAAAGGTGGAAGAATATCACCCTTGTTGTATGTAGTGATTATAATATCTTCTAACGCCATTTCATCTAGCTCTGTTCCTATAATTTGCTTGTTTAGGTTATCCACATAGCCCCTATGGTGCTTCCCCCAATGATACTCCAAGGTCTCCTGGCTCATATGTGGCTCCAGAGCATTCTGTCACATACATTAAACAAAATGTATAATAATCACTAATTAATATGGACTCAAACTTGTCTAAAAATTTCAACAAGCACTCAATGAAAATTTCCACCAATTTCACTTGTGGTTTAAGTTGCATGGAAGTGTTAATATTTCTCTCATCATAAAGTTTATTCGCTGTGAACAACCAGCAAAAAGCATTAAAGCAGCAAAGACCAATGCACCAATTGCGGTACAATAGAGTTGTAATTCACTAGTTATTCCAGATGCTCGCCAAATCTGAAAAAAACCGGAGGTTATTTGTATTCCTCGGAAACCGCCACCTACATCACCATTCAATATTTCTTGGCCTACTATCGGTCAAACCACCTAGGCACTAGGTCCAATGTGAGTTGGATCACTTAACCATGCTTCATAATTGGAAAAACAAGCACCATGGAAATACATGCCACTCAACCAAAGAAAGATGATGGAGATTTGGCCAAATAAACAAAGAAATTAAGTTGATATAAAAAGCTTGTTTGTCACAGATTTAGCAATGACAATGGGGTGGAATGATGAACAAAGAGCAACTCATTGCCAGGCCAGGCTTCATGACGTAGAACAGATTGCTCTAATAACTCATCTGATTCAAGATCATATATTGGACTGTAAATCAGGATGCTAGAAGTTGGGGCACACAAGATGAATGTGCAATACGTATTATCATTTTAAAAATAAAAAAATAAAAACCATACATTTATTTGATTTACCATCATTTCAAAAAAAAAAAAAAAAAAAAAAGATTCTTGCTAAAAGAAGTTATCATTTTATTTAATTAACTTTTGGTAGTTGAGAGAAAATGTGGGGGGGGTATACAAAAAGGTCTGTGATTGGCAGGAAAATTAGTGGTTACAATCTTTGAAGTAAAAAACGGGAAGAAGCAATTGACGCATGTAGAGGTTCCTTGAGTAAAAACAGGATATGGAAGATATAGGTAATTGTCCTGTCATGGTTCTCATTTAAAATTTAATTAAATTAATAAGCTCTAAAGAAAGCTGACAAGTACAGCCCAAAAAAAATGATGTAAAATAGCCATCAAAGCTGAAGATATGGGTTTTTATGTAATAATGAATGCTAGTATGTATGATACATTTGGCAAGCACATAACTTACTTGTAATGCAAAAGGTAATCAAGGCAAGCCTGAGAAAAATAGACAATTTAATCACTCAATTTCTTTCCAAGGAACCACTCACATTTTAACAAAGCAATGTGCTCGGCAAGGCAGTATCAAGTTCAATGCAATATAATACCTATGCATCTTCTTATATCTCACACACACACATAAAATAAGCCATCATTTCTCTATTGAAAATAGAACTTAGTTAAAAATTTCAGCCCTTAATTGTCAAAATTATCATCAAGAAGTCTGTGCCCACTTCCTTTGCTGTGAACCAAAGGAAGCCTATACACAGAATGCATATAAAAGGTAACTGGAATGATATACCAGAGAAAAACTCTATAAAACAGGAAACAAGATGATAATCATGAAAATCCCAAAAGCTCTCAGTTAGCATATAAAGTCACAATTTAAGCATATGTGAGGGAAAAAAATGTGTTTATCAAGCCTGTAAAATGATGTGTCATAATAATTTTTTTTATTGGTAAGTTACATGTGTACCTAGTAGGTCTTGAACCTAGTATGTGTTGAAACCTTGACCTCACTGAACACACGTACTATAACATAGGAACACCATTATGTTATATTAACCACTTGCCCTTGTCATTATTATTCAACGTGGGATTTCACTCACACTTGTATATCTAACAATTATGAGGACATGTCAGTTAAATAATAGCTTGTCCTACGCCAAAAGTTATACAGAGGGGATCTTCAAATCTTACCAGTAGATATGGAGGAGGCTTCAGCTCCAATTTTGCAGTAATTAACGAACCAGCTTTTCTTGTACAACATCTCTGTTGCCGCACAACATCAAATGTTTCTTATAATTAAATAAAGAACAAGAGAAACAGGAAAAGGGTTTATATAGATGCTCAGTCCTAAGAATTCAGGCATAATGACAGTATAAACCTCCAATGAATAAATAAATAAAGGATTCTGGTGCTCTGGGACACAAAAAATGATATGTTAATTGGAAATTGTCCTTATTAATTAGGAACTCAAAAATCAAAATGTCTAAATCTGGAAATAGATAATTCACAATCAGGCCACAATATTCTTAACAATCATTTAAAATCTTTAAGATAGCAGGATATGCAGGTCAACAACTACATTGAACAGAATCTTTCTTCTTCTTTCCTTTTTGTTAACATCTAATCAAGAGAGCATATACCCCAAAAAGATTTATCTATGTTCTATAGCCAGCTGTCCTACAGCTTGATTACCAAATTTTCTACTTTAACAAAAACTAATCAATACATGGTTGTTTTCTTGATACAAACAATTGTTTCTAATATATTCATTCAAATTCTCATAGCCTAGAGTATGTGCAGTGCACTGCAAAATTTTCAACAATCAACCAATGTTCCATTGGGGTAATTGGGCTGAACCGAAATCCCAAAATGAGCTCCACCATAAGAATTGTTCAAAAAGAAACGCCACCCAAATTCTATTGTATATAGATTTAGCCGCAGCAGAAATTTGAGATTAGAAAAAAGCTCTATAAATATGGAGATGAAATGAAAGCAGAGTTAGTGAAGACCTTTTTGTTTGTCCATTGGAGACTAGGAGTTGGTTGTTGAATTCCATGTAGCCCTGTAAATTAACCCAAACCCATGTTAGAGAGATATATATATAGAGAGTACCCGAGTGGTGTAAGAAAGACATTGTAGGCTACAACAACCTTGGCAAGGAAGAAGTGCGCACGTTAGCCAAGTAGAGGATGCTGCAGCTACAGCTACAGCTACCACCATGTCTCAAAAACTCAAAACGTTATCTTTTGTGCTAGTGTTTTGGTTTCTTTCTTATTTTCCCTCCCTTAAGCACGAGCTAAATTTTAAACTTCCTTACTCTCAAGAACAAAGAAGAAGAGAACAGTACAGCAGTTCTTATATGTACTAGAATAGTCTCTTCCCAAAAAAAAAAATACAACTACTAGACTAGCACTACTACTACTAACTACTAGTACTTCCCAGCTTATCAAAAAAAAAATAGTACTTCCCAGTTCCAAGCTCTGAAGAAGAAGAAAAAAATAAGATTACAGTTTATAGAAGTACTTCTGTTCCTGTTTTGGATATTGGGCTGGCTTTTGGGCCAACCAATTGAGTTAGGCATATTTGGGTACCACTCTGATATATTATTATTTAGGAGGAATCAACCATTCTTTTAGCAAATTGTTCTTTTAAGCCCTTTGGCCCAAAATGAGAAAAACGATTTAAAAAGGCAACTATTATTGGTATTTTCAATGTAGACGTTTAAGCCCTATTTAGTTCCACAAAAATAAGGTGTTTTTAATTTTCATTTAATATTTTCTATGGACCTCATCACCTCAAAAGATGTTTGGTTCCATTTTTTGTTCTTAATTTTCGAATTCAGTACCCAAAAATGTGAGAATGAGAGCAATATTTTGGAGTTTTCAGATTCATGAGAACTTAAGTGGCATTCTCATAATACAACTCAACTCAATTGGTGTTGGGCCCCACTTGAGAACAAAAAATGAGAACAAAGTTTTGAAAATGAAACAGGCCCTTCTTAGGGTTCAAATTCTCTCTTCTCATTATTGTAACTATTGTAATCATTAATTTTTTTTTTTTTTTTTTTAAGTGTATTCACAATTTTTTTGATGTAACATAATTTTCTGTAGGACTAATTCTTTTAGAAACATGTATTATGATTTTAGAGGATTTTCAGTGAACTGAATTTTCTCATATCCTCGTCATTGAAGCAAGCAGCACCTTTTCTGTATATAATTAAACTATTGATGCCTTTTCAAAAATAAATAAATAAATAATTTTTTGATGACATATGATATAATGTGAACACTAATTGTTCCTTGAAATGGAGAAATCTTTATCCTTTTAAACAAGCTAAATTGTAATTCACACCCTACCTACTAATGACCCAGTCCATGACATGCTGCTTAAAAGGACACACTGAGGAAAATTTTTGATGTTTTCAAGAGGTGCCCGGCTGCCAGCACCAATCTCTGCACCCCTTTGGTTTCACCCTTGAGTTGTTCATAATCACAAGAGCACAAAGCATGGTACTCATTTGTTTTGCAACATTTTCAATCCATAGTTTAACCATTGCCAATGCTTAACAAGTGCAGTTCAAGAAACTTATCATGACAAATATACAAAGAGCTGAACAGAGTAGACCAAATTTTTTATAAAAAAAATGCAAATGCTCCTTCGTAATTGACAGGGAAATTTGCAAAATCTTAGGATGTTATAAAGTGGTACCCTTTAAGACAACTCTACAACAATAAGTCTAGAGTCAACCTATTTTTAACAAATTTCACAATTGTCAAGATTGCAAGTTGTTAATGATAGATAATAAAGTGGTGTATGTACAATCAACAAAAATTTCCCAACTCAACAGATGCGAAAATTGTTGTCTTAGCATTATTATAAAGCTATAATATTCACAAAGAATTATATAGTATTCTGAGATTTACATCTCAAAAAATATGAGAACAAAGAATTGTTCAGGTAAATAATGCCAAAGATGTCTCCAATTTACACATCAAAACTGTGAGATAAATGGGTATGTTCTTTCAATGTAATCTCCAACAGAATAGATAACATTAATGGTAAAATGGTAACGTTCACATTTCAAAGCAACTTTTATGCATACAAATCCTATAACACTATAGTAGGATCTTCTACATATCTTGCTCTTTTTAATCAAACTATGTGTATCCAAGGAGACCTCAAATCATCCTACCATACAGTGAAATGAGTCAGTACAAGTGATTCAAGGACATACTCGAGTCAATATCAAGTAAGAAGTTCAACAAAAGGCATTCAATAGCATTTTTCCCCTTCCAATAATATAAAACCTATCATAGACATAGTTTGATGCAGAGCACAACAAATGGGAGTTGGAGAACATAGTCTCTAGATAAACTGACACTAGCTGACTAGCACAAATCAAAACAAGGCATCAATGTGAAATTGTGTGAATAATTTACAGGACTTGAGAAAAAGCCCATGAACGCATAATGTCAGCCAAAAGAGTATAATCTAGGACTATACCACTAAATTACATACATCAAAATGGTATTTCAATATCTTGTCACCAAAAGCCACACTAATTATTGAAGTGAAATTGTAATGCCCCAGCTATTCATTGGCAAGATATTGTCCTTTTTGGGAGTGACACAAAGTCTCTCCCCCAAGGTTTTAAAAGGCAATAAAATAAACAAATGATAATTACACACAAGGGACACACCCAGAAAAAAGAGTACATCTTTTCTCATACAAAATGAGCCATTACAGTCACTGGGAAAATCTTATGGCAAGATGGTTTTGGGAGCTTCTTCAAGCAACCAGTGAGCAATATAAGCTTCAACTAGGCCCAAACTCTTTTTCTAGGCACGAGATCTGATGTTTTTATGTCATCTATTTTGGCAGCCACAATGAAATCATTCATACTTAACCCTCCTGCAATTCAAGTGGAAACTTTTCAATGGCCATGTAGAAAATTAATTTCTGCCTACAGAAATTAAAATCAGGAAATTAACTTATAATGTGGTATATTAGGTACAAAACTTTTCCACTTGGCACAAAAATAATTTTCAAGTACAGAAGTTTTACCGATGGCAGCTGTCCAAATTTCAGCTCTAACTTGATTGGGTGCTTCCAAGTGGATATTTGGGTAATGCCCTGCAGCTTCCACAACCTTATAAATCCTATTGATGAGTTCAACCCCGCATTTAAAATCTCTCAATTTCCACAAACATTGTAGTTTAAGCCCACCTTCTTCTTCCAATAGTCTCCAACCTACTACCTACTGACAAATTCATAAAATCATGTTTTTAATAAGAAAAAGGGTCCTAAGAAGAAAAACAACTACTTTATCGAAACAGAATTTGCCAATTCAACTTTATCAAAGAAAGTTACTCTAAGGGCATAAAAAAAATTTCTAGTAGATAACCCAATTCATTCTAGCAAACAATTCCATTGTCATATGAAAGATGATAGCTTTGTAGTTTATCAGTGTCTAATGCATAAAAATAAGTTAATGGGTATCAGAAAAAGAAAGGAAATCAATCAAAATTGTAACTTCATTTGGCTGACCCCAAGTACAAGAAAGCAATAAGATAACCCAATTCATAACATGAAAGATGACAGCTTTGTAGACCGTCAATAGTGTCAAATGCATGAAAATAAGCTAATGGGTATCAGAAAAAGAAAGGAAATCAATCAAAATTGTAACTTCATTCAGCTGACACCAAGAACAAGAAAGCAATTAGATAAAACCCAATTCATCATATGAAAATTGACAGCTTTGTAGACCATCATCAGTGTCTAAGGCATGAAAATAAGCAAATGGGTGTCAGAAAAAGAAGGACCTTCTTCAAGAGTTTTTGAGCATCAGTAGTGGACATGGCGGATTGGAAAGGAGAAAGAGGAGTACACTGCTGCTGAGAAAGAGAGAGAGCAGAGATATTGGGGATGAGAATCTTGTGCTCAGTGTCTACGTTGCCTAATACCTTGTCTGCAAAACCGCTCGCTACCTCAGCAGGGAATGGGTCCCTGGCTCCAAAATCACCTAACTTGTCAACACCACCTTGAGCCCTCACTCTGAAAGACACTGTTGGAATGGGTTTGAGGTAGTGTTGTTGGTGGTGGTGAGGATAAGGGGAGAGGAGAAGAGGGAAGGAGAGGTGGGTGGTGGTGATGATAGCCATAGAATAGTTATTTGTTATGTGACTTTTGTTGGACTTTTGTTGGAGTTGGAAAAGAGAGCTCTTTTTGTGTGGTGAGTGGTGAGGATTTTATTGGGTCCAGCCGGCGCTGCAGCTTGTGGATGTGGTGGTTCGCTACAAATTGGACCACGATGCTGCTTTACCTATTCATGGCTGAGATTTGAGTTTATAAATTTAAAACTGATTAAAACTGGAATAGTCAAAAAGTTGAAAAGGGGTCGATTCTCAATTTTACTGATTGATTCGATAGTTTTTACAATTCAACCGTTGATTTTATGGTTTTTACTGGACTGATTAAAGGTTTGATTTCAAGTTGAACATGTCAATTTGATCTGATTTTTAAAACCATTATGTTTTCTTAAATTAAAAACAAAAATCTTGCTTTAAAATAACTATATAAAAATAAAAATCTCTTCAATTTTACTTGAAATTAAATGATTTTTTTAGAATAGTAATTAAATGAATCTTAATTAAGAAAAAAAAAATTACTTATGATTTTTTTTTTTGATCAAATTACTTACTTATGATTTATTTAATTAAGATTCATTTAATTACTATATTATTGGTCCCTAAAGTTTGACATGTGAGCACAATCGGTCCTTGAAGTATTAAGTAAGTACTATTGATCTCTCAAGTTTTAAAAATGAGTTGTATTAGTCTTTTTGTTAATTGTTGTTAGAGGTGTTACTTATATGACTATCGAAATAGTGACTTAGCATTTCTTTTAATAACGTGGCAATTTTTTAAAATAAAAAAGTTGCAATATTTTTACACATAAGAACCATATAGACCAGGTTCCAAATCAAATCTGGAAATTGAAATCCCAACCCGGTTCCAAATAATATTGCTAGACTGAGAAGGAAATTAGAGTGGTTAGAGCATTCACATAAGCTCTTTTATAATTGTGTAAAATACACATTTTGACCAATTTTACACATTTTGAGCAAAAAAAACACCCACATCAATGGGTGTAAAAATGTGTAAAATATACACAGCTCATGTAAATTTATCATCTATTTTACACGAAAAAAACTACTTTTTCTATTTTACACTATCACATTTTTAAAACACCCACATCAGTTCATCTATTTTACAAATTTATTCTAATTAAATAATATTATTTATTATTTTTTTATTATTAGTTATTAAAACCGTTTTTCTCTCTTTCCCTACCCGTTTCTCCCTTTTCTCACCCATTCTCTCTTTCAGCAAAGTCACCCTTTTCTCTCTTTCAACTCAGTCACCCTTTTCTCTCTTTCCCTCACTCACTCCCAGCTTGCCGACCCAGCCGATCCAGCTCGCCGATCCAGCTTGCCGTCGCCGCTGCCTCAGCCACCAGTCGAATCGGCCTCCCTTTCACTTTCGCCTCCCTCTCTCCTCCACAACCGACCCTTTGCCTCCCACCTCCAACCAATGACAGCAATGGAAGATCCGGCAACAGCAATGGAAGACTCGACGGCAGCAGTGGCAGCAGATCGGGCGACAAATCCAGCTCCGTTGGGCTGGGTTTTCCGGTGGGTGTGTACCGTTTTTGGGTTTGGTTTTCCGGTGATTTTTAATTGATTTTGAGTTGGGTTGATTTTTGGGTTTTTGTTGATTTTGGGTTGGGTTGATTTTTGGGTTTCTGTTGATTTTTGAGTTTCTGTTGATTTTTGGATATTTTTCTGTGCTAGGTTGCGATGTTTGGTGGTGGCGTTGGGTTTGGTGGTTGGGTTTGTTGTAGTTTGGTGGTGGCGGTGACGGTGGCGCTTGGATATTCTTCTTCCTTGCCACGCTAGTTTGTTGCAGTTTGATAGAGGAGAGAGAAACAAAAAATAAAAAATTATTTACACATTGAAGAGTAACCGTGCATATATGCATGGTTACTGTTCCTTTACACATCCGGGTGTATATTTTACACATCTTTACACACACTGATGTGGGTGTTTTTTTGCCTAAAATGTGTAAAACTTGCATCTTTTTCTATTTTAGAGGACTTTACATGAGCTGATGGGAATGCTCTAAACCGTGTATATTTACACGGTTACTGTTCATGTTTTGCCGATTTTTTTATTCTTTTTTTCTCTCTCCTCTATCAAACTGCAACAAACTAGCGCGGGGAAGAAGGCGCCAACGCCACCACCAAACTACAACAAACCCAACCACCAAACCCAGCGTCAACACCAAACACCGCAACCTAGCATAGAGAATTAACCCAAAATCAACACCACCTAACCACCACTCAATCACCACCACCACAACCCATCCAGACCCATGATATTCCAATCACAAAATCAACCAAAAACAAAGAAAAATCAAACCTTCAATGGAAAACTCAACAACTTAGAACCCAAAATCAAACTTTCAACAGAAAACCCATCAACCCAAACCCAAACTCAAATCAAGGCCGCTGTCACCACTGCCATGGAGAGCTTGCTGCTTTCTTTGCTTGTGGAGAGCTTGCTGCTGCCATTAGAGAAGAGAGAAACAATTGCTGAGCTACGACAAAGGAAAAGATCAAAAAAAAAAAAAAAAGAGAACAGACCATGGGAGAGGAAGTAGAGAAAGGATATGGCTTTGTGAGATATAAAAGGAAAAATTAAAAGAGAGGGTCAGATGTGTGGTGGGGGTTAAAAGTGAGGGGAAAGGAAGCTTCCTTGAAGCTTCCTTACTTGTAAATATATCTAAATATAATTTAATTATAAAAGAATTATGATTGAGATTTTTTTTTTCAAACAAAGCATGATTTTATTTGGAATTTTATTAAAGTCTATATTAAAAATTTTAATTCAAATCAGTGCCTTTTGTTTAAAACTAAAATCATACTAATAGTAAATAATATAAATAAATAAATATATATATATATATATATATATATATCTCTCTCTCTTTAATGCGTAACCCTGAAACGACACACCGAAATATTTCATTGATGGCAGAATGATGGTCGAAAACACTGATCTGTCGGTTGTCGCTGAAGCCACTACTTTGGTGGTCTGGCCACCAGTGCTAGCGGCACAATGGGCGGAGACACCGATCTAGCAACGATCACCAGAAACACTATTTCAGAGGTTTAACCATCAGACCTCCACCACAAGCGGCTCCATTGGCCGAGCCACCGGTGTTGGTAGTTTACTTAAAATTTAAGTTTAAATTAAAAAAGTATGACCATTAGGGAAAATAATAAAAAATTGATGAAGAATGAATATTTTATTGAAATATCTTGTAAAATAGATAAACTGATGTAAGTGTTTTGTAAAAGTGATGATGTAAAATAGAAAAAGTAGGTTTTTTGTGTAAAATAGACGGAATCTTTTAGAAGAGCTGATGTGAATGCTCTTTTAGAGATGCAAGTTGGAACTCCTGAAAATATTGTCTCTTTGAGGGAAACACAGATTGAACTTAATTGTTGGCTGGATAAGCAAGACTCAATGTGGTATCAGAGGTCTAGGTTTAATTGGTTCCAAGGTGGAGATCAAAACACTGCTTACTTCCATTCAAAGGCCACTAGCTGTTTTCAGAAGAATAATATTGATGGATTGCTGGACCAAAATGATGTTTGGAAGGAGGATTTGAGAGATATTAAGAATATAGTGTTGGACTATTATTCTAATCTATTTAAATCTTCAAATCCAGTGGAGTTTACAGAGTTGCTACAAGCTATCCAACCAAAGGTAATTGTGGAAATGAATATCATGCTTACAGATGAGTTCAAAGAATTTGAAGTGAGTAGGGCACTGAAACAAATGTATCCACTGAAGTCTCCTAGTCCTGATGGTATACCTCCTTTATTTTTTCAACATTTTTGGCCTACTACTGCTGGTGTGGTGACTAAAACTGTATTGGATTTCCTTAATCTCGGTATTATTCCTCCTAAATTTAATGAAACTCATATTATCTTAATACCTAAGATTAAAGATCCAAAAAGGGTCACAGATTATCGTCCTATTAGCCTGTGTAATGTGATTTATAAATTAGTCTAAAAAACTCTTGCTAATAGACTCAAAAAATTCCTACCAAAAATTATTAGTGATACTCAAAGTGCTTTTGTGCATGGTAGATTAATCACGGATAATGTCTTGGTAGCATTTGAAATTATGCATCACATAAATCAAAAGAAAATTGGAAAAATTGGGGAGATGGCTCTTAAATTGGATATGAGTAAAGCTTATGATAGGGTTGAATGGGTGTGTTTGGAAAAAATAATGGAGAAATTAGGCTTTAATTCTAGATGGAGGGGTCTTATGATGCAATGTATATCCTCTTTTTCCTATTCTGTTCATATTAATGGGTGTCCCCGAGGCAATATCACCCCTACAAGGGGCTTACGCCAAGGGGATCCTTTTTCTCCTTATCTTTTTTTGATTTGTGCAAAAGGTCTCTCTATTTTAACCAAAAAATCAGTTCAGGATGGTGATATGGAGGGGGTGGCTATTTGTCGGGATGCTCCTAGTCTTTCCCATTTATTCTTTGCAGATGATAGCTTAATCTTCTGTAAAGCTTCTTTGGAGGAATGTAATTCTTCGCAGCGTGTTTTGAAAGTGTATGAAGAAGCATCTGGTCAGCAGTTGAATAGGGTAAAGACATCATTATTTTTCAGCAGCAATACTGATAGAAGTATTCAAAATGAAATTAAGACAAGGTTTGGAGCTCAAATTATCAAACAGCATGAAAAGTATCTTGGTCTTCCTTCACTGGTTGGACGGAATAGGACAAATCTTTTTAATGAGGTTAAGGAAAATTTGGCTAAAAAGCTTTCTGGGTGGAAGGAGAAATTACTATCAAAGGCTGGCAAAGAGGTTTTGATTAAGGCAGTTACATAGGCTATTCCGACATATTCTATGAGCTGTTTTAAAATTCCTGATTCCCTTTGTGATGAATTGACTAGCATGATTCGAAATTTTTGGTGGGGACAAAAATAGGATGAAAAGAAAATGGCATGGTTGAGTTGGGAAAAATTGTGTATGCCTAAATCATGTGGTGGGATGGGTTTTAAACTTCTGAAACCTTTTAATTTGGCTTTGTTAATGAAGCAAGGATGGTGATTACAACAGGGTCAAAATTCTCTTGTGTATAGGGTCTTCAAGGCAAGATATTTTCCTAAATGTGATTTCATTAATGCTTCATTGGGTTGGAAACCATCATATATTTGGAGAAGTCTAGTAACTGCTCTAGAAGTTGTGAGGAAGGGGATGAGATGGTGTGTGGGGAATGGACAAAGTATACGGGTTTGGGATGATAAATGGATTTCAAAATCACCTTCATACACGGTTATTTCTCCTAGAGTTTCTCACCCACAGATTTCTTTGGTAAGTGATCTTATTGATGTGGATAGAAAATCTTGGAAAATGGATTTGCTCAAACAAGTTTTTATGCCGTTTGAAGTGGAGAATATTGGAGGAATTCCACTGAGTATTCGGTTACCTGAAGACAAACAAATATGGACTGAAGCATCTAATGGATATTTTTCTATTAGGAGTGCTTATAAGATTGCTGGGAGTTGGATAAACATGATGATAAGGACTCTATATCTGATGAAAGTCACTTGAGATCTTTTTGGAAAAAACTTTCGAAGGTGAGAGTCCCTCATAAAGTCAAACATTTTGCATGGAGAGTTGCAAAGGATATTTTACCAACAAAAGCAAATTTAGTTCAAAGGCATGTATTGGGGGATGGCACGTGTGAAGAGTGAGGCATAAATTCTAAATCTTTGTTTCATCTGTCTTGGGAATCCCCAAAAGCTCATGAGACTTGGCTGGCTTCAAAACTCTTTCATTCTGTGTCATCATTACATTTTCGAAGCTTCATGGATTTATTATGGTTTGTTTTAATGGAGGAAAGGTGGCAAGAAGAAGATTCAACTTTGGCCATTACTATGGTGTGGGCTCTTTAGACTAACAGAAATAATATTCACCATGGTGGTTTGAGAAAGAATGGAAAACAGATTTTTCATTGGTGTACATAGTATCTTGATGAGTATTGGGCTGCCACGGCTATTCCAATTAAATATAATCTACCTTTGGAGTCGAGATGGGTGCCTCCAGTTGATTTAGTCTACAAGGTTAATGTGGATGGGGCAGTTTTCTCAAGTTAGAAACAAGCTGGGATCAGTGTGATTATAAGAGATAGCCAAGGAAATTTCATTGCTAGTTTAAGCAAGAAGCTGAACACACCTTTGGGAGCCATTGAAGCTGAAGCCAAAGTTTTTGAAGAGGGTATAGTTTTTGCAGGTGATGTTGGCATTTAGAACTTTGTGGTGGAGGGTGACTGTTTGGCTATTATTTAGGCTCTTCGTGATGTTTCTCCAGCACCTTCGTCAGTTGCTCTTCTAGTATATGAAATGATAGCTGCAACCTATGGATCACAATGTGTAAATTTTTCCCATGTTCAACGACAAGACAATAGGCTCGCCCATCTTTTAGCTAAAAATGCTTTAGGCATTGATGCTGAAGCCAAAGCTTTTGAAGAGGGTATTTTGCAAGTGATGTTGGCATTCAGAAATTTGTGGTGGAGGGTGACTGTTTGGTTATTGTTCAGGCTCTTCGTGATGTTTCTCTAGCACCTTCGTCAGGTGCTCCTCTAGTATATCAAATGATAGCTGCAACCTATGGATCACAATATGTAAATTTTTCCCATCTTCAACGGCAAGGCAATAGGCCTGCCCATCTTTTAGCTAAAAATGCTTTAGGCATTGATGACGATGTTGCTTGGATTGAAGAGAGTCCTTATTTTCTTAAACAAGCTCTTTTCCATGATGTATTATCGTTATCTTTTTGTGTTTAATGAAGTTTATGTCTTTTATCCCAAAAAAAAAAAAAAAAAATCCCCATCCCTAATTGAATTTTGAAACTGAAACTCACAAGAGAGAAGGTGGTCTAGCCCGCGACACTACCTCCCTCTGCCGGAGATGGTGGCCTTGCCCTCTAAGCGACAACCGTTGCCACTATTGGCAAAGACTTACCCACGCACTCATCACCACTCCCTCCTCCCATCTCTAGCCAACTCATCTCAAGTATTACACTTTTTCTTCTCTCTTCGTGGTTGTGCAACCCAATTAGGCCCAATGTGTGTACGAATTTCTTTTTGTGTTTGTCTTTGTGTCTTTGACAGGTTGGACACTTTTGGGACCAAGTGTGTGTATACAATTTAATATTTGGTTGCTGATGATATTAAAGCTTTAATTTTTTGTGTGGCAAAATCTATTTTGGGTTCAATTTAATTGGTGTCCTTAGTTTAGTAGTTTTGCTATTTCTATGGTAGTTAGTGTTTATTTGTTCTTGGAAAGTTAATAAGTTTCACCCAAAAACCAGTATTGGGATTGGACATTGAGTCATAAGGTTCTTCTTTACTAATCACCTTGTTAAACTACATATGAGATGCATTCAATTAATCAGTACTATGATTTGAGTGACAAATGGAAACTTGAAGAGAAAAGCTAGGGCCCAAGTGGAGTGAGGAAGCCACTATCGCCGGCAGAGGGAGGCAGTGTTGTAGGCTAGGCCACCTTCTCGTGCATTTTAGTTTCAGTTTCAGAATTAGATAAGGATGAGGATTTAATTTGGATTCGAGTTGGGATTTCAATTTTCAAATTTAATTTGGAATTGGGTTTCTGTGGTTCTTACGTGTAAAAAATATTGTAACTATTTTATTAAAAAAATTTCCACATCGTTAAAAAAAATGCTAGGTCACTATTCTATTAGTCACAAAATTACACCACTAACAGCCGTTAACAAAAATACTAATGCAACTCATTTTTAAAACTTGAGAGACCAATAATGCTAATTTGAAACTTGAGGGACCAATTGCCCTCGTAGGGTAAATTTTAGGGACTAACAATATAGTTTCGCGTATTATTTATGTCTCTTTAGAGCATTCATATCAAAGGTGCTAAAAATTTTAGCATTTAACACCTCAAAAAATTACTTTATCAATTTTAACACTTTACTTTTCAATACACACTACTTCAAATCTTCTATTTTCACATTCAACACATCTATATATCTAAAAGCTGAAGCGTAGCATTTATTGTTGCTATGCTCCAGTTAAGCCACATCAGCATCCATGTCATTATCATTTTTTCTTCCCAAATTTTTATACAATTTTTTAACATTTAAAGTTAATTAAAAACTCTATTATATTTCAATCAAAATATCATATTTATCTTATTTTTAACTATTTTTATTTATTATTAAATTTTCAATTCCATTTTAATTTTTCATTTCCCCACTACTTTCTACCTTATCTTTCTTCAACCTTTCTCATTCCATTTTAACTTTTCATATCCCCACTAATTTCTACCTTAATATCACTATTATTCTATCCTTTTATCTTCCTTTATTTTTGACTCTTCTTATTCTTATCCTCATACTATAAATTTGTCATCCCCTCTCTCATTCCATGCATAATTTTCTATTTTTCCACACACAAAAGGTTCTCTCTCTCTCTCTCTCTCTCTCTCTCTCTCTCTCTCTCTCTCTCTCTCTCTCTCTTTATTTTTCTTCAATTTTTGGTATATTTATTTTCCTTGCATCTCTACTTTAGGATGATAAACTTTTGTATTCTTTAGAATTCTCCTTTGGATTGATACGATTTAGTTTTTTGTTTTATGTTGTTATCTTTTTTATTCTCATTGATTGTTAAATGTTATACTATTGCATTATAAAGATAATATATAGAAATATAATGTTATTTTATTGCATAGCATAACTAAAATAATTTGGTGTTTATTGCTATACATTTCATTTTTACTATTTTTCTTCTCATCTTATTTTATTCAACATTTAAATTTAGCAACATCCACCATATTATTAAATTATTTATATTTTGTCTCATTTTTTTAAATTAAACATATAATATTTTATTTAAATTCAATAAATAAAAATTGCTCTTATAGAGTATTCCCATGAAATGTTACAATGCATCAATGGAAAAATGAAATACAAAACAAATACCAATTTAGAAACACTAAATTTATATATATATATATATATATATATATATATATATATATGAAACCAAACATAATATAAAAAAACTAATAGTTAAGGATATACTAACTTATTGGAAGCAAAATGGAGTGAAAATAAATAAATAAATAAACGTTATAGTACATATTTAGTACATTAGAATTATCATCAAAATTTGGAAAAACAATAAGATGTCAACGGGGAGAGAGAGAGAGAGAGAGAGAGAGAGAGAGAGAGAGAGAGAGAGAGAGAGAGAGAGAGAGAGAGAGAGAGAGAGAGAGAGAGAGAGAGATTTATGGGTAATAAAGTGTAGATGGAGAAAGGGAAAAAAAATCAAACGTCAATTTGTAACTGTTAATTAGAAAACAAAGAGCCTGACGGGAGGAGCAAGGAATAAAATAGAGAAAACCTTATGGAGGACATCAAAAACTTTACTTCTACTTTTATTTTGGTCGATTTTTTTTTTTCTTGCATCTCTACTTTAGGTTGATGAATTTTTGTATTCTTCAGAATTCTACTTTGGGTTGATACAATTTTTTTTTTTTTTTGAAGCCTATTTTTGTATTTTAAGTTGTTATCTTATTTATTATCTTTGATTGTTAAATGTTATTCTATTACATTATAAATATAGTATATAATAATATAATGTTATTCTATTACATAGCATAGCTAAAATAATTTAGTGTTTATAGCTATACATTTCGTTTTTACTATTTTTCTTTTCATCTTATTTTATTCAAAATTTAAATTCAGCCATATCCTCCATATTATTAAATTATTTAGATTTTCTATCATTTTTTATTTAAAAAATTAAAAATATAATATTTTACTTAAATTCAAATAAATAAATAAATTTCTTATAAATTCTTCCCATAAAACGTTACAATGCATGAATAGAAAGATAGAATACAAAACACATGCTATTTTAGAAACACTAAATTTATAATAATAATAATAATAATAATATCAAACCATACATATCATAAAACAAACTAATAGTTATGGATATACTAACTTCATGCCAGCAGAATAAAAATAAACGTTACAATGCATATTTAGTACATTAGAATTATCATCAAATTTGAGAAAACGATAGGATGTTAACAAAAAGGGAAAGAAAGAGATTAGTAAAAGAAATCAAATGTCAATTAAATAAATTAATTAGTAACCATTAATTGGAAACCAAAGAGGCTGACAGGAGTAAAAAATTAATTAAAGATGACCTTATGAATGTCATCAAAAGCTTTACAGTGCAATTAAATTAATCGTTAAATTCACTTAATTAAATCATACAATCAACAATTAAATACAATCATACAAAATTTAAACTTAAAACTAATCAGACTCTAATCTAGAAAACCATATTTATTATCAAAACTAAAAGGAAGATGTTCTTCAGTAATAATAGAAATATATAAGAAATAAAGATGGAAAAGTTCAAAATCCCATTTTTGACATTTCATTTAACATTATTTATAAATAATAAAAATAAAAAATAAAATCCTTAAATGCTTATATTCTTCACACATCATGACTTTTAAAAATCTAATGAAAGGTTCTAAGATTTTATCTCTCATGTAATGCCTCTATTATGAAAATCATCCGCCAGTAAAATATGATAATAGTAAAAAAAGTTACAAATGAGATCATGAAAAAACTAATTAGCCACTATTATTATGGAATAAATGTTTTCTTTTTTTATGTATCTAAGGAAATGAAATGTATAGTTACTTATTAAGGTATATTTAAAGATTCACACTAAAAAAATATGTAAAGGTTTTTTTGAAAAATAAAGTATATGTAAGGTTTTTATTAACTTAAAAGACAATGAAAAACCAACTGTTATTAACTACAATCGTCACTACTCTATAAATCTCACACAACACTATATTTAATATCCTAAACAACTTATAAATTACAACCCAAATCAATCATACACAATCAAAGCATGAATATGTAACATGAATTACCTTCTGAATTATTGCTTAAAGTTTTCACAATTATTGAAAGAGAATCACTAAATTTAATTTTTAGGAAACATCAAGACAAGGTATAAGAATTTTAATTTTTAACTTCCATAAAAAAATACTACCCACATTATTTCAATCCTTATGGAAAAGAAGGTTTACATGTAGCATGCAAAACGTGTTTAATTGACTTCGAGATGTAAAAATTAGTCAACCGACTATGGTAGAATTAAGGTTTCAAAATTTAAATAAAAAAAATTCTACAATAATAAAAAATTATTTTTTGATAAATATGATTATGAAATGTATTACTTTTCATTAAAATAGTTCAAATTACAAAATAATAATAGTAATAATAAGACCACCCATAAAAAATAATCACGCGCAACGCGTGGGTACGCGACTAGTTAAAATAATATAAACAACCCATTAAAATAATATAAAAAAGCCACCACTAAAACTCAAAGCAGTCGGCCACCCATAACCAGCCACCGCCACAGCCACAACTACCACTATAGCAACCACAACCTACCACAAAGAAAAAAAAAAAAAAAAAACCAAAACCACCGGCACAACCACAACCACAACCACCACCGTCTTCAACAACCAACTACAAACTCATTAAAAACCACACAACAAACCTACAACGAAAATGATAGCAAAAACAAAACCCACAACCACACAACCCAGCAAAGCCAGAGATCTCACTACACAAACCCATACCACTAGCGGTGACAGAACCCAATCTAGCCACCACGAGTGACAAACACCATCACACCTAAACACAGAGAACTTTAATGGAGCGATGTAGATGAGAATGTGGAGAAGATAGACGCGATGGAGCCATGGAGAAGAGATGGCCCTGAAGATTTGGGTTGGATTTGAATTCAAATGGAGAAGAGAGGCATGGGTGAGAGGGAGAAGGGGAGGGGCTGATGGCCTTGAAGCTTTTGATTGGATTTGGTTTTAGATGGAGAAGAAAGGTATGGCTGAGAGGGCTAGAGAGAGGAAGAGAACATGTGAGAAAGAAAGAAAAAAGAGAGAGAAGAGAGACCGGTGAAAGAGATAAGAAATAAGAAAGAAGAATCCAGTGAAACGGAGAAAACACAAGAGAAAGTGAGAGAGAGAGAAAAGATAATTTAATTGAAGAGTATTATAAAATTATTATTTTTATAAGATTTGAGCTACAATGTGTTGTTATAGATAGTAGTCCACTGTAGCTCAGTTGCTAAAAATTTTAACAATAACACCTTTGTTGTAGTGTGTTTTTTTGGAATGAGATGCTAAAAAATACTTTTTTAGTTTTAGAGAGTTTTAATGTGAATGCTCTTCTAATTAGAGCATTTACAGCAGTGTAGCTATATTACTATATTGTTATATTTTAGCTCCTCAAACACCAAAATGATGCTCCAGAAGTGGAGCTAAATCTATTTTTTTTAGCTCCATTGCTACAATGCACATCTATAGATAGATGTGCACTGTTCATGAGAGCTAAAAAAATATATTATTTTATTCTACCGGCGTGATTAAAATAATTCCACTTGCACATTTCTTTTTCATTCTTTTATCCGTGCCTCTCTCTCTCTCTCTCTCTCTCATTCACTCTCATCTCATCTTTGACTCTGAAGCTCATCTCTTTCAATTCACTCTCTTAACTCCGGTGATTAAACTTTGGTCTCTCAATTCACTCTCTCAACTCCAGTCTCTCAACTCCCACCGAAGCTCGACGTCACTAACCCACCAGCCGTCCTAGCCGCCCATCTCTCTCAGACCCACGCCGCCGATCGCCTCAGACCCACACCACCATCCGCCTCAGACCCACGTCGCCAATCGCCTCAGACCCACGTCGCCAATCGCCTCAGACCCACTTCTCTTCCGTTGATCCACTTCAGGTTAGTTGTCTCTGTCATTTTGTAGTGGATGCTTGGGATTTTGGATTTGGGTATAACATCAAAGAATGGGTATGTGATCAAAGAATGTGGGATTTTTTATTTGGGTAAAACATCAAAGAATGTATTCAATGATTTCTTTTTCTTGTTCTTTCAGTTTATTATTTTAGATGCAATAATTTTTTTGTTGTTCTTGCTCAATGAAAAGTTCTATCATTTGATCTCAGAGCATCCATTCGTTTTGATTCAGAGCTTCCATGAATGGACAGAATGTATTTGTATTGGAATGTATTGGGAATTTTCTGTTTGCAGAAATTTGTTGTGTGGTTTTCTTGTAATAGAAGTTCTTGTGGTCTCTGTAATTTGTGCAGGGAAGTTTACATTTTTTGTTGTCTCTGTAATTTGTTGTTTTGCACAAAACCATAAATAGAAGCACACAACTCTGGATTTCTTGTGGTCATTTTAATGAGATTAAGCTACATGTCAAATTAAGTATTTATGCATAATCATGTACTATTGTTATAATTCTAAGTATTTTAAGTTTTGATATAAATGTTAGTTTGGGAATTTTCTGTGTGCAGGGAAGTTTACATTTTTTTTTTCTAATTTTATGGAGTCACGTAAAGACACAGAGTTACATAGAAACCTAACATATTTCACGAGTATCATGAATGGGGATATAGAAATTGACTCACAACTTTTGGGAACGTCTCAAAATACTCCTGTGTCAATTTCTGATTCTCCACCTCCACTCCACCTCAAGTTGAAAATGCCTCTTTTACAAAAGAAAAACGGGGCTCTAACTTTAGTGTAGAGGAAGATAAACTCCTAGTGTCAGCATGGCTCAATACTAGTGTTGATGCCATAAACAGTAATGAACAAACAGATAATACATTTCGTCAAAAAGTTTGGGAATACTTCATGTAGTACAGTACATCTGGTACTACACATATTGTTATCTCTTTGCTAAGTCGTTGGGGAGCGATTAGTGAAAAGACAAATAAGTTTGCCGGGTGTATGGCTCAAGTTAACGCACATCATCAAAGTGGTATAACCGAAGAAGATAAGATATAAATTATATTGCAATAGTGTTAACATGTCCATTCGCCAATAGTTTGAAAATATTAATCATGTTATATTTCTTTTAATTTTTTAGATTACCAATGCGAAGGCTTTGTATTTAGAGAAGCACAAGAAACCTTTTTCTTCTTGACCATTGTTGGCTCATGTTAAAGGACCAACTAAAGTTTGCCGATCCTAACAATGCTAAATCGAGATCATCCGTGCCTCCAACTCCGGAGTCAATATCTATTGGCGAAGGGGATTGTGGGTCCGGACTTGGTGACACTTCCTATTTTGAGAGACCTATTGGTAGGAAGGCCGAAAAGGCCATCCGAAAGAATAAAGCCACCGGAAAAGATGTAGGGGAATATTTGACCAAGAAATTGAAATTGATTGAGGATGTAACTTGATTGGAAGAGGAAAAAATGTTTATTGAGAGGGAAAAACTTGCGATTGAGAAGGAAAGAAGTGAAGAAAAACTTAAGATTGAGAAGGAAAGAATCATGATTGAGAAGAAAAAATTTGAGATGACAGAAAGGTTAGAGGAGGAGAGAATCATGATGAAAGATACAAGTGGCTTGACCGGAGCACAAAAAGCTTTTTATGAACAACTCCAAGAGGAAATCATGGCAAGACGAAGTTCACGTAATTAATGGGTTTGATTGCATTTTGGATGTAGCTTAGGCTTTTATGTATTTTGTAGTGGTTTATGTAGGCCTTTATGTATTTTGGTAGTAACTTATGTATTTTGTAGTGGCTTATGTCACTTAACTTTAATCTTAAACTAGATGTATGTGTTTGTGTTGTGACTTGAAGTGCAATCTAACAAAGACTTTGAAGTGCAATCTTTTTTATCTTTTGTTAAGTTCCATTCGGTCTTGTGATAGGCATTGATATAATTCTTTGTAGACTGAAAAATGAAACTATTATATATCTTGCTGTTACAGCCACTATGAGTGTCTTTGATCCAATTATTTCTATTCATTGAACATTCCTAGTATCATATGCTTGGTTTTGAGATGACAGGTCTTAGAATAAATCTATGAACAATGAGCATTCATAGTATTTCTTATTTTACTTATCTTTTTAAAGCGAATCTATTTTTTTTTTTACTAAATTTTCTTTTCCAAGTTTTTTTTTAGATGTATGTGTTTGTGTTGTGACTTGTGCATGAATTGGTTATATTCATTTTGTTGTGGCTTATGTCACTTGACTTTAATCTTGCATCTATAGTAATAATTGCTTTCCAATTGTCTTGAAGGTTGCATCCATGAATCACTATTTATTTCGCAAGTTCCTTCTTGATGACTCAGATGAAGATGAGATAATCGAAGAACTTGTTATGGAAACATCACAACCTAAACGTCGTCGTTCTATCCGACGTAATCATTTGGTAGGCCATGAAAGGCTTTTTCTTGATTATTTTGCTCCCACACCAATATATCCACCCGCTTTATTTCGTAGGAGATTTTGGATGAAGCGTTCTCTTTTTCTCAGTATTCAATCTAAGGTAGAAACTCATGACTCTTACTTTGTCCAAAAAAAAAATAGTGCCAAAAAACTTGGTTTATCTTCATTACAAAAGATAATTGCTGCACTTAGAATGCTTGCGTATGGAGTATCAGGTGATTTGATAGATGAATATGTGCGGATTGGAGAAACTACTGCATTAGAAAGTTTGAAAAAAAATTTTACTACGGTAATTGATGTTTTCTCTGAGGAATACTTGAGAAAGCCAAACAATGAAGACATTGCTAGACTATTAGCTCATGGCGAACACCAAGGTTTTCCAGGTATGTTAGGTTCAATTGATTGCATGCATTGAAAGTGGAAAAATTGTCCATCTGTATGGAAATGTCAATATTGTGGTCATATTCGTGAGCCTACTATTATTTGGAGGTAGTAGCATCATATGATCTTTGGATATGGCATGCATTTTTTGGGTTACCTGGGTCAAATAATGACATTAATGTGTTAAAGCGGTCTCATGTATTTAATGAACTTGCTGAAGGACGTGCTCCTACATTACATTACTCAATCAATGGTCATGACTACATAATGGGATATTACCTTGCTGATGGCATATATCCAAAGTGTGCAACATTTGTGAAAACAATCTCAGCTCCACAAGGACAGAAGTATAAATTATTTGCAGCAGCCTAAGAGGCGAGTAGGAAGGATGTTGAGCGTGCATTTGGAGTGCTTCAAGCACGTTTTGCAATTATCCGTGGACCTGCACGATTTTTCCATCTTAAAACACTCCAAAAGATCATGAAAGCGTGCATAATTCTTCATAACATGATTGTTGAAGATGAGCGGGATGATAATGAAGTGATAGACTTGGATTATGAACAAATTGATGGAGTGAATAATCCTCCTCTGCAAGTGTTACGTGAACAAAGTGATGAATTTTTGTCATACATTGAAAGGTATGGACGCATTAGAGACCGAGAAATTCATTTTCAACTCTAGTAGAACCTTATTGAACATTTATGGCAATTGCAAGGCGAGTCGTATGAACTTTCTTTTTTGTATGTTGAGAAGCATGAGTCATAGGAACTTGTGCGAGTGTGTGAGTTTTATTATAATTTGGTTTGAATTATGTATGTGAGTAATCTATGGACTACATTGTTCCTGCTATAATATGTGTTCTATTTTATATGTTTTCTTATAAAGTTCCTCCATTTCATAGTTCACATTGTTCCAAGATTGTTTCCAGACAATTGAGACGATAATAAGCTATCATGATGATTGAGAAATTGTTTTAGTAAAAAAAAAAAATGTATAAGTATAATTTGGGGTTAAAAAAATCACTTGTTAACACTAAACGATTATTTGCTATCATGTGGTGGCGGCGGTGGCAGTGGAAGAGTCGGTGGCAGCGGCGGTGGCGTTAGAAGAGTCAGCGGTGGCAGTGGTGGCGGCGGTAGCGGTGGCGGTTGCAGGTGGTTATGATTGTTGTTTATTGTAGTGAATATATTATTTTATTGTAGTGGATATATTATTTTATTGTGATGTTTATATTATTCTATTGTATTGAAAGCTAAAATAGATCTACTGCTGCAGCATGTTTGTGTAGGTAAAATAGATAAAGTAACTTTTGGTAGAGCTAAAAAACTAAATTTTTAGCACTACTACCGTGGATGCTCTCATGATTTTTCCAGAGTTTTTTGAAAGTACGAAAGTGTCAAAACTGGATTAACCGGTTCCTGTTGTCAATTCCTTAGGACCTTAGCTAATGAACAATGATGAATCACAATGACCATGACCGGTTTTGAAACAGTAGTTAGTGGTTATCGGTTACATTGTGTAGTCTACTGTGGTCCATACGTCCACGTGGCTGATGAGTTATTTTTTTTTTTTGAGAGAAAGATTTAGAGAAAAGATAATTGTATTTTTTTGCAAAGATATCTTAATCAAATTAAAGACTTCAGTCAAAAAAAATTAAAGACATCTCATGATTTGAGCTTAAAATATGACTTTTTTTTTTATTGCTTTAATAATTCAATACCAATAAATAAAATTTTCTAATTAATTTTATTTGATTTATTTTCTAATTAATTGTTCTGGTAGATAAAATTAAAATGTAAGTGGTAACCAGTGTTTCTTTATGCCGAGTAAATCAAAAAAATTGAATTTTTATAAGATTTACGAGAAAATGAAATTGAATGGTTTTAACTTTTCTAAATTATTTAACACTATATATTAAATCTAAACTCCAATCAAATTTTAGTTACATTCAATTTATGATAACAGGCCAATTGAAAATTACAGTAATATGCAGGTGCAGGTGTAGCTAGTGTCTTTTTTCTTGGATCAGGTTATCCTTTGGAGTTTGGAGATAGCATTTTCCCAATTCACGAGTCTTCTCTCATTCACATCTTGTATTTTTCTTTACCAGTTGTTCTCATTTGACTTTATTTTTTATTTTTTATTATTAACTTATAATATTTTGGAATGATTGACTGAATATGAAGAGAGAAGAATTCCAATTAGTAACCTTTTCTTTCGAAGGCAATGGCATAATCCCCACTTTTTACTTCCTTTATTCAATTTAATACGCAACTCTGATCTTTGAGTCAAACTCAAGAACTACACCAAATGACAAAGGATGACTACTCAGATGAAGTGTTGATTGAAAAATGAAAATTTAATTGATCAGTGAAACAGTGGTCAGCATATTCAAGAACTCAATCCCCATTTGGGCTTTGGGACTAAAAGGTTTGTTGAATTCATCAATCTTCATCCTCTGAATCTTGAAATTTTACATAAAGGTTAGATAAACCGTGTATAACACCTTTCTTTGAAGAATTCAGGGGAACAACAAAAATGAAAGAAAGAAAGAAAAAAAAAAAACCATTAGAAAACAATGAAACAAGAAATGGGTTTTCCCTGTTATCTGTACAAACTCAAGGGACAAAATATATTGCTCTGATAGTTATATGGAGAAAGGCTTTGCATACACATCAAATGGTTCATTTGCAGTAAGCTGTGGTTCCTGTAGCAAAATACAAACCAGAAAGAGTTAGAAGATACTAATCGAAAATCAGCAAAGCATTCCTTACATCAGCACAAATGATAAATATATAAGTAATACAAAAAGACAGAAAGGCATGTGATCAGATTTCAATTTATTAGATATAATTTGAAGGCATACAATTTATCTAGCTATAGTGCATCTTTAAGGCCTTCTAATAAATGTTACCGAAAAAAAGGGAGACAACATATGTCTTGTTGAAACTTAAGAATTAAAGGGTAGTTCTTGGTGCAATGGAAATGCATATACCATCCTACTACAATTTTGAGTACACTATCAGACATATTCAAAGAGATAAACAAACAATTACTTTTCTAAAAATTCATATGTATAGATGAGTCATCATGCTTTCGAACATTGGGTGTTGCATCACATGAAACTTTCCTGAATGTATATGAGATGCAGCAAATATTAGGCCTCAAATACCATGTTGGAATCATAGGAGCTGCCTAGAAAGTTTGTTGATGGCATATATGCAGACCTTTTTTGAGTCAATTCCATGGGTTGGATGAGAGAACACTGGCTACATAATACTCAAAATGAAGAAACTCACTTCTTAGAAAGTTCGTTGATGGCACAGATGCAGACTTTTTTAAAGTCAATTTCATGTGTTGGATGAGAGAACACTGGATGCATAATACTCAAAATAAAGAAATTCACTTCTTAGAGCTGCAAAAAGACACCATAAATCACCTACTAAATCCTAAAAATCATTCACCACCTTAGAAGCATTTTCAAGGGCATCCCTCTAGCATCAGAAACCGTGGGTAAATAATGCTTTGGCCATGACAGGAGAGAATTCATATGCTGTTTTTTATCCAACAGGAGAGGAGTAATGTGAAGAACATAAGTTGATTTAGAATGTCTCATATAAGTATATAACCGTGATAAAATATTGATAACAGAGACAGATGACTCAAATCTGCTTCCTTTTTTAAAATTCTTATATTATGGTTGAGAATAAAAGCTTGTATTGAATTTTAGTATGTCAAACTCTCATTTCAATATATTTAGGTAGTCTACAATTCAGCGAAGATGATTTTTATTTGTGTGTGAGAGAGAAAGAGAGCAAAATTTCAGCATATTTATTTAGTTTCGACTTTAGCCTTGAAAATACTATGCCACCCCCAAGATGAGTTATTGTCTTGTAAAATTTTTTACTTTTCAGAGGTTGATGAACCGTTTATGCTATATTCTGAACTAGAAATTCAGTTCTTGTCTGTTAGAGTCTCAATGGCTTGCACAAGGCTGCTATAATTGAAGGTTTGGCCTTGCCTTGTTGCTGCCATTCCTCACAAGTACTGCTGGACTGAGAGTGAAGTCTTTGAAAGCATCAAGCTAGGTTATAGTTAGCAGTAACCTAGGTTGAGTGGTATGTACTGGCAGTAGGATCAGATCATGACCAATTAGCCATATGCTTATTGTAATTCCAGCATGTGTGTGATCAAGAATTGGCATGTGAATCGTTAAAGTCAAGTTAGTTACTAACAGTTAGTTGTGATGGCAGTTACAATCAGCTAGCTCTTTAAAGATTGTACTTGCTGTAATGGAATGAACAACTAAGGAATAACCAATTTCTCTCTTTCTAATCTTCTATACTTTTCTAGTCTCTCTCATTTCTTAGGAGGCCTGGCTACCTCAAAAAAGCCACCCTAATCCCAAATCCAACAAATTCTAATCCCTAACATTGTCTAAACAAGTGTCGTCTGTATATAAAACTAGTTTTCAGTTTTTCCATGCATAAATGATGACAATATTAACTTAGTGAAAGACACAATGCAGACAAAAACCAAGATAACGATCAGTGCTTATATTTTTATTTTTAATTCAAATAACTAGAGAATTATAATCCTATATTTCCTCCTAATTTTTAGTGTTTTAGATTTATAGGCTAAACCATACTTTGGCCCTTGATAAACAAAGTGAATTTTAATTTGGTCCCTAAATTTTTTGAAGTTCTGAATTTGCATTTGAAAATATTTTAACGTTGAGCAATCTAGTCTGTTCCAACCAAAATGGGAATGATGTTGTCACAAAAATTATGACATGAAAAAAATTAAGGTGTGCAACCTCATTGATTTCTGTTTGGCATTGTTATTCTCATGTGACCACATTGCTCAAAATCAAAATTTTCAGGGATAAAATTGAAACTTCATGAAATCTATGTATATCAAATTAAAACTTAACCCAATATTTCAGGAACTAAAAGTATAGTTTAGCTTTTTTTTTCTCCCCCTAAATTTTGCTCAGGCAGCATATGCAGTTTGCACTATGTGCCAATGAAAAAAAATTCAATAACATCGGCACAATTGTCTCTTTTCACAATACATGTGTCCAAATCAATGTGATTGCAATGACAACCATACCTGTCTCAACCCGCCACCACTCCCTCCTGTCAAAAGCATGGTGAGAAGAGATGTCACTATACCACCACCACCTAGATCATCATCTGTGTTACGAATGGTTGACCGCATTGAATTTAGCATGGCTCCATATGTAGTTGCCTGTCCACGCTCAATGGCTTGGATGAAAGAATAAGTCATTGCACCAGTTGAAGTGATCCTTGATAGAGCCTGTCCGCATAAAACATTAGCTCAGATATTAAATCACCACTATATTTTACTTGAATGATAAACTGATGCCCAAAACTTTACGTCAGTATCTGCTGAGGTCTGATCATCATCACAGCCACTGAAGGATATGACCTCCCCACCACTTGTTCCTTTCCACACACCTGATCTAGGGCGATGGTCCTCCCATACATACCTCCCAGTCCTACATCCACGCACACAGACAGATATATAAAGAAAGTGTAAGCAAGAAAGGACAATGAAAGGACATAGTAGAAAAACTAGACTAGTACCCACCAATGGATAATATACACTGGCAGAGACTTAATAAGGTTTTGGAAATTGTCTTGTAAACTTATCACATTGTATTATCAAAGCTATATAACATAATATTTGGTGTGACAATAATATCCACTGAAAAAAAAGGGACTCACCTATCCATTCTACATAGAAATGGTAAATCTAAAACGGTGCCACTATGGCAAGCATCTATGATTGCATGGAGCTTAACTCCACGAGGAAGAGGCCGGACAATGGTTTCATTGATCTCATCATCAATAATCATTCCCTGAGTTTGAAAATCTAAGGGGCAGAGTGTTTCATCATATCCATCTATCTCATCTCCAGTGTAGTTCCTTTTCTGTGAACCATGACCAGAATAATGAAAAACCAAGGAGTCTCCTGGTTGACAACCTTGCACAAGCCAATACAGTGCCATTCTAATGTTGCTTTTAATGGGATGTCTGTAAGGATCAGCTTCTTCTTCTGCGAAGTAACTTTCACAAGGGGACTCAGATTATGGCATGGAAGAAAAATACAGGGACATCAAAGAGTACAAATAATAATAAAAAAATTGAATTCAGATTAAAAGGACGGATCTTTTTAGATTGTGGCTCTACATATAATTATCTAGTAACTTGTAATCAATTAAAACTTTGTATGTTTACACTTAAAAAAGCATTTCTAAAACACATTTGATAATTCGATAGTTACAACAACGGGGGAGGGGGACTCGAACCCTGAATCCCTTTATAAAGGAGAGGAGACTATTAGTTCTAAATTGTTACATGCTAAAGTAAGGATTGAGTGATGGTCAGTTTGTTGGTTTTAAAAGAATAAGTTTTTGCTTTTTAGGGAAATATGGACCGCATCTGAATTCATACATACACTTCCAACTAGATGAAGATAAATGTGGGTTCAATTAACTCAATTGGTAAATTCTCTTGCCATCAAATAATGAACTTGGGACCAAAATTAACTTTCCTATAGTCAGGTTGAACCGAGTTGCCCTTCTTGATGCTCTGATTAGAAACAAATGAGTGGGGACTGCTTATCAATTGTAAATAAAGAAATAAGACACATAACATAGTAGGTATACAATTAAATTGACAAAAAATTGAGACCAAACACAGAAAAGACATAGCAAGTATTGCAAATAATGCATATGCGAGCAAATAAGCATTAGGACTTGTTCAGCAAAATCTGAATTCAGAAACAGGTGAATAAAACAACAGCAACATATGAGCAAAAAGGAAAAAAGAAAGCTCTCTCTCTCTCTCTCTCTCTCAGCCCAAATAAGACAGCAGACAAACAAAAACACAAAAAATCCAACATAAACAGTGAAAGGGAGAGATCAAAGATGAGGAAGAGAGTACCATTGAGCATAAGAATGGAGGACTCAGGGAAGTTGAACTTGTTGACCAACAAGTACTTCATGCACTTAGCATCATTAATACAACCCTTCAGCTCATGCCGTGAGTTCTTATAAGATATCCCACAAATGACAGCACGCTTGCGGCCGTGCACGGCCGGAGGCGGCCCTCGTGGCGCGTGGTTGTAAGGAGACGGAGCAGTGAAGGGTGGTGGTGGTGGTGGTGGTGGGTAGTACGGTTGGTGTTGATGGGTGGAGGAGTAAAAACCTTGTGGTGGTGGTGGTGGTGGTTGGAGGCTACGGGGGTCAGCTATGCGAGTCACAGCATGGCAAATAGCACACCGGATTGAATGAGCACCTGGTGGAAGCTCTAAAGCTCTACGGCAGTTTGAACAATCTACAAGCAACATGTTGATTATGATGATGATGATGATGATAGAAAGAGAGTTTAGAGAGATCAAAGCTAGCTTTTGATGGAGATCGAGAATATATGTACCGTATGTTAATGATGATGAAAACTTGAAAAGTCTTTTTAACTTTTTTTCATGAAATGAAAGGTACAGAGAAGATGGGGATTGTTGTTATGCTGCGTTTATAAGAAAGAAAGAAAAAGAAAAAAAAATTTGAACTTTGAAAGAAAAGGGTAGGAAAGAGCGAGGAGATTCATGATACGATACAGACTCGTTGACTCGTAGGTTTGGTCTGCAATGTATTAAAAGAGTTTGCAAGTTGCAAACGTCGGAAATGGTGTAGAAATGTTGGATTTGGAAGAAAAGCCAAGGAAATTAATTAGCAAAGCAAACAACTACTCCACATCAACTACTACCACCCGTGAATTACACGGATTTGTTTGTCCACACGTTTATGTTTTAAATCAATTGATTATTTGTTTATGAAAAGAGTACATAAATATATATAGAAAATTATTCTTTTTGGTTTGGCAATTAAACATATCATAGGATGGTTCTATGTGGCTGCTCAGATTAGGCGTGCAATCCTAACTTTCTAGGGGAGGGCTACATTTTGATAATATGATTGTTAATTTGATAGCAGACAAGTTGTTTAAATTAAAATACCACTACGAATAGATGATTCTTTCCTCTCTCTCTCTCTTTCGCTCTCTTTTAGAGTAAGAGGTTGTTTGGATCACTTTTTTCATCGCTCAATTTTCGTTACTCATCACTCATCACTCATCACTTATTACTTAAAATACCCTATTCGTTTGGCATCATCACTCATTACTCATCACTCAATATTTTTCACACTGTTTGTGGGCCCCATACCTGTCACTCGGTGCAGTTTTTTTTTTTTTTTCAAGTACCCACACTCACCGAACCCAGTGAAAAAAAAAAAAAAAAGGAAACCCAGAAACCCAGTGAAAAAAAAAGAAGAAGAAACCCATAATTGAAGACTGAACCCAGTGAGAAAAAAAAAAAAAAAAACCCAAAACCGAAGACAAAACCTAGTGAAAGAAGAAAAAAGAAAAAAGAAAAAAAAGAAGAAACCCAAAACTGAAGACCGAACCCAGTGAAAGAAGAAAGAAGAAGGAAGAAAAAAAAAAGAAAAAAAAAGGAAGAACTAAAGACTGAACCAGGAGAAAAAAAGAAAAAGAAAAAAAAGGTAGTTGGTCAAAAGTTGCGGCTGAGTTATGACTAGTGGGTCCCATGTGTGTTTAATTACAAAAATGCTATTGAGTTATGAGTTATGAAAACTGAAAACAGCCAAAATATGTTTTTAGTTTCCATAACTCATAACTCAAAAATCGGAGAATTGAGTGATGGAAACAAAGTTATCATGCAGCCAAACAGATTTCTAGTTATGAGTTCCACCATTTTTGAGTTATGAGTTATGGAAACAAGCCATCCAAACAACCTCTTAAACTTCTCTCTTTTCTTAAATTGTCATTATTTAATAAAAAATTCTAGAGACATAAATAATTTGACATATGATATCTGCTATGTGGCAGATTATTAGTGGAAGGTAAAAAATATAATGTCAATAGTGGATCTTTTTTTTTTTTTTTGAGAATCAAAAAGGGTGGCTCACGTGTGTTATCACAGCCGACCACACCCCACAGATACATCGCCTGTGGGTACCATCAGCACATAATGGTGCCCGCGACTTGGACTCCACCCTTGTGCTTTGTTTTTTTTTAAAAACCAAAGTCCAAACCCCACACCTGCGGGGTATGAGGACTCGAACCCGCACCTGGCACAGCCATCAAGAAGGGGGCAACCACTACACCACACTAGCCGGTGGTTCAATAGTGGATCTAGATAAGAACAAAAAAAAAACTTGTCAACTCAACTGGTGTGAAAAATGTTATCAAATTTTTTATTGAGAGAAATTTATATTATGTTAGCTCTATTTTATATATATATAGACACTCTAATAAGAGACTTCTAAAAAAAAGACTTTCTTATTATAATTACGTAATTTATTGATACTATTACAAATTTACAACTAAGGGTGGTGTTATTTCCACACAAAATAAAAAGGGAAACAAATTCTAAAGTTGTTCACAACTTGTTATCATGGGTTAAAAAAATGAAAAATTTATCACTTACTTTACCTATCAAATGCAAGCTTTTAAAGTAAATGCTATAAAAATATTGATTCAATTATTTGGTATTAAGTTTCCAAATTGAAGAATGAAACACAGCTTTTTTTTCATAATTTTTGTTCACAATTTGCTACATTTGTAGATTATTATTAGAGCAACATCACTTTCATATGGACATACAATTAACACAATTTTTATTATGTACTAATTATAATATGCCACCTTGGCAATAATGAAAAAAATGAAAAATTTATTGTCACCAAACTGATTGTGAAAGATATCTAAATATACATACACTTTATAATTAAAACCAACTGATAGCGAACACTAAATAAGAATGTTATAGTTTAAAAATTAAAATTAAAATTGGAAAAAGTTTACCCTCAACCCGTTATGTGGCAATTGATAAAATTATCTACATATAATTTTAATCACAAATCACATGACTCATTAAATAAGCTATATGATTAAGAGATTAAATTATATAAGGATGTGGTGTAAAACCCAAGTTTTATACCCTCCGATTTCAACATATCACATCATCTTATTATATATTAAAGAATAAGTATAACCACACCCAATCAATTCTAATACCCATCTAAAAATTCAACAAAATTGGGATTTTATTAAGATGTCATTAACTGTGATAGAATGTACTGAGTTTTAAGTAAAAAGCTAATATGATAATCTCTTATTAAATGGTGTAAAAAATGAATTTTACACTTCATCCTTACCAAATTCGGACTCTGTAAATTTTTTTTTTTAGAATACGAAGTATTTTAATACACACACACACACACATACATAGAAAGGAGAGGGAATAAGGTCTTAAAGAAACTGACAGTGATGTATATCCAAAAGGGCCTAACTCTTGAAAAACAGTATAGGCTTTAAACCTCTTTAATTCACGCTCATTTTCCGATTTCCGATGTGGGATTAACCCACTGTTTTTTCTTTTGAGAATACTAAGTATTTTAACATACACACATAAGAAGAGAAGAGAATGTCTTAAAGAAACTGATAGTGATATATATCCAAAATGGCCTAACTCTAGGATATACAGCATGACTCTACAATTAAATGTGCATGTGAATAGTTTTATAAATCATCACATAATGGGTTGAATGAGATTCATTTAAACCTAGTTTGGAGTAAAACTTTGTCCATTAAAATATATAGCCATAAATATTAATGCATGTTTTTAAAGAAAAATGTAACTCCTTTGTAATTAATTATGAATTAATAAGGGTAAATTGCAAATTACACCACTAAAATTTGGGAGTGTTTAGATTTTACATCTTGAAATTTCAGAATTTGGATTTTACTCATTGAAGTTTAAGGGTGATTGGATTTTACACTTTGAAGTTTCAGAATTTAGATTTTACTTCCTAAATTTTGCAGGTGTTTGGATTTTACACCCTTAAATTCTAAAATTTCAGGGTGTAAAATCCAAACACCCCCAAATTTAAATAGTAAAATCCAAACACCCCTAAAATTTATGAGGTAAAATCCAAATTCTAAAACGTTAGGGTGTAAAATCCAAACACCCCTAAAATTTAGAAGGTAAAATCAAAATTCTGAAACGTTAAGGTGTAAAATCCAAACACTCCCAAACTTCAAGAGGTAAAATCCAAAATTTGAAATTTCAGGGTGTAATATCCAAACACCTCCAAACTTTAGTGATATAATTTGCAATTTACTTGATTAATGATTTCCCATGACTTCTCAATTCTCCAGATGGAAGAGGAAAAATGTAATCCCTTTGTAATTAATTGTGAATTGATAATTTCTCATGACTTGTCAATTCTCCAGATGAATTAAGGAAAAACGTAAATCCTTTGTAATTAATTATGAATTAATAATTTTCCATGACTTGTCAATTCTCTATGTAAAGTTGTGATTTAAAACTATTTTATATTGGCTTTAATTCCGTGCCAAATTTGAAGTTTTCGCGAGTATTTCGCAAGTAAGGCCTTTTCGCGAGATACCCGCAAAACATTCTGTTTTGCTATTTTATCATATCTGATACACCATATCTCTATCCACACTATATATACCCACATTACCCACATACTGTGAAGAGAGTTTTCAGAGAGAAAACCCTAGTCATAACCCTTGAGAGTTAGAGATTGTCACACCCATAATCCTCTACACAATCCATTGTGGTTTTCCTCAACTTCTACCTCTCCATATCCAAATCCTTGAGAGGTTGATAGCCTAAGCACTTACCACACCCATCCTGAGTGTAAAATGAGGTTTTGGTGCTGCTAGGAAGTATTGGAAGAAGCCATTTCTTTGGTGGATGAAATCGGGCTGAATTGCGTGATCCGGAAAGTTAGAGAAGACAAGGCTTCGTCAAGTCAGTTGGTAGCAGGAGCTTGAAGGGCTCAAGTAGTCAGATCGTTCTCGCCATACACGGCAATTCTGGGAAGGCCGTGGATTCACGCAATGAAAGCTGTCTCGTCCACCCTGCACGTGAAAGTTAAATTTCCCACCGAATATGGAGTTGCCGTGGTACGGGGCAACCAGCGAATGGCTAGGCAGTGTCTGGTTGCCGCGGTTAGGTGGAAAGACGAGCAGGTTGAACAAAAGGAAGTCACCGAAGAAGTAACTTCATAGCAATTACAGAGGCCCCGAGAAGAAACAAGGGCGAGTTGTGCCGAGGAGGTTTTGAAGGTTAAAATTCTTCCAGACACTGACAGGTATTTCTAGATAGGCATGAGCATGAAAGACCGAGACAAGGTACAAATGCTGTTATTCCTCTTGCAGAATGTGGACGTCTTTGCATGGAGTCCGTACGAAGTGCCCGGAGTTGATCCCGAGTTCATTGTCCATAAGCTCAACGTTGACCCATCATTCCCACCAAAAAAGCAAAAGTCGAGAAGAGCATCAAAGGAGCATGTTGACGCGGTCAAATTAGAAGTCCTGAGGTTGAAAGAAGCAGGAGTAATAAGAGAAGTATTCTTCCCAGAATGGTTAGCAAACACGGTGGTAGTCAAGAAAAAGAATGGCAAGTGGAGGGTTTGTGTAGATTTCACGGACTTAAACCGGGCATGCCCTAAAGATCCGTTCCCAATGCCCAAGATTGATCAACTAGTAGATGCTACGTATGGGCACCCGAGGATGAGCTTCTTGGACGCCTTTCAAGGGTATCACAAGATTGCCCTGGCACCTGAGGACCAAGAAAGGACAGCATTCATCGCCCCAGATGCAAACTATCACTATAAAGTGATGCCGTTCGGATTGAAGAACGCCGGGGCCACTTATCAACGGATGATGACAAGGATGTTCCGATAAAAAAATTGGGTGCATGGTAGAAGTGTACATTGACGATATGGTGGTGAAGAGCAAACAGGAACCACGACATATAGAAGACCTCCGGGGAGTATTTGAGGTACTTCGGCAGCATAAGTTGCGCCTGAATGCTGAGAAGTGCACATTCGGTGTGAGGGCTGGTAAGTTCCTAGGGTATCTGATTTCTACTCGGGGAATAAAGGCCAATCCTGACCAGATAGAAGTCGTGGAACGCCTGAGACCGCCGAGTAACCCCAAGGAAGTGCAAGTATTAACCGGGATGTTAGCCGCATTGAATCGTTTCATCTCCAAATTTGCTGATCGCTGCAAACCATTTTATCAACTTCTGAAGAAGTGGAAGGGATTTCAGTGGGACGAGGAGTGTGACAAGGCCTTTCGAGACCTGAAGGAATATCTGGCACAAGCGCCCATGTTAACGGCCCCGGATTCTGGAGAAGATTTGTTTATGTACCTCTCAGTGTCCAATCACGCCGTGAGCGCCGTATTGCTGAAGGACCGAGGAGTGCAGCAACCGGTGTATTACATAAGCAAAACCCTGGTAGATGCCGAGACAAGATATCTACCTTTGGAGAAGTTAGTGTTAGCTATGGTGCACGCAAAGAGAAAACTGCCCCATTACTTTCAAGCTCATACCATGTTCGTCCTCACTGAGTATCCCCTGCAGTCGTTGTTGAAAAGGTCAGACTTCACAGGCTGAATAGCTAAGTGGGGAACCCGGTTAGGCTCCTTCGACATAAGATACAGGCCGCGAAGCTCAGTCAAGGGGCAGGTCCTCGCTGATTTCATCGCGGAATTCACCCCCAAGAACGACGGGAAGATAATCTGTAATGTAGAGAATCGCCCATGGAAGGTGTTTGTGGACGGTGCTTCAAGTGCTATGGGGGCCGGAGCCGGAATAGTCGTAATCACTCTGGAGGGTATACTACTGGAGTATTCCTTCAGATTGGGATTCAAAGCCTCTAATAATGAGGCCGAATACGAGGCTTTTCTTGCCGGATTAAGGACCGTGTTGTGCCTAGGAGCAAGGGATGTGGAGATTTATTCAGACTCTCGGCTGGTTGTTTATCAGATCCTTGGAAGCTTTGAAGCTCAGGACTCTCGGATGAAGGCCTATCTGAGCGCAGCTAAGCATATCATTAGCAAGTTCGAGACAGTGAAGGTAGCCCAGGTCGGACGGGCTAAAAACAGGCACGCCGACTCTCTAGCCACGTTGGCCTCGTCAATTACCGAGGACGTTCCTCGGCTTATCAAAATAAAGCTTATAAGGGAGCCAAGTATCGGTATGGAAGATAACTGTCACACAGTCAGGGTTGATGTGTCCGTAGTTTCAACAACCAGGCCATGCTGGATGAACCCAATCATAGACTTCTTAGCCGAGGATAAAGTTCCGGACGATGAAAAAAAGGCTAAAAAGATTTGTCGAATGGCTCCCCGATATTGGCTGTCGGCAGATCGCAAATTGTACCGGAGGTCTTTTGGAGGCCCGTACCTTTTATGCTTACATCCTGACAAAGTAGATGAACTTCTATCCGAGTTGCATGACGGGGTGTGTGGTGGCCATGTTGGGGGGCGTTCATTAGCACACAAGGAGATGACTCAAGGGTTCTGGTGGCCGCAAATGCAGAAAGATGCAGCGGAATATGTTCGGAGATGTGAACAATGCCAAAAACACTCCCCTCTGATCCACCAGCCGACAGGTCGTTTAAACCCCGTCAACAGTCCATGGCCATTTGCACAATGGGGGTTAGACATCCTTAGACCGTTTCCTCGAGCAACAGGTAATTGCCGGTTCGTGTTGGTGGCGGTTGATTACTTCACAAAATGGGCGGAAGCCGAGGCCCTGGCCAATATCCGGGATGTGGACGTGAAGAAGTTTGTATGGAAGAACATAGTCACCAGATTTGGGGTACCAGACTCACTGATATCAGACAATGGGCTACAGTTCGATAGCAAAGCTTTCCGGACCTTTTGCAGCGATCTCGGCATTAAGAACAGATATTCCACTTCGGCGAATCCTCAAAGCAACGGCCAAGCTGAGGCAGTGAACAAGACCATTTTGAACGGGTTGAAGAAAAGGTTGGACGGGGCAAAAGGAAGGTGGGCCGAAGAGTTACCTAATGTTTTGTGGGCTTACCGTACAACCCCCAGAAGGTCCATGGGGGAGACCCCGTTCTCTTTGACGTATGGGGCAAAAGCCGTGATACCAATCGAGGTTAGTTTGTGTAGCGCACGGGTCTCAGGATTTGACCCTGTCCGGAACGATGGTTTAATGCTGGAGCACCTGGATTGGTTAGAAGAGCGCCGGGAAGCGGCCATAATACGGCTCGCGGAATATCAGCAAAGGCTCACCCAAAGATTCAACCGAGATGTAAAAGGTAGGGAGTTCAGTGCCGGAGATTTGGTGCTGAGAAAAGTTGTGGGAAATATGTGGGACGTAGGTGCAGGGAAGTTAGCTCAAACGTGGGAAGGACCGTACAGGGTCACTGCCATTGCAGGCGCGGGGGCTTACTACCTAGAAGACCTTGACGAGAGGCCACTCCCCCGACCATGGAATGTCCACAACTTAAAGAAGTTCTATCAGTGACCACTCATGCACGAAAACGTAAGTCCAAATTTTGTACTTCGCTCTAGTCAATATAATGGTGAATTTATTTGTCTCCGCTGTATTTGATTTTATTGTCGTACTTTAAGCAAATTGCATGTCTAGCACGGGTTGATTATGTTAAGGACAGAAACCTTATTCTCGGTTCGATCAAAATCGCCGAGCAAGTGGAAACCTTATCGTACTTACAAAAAACTCTAAGGACAGAAACCTCATTCTCGGTTCGATCTTAATCGCCGAGCAGGTGGAAACCTTATCATACTTACAAAAAACTCTAAGGACAGAAACCTCATTCTCGGTTCGATCAAAATCGCCGAGCAGGTGGAAACCTTATTGTACTTACAAAAGACTCTAAGGACAGAAACCTCATTCTCGGTTGACCAAAATCGCTGAGCAGGTGGAAACCTTATCGTTCTTATCAAAAAACTCTAACGTCGGATTATCATTCTCGGTACGATAAGAATCGCCGAGCAGGTGAAGACTGTGCGCCGGGTTTTGAGACACTGTGCCGTTCACACTCTCAGGAAAATGAACATACGTTGTATAAACACAATATATTGGGGCCACCATGCAGGCTGCTCCCGGCCAAACATGCGAAAGAATAAATAGCGACAACAAAAATAGATAAAGAAAGGCAGCATCGAAGATCAAAATAAAGCACTCACAGGCATGATCCAAACAAACACACAGTAAATAGATAGTCATTCAAATAAAGTTAAAGGAAGAATTAATGTCCCATCGCCAAAACTCGGCAGTCGTGTGCGGGTCATCCCCGTAAAACAAAAAAGAAAAAAAAAATTTTGTTCAGTCACCACAACCCGGTGATGTGGGCAAATTTACCGAAACGCAAAAAGAAAATGCAGTAAAAAGAAGTAAAAAGTTGCACGGCAAATAAATTGGTCAGGTGAAGGGTCCAGTCTGATCTGCTGCTTCAGGCTGCTGCTGGTCGGCCACGGGAAAGTGCAGGTCCCCACCGAGCTAGTCTTGAGCATTCGGGATACTGGTGGCTTCCATTTCATCTGGCTCTGCATGAGCGTCGATCTGTTCCACCAGCTCCCTCATACTTGCTGTTTCTTCCTCCTCAATGAGCAATGAGGGCTCCTACACGGTAGTAATAGAGCTCGGAAAGGGGATCTGGCTGGGATCTCTCAGAGTGGAATCCTCGGAAACCCCTAAAACTTGCAGAGCAGCGAACCACCCGGCCTCAAAACCCAGCCGTCGAGCTTGGTTCACCACTGGTTCCGCAGAATTCTCGGCGTCGGCAAACCTTTCATTATACCATTTGTTTTCACAAGCCTCCAAAGCCGCCCTCAAGTCGGCAAGTTCCTCGGCTTGGGTCGTGTTCAAGCTAATTGCTTCGGCTAGTTTAACGTCTGTTTCATTCTGCTTAGCCAGGAGCTCCGCGCATCTCTTCTCCGCCGAAGCTCTATTCTTCTCCGCAGCAGCGGCCTTCTTCTCGGCAGAATCAGCTGCCTTTACTTTTTCCTTCGCTGTTTTGGCAACTGTCTCCCGTGCCTCCTTCTCACGATCAGCCTCCTCGGCAAGATCCTTTGCACGGCCAGCCAAAATATGGGCCAATTGAGCAGCCTGACAAAAACAGAAATTAGTACGGCAACGAAATGAAAAGAATGATAAGTAATTGACAAATAGGGAGTTACCGCGATTGTATGCCACTGTAATCGGCGCCCCACGGACTCCTCCGAACCATCTTCAAAGGCATGAACGTCGTCGGGCAGAAGAAGACCCGTGGCCAGGGTCTGAGCAATGTGACCCCCCTCGCCTTTCTCCCACATCCGCACACAGGCAGTTGAAGGCAGGGACTTGCCGTCCAGCAGAAACTTAGGCTTCCACGCTGGCGTGGCTTGAGAGGAGGACGCAACACCCAGCCCAACCTGGGTTTGCGGCTTGGGAATAACTATACCCCCTGTTGGCCGGGAAGGGGTTTGAGTGGCTACATCTCCCGGACCTGTGGGCGGTTGATTAGTTGCCCTCTGCCTTTTCCGAGCTCGTCTAGCTTGAGGAGGGGGTGGAGGGGGAGGCGCTTGGGTTTGACTCTGAGAGGGTAGGGGCTGAGTGTCCTACTGTGCACCGGGCACGAAATGGTCAATGGTCATTGTCCTCCTGGTCACCATGTCTTCGCCGAGAAGGGGATCGGAGGCCGACAAGTTTGCTACGTCAGGCGCAAGATGCTCGGCTTCCACAACGGGGGCCCCGGGTTCAATGGGGTTCTCAAGGTGAGCGGGTACTTGAACAAGAGCTTCTTCTTGGATAGCCTCGTGAGCTAACTCTCGAAGACGTTGAGACACGCGCTCCGCAGACTCGTCCCGCAAAGGTGCTAGCTCGTCCGAGCCGGTGTAGCGCTTTCCGAACTCCCTTGCCTCACCAGTAGTAAGCTTCGGTGGCAGGAAATTTGCGTACCGAACATCTATGTATGACAAAAGTGGACTGTCAACTAACAACGCCTGTTTAAAGGACTGCCAGGTGGAATAAGCGGGTTCTACTTGGAGGATCAGGTGCGAGGCTCGGAGCTGTCCATCCCAATGCACGAATATCTCGGAACGAGGATAAAATTGAGGTCTCTGACGTGGACTGTTCTAATGTCCGGAACAAACACTTTGCCGTCTGCAAAAGAACAAAACGCTATATCAACAGCCAGTAATGAAAAGCTACTTCAATAAAAAATAAAAGAGGGGGGGAGAGACGGTTAGGTCAGAAATTGGTACGAACCCACTTCGTGTCGTGAAAGAGGGCAGGGGACCTCCCCGGCAAACCAGTTGCCGTGCACCCAGACAAAATCCCCGGCCGAGTTCCTATTCGAATCAAGTAGGCATGATATCAGCCGTACCCGATTATCCCTAGTTTTTAAGTAATAGTTGGAAGTTTTGTTCCCACAGAGACTATATATGTGGTTAATGTCATGGTGATCTAACTGTAAATCAAAGGTGTGATTCAACCTGCTAAAGCAGCTAACTACCTGGTAAAAGTTGGGGGGAAGCTGGTCGGGACACAGCCCGTAGTACCTAAGTGTGTTAGTCAAAAGACGATCCACGGGGAACCTTACCCCACCCTCTAGAATTGCCATTAAAGGGAAAAAAGTTGTACCACGCCCTTGGTGGAGAGCGATTTCACTCTCGTGACAGTAAGCCACTTCCACGTCACTAGGGACATCAAATTTCTACCTAAAGGTGGCTAAAGCCCCCGGGGCGTCCAGGAGATAAGAGTAACCCATTTTTTGAAATTTAATATTGTGAGAGGGAACCCGTAGAGAGAAGTTGAAGGAATAGGAAAGGGAAGAGAACTTACTTTGGGTTCTAAGGGAGAAAGGAACTCTGGGCTGGTGAGTAAGCGCTCAAAGGAGTGATCGGCAGAGAGTATGCTCAAGAAATCAGAGGTGAAAAAGTGAAAGAATGTTCTAAAGAGAGCTATTTATAGGAGCAGAAGAGGGCATGAGAACGTTTAATCAGCAATAAATGGGCACGATCCACGAAAGACCCTACGAATGCCATAGATAACTGACACGCGCGCCGCTTCGGTTCACGAATCGTCAGGCAATAACGACAAGTGAACCTGGCACCCCGGAATAGTGTGTCTTTTGAGAAGAGCATTAATGAGAAGCCATAGCCGCATGAGTCCCTGGCCGTAGGGCTTCCAAAGCCTAAAAGTTTGGTCGGTTCCTTGATTCTTCCCGGCAACCGGGTATGAATCAAGGGGGGGCTAATGTACGGCACCGAGGTCCTAAGACCCAATTGGGCCCTAGGTTGAGGCCCAATGGCACGGCCCCACTACTTTAAAATTCTGTTTGAACTTACCTTCACAAACTACGAGTTTTGAGCCTCGACCCCTAACCGATGCTCGGCACGAATTTCCCGAACAAATAAGGATGTCTTGTCCGGACGTACCACTGTATGCTCGGCAGTTCAGGAAACATCACTATCGAGCATATCAACCTGAGTTGGAACCAAGTTCCAAAGCCATAATCGCTGCATTCCACTCTCACCTAAATATCCACTTATAACAGATAATATTGGACCTTCGATTGCACTAACAATGGCAGTAATCATGATCTCCCCACTAACTTAGAGCTATAAATAGGAGAATTTGGGGAAGAAAATGGGGGTTCAGAAAAAAGGAGAGAAAACAGGAGAGGGAGAGAGGGAGAAACAATATCACTTTGAGTCTTTGTGCCAAGAACAACCCAAAGTAGGAAATCCTAAACCCACCTCATAAATAAGTTGTGAGTCCAAGTGAAGTTAGGCCCAATAATTTTATTTCCGGCATGCACACATGATAATTGCTTTTTATGTTATTATACTAAGATACTAGTTGGTTTTTTTTGTGTAAGTGGTGTTCGAATATTTAATTTCTTATTCGATGATAAAAGATTTTACTAGTTGAATTAATTGAAACCTACAAAACACTGATATATTCAACATTAAAGAACCATTTTTTCTCATGTTTCAATTATCAATTTAATTATTAATGTCAAGAGTCTTAAGCCTCAAATGGCATTTCTAGATTTTTCCAACACAAACGTCAAGAGTTCCCCCCCCCCCCCCCCCCCCCAAAAAAAAGACTATTAATTGAAACAATGTCTTCTTACACTATTTTATCTCCTATATCAATTTGTCTATTCAAACCAATAATGCAACTGAAACATAAGGATTTACATCAATTCCAAATTGAATAATTTTATTGTACAAGGAAGATAGATTATGTGTGGTAGATTCCAACTAGCTTAATTGGTAAAAAATTTTATCACCGATTAAGTGATTATGAATTAAATTCAACATACCAAAAAATTAAAAATAAGTGTCTTAATTTGACAATCAAGAGTAATTATTATGGACTAGACATTATATATTCAATTCAAATCCTATCATGTATGTGTGTGTGTTTTTCAATGGACCATTTTAATTCTTCGTCTTTTGTGTTTTTTTTTTTTTTTTTGAGAAACAATGGACCATTTTGGTTAGATATATGATCTAAAATTTAGTGATGGTTTACAATCTGATTCAATGAAAAAAAATTGTTTTGGGTTACTTAAAGATCAATTTGAAGTAAATTTTGTTTTGTTATACGTGACAAGATAACATATATTAAAACATACTATAGATATAGTTTATATACATATATATATATATATATATATAAATATTTTGTTAGAAATTGGGTCGGTTTTGACCCAGCCCATAAACCATGGCCCATTGATCGTCCACATGGGTTATTTGATAAGTAAGTTTAACTTTAAACGGACTGATATTGATATGAGTTGTCAAGATCAGTAATGGAGTAATTTAAACTTAGCAGTTGAGTACTTTTAGAGATAACATATATCTGATAGTAGGTGAGTTCTACTAGTATTTAAAGTACTCCTACATCAGATGAAGAGTTACAGAGAGTGAACATAAGTATAGTTTTTGAGTGCTCTCTCAAAAGGGATACCATGTACTGTTCCCTAGAATTTGGAGTGTGAAAATTAGGATAAACTCTAGTATCCTCTTCGGCGACTTAGAGGTGTTCCACAAAGGAGATCGTGAGGAGTTAGTAAAGCAAGTGAAGAATAAGATCCATCAATTTGGTGATCTGTGATCCACCAAAGGTATGTGTCTATATGATCCATAGTATTTTGTTCAATATATATATATATATATATATATATATAACTTGACTGCTAGGGGAAAAAAAAGAGCTTCGTTACTATTGTTTTCCCCTCTTCAAGGTCAAGAAGACCCACAACGAGAGAATGTGATTGGTTGGCTTGCTACCAATTAAGATCCATATTTTTCGGTCCTCTTTATGATAATACATATCTATATGTCACACCAATCTACATGTAATTCACACAATGCATAAATTTTTTTCGTCATTTTAACTATTGGGAGTTTTCTAATTTTAATGTTGGTTAATTCCATTGGCAATAGTTGTGATCAAATATCATGATTTGGGAATACTTCATGCTTTGTAACCTTTGAGGCTGCTCAAAGCCTCAAAGAATTGGTGTTTGAAAATTTTTGCTCCAGCAAAAGTGGCTTTTGCTCAAACAATCGAGAAATGTCACCCAAATGAATCAATAATGGATTCCGATACTTCGCCTACACCTTTGTTCGAGGCTTGCTTGAGCGAAATTGTAGAAAATGTTGTCTAATCCTATTTGAACTAGAATTTCCCCCCCTTTTTTTTATTTTTTATTTTACAACTATATAAAGCATGATTGTTTTATGGAAAAAGTTAACTAATGCTCTAAGAGCATTAGTTTATAATTTTTTTAAAATTTTTTTTTATGAAAAAATAAAAAATAAATAATTTTTTAACGGTTTTTAATATTTCTCATGAAGTAGTGTTAAAACTTTCTTAAAATAGTGTATTAACAATTGTACTAAAGGTACCCGTTATCATGAACTTATTTTATTTAGAGAAAATACAATCTCACTTGCCCTATGTTAATAAGAGAGAAAATATTATATCTCTTCTCCTTATGCTTTATAAATTTTATTTATTTATTTATTTACCCACTCATTGGTCCCAAAGAGGCTGTGTTGGAGAGATTGATACCATGTAATTCTCTTTTTAGTGACGTTCACTGCAACAAAATGTACAAGGAGGTTTCTTTTGAGTACAAAAAATTAATTTTATTGTGACATTATTTTTAATGGTGTCCCTCATTTTGGATGATTGCAGGGAGTTAGTCTCCTGATTTCACCAAATTCATTTTAAGCATTGCTACCACAAAGCTAATTCGTGTGTGGACAGTTCTACTAAGATGAGATCTAATTAAGATTTAAATTTTATTTTTTATGATAGTCAGCTTGTGGACTTGCATTGCATGGTATTATTTGCCAGATTTTTTTTTTTATTCATCTAATTCGTTTAATGAATCTCCCTTTTACCCCAAAAAAAAAAAGGACATTATTTCTAGTGGGGTCAACCACCACAATAAACTATTACTGCGGAACCAAATCAGAAAGCGCCACAACAAAATTATGCAGACCTTGTACTTTGTAGCAGCAGCAGCTCCATCGTTGCAATAGTATGTAGTGTCAGTTTTTCCAGCCGCCACAGTAGAATGGAGACAACTAAGAATATTTGCAGCGACGGTTTATGTGAACCGCCGCCATAACACTTTTTTTTTTTTTCTTTCTTAAACGGCATCGTTTTCCACATTGTTTTTTTCCCGCTACATCTTTACCCTAATACTTTCATTTCCCTCCCAATTCCCAATTCCCATATACACGATCACACACACTCCCTTTCACACACTCTCTCTCTCTCTCTCTCTCTCAGAGTACAGAAAGCTTGCTCTCTTGCTCGTGAGTATCATCTATTTTCTTTAATGAATTTTGCTGCTTCTATCTTTTGATGCTATTTTGTAACATTGTCTCTAGTCTCTACTATGCACTTAGATTTGGATTTTTTTTATGTATATATATATATATATATATTATTGTTCCATAGTGATTATTAAATACTGTTTATGTAGCTATATAATTTTTTATTTCTTACATTTTATTACTCTTTTTGTGTTGTTAAATTCATAGAATTTTTTATGGATGACTATGCTTTTCTTGATTTAGAGTTAGGCTTGAACCCAATTCCTCGTTACTGTACTAGGATGCTACTACTTCACTGACATGGGTCTCAATCTTAAGTAGCTGTCTTTTGAAAAGGGTATTTGGAATGACAAGTTTTTTTTTTTTTTTTTTTTTGGGTTATTTTATTTTATATCAATGTTTAAGCATGATTGTTGTTAAAATAGATGGCATGTAAATTAAAAGGTTTAGAGAGAGAGAGAGGAGTAGAGAGCATATGAAGGATTTGCGTGGTTTTGCGGCTTTTGCCTGATGGCCTATGATCACAATGTAAAGCTCTTAGTGGCTACATTTTCTATTTTGAATTTGGTATTACAATAACCCAATGTAAGGATAGTTGATATGCCTTGATTCAGAGCATAATAAAGGGTCTTGACTAAGATATGTACACAATAAAACTTATAGGGCAGACACATTATTTGTCTGTTTGGCATCAGCTTATAAGCTTAATTTTTAGCTTTTAGCTCTTTTTTTTTTTTTTTTTGAGAAACAGCTTTTAGCTTTTATTTACAGCTTTTTAAAACCTTCTCCCAAACAAACACTAAGTCATATGAAACGTGTGCATGTGCTAACACTTATGACATTGGTTATGATTTATGTAACTGATTTGGAGTTTCTTTGACATAATTAGCCTTGCAGATGCTAAAATTTGAACTATGATTTGCTCATTACAATAATGAATAAACAAAGACTTCCCACCACTAAGACAAACTTAAATAATCATGAGTATGCATTTAAAGTGCATGAATTTTGTGGCAATGTAAGAAAACTCAGGTAAAGGAGGGAAGTTTCTTGTTCTCCCACGATGGTTGTTATCTTAGAGGCTCACTATCTTGTTTGTTTTGTAATATATCCTTGATTGTCACTATAAACTAGTGATTGCAATATGATCTGTTGCAATTGAAGTGCTAATTCTATTACTGGCTGCAAGTTTTTGTCTCTAGAAATTTATGGAGTTCCAAAGGTTCACATTCTTGGTTTGAGTTCTCACATTATAAAAAGTTAAAAACAACAATGATTCTTTGGTTCTTTTATTGATTAATTTTTTTTTTTTTTGATTGCTTCAGTATATATTTTGCTAGGATTGAACTAAATGGACTGAGTCCTATAACTTTTTGCGTTACTATAAATTTCCATGTGCAATGCAAGACTTCTTAGACAAACTAAGTGGGGCCATCTTAAAGATGTGCACAAGGCAATAGAGATTTTTGAAGAAGCATTATTGGTGTCCACTGATCCAATTGTTATTTCTCTTGGTCCAAAGTCCAAACTTGGAGGTACATAGACCATTTTGTTAAGTCAAATGTTTTTCATTTGTTACAAAATGGCGGATTGTTATGTGGATAGATGGACTTCGCAACAAATATACCATTCAACCTTAATAAATGTCTTAGCACTCATCAATTTTTTTTGATAAGTATGCCGTACTGCCTTAGCACTCATGATTAGGGATTTTGAACTAGCTTTTAGTACTAAATATAGCCTACTACTCAAAATTAATAAATTAATGATGTTAGCAAAGTACAAATTTTACTACATAACTTATATAAATTAATGTGTCACCAATCAGTTAAATCATAAAAAAGTAATTTTGACATTAATTTATTATGTTATTAACATCAACCAATTACATCAATTGTCACATCAATTTTTAAATTTAGTGGTTTAGGTCTCTATTAGGAGTGTTGTTTGCTTTGTGTCTATTTGTTTGCTCATGTCCTTTTGGGAATTGAATTGTAAAGTCTTGTTTGGATGGTAATTATAAAATGAGATTATTTTAGATGGGAATTAACATTGAAACTGTAAAAACCGTCACTTACATAAGTTTGAATGCATAAATGTGAAACTAAATAATTGAAATAATGACTAACCCTTTATGTGCACTTTCACGAAATTTGCATCTCAAAAAGTGACTAAGGATGGGATGATTTTATGTCCATCTGTAAATTGTGTGAACTCAGCTATGTTGACTCTAGATGTTGTACATGATCACATAATATCATTTGGATTTAGAAGAGTTATGAGACTTGGATTTTTCATGGGGAACAACTGTCTCCAACAACTTCTAGTGGAACTAATGCAAGTAATTTTCAAAAAATCTCTAATGAATGCAGTGATATTCATGCCATGTTGCATGATGTGTTTCCCGTGCAGGATATGGCATCAGAACCACGAGAAGAAGGTCCAAGTGTACAACAATCTATACAAGGTCCCAATGAAGGTACAAAATCGGTTGACAACTTGATGAAAGATGCTGAGCAGCCTGTATATAAAGGCTGCAAGAATTTTAGCATATTATCATTCATTAGGCAGTTGTACCACTTGAAGTGTCTTAATGGTTGGTGCGATGAGTCATTTACCATGTTGCTTCAACTTCTGCAAGATATGCTTCCTTCTGATGCTAAGGTGCCAAAAGACTCTAATGAGTTTGAAAAGATCGTTAAGGATTTAGGTTTGAGTAATGAGAAGAGTCATGCTTGTCCCAGTGGTTGTATGTTATTGGAGAAGGGGAATTCCAATGATGAAGCTTGTTCAGCGTGTGGCTTTTCAAAGTGGGCAACAAATAGGGATGATGTTCAGAGTGATACTAATGCTTTGTCCAACAAAAAAAAGAAGAAGGCTGCAAAGATCTTACATGGATCAACCTCTTCTAACAAAAGTGGCAGAAGTAATAGTTCATTGCGAGGGATACAAATAAGTTCTGAAGAATACAGACAAAGAGAGGAAGAAGAGATATGTGAGCCGAAGGCTGGATTGTCTAATATGATGGAACAAATGGCTAGCTTCATTCAAGGAATGCAACAACAATCTCGTACTGGTTTCCAGGTTATTAATATTTAATAGTTTATAAATTAATTTAATCTATATTTTTAGTTATTCTTAATTTATTATTGAATATGGTTAGTACATTAACTTTTTTACTTCATCATTTAGGGCATAGATGTGGGTAGTGGTGCTCAGGATAAACAACATCCACACACACAAGGATCATCAGTTGCTAGTCATGAAAATAAGCAGCAGGGTAAGATTTTTTCTTTATGTTCATCAATAATTTGAAATGTACTTAATTTTAATATATATGAAGAAGTATTAGTGTATTATATATGCTTGTGTAATGACAACAATAGCTGAGGTATTCAAATTGATTTGTTTAGATATTGAAATGTGTTGTTGACATTGGGAGTGTTATGCATGTGATATGTTGTTTGCAGTTTATATTTTGTTTGTAGGATGTTGAGAAGTATTGGTGACATTGGTTTTGCAATACTTGTGATCTGTACAGTCATATATGAAAGTAGAGATAATGATGCTACTATTCTCGGGTGAGATTGGATATGTATTTTGGCATGTTTAATTAATTTCTACAAAAATAGTAATTTTAGATTTTGTTGTTGTTGTTGCAGGTAATAGGACAATCTAGAGGAATGAAGATGGATCAGTCGAAGAACAAGTCCTTTTTTGATGAATGTAGGAACAAGTCTTTTTTATCCCCTGTTATTGTAGATATTTAGTGTGGTGAATCAAATGCCGAACTTTTTAAACAAACAATTTGGAAATTGTTGTTAGTTATTATTAACTTAGTACGCTGAAGTATCTTGATACTTGGAAAGTGTAATGCGACTTTATGGATTTCATTTTTGTAATATATGCTACTTTATGCTATTGTGATATGGATTTCATAAATATGATAATATGATTAATAAGAAATATATTTAGAAATCACATAAAATATATATATATATATATATTCAGTTTGGGTTTAATAACTATGTATACAGTGATCAATCAAGATTTTTGTTCAAATACAATCGTTTTGGACCGGTTTGTGCTATTGTGATATGGATTTCAATTTGGAAACTGTTATTAGTTATTATTAACTTATTGGACTGAAATATCTAGATACTTCGAAAGTTTAATGCGACTTTATGGATTTAATTTGTTTTTTTAATATATGCTACTTTATGCTATTGTGATATGGATTTCATATATATGATAATATGATTAATAAGAAATATATTTAGAAATCACATTAAAATATATATATATATATATATATATATATTCAGTTTGGGTTTAATAACTATATATACAGTGATCAATCAAGATTTTTGTTTAAAAACAATAATTTTGGATCGGTTTAAAAACAATTGTTTTTGACCCATTGCAGAAATTATAATACATAGATCAACCCCTAAAACTTATTCTACACTTGTGCTCACAAAAATCGTCCAAATTTGCCTGGTTCGACCCGTGTGACCCGTGGAACCATTCGCAGGTCGCACCGTTATCAAGGGTCAACTCTCAAGTCTCAACAACTGGTCAGTCCCTTAGTTGGTCTTCCAAATCCAACCCCAAGCTTTTTTCTTTTTTATTTTTATTTTTAATTTTTGTTTTAGACATGATTTTAAAAACGGGAAGACCAAAGAACTGAAAATGAAACTGCTTACTGGCCGTGGCGGCTCCAAGAATATTTTTTAGGGTGGTCACTAAGAAACTTAAATTATATAAAATTTAATAAAGAGATAACTTGAATATATCAACATTACAAAAAAAAAAAAAAGTATTACAAGTTTTTTTTACTAACAAAGAGAAAAAGAAAATTGACTAATAAGAGATAAAATAGGAATTGAGAATGCTGAAATAAGAGTAATAAAGTAAGATAATTGAAATAATAATATAGAAGAGAAGGAAAAATCGATGATATTTGTTGTAACTACGAGTTGAGTCATTAAGGAAAGCAAAATTATTGAAACTGTAAAGCCAAAGAGAGCATAATTACCTGCACTACCAAGGAAAACTCATGAACTATAATATTATTCTTGAGTCCATTTTTCAAGGAAAAATGAAATTAGAGATTATTTTTGTGTAATAAGTTGAAAGAGTTACAAATTTGAATTTTTATTTTTATTTTTCTTTTTGAAGAGGGTTTTTTTGTTGAATAATTTGTTAACTCATTTTTGTTTGGTTTAGTCTTTTTTTTTTTTTTTTTTTGGATAGTTATTTTTGTTGTTATTTGTGCTTTTTTTTGGTTATTTAAGGGTTTTTTTTTTGGGGTCTAAGGGGTTAAGGATTATGTTTGTGGGGATAGAATTATTTTTTGAGTAATGCTACATCTACAAAATTAGAATTAGTAACCGCTTTCTGCTTAATATATAAGATTTGTTGTGGAATTATTGTAAAAATGCTGTGAATGTAGCACCACTCTTATTTTTATTGAACCAAAATTCTTATAATTTTCAAGTTAGGGTAGTCAATATTTTTATCAGGGTGGTCCAAATAAGTTAATTTAGTGTGTGTGTGTGTGTGTGTGTGTGTGTGTGTGTGTATACATTTTTTGGCAAGTCAGGTTGGTCCTGTGACCACCCTGAGTTAAAAGTAGCACCGCCCCTGCTTACTGATTCTTTGGCTCGATTGGGATTGAACCGATGGTCGAATTAATGATGCCATAATTAATATAATTTAAAAAATTTAAATACTTTTCATGTGAATTTTGAATATTTATAAATTATATTATGAAAACATAGAAAATAGATTTTATTTTTTTAATTTGTAATTGTTGACAAAGTATAATTTGCTATTTAAGTTCTATATTTTTATTTTTATTTTTATAAATAATAGTTTAATAGTTTTGTAAGGACTTAAAAGTTTGTAGCCTAAGCCCATTTAGAGTAATGGGTTATGCCTTTCAAACCTGGCTCAAATCAATAAAATTTGTAAGAGGAGGGAAAGAACAACAATAATGGGCTCTGCCCGAGGACAACTACAAGAAAGAATCAGGTTTGTATTCAGAAGCAAATGAGTATCAGGCTCTACACAAGTGCTCCCGAGGAGACTGAGTTTGTATAAAAAGTAGTACTGTTCACTTTCTTCTCTCAATGTTCTTCCTTCTGTTTCTTTTCTCTTTTTTTCCTCTCCAATTCCAATGCTCTCTCCTTTCCTTATATACCTTTACCTCCATCACATCTTCACCATCCATTTCTACCTAACCTCCCTCCTTTTTTTACACTTGTTACCTTTCACATCTGAAGAAGATGGTGGAAGGAATCTGCTTAGCTGTGGCTTACACTGTTCAGGTCACTTCCTCATCAATGCGTCTAATAAAGCTGTTGTCTATTATTTAATGCGGATGCAACAGGCTACACCAGGCCAAAAACTTCCCTACTGCCCTCTGACTTCCACTCTCTTCAGATCTTAGCTCGCACTTAGAATACCACAGAGCACCATGATTCATTTCTTCTCTTCCCCGGGCGGCTTCCTCCCTCGGGCTCGTGGCTTGCAGCATTACCACATCAATGCTGCGACCTTTCGACTTCATCTTCGGTCCTCGGCCAATGCTGCGACCCTTCAACTTCATTCTCGGTCCTCGGGCATCCACAAGTTTAACTTTAAATTTTAAATTATAACTGTTTATTCAAAAAAATAAAACTAAAGTCAAAGGTCCAAAACATCAGAATAACTAGACAAGTCATTCCATTCCCTCCAATAAAAAAAAAAAGTCATTCCATTCCCAATGACACATTTACTTCCCCCCCCCCCCCCCCCCCCTCCCCCTTAAATCTCTCCCCACATGTTACCACTTACCATTAGTTTAATCGCCGCACAGGTTCTTGGTTTTTTCAATTGAACTAGCATTTTTTTTTTTTTTTTTTATACTTGTGTTTTAATTTTTTATGATAATCAAACTAGATTGGTGTTTGGTTTTTTATTAAACCAACTAGTTTGGTCTGATTTTTAAAACCATGATTTTGAATTAATAAAAAAATGGATTGCCCTATCCCAAGCGATTTTTGAATTCTAGATTGGATGAGGCACATTATAATGTATAATCTCAACTTGAGAGAGTCTTAAGTCTTTGGCTAGTTAATGTAAATCCCGGAAAAAGTTTGACCGTTGAAGCCATGGAAGCGATGAACCGGTTCAACCGCCACACCTATCTTACATTAAAACGGTTTGATCACACTCCTTCAAACCCAAGAAAAGGAATCAAATAACGACCATCATCATTCTTGACCCACAGTTGAACCTCTCGACTAGTCAAACCTTACCCTTATCTTTTCATGAGCATTAGTATTACAATTTACACAATTACGAGTTTTCACTTCTCATTCAAAGTCCTAGTCCCAGTCAGTCACAGACTCTGCCTTATCAAGTTCAATTTAAATTGCTCCTAATTTATAGATTGGTGTATTAAAGATTTAGATTCTAGTTAACTCAACTGGTAAAATCTTTGATTATATAATTTGGTCCAACCATGACCCGTAGCCTAAAAATAAAAATATACATAGATTCTTCTATCAAAAAAAAAAAAAAAAAACTTTGATTATCTTAGCATTCGAACCAAAGCGATTTGAAGGGAACATAGTTTAAAGTTAGTGTTGAACCGGTCAGAACGTGACCGCTTATACCTCAAACTCCAAACAAAGGAAATGAAAAACCGTACCTCAACGCCCGTTCCAAGTTCCAACCGTCTTGGCCGAGGCTCGAGCAGAAAAATGGTTCCAGTAACAACCGCTCTAATATTGCTCTCAATAGATCTTGTTAGTAAGGTCCACTTCAATTTGTTGAATTGAAGTAGTTGAACATATATAGAGCACCTTGAATTGCATGCACAAAGCTTATTGCTCATTTACGCACATACAATATATACAAGCGCACGTACGGAACAACTAGATTTTCAATGATGCATGAAGAAGCAAAACGAAGAAAACTAGACTTACAATGATGTATAACAAGAAAGATATTGAAATTCGTCATGGCCCAAGAAATGATGATCCTAAAACACGCACCCAAAAACAACTCCGAACTGTAAGTGGTTTCGCGAATTCAAGCAGTTTCTGGTGCATAGTCCTGTACGGTTATTTACCTAGAAGAGAAACAAAAGAATCTAGGAGAAGAGAATCTATGCTTATGAAGCTAAGAACAATGAAGGAACAACAATGTTTGTAAAGTTGGAGCTCGCACTACTAACTTAGCAGTTCAGGAAGCATTAAAAATTGAGTCTTTCATCGCATCATCATAATCACTGGAAGAAGCAAGAACTTGGAACAAATCCGCAACAAGAAGAAGCGGAGTGATCTAGCTATGTTATCTTCACTTCTCCAACAGCAGGGAATAACTTTCCAGTTCATTGCTGTTCCCAAACCAAATCTAAATGTTGTTAATATGGCTTCTCTTGCTACTATGATGCCAATTCACCACAGCTCGATCGGCTCAACCAGCAATTTTGTAAACTTGGGTTATTTGCCTTGGTCTTATGTTAATGAAAGTACTTTAAAAAAAAAAAAAAAAATTGAATTTCTTCATGAATTTAATTAGCGAATTCTAGGTGAAAAGAGAGACTACTACACTACATTAGTTAAATTCACTATTATGTGAGTGAAAAGATTATCATGTTATTATATCTCGGAATTGCTCCTAATTTATAAATTAGTATGTTTAAGATTTGAGTGCATTATGAAGTTTGTATCCCGCCAATGATTACTAGCTAGCTCTGAAGCATGAAGAATCTTAGGAATCATTTTGAGGGTTGTATTCCAAATAGATCTAGTTAGTATTAAAACATCACTTTGATTCTCAAAAAAAAAAAAAAAAAAAAATTGTAGCAACTAGTGAGGTCATATCATATAAAATATCTAACAGCAAATGCTTTGGTGCAACCGTGCAAGCATATATTCTTCAGATCTTGCAAAGGCACAAGATACTTAAATTTTTATAAAGCCCCTCAATGTGCGCCTGAGAAACCAATATACTTGAATTTCTACAAATAACAACAAAGGCATTCTTCAAATCTTGCAAGGATATAAGCAAACAAACATTATGCAAATGAAAATTTCCATCGGTTTTATAATACATGTTTTGCAAGGAAAAGCTAAGTACACCTCCATCTTTACATTACATGGTACAGACCTTCAACTACTACACATTTGGCTGATCAGAAACAAAAGGGATCAGACATTCAAAATGATATAGATGGTTGCTTTTTGATACCTCTAACAACCAAAAGAGTTTTCAAATCTCGCGCCTACAGTGTTTATGTACAGACCAATAAGGCGCAAGAAAAGCTCCATCGTATTTTTAGTTACTTGCTGGAATGTTTTGATATTGCCAATGAGGATTGACTGCAGCAAAAACTTTATTGTTCATCAATCTCCAGAGGAGTCTGAAGAATCAGATCTGAGCTCTACCATCTCTGCAATGACCTTTGGCTCCTGATTTAATAATCGTTCCTGTTCTGATGGTTTCTTAAGAAGTTCTATTTTGTCTAAATATTGAAATAATGTTCACAAAAGAACTGGTTAAGGTCCACTCCAATTTGATAAAAAGAAAAAAGCACCTTGAAACATGCACAAAGAGGCTTGAACACTAGCTTGCTCATTTACACACGTGTAAGTGCACACAACAATTAGATTTTCAATGATGCATGCAGAAACAAAACAAGAAAAATAGACTTACGATGATGCATGCAGAAACAAGAATTCAACACTCTAACCTACATAGCGGGAGAAGATAGCATAACATTAATAAATAAAAAAATTTAAGATCACATGGGAAATCCCATTTTCCTTTTAAGAAAATGAATTTTCAGCTCGTTCAAGAGTGATTCCCTAGTTTATAATGGATGAGTATTTAAAGTACAAAAACCTGTTGTTACAGATTCATTGATATTTGGCATACATTACTAGTTCTGACTTATAAGTTATAACATAGCTTACTCCATGAAAGGATATTCTGCTCTCCAGCCCTTCTCATTTGCCCGATCAATGCATTTTTGTAATTTGACCAGCTCCATCTCAATCCACTAACAAAAGTATTTCAAAATAATTCAGGAAAGATGACATGAATGAAGAGACAGTAATAACTGTAGATGATTATAGTACCTAATCCTTTTTTTTTTGTTGGGAGGGGGGGGGGGGGGGGGGGGTGTCTGAACTATAGTACTCTTTAGGAATAATAGAATGTATTTTGAGATGTAAAAAATAGCACTAATCAGGATAATTTACATGTTTTGTTATATCCTCATGCAGACTTCTTGCCTTCTGTTCGAGCTCCACCTATCAAATCATACATTTGGGTTTAAGACCTCTCAAATTTCAACTGTCTAAGAAAAAACAGAATTTATTCATGAAAGAACTTACAACAGTAGGTTTCTTTAGAAGGCCATTTTCAACCATTTGTTGCAAATCTTCACATTCTTCCTGCAAAAAAGTACCATGCATTAAAGAAAACAATGTTGTTGGGGAAGAGGGTGCTGCTCATATGAATGGAGCAATTAAGCAGATAAAAAATGGCAGGGCAAATTTGCAATATCTAGTACATATGGTCACGAGGTATTCATATTTTATTAATGTAAATGTGATAAATCAGGTAGTTGATGAAGAATTTTACTTCTTGATGAGTTACATACACCAACACATCTTTGTGCGTCTATGCATGCCTACATTCACATTTTTGCATTGTGTGTAGGTCTATCAACATAAATATTGGGGAAATTAAAGGAATGTTTTTTTATTGGTAAGTTATACATCTCGCCCTATGGGTTTTGTTCATTCGTCACAACAAGTCAATAAGGGCTACATTATTACTAAGGGTCATTAAAGACTTAAGCTGTTCACAACAGGAAAACATCATATTGAACCGCCATAAAGATTTGATTAGAACTTATTAGAAATCTGTTGGAGCTAAAATAGTAGGCATCAAGATAACAAAAACCAAGCCCACTCTAGTCTAAATTTTAGTGTTAGCAACTCCAAAAGATATCCTAAATACTGGCAAACATCCTGTCTGAAAATTTATCCTATCAAGGCAATACAAAGAAAAGGAGATATGTCAATTTGCAAGTCCAGTAAAAGAATCCTTAAAGATATCCGGAGAAAGTAATAAAGTATGAAATTATTAGATTAACAACGATGTATTAGTTTAAACTAAGTCCAATATTTTGTTAAATGGAATTCTTTGGTGTAAATTTCAGTTGAAAATAAAATCCTAGTAGGGCTTTTTGGAGGACAAAATGGGAGCCTCATGACAATTATGATGAATCCAAACAGAAAACTGACAGTGAGACAGCAGTATGTTAACTCAAGATCATTCTGCTCTCCTACTATTGTGAAATTAATAGATATTCCCTAACGTACAAAATTGAAATCTCTCAACTTTGTGCTTGTTTAAGCATGCTTGCATGCAAAACATAGAAGTAACTTTCTCTCTCTCCCTGACTTTTATTTTAGGGATGCATAAGCATATGTCTAAGAAACAAATCTGATAAGTGATAAGGAGGCCAGTATGCCATTGTCAGCAAGAATTTGTGATAAAATTAGTGTGGATCAAGAGATCAATAACAAGCAAATCCAACCATCAGAAGACACCATGTCCTAGAAGAACCTAATCAACCAACCTAAAAATTCAAAACACAACTCCTAGAAATTTGTTCTTTATTTTTCTGATTGTAGTCAATGTGATCAACACTAAGCCAGCAAGAGTTACATTTAAGTTTAAGCAGATCAAATGATGCATGTGAAGAGTGACAGAAAAACAACAATCTTTGATTTTAAAATAGGATTTACAAATCATATCATAACTTTAAGAAAGATTACTTCCAAACAGTTCTGTTACCTTAGTGAAGTCACAGTCAGAAAGCATAGTGATGTTAAGGTCTATTGGCATATTAGAGACTTGCAGTAGAACTTCACTTGCGTTTTTCTTTATGCCTAACGGGATAAAGAGAAAAACATAACTTAATATAAAGAAAACAGAAACTTGGAAAGAGAACACTTTTTGATGAAACTGTATTAAAATGACTTGAAGAACATATTACTGCATCATCAAATAAATAAAAAAGAGATTTACTTTAAAGAGAATCTAAACAGTCCAAAGTACATAGAAACCACTATTTTATCTGCCGTTAACAAAAAATTGCTAAGACTAAATTGCCTGCTACAATTACCTCTAACTTGTAAGAGTTGATGAGTCGTATGTCGCTGATAATCTGTGGGGTCTGTTTTTGTTCTCACAAAACTTCCCACTACCTTGCAATCAAAACTTTCAGGCTGCTTCAGTAGCCTTTCCACCAAGCTCTTCCTTAAGTAGACAAGTTTGATATTTTCAGCAACCATAGATGCAAAACCGCTCTCTTTCATAGTACGATTCACTTCCTCTTCCTGACATGTTCTGTTTGAGCTCAATGTTTTCTGTTTCTTAAATGCTGCTGTAATATTTTCGTTCTTTTTCTCTCCCAAAATGATTTCATCTTCATCCTCACTTTCATCGTCTTCTGATTGCTCCAAGTTAGCAAAAAAATGGATGTCCAGGAGACTATATATTTGGTTCTTATCCACTGATTTCCTTCTGAAAAGAGAATACAGCATTGGGTCACAAAGTATCCTCCTCTTCTTTTTTGGGTGAAAAAGGTTTTTCTCTTGAATATATCCAGAGATGATAGACTCCACATCATATTGTGATAATTGTTTGGTTGTATCTTTACCAATGGATGTGAGGAACTTAATGAGAGGGCTTGATCCCCATCCTATAAATTGTATTGCTTTAGACACCTTCTTTTTTTCTAATGCCTTCTTAGAGACTATCATTTTTTTACATTCTTTGGCCTTGCCTATTCTAACTGAATCGGAGCAGCGTCCTCTCTTCTTTAACTGGGCATCTGCAGAATACACATTGTCGACAGTCAAGCCTTCTCTTCCCTTTATTATATCCCAATATTCCTTAAATAGACATTCATATGTCTCTCGGTCATTGAAATCCACCTTTTCCTGCAATCATAAGAAACAAACATCAAAACAAGCATATGCTCCCCAAACTAAAAAAAGGGGGAATGAAAATTTTAAAGAAAAAAAAGCCCCTCAAAAAGAACAACTACACAACAAGAGGTAATTAACTTCCAATGCAGTTTTTCTCCCCTTTTTTCCTCTTGTTATTCTAATTTCATCAATGAATTATCCTTATCCCTCAAATAAACATGTAATTATTTTGCAGTGAAATAGATATATGCAATTAGATAGTTAATACGCTTACTTTTCTTCCCTTTCTTTATGATTTACTAAGCTGAAAGCACTATATTCTATAATGTGTCATCAATCATGAGGTAAGGTACAAGCAACCATAATGTTGGGGAAGAGCAATGCCTAAGGAGTCCACTAAAAGTGTGTTGATACACATGTTGGGATACCACTCACCAACCCAAAAGCATAAGCCTAAGGGTTATGCCCAATATGTATATCATCTACTCACTTTCTTTACTTTTTCCTCTGTGTGGGACTCAACACTCACAACACAAACATTCTGGGACTACATATGGTGGGGGTCTCTATTAAAAACTAAGAAAACAAAAGGCACGAAGACAAATTAAAACTGTAGAGAGATAACATCCAGGTGGTATTGGTACAGAACATATTGCAATAATAAGACTTCCAGAACTTTCTAATGGAAGTTGTAAAATTCCTATACATACCCCATCAGAATCATAATCTGCATTTTGTTCAGCAAGAAGAAGAAGCTCCAAACAGTTGTCACAGAATCCTTTCTTCCCTTTAACAGGTGCAAACTCAACTTCACCAATGCAGCATCCACATACCGCATTTGGACAGCAAACACAATAAAATTTTGCTGTGTTTTGGCATATTAAGCAAGAATGCCTATCTGAAACATAAATCTTTATAATTATTTAATCTGGTGTATATAAATTCTCCAATGCAAAACAAACATGAAGAGGAAAATTAATGGCAGAACTTTGATGTCGATTGCAAGGTCAGAACTTTGATTGCTGTAATTATATAGCTTCCTGGCAGTATATTGCTTATACTTGCAAAGAGTTATTTATGAAAACAAACCATTTTGCTTATCAATTCTGGGCATGTAACTGTATAGGACAGGCCTTTTGCCTTCTCAAGAGCTTTCCAGAGAAGTTTAGGGTATGATTTTGAGTGAGTCCTCTGGTTGGACCTTTCAGAGAAATACAGTTCCCCCTTTTATGTTGTGTTCTCTTGATTATAAAGCATTCTGACAGATTATTAACAAGTGGACTAAATATCATCATGATAGTTATGATTGACTTACTACAATTCCAGGGCTCTTCATTCTCCATGAATGAATCATCTTTTCCCACACATTCTGGATGATAAACTTTTAGGCAATCCCTGAAATCGAGTAAATACGTTACCAGAATAAGGTAGATAAAATCCTAATTTGGTGCACAGAGAAATGCTAAATTTAGTTGTAAAAAACCTTGAACAGATGCACAAAGCACACATGAGTGTTTTGGGGGGCATGGATCTAAGAATTGATCCCTACCAACTGTAGACCCTCAATCTTCTTAAAAAATTTAGTTGCAATAATTAAACAGGCTATATCATTAAAATCACAAAAGTATATGCTTAGCATCTACAAGCAGATATGGAAACAATCCAAGTGTACATGCTCATTTATACAAGAGATTGACAAACAACATGCTTCATTAAGAGCCACATTCTTTAATGCAGAAGATAAAATAGCAAAGTCAATAAAAGGGGGCCTCACTATTAGAATTCAAGACTCGCTTTTATCCTCAATCATCTTTAATAGCTGTGAACCCCTTTGCACCCCCACGAAGGTTACAAAATCAGCAGACTTGATAGAAAGTGAGGCAATTTCAAAATCAGTGGGAATGTGGACCAAAAGGAAATTTCTAAACTGGAGATTATTTGCTACTTATAAAAAAGAAAATAATTTAAACTGTATATAGATAGAGAAACTCCACAAACATGATCCATCTATGAGCCCCAAAATACTTATTTAAACTGACATTTGACCTTTTCCAAGGACAGAATCCACAAAGAACTTCTACAAAAGATCCCTCAAATTGCTTCCCCAGATAGCCTTTTTCTACACATCCGTAACAGTTGATGGTACCAATGAATGGAGAGCTCCTTCCTTGAGTGTTCATTGATCAACACTAAAAGTGATCATTTTTTTTGGAGACAGTTGATGTATCACTTCATATGTTATTAGCTACAAAAATACCTAAAACATCAGTCCAAATTTTACAATAAAAAGTACCAACAATCAAGTATCAGTAAGGAAGGACTGATGTTTGGCACTTTTATAGACAAAAAATCATAGTCAATGGAAAATTTTTTTCGAAGTGAAGGGAAAATAACACAAAATCTGGAAATCATTTTCCACCATTCCCTTGTGTCCTCACCTCATCTCCTATATTCCTATGTGCCACTAACACCACTGCCATCACTACCACCACCACTACCACCAATCCACCTCGACCATTGCCTCCATCACCACCACCATCTTGCATACATTTAATATTAATGATTTTCTGTACAAGCCAAACGTTATAAAATATTCCTAAGAACATTTTCAAAGCCGTAACCAAACATAGGAAAACAAGTAATTTTTTCCGGAAAATGTTTTCCATTGCAAACTTTTTCTCTGAAAAAAAATATTCTGTGGAAACAAGGGGAGTGTACAAGTACATGAACAGCCAAAGCCACACCTACACTTACAATCTCGACTTTTTGGTCAACAGGTATCCTTTTCCTGAATTTCAATTTTTTATGATTCAGACCATAGCAATAAAAAGGGGGAAAATGACAACAAAAGGAGTTTTTTTTTTTTTTGGATTTTTTTTTTTGAATTTTTAAGGGTGCTTTCAGAAAGAAAACCAATTTCTTACAGAATCTGGTACTAGTATCTTTTACAAAACGCCAAAAGTAGGTTCACCCTCATGTCCTGTCCTTTCCATGCTACAAAAACATTCTTACTATATACTATTCCCAAGAATACATCAACAACAAAACAGAGCCAAACAGAAATTGAAGCACATGCAAAGCCAGGCCAATGAGTTAAGAACTACATTTTCAAAGACCAACAACAATGAAAAGACCAAAATGCCCTTGATCCCAAGGAAAGATAATGAATGTTGTCTATTTTCATCAGAATAAAAAAAAACACTGACTTACCCACACTTCAAGAATGAATTACTGAGCAAGTCAACTCACCTGTAGTCACAGATCATTAGTTTTCCACCATCTTTGCACTCAAAACACCAGTCTTCTGAATCCCTGTCTTTGATTATCTTTTTTTGCTTCCTTTGCTTCTTCATGATGATTATGTCTAAAAAAATTTCAAATAAAAATTGAAAATTTACAAACTATTTCTTGAACTAAAACCCAGAATAAAAAACCCACTAAAGCTTTGATCACTGGTTTAAAAAAAATTATAAACAAAATGCAAGTACTTTCACTCGGTCTTCAACAAAGCTATGATTAAGAACTACCATTGCATCGACAGAAGAATATATTACTGCTTAAAGCATAGCCCAGCAAGGTTTAAAAAAACACACACACACACACAAATACCCAGTACAGAATTGAAAAAAAGAAAAAAAGCTATTAACACCCACTAGAGAATATTGATTTTTGAAGAAACTGGCCCAGACCCAAAATGGGGTTCAGCAGCAAAACATAACTAAAAGCATTGTTTAACACTAAGAATTACATGAAGGGAAAAAAAAAATTAACCTGGCTCTTCTTTTTGGGGATTGGTTTAGACTACTGTAACATGCATGGTTTGAGCAGCAGAGAAGTCTAAACAATTGTTGAAACATTATTGCATATTCCACTGGTGCTCTTATTTATATCATGTCACATAGTGCTTTGTTTGATTATGTTGGAAAAAACTCGTTAAATATGTACTAACTTAGGATGCATTAACTTTGGCATTTTCTTCTCGTCCGCACAAATCTCTCCTCGCTGTTCTACCGTCACTCCGGAGAAATAATCTTGTGCATTAACTTGCGCACCTGTTGCATGCTACCTCGTCCCATATGTGATGTGTACAACAGTACAGGACACCTTGTTCCACGGGTCCCTTTCAATTTTCATATTCAACTAAACTAGTACATAGTTGTCTGTTCTAGAAGGCCGACTTGTTTTGTCACAATTTTGTCACAATTATAATGAATTGCGAGTGATTTCATATCACTTTTATATAAATTTATTATTATTATTATTTTTTTAATTTGTCAAGTCAAAATTGTAAAAAAAAAAAAAAAAAAAGTTGTAATTATAAATTTTTTTTGTAATTGTCTAAAATCTCTGAATATTTTATTACAAAATTATTGGGTGTTTTTTGGGATTTGGATTGGGTTAATCTCAATCGAAATGAGATTTGACAGGAGGAGCTAGTATTTTGTGCGCCATGTGTATGCAGTGCCTCTCTCACCGACATGTGGGCTCCACACGTGCCTGTGGAAAGGCACTTCATGAAGAAAATTTTCCCTGCTAGAAGGGACATAACACATAACTTACATGCAATTCTATCACATCCATTGTTTTTGTACTAAAAACAATTTAGATGTGATTGCAAGAAATTATTATTAGAGAAGATATCAATTGGATTTTTGAAATGACGGAATTCTGATCCTAGAGTTTTTATTTGATCATAAGTGATGTAGTTATTAGAATCCATAATTTTAGAAGTGTAACTAATTATATTCGTTATTATATCAATTAATTGTAAGTTTTTTGTATTAAAATTTTGTTAGAAGGGTAAGAGTCTTGTAACTCAACTAGTATCTCATAATGCTTCAAAAAAAGATGTCTAAGATTCAAATCCTCATTCCTCAATTATCAAATTGTCAAAAAAATAAAAATAAAAAAGAATCATAGAAGTTTGCCAAATATTGTAATATTACTTTCTTTTTTTAATAATAATTCGATAGGTACAGTACAACAATGGGTAGGGAGATATATTTGAACTCTAGTTTTCAAAAATATTAGATTCAAGCATAACATAAAAATTCAGTTGTCACCAACAATATTTCCCTTCAGTCCTTAATCCGTATAGCTCATCCTGGCTTGAACTCGAAAGTTCTTCGCTAAGATTCCACCCCTATTACGATCACAAGTTCTAGGCATTTGTTGTACGTACGAGTATCTTTTCTTCTTCTTCTTTTTTTTTTTTTTTTTTTTTGCATGACTATCTTGCAAATATTGAAAGAAAATACTTTGCAAATGTATTTGGTAAAATATTGATAAAGAATGACGTGGGATTTTTTTTTTTTTTTTTCCTTTGTTCAATCAAGGTGCAAGTTACACCATTCCATCATCGTGTGATCTAAAAGACATTCTACAATAATATTACTAGGTTTTAGGACTATTCACTTTAAACATCTATTTTAGCAACCGCAAAAATAGTAGCTTAATTTGATGTAATTTAATAAGCAATTGAAAGATCTGTATACTAAATGTATCATTTGGATTATTTCTTTTTCCTATGTTTATTACTTTAGTTTGTTAGGTATGCAATGTGAGTGAAAGTTTTATAGGGAAATATATAATATACATAATTGTTTTCAAATTGAAATATTTAACTTTTCAAATGGGGTAATATTCCAACATTTATAATTTTATTTGTTTTAAGAATTTATTATGATGAGTAATTATTTAATACTCCAAAAGTACAATGACGTAATACTTCTTTTTATTAATAATGGTTAGCTGATCTTATTAATTAAAAGGAAAAATTAACTAATACTTTAAGGGTATTGATCTAAGAACTATGTTTAAAAACTTTTTATATAGAAAAAAAAGTAATTAAAATTTTTAACATCTTTTTATATTTTTACTGAAAGTGGCATTAAAACTTTCCTAATATTATCTATTAACATATGTTTTAAAGACATCCGTCAGCAGAACCCTTAATTAAATTTAGAGTGAGACAATTCACATAAGAAAATGGAATACCAGTATACTCTGACTCTAATAATAACTAACAATTTTCCACTTGTTTTTAACTTCCATTTGTTCTGTGGTAAGTAATTCTAAATACTATTTCAAATGACCAAATCCTTAACCAATAGTTTGAAATCATCCTATTACAAATCGAAAAATAAAGTATAAAACAAAAACGACTTTAATTTGCATAAGCGATCCTGCGCATTCATGCCAGCTAGCTTTGATTGTACGATATTACTCTCTAAACAATGAAGCTACACATTTGGAGGAGGAAGCAACCATGAGGAACCCTTGATAAAGCCAAGGGAGAGGAATGGTTTAGCTTCAGCATCACTCAACTGCTTGGCGAACTTGGCTCGTTTAGCAGGGTCTGCACCTGGTCCGGTGCACTTGTATTCTGCAAAGAAAACAGTGCTGCAATGCGAATAATCACTATGTTAGATTCAATGATTAAATTTACAATTTTTTAACAATTTAAATTTTTGAGATAATCAATAATTTGTCATAGTATCAAAGCAGTCTACATTCTGTACACATTTCAGGATTTTAGCCCATGTGACCAGCAATGTGTTTATGGTGAGTGTGCAATAGCGAATATGTAATAATCATTATCCTGTTGAACACTACTAACTGAAAACAAATAGAAAAAAGATGGCACAACCTGTCACGTTCGGGGTGGATGTTGTCGCTCCATCCAAGAGGATTAACTTCGCCGCTCATGTCGGTGTAGGAAAAGACCACTCTTGGCGTTGCCCTCCATGCTCTGCCTAAGTATGTACCATGTCCAGTGCCAATAATATGGCAATGTATAAATGAGTATCCAGTAGTTTCCGAGGGAGAGTCCCTTGCATGTGCTGTGATGAACGAGACTTCATTACCTTGCCCGAGTACGTATAACTGAGTGTTCTGCATGCACCAAAACAATATTTGTCCATTACTATTCTTTTTATCACCAAGATTGACAATAAATAAATAAATAAAACAAACAAAATAAGACTCAATGAAAATTTCAAAATTGTTGATGTGATAATAATCTATTTTATAATTAAGATTTTATTTATTGAAATTTTAAATGACGTAATAGTTTGCACATTTTTAAATTTATAATATTTAATCTAAATCATTAAACTATTTTTTGTTTTAATAAAAGTTGTGTTAGCAAGTATGTCCATATAAAAATGATGTGATACAAACTTAATAAACTATGAAATATTTTTGCCGTTGAACTTTAGGTAAAATGGCACGTGCATGTTTCTAATTAAAATGTTGATTCGAATCTTTATGCCCCGTTGAAATGTATAGAAAAATTTGTGAAATAATTTGTGTCACTAACATGATAACTAGAAAAAGTTTGGACATACAAAATAAATAGAGGTTCCACTTCCAAAAATGAAATCAACGGTGCCTTCAATGTAGCAGTCCTTGAAGAAATGGTTGCCCTTGTCATCACAGACAGTGTCTTGATATCCTTTTATTTTGCAGTTAAAGAAGGCTGCCTTGTCGCCGGAGATCCTCAATGCAGATGCCTGAGCTCCGGATTGCCCATGAGGCCTTGGGGCAGAGTTCTGTAATAAGAAATCCACAACATGTTATCAAAGATATGTATAGAGCGTTTATACTCTTGTACTCGTTTTCTCGTGTATGTTTTTTCTATTTTCATGTGTTAAAATGTGAACGTTTCTACGTCAATTGTAGATATTGATGTGAAATATTGTACGTAAACAAGTGTAAAAACATACACATACACGTATAAACAAAAAATATAAAATGAACGAGTTTGTAGAAGCACATATATATATGCACCTGAATAATAAGATTTGCGGCAACAAAGTAATCAGATTTCACAATCAAACTGGCACTATCTACAGTTCCATATTTCGCAGCTGTGCCATCATATGTCAAAGTTGGCATGCTTTTAGGGTTTCCGTGTAAAGTAACAAACGGCTGGGTACGTTCAATTTTTATTTTCTCTTTGTATACTCCATGTCCAATATGCACAATGACACGTTTGGTATTCCCAGCCGGAATACTTTTAATGGCGTCGGTGATGGTGGTGAAATCTCCTCCTCCATTTATATTAACCTTAATGATTTTAACACCTTCCTCAGCTTGAACAAGTTCTGAGTCTAGAGAACCCTTACGCTGCTGAAACGGCTTCACATTGTTTTGAAACCAATGGCTTATTTGTGAACTGTCACCGGGAACTGGGGTGTTATCATCCGCGATGACAAAGGTAGAAACAAGGAGATAGAATGTCACCAAAGCAGCATGTACGGCAATGCATGATACCATTTTTCCAGCCATGTTTGTGTTTGATTGCTTTTTTTGTGAAGATAAGCTAGTGTATGTCTAATTTATAAGCCTCAGTTGAGGTAAGAGAATCTTAAATACATGTGAGACTTAGAGAGTTCCTCGCTTTCTTTTGTGGTTTTAGTTAGAAATTTCCTGTCTTATACATATGTAACATGTATGCACCAGGAATCTGAATCCTTAAGATGGAAATTGGGCAAATATAACAAGGGCTTATTGTGAGATAATTACGTACACACTCCTAAACCATTGGATCGATATCCCAAGGTCTTATATTGTACGGACAGCGCTGTCTTCACATAAAAGAGGTAATATGTATATATATATAGCTGCCTAATCTTTATACCTAAAATAATAACGGTTATTAGGCCAGGGACGGACCCAGGTGGGGCCCAAGGGGGCCCGGCTCCCCTAGGCCCAAATTTTTTTTTTTAGTTATAATATTTTTCACTTTTGTAGTTAGGCTAATTTCCAAAACCTTAGGTTCCATTTCTCCGCAACAAGCCTAACTAGCCTCACCCATATAGTAACTATTCAACAAAAAAACTTAACAAAAATAATAAAAATATTCACATTGGTGATTGTATTTTAGTAAAAAAAACTATTTTACCGCAAAAAAATCAAAAAATTATGTGTTATTGGAGAAACTAAAGCTAAATTTTTTGCAACTACAATGAACTAATATAAATACTAGTTGACTATAGCAAGTTTTTAAAAATAAAATACAATATCTTATTAAGATTATATCTCTTCTTTCAATTAAAAAACTCAAGTTCTCTCGCTTCATTTATTATTTTAATGAATTGTTTTTATTATTTTAAATAAAGTTATTTAAAAAAAATAGAACATTTAATATTGAGTGTATTGTAAAGTAAGGTAGTAAAATAGATAAAGTATTTTTTGAGGTGCTAAAAACTAAAATTTTTAGCACCATCAATGTGAATGCTCTAACTTCAACCCAAAAAAAAAAAATTCTAACCAGCCTAGTATTAAAAAATGACATTATTTTGTTTTTGTTGGTAAATGATTGTATCTTAATGTATTTAGAAACAACGATTTTGAGTATTTGTAATTTTTTAATATTATATGGATGCCTATTTGATTTTTTTTTTATTTTTTTTTATTTTACTTCGGCCCCTGCTAGTGTAAAATCCTGGGTCCGTCCCTGTCATTAGGTATCTCAAATCTCAACCAAGTTGGGATAATGTTCACAAGTCAGGCAGTCATAACACAATGTAAGTTTAATTGTTGTAGAACCTGATCAACTATATTAGCACAAAAGATAATATTACTTGAAGCATATCTGACTTTAAGCTATTTGGTGAAATGATGGATTTATTCAAATCATAGGTTTCAAGCACAAAATGACATTTGACTAAAAGGTTAGAGATCAAATTGACATAATTAAAAGGTTAAGAACCAAATTAAAATATGGTGTAAAGGATAGAGACCATTTATGTAGTTTACCCTAAATAATAACTGATTGACATGAATATTGGTGTTAATATTAAGAGCATATACACTACAAAAAACTCGTCCTACACCAGCGTTTTTCAAAATCGTCGTAATAGGTCACCCTATAGCAGTGCTTTTAGAAACCGCTGGTATAAGTTGACCTATTATGGCAATTGAAAACCAACGCTTTCTAAACCGCTGCTATAGGAGTCCTATAGTTGCGGTTTGCGAAATTGCTGGTATAGGTAGACCTATTACAGTGTTTCCAAACAGCCATTATAGGGTAAAATTATCAATTTTTTTTTTTAATTTTCTTTTTTGTAAAGAGCCTATTCTGGCGATTTTAAAACCGCTGCTTTAGGATTCTTCATATGTAAAACTTATTCCAGCGCTTTTAAAAGCACTGGAATAGGGTTTGCTCTTCTTCTTTTGTAAATGACCTATTCCAACACTTTTAAAAGCACTAGAATAGGGTTTGCTCTTCTTCTTCTGTAAATGACCTATTACAACACTTTTAAAAGCGTTGGAATAGGGTTTGCTCTTTTTCTTATGTAAATGACCTATTACAGTGCTTTTAAAAGCGTTGTAATAGGATCTGCTCTTCTTCTTTTGTAAATAACCCATTCCAGCACTTTTAAAAGCGTTGTAATAGGATCTGCTCTTCTTCTTTTGTAAATGACCCATTCCAGCACTTTTAAAAGCGCTAGAATAGGGTTTTTCTCTTCTTCTTGTGTAAATGACCTATTACAGTGCTTTTAAAAGCGCCGTAATAGGGTTTGCTCTTCTTCTTTTTTAAATGACCTATTACAATGCTTTTAAAAGCGCTGTAATAGGATCTGCTCTTCTTGTTGTGTAAATGACCTATTACAGCACTTTTGAAAGCGCTGTAATAGGATTTGCTCTTCTTCTTTTGTAAATGATCTATTCCAGTGCTTTTAAAAGCGCTGGAATAGGGTTTGCTCTTCTTCTTATGTAAATGACCTATTACAACGCTTTTAAAAGCGCTGTATTAGGGTCTGCTCTTCTTCTTTTGTAAATGAACTAGGGTTTGCTCTATGAGATATACAATTAGATTGCTTGACTTTTGGTTGTGATAATTGTTATATAAGGTTATGAGTTGCATTCTTATTGTGTTATTTAGCAATGTTGTCATTGAATGAACTTATAACATTGTCTTTATTATATTTAGGGTGAGTTTGGTTCAGCTTTTTGTAAAAGTGCATAATGAAAAAGTGGAGTTTTCAAAAAGCTGAGTGTTTGATAAAAGCTGTTAAAAAGTGCTTTTTGAAAAAACTGAGTGTTTAGCTAGCATTTATAAAAGTGGCAGTTTGAGGGATAAATTACCAAAAAGGACAATGTATATATAAGGGAGTTTATTTCATACTCTTTTTTTTTTTTTTGGATGTGAGTTTGTTTCATACTTAAATCAACTACTTCATCATACTTAAATCAATTTTTCTCTTTCTAAAAAAATTATTTTTTTCTCACCAATATTAGCTAATAATAACCTACCACTTAAGATTTATTGTGAAAATATTGTGATAAAAATTGATACTGATTTTAATTTTAACATACTATTAAAATTATTTTTTTCTCACCAATATTAGCTAATAATAACCTACCCCTTAAAATTTATTGTGAAAGAATTGTGAAAATATTGTGATAACATTTCCTTCTTCTTTTTTCCTTTTTTTTCCCTCTTTTTTTATCCTCCACACACGGCATTTCTTTCTTTTTTTTTCCTTTTTTTTTTCCCTCTTTTTTTCTCCTCCACACATGTACCCTTACTCTTTTCTTTTTTATCCTTCTTTCCTCCTTTTTTTCCCCTGCCATTCCTCCAAACTCCAGAACGTTCCAGAGCTCTCCTTCTTCCTCTTTTTTTTTTTTTTTTTTTTTTTTTTTTTTTTCCTTTCTCCCTTTTCTCTTAGCACTTCGTCTGTTGGTTCTTGGTGGAATCGATAGCGTCCTTGGTTCTGGCGACGTAGAATTCATCGGAGTGCGCGACAAAGATGAGGCGGTGGAGTTCGGAGATGGCGAGTGGCTGAAAGGGAAGGGCTTGGAGATCGAAAATGGGGTCGGAGTCGGAGTCGGAGTCGGAGGGTTTGATTGGGAGGGGTTCGCCGATTTGATCGAAGTAGAAGTCGGTGTTGTTGACGCATTCGCCTTCAATTTCGTCTTGTAATTCTATCATTTTGCTATATTCTGATGTTTTTTTGTTTTGCATTTTGAGGAATCCTAATTTGCAAGGGATTGATTTTTTTTTTTCCTTAGCTGATTTGGGAATTTGTTATAGATTTTTTTGTGTTTGGATTTGGAAATTTGTTGGGAGAGCAGAGAGATGAGATGAGAGGAATAAGGGATAGGCGTGAGAACTGAGGACTTTTTATCAAGGGTAATTTGGTAATTGAAGGAAGAGCCCAACAGATAGTTCAGAAACGCGCATGGACTTTTTGTTTATGGACCTCCAGAGCTCCATAACGCAAAAGCGCGTTCTCAGCCTTGGCCCAAAACGCAACTTTTTTCAAAAAGTTGCGTTTTAGCTGAACCAAACGCGTTCCCAGCTCCAGCTTTCTTCAAAACATGCGTTTCAGCTTCTAAAAGCTGAAACAAACGGGCACTTAGGATGGTGATGATGTCGGTGACCATTCTCCTACTACACAAAATCAATCATCAAGCTTGTGGTTTTTTTTTTAGTTAGCAACTTTGATATAACATTCTAGACATTTGGAAAGTCTTGTATTAGGCATAACAATTATTATAGTTAGTAATTTATTATTGTATTATATTAATTTGATAGTTTGAATATATTTGATTATTATGGGGTCTATATTGGTGTCTGTCAACTAGATCTAGTCCTTTAATTAACATTGATTTTGTTTAGTTATAAATAGGTTGGGAAAACAAAAGGCAAGGAAAATATTTTTGCCCAATTTTTTTTTTAAAAGGACCTATAGCAGCGCTTTTGAAACTGTTGCTATAGGCCTTTTTAGCCTGTATTAAAAAATCCTATAGCGGCACTTTTGAAACTGCCACAATAGCCCATATTTACAAAAGGCCTGTAGCGGCGCTTTTAAAACCGCCGCTATAGGCTATATGAAAAAAAAAAAAAAAAAAAAAAAAAACCCTATAGCAGCAATTTAAAAAGCGCTGGGATAGGGTTTCGAAACCGCTAGGACTTATACCGGCAGTTTTAAAAGCGCTAGTGTAGGTCAGGCAGACCTATTGCCACACTCGATGAGCAGCAGTAGAAAGCTCTGGGAAAAAAAGAGCGCCAGAATAGGCATTTTGGCCTATACCGGCGTTTTTTGGGACCATCCTAGCATTTAAAAATGCTGGGATAGTCCCAATTTAGTGATGAAATTTTTAATATATAAATTGAATAACAAGTTATTGAATGGGATCAAAGGCATATATTGAAGGGAAAATTCATGAACATATGTATATATGGTAAGGATATTTGAGTGGGGCCAAAGAGAAATTGCCCCCTTCACCCTCGACCCTCCTGGGTCTGTCCTGGTCTAGGTTCAAATCCCTCCTCCTATCTATATAACTATAAAGAAAAAAAAAAAAAAAAGGAGAGGAAATTTAGATATTAACTTTTCCATGAATCAGAACATGCCACGTGGCTTGACCGTGCAGTGGATAAACTCTTATTGGTAGATGCCCTCTTGAATCTCTCCCAATCATGAATAACAGCCATCAGATCTGTCAGCTTAGCACTAATAGTACGACAACAATTGGCATGAACGGTTCGAACAACTTTAAAGTCTTCGCTATCTTTGCAGAACCCACTGAAATAGTTTGTCTCCAAGAACCTCACGGTAAGGCCTAGCTCTTTAAACACACCTTCATGCATCATGTTTAATAAAACATCTTGCTCCTTTAGTCCCATAGAGTTATTTTTCATGGCGTACCATGCATCAAACAATGAGATGGTCTTGTTGTTCGATCTGATAAAGTAGAAGCCAGTGTTGATGGAATTGTCTTCAGACCATTCATTGCCATTGAAGTTATCGGTGCTGATTTGAAGATCTATTCTTTCATTTTGGCTTAGCATTGGAAATGGGTTCCTTAACCACATTACATCAGTGTCCTGTAATGAAAGCATTCATCAGTCAATTTGGTCACATGAAATCATAATCACTAATAGTATAATCAGCCGTGGAACAAAACCAAATATTAATGGTGTAAAGACTAAAGTCATTCTTTTACACATTTATGTTAGTGACATAATATTTTTCACAATTATTGACATAACTTATTATAGTTGGAATATTATCAGTTTCACTAGAATTCTTCAATGACACCACTTTTTATTATGCATTAATCTCAATTCCAAAAAAGTTATGTCACCAATTGTGAAAAATGTGTGAAAATTTTTGTCTATAATAAGAAGTCAATTTCATACCAAAGGCTGTTTGGGTTTGGTTAAAGAAATGAAATATTTCGGTATCGATGTACCGTTTCAGGGTTAGTAACTATATATATGTGTGTGTATATTAATTAATTAATTTTTATAATTATCAACATTAAATTTAAAATTTACATATTTTATAAGTCTAAAAATTAATTTAAGTGCATTAACCCATATATATATATTAACTTAAATACTTTTTTATTGTATTAGCCGAAACACCAAAAATATTTCCAAAATCGGTAATTTATTCAATATATTTTAGAAGAATACTGGTACCAATTTAATGGCTAGTATGGCTTACCAATGCCATACTGGTATTAAATTCCTTGTTCGTTAGACATTTTTTCTTAGGGTGGCCATACTAGCAATTGACTTCCTTGATCGCTAGACAAATTTTTTCCTAGGTTGGTGTTTATTACATAGGTTTTAGCCTTTTTATTTATTTATTTATTACCCTATAAGTACAAGCAGTTTTTTTTTTTTTTAGGGGGAAGTACAAGCAGTTAGGTCATTCATTCTTCACTTTGGTTGATTATTGTACGCTAGTTATGGCTATTAGGTCATTCATTCCTCATTTAATATCACCTCAAAGAAGGGGCAGTTAATTAATTAGGCGGCTCCAACTATGCTTTACTGCATCTGTAGGTAGGTTGATATGCTGAAATGAAATTAAGCAAGCTAAATATGAACACAAGCATTACCAAATTAAGTATTACCACATTGTTTTTGTAGAAATCAATGAGATTAGGGTGAATTTTTCAAACCAAGCAAGCCCTGGAGGAGGAACAGGAATTGGTCCTATAGATATATTTTATCTTGACCTTTGAAAACCATTCATTTCTGCTCATCCCTTGAAGTATTGATCATATAAGCAATATTATTCATATAAAAAAATTTATGTATTTCTCATTAAAAAAATGAAAGAATATATTTGCTTCAAGAATTAATGGAATATTATTGCAAAACATGCAGACAAAATTTTGAATATTTGTGTGCTTTGTAGCTGGCCACATTGTTTATTTATTTATTTTTCCTGGCTAATTATAGAAGTATGCAGTGCGCACCTTCAATATTATAGCAGCATTATAACAACATGGCAACAGTCGAAAGTTAATTTAATCACGTGTAAGCCCCATGCTTGAGGTTATGATTCAGACCTCTAATACTTCTATACAAAAGCAGACCCTACTGGGAAGAATTTGAAAATTTTCTCTTTTTTCTACTATTTTGAGTTCAAGCAACATCAATCTCCTAACTTCAGTTTCAAAAAATTCCATCATACATAGCCTCTACATAATATTCCTATTCTGTTTTATTCTAAAATATGGTCATGGATTAGAAAAACCAATGATTTATTTATTGAGAAGGAGAAAAACCCATGATCATTTCGTAACCTTCAAGTTCTATGGTCCTAATAGAAGACTAATTCTGTAAGCCTCATAAAAGATTTAGGAATATATAACAAAACAAATATAAGATAAGATAGAATCACTTTCGGAGGTAAGTAATCTTTGTTGGGTGCATAATTTGATAAATATCTAGGCTCATTAAATCAGTGGACAGCTCTAAATACTAACTTTAATTAAGTAATGTTAACATTGATTTTTGATAAACTTAATCATGTGATGATAAACTCTACAAACACACGGCTCAAATTTAGTTTCTCATTTTTTAAATAACCCTATAATAATGTTCATAAATTTGAGATAGAAACGTACCGTGAAAACAAAGCTGTAATCTCGCTTTAGTACTTCTCCAAGAAACAGGGTTCTCCTCCACATCATCTTGATAAAACTATCAGACATGTAAACCTTCTCACCATTGGAGTCTACCCCATCGTCCATTTGGAGCCTATAGCAATGAAGCCGAAGAAATTTGCACCGTTCAAACGATGTCTCATCGACCGCAACAAGTAGAAGGTGATCAACCAATTTTCGTGTATCTTCCCCAAGCCAAAAACTATCCAAAAACAAATCTAGCATTGGCTTATCGCCTTCTACATAAGCCTTGTTGACAATAGCGATTACTACGGTCTTGTTCTCCATTGAAGCCTCAGATAGAGCTGCTTCGAGTGCATCTTTGTTGTTGGTCACGTTGCACTTATAACACATATATAATATAAGAAGAACACAAAATCAGATTTATATAAACAATCAACATTATAGATTCATATTTTAAGAAAAAACAAGAAAACAATAATATTATAATATGCTATTCTTGAATCTTAATCTTGATGATGCTTACCATCTTAGAGAGTGTACATGGTTGATATGGTAATGAAAAGAGTGGCGTGAAACCGATGTAGGGGGTTAGGAATACATAGAGTAAACAGAAGGACAAAAGACAGACTGTGATTGTTATATGAGTGCGTCGATCTTTGAAAAATTCTATGTGTGTTTGCCGAGAGATCTCTAACCAGTTTCAGGTGAAGAGGGTTTTGGAGAAGAGAAACACAGCATGTAGAAGAGAGTAGGATCTGGACTTGTTTTTTTTAATAGCATCCGTATTGCATCTCAGCTTTTTTTAAAAGAAGAGTACGAAAGTACCCTAAAACCCTTAAACGTAGGGCAGAAAACAGGTTGTTAAGAGAGAGAACAGGGTCACGCAGAAAACAAACATCAAAGTAAGGGGAAAAAACTCCATTTTGACATGGCCTTTTGTTTCTATAGATTCACTATGATTCAATCTCTCTGTATTTTCTTTTTTCAATCAATGTTTTTCATATTCATGGTGATGGGGTTGGTCTCTCTTCACAAAGATACTGATTTTTTGTGATTAAGTGAAACGAATTGTGGGTGTTCTAAATAATTGTGATCAATTGTTTAGTGCTTGAGTTTGAAAATTTTTGTGTTTATTTTGCTTCTATTCGTAATCATTTGATGCCAAAATCTGTTTTGTATTTTGTTTGTTTGTCAAAAAAAAAAAAAAAAAATCAGAAGTTTTGATATCAATTATTATAGTTTAGCATTCAGTGGCGGCTTTACGTATTGATCAGGGTGTTCATGTAGCATTCAGTGACGGCTTTACGTATTGATCAGGGTGTTCACATGAACACCCTGAGTTGGAGGGAAAAAAAAATTATATACCTTAAAAAAATAAAAATTTTAAATTAATATAGGTTATTGACCACCCAAATAAAAATTTGAACTCACGAAATTTTGCTCACCATTGGCATAGTTTGTATTTGAGAGAGCTTTATAAACAAAATTCAAGAGTTATGAAAAAACTGGCACAGAGAGCTATTGCCACACACTTTAATAGTGGCATCAAGTCATGTGGGTTACTTTCTTTATTTATTTTCTTTTGTTAAGGAAAATGCGTTAATAAATAATATTTTTAAAGAATTTTGTTAATGACTAAGACCGTGGTTAAGATATAATTAAATAATGTTTTTATACATTTAAAAAAAATAAAGTCAAATTACACTTATATCTAAAAATTATATACAACCACAATAAATTTGTGTGTAAGCCAATGAATTATTAACGATTATTTTATTTTATTAATTTTTAGCATGTGCCCTTAAGGCACTTGTTAACAAGACTATCTTCTAAAAATTAAGTCAAATTGTGTGCATATATACAAAAAAGTACACATTACTTTGTGAATGTAAGCTAATATATCATTAACAAGTGTATTTTTTTTAAATATATATATATATACATATATATCTATATATCTATTATACTCATAATAGCATTTTTATTAATTTTTAACGTGTGTACTTAAGGCACTTGTTTACAATATCTTATTATAAAATTTCATATATATATATATATATATATATTTTGTGACGTCAATATATTTAATTTAATTTTTATTAATTTTTTAAATTTGAGTTCTTTAATGACCATCCTGAAAAAAGTTCCGGAACCACCACAGTTGACATTGATTGCCTGTTTGGATCCGACTTATTGGCGTCTGCGTTTAGCACTTGCGCGTTTTCTCTTTTCTTTTCTTTTTTTTTTTCTTTTTTTTTTCAAGCCGCAACTTTTGACTATTCTCCCATGATCAGTGCACCCGTGCATTGTTCACGGGTCCCACAAACTTCACTTTTCAGCCACTTTTTCATTAAAAATGGGTCACACGGCACTATTCACACATTTAAAAATTATTTTGTTACAGTGTTTTCAGTTTTCAACAAAAATAAGTTATATCTAAACGGACCCTGAATCTAGCTTTCCATTTAAATGTGAGTCCCTCTCCCTCAAATTCTTCACATTCATTCATATGAGGGCTAAGGATTTGTAATTTTTTGTTGAGATCAAGGAAACCATGTTTCCTTATTGAAAGTTGATGGTGTCACGAAAAACACCAACTCCTAAACTCGTCCATATGGCTCGTCCAATGAAAGACCAGCTAGGGCGAACCAGGCAAACGAGGTGATCGTCCCAAGCGTCCATGTTGACCTTGTCTGTCTTTGGACGGACAAGATCCCATGGGAAGCTTGTCCATCCTTAGAATCATTTGGACAAGGACGAGCCGTCCTTGTCAGTCTCGTTTGTCCTTAATGAAAGATGGACGAGTTCATTGGATTGAACTGCTAAGTACCAAATTCTCCATTAACCACTATGGAACACAAGTCCAACTGAGGTAACTTCCATGGCGGTTATGGAAGTTACCTCTAAATTCTCCAGACTCCTCGACATTAGGAACGGTTATTAAACAGATAATCATTCCACACATGCTATATAAGCATTCTTCGATGAGAAGGTAAGGCATTCAGACATTTTTATCTAGAAAATCACTTCCTTCTTACTGAGAATTACGAATTCACTAACTTCACCATCGGAGGACTTTTGGCCAATACCCACCGGTCCCCTCTGACTTAGTTTTTGTTTTCAGGATCAAGCCCAAGATCATCAGCGCCCGAGACTTATCAACCTACTGATCTCCAAGGAACTATTAGTTGGTGCCGTCAGTGGGAAGAGATTGTTTTACAGTTTTCTTCTCCGTGACAAAAGGTTGATGGTTTGGACCAAATCGAGGGCTACTAGCCCAGGCCATCAGGGAAGCAGAGATGCTTCAAGCAACCCTCATCGCGATCGCCAATCTACACTGGTCATGCAGACATCATCTGTCCAACATGTGCAATCTATGGCGGCTGCAATGGCGGAGTTGACTCGCCAAAACCAAGAGTTAAGAATGGAGATTAATCTGAGGAGGCAGACACGTGAAGAACGTGAAGGAGGAGGACAAACACAGAGTCATGATGATAGAGAAAATACTGAAATTGGAAGTCAGTTAAGAGGCACCACTTCACGAACGGTACCACACTTGAAAGAAGAGATGGACCAAATGAAGAAAGTCATGGAGGAAATGAAAGAGAATATATGAGGAGGGCGAATCTGATAGAAGATTTGTTCCATAGAACTGATTCCCCATTTACGGCTTCCATCAACGGTCACCCTCTACCATCAAAGTTCAAGTTGCCTTCTCTGGATTCGTATGATGGAACACGCGACCCATTTGATCACATTGCCACCTTTAAGACCACCATGCATCTACAAGGGGTTCCTAACTAAATAATGTGTAGAGCCTTCCCTACTACCCTCAAGGGCCCAGCATGAGTTTGGTTCAGCAAAATACCCCCGAATTCGGTAAGTTCTTTTAAAGAGTTGAGCAAGTTGTTTGTTAATAATTTCATTGGGGGACAAAGACACAAGCGTTCCTCGTCCAGCTTGTTGACCATAGAGCAGGGAGAGAACGAGAACCTGCAGTCGTTCATCACCCGTTTCAACAGAGAAGCCCTGAGTGTGGACGAAGTAGATGATAAGCTCCTATTGGCGGCCTTCCATAATGGGGTGAATTCGGATTTATTTATACATAAACTCTGTGAAAAAGAGCCTCAGTCCATGGCCGAACTCGTCCATTCGGCTCAAAATTTTATGAATGCAGAAGACGCGATCATTGCTAAGAAGAGGAAGAGACCTGAGAGAGTAGAGGCAAACCCCAGTCGCCATCCCGAGCAAGGCTCTCGTCCAAAGAAGGGACGGACGAAAGAAAGGAAAGACCGAGATAATAAGAAGCCAGGCTCTTCAGCACGGAATCAGCAATATACCCCTTTGAACATGCCACTTGAGCAGGTCCTTATGCAAATCAAGGATGATCCTTCCTTGAAGTGGCCGGAGAAAATGAAGGGAGATCCCAATAAGCGCAATAGGAACAAGTATTGTCGCTTCCATAGGGATCATGGTCATGATACAGACGAGTGTTTTGATTTAAAGCAGTAAATTGAAAATCTCATAAGGTAAGGGAAGTTGAGGAATTTCCTTGGTCGAGAACACAGGGACGAGAAACTGAAAGGGAAGATGGAAGAATCATCGCGACCACTGCTCGGATAAATAAGAGTCATTATAGGGGGAAGTTCGACAGGCCAGTCGTCCAAGTCCAAAAAAGCATACTTGAAAGCAGTGCAGAGCGTCCAACTTTCTAGACGATCACCGAGAGCAAGGTCCACGGACGAACAAGCAATCACCTTCACGGACAAAGACGCTGAGAGAATTCATCACCCACATGATGATGCTATCGTCATCACCTTACTTATTACTGACTACATAACTAGAAGAGTGCTAGTGGACAACGGAAGCTCGGCGGACATTTTATATTATCCAGCTTTTCAGCAGATGAGGTTAGGACGAGACCAGCTCCGTCCATTGAACTTCCCCCTAGTAGGTTTTGGTGGAATGAAGGTACAACCCGTGGGTACTATTTCCTTATCAGTGGTAGTGGGGGCATACCCACGACAAATCACCAAGGATGTGAACTTCCTTGTGGTAGATTGTTCATCCTCCTACAACGCCATAATTGGAAGACCAACTTTAAATAGTTGGAAGGTTGTTACCTCTACTTACCACCTATCAGTCAAGTTTCCAACAGAACATGGAGTAGGACAGGTACAAGGAAACCAACTAGCAGCAAGAGAATGTTACCTGGCCATGTTGGCCATGGACGAACAAGTTCAAGCCATGAATATTGAAGAAAAGAGAGTTGTAGCAGAGCCTACCGAAGCATTGGAAGATATTTTCTTGGATGAAAATAACCCTGAGAGGTGTACCAGGGTCGGAGCAGATCTAGAAGAGAAGATTAAGAAGGACCTCGTCCAGTTTTTGAAGAAAAATATTGATGTGTTTGCTTGGAGTCATGAGGACATGCCGGGTATAGACCCTAGTGTCATTACCCACCGTCTGAATGTATGTCCTTCCTCCAAGCCAGTGCGACAAAAGAAGAGGGTGTTTGCCCCTGAGAGAGATGATGCTATCAAAGACGAAGTTCAAAAGTTGATTGTGGCGAAGTTTATTCAAGAAGTGTACTATCCGGATTGCTTGGCTAATGTAGTAATGGTCAAAAAGGCAAATGGCAAGTGGAGAATGTGCGTGGATTTCACTGACTTAAACAAGGCTTGCCCCAAGGATAGTTACCCGCTGCCACGCATTGACCAGTTGGTAGACTCTACTACGGGTCACAAGTTGCTTAGCTTCATGGATGCTTTCTCTGGATACAATCAGATAAGGATGGACGAGGCAGACCAAGAGAAAACATCCTTTGTCACCAGTCAAGGCTTATTCTGTTATAAGGTGATGCCCTTTGGCTTAAAGAATGCAGGGGCGACATATCAGAGATTGGTCAACCACATGTTTCGTCCGCAAATTAGGCGGAATGTGAAAGTCTATGTAGATGACATGCTGGTGAAGAGTCAGAATGAGGGAAGGCATCTAGACGACCTGCAGGAGACATTTGACACACTGAGACAGTATCACATGAAGCTGAATCCTAGCAAATGTGCTTTTGGAGTATCATCAGGGAAATTCCTTGGATTTATGGTCTCCCACAGGGGAATTGAAGCGAATCCTGATAAAATTCAAGCAATACTGGACATGAAGCCTCCGCAAAATACCAAAGAAATCCAATCTCTCACTGGACGAGTTGCTGCACTTAACAGGTTTGTCTCTAAAGCCACTGACAAATGTTTGCCATTTTTTAAGGTTCTTAGAAAAGCATTCGAATGGACCGATGAGTGTCAGAGAGCTTTTGAAGATCTGAAGGCATACCTTACCATGGCTCCTTTGCTGAGTCCGTCCGTGGTGGGAGAGGAGTTGTATTTATACTTAGCAATAACCCCGCATGCCGTGAGTTCAGCATTGATAAGAGAAGAAGATAAAGTGCAAAGGCCTGTGTACTATACAAGTAAGGCATTGAGGGGAGCGAAAGGACGGTATCCACAAATGGAGAAATTAGCCTTCGCATTGATAACCGCTTCCAGGAAGCTGAGGCATTATTTCCAAGCACATGTCATTAATGTCATGACAGATCATACGCTCAAGAAGGCAATGAATAGATTGGAAGCTGCAGGACAATTGATCCAGTGGGCTGTAGAGCTCAGTGAGTTTGACATTAGATATCAGCCAAGGCATGCCATAAAAGCTCAAGCCCTAGCAGATTTCATTGCGGAATTTACCCCAAATCATGATGAGGCAGAAGACAGTAAGAGATAGGTCGTCCATGTGGATGGTTTGTCTACACGGCATGCAGGTGGAATTGGTGTGGTCCTACAATCCCCAGAAGGAGACAAACTGAAACATAAGGTTCGTTTGCAGTACCAAGCAACTAATAATGAAGTCGAGTATGAAGCCCTTCTCAAAGGGCTAGAATTGGCTAAGTCTGTGGAAGCCAAGTCTATACTCGTCTTGGGGGATTCTCAGTTGATCATGGGGCATGTGAATGGGATGTATGAAGCAAAGGAAGAACGGATGAGGAAATACCTTAGTAGGGTGATGCGCCTTATGAAAAGATTTGAAAAAGCTGACTTCGTTCAAATCCCAAGGGAGGAGAACGTGGAAGTAGATACCATAGCAAAAGAACCCTCAGCAAATGAATCTATGGACGAATTTGATGAAATTCAGTATATGCCAAGTATAGATATCCCAGAAGTACAACAGGTGGAGAGCAGAGGAAATTGGATGACCCCGATTATATCATACTTGAAAGACGGACGACTACCAGAGGAGAAGGACGAAGCTAGGAAGTTGAGGGTGAGATCGGCTAGGTACGTTCTTATGGACGAAATGCTATACAAGAGAGGTTTTTCTATCTTAGAGATGCTTGGCTTCGGGCGAAGCAAACTACGTATTGAGAGAAGTTCATGAAGGAGCATGCGGCAATCACTCAGGAGCCAGGTCACTTGTCCACAAGGTCGTTTGTGCGGGGTATTATTGGCCAAATATGCAAACTGATGCTAAAGCATACGTCAAGGTCTGCGACCAATGCCAACGGTTTAGTAATGTCCCCAGACAACCATCAGAGTACCTCATCCCGATGATGGCACCGTGGCCCTTTGCACAATGAGGACTAGACATTTTGGGTCCCTTCCCTCTGGGCACAAGGCAGATGAAGTTTCTAGAGGTGGGCATCGATTATTTCACCAAATGGGTGGAAGCTGAACCGTTAACAAATATCACACAACAGAATGTTAAAAATTTCGTGTGGAAGAACATTGTGTGCAGATTTGGAATGCCCAAGGTATTGGTGTCTGATAACGGACGACAATTTGACAATGCACTCTTCAGGGACTTCTGCGTACACTTTGGAATTCAAAATCATTATTCCTCACCCGCACACCCCCAAGCCAACGCCCAAGCTAAAGTTGCAAACCGATCCTTGTTGAAAATCGTCAAGACTCGGCTTGAGGGGGTAAAGGGAGTATGGCCAGACGAGTTACCAGGTGTTCTATGGGTGTACAGGACCACAGTGAGAACCCCTATGGGGGAAACTCCTTTCAAGCTAGCCTATGGAAGCGAAGCAGTCATACCTGCAGAAGTACATATGGCCAATCACAGGGTGATGATGTATCAAGACAAGGATAATGAGGAGTAACTCCGTTTGAACCTCGATCTGATAGACGAGGTAAGGGCAGATGCAGAGCACAGGGTAGTAAAGTACAAGAACCTCATGGCTAGACAGTATGATGCACTGGTGAAGCCAAGGCGTTTCAACATAGGAGATCTTGTCCTGAGAAAGGTCTCTTTGGCAACCAAAAACCCAGCACATGGGAAATTGGGCCCAAATTGGGAAGGACCCTATAGAGTTATCAACTGTAAAAGGCAAGGATCCTACTACTTGGAGGCCCTAGACGAGAGAAAATTGGAACATCCTTGGAATGTGGAGCACCTGAGGAAGTACTATCAGTAAAAGTAAGCCTGGACGAAGTATTACCATGGACGAGCTTGGACCTTGTCCATCTACTTACGTTCTACTTATGTTTGATGTTGTTTGTGTTTGATACTACTACTTTATTATTTATTATGTTGTGTCATGATTATGGACGAAGTTATGGAGTTTGTACTTGTTAAATAAAAAGGCATTAGTATGCATGTGCCTTATCTGTAAATGATATTTATGTTATGTACAAAATGTTGTGTGAATTTCAAATCTCCATGCTATTTTCGTCCAAGCTAACCCACAAGGGGGCTAAAAGATTCAAGACGAATAAATTCTCTAGTCGTAGAGATGTAACGTCTAAATTTTCCTGAATAAAACAAGGAAAAAACTTAGGCACACTCGTCCAACTCATGGACGAGGAAAAGCCTTATAGAGCATTTTCGTCCAATTTAAAGACGAGAATCAAAAGCCAACTGAAACAATCCAACCTCTGGACGAGTGAAAAGTTAGGCAAAAGAAACTGGATAGTATGTAGAATCAGCTTGTAAGTCTTGAGACGAATAAAGCTAAATAAAAATACTACCTGCAAAGACGAGTTAGACTAACTAAAATAATACGAAGAATATATATATTTTCGCCATGGACGAGCCAAAGCTGGAGTTGATATAAATAACAGCATAACAGCATTCGTCCATACAGAAAATAAACCTTCATTCATTTAAAGGGTGGACATCCTACGTCCAAAAGCCCTTGTTAAGTCAAAAAACTGAAATGATTGTTTGAAAACCCCGTCCTAAAACCATGGATGAAGCAAGAGTACTTTGGTTACATAAAAAGGTCCCAAAACAGAGGACCAAACAAAAACCAAATAATAGGAAAACAAATACAAAGATTGTTTATGGATAAAAGTCTCGTCCTTAAGAAGAGGGGGCATTGGCATTGGGGTCATCTTGGGGTGGCTGAGTACTGGCATCGTCTTCCACATTGACGTCCTCGGAGCTAGTTTGAAGAAGAGAGCTGGCAGCAGCAGCAAGGTTAAGCTTAATAGAGCTAAAGTCAACTTCTGGGAAGTTTTCCATAGCATCTGCTCTGAAGTCCTCAAAACCTGCTGCGTAATTCGCGTCCAGAAGATCAGTGTATTGCTTGGACACCTTAAATTCAACCACTGCATCCTCCTTAGCTTTGGACAAAAGGACACTCAGCTCGTCGTTCCTCTTCTGTAAATGATCAAGACGAGTGCCTTTCTCCGCTGCATCAATCTTCAACTCCTCAATCAATTTTTGGAGCTCTGTTGTTTTCTCCTTAGCTTAAGCAGCCACCCCAACCCATTTCTTGGATTCCTCCTTCACCTCCTGAATCCTCGTCTCTAGCAGGACTCTCGTCTTGTCCAAACCTGTAGCCTGCCTAGACGCTACTATGAATTTTGACATAGCCTAAGACGAGGAAAATGAGATGAAGGTTAGATGAAAATATATATATTGACAAAGACGAGGAAGAATATAAAATTACTTACCTTGAAAAGATCGTGAACACCAGAATGTTCAAAATCCTTCAAGGACAGGTCGTAGCAAACATTTATGTCCTCGTCTAAAACAGCCTTCTGAAAACGCTCCCAAGCCAGGTCTTCATTTTCAATAATATTTGAAGGGACCTGTTGAGAAGGCTGGGGTGTGGCAGGCACAGTCGTCTTGGACGGAGGAGTCTTGGATGGAGTAGTTTCAATTGGAGTGGACGAGTCCACGTCGTAAATCTTGACAGGCTGAGACGAGGGAATGTTGGGCTTAACTACTTGGGACGACCCATGTTTGGCCTTTTTGCCTCGACAGTTGGGGAGGTTTCCTAAATCAAGACTTTTGGACAGGGATCTCTTCTTGTCCCCAGCCAATGGATGAACTTGTGGCTGGGACTCAGGACGATCCTCTTCATTTACAACCTCTTTTCCCTTATTTTCTTTCAAGGTTGACACTCCTAAAGGTGAAGAACAATGACAATAAATGAGAAATAAGTTGATCAGAGAATAAGTGTTCAAAATGACATTAGGTAGAAACTTACTTCTTCTAATTGTGACTTCGTGAGCAATGGCCTCGTCTGAGGGTTCAGGGCCGAGTCCTCACTTGGCAAGACGTCGAAGGGTAACTAAGGAACGAAAATCCCTATCGGCGAAAAGACGAGCTCTGTGGACGCGATCACGATGAAATTTACTCAAAGATGGACGTTTAACACCTATTAAACAAATGGCAAATAAAAGTTAGAAGCAAATAAAACATAAGTTGAAGGAAAGAAATATGAAAAAGGGGAAGGACGTACTTTCAGGATGCAAGTTCCCTAAATCCCCAAAGTAAGGAGCAAAAGGGTCCCTGCTAACATCCACAGGATTCCCTGCCCAAAAACCAGAGACAAAGATAAACTCTGTCTTCCAATTTCTGTCAGACGAGGCCAGAAACTTGATTAGTCTACAATCCTTACCCCTGGCTGTGAATTGGTAAAAACCAAGGGACTGATTTATCTCTGAAGGTTTGTAGCAAAAAAGGAACTCGTCCACAGTAAGGGGACGTTCCCTGCCAAATACTTCATTCCATAAAACTTGCATAGAGATAACTAATCTCCACACATTGGGGTTAAACTGACATATACCTATACCTAACCTAACCAATAACTCTCTGGCAAATGCATTCAAGGGTAACCTAAAACCCCCCAAAAAATAAGCCTCATAGACGCCTACCCCAAAACGGGGATTACAACACCACTCTCCACGGACGGGCAACCTAGGGTTAAGCTCGTCCGGGATCTGGTACCATGCCCTAAGATTGTTTAACCTTTGCTCATTCGTCTTAGAATGAACACCTACAGCACAACTGTAAACTGTCTCCTCTTCGTCCAAAGGACTAGACGGAGGTACATTGGACGAGGTGCCAGCCTTGGAACTAGAGGTTTTCCTAATTTGCTCTTGGATAACTTCTAAAGGAAGCCCAGGCACACTAGAGGTATACCCCTCGTCCGTAGAGCTCTCCCCACTACTATGACTGCTATTACTAGAACTACCATTGCTGGTTGTATCATAATATTCGTCTATAGCTTTCTCTGTGCTATCACTAGACGAGGAAATAATAGTTTGAGACATTTTGGAACCTAAAGACAAGAAAGAAGAGAGTACCTGGCTCTAGACGAGAGAGGACTATGGACGCGGAGGAACTTCTAGACGAGGGCTCTAGACGGAGAAAGATTTCAAAAATGTAAAGGGTAGGGGAGGAATTCCACTATTTATATACATCTGACCTGGGTATTCGAAACGGCACAACCAACCAGGATGCGACACGTGGCCTACCCCTCGAAAAAATAAATCGACGAGACTGGACATCAGTTAAGTTATGACACATGGCATGTACAGTTTCAAACATTGAATGCACAAATCCTTTAGACGATCCATACGGACAAGGGGGCAACTGATGGTGTCACAAAAAACACCAACTCTTGAACTCGTCCATATGGCTCGTCCAATGAAAGACAACCAGGCAAACGAGGTGATTGTCCCAAGCGTCCATGTTGACCTCGTCTGTCTTTGGACGGACGAGATCCCATGGGAAGCTTGTCCATCCTTAGAATCATTTGGACAAGGACGAGCCGTCCTTCTCAATCTCATCCGTCCTTAATGAAAGATGGACGAGTTCATTGGATTGAACTGCTAAGTACCAAATTCTCCATTAACCACTATGGAACGCAAGTCCAACTGAGGTAACTTCCATGGCGGTTATGGAAGTTACCTCCAAATTCTCCGGACTCCTCGACATTAGGAATGGTTATTAAACAGATAACCGTTCCACACATGCTATATAAGCATTCTTCGATGAGAAGGTAAGGCATTCAGACATTTTTATCTAGAAAATCACTTCCTTCTTACTGAGAATTACGAATTCACTAACTTCACCATCAGAGAACTTTTGGCTGGTCCCCACCGGTCCCCTCTGACTTAGTTTTTGTTTTCAGGATCAAGCCCAAGATCATCAACGCCCGAGACTTATCAACCTACTGATCTCCAAGGAACTATCAAAAGTTATTTATATATTCACTTTTATATAAATCGATATCGATGATATCTTAATGAGAAATTGTGTCCCAAGCATTGTTTATGTAAAGTAGCAAACTGGTATTACCAAAAAACAATTTCAATATTAATTTTTTCCCCTTTTTCTTAAATCAATGATTTTGTTCTAATGCTTAGCTAGATTAAAATTTGATGTTATATATTTGATCTATTAAGCGCATACCTTGCATATTTGCTTGAAATTCTATTCTCATGGCCTTTTTGATTTGTTACTAACTACATGTAATAGTTGATATTTTCTCGGTGAATCGTGAGAAGAAGTTTGGTGAGTAATAGATGTTAGGTTTGGGTTGCTAGTCTATGACTATTGGGAAAAATTCTATATAACTGTGAATAAATTTTACCAAGCACAGTGGAAGCACAACTACATAAGAACACAATAATTTACCTGAAAACACTTTCTCTTTGAAGGGAAAAATCACAGAACAAATTTCGAATAATTTACTATATTAAATAGAGATAACAACACTTAGATATACAACTTGAACAAAGAAAAATTATCTTTTTCTTTTCACTCACTGTGTATCTCTCACAATTTTCTCTTGCTCTCTATATTTTTCTCTTTTCTTTTGCTTGCTTTCACTCACACAATTCTTCAAGACTGCACCAGTCCTTACACTCTAGGACTTCTCTTCACTCCTTTTTCCCTCCTACACCAAATGGTTGAATGGCCTTACTTTATATTTCTTCGCCCTTTTCTTCTTTTCTTCCTTCAACGTGTCTCACAAGCTTAACATCACATCTTCATTCATGTGGCTTGACTTTTGTACATCCCTTCATAATTGTTGCTGGACTTTTTGTACATAATTATAGAGAAAAAAGGACCACTTCAATTCTTCTTTTTGGAAAGCTTCTCCAACAAGCTCAATCAACTTTGCTGACTTCTTGGCAATTTTTTGAACAAGCTCATTTAATGAGCTAGTCAAAAGAGTGGGCTAGACCCACGTGGCGCAATGCACCTAAAAATCTCTCCCTCTAACCCACTTAGGATATGTTTGGTTAGGGTGAAAACAGGGAGGATGGAAAATAGGGAGAGAAAAATAGGGTAGAAAATGGCATTTTCCACTGTTTGGTTGAGAGGGGGAGGGGGAGAGAAAAGTGGTGGGGCCCACAAGTTTTCTCTCCTCCCCCTTCAAAATACAATCTCTCCAAATTGGAGAGAAAATTGGAGTGAAAAGTGGAAAAAATATTTGGACAAAACTGCCCCACCTCTTTTTAACGTTTCTGGCTCTTTTTTTTTTTCTTTTGACTTTTCTTTTGTAACGTTGGCTCTTTTTTTTTTTTCTTTTTTGGTTTTGTCAGGTGGTGGGTTCTTCTTCTTTTCCTTTTTTTTTTTTTTCTTAATTTTTTTTTTTTTAAAAAAAAAAAAACACTTTTGGATGATTTCTTATGCTATTTTTTGAAATGTTCACTTTCATCTATACACAATTTTTTTTAAAAAAAGTATAATGTATTACTTTTTGTTTTATTTAAGAGGGACATGATGGTAAATTTATACAAACTTTATTTTCAAACAATTCAAAAAGTTTTTCATCCCTCTACTTTTCTACACTCACAACCAAACACAAATGAGGAAAACTAAAAACTTTTCTATCTTCCCACTTTTCCATCCTCCCTCTATTTACTATCCTCTCACTTTTCCATTCTTCCAACCAAACGAACCCTTAGGGAGGAGATCTTCAACTCAACTCTTTAGTTAGAATTTATGCTGATCAAGCCTACACTAGGCTCAACCTTTTTCATTATCTTCACTAACATTGAGAAAATTTCATCAAAGCACCTTTCATTCTCAAATAATTTATTTCACCTTGGATATTCCTAATCCAATTTATTGGCTCCCCCTCATCAGAAGCTCAAATATTCTCAAAACTAACTACTCAATGTTCTTCAGTACAACTCTTTTCAAGAGGTTCAATAATCTCTAGTAGATGATATTGCTCCCCCTGCTCAAGACCTTCACGATTTCATTTCATCATTCTTCCTAGCATCATAATATTTTTCATCAAATATCATTTCCTTATTTTAAGCATTGTCAGGTAAAGTGAATTTTGCTCTCTTTGTTGCAACACCATTAATATCACCTCTCAACTGTGGAGTTCTCTCAAAAACTTTGTCTACATTGAACTTCTTTTTACAGGCCTTCACATGAGTCCTGTACATACCACAACAAGCATGCCCTCTTGCAACAACCGATGATCCTTTAGACAATTTCCATCTTCCATTGCCAAGATGGTTACAATAACCTGCTCGATCTATAGATAATGTAGAAAACACATTCATCCTTAAATTTGGAACTTGTCGCACATCCTTTAACATCAACATGCAACCAACATTGGTCTTAATGCACACATCATCAATTCTCACAATTTTTGAATAAATGAAGTTACTCATCTTCACAACACCAAAGTCACTTGCTTTGTATGTGGTGAACAACCCTTTTGTAGGGATAACATGGTGGGAGGCTACTGAATCAACAACCCACTCAACATCAATTTTAGCAACATGCTCACACTTTTGCTCTTTAAGAAAGAGCATTTGAACTTCCTCATCAAGCACAACTGCTGCAGTATTTTTCTCATTATGATTCTTTTCATTTTTGTCTCCAATTTGTTATTTACTCCAATGCCAATAGTTTCTTTTTATGTGACCCTTTTTCCCACAATGGAAGCATTCTCTCATCTCTTTAAACTGAAATCTACCTTTTGATTGTGACCTATCATTAAATTTAGCCCGATCATCAGGCCCTTTGCTTCTATTTCTACCCCTATTCTCCATGACGAAAGATTGATCTTGTGCATTGTTTATACAAGCGTCTCTTCTGTGAACCTCTTCACTTAGAATCAAATCTTGAATATCATCATATTTAAGTTTTCTCTTCCCTGCAAAATTGCTCATTACCATTCTCATGGCCTCTCAACTGTTTGGCAATGAAACCAAAACAATTAATGCATGGATCTCATCATCAAAATCAATCTCCACAGAGGACAATTGATTTGTGATGGTGTTAAACTCATTTAGATACTAAGCCACAGGAGTACCTTCCACCATCTTCAGATTAAATAACTTCTTTATCAGATGCACCTTGTTGTTAGTCGAAGGTTTTTCCTACATGCTAGACAAAGCCTTCATCAGATCCATTGTGGTCTTCTCTTTCACAACGTTGTGTGCAACTGATCTTGTCAAAGTTAATCATATAACTCCTAGCACCTGTCTATCAAGAAGACTCCATTCCCCTTTTTCCATACCATCTAGTTTCTTCCCCAAAAGAAGAAAATGTAATTTCTTCCCATACATATAATCTTTGATCTGCATCTTCCAATAGTAAAAGTCTGTGCCGTCAAACTTGTCGATTTTTGACATCTTTCCTTCTTCTCCAGCAATTGCTCCCAATCAAACCTACGCTCTAATACCACTTGTTGGGAAAAATTCTATATAATTGTGAATAAATTTCAGCAAGTACAGCGAAAGCACAATCACACAAGAATACAAAGATTTACGTGGAAACCCTTTTTCCTTAAAGGGAAAAACCATGGGACAAACTTCGAATAATTTCACTATATATTAAATAGAGATTACAACACTTAGAGATACAACTTGAGTAAAGAAAAACTATCTTTTCCTTTTCACACACTATGTATCTCTCACAATTTTCTCTTGCTCTCTATATTTTTCTCTTCTCTTGTGCCTGCTTTCACTCATGCAGTTCTCCAAGACTAAACCAATCCTCACACTCTGGGACTTCTCTTCACTCCTTTTTCCCTCCTACACCAAATGGCCAAATGGCCTTATTTTATATCTCTTCATCCTTTTCTTATTTTCTTCCTTCAACGTGTCTCACAAGCTTAACATCACGTCTTCATTTCTGTTAGGTTCTAAAAGTTTAGAACAATTGACAAACCATGAATACAAACTTGTCTAGATATAGATTTCTAAGTCTTTAGGTTTGATTAAACAATGCTCAAGGTGTTGCAAGTCAAAATACAAGAAAAAAGAAGCTGCAGGTTCAGGAAATTCGAAACATGTCAAGTTTGACCGATCGAGAAAAAGGCTCGACCGATCGAGATGCGTTTCTACAGATTTTAATTTCGGCCAACAACTCATTAAGCCCATTAAGTAATTAGGGTTTCAGATCTAATTCTCTTAGTATTTAAAGAAAACCCTAAGGCTAGTTTTGTTATGATTTTGGAGGTACTCTTTTAAGATCTAAAAGGTACCGTGCTTCTCCTTTCAAAGTCACTACCGGAATTCCATCTACACATTATTAAAATCGATAGATCTAAAGTTGTTGCTATAAGATCAACTATTGCTGATGATCTAAAGCTTTGAGTGGGATCTCAAAGTCACAAACGTGGGTGTTTATGTTCAACAAATTCAGATAGAAGAGTCCATTAATTCAAAGCTGCACGTGATTGTGTAAGTAAGTACTACAAGAGGTAGCTTTAGATTTAGGAAGAAAATTTATTGTAAAACTTCCATTCTATCATAGTGAATTTGTTGTCTTGAGGATAGATTATGTTAAATCCTTCCCAAGTTTTTTATCTTGAAACTGTTGGTTTCATTGGTTTTCCTGGGTCATCATATTGCTGTCTTCTTTACTTTTCTGCACTTAACGATATGATTATTTGTGTTTAACCTAGATCTGAATAATAAACCTAAGTATCAACTTGATTAATTAATTAAGTTAAAAAATCTAAGTATACAAGGACTTAAACGAACAAACAATTCACGTGGCTTGACTTTTGTACGTCCTTTCATAAATGTTACTAGACTTTTGTACATAATTATAGAGAAAAAAAGGATCACTTCAATTCTTCTTCTTGAAAGCTTCTCCAACAAGCTCAATCAACTTTGCTGACTTCTTGGCAATATTTTGAACAAGCTCATTTAATGAGCTAGGCAAAAGAGTGGGCTAGACCCATGTGGTGCAATGCACCCAACAATGACCACAGAGCTAGACCACCTGGCTTGCTTCAAAATTGTATATGTCCAGTGTGGTGCTGAATTACAAGTAAATTAGCACGTATTAAATATACACGTATAAGTAAAGTCCTACGTTGAATAAGAATGACAAGAGATAATTGTTAATGTAATATAGCTAGATCCGAACTTATAGACTAAGTCTTTTGCACATGGAATTAAGCAACACAAAAACAGGACTTAACAGTTTTAATGATCCATTTGGAGTTGCAACATTGATTAGTGAAGTAAATAACAATATAATACATTTTAGAATGGAGACTTCTCTAGGTGGACCGAGATTAATTAGATATTACTATTGGTTAGGGGCCACGTGCTAAGTGCATCAAAATTGTTGATTAACACTTCTATCTTTGGTTGCTTGCATGGATCCCTATGCATTTGCCACTAGCTAGCTATATTAATTTTAGGCAAACAAACTACCTTAAAAAAATGAGATTTTTTTTTATAATTATTTTTGGCGAGGTTAGGATATAATGTTTACATTCCAAACAAACGAAAGTACAAGTTCCCGTTTTACCTTTCCATCAAAAAAAAAAAAAAGTTCCCGTTTTACCTTTAATCAACGTGGTCATAAAGTTTGCCTAAATTCTAAAATGGCTTTATTTTCTATTTCTCAATCTAAGCTGCGTCTACTAAGTCCAGAATTAACTACAGGTACTGATGTGGTTTTTTCTATAGTTTTGTACTCAGTTATTCTGCTTATATTATTGAATTGAAATCCAAGCATTGAAAAAAGAAGAAAAAAAAAAAAAAAAAAAAAAACCTACATGTGTTAACATCAAGATCAAGAAGTCTTAGTAAGAATGTCGCCATGCATGATGCTAAGTAATAGGTTTATTATTATATCTTTAAGTGTTTCTTAAGCTTCTAAGATGTTTCTTCGATATACCGGTCCTGGTATATCCTAGCTGTTTTAATAATTATAGTTATTTATACATTCGAGAGATCTAAGAATCTCTAAATGGGAATAGTATTTTTGGAACTATTCCCACTTCCACTAGTGGAATGTAACGACCGTACTATAAAAAGAGTGAAGGAGCTTTGTATAGTAAGTAATCCAGACATATAGGACATACTGCTTTGGGTAAGATGTCCTTTCCTCTTTCTCCTTCATCTTCCTCCTCTTCTTCTTCTTCTTCTTCTTCTTCTTTTTATTTTTTAACTTTTTACACTTCCCACCTCAAATGATGACTATGGATGTTCTCTTGCTTAAAATCATTCTTTTACAAACAAACATAGCATTGGTTGAGGTTACTCTTAAGATACTTTTTCTGTTCAATATGCTTAGTTTAGCGTAAGTGTGCATTTGGATTGGGATGGAAAATTAAAATTATTTTACTATTCAGTTTATTTTTGTTATTATTCATGGGCTCTACTGCACTTTTTGGTATTATTCATAGATCATACTGTACTATTTCAACTAACTTTTACATTTATCTATATTACTTTCAACAATAAGTTTTCAGTTTCAGAAAAATAAACGGTATCCAAACACACCATAAATTACACTTTTTATCTTCTTTCTTTAGAAAATTTTCTCCATTTAGAATAGTTAAATGCACTCTGCATAAATATAAGCTTTATGTTTGATGCCTTGTCTTAAACTTTATTTTTCTGCTTTTTAGCAACTTGAGGTGGGCCTTTGAACCTTCAATGGATCCTCACTTTGATTTTTGCAGTTACTATCTTAAAACTAGATGAACAACTTGTATATTTGTCTAGTCTTTCAATTTAAAGACGTCTATTAACTTGAAAATCTTATTATTGTTTGGCTCTAATGTTAAGAAATCAAGTTCCCAAAAACGAAATTTAATTAGGAAATTTTAGCTTTGCTAATGATTCATAATTGAAAATAAAAGAAAAGGGTTCCTTAAAAATATTACAAATGGCTTAATATTATTCTTTTCTTGCACTGGTAGGTGGTAGCATATATATATAGAAGTTGAGTTACATGGATTCACGAGGAGCACTTAGACCAAAAAGAGTCTCCTTTGGAAATGAGCACCAATCACCATCTTACGCAGTGAGTCAAGCACAAATTGATTTGCATTAGAGTAATATATATATATATATATATATGTTTGCTGAAGTGGAAGCAAAATATTAACAATTTTTTTTCTCTGTATAATATTTTCCTGTTGTCTATTGAAACATGGTTAGAAAGGGAAGTTGGAACCTTGGACAAGAGCACAAAAATGCTTAGTGACTAATGAAAAGCCATATTGGTCTTCTTTCGGCCATTCTTTGGAGATTCCACATAACCCTATCCCTCCCATGGAGTTCCTTTGTCGCTCATGGAGCCCATCCTCCTCTAACTTCCTGCAGATATTTTCATCAAGTGTGAGAAATCACGTCCATATGCTATCTACTTTTTAATCTTTTATTAAGAGCCTTGCAACTCAAATGACACTTCATGGTATTTTCAACTAAGATAGTTATGATTCAAATTCTTTTGTCTGTAATTATCAAATGTATAAGAAAAAATAGTCTTTTATGCTTTGAAAGTACGTTGAAATTACGTTGTGAAAAATATATTTTACTTTATGATAAGGAAGAAAAGGATACAGTAAGCACCTGGCCAGACGTGGCCGTGGGTTGAACATGCTATTATACTATATTACACACACACACGCATATATATATATATATATATGTATGTGTGTGTATTTATATATACACATATACACAGAGAGAGAGAGAGAGAGAGATACTTGCTCTAATAAGGGGTTATATATTTTTTTGTTCTGCAGAATCCGTTAATGCATTCACACGAGAACTGTAGTTTAGGGGAGCATGAGGTGAAGCTACATGATAATCTTACCTCAGGTGAGCATGACGAAGAAAAGATGGAGGAAACCAAAGGGCATGCAACCCTAAGCAATAGAAGTACTAGTTCCAGCAAGGTGGATAACATCTGGGTAAGAAAAAGTGAATGTGATTGGAGTCACAGTAAGAAATAAAATTTTAAATTACTTTTTTATTTTGTGTTTGAATGCTTACACATCATAATTAATAGGTATATGGTTCTACCTATTTCTTCAGAACTAGCATTCAAGTCTGTTCCCTATAAAAGAAAAGGCATTGAAGTCTGTTAATCTTTGCCATCTCTTATGTCATGCACAAGTTCATTAGATTTATAAGAGTTTAACAACGATTGAACCTCCAGAGCTAGGTAATTAGTTTATATTATGAGCGTGCTGACTGAATGTCTTTTTCTTTTTTCTTTTTTCTTTTTTTTTAACAATAGTAATTTGGTTGGTTTTAGGGGTTATGGACCATGTGTCAATTTGTTCCAATCCATGTTTATCACGTGGTGTTTTGTATCATAGGGATATGCAACACTCCACTCATAAAGGGGGAGGGTTCCTCACCTGTGGGGTCTACCTTTATGTGTGGTATATTCCTGTGAATCCGTGATACAAAATAAAAATTTGGAGCCAACAGTAGCCAAGAAACCTAGAGATGTTCAAGAACAAAGACAAGCTGTAATAAGCATGGTTATAATTATACATCAACCTAGACTAAGAGTCTCTCAACATATTTGTATGATTGTATCTTTGTGTGGTAGAAGTGTGTGGCTCAAAACTAACACAATCATGAGTTGATGGCCTGGACCAGAGTAGAACTTTACTGTTTTGTCCACTTAAGCCTGCAATGCCTTTTGGCGAACATTTATACTTAAAAAAGACCTTGTAACATTTCTTGAACCTCTCTTTTAACAGAAATGGCTTACACTTGACAAGTCTGTTCAACCTGTTGTTCAAACTCGCAAGTCCTTTATTACTAGCTTATTTAGACGTAGAGTAAAGACCAAAGAGGAAGATAGACTTCGTACCGCCAATGTTCATGCTGCTCTTTCTGTGACACGCTTGGCTGCTGCAATTGCTGGCTTTGCTGCCAACAGCACCAAAGACAAAGAAGAAGCAAATAAAGATGTCAAGCATATTAGTAGTGAAGGCAAAGTAGATTGGGATCAGAATATGAGCAACATTGTTGCTTCAGCTGCAGCTCTAATAGCCACAATATGTGCTGAATCTGCAGAGTCAATAGGTGCAAACAGAGCTCATGTGGCTTCTGCCGTCAACTCAGGCCTTGCCACTCAAACCTCAGCTGACATGATGACACTAACAGCCACTGCTGCAACATGTGATGTATACTTACCCTAGTTTCATAATATCGTTCTGATTATACAAAACAAAAACAATAAGTTTAACGACACAATATTTTTTATAATTTTTGGCATAATCTAATTATGATTAATGCTTAATAAAATTGGTGTCAATAGTGGACCTAACTGAAAGTGTTGTTGCTTGAATCACAACAATCCTGTCAGCATTTGTGGAAAAAAAGGCGTGTCCCTAATATTACTTATTACTTGCCAAAGCACATACAGGATTAATAAGCTGATGAGTTGAAAATTTTTGTCCCAGGCATGAGAGGAGCTGCAATGCTCAAGTCAAGAGCTATGGAATATGACAATTTAGCAAGGAAACTACTTGAAGTCGAGGCTCAGCTGCCAGTAGTCACACCTTCTGGTAAATTTACAGGCCCATGACTTCCATAAATTGTTATTCAAGTATATGAACATTTATGTATGTGACAGTAACACCTACACTCCTGTAGTTACAAAATGTTGAAAAACAATTTTTATGCGTGCAACCAGGGCATAAAAGACACAGGCGGATCTCCATCTATTCAAAGCATAAACAGCTTATTTTGAACCTTGAAAAGAAGTATCTGGGAGTTCTAACAACATCAAAGAAGTGTAAGATATATTCTTCTTTTCTAAACAGGTTACTTGCTGTTTTTTTATTTATTAACACTCTGCTGGAATTGAAAGTATCATTTAACATATTCCAGACAAGATTATTCATGTGAAGGAGGAGGAAGCTCATGGAAACTTCTCCATCAGCCTGAAAAGTAACTGTGGTGATATCAAGCTCTGGTTTGAAGACAAAAATCAATCATTACTCTGGATATCAGTGATTTCTAATCTCTTACAGATGCACAACTCTTGTTGAGATATGTAAATTACTTAAGTTTTAACAATCAAATTCATCAGGTCATCTGCTAGTTTATCTGTATAATGATCAGCTTGATATTGACTGATGGAAAAAGTGTACAATTTGGCTGAAAGCTCTTTGACATTTGATGCAAACGACAAGGTTATGGGGGTACTGTAAAGAAATGATTAATGATAAATATGTAAGTCACTAAAGTTCTTCTATAAAGTCTCCATTAACTGATATCAGCTTTTTGGTTCTTTTTTAGCAACCCAGTATAATAATGAGAATGGGAATTATACATTTGTATTAATTAACAATGAAAATCTTGCATTGTAAACTAAATAAACCCGTACAATATTGTACATATTTGCAAACAATATTGTACCTATTTGTTTAGTCTACAAAGTAAATTTTACCTTCCTAATAAACTAAAAGTTCTCTTAACGAGAAAGTTCATACACTCAAAATTTGATAAATAATTTCATACTCAACTGATGTGACAGATTGTTTATAATAAATAAAAAATATAATGTTAATATTGAGTTCAAATTACGGTAAAAATTTATTAATTTAACTATTATGAAAACTGTTGTGAAATTTTTTATATTTATAACATTGTATAATAATGGATGGGTTCTAGGATTTGTGACTCATTAGCTAGGTAAGAGTTGACTGAGGATGACAACACAAGCATGACTGCAACAGGGCTTGCCTTCGAGTTCCCCAAGATACATGCCTGGGATGGCCGGATCTGTTAACGTGTGTCCCCCACTAATGTATACCCAACCACCATTTGTCCACTTGGTTTGCCATTCAAATCTCAATTTTGCCTCGAAAGTTATGACTTTGACAATGGCTGTTTACAGTAAGTCTAATTGCCGGTGACAGATTTCACAATAAAAAGTGATATGCTTTCCTTTGAAAGTGACATTATTTTAATCATAACATACCCATTTCTAGGATAGTAAAATTTGTTGCGTAATCATCCCTAAAGCAATAGAAGTCAACTTAGGACGACGAACCAAATTCAGAGAAGAAGTGAGAAAATATGATAATGTGAACTTAGGAAACTGCGTAAAAATCTACTAGAATAAAGAGTTGCGACTTACAAGGCTGCCGAGATAACTAGCTAAATGAATAAAAGACTATTTAGAAATGGCGTCTTAACGATTCTAACTTCACTCCTGGACAACTGATAGGGAAAACTTCAGGCCCAAGGAGTCTGTTCAAACAGCTCCAAGCCTAACCTGCAAGGGAAGTATCTGCCTCGGTGGAACCTTTTGCCTTTTGGTACAAATGGTTCCTTACTTGCCTCTCAAGAAATAAATTAACCCCTTTTTAGGGTTCAAGTGATAGGCAAGTGATAATTATATTATTTTTGGTGTTTCATGTCTATGATTCAAATCCCACTACTTCTTTCTCCACTATATATCTATCTAAGAAAAATGTTTTTGCAAAGAAATTTTAATGTCATATTGACAAAAATCTAGTAATGGGAGCAAGATTTTATTGATACAGCAAACAAAATTTATAATTATAAACTTCACCTACTCTAAAATGATTCCTTTGTTGGGTTTGGAACAGAGGGACATAATGATTTTGATGAGATAATGTACAATTTTGATATCAAAAATTAATTTTTTCTAAGGGGACAATAACTATTTTTCAAAATGATGGAGAGAGAAAGGGACAATAACTTTCTTCTTCTCTTCCTTTCACTATTCAAGTGATTCTAGACTTCTCCAATTGCATTAATGTCTTTTTCAAACATAAATAACGGTTCTTACACTTTTCAATCATACACTCAACTAGATACATGCAAGAAAATGACTATAAATGACACAAGTTTAAAATACATAGAAAACTACTATGTGCATAGAAAATACCAAAACTATTAACTTTTAACACTCCCCCTTAATGCTTTGTTATGTAACATCCAACAATTCTCTAAGCTATTGAAACTTATCTTGTGGAATAGCTTTGGTGAAGATGTTCACTACTTGATCTTTGGTCTTGCAATATTTGAGTTGAATGTCATCATCTTCCAAAGCCTCTCTAATAAAGTGATGCTTGATGGCAATATGTTTTGTACGAATATGGTAGACAAGAGTTTTTGTCATAGCAATGGTAGATTTCACACAAAATTGGAGTAGCTTCTTCTTACTTCTCATTCTTCTTGGAGGTAAACTTTGAGGTGAGAAATGTTAACTTGATGAAAAAGTTGGAGATGATTGTAAAGTATCAAAAGGAGGCATTTTTGTGGAGCTTCAATAACATCTTCATCCTCATTTTCTCCATTCTCAAATTCTTCATTAGATGTAGTGACTTGATTACTTATTATTCTTCAAGTTAAAATGTCTATAACCCTTTCATTTTGAGTTATAACTCACAAAGATGCATTTTTCACTAAGATCATCAAGCTTATGCCTTACTTATTTTGGAAAATGAGCAAAGCAAATACAAACAAACACCTTTAAGTGATTCATTGATAGCTTCTTTCCAACCCAAGATTTAATTGGAGTTGATATAAATAAGTATGATAATTCTCTCTAATAATTATATAAACTAGCTAGATTCTCGCACGATGTGCGGTGCAACTTATTATTAGTTTTCTCCAATATTTCAATAAGTTTTACCAAGAATCTTGTAGCTTCCAATAGAGACATTCATGATTTAAATCCCCCAACTATCGATGTATAAAAAAAATTTCAATAAATTTCCTTGTAAAATTTGTAATCTTTAGTTATTTTATAGACAAAATAGAAATACACTAAGATTGCATGATATGGTGGTTAATATTGATAAGCATGTTTCACGCCTACTAAAAAAATGCATATATCATTCTTTTTTTTCTTTTCTTTTTTTGCGTAAATACACTTTTAGTCCCTACATTTTGGGATCATTTCTATTTTGATCCTTACATTTCTATTTTACCACTTTTAATTCCTAAAATAAAAAATGCATTCCATTTTGGCCCGTACCGTCACTTACCTAACGGAAATATGTGGCAAACGGAATGCACTGTTGGCACAGTAAATGCTGATGTGTCCATTAAAATAATATTAAAAAATCCCACGTCAGAATCCATGTCAATCTCTAACTTAAAAAAATAGATTTATCAATTTTAAAAATTACAAAATTATAAAAAAACAAAAAAAAATAGTGGAATTTAGATTTGTGTGTGCTTTTGTTTGTACTTGTTTCTTTTTCTTTTTTATTTTCTTCTTTCATTTTCTTTTTCTTCCCCAGATCAATCTCTCAATTTCTCCGCCTCCATTCTTTCCTTTTTCTTTTTTCTTTCTTCTTCTTTTTCTTCTTTCTCCCTCTATCTTGGTGCTTAGCCTTCTTGAACTCTCTTTATCTCTTGATTTTGCTCAAACCCAAACCCATATGCCTCAAGCTCCTCTCTTAAATCAATGGGTCTCTCTCTTTGGCTCAATACGGTGCTTTTCTTTCTCTCTAACTCAAATCGACGCTCCCTCGAAGGGTCCGATCGGTGCTTCTACCTTGTTCTATTGGGACCGATCGGTGGTTGTGAAGCAGCGGTCTGTTGGGTCCAGCGGTGGGTTGAAGGGTGGGTTTGTTGTTGGAGTGGGTTTGTTGTTGGTGTTCTTGTTGGTATGGTTGAAGCAGTGTTCTTGTTGTGGTTTTTCTGAGAAACCGAGAGATTTGGCTTGAAAATGTGATTTATTCTGTATAGAGGGCGGGCAAATTGCTTCTGGAGATGTGTATGGTACTTTGGTTGCTTACAGATTGTTACAGATTTCTCCGTAAACATTGTTGATGTGTTTGGTTCGTAGAAAAGTAAAGAAATTGTGATCTTGATATTAAAATTTTTCTTTTCAAAATTCATATTTCAGATTTTATCTGAGTATTTTTGAGAAACCGAGAGAGAAAGATCTAGATTTTTTTTTTTTTTTTTGATGAGAAGATCTGGATGTTTTGTTCATGTTTAGATCAAAGTTTTAATTTAATTAATTTAATTTCTTTTTAAATAACCTGTTTTTAAATTTTTTTTATTTAATTAAAATTAATAAATTAATTTTTTTAATGATGTGGCTTTTTTAAATATTAAAATGCTGATATGGCATTATTTAAATGCAAAATTAAAATTTTTTATTATTATTTTAATAGCCATGTAAGCATTATGAGTGCTGACTGTGTATTTCTTTTGCCACATAAGCAATTTCTGTTAAGTGAGTAACGGTAGGGACCAAAATGAAACACGTTAATTGATTTTGGGACTAAAAGTAGTAAAATGAAAATGTATGGACCAAAATGAAAAAAATGCAAAATATAGGGACTAAAAGTGCATTTATGCCTTTTTTTTTTTATCATGTGTTACTAATTTTTCCCCATTTTTGTTGGAGCTTCAATTGTTGCATGATATAGTGTTTCAATTGTTTCCCACATTAAAAATAATATTGTTTCTCATATAAATCTTAGAAAAATGATATTAAAATTTCATTATGCTATAGCAAAATAAATATATTTATTCACACAAACACACACATATATATATTTCACATGTGACTAAAAGGAGTTAAAAAATTCAAAGGATTAAGATTAATTTTAGTTAATTCACAAATATTTAATTTTTTATGGTTTTTTTTTTTGTTGTTAATTGTTGTCAAAGCAACTAAACATAAGTAAGAATATCATATTCTAAATTTATTATTATTATTATTCCGACTAAAAATTATGAGAAATATTTGGGTTTACCTTCGTTTGTTGGAAGGCATAGGACGGCGTGCTTCACTCAAATCAAAGAAAGAATATGGGGTCGTATGCAAGGGTGGAAGGAAAAGCTGTTGTCTCAAGCCAGTCAGGAGATTATGATAAAGGTCATGGTCCAATCTATCCTGGTTTATTCAATGAGTGTGTTCAAGCTTCCGGTTAGTCTTTGTAAAGATATTGAAGCCATGGTTTGAAAGTTTTGGTGGGGTAATGGTGGTGCGAAGAAAATTCATTGGGTCAAGTGGAGTTCTCTTTGTTCTTCAAAATCAATTGGTGGCATGCGGTTTCGGGACTTCCAAAAGTTCAATAATGCACTGCTAGCTAAACAGGTGTGGCGTCTTTTCCATAATCGAGACTCCCTTCTTTTTAAAGTTTTTGGTGCTAAGTATTTTCCGCATGGTAATATACTTGAGGCGGTTGTTCATCCAAAATGCTCTTATGCATGGCGGAGTATTCTACAGGCACGAGGAGTCATTGAAAAAGGGGCTATATGTAGGGTTGGCGATGGGAAGTTGATTGATGTGTGGTGACATAGGTGGCTGCCTAACCTTAATCACAGCAAGATCATCTCCCCAAGAGCTAATTTTTCAGTTCATCGGGTTTGTGATTTGTTCTTCCCTGATACACGAGTTTGGGACCCGAGTCGTCTTGAGAATTGTTTGATTCCGTGGGAGGCAGACTTGGTGAGAAGGATACAAGTATGTGAGGCTGGGGCAGAAGACACTCTGGTCTGGCCTCTGACCAATGATAGGGATTATAGTGTTCGGAGTGCTTACCGTATGCTTGTTTCTGCCGAATCTATTCTTCAGCCAAGTTCATCAATTTCGGGTAGTAATGGGTTGGTTTGGAAGAAAATTTGGAAGATGAGGGTACCTAATAAGATTCGGCACTTTATTTGGCGCGCTGCTAGGGATGCTCTGCCCACAAAACAGAATCTAAAGGCTCGGCATATCCCTGTTGGAGTGGAATGTGATGGTTGTGGAGAGCACACGAAGTCGATAATTCACTGTTTATAGCTCTGTGATCAGGCGAGGTCGGTGTGGATGTCGCTTCTGGAGTTTCGTACATTGGTTCAGAAGAAGTGTCGGGCCTTCTATGATTTATTGGAGGAAGTCTTCAGTGCTGGGTCGGCTAGGAAGGTAGCTATGTTCGCTACTGTGGCATGGTGTTTATGGCAGCGTCGCAACCAGATAAGGGAACATCAGCCAACTTGGAAGCTTCATGAACTGGGTGACAACGCTCAGAGGTTGGTTGATGAATTTTGGAACGTAAATTCTCAAGAGCGTGGTGCGTCTATTCCTCGCCCCAGGGTGCGTTGGTCTCCTCCGCCTGAAGATTGTTTCAAAGTTAATTTTGATGCCGCCTATTGTGAGGAATCGGGTTTGGCAGGTATCAGGGTGGTTTGTCGAGATAATTCCGGTCTAGCCATTACGGCTCTTTGTCAAAATCTGGGTCAGGTGCAGTCAGCTGAGATGGCTGAAGCTTTGGCGGCTCAAAGGGCTGTGGTCTTCGCCGGGGAGATGAGTTTATTTCACATTATTGTTGAAGGTGATTGTCTTTCTGTTATTCAGGCCTTGTTACGTAATGGTCCCTGTCCTCTGATGTATGGTCATATTATTGATGAGACTAAACGATTTGGAAATGTTTTAAGAAGTTGTATGTTTCAACATGTTGGGCGGGATGGGAATAGATTAGCTCATAGTTTAGCTAAAAAAGCAGTTTTATCTGCAGATCTTGAGGTTTGGGTAGAAGATTTACCCGAGGACATGGATGTTGTTTTCCAGTCGGATCTTCCTTGAGTTTGGTTTTTGTTTTGCTTTGTAGTTCGTTTCTTTTCCTTTAATAATATTTCGCTTACCTTTTTCTCAAAAAAAAAAAATTATCTCTTATATAGAGTTTATAAAAGTAATCATATAAATTCATTTAATATAAATAATTAATGCACAACTATAGATAATTAATATATGCATTTACTCTATTGGTTAATTCAATGAATTAATACTTTGATATAAATGCAAACTTTATTGATTTAGAAGCCTAAATAGAGAAAACTGCAAGGAATGTGCCACATGACAGAACCTTATGCTAAATTTATTAAGAAATTATTTATGATACAACAATTTCATGAATACTATTATTGTTTGTCATAATTAATCTATGAAGTTTTCTAGTAAAACAAAATTCAAACTAAATAAATTGGGGAAAAATTCCTCTAATTCATGCAACCAACAAATGTCACCATATTACATTCACATTGTCACCTACAAACTTGGTGGTTCTAAGGTGTCTTTATTGTATGATTTATGCTTTATATATAGATTTTATAGTGTTAATTTCAACATTTCTTATGCCACTAAAGTCTCTATCTCCATTATATCAACACTTATAATTTTTATGTCATGAAAGTAGCTTTTCTTTAGTTTCAGAATTGATATGAGATTACATTATCTTTGTATTTTATGCATTATTTTAAACTACAAAATTTTGAATTTTAACAATTGATTGATGACATGGATATTAATTTTTAATCACCTTGAAATTTGCAAGCATAAAGAATATACAAAGATAATGTAATCTAACGGTGGATTTGTCAATATTCGCATCCAATTAAAAAATATTGAGTGATGAAACATTGCTTAGAGTTACACCACCCAATAACTTGTTACTTAATTAATATTTTGAAAATCCAACCGTTGAATTACATGTTTTATATGTTCTTAACATGCATGCCAATTTTCATATCAATCGGATGTTATTTATCATTTAATCCATAAACTCATATTTTATGCATTATTTTAAACTACAAAAATTTGAATTTTAACAATTGATTGATGACACGGATATTAATTTTTGATCATCTTGAAATTTTGCAAGCATAAAGAATATACAAAGATAATGTAATCTAACGGTGGATTTGTCAATATTCGCATCCAATTAAAAAATATTGAGTGGTGTAACATAGCTTAAAGTTACACCACTCAATAACTTGTTACTGAATTAATATTTTGAAAATTCAACCGTTGAATTACATGTTCTATATGTTCTTAACATGCATGCCAATTTTCATATCAATCAGATGTTATTTATCATTTGATCCATAAACTCATATTTTATGTATTATTTTAAACTACAAAAATTTGAATTTTAACAATTGATTGATGACATGGATATTAATTTTTGAGCACCTTGAAATTTTGCAAGCATAAAAAATATACAAAAATAATATAATCTAATGGTAGGTTTGTCAATATTCGTATCCAATTAAAAAATATTAAGTGGTGTAACATTACTTAGAGTTACACCAGGTGTAACTTGAACCCAACCCTAATTATAATAGGGTGAAAATTGAAAAAATAATATCTTAATCAATTAGCTATAAAAATTGCTAGAATTTCATGATACAACAATAGAAACAATAATGCTATAATGACGCAATAATATCACAATTTAACTTCTAAATTTTAATTGAGCTAAAAATAACCAAAACACCAAATATACTACAAATCCTTACCAAGTATATGCATCATACGGAAAACCCAAAATCTAAATTAGCACATAATATGAAAAAACCATCCTAACCACATTACAATGCTACATTAGTAAGAACAAATACATAAAATCTAAACAAAATATTAAAAAAGAACATAATATTTTGGAATTTAACATACCTTTCAGAAAGGGAACTAAAGATATTGTAAGAGAAATTATGAAAGTTTGATTTTTAAGTCCAAAGGAAATGAGGATTTATATTAGACAAATGTGGAGACAAATAATCATATTACTCAATATTCATTGAATCTGACTCTTGCAATTCTGCATTGAAGTTAGTCTTATGCATAAAATTGAAAATTTTTCTTAACTCCTATCTTTCCCATGACTTTTTAGATTCATCCGTATCTATCCAAAGCATTTCAAATTATAAATGTATACAAATTATTTTAATTTTATTAATGCATCGAAATAAATGCATATTTCATTTCTTAATAGTTTGATATAAATGCTAAATTTAGATGAGGTGAAAGCCCAAATGAAAAAAATGTTATACAATACGCCACTTGACAGAACCTCATACTCTAGCACATGAGATCTCTGCTTTTATATATACTAACTTATAATCCGTGCAAATACACGGGATTTTTATAATTGTGCTGGTTGTTTGTTTATAGCATCATCAAAAGTACACTTCTTTTTTTATATAACATCGTCAAAAGTAAATAATACTTCATCATAATAATATATATTAACATAATTTGAATAACGGAAAAAAATTAAACTTACAGCAAAAGAAAAACAAAAACCTTTCTTCATAACATCATAAAAATTTAGATTCATAACTCAAAATAACATTTATAATCCTAAAATAAACCAAAAGTCAAATAGTTTAACCCTTTGTTTATGGACTTCATGCTTTCTCTGTTAAATCTTTATGGGTCTAATGTTGTAAGCAACCAAGCCATTGAGGATCTTTTTGCATACCTGGACATATCTGAAGATTCAAAACAAAATGTTAATGTTAAATTGATTCCAAATGAAGATCACATACAAATGCAAAATTAGTTCTACCATCTAAAATCTAGATCACATGAATGAGCATTAGATAGCTCTTATCATTTCTTTTTCCTTTAAACATGTCTAATAAAAGTTTCTAAATCAAAATTTTACTTGTAAAACAAAATCCAATAAAAAAAACATAGGAAAGTATCTATTAGAATATAATCATATTTTTCTTATCTTTTAATAAGGTGTTGCCAAATTTCCATGGAAGGTCAGAGAGTAAAAAAAAGAAAAATTTGGTAAAAACCCAAGTAGAAGATACTAAAATTGATAAGGGTAATGTATATGTATGTTCAACTGTTTACCAATTGTAAGGCGTCTACCTACTACCATAAAAAAAAATTAATAATAATAAAAATTAATAAATTGTAAATCATTTGTGGTAGTGATACACAAAGGAGAATTAAATGACTTCAACAATTTCAATATCAATCTACAATCTAAGAGAAAATTTAGCCAATGTCAGTTGGAGAATTCATTTGGGCATTTATAATATTGTAACTTGCACCATGAGCTTAAGAAAAAAACAATCATTTTTATGGTAAGCATTAAATGTAGTTTGTAATCGTTTTCTTGCCCACTAAAAGGAGGTAATTGAAAGACATTTCAGAAAATACATAGAACTGGAAGTCTAATGAAAAAATTAAAATAAAAACCTTCATTCTCCAATCTGACAAACAGTAAATTATCACGTTTTAAATTCCCCAAATTTTATGCTTCATTGCTATTTACAGGCTGCAACATATGTAAAGTTTGACCACTCATTTAATTGTTTATGAGATGCAAATGCCCCATAGTTACAAAAAAGCAATAAACAAATTTTTTGTTACAAAAAATGTTGAATTCATGCAATTAGCCTATATTGATGTAACTGATTTCCAAAACTTTTTTTCAAATGAATAGGATGCACAAACGTATATTATTTCTTAGTGGACTGAAACACCAGCCAAAGCCCCAAAATAGTCATATCATCCTCAATAAACAAATGTCTCAACACCCAAACACAAATTCACAACTACCCAAAGTTTACCAACCACAAACCAACATAAATTCATTGGAAAAATGTTTGAAATAATAATAATAAATAGAGAAAAACTCACCTTATATAAGACTATAACCGGCATAAGTAACGTTTGAGATTGTTGGGGAGAGAAAGAGCCAAGAGATGGGGAGAGTGTGGCAGGAGGCAGTCTTAAGATTTCTCTTTCTATCTCACTCTCTCTCTCTGTCTGCCTTATCGGGTTTCTCTTTGCAATTTTGGCGATATGAAGGTAGGAAATTAAGTGGTGGCACTACATCCATAACTATCTCAAATAATATCATGGTCCCTCTGGCAACTAAGACTTTCACGACTTCAAAGCTGTTAGGAAATACAATTTCCTGGCTCATTGGGATTCAGCTAGATATGCCAATGAGCTTAAGGAACAAATAAACAATAATTATTAGAATAATATTGTACCTGTTCTGTAGAAAAGAAGTACATGAATAGAGCATCTTTGCAGTTTTTTTAATGTAAACTATCAAAAAATTTTGATTAAGACCTTTGAATGTCTTCTACAGTGTGAAACTCAAAGAATAAGAGGTGTCATCCAACCAAACATGGTCTACTAAATGAATTACATGCAAAACCTGCCAACTTAATAGCAACCACACTCATTGTTCTATTAATGAAAATTCACACACTAGCAACCATAAAGCTACAACAACAAAATACATTGTCTGCAATTTTCTACCATTAAAAAAAAGTTTAAAGTACCTAACCCTGGTAATTATGCAGATAGGGTGAGAGGCAATAAAAATTTGATAGAAAAAAAAAAAAAAAAAAACAATAACCTTTTTGTAACTCTTCAGCCATTATTCTTATATGGCAGTTACAGGCTTCTCTCTCAGCACATGTTCACAAAAACTTTTACCTTAGGTCTTAAAACTTCCATTTGAAGTTCATAACTCTAAATTTTGTTTCCAATATATTAACTTATAAGTTATAACACTATTTTCTCAGACCCAAAAAAATAAAACAAAAACTACCATATAATAACTTGCAGATCACCTATAACAAAACTTAACTACATTGACTTGCTAAACGAAATTACAAATAACCATACAACTGTAATTTTCTTTTGGTCTTCATATAATAACTTTGGAATATTGTTTGCCGTACGTTAGAACAGAAAAGGCATCAGACTCTCTCTCGGTCTCTTTCAATTTAACAGTTTTTTTTTTTTTTTTTTTTTGCTTTAAACTGTGCACAGTAAATGGATAAATTTGAAAGCCCTCAAATAGTGCAACATGCGGTATTTTGGAACTTTTAAACTGGACAAGTGCTAGAATTTTAAGGGGTGTTTTTTCCTATGTGTTGCAACAACCTTGCTTAATGACTTTATGCTTCATCTCTAAATCTTGTATGTCCAAAGTTGTCAACAACCATGCTTTTGAACATTGCGTTTAATCTCATACTTTCTTCACCTACAATAGAATGTTAATAATTCAATAGCCGAAATAACAAAAGGCTTAGAAAGAGTACTTGGCTATTGTTGTTCTAATTTTTCCTCTTTTTAACACTGGATTTGTACTTCACGTTTGATCATCAAGGAAAAAAAATAGCAATGTTGTATTGCTTATAATTTTCATGTGACATTGACAGACTTTGTGAAAAATTAGGAGGCTGAGAAAGTATTGGTTTCATAAGTAATCTAGCTTCTTTTATATAAAGACATACATCCCACATAGTGCAAAGACCAAATAACATGCAGACAAAAGGCACCACTGACATTATATTAATATATAAGATTCAGTTAACCAACTCCAAAATGCAACAACCACAAAACAGGTTCCAAAAAAATAATAAATAGCTATATAACATCATAAATACAATTGATCTACTTACAGAAGAGGATTCTTTGCACACAGAAATAACCATCGATTAAAATGCACTAGAGAAATGAACAAACAAAATATGAAATTACTAAAGGATCAAACCTCATCCAATCAACCAAAACTAAATCAAGAACAAAAAAAGAGTCAAGTAGGTATCTAACTGGAAAATAGTGTTCATGAAAAATACTAATTTTACACCAAATAAAAATTTTATTCTTTGTAATAGGTGCAGATTTTTAAACCTGTCAAAAATTGATTTTACATAAAATATTAATAAGTTGTAGAATCTTACATGTTTTCTCAAGGTTGTTCAGCACCATCTTGTCTTGTCATCTTGCTCTAGTATGTTCCTGAGTCAGATTGAATACCTCCAACTCAAGCCTCATCACATCCATCAATGATATTCTACACATTCCCATAGGCAGCTCTCATACCTACATAATACTCAACAAAGACTTAAAAACTTCATTAAAAATTCCAAAAGAAGAAGAAGCTACTTTTTATTTCTCCCAAAATCTTATAATTTTGTGGTTCTATTAGGCAAAGTTAGAAAACCTAAGAATGAAAATGTATAACACAAAATGAGGAAATTAGCAGAGATGAAAAAAAAAAATTACAGCAACTAAACTAATTTATGAAAATTACAAATGACAAATTTCTCTAATGAGTCCAAATAGAAATTCTCCATCAAATGAATAATACCCTTCATTCTTCCTCACACCTACACTAAAATTAGAGTTCAGAAGCAAATGATGACCGGGCATGAATTTATTTTGTTTTCAAAAGCCTTAAAATTTTTGTCTTTGATAAGTGAGTCACATTAAGAATATTGATGAAGATATATACATTAATCAAACTAGTATGTAGCCCCGTGCTACCGCACGGGAATGGATATATTATTAATCATGAGTTTATTCATGTTTAAAAGGCTTAATTAAGTCTAAATTCATATTATTAACCAGAAAATTTCATTAACAAAACTTAGCAGTATATATATTTTACACAGAAAGATGAACCTTGGTGACAATGTTTATCCAAAAGATCCATTCACGCTTTTGAATCTTCAATCTCTATTGGTGATTGAAATTTTTGCAGCTTAAAAAATTTAAAATTAAAAAAAAAAAAAAAAAACCCTCAGAGTTGTACTCATTTTGTAGTTTTACGATGGGTCATTTTGTAACATGATAGGCATTTGTGTGAAGAAAAAACCTCTGAAGTTCTATGGCTGATAAAAGAAATTCTCTCCAATCTCTTTTTATAGAGAGAGGGGTTTGTGCGTGTTTTTATACATCCTTCATAGTTGTATTATCACGAAACAGGTCCAATGGATTTAGATTGGTACTACCGATTCCCAAAGCATGAGTGTTTAATGTGTTATTAATTTCATCTCATTGACTTCTGTACATGACAGCAAAATTAAAAATAATTAGATTGTACATGTGTATAGTAAAATTGGACTCCAATTTCAGATTCTAATTGAACAATTGGAATGATAATATATGATAGTAACAACAATAGGAAAATTCAAATAAAATTTCGAATTAAATTGTAACAATCTGAATAAAAAATTCCAGTAGAAAGACAGGGTGGAGTGATCCACTCCAAGAAGGCGACCAATCTTGCGTAAATATAGAATAATAAATCTCTCTCCGGAAAATTTACATTGTTCATAACCTTTACCTTCACTGAACATTTTAAAAACATAGTGACTCACATCTGCCATCCAGACATCTACAGTCGGGTCCTCTCCAATTCGCGTGAGATTCCATTGATTACTAAGTTCCTTTGCAGCCTGCAAAAAGTATCATCCATTAGTCCACAACAGTACTTTCTTCATTGTTATAAGTGCCAAACTTGAACAAAAAGCCAAATATAAGGATAGTGAATTTTAGGCATAATGTGCATCTAATCACATATTAGCAATTTATAACAAATGTAAAGATGCAAACTTTGTAAGTGAATAGTAAACAAAACTCAGTGTCAGAACCAAGAAGAAAGCACTTTAATCCGAAACTCACTGCAAATGTAAAGATGCAAACTTTGTAAGCAATTTATAACAAAGATGCAAACTCTGGCTTTGCTATCTTTTTGGAAATTATGCAATGTACCCAAACCAAGTTCTTATCACCGATATTAATCTCTTTGGTTTTCACGTTTGACTACAAAATCAAGAAAAAACTTAATTAGCACAGTAACTCACTTGACCCGATACATAGAAGTGGTTTTAATGAGAATGAGCCCACATACATTTAGCCACATGATGCAAAATTCAACTTCAATTTCAGATTCTAGACACATGGCACAAAATTAGAGTTCTAATTTGGAATTAAATTTCACACTCTCTCTGCTTCACCTATTGTTTTATATATAGATTAATAAAAGAAATTCTTGTTTTCATAAGTCATAACATAGATGATTCTGATATAATTGAAGATTGAGAGGCAAGATTGTTTGCTAAAAACAGGAAGGGCAAAGTCTACTCAAGTTTTGTAATGCCGTCAATAACCGGTGGCAATTGTTTTCATTACTAAATTCTTAATCAAATTGTAAAGTAATAGCATCTTCAGCTGCAAAACGTTATTTTAGGGCTTCTACAATTGAATATTAAACATATAACCTCAACACAATACTACAACTGCAAAAGGACTTCACTTTCCGCCAAATAGAAAGAATGCCTTTGTTACCAAAGAGTTGTAGGGCTGTTATATCCTAAATATTAATTACAAAGGCAGGTATCAATTGTACAGAGGATTCAAGGGATAACACTAACAACTTAAACAATTATTTTTTTTAATCCACATACTCATCTATGAATTTCTCGTATGGAGCTATACCATCTACCTAAAGTTTAATGTAAACAATGTGTGTGTTTTCTTTATGCAACATTCATATTCCTTTAGTTATCTAATCAAAAGTTTCAAAAGTGTGAACTTTTATAAAGCATGGAGTTTAATGCTAGAATTAAATGAATTCAAAATTCAGAGGCAGACGAAAAAAAAATCTAACAAAAAAACTGCCCAAAAAAAACCAAATCTAACTAAAATACAATAATCAACAAAACATAAATCAATTCAAATTTCAGGGGCAAACGAAAAAAAAAAGTACAAATATAACAAAAATCAGGCAAAAAAAAAAATTTAACCAATACAATAATCGACAAAACAAAACTCAAGAAATTGGAAAAAATAAATGGGAGATTAGGGTAACAGGTAGCCAAACCTTTAACCTTGATTGAGTAATTCCTTTTGTAGAAAACCCAATGGCTTTATCTGGCATCGAAAATCAGTATTTTGCGATTGGAGAAAAAGACTGAATAGAAAGGAAAGATTAATTAGGAAGATGGAATATAATTATATAAACAACAGTGAATGTTATAGAAAGAATAATAAGGCACAAACTATGTAAGATCAGAAATTAAGAATGGAACCTTTCTTGTTACAGGGAAGGAGCAGAAAAGTGGGAGAAGATAGAATTTTAGGAGACAGTTTCTTTCTTTTTCTCTTGAGAAACAAATACAATGAATTTTGTAAATGATCACTCAAAACCAAACCAATCTAATTCAAGCCAGAACTAACGCAAAAATAATTTAAAATGTAAAAAATAAACAACCGGCCAAATTACCTATTAGAGGCATGCTAATGGATGCCTAACTCAAAACCAAATCTAACTATAACTAAATCTAAACCAATCCAACCAAGAAATTCAAACCTAAATCATATTCAATCCCCAGATTTGAAAATGAAAAGGAAAAAAAAAAAACAATTACTTTACCAGTTACGGCATACGGCTTGTCTCTGTATGCCTTACGGACTCTATCTGGTGCATGCTGTTCCAGCAGGAAAAGGCTAAAATAAGATTGAAGAAGGAAAATAACTGTTAGAAACGGAAATACCCAATGATTTCAATCATACAATCTCAATGATTTAGTGATTTCTTTAATCTTTAAAAAAAAAAAAAAAACAAAACAAAACAAAAGCAAATATCTAGAATTGAGGAAACAAACGTTTTGATAGAAAACCCAAAAGCCCAAAACAAAAGCAAATATCTAAAATTGAGGAAACAAAAATTTTGATAGAAAACCCAAAAACCCAAAACAAAAACGAATCAAATCTAAACCCATTCAACCAAAAAAAAAACTTTTTAGAGTTTTTAGATGCGTACGAAACAACCTTTCACAATTTAATTGGCAACGTGAATTAAGAATTCTAGAACAAAACAAAAGATCGATCAGTAATTTTATCAAACAAATTGCGTATTAAAAATTATGTTTTTCGTCTAATATATTCAGATTTTAAATAATCCAAGGTGAATTTTGACTTTTAACCACAGTAAATCAAGGGCAAAATCCCTAATGTTACCACCAAAAAAAAATATAGAGGGACAATTTGAAACCAAAGCATCCAAAGAAAGAAAATCAACCCATTTAAATTTTTTTTATATTTAAAAAGGGGTAAAAGAAGAACCCTAGAAAATTAAGTAAAGGGAACTACCGGTTTTGAATTCAAAAACATAGATATATTGAAGATTTAAGATTCTAATTCGAATAGGAAAAACAATGGTGAGGAGTTTCAGTCTTTCAAACAACAAAAACAGTATTTAAAGAGGAAAGGAGTATGTTGACCTTCAGTACAAAAAAACAGAGACTATACCGGTGGAGGGATGTTGGTCTGATGGTGGCAAAGGTCTCAGATTTTTCGCTCTCCACCGTCTATGACAGATCGAATCTCTTTCTCTATCGTTCTCTTTCGTTGTTGTTCTCCTTTTCTTTCCGCAACGTATGTCTCTCTGAACCGTATTTTGGGTTTTATTCTAACGCAGTGTTATGGGTTTCAGTTTTTAGAGGGAAAATTTGCTAAATAGACTGATTTTAGAAACTATGTAGATGAATAGTATGCGCGTCAAACTAATTAGTTAGGTAGACTGATTTTGGAACTCGAGTTTGACAAACTCGAGTTCCAGCCTAAAAATCCCAACATAAATCTAACGTGGAATGAAAAAAAATTTAAAAAAAAAAAAAAAAAAAAAAAAACATGGAACTCGAGCTTAGCAAACTCGAGTTCCATGTTTTTTTGGACTGGAACTCGAGTTTGTCAAACTCGAGTTCCAAAATAGTCTAACTAACCAATTAGTTTGACGCGCATACTATTCACCTATATGATTTCTAAAATCAGTCTATTTGGCAAATTTTGCCAGTTTTTAGACGTGTTTTAGCCATGGTTTTAAAAACCGGAACGGTGATGGAACCGGAAAAGTAGTGATTTTTGGTTTTTTGGTTCGACCAGGGTCGGATCGATGGTCGAATCGATGATGTCATAAATAATTTAATTAATTATTTTAAAATTATAAAATAAATAACAACTCATCAAATATATCCAAACAAATATAAAAAAATTATAAAATGAGTTTCATATCTTATATTAGATGATAAAGGGAAAGAAAGTATAAAGAATCAAAATTAACATTACAAAAATAATAGCAATGTTATATCTTTTTTTGTTTTATAATCATTTTTTTTACAACGGTATTAAGAATAAGTAATTTAATTGTACTTTAAAGATCTATTCTAAATAAAAGGGTGTTTAATTAGATGATAGTAGCCTAAGGATCATTCTACGGTACCCACCTATTTTTTTACTGGGTACCGTACCCACCCAAATCTTAGCCGTGTATTTCTATTGTTTCAATCCTGACCATTTATTTAAGTTAAGTAGTAAACCTATTACCGGCTGAATGGGTAGTGTATAAATAAAAACCAAAAAGAAAAGAAAGAAACAGAGAACGAGCGATTGGTTAAAAAAAAAAAAAAACAAACAAAACGAAAGAGGGCCAAGAAGATGAACGAGAGACCAGGCAAGTGATGTTCCACCTTCAGATCATCTGCCACTGTCATTGTTGATCATTTTTTTAGCATTTGAGAAGATGTTTATTTATTTATTTGCTGTGGTTTTTCGAATTGATTTCTCAGCTTCTTTGTGCTGATTCAGATTGATTTTAATTCTGATTCAGTTGTTTGGTTTTGATAATTTTCTTTTTTCGATTTGAAGTCTAGGGTTTCGGGAAAAAAATTTCCGCTGGAGCATCCAGATTTTTGGTACGCTTTTTTGAATTTGTTGTAAGTATTCTATTTTATTCCTGATTTTTTTTTCAAAATAATTGTTTTGTTTTAGGTAAATTTATTTGTAAATAAGTTTAGGTAATATATTTGATTGATTTTTTTTTTAGGGTTTCTGTTAATTTTGTAGTTGATGTATATATTGTCTTAATTAGGGTTAATAAATGATGATTGAGAATATACGGTAAGAAGAAATTGTATTTCCGGTGCGACCATTTCAGAGTCTGAAATGCCTTACAATCTGGATCCTTTTGTTCTTGTATGTTGTGGCCCTTGAGCCTTGAAGAGTAATTTAAGTCTCATAAACTTTATGTTGTAGTAAATTCTTCATTCTAGATTATTTTACTAACATTGTTGGATGGTTGAACTACAATGTGGAAAGGGGGGAGAAGGAGTGTATATTATTTATTAAATTTATTGTCAGCATCTTTGCTTCCCTATAAAAGAAAAAGAGAAAAGTCTAAAGGCTTAAGTTTAACGCAATATACAGAAGTTGAGTACAAACTATACTGTGTTCTGTGTTTGGTATTCAAATCGGGATTTTGATTTTAAATCCTTTTCCTCTCTATTTGTTGAAGTCACCCTATAATGTTCATTTCTATGCATAGATTTGGTTAATTTAGTTCTTGATGAGCAGAACTAATTTGGTCTGGGTGCACAAAGAGGTCGGTATCACTTTGGTTGTTGTTCTTTCTTATTTTTGCAAACCCCTAGTGAGTTTGTAAACTATGAGAATAAAATCTTAAATTTAGTAGGCTTCTTTATTTTTTGGGGTCAAATATCCTCCATTTAATTTGTGTTTCTTAAGTCCAACTTGTATGTATTACTATGTTATTTATTCGTACACTCTATAAAGTTTATAACTTTTTGTTATTTAAGTTGCAATGTTTTAGTGGGCATACGTGCTAGGTGTTTGGGGAAATGACTAAACATGTATACTTGCAATTAGCATGCTCTATTTCTGTTTTGTTAAAACTTAAAAACTCTGTGGTCATTGTGTGGTTTAGAACTTTTTAACTTGCATTCAAGTAATATAGAGTCATTGACTTTGAAAGAGATAGTGAAACCCATCTTTTGTTTTCATTTTAAACTAGTTCCTATCTAATCTGTAGGTTGTTTTTGTTCTCCAAGTCAAGAATATTTCATCTGGGTCTTACTGTTTTTTGTTTTTTTTCTTTTGGCCTTTAAATATAATAAACATGATTACTGCTTAGATTTTGAATTTGATTGAGTTTTCCAGGTTCATATTTCATGGTTTTGGAGATGCTTGAGACTCTTCCACTCATTGAGTGCAGCAACCTAAAGGTTTTTTTTTTTTTTTTGATAAATTGCAGCAACCTAAGTGTTTTTTGATAAACTACAACAACCTGAGGTTTTTTTGATAAACTGCAGCAATCGGAGGGTTTTTTGATAAACTGCAGCAACCTATTGTTTGTTTGATAAACTGTAGCAACCTGAGGTTAGTTCTTTTTCTTCTTCCTTTATTTGGTGGATATATGATGGCTTGTGGGAGATCTGCTTTTGGTTGTTGCATTTGGGAGTTTTGAACAACATTTGATGATTTGTTCTAAAAATGCACACCATGTGTTTGATGTTTTGTTCTATAAGCTTTGTAGTAGCCTAGTGGAGCTAGTAAGCCTATCTTATGCAATTTTAACTAACTAATTTACTTAATCATGGAGTAAAAGATTGAAATTTTTTCAATCAAATCTTGATGCAAATAATAGATAGGAGATTGATAATGTTATTTGGATAGTGTCTTGCTGAAGTGGCATTGCATCTTTTTCTTTCTCTTTTCCTCTCCTGCTCAAAACTTACATTTAATATGAAGTTAAATCATTTTGCAGGGGTAGGATGAAGAATTGGCTCATACAATTGAAGTCCATGTAACAAGACCAAGCTCTAAAATAGAGCTGAAACATTGATATGCACCCACAATCATTTACATTATTACTCAACTTTCAAATAATAAGAAACCTCTCAAAGGTTCATTATATGATTATATCCTTTTTTTAGCATCTTGTTGTTTACTAGATTTTTTTTATTTAATAAACTTATTATATATGATTTTGAATTTGCTGATATTGTCAGGTTGAGGTAGATGAGCCAAAGTTCTTGAATAATAATAGTTATATAAATAAATATCTAAGGCTCTATGCAAAGAGATTTGATAATGATTATAATGGAACAATAAAAATTATTTTTAGTTATATGATAAATTCATATTTTGCAAGTCCAAGTTGTTACTAATAGCAAATTATTAGTTGGCTATGATGACAAATTTTTACTCATTATCTTGTCAATTAGGTTATCAATGGCATTTTCATTACCTCATGTATTTATTAAAAATGTAGAAGGTTTAAGAAAAAAATATTTGGAAAAAATATTTTATGATCTTAAATTCAAATTCAAATTTAGGTATCCAAACAATGGAATTTCAAATCCTTTGTTGTATAAGAAGACCCAAACAAGGAATTTTAAAATCAATAGATTTCAAATCAGGGCATTTTAAATCCATTGGTTCAAAATAATCCAAATCCAAATGTTGCCATCCAAATGAATTTCAAATATTTCGATCATTTTATCGGTTCTAAAGGTAATCTGGTCATTTTTTAGGTTTTAGGGGTTTTCGGTAATTTTTTAGGTTTCAAGGGCATTATGGTCATTTTTTAGATTCTAAGGGTTTTTTTTGTCATTTTCTTTATGTTCTATTGGTATTTCAATCATTTTATAGGTTTTAATGGCATTATAGTCAACTTTTAGGTTTTAGGGTCATTCGGTCATTTTTTAGATTCTAAGGGTATTTTGATCATCTTTTAGGTTCTTAGAGTATTCCGGCAATTTTAGAGGGTTTCGGGGGTATTTGGGCCATTTTATAAGTTTCGAGGGTATTAAAGACTTGAGTTCCTTAAGCAATCTCGAGTCTTTTAAGACTCAAAATGCTAGTTTACAAATATGTTTCAAAAACATGCCAACTAGAAAAATTGTTTCGAAAATCCTGTTAAATGGCAAAAAAATCCTACATTAGAACAATCAAAGTTATTTGATCTGGTTTTATAAGATGATATGGATGCAAAAGAAGTGTCATTGAAACTATCACTATTGAAAAATTGTTGTTCCCAACAATTTTGTTTTAGATGGTTTAATCTTAGAGCTTAACAAACATATATCTATTTGAACATTGAAATTTCATTTTGTGCAGTGCAGGTCTGATTGGAGTTCAAATTTGCAAATTCAGTGGTTGTGAATGTGGGATTTAATGTTGGCTTCAAAAAAATTTCGTTTATTACATTAAATATTGGGTGTCAAAAGTTGTTAATGGAGTTAGTAGAAGTAAGAGTGTGAAAAAAAATAAAAATAAAAATTAGTAGAAGTAAATAATCAAACTTTTATTAGATTTTTTAAAAATTTATTAATAGTGTTAACTGAAAGATAATTTTTAATTAATTGAAAAGTTTAGTATTGAAGTTTCATTTAAAGCTAACTATCTTAGTAATTTCATTTAGCCTTAAAAAAATATGAAGAAGAAAAGGAAACCATCAATGTAACATTGAACTTTTACATAAAAGGGGATGTACCGAAATTTAGAGGTGATAAACAGCAAATACTACGAACAAAGAGAGATGCAGAGAGAGATAGAGGAAATTGTATCTTTTATCATCGACATCGAAAGGAAGAAGATATGCTATGTGGTCATTTTTTTTTCCTAAGGGTATTTTGGTCATTTTTTAGGTATCATTGTTATTTCTGTCATTTTTAGGTTTTACGATAATTTTGGTTTTTTTTTTAAGATTCATGGTTATTTGGTCAATTTTTATTTTATTTTAAGGGTATTTGGGTCATTTTTTAGGTTTCGTGGTTATTTTAGTCATTTTTTCGGTTTTTGATAATTTTGGTCATTTTTTTTTAAGTTTTAGGGTTATTCTATCATTTTTTAGGTTCTAAGGGTATTTCGGTCATTTTTTAGGTTCTAAGGGTATTTTGGTCATTTTTTAGGTTTTAGGAGTATTATGATAATTGGTGAGAAAAAAAAAGGAACCATCAAATGTGACAAAAATACCACCGAATATGAGAAATGTATGGTCTAATGTGATGTTGGTACTACCTAATGTGACAATAGAACCATCAAATATGAGAAAGAAAAAAAGGAATCACCAAATGTGACAAAAGTACAGTCAAATGTGATGTTGGTACTGCACAATGTGAGGACAACACTGTCAAATGTGAGAAAAAAATTAAAGTACAACTAAACGTGAGAAAAATACGGTCAAATGTGATATTGTCATTGTCTAATGAGACAATAGAACCATAATTTGCGAGAAAAAAAAATTGAACCACCAAACGTGACAAAAGTACTATCACATGTGATTTTGGTAATGCACAATTTGAAGATGATACCTTTAAATGTAAAAAAAAATACAAGTACAACCGAATGTGGCAAAAACACTGTCATATGTGATGTTGGTACTACTTAATGTGATAATAGAACCATTAAATGTGGGGAAAAAAAAAAAAAGGAACCACTAAATGTGACAAAAGCACGGTCACATGTGATATTTGTACTACTTAATGTGATAATGGAACCATCAAATGTGAGAAAAAATAAGGGAACTACTAAATGTGACAAAAGTACAATCACATGTGATATTGGTACTGCACAATGTGAGAATGGTACTATCAAATGTGAGAAAAAAAATAAGGGAACCACCGAATGTGACAAAAGTACAGTCACATGTGATGTTGATACTGCACAATGTGAGGATGGTACAATCAAATGTGAGAAAAAATAAGGGAACTACCAAATGTGACAAAAGTACAGTCACATGTGATATTGGTACTGCACAATGTGAGGATGGTACCATCAAATGTGAGAAAAAAATAAGGGAACAACCGAATGTGACAAAAGTACAGTCACATGTGATGTTGGTACTGCACAATGTGAGGATGGTACCATCAAATGTGAGAAAAAATAAGAGAACCGTCAAATGTGACAAAAGTACAGTCACATGTGATGTTGGTACTGCACAATGTGAGGATGGTATCATCAAATATGAGAAAAAAAATAAAGGAACTACCGAATATGACAAAAATACAGTCATATGTGATGTTGATACTACACAATGTGAGGATGATACAATCGAATGTGAGAAAAAATAAGAGAACCACCATATGTGACAAAAGTACAGTCACATGTGATATTAGTACTACACAATGTAAAGATGGTACCATCAAATGTGATGTTTTGGTAACCTGGTATAATAGGTTGCCTACTAGTAGGTACCATACCCCCCAAAAAAAAGAGGAGGTACAGTAGAATTACCCGTAGCGTAAATGTTAAAATACAAATCATTTTTTTATTGTTTTAAAAATATGTTTGTATTTGTATTCTTTTATTAATCAAAATTAAGTTATTAACACAGTTATTCAACAAAAAAAGAAATAACACAACTGAACAGTACACACTAAAAATAAAAAATGAAACACCTGGCTAACATGCGTGCTTGTACATCTCCCAAAGTACCCAACCCAATTCCCAAGTGCCAACTGTCAAGCATTAATACTTTAGATGCCTTTTATGCCTTTCATTGATACTTGGCTTTTGAGTTTTTTCAGTAGTTCTGTGGGTTGGTTTTTCACTAGTGCGAGTACGGTACCAAGTATTCACAGCCTTCTTTTTCTTCCCTCAAAACTTCTTTTTTTTTTTTTTTTTTTCTCTGTATTTCTCAACTTGAAAGCTTTGCACAAATATCTCTCAGTCAAAGACATTAGATCCGACTTCCAATTTGCTCATTTTTCTTGAGGTGGTCGGCGATGCTGGCTTGGTATTTTTTTTTTTTTTTTTTAAAGCAATTTTGTAGCTAAGTTAGAGAACCGTTGGGAAATGGTTTGACTGTTCCGGTTCCCAGGTTTCCTGGTTGAACCGCGGTTTTATAGGTTTTTCCTGTTTTTTCATATTTCTGGTTTTTTATGATAACCGAACCGGTATGTATACCGGTTCACGATAGGACCGGTTGAACCGGTCGGTCCGATCTGGTCCGATTTTTAAAACTATGGTTTTAGCAAAACAGTGTGACTTTTGACATTTTAATTGTATACGTGGCAAATTTTTAAGGGAGCATTTTTCCTACATGGCAGCACTGCCTTACGACTTTTTTCCCAAAAACAAAGATTGAAGCCGGTCTTTAAGATTGGGCCTAGATTGCCTTACGACTTGATGCAGTTGGCGACTCGCTCTCTCTCTCTCTGTTTCTCAAACTCTCTCTTGCTCTCTACCTTTCAATTGGCTTTGTTTTAAACTATATGGACAGCACAGTAAAAAGATTAAATTGAAGCCCTCAAACGATGCAATGTGCAGTATTTTGTATCTTTCAAAGTGTGAACGTGTCAGTTTTTAAAGTGGCATTTTTTCCTAATGTGGCAACACCTCCTTAATCGTAGGAAAGGCTTTTGATTTTATATATAGTATTAGATTAGATATGATATGCAAAATTTAGATATTATCCCCTCTAAAAGATTCACCTTTGTACCAATCAAAACTTGGATCTTATAAGCATTGGACAATGTTGCTACATCTTCCGGTTCTTTATATACATCTCGTACATACTTCCAATGCTTGTGAAAGAAAAATTGTTCTTATCTTTTACAAATTAGAAATCATAGTTTCTCCATAAAAAATTTAAAAAAAAAAAAAAAAAAAGAGAGATGAAGGTAGTTGGGCTCCCATTTTTATGGTTGCTTGAACTCACCATTGTCGTTGCTTTTGTGAGGACTTGTTTCCCTCTCACAAATCCTCACACCCAAACTTTTTTTTTTTTTTCACTTAGAACTAAGTTGATACCATTTGTTAGGGTTTTTTTTTTTTACACCTAATTTTATTTGAGTACCACCTATTTATTTTCAAACACCACTAATAAGTTATTGGGTTTTCCCAAATATTTTTTGCTCTATTATTATGTTAATCACAAATGTTTCATATCTCATTATCTAAATTAGGTTATGATATAAAATATCACAAAAAACCCAAAAATTCATATTTTATCCAATTTTATTATCATTATTTAGCTAAGCCCAAAACCGGCCCTATGAACCCAAAAAAACACATCATATTCTATTTAAAACCCAAGAATACTTATGCTTGACAATAGTTGAAAAACTCATGATTCAAATCCACGGCAAAACAATTTTATGAATGGAATTCAAATCCATAATCAAAGCTCATGGTTTAAACTCATGGCAATTTATTTATCCAAAACTCAATTCACATTAACAATATCAAAACCCAATTCTCATTGGCAATATTAAAGCCCAGTTCTCGCTGACAATATTTAAAGCCTAATTTTCATTGACAACATCAAAGCCCAATTCTCATTGGCAATGTCAAAACCCAGTTCTTGTTGGCAATATTTAAAACTCAATTCTGATTGGCAATATCAAAACCCAATTCTTATTGGCAATATCAAAACTCAATTCTTATTGGCAATATTAAAGCCCAGTTCTCACTGGCAATATTTAAAGCCCAATTTTTATTGGCAACATCAAAACCCAATTTTTATTGGCAATATCAAAACCCAATTCTCTCATTGGCAATGTCAAAACCCAGTTCTTGCTGGCAATATTTAAAACTCAATTCTGATTGGCAATATCAAAGCCCAATTCTTATTAGCAATATCAAAGCCCAGTTCTCACTGGCAATATTTAAAACCCAATTTTTATTGGCAACATCAAAACCCAATTCTCATTGACAACATCAAAACCCAATTCTCATTGACAATATCAAAAACCCAACTTACGTTGACACTATTAAAAGCCCAAGCTAACTACTTGGCACTATTCTATCAAAAGCCCAAGGTTATTAATACTTGGCAAAATACTATATCATAATTATTTCACTTAAAAGTCCAATAATGAACGATACTTTAGATTCTTAAACCTATTACTATAATATTATAAGCTCATGGAATTTATGAATTATCTATTCTCAAAACCCATGGCAATCATCTTATAAAAGCCCATGGAAAGTTATGATTATTAGACCCATGACATTTAATTATTTCATATTATAAACTCATGTTCATTATCTATCTTACATTACAACATTCATAATATTTATTACCAAAACTCATGGTAATTATTCATCATACATGTCCATTATGATTATCTATAGAGAAACTCATGAAAACATCACATTATTCAATTATAGTGGTTGTTACCATATTTATTTAAAACCCATGGTAAATATTATTCTCAAGAACAATATTGGAGGTCATTATTTAAAAAAGCCCCAAAGAAAATATCATTTACAAAGTAATCCATAATAAAAATTATGAGAAACTAAACAAGTTGTTATTTAAAGCTCATGGGAATTAATACCCAAAATCTATCATAAATATTTTATAAAAGCTCATGGATTCATTTTATTTCTACTAACAACTAAAGCTCATGAGGAGTAAAAAACTCATGGCAAAGCATGTCTTTAATACCCATTTTGTAGGCCCAAGAATCTCATGAAGAATTCCAACTCAAAAAGGTCCCCAGTAAGAAGCTTGAAAGTGGGCAACTAGCCCTTGTTCATCCCTAACCCAAAAACAACTAGAGACTCCTACAAGAGAACCAAGCCTTTAAGGATGAACTAGGGGCTGTCCCATCAGTTTTCTGCCACTCTCTACCTGATGTGAACAGTGCCCGAGGGCTGTCATATCAGCTGAAGTCTGAAGGATGATGGAACTCCATCATCTTCCTCAAGACTGTACCTCCAGCAGAAGGAGAGCTAAAACCAAGTTATCCAAACCTCAACAAATTGATGCTATAAATGTTAAAAACGTTCAAGACATGATTCATGTACCAAGCCCATGAATCCTAAAGGAGAAAAATTGGGAACATGTGGTTTGGAGGGTATAAAGGGATCTCCAGCGAAACCCCCTGAAGTGGACTAGAGCTTGACACCTGGCTTGGGGTGTTAAATCTTACTTCTCAAGAGTCCGAATCTCAGTTGCAGCATTAGAATTCGCTCTTGATACACGCCTCAATCACAATAATTAAGCTCAGCCCCAGAAATCCTGGTATATAATGCAAAACACTCTAAAATCCCATCATTACCCAAAGAAGCAACGCAGCCCCTAAAGTAGATTTTCCTACTTCTGACCGAAAATCCCAAGAAGATTGACCTTGATTCACTACCTCTGATTAGTCATACATTTTTTGGATTCTTGTTAATTAATACTTCTTTAAAGCTCCATTATAAAAACATACACACCTTAGCCCACAAGAGGGGAGCCTCTCTAAAAATTTCTGTCATTGACTACATTCTGCAGAAATTTAGTTCCTATTAAGCTTTCTTTAAGCTTCCCCAAGCTCTCTTGAGCTCACTCACAACCTTTCTCAGCCTATAGTCACCATAACACCAACATTCACCACCTTGCTTACACCTTCCTACTCCATAAACGTCCCATAACTGACCAGAGGACAACTACCCTCTCTGGAACTCTTGGTTTGTTTACTACTTTGCTCGTGGTTTAGCTTTCCTCAAGCTCACCACTCATCATCTTTAGCCCACACTCATCTAATCTCAGATACTCTTTTCCCCCTTTCACACAATCACAGCCCATAAATGTCTCTCAACTAGTCATAAACAGTCCACCACTCACAAAAAGCCTTAACCTCAGTGTTAATCCCATTCCACTTACTCAAAACAGCCCACATTACCTCATTCATGCCTTATGTACACACACTTACCAAAATCTTAGTTTAATACTTGCTGCATTGAGCTGGGATCTCTCTCTTCCTTCATTCCATCCTATTTTTCCTCTTTTATTTGTAACTATGGAGCCTTTAATCCTTATTTATTATTATTATGATGAAGGCCATAATGTTTTAGATACTATGGAAGTTTTCCCTTATTTTGACTTAATAATAATAAGGAAAACATATAATTTTTACCATGTAAATACACTTATTAACCAAAAATTACCTTACCGCTGAAAGACTGATTTGAACTATGATGCTGTAAAATGACTAATAATATAATAAAATAATAACAGTAACGTATTTATTGTACTTTATTATTGTCTTCTTGTCAGGGTGCAGCCTCTATCTCTTTCTTGGCAGACTTAGACAATACCAAAAGCCTTTAGGCTTTATTTCAAGGGCTCATCGTCGAGTTTCTGCTTGGCTACCCTATATTCTATTTGGGAACATCAAAATTTACCCCTCAACACCATTATGTTGACTTTGGAATAAAATGGGCAAAATGATTTTGATGAGTTTCTCTTGGAAATAATGCCAAGCCCATTTGGATGTTCTAGATTCCACTTTATTTATTTTTGAATCCAGATGTCCAACATGCAGTTTCACTTTAATACTCTCTATTTCTCTCTCTCTCATCCGCTTTGGTTGGTTTCTTTGGCTCTGGTAAGTTTCTGCTCATCCCTACCCCAAACTCAATAGTTATCAATTTTTATTTTTTGAAATGATAGTTATCGAAATTCAAATAAACACAAATTTCTCTCTTTAATTACATACAATGTTGCCATATTGGAAATAATTTTCAAGCCGATTTGGATATTCTGGATTCCACTTTATATATTTACTTACAAGTCTAGATGTCCAAAATGCGGATTCACTTTAACTCTTTGTCTCTCTCCTTTTACATGTCCTCTCCAATTGCATGAATATCTCTTACCCTAAAAAGCTTAGAGCATTCCCATCAGCTCTCTCAAGAAAATGCCATTTTGACACACCAAAAACCAACTTTATCATTTTAGCACATCATTTTACAACATACCATTTATCAGATGTTTTATACTTCAATTCTATACATTAAAATAATATTTACTATACATTAAAATAATATATTACCTCCTCCCTATCCCTATCACTATCTTCATCATCATCACCAACGGCCACCACCGGCACAAACACCGACGGCCACCATCGGCAACAACGCCAACGGCCACCAATGCCACCTCAAAAAAAAAAAAAAAAAAAAAAACACAACCAGAGAGACCAAACCGAGTCCAACAGCAAATATACAAATGTACAGCCCAGTCTCCACCGGGTCCAACAGCCACCGCTACAACCACCGCCACAACAACAACCACCGCTACAACCACCGCCACAAACTACAACCACAATCACCGGATCCTCCAACAAATTCCAAATCCAAAAACCTCAACCAAAAAAAAAAAAAAAAGAACTCAAAATCTTCAACAAAACCCCAACCTAACAGATCAATCAATGACCAATTTCAACCAACCATCGGTGACGAGATCGGTGGCGAGAGCTGTGGAGGACGACGAGCAAAGAACGGCGACTATGGAGGACGACGAGCAAAGAACGGCGACTGTAGAGGACGACAAGCAAAGATCGGCGACTGTGGAGGACGACGAGCAAAGATCGGCGACTACCCCTGGGCGAGCAGAGCTTTAGATCGGCGAGCAGAGGTTCAAAATTGGCGAGCTTCAATCAGCGAGCTCTGCTTCAGATCAGAATCGCCTTCTCAGGAAAAAAAAAAAAAAAAGAGAGAAAGAGGCGCAGAGACGGAGAGATGGAGAGATAAAAAAAAAATGAAACTGAGAAAGAAATAGGGAGCAACGGAGAGATGGAGACCAGAGAGGAGAGAGAGAGAGCTGTGTTGCGGAGAGAGATGTGTTGGGAGGAGAGAGAAAAGTGAATAAAATAAGAAAAAAAAATTATAGCAGTTTTGTCCGTACCGTCTCATATTTGAGACGGTACTGTAGCGGTGTGCCAAATTTTTTGGCATTTGACACACCTCATGAGGGTCTATTTTTTATGTTTGGTGTGCCAAATGCCAAATATTTGGCATTTGGCACACCTGATGAGAGTGCTCTGAGGTGGTTTAATCCTAAATTTTTCACTTTAGAGAGTTATAAATTTCACATGACTATAAAAGTGACGTGTTTTTTATTTTACTTTATAAGGAAAAGAATATGTAGTAACTTGTGCAAAAAATTTCCACATAATCAAGTTAAGAGAACTGGATTATGCAAAATTTTGTGCAAGAGAAATATTCGATTATCAACCAATTATTCTATCTAAATGTGATTTTTTTTTTATAGATACAATAAAATTTCAATATATGATATTTGCTCTATAATAATCGAAAATTGGATGTCTAACTTAAAGATAAGCCCTACAAGACAAAGAAGGAATCAAAACACGTGTGGTGTTGACTGCTAAAGCTCAAATGCTTAAGCTAGAAAATTGGAGTTTTCTTATATAAGAAGATGGTTTATTTTATTGGTTGTTGTCACTTGTTACTTACCACCTTCCTAGAATTTTGTCCCGTTTTAAGGTTGTTTACAACGATTCGTTACTTGAAATCTCGTGTTTGTTATAAATGGAAATATTTTTTGTAATTGTCAGCATTTGAGTTGAAACAACAGTCTTTTCATTTTTTATGATGTCATCATGTCTTTAGAAACCAAATTAAAGTCTTAGGTGCGATTTGGATAGGACTGAAATGGCATTTGCATTTTAAGTCTGTGTTCCCCCCCCCCCCCCCCCCCCTTTTTTTTTTTTTGGGCTTCAGCTGCAGTTGTTGACCAAGTTAGCAGTGAACAGTGCACTCATGTACTGTTTACAGGACCCACAAATTCCACTTTTCAACAACTTTTTTATTAAAAATGTGTCTCACGGCACTATTCACACATTTAAAAATTATTTTACTACAATATTTTCAGTTTTTAATTTTCAGTTTCAGCAAAATAAGTTATCCAAACGGACCCTTAGTATCAAAAAAAATAAACACTATGTGTCCCACTTTTAGAATTTCACTTTATATTCTACTAACTATAATTTGTCTTGAGTTAGATTTTTTTTTTTTTTCATTTAAACTTTAATTATTTTATAATTAAAAAAATAATATATGACAAACTTGGTGTAACATATACAAAATGAGACAGGATATTTATTTGTATTTGGATGTTATGATACAAAAGTGAATGGCCAGTGAACATTATGTTACAAAAATTAATATATTCGTACAAGCATGCCTGTTACAAAAGTTAATGGCCAGTGAACATTTAAATCTTTCTAGAAGTGTGAAGTGTTTTTTCAAAAATTTGTTTTTATAATGTTTAACCTATAATTGTTTTTAACAAGTGACACTAGTAGGATTCTTTTTCTTTTTTTCTTTTTTTTTAATTTTTAATAACAACAAATTTAAAGGATGGTCTTTTTTTTTTCTTTTTTTTTTATACAAGATAGAATTTCTACTCTAGCCTAATCTAGGTGTATATGTGTGAAGTTTTCTCCTAGAGATTTGAACCCCGGCCTTTGCCCCCCACACCCCACAAGCACTTATACTTATGGAATGACCATCACACCAAGGGTGTGCGGTGGTAAGGATGATCATCTTTACTTTCACATTCTTATTTTATGGATTGAATAAGAGACCTTGAAATTTAAAATGGACTTAATTAATTTTATTGTGTGGTTGTGATTGATCATTTATGCTATATTTTTCCAATAACTAGTGATAGTTATTGAAGATTTATTGTCAATTGGAAAGTGAATGAACGAGGAAAACTAAAATTACAACAAATAAAGTACAAGCCAGCTTCATTTTATAACCAAATTAAAGCTCCAAGGGAATCTGACTGGAACTTAGTGTTCAAAAATAACCATGTATCATGTTCTCAAAGTTAGATCTGTTTGGATACCGCTTATTGTCGAAAACTTAAAATTTATTGCTGAAAATACTATAACAAAATAATTTTTAAACTATAAATAGTGTTTGTGGGACCCAATTTTAAAGTTATAAACGCGTCTTTCCGTACAAGCTGGTCCGTGAACGGTGCACGGGACAAAGAAAAAAACGCAAACACATGGACAAAAACGCTATACAAACGCACACTAAGTCAATATTTTGCCAAAACATAAATTGAATTGTTTGTATATATATTTGACTCAGGGTTCTTCAAAAAAGAAAGAAAAAAAATTGTTAAATATCTGAGTCTCGAGAACTAACTTGAAATTTTACCTTTTATTCTTTAGAATATTCAAGAAAGAAGATCTGCTTTAATAAATTATTATCTTGACTTATACCAACTCATGATCATCACCACAACAATTCAAACAAACAGACTATTAAAATTCAACCATTAAAACATGTAGAATAAAACAAAAATTGAGATCATTAACAAATTAAATTTTGCCCAATATTTCTCATTAAAAAAATAACCATGAATTGGACAAAGAACAAGTATTTACAACCACAAAAGTCCAAGATTTTTCTTCATGGCAGCCCAAAAAAACTAAAAAAAAAAACCTGAAATTCTACAAAGCTCATCACCATGAGCACTGCATTCTTTGCATGCGGTCCTTGTGAATTCCATTGTACAAAGCAATCCGATTCTCTGGCATTCCATTAACTGTTGGGATTTTGTTTCCGCAACTCATTTCATCTTTGCTCAACTTTATGCACTCTTTCCTGTATTCCTTACCATTCCCACTTGGTTCCTTCACATCCTCAGCAAACTGGACTTTCTTCTTCTTTCTCTCCTTTTTCTTTTCCTCTACAATAGCAACAAAAAAAAAGACAAAAACATTTAGTACCATTATAAACGAGAAAAAAAGAGCAAAGAAGAACAAAAGAGAAGGAACCCATGTACCAGAAAGTAAGCAAGAACGTAGAATTTTCTTTTCAGGCTGTTGGGAATTTTGATTCTTGGAAAGTCGGGGTAGTGGGAAAAACTTATGCCTAGAATAAGCTAGAAAGAGTAGGGTGCTAGAGACAACCATGGCTGTGGCGAAGACTAAACCTTGAGATATGGAAGGCATGGTGGGACAAAACCTCAAAGAACACCAAAAGGAAGACGACTGAGAGAGTCAAGGGAGTTTATGATTATTGCATGAAGATACGTGTAAGCGAATATTTAAGCCTACAATATATGTAGAAAGAGAGAGAGAGAGAGAGAGAAGGTGTTTGTTCTTCATTAGGAGTGCGAGCGAAAATTTCTAAGATACAAGAAAAGTAATTGGTGTGTGTGGACGGTTAAAGAAAAGGCGTGAGCATCTGGATATCTCTTTTGCTTGATGGCATAGAACTAGGAGAGAAGGAAAAGGATTGGGGAGATCGAGTTGGTGTTAGTGTTACTGTTTGCGTTGGATCTTTTTCACAATTTTTTTATTTATTTTTAATTTATGTAAAAAAATAATCAATTTGGTTTTGTATATTTTCAACTTGCAATTAATTTTGTCTCTACCAAGCTTTTTTTGTATTTTTTTGGCAATCAAACATGAAAACATAAACCAAATTTACCAATCTCCAATTCCAGTAAACACACATATCAACTTAACAACTAAAGCAAACCCAGATTTAGACATAGAATTATTACAAATTGAAAATAACATGGACCAATTACAATGCTACCAAAATATAATGATCAAATTGATTGCAAGTTGAAATTAATAACATGGACCATAATGGTATTTGTAATACATATGGATTGTAGTTATGTACCAAATTACCAAACACAATTGTGAAAAAAAAAATTATGAGATTACTTGTGGTTTCTTTAATGCTATTTGCAAAGAAAATTTGGAGGGGGGAGTTGGCAAGTTTTAATTAATGGAAAAAGTTTAGTTCGGTTTGGCATTATTTTCTTCTAACCCATTATGTAGCAACAGTTATAGTTTTAGTCACATGACTTTATAAAAAAACAATGTTACAGACACAACAAATTTCATAACTTTTTTTTTTCGCAATTTATTGAGTTGGCGTAATATAATTGGTGGCAACATCATTCTGATCACTAACACCACTTGCTGGTACACCAATGACAAATTGCCACATCAATAGGTGTTAAAATTGTTGTCAAATTTTTTGTGCACTTAGACTTATTATTTTTTTAATGAGTCGTGTGATTCGTTTAAATAATATACATGGATAGTCATATAACTCGTCACGTAGTAGGCTGAAGAAGATTCCTCTAAAATGGTTTGGAGCTAAACATTGTCCTTAATTAATAGTTCTCATATGAGTCCACCATTAATAACTTGCTACTTTAATGGTTCTAATTTTTTTTATAGAAACAATTGTGACTCTAGAGTTATTCTTTGGACAAGGTAAGCAATCAACTTTGGGGGGACTTGTAGAGGATGGGATTTCCAAGTATATAACGCCCACTTCCATAGGAATGAGACTATGAAATGACTTTGCAAAGCAAATTTGGAGGGGAGTTGGCAAATTTTAATAAATTGTTTTCATTTGAGTTTATTACTAACATTACTTTAATAAAAATTGTTATGACACTATAACTATTCTCTATATGAGGTAAGAAGTCAAATTTAAAGAGATTGTTAAATGATGAGATGGTTAAGTACATAATGCTCCTTCACATAGAAACGAGTTTCATACTTAGGGGGTCCAGCCAATATAACAGGCCCATTACAACTCAGACCTTAAAGAATGTGATGGTCAAGTACTTATGGAGTCCACCCAATGTAACGGGGCCCTTTACATCTCAAATCTCATTATATTTGCAAGTTTGGGGTTTGCGTAAGTTTTGTAGGAACCACTAAGCAAAGCTAAGGAATTTATTTTGGGAGGCCACATTGCAATTAAACCTTATTTTATTTATTTTTTGATAGATACGATAGTAAATCTCAAATACAATGCAGTATCATTTAATTTGTTAATTTTTAAAACCTTAGGTTTTTTTTTTTTTTAACACTTTTAAATTTTAGGATTTTTTTTTTTTTAGAAACAATTTTAGGATTTAATTTGTTATGATTTCAAGAGTACTTTTCAAAATTATACTAATTACTAAGGCAATAAGGTTCATTTTATTCCTCTCCTAATTATTGGGGTTTAAGATGTAATAATTAGGGAATCGAAAAAGTGCATTTTAATAAGCCAAATAAAACCATATATCAAGGTGAGGATAAGACCCTAATTTCCTACCATATATCAAGGTGAGGGTAAGACCCTTTCCTATTGGATAATAATCACGATACGAATCCATCCCATTGAAAGATTTGCCTAATAGGCAAAATAAGTCTATATTAGCTAAACACATATATACGAAGGTGAACAAAATGGTCCCATACTTACAATATGTTTTGATCACCATAGTAGACCTAACAAATTGATCAACCAAATACACTTCAACTAATTCAGTTATTTGGAAAAATTAAAAAAAATCAAATCAAATACAAAAATGAACATGCTAGCCAACCAATGTGAGAATTGCTAACATACAAATGGTAAAGACAAACAATCTCAGGAGGCCAAGAAATTTGCCAAAATTTCCCTGTATCTCTAACATGTTAGATTTGTTTTGAGTCTTTTTTTTTCCTGTAGCACATTAGAAAATGTGATTGTCATTGTCTCAAAAGGCTGCCTATCATCAATATAAAGATTTTCTGTCAGGACAAGAGGTTGTGGTATTCCTTGTAAGAAGAAGGGTATACAAACTGACATTATAAGCACTTCAAAAATTACAGGACACAGAATTAACACAAACATGAAAATAAAGAAAAGAAAAAATAATAATAATAATGAGACAAAACATCAGAACTAATGAACAGTAGGAATGTTCTCTTTGCTCTGTGTATTAAATGCCCATATTGAGTGAAGTCACCATGGCACCATCACTTGGGCATCCCTTCATTTCTCCTCAAACTCAACATCAATAATATCAGGGTCTGACTTTGATTTTGAAGAAGAGGTGCCTTTACCATCTCTTGAAAAGAAATCCCCTTTCGGCTGCCACACGATGTTTCCGCAGCTTGTACAACGAATTATTTGGTTCTTGTAACCAACAAACTGCCTCTTACAAGCGGGACAAGCACCCTGTCCAAGTATAGGGGAAATTGACACGTTATTTTGATTCATTATTTTGATATCAATAAAACTTATTACTTATCAAAATAATAATAATAATAAATAAATTCGTCTGCTAAATAGAATATGTGGAACATCAAGAAAGGCTACCAACCAAACAGTTATGGGGCAGGACAAACCATTTGGTGCAACACAATTGGCCATGCTAGCACTTCCAACAGATCAAGAAGAACATCTAGATTGCCTACTTCTGTCTCATTTAAATTACATTCATTTTTGTAGTGATAACCACTGCGTTTGATGCCAAGGAAGTAGGATTATGTTTGACTATATTTGATACATATATGAACAAGCTATACATTGCAAAATTGATCAAATACAATCATTGAACCAAATTAGTTTACATAATTAAGTGGGATGAAAATATATAAATTCCTAGACAAAATAAATGATGAAGATATCCTCCAAAACGACATGACACAAAATTAGTTGAAATCATTTCCACCTTGTAGCTTCATTTAAAAACATATTGATTTATTCAAAAAAAACTAAAAATAGATTCTTTCATTGAAAAAAAAGGTCGACTAGAAGTAGCTCTATTGAAAGAAGGGGAGTCGGAGTTGGATAATAATAAAAGAAGAATTTAAATCTTTGAATCAAAACAATAAGAGTCTTATAACATAACACACATCAATTAAAATTGATCATGACATAAGAGGTGCAAATGGCACAGGAAGAAAAAATATATTAAGGGCCTCCCTTTTGATTGGACCATATCAAGAATGAAAGTCATACATGTGAATTATCACAATTTCTGTAGAAAGCTACCAATAGCTTGAAAGTTCATACACAAAGATAATCACTTGGTTATCTGATCATGGTGACTTTTGCCCAAAAATTTATTCAAAGATATATTCTGACCATGTATGAGGCTTAAAGAGAGACTGCCAAACAGTTCATAACTAATTGCATCATATTGACAATAATATATGGTGCAACAAGTCCAATTGCGCCCTAAAAGAATTGCAACTAAAATAACTATAAAATTGTACAAGCACACTTGCATAGACAAAAGCAAAGTAACATGAACCATACCTTTATAACAAGGTTATTGGCAATAGTCCCAATAAGAAGTGGACCGGCAAATGGCAGTATCCATGTTGCAAATATCAAGACCCGAAAAAGCCATCCAGACAACGCAAACCAGAGGAAGAAAATTGTCTACAAAAAGAAGACAAGAAAGTTCAAAACCAAGATTAAGTTACCAAATAAAGTATTTGCATAACCAACATTCAGAATACATACAGAGAAATTTTATTAGTACATATTCAAGTGCTATTTTTCCTGAATATAGTTCTTAATGCGATGTCTCTGCCAGTTGGCAGGTGGTGAAGAGAAAGAAAGATAAGTCTAAAAATTCTTACAACAAAATACCAAGTATTCAAAGTTTAAAGCATAATTCTATCCATTTCATCTTGAGATTTTCTACATCGCTAAGACATAGAACCCCCCAAGTTTAGCAAGCAATAAATGGAAAATGGTAACCATGACTTGTTTTAGTCTGTGGCTTGACTTATAGTTTACTCTGAATTACATTCAATTTGCCAAAGAAAACAACTTAATTTTGAGTTGACCATACTAAATAATGAATAACAAAACTGATGCAAGACAAGTCTCAAGGGGAACTTGTCTTGAGACTTGTGCTTGGGAAATAAAAAGAGAACAAAACAAAATGGATAGGACCTAGAATTAGTCAATTAGCACACAGAGTTTGCATAGAGTCAGCACCAAGAAATCAAAAGAAAAAATAAAATAAAACCTAGGAATCAACAACCAGGGTTGCTTGGAATTAGCACCAGGCATGGGATAAGGATAGGAACCCAAGATTCAGACCCTGGACTTGCTTGGAATCAACACCAAGCATTGGAAGAAAACTTCCAACCCAAATTTTAAAAGCCCATGATCAACTAATCTACAACCGTGAATTTTGGCCTCTTTAAATAGGGTCCCCAGAAATTATAAATAAAAAAGTCCCCAGATCATGACAGACATGGAAAGAAAATAAACTCATAATGAGATTACCTCACATATGAAAATAAAATCAAATCTCTCTAATAGCATCAATCAGTAGTAATCAATATCAATTGCAGCCAATAAACATTAATAAGTCAAATTTGGTGTCCAAACCTACTACCCTGAAACAAGCCAATGAACTATCAAATGGGAACATGTGTTTGGGGGGGAAAAAAAGATAGGACCTGGGAATCAACACCTAGGATTTGCTTGGAGTTGGCACCAAACAATTAAAACAGGAAAATAGAACCTAGCAATCAACACCTTGCATTGCTTGGATTTTGGAATCAGCATCAAACATGAGATAAGGACAATAACCCAGGAATTAGCATATGGGCTTGCTTGGAATCAGAACAAGCACTAGAAGAATATTTATGTGACAATATGCGTCTGGATTAGTTTTTTGTTAAAATGCTTATTCGCTTAAAGTTGGTAAAAGTACAATTGTACCTAGAAAAAACGAGACTTTGAAAGCTGTTACATTAGAAAAGGTGAGACTTTAAAAACCTGTACATAAGCAAATAAGGTAATGGAAATAAGTTAATCCAAATGCACATAGCTCACAGGTGGTCAAAGTTATGAAGTATCTGTCATACCAAAGCCATTACCTTTAAATTTCACCCATTCATTCGAAATGATAATCAGTTATGCAGCAGCCCTAGCATGTTTAGAGAAGAACTACCCTATGCCCAAGACTAAGGCTTTGGGCCTTACGTCAATTAAGAGGCCCATGCCAATTAAAAACTCCCTTTGGCTGGCATTAAGCGCTAAAGGTAGCTTTTTGTGCCTTATTAGTTTTCAGTTTTCTTTTATTATTATAGTTAAAATTATCAAAAAAAAGATTAGTATTCATCTGATCTAAGGGTTAGGATTAGTTTGCATTTGGGTTTCCTTATTATAAAGAGGTAATTTTCTATTATGGAGTCAGTGCTTACTGAAAAGAAATTTAGAACTTGCATTTTTAATTTCTGACAGTATGTTTCTTCTCTTTATTATTTCTTCTTTCTTCTTCTATCACCTTAATCATCCTTTTAAATCTATAACCAGCCCCAATACCATTTACATTACATTTCACACAGCTTAGACATCCACCAACTTCTTCTCTGTTATCCTCCTATTTACAGCCCCAAATCACACCCTTCTCTCATCTTTTGAAACCCTTAAACCCTAGATTTCACTAAACCTTCTGACAGCAACTAATCCTTCCAAACCTACCTTATGAACCCAAATTTTCTAATGAGTAAATTTTTTTTTTTTTGATAGGTAATCAGAAAATTAAAATTAATGATAAAAACTATGAGAAAAGTACAAGATGTTCATGAGAGTAAAATTTTCATCAGTTTTATCTAAAAGTATAGCCCAGTACCTATTATAACAAACTAAATATTAAAAAGGCCCTCCTATATTAATTAAGATCATCTGTAATATCATATAATTGCACTTATAAAATAGTCCTCATAGAAAAATCTGTTCAAACTTTACATAAATAACATGCAGCATTACTTTAAGGGATACATACCGCAAAACTTCTTCCTAATGGAGTGTCCAAAAAATCATTGAGCTGTTTCCTGTACTGCATGGATGGCAAAGAACAGAATTATTTGCGATCACCCTAACATCAAAAGCATAAGAGCCAATAAGGTAATAACAATATTCAAAGACCAAATGGAAGTATAAATTTCAATAGTGAAGGAAACTTGTCTTTCTGTGACCTTTTATGATCAATTTTTAGCTAGTTCCATTGTTCGTTTAGGTGTACTAAGTTAAATGCTACTAGTTTAGTTTTTTGTCTTTATCTGTTTACTGACAATCTATGATGAAGTAAATTTTCTATACTTCAGATTTGCTAGAATTTTTCTTTTTGATTGTAAGTTACACACGCACCCAATGAGTCTTGAACCCACGATCTCACCCCCACCTCGTACTTACAAAGGGAGGAGGTGTCAGCTAAGCTAGAGCTCATTGGCTCCAGATTTGCTAGAATTGGCCATGCTTGCAGCTCATGGATAATATAGGATTCAATGGTGGGTTTATTTAGTTCTTGTAAGTTCCCGGCTTAGTATACCAGCCAAACTTTCTAAAGACCTATACTTCAAATTAAAATGCGTAGTCCTAGTAGGAAACAGTCGTGCCAGCACCTCTATAAAGCCTATGAGCATATGTAATCTGTAACTAAGCTAGACTCGAAGTATTGAACAGAGAGATCTTCAAGCAACTATAACAGCTCATGTAGGGTGTGTTTCCTTTCCTATGCAAGTTGTCTTCTTTGCCTAAGCTGCTCTGTATTTATCATTTCTCTTACTTTAATGATTTAGATTTCAACAAACCAGAATTGAATTTCATGAATTAAACCTATAAAATCTGAAACACCATTCCTAAATTCCAATTCTACACCTACCTATGATTGCTTGTTCTGAACAAGTTCTCAACATAAATCAAAACTTGAATCATTGAATTAAACCAATAAAACCTATAATTAACATCATTCTTAAGCTCCTACACTACCTCGTGACACAAATTTAGAGAGTGCACTGTACTAACTCAGGTGTGAAGTAAGAGCAAAGAGTTTGTTTCTACTATTTCCAAACAAACCCTAACAAAAGCCAGAGAGCTGAGAGAAAGAGAGAGAGAGAGAACAAACCCTCGGCAAGTTTCTGGTGAAGTCGAGCGAGAAAGTGCGCCAGCGCATTCCGATCTCGAACTCCCTATCGATTTCCCGGGCGCGGTCGGCGGCGGAGCGAGCGACGGAGCTGAGGCGGCGAGAGACGGAGTAGCGGCGGTCGAGTTGCTCGGCGGCCTTCTTGGCTTCGTAAAGAAACTGCTCGAAGCCGTCGTTGGCGCTGCGCCACGCGTCCTTCAAAGCCTCGCCGGAGACCATGCGCTTCGCGAAGCCGTCGATGTCGCTGCGCTGGAAGGCTCTGATGGGCGCCACGTGGCGGGAGGGGAAGACTGTCGTCGTCGTCGTCGTCGGCGTCGTCGGAAGCCTTGGGTGACAGTAGCGTGGCTTTAGCTTTAGCTTTAACGGCAGTGAAGGTTGCCATGGCAGCGTTGTTGTGGCCATGTGGCCCATTTCTACGGAAGCTTTGTATTTGTGATTTTTATTTTATATATATTTTTTCTCTTTCGCGGTGGAGGGGTTTGTGGTTCGGTCTTGGTTCGGTGCTACACTCTATAATGGCAAATACTTTGCAACCAGGCAACTGATCCCACGGTAGACTTTCAGCCACGTCTTCCATTTTGACTTCAATATTGAATGTTCAAAGTTAGGCCCACAATAAAAACAAAATGTTCAACTTCAACTCAAAATGAATTTTGCTACAATGGTACAAGTACAGCCAATATTTGAGTTCAAGATCATGAAAAACTCAAAAAAGCTTGAGCTTGGTTTCACTTAGTTTGATTGGATTTTTTTTTTTTGAAAATAACTATAAAAGTCAAACTATTTTATTAGTTAACCAAGGTTTGAAACTATTTTGGTATCTAAGAAATCGAGTCCAAAGAACTCGATTTTGGGGTTATAAATCGAGTATATTGCACTCAGTTTTCCCATTGCGCCAGCAGCTGAGCTGAACAAACTGTCCACGTAGGCCTGGAAATCGAACCCAAAGGACTCGGTTTTCGTTCATGGAAATCGAGCCCAAATGACTCGGTTTAGTTTAAATAGAAACCGAGCCCTCTGAACTCGATTTCAGTTCAGCCCAAACCACTCAAAACATCACTCAAACTAAACACACTCAACATATCACTCAAATGCACTTAAACCCAAAACACACCGAGTCCTCACAGTCTCTCACTCTCCAAACCTTCACTCTCACTCTTCAAACCTCGTGCCACTGCTCAACCTCATCACTCTTCAAACTCTCACTCGCACTCTTCAAACCCTCACTCTCACTCTTTAAACTCTCACTCTCCTTCAAACCTCGCGCCACGCCATTGCTCAACCTCATCACTCTTCAAACTCTCACTCGCACTCTTCAAACCCTCACTCTCACTCTTTAAACTCTCACTCTCCTTCAAACCTCGCGCCACGCCACTGCTCAACCTCATCACTCTTCAAACTCTCACTCTCACTCTTCCAACCTCGTGCTACTGCTCAACCTCAATCTAAAGGTAGGTACCCCTTCTCAATCTGCTTGCTTTGATTAGATCAAAATAATTTTTTTTATTTATTAATGCTCCAGATTTATTTCTTTTTTCTGGGTTTGCTTTAGATACATCATATATGTGTTCTTGTTACACTACAAGCTTTTTTTTGGCTTGAAATTTTGTAGTGTTAATTACGTTTCATTGGAAATGGAAAATACCCACCCAATGAAAGTGGTCCCTAGTGATTGTAGATAAGCATTCATAATAAAACCATTTTGATTGTGATGAGCCTATAGTGGAGGTGTGAATGTGATGAGGGGAGTATCAGTATCATGCTGCAATGGAAGTTGGGATGGAATGGTCAGTCCATGAAGGTTGTTAGACAATATCTGGGTAGTGGCGAGAAGAGTGGTATTTTGTAGCCTAGGGGTGGATGATTCCTTTGCCATAAGAATGGGGATTGATGGAATAGTATAAATTGAAGAATAGGGAAAATGCAAATTGCTTTTTGGATCTACATGTTAACATACTACTCTTTGCCTGTCCACCTGTTTGTTCGTATGCCAAAACCTATGATTTTTTGGAAATAATAAGCACTTGGTTTAGCTTTATAAGCTGTAGTGACCGAAATTGAGAAGGAAAAATCTTCACATGCCTCTCTTTGGTTGTACATCATCATTTACTAAAAGGAAAATGACTCCTAGGTTCTTAGCATTGGAGATATTAGATGATCAACCTGCAACTAGGGAAGTACCCTCATTCTGTAATTAATGCAGCCAAGAGGTGATTCCATTATTATTATTTTTTAAATTGCTGAATACGAAGTCCAAGTTTGTGGTTAAGGAATGATGCTTGATGAAAGCCACTAAAAAAGGTGATTTCTGAGGCATATTATGATGAGGCTGAAGGTGTAAATTCTAACTCCTCATAACACATTTGAATGAAAATGGAGAAATGTAGAAGGTTTAATTAATTTAGCTCATATTGAGTTTTTGGCAGCATATTGAGTTTTTTATTCCTTGTGGTTGATTGTCATACTTATTGTTTGTGCAAGAAATTAGGCTATACATTGAGATCCTTGCCAATTTATCTTCAACATGTGCTTATATTACTCTTGACTCCCTAAACTTTATGCAATATGGCTGTCATTGCTGCTGAGATTCTTGATGAGTTCGGTCCTGGTCCCATGGAGGGTTCAGTGTTAAGGTTTCTAAAAGAACATCGATCGTGCGCTATTTGGGAAGGCGAGGTAAAATTAAAACCGACCACCTACTAAATTTCTATATCCTCTTCTTATCCTTTTACATTATGTTGATTTTTTTTGTTCCATTTCTAAAATTCTAAGTTTGTCAATGGTATTACTAGCTTTGAATGCATAGTTATGCCCATTAGTAGGGTTGAGTTAGATTAGTTGACTGTTGCACACCCTTACATAAAGGTTACACTTAGATAATTAAAGACATTACCATTGATAAGATTTAGAGAGGTTTGACTGTTTCAGTCTTTTAGCATTGGACTAAGATAACCAAATTGAATTGTGAGAGCCAGAGAGAATCAAATTTTGATGTATGTATTCGTTGTAAACATGGTGGGTAATGGGTTGGATTGCTATTATGGTAATGTTTACACTAGCATGCACGGCATAAGTAGCAGGATAAACGGCTAAAAAGAAATGTATCAAGTGCACTGCATTCTTTTATTTTTCTCCCGTTGTTGCTTTTTTTTTTTTTTTTTGGATGATATTTTAATTTCCCTTGATAACCTCTTTATTTTTGTTTTTTAGGATCAATAGCTACAATCATATATACAAAGGTTATGGCATATTGCATCTCATCACCATGGTTCTATCATGTGCAGGATCTGAGGGCACTGAAATGTCGTGGTCGTAATGACGAGTTTCGAAAACGACGCCCAATAGTGGATGATCGCGTCCTCAACATTGTCAAGAGAGTTGGATTAGAGGGACTGCATAGGACCCCATCTAGAGAGATTGATCATAACTTGATAACGGCCTTCGTTGAGCGATGGCGGCCTGAAACCCACACCTTCCACCTGCCACATGGTGAGACAATGATCACATTACAGGATGTGGAGGTTCTTTTGGGGATTCCAATCGATGATGAGGCAATTGTTGGAACAACTAACTTGACATGGGCTGATGAATGTCAGAATATGCTTAGAATTGTTACTAATCGTGTGGTGCTTAAAGGACAAAGGATCCAAATTAATAGGCTACTTGAAAGAGTGACCAAGGGTTGCCCAATGGTGCAATAGAGATGGTTGTGCGGTGTTATATTCTAGCACTCTTGGGGGACACAATTTTCACCGACAAGTCTGGCGATAGGGTACATACGATGTGGTTGCAGATATTGAAGGACCTTTGCAATCCACCTCGGTTCAGTTGGGGGAGCGCTTGCCTTGCATGGTTATACAAAGAGTTATGTAGGGCAACTGATAGAGGTGCCAGTCAGATTGGTGGGACCTTAATACTGGTTCAGTATTGGGCATGGGTCAAATTCCTTTTATTGTGCCCAAGGATGGACCTCCTACTAGATGATGCATATGGCCCACCATATGCACCTTCTCCATTGTCCATTAAGTAAGTCTCTTCCTTGACTGATTCTCTGTATTGGAAATAGATCCATAATTTTAAACAACATAACATATTGTTAGACATAGAAAATAAAATTTTAACCTTGATATTCCTCAAATTTTGAAAATTAATAGGAATTTTATTTATTTTTATATATGGTTTACAACCACTGAGGTCATATGTTATGATTGATGTATAATACAAGTGTTATTAATTTCTAGCTCCACCACTAATCATATGTTTAGATAATCATTTATTGGTATAAACTTAGTGGTATGTAATGTTAAATTTATTGCCCATCATTTATTGTTGTTGATTACTTCAAATTCTCAATTCCAATTATTGACTCCCTCTTTCTTAATTGTAGGACCGTGTGGGTCGTGAGCACGAAGAATAGCCCCGCCGAAAGTAATATGTATGTCATGCAAAGCAGGGTTCACTTGCAGCTCTTCCATGATTTTTATTTTCAAATCATTCAGGGTCTTTAGCTTACGGTGTATCATCATATAGTAGCACTGGATACCCGGACCTTGAAATGGGAATCCGTCATAAGGGTTGGCATTGTTAAGGGGTCCATCGTAGTATATATTTATATGGATCATTGTCAACCTATAGATCATCAAGTGCAATTGTGTTAGTGACAAATTTACAACTCTCAATCAACATCAATCACAAAACTTTGCGTATGAAATGCCAACAATACTAACCTCAACCAAATTTGCATATACTCACCTCAGGTCACATACAAAAATAGTCATTACCAATTTCATATTCTTTTAAAATTCCAAATCATTCTAGGGGCATGACTTTCAAAACCCATTCAAATAAGTTATGATGAACAAAAATATTATGCCAACCAATTATCCATTGAAATCTCTGTTACAAATCTTAAACAAATATATCTTGAAATAATTTATGGTAAAAAGACTATAAATACTATCTTAGGTATCAAACTCATAATCCATTTCATACCCATGATAAAGACCTAAAAGTACTAAATATTCCTAACAATTGATCACAATATTTAGTACTAAATATTCCCAATAATTAATCACAATATTTGGTACTAAATATTCCCCCAATACATATTCCCAATAATTAATCACAATATTAATTTTTTTTTTAAAACCTAGCAAATAATTTAATCACAATATTTACACTAACAAAAAATAAACAAATATTCCCATATGTTGTAATAACATAATTAATCACAATATTTGGTACTAAATATTCCCAATAATTAATCATGTAAGGACACGATTTGGAACGACCCAAGAACGATACAGGGTTCGCACGTAAATAGGCCCTAACAATATGATTTGTAGAGCGTGGGTGTAAAGAACTAGGTTAACCTTTCGTTTTAAGCTAAAAACTGGCACAACGATCCTTTTGTTTGGTGATCGATACAGTTCCTTTCTCTCCTTTCGTTCTTTTTCTTTTTTTTTCTTCCGATCTCCTCTTTCGTGTTCCTCTTTCAGTTTATAGACCACCCTCTGTACTCCATCCTCACCGCACACGTGTAGGTTGGGTTCGGAGGATTTCTTTCTGTCCCATCTAGCGCCTCCTGGAACTTCCTGTGGGCAGCTGTAAGGCTGCCTCCCTACTGTTCAGGTATCACCTCCACATTAATGCGGCTAGAGAGTTGGTTGAGAGGTAGTTAATGCGGAGGCAGCTGTAGTTACAGATATTTGTTTTCCTTTTCTCTTAGACCCATAGTCTGTTATCCTTATCTTCAGTGGTGACATAATTTTTGGGGTCTGGTTGTAACAAGGCCGCGTCCTGTTCGTCCTCGGACACGTACTGCCGAGGAATATAGCGTCCTCGGACGAACATAGAACTCTACCTTCGTGATATTGACCATCACCCCCCTTCGGCAATTGCCTTGTGACCTGACATGGCCTCCTCGGACGGATACACGTCCTCGGATGGGCCACAAGCCCAACGATCCTGACCTTAATGGGCCTGCTGATTGACAGGCCCCCACAAATCACAATATTAATTTTTTTTTTTAAACTTAGCAAATAATTTAATCACAATATTTACACTAACAAAAAAAATAAAATATTCCCAATATGTTGTAATAACATTATTCACAATATTTAGTACTAAATATTCTCAATAATTAATCATAGTATTAATTAAAAAAAAAAACTAGCAAATAATCACAATATACTAACAAATAAACTAATCACAATATACTAACAAATAAATTAATCACAATATTTACACTAACAAAAAAAAAAATTCCTAATATGTTCTAATTTTTTCTTTTAAAAAAAACCTAGCAAACAATATTTACACTAACAAAAACAAAAAAAAAACAAAAATTTTCCTAATATGTTCTAATTTTTTCTTTAAAAAAAAACCTAGCAAATAATCACAATATTGTAAAAACATTACTTGTGAGATGAGTGTTGTTAAGGTGAGTGTTGTGTGAGATGAGTGTTGTGTGAGAGCTTAGGAAAGTTGTGAGTGAGTGAAGAGAGGGTCTGAGAGCTGAAGAGACTGAGTGAGACGGGTAAGGAGGAAAACAGGTCCCAGCTGAGACTTACATGGGACACGTGGAGGGCTGGGGACCATTCATAAAAACCGAGTCCAGTAGGCTCGATTTCCATTAAGTTATCCACGTGAGCGTGAAAAGCACTGGTGGAAATTTCCATGAACGAAAACCGAGTCCTTTGGGCTCGAGTTCCATGAACGAAAACCGAGTACTTTAGGCTCAATTTCCATGAACGAAAACCGAGTCCATCAGACTCGATTTCCAGGCCTACGTGAGCAGTCTATCCACCTCAGCTGCTGGCACAATGGGAAAACCGAGTGCAATATACTCGATTTATAACCCCAAAATCGAGTCCTCTGGACTCGATTTGTTATATACCAAAATAGTTTAAAACCTTGACTAACTAATAAAATAGTTTGGCTTTTATAGTTATTTTCAACAAAAAAAAAAAATCCTAGTTTGATTTATTAGTCAAGTTGAGCTTGAGCTCAATATCAAACTCTTAATCTTAAGAGTTAAGATTAAGATAAGATCCAACATGAGTTTATTATTAAGCCTATATATTTTAGCATAATATCAAACTCATTTGGTTTAAAAGTGCGGCCCAAACTCCAAATTAATTAAAGATTTAATAAGATATTAGTTTATTTTTAAAGCCCATGTCAAGCTTATTGTCAAGCCCATAATTGAGCCTAGGTTGAATTTGTTTTTTATACAGTAAATCCTATCATTGAGCTTAAGTTGGACTTGTTTTTTATGGAGTCCTATTATTATGAGTTTATTCATAAATTTTTTATTCTTCTCAGCTTGTTTATCAAACAAGTTTAAAGTTAAAACTTAAACTTGACTTGTTTATAAACAAACAAGCATATATAGATTTTTTTATTGAGTCAAAAGCTATTTTATGAATGATGTGATTTATTTACAATTCTAATTAAAAGCACAAGATTCTTCATTTAATTTTATTTCAAATTCATAAATGGGCTTTAGGAGTGAGTAGGCTCTCGAAGCCCATTTTAAAAACGCGACCACTTTCCTCCTTCTTCTTCGTTTCGATCCGACCCCATCCAAAAAAAACCACAGACCAGTGCGTGTGTTTAACAGAGAAGAGAAAAGAAGCCCTAGACGAGAACTGAACATAGCAAAGTTCATACATTTCTGAAATTGGATAGTTCGCTCTAGTAGATTGATTCTCCGTGTCACACTGTCTTGGCCTGTGATGGAGACCTCTAAAGAACAAGAAGAAGAAGCACATGCATTCCTCGATCGCACCTCTCGACCAACGAGAGGGAAGAGAATGAATAAGCTGCTCGACGACGAAATTGAAGAAGACGAGCTTTTCTGGAATCAAGAGGCTCTTAAAGATGTACTTTTCTCTCCCTCTCTCTCTCTCTCTCAATTTTGTTCCTAATATTGTTAACTTGGAAATTAACCATGTTATATATGTGATTTGCAGGAAGAGAATGATGTTAATTATGAAGAAGAGCAAGAGGTTGCTGATGAGTTTGATAGTGACTTTGATGAAGATGTGAGAACTTCCTTATACTTTCTTAACAATTTTACTTTTTTTCTGTAATGCTAAATTAAGCTGTACATAACCTCAATTTTAAGCTAATTAAACCAAAAAATGAGCTTAGTTTAGTTTAACAGGCTAGAATATAGCTTCTGGGCATGAGCATACATTACTTAACCCACGAAGAGTGAATGCCCCTAGATTACCCGATAACTTGTTCTGGCGGGTGGGGTCAGTTTTTTGTAGGTTTTATTAGCTAGAGGCGAGTCTAAAGGGCTCTTGTTTAGAAATTGAACAGTCTAAAATGTAGTCATCCTGCTAAAGATTTTTTTTTTTTGTTATCATGTTATTTAGGAGCCTGAGCCAGATGAAGAAGTAGAAAATGATGCTGAGGACAGGTTTAGTTTCTATTGGCTAAAGCAAATGATGTTTTAAGATACTATCAATTTGGGAGTGTTTCTAAATGTTGGGTTTTCTTATAGGACGCGTCCAAAGAAGAGACTAATATTCCCCGGTAAGACTCTAGCGAAGAGGAAAACGAAAAAGAAAGACCTCTCGAAGTTAGAAGCCGATCCCAATGATGAAAAACCAGCTCAAAAGTCCGGCTCCCGTGAACACCATGATGGCCCTGATGACAATGAAGGAGAGAGGACGATCAGGAAATCTACTAGAACTTCGGTCATTGTTAGGCAAGCTGAGAGAGATGCAATACGCGCAGCTCTGCAAGCAACAATGAAGGTTGGTTGTCTGTCCTTTTATAGCATTTCTTGCTGGACATACTTTTGGTTATGATTAAAGATTTGCTTGTTGTTTAAATGGAATGATGGTCATGATGAATAAGAAGTTCACTTTAATTTTGAAGAAATGAAAGGTTGTTTGCGGAGACTTAAACTTTTACTATCACCAGTGGCATCTCATATTGATAAAATGAATTAAAAATTTATGATATAATGTATCTTGGGGATATCCTTTTTGAAGTTGGGCAAATTCAACTATTTAACTATTGCAAATGCATGTCTGAGAAAGAATTATTTATTTATTTATTTTTCCATTCTCACTTTGCAAAAACCCTAATTGATTTTTAGTACTCGAATAGGTTTATTTTAAGATTCTCATGGATGAGCTGGGTCATATTCTTGCATATGTTATTCTAATCCTTAGTGGCATTGCTCACTGCTTCCTTAGTTCATTTGATTTATTAAGACTTTGCTACTTGTAAGATTTGCATGAGTAGCATTTTCAAATCTAAAGACATGCAATCATTCAAGTTGGAATGAATTTTCAGCCAATAAAAAGGAAAAAGGAAGGAGAGGAGAAGAAGATGACCCAAGAAGAGATGCTCTTGGAAGCAGCTCAAACAGGTTTTTACTCTTAATACTTAGTTTTAGGAGATGATTTGAGGATTGCTGGAAACTTTTTATTTATATGTTATGAATTTGTGAAGCTTTTACTTTCTGTATGATCTATACTTGAATGGCATTGGTTATAATTTTGCAGAAATCATGAACTTGAGGAACTTGGAGCGTGTTTTAGCAAGGGAGGAAGAAGTTAAGAAAAGAGCAATTGTGCATAAAGCTGTCTACAGTGGCCCGCAGATACGATTTTTTTCAAAGGATGGTAAGCTTTCCTTCATAATTTAATTTACATATAGGTTTTAGACAACAAAGTGAGTGCACAAAGTTTTATTTTGCTGCAAAATTAATTCAAGTTGGATTAAATTAATGTTGATCTATAAATTCTGTACAGGTTCTTCATATTTAGAATTCAGTAAAGGATTGTCATTTCTGTCAGAGATTTCTACAACACCTGTTCCTTGTAAGTTAACTTTATGTGCTTGTCTTCATTTTAATATCATGGTGAAAATGCTTTCTTTTTATAAATATATTTATGCAAATGATTTTATACGCTCTCTTCCTTTTAGAGCCTAATTTTTTGTCATTGTATTCTTTAGTTAAGTTTGTGTATGCATCTTGTGTTCACGACCCTTCCTTTTTTCAATAATATTGGTACCTCATTATTATTATTATTTTAAAAAGAGTATCTTTATGCAAAATTTGATTGTATACAAATCATTCCCATACAAGATTGCCAATGGTTGACGGTGCTGTTTTCTTATGGATGATTTTTTTTTTTTTTTTTTTCTCAAATATTAAGCTATACAGTCACTGATATTTTTATGCATGTTAAGCTTTGTCCTTGCTACTAGCAATAAATTACCTCCTTGTGTCAGTCGCCTCCCTAAGCCAAGAATTGAAGATAAACCTTTAGACCCCTGTGCCGTGATCTTAAAAGTGGATCTATTGTCCTGCTAAATTGCATAGTTAATCTTTAGACACCCTTCTCCTCATAATGATACACAAGAGTGCACTTGCCAGTTTCAGCTGTAGATCAGTCTTGTTTTTATGGAAATGATGCTACCTGAAGTTTCTATCATCATTTGAGATACTGCTGCTATATTTCTGCCCAACTTTGTATTAGTACTACAAACAAAGTTTAGAACTTCTAAGGCTCTCTGATATGATTCACATATACCTTTGACTTTGCACCTGCTTTTTATTAAAGAAACAAAGCTGCATAGCTTACTGTAGTCGAAGTGAGTTGTCTATTAGGATGAAGATCACAAAGATTCAGTTCACAATGGCTCTTTAAGAGCTTTAATATTAATATATTATCTATAAACCTGGAGTTTTAGAAAGGCCTTTGTTTAATGTTGTGCATATGGAGATAAAGGAATGTGCGTTGTTTTGAGGGGAAGGAGTTACCTTTATCAAAGTTGAAGTTCTCTTTTTTGAAGGCTTTATACAGATGGACTTTAGCTACTATTTCATTCTCCTCGAACTTGTTACAGTTCCTGGATAACAACAATTTTAGATAATTTTTTCGGTTTTTTCTTCTTCATCATCTTTTTCGTATGTCACTTCTTTTGTATACTTCCTGTGTTCAGGGGTATGCCCTTTCTTGCTCTTTTTTTGGCAAAACTCTGGCTTCTTATGATGCAGATACTTTGAAGGTAAACATTTACCCTGAGTTATCCAAAAAAAAAGATAAACATTTACCCAGTTTTATGGTAACCTTACTTTATTAAAGGTTCCAACTTTTCATCCTCCTTTTTCTTGTCCTTAGTTTCTCTCTCTTTCCTTCGCTTCCCCCCCCCCCCCCCCCCTTTCTTTTTTGCCTCATTTTCTTCTTCCTAAAAAAGTATCAATCCTCAAGCTTAAGTTTAATAAGGTGAAACGAAAAATAACTTCTGTCTTTGCGCTTAAAAGCACACTAAGATGCATTTCACATTCTTTGGTGGCAGTTAGGGACTTCTTGATCATATTCTATGGCTATGCTTTTGATTTATGTATTCTAATTAAATTTCTTTCCAGATCCGGAGAAGGCTGTATGTGCAGTTACTGGTTTGCCTGCCAGGTAAGAGCTGAATTTCTGATTTGGCGGTCAGTGATTTCCCTAAAGATATTTCTGTAGGAAAAAACATTCAAATGCAAAGTCAAAATGTTGTTGATTTCTTTACAAGTACAACTGGAGAACATATGGTTTATAATGATGTTCTATCGTGCATGGTTAACCCTTGATTTAGTAATATAGTTTTTACAAGAAAAAAATCATTAATAAAACGACTTGATAAGGGAGATTGTTAATTTTTGTCATTGGCAATTGACTTTCTGTTTTTCTCTCAAATTTTTTTGCTAAATGACATGAACCTGCAGCTTTGATTGTCCATGGTTTAAATGGTAAAAAATTAATGAGGTTAGGACTGGATCAAAAGGAAATACTTTTGGGTTGTAGGGTTCATTTGAGTATAGTGGAGAGGGATAGATTACAAAGCTGGGTGATAGCTTTGAAGTTGTGGATGATAAAGGTTGCTCAACGACATCAATTGTGAGGCATAGACATGGCTTAGGTTTGTGGAAGACTATTTGAAGTGGGTGGCACGCTCTCATTATTTCATTAATAGAAAGTCATTTGAGGTCGGGGATGTTAGTAAGGTTTTTCTTTGGAATGATGTATGGTGTCTCATTGTTTGGGGCTGATAAGTATGGAGTCACACTGGAACTAGAGGTTCTTTCTGATTGGTTCAGAAGTGGGAAGTAGAATTAGTAGATGCTCTTATTCAACCTGTAAATGAGCAAGTGAACAGAGTTAATATATATGTTAACTTGATGATGCCCTATTAAATTGATTACTTTCATTGATTTTGACCTTTGATATGGAAGTTGTGTGACAATGGTTCCTTGGTATACTCTGCCACCATACTTCTTAATGAATTGTCATTTCATGATGTAGGTATCGTGATCCAAAGACAGGGCTGCCTTATGCTACAAAAGAAGCTTTCAAAATCATTCGTGAACGGTATGGCTTTCATTGCCTCCTTTAGTAGCCTTTGTTTACATTTTATTTAAGAAATTTGTCATACAGTTTCGGCCAAAAAGCTTGCACCTATGTGTTATTTATAATTTTTATTTCCCTCCATGTCTATCATCATATTGGGTACTAATATATCTTAAATAGTAACAGCAGGGCCACCTTAGTATTCAATATTTGTTCACTAATATTTTGGTAAGTAATGAATAGTACTTTCAAAGCACCCAATTAGTTGAGTTGGGTTGAGTTAAGCTTAGCCAAGAATGAATAGCACTTCCAAAATGTAAATGGGAGAATGGAGACAGCTGATCAACCCTTGTGTCCTTTCCTATCAAGATGTGGTTAAAACTACACTGTTATTTCATGAATGTATATTTATGTACTGCATGTTTTCCCAGACAATTTGAAATATGACTAATGCATGCTATGGTGTTTGCAGAGTATTTTTCAATAGGGAAAAGTTAATAGATGCACTAAGGGCATTGGTTTGGAAAATATTTTTAGAAATTTTTTATAGGAAAAGAAAAAAGTAACTAACTCTTTTGACAGTTTTTTATATTTCTCATAAAAGTGGTATTAAAACTTTTCTAAAATGGTCCATTAACAGATACCCTAAGGGCATCTGTTAACTGGACCCTTTTTAATAGACTTTGAACATCCCTCCCCCCTCCCTCCCAAAAAATTAAAAAAAAAAAAAAAAACCCAAAAAAGTGTTGCTTTTATTATATGCATTTTTCTTTTCTTTTTCTTGTCTTAAAAAAAAAAATTATTGTATAAAAAAATTATTTCATTGAATTCTTACCTGATTGATCCTTATTTTTTCTTGACTTCTTCAATGGGTGATTCTGTAGCTATGCTGATGAGAATAGTGGGGTCCCAAAGGAAATGGACATGGGAGATTTATTTGATTCACTTTCCGGGACAGGGTTTTCTGCTAAGCGTAAGAGATCAGTGACACCAAATAAAAGTGAAGTATCATATCTGCGATACTTGGCTCGTTTCCGCAGAATTCCTGCCATTGAAAGTGAAGAAGATTCAGAATAGTTACTGTGGTAATTTAAAATGTTTCTTTTCTTATTTAATATCTTCATGTTCATTATAGAAGTATTGCTCCACATGGTATGTAATTTTGTGAAAATAACTCCTGCAAGCTATAAGCTATTATAGAAGTACAACCCTTGAAGTTAAATTAATCTTTCACTTAGCTAGATGCAAATTGTTTTGGTATGCAAAATGGCCATGGAAAAATGTTTTGTTGCTTACAAGATAAAAAAGGAGGTTTCCTAACCTTGTGTTTAGTAGGAGGTGAAGACATTTTTTTACCCTTGTTTGTTTGTTGAAATTGATTGCTGTGGGGGCACCCCTCTTAACAGGTTCCTTCCCCCAATCCACCCACTTTTAGGCTGGCAGACAATGGTGGGCCTTGATACATTATCCTCTTGCTAATCCTACTTACATAACCGTAGCATAAAAATATGCACATGTTATCTATAGCTGCTAGCATTTATAGAAGTTTCTTAGATATGTCATGTGAATCTTGAGAGGCTTGGAGTGAGTGCAGAGTTACCCTAAAAGTGTTACGGTTATTGAGTTTACCTATATTGGAAGGAGATCCCATAGAGCTCTCTTGCTTATAGTTGATAATTAATAGGTTCTAAGCTCTCCCAGTTTGATCTTGTTTATATAGTTCTTTAATTTTTGTTTTATGCACATTGTCCCCAAATACAAAAGAGAGGAAAACTGAATCGATTGCTTGTGATGCTATCATTTCTGTAGACTGAGGCATAATTGATATGGTACCTTGATAATACGTGCCATCTGCAAGATCATGGTAGAGCTCTACAACAGAGTATGTGCCAAACTTCCCAATGAGTATCAGTTGTAAGTATTCTATTTTTTATTCAAAGTAAATGTGATTTATATCATACAGGAAGCTCGTAGTATGTAGTAATATACTGATATGCCCTTTCCATGAACAGCTTTCTCTGCAGGAAGTTTGGCATTTATGGCCACAAGTTTTTGATCAGATGAAATGAAGTCGTCACAGCAGGGAGAATTCTGCAGCAGAATTGCAGTCACCTACAAGGCTACAACAGGATTCACTTAATGTATAAGCTTTGGATATGACATCTTCCAAAGGACTCCGTTTCTTGAAACGCAGTGTTCAGTCACACCTGGATGAGTCTTGGCTTCACTTCCTTTTACCATGGTTTTTGAATCTTAGATATATTGGTTTTGTCAACAAATGGATATTGCTAATTCTGTACATTATGATCTCTTCTTCTCCTTTCCTCTCTCCACTCCCCCATTTCCTTTCCTCTCTCCTCTCCCCCATTTCCTTTCATCCAAACTTAGGGTAAGGGAATGGTTTAAAATGTCTTTCCTCCAATGTAATATCTAGTTGCAGGCTTTGCCCAGTTAGCAAGAAAACAGAACTATACTTCATGGTCCATACTAATGGCCGAGTAATATAAAAATGGCAATGGGCCATGAGCGTAACATTTCCTATAGTCAAATCCTCTATATAGAGCAAAATGGCTTCACGCGTCCTAGTGCTTAAGGCTAACATGAATGCTCTAATATAAAGTATCTCATAACCATACTTTCCCATATTGTAAGACTAGGCACGCAATTCCTATGAGAAAGCTGGCTGGTTTGTGTCTCCAGATCCAAATGGTCGGTTCTCTACATAATCAACTACAGAGCTGATCAAGTGGTTCTCTTCAATAATCCCTTTTATCAACAGGTATTTGGACTTTGGAGGATATGGAAATCCAGAATTGAAGAAAGATTTAAAAATATCTCCGATGAAAAATAGCCTGGAATTCTCTCCCTCCCGGGTCAGTGATCAATCAAAGATTCACCATAGAAGACATAAGCTTCCCCTCATGTCAAAAAGATATAGAAACAACACTGCATCTTTACAACTCATGCCCAATTGCACAAATACTATGGTCCCAATTGAATGGCTCATAATATTACTACATCTAGAAGGTCAATCTTCAAGTTTTTAGGCCAGTTTCATCCTCAGCTTCACAAAAAAAGCTTTCAATATTTCCATGGAGGAAGCTTAATTCTTTATCATCTTTGCCTATATTAGTGATATGAAATTAAAGAAAAAAGAAAAAGAAGAGTATAGGCTAAGGAAGCCAAAAAGGAAAAATGAAAAAAAAAAATGTGGCATTTATTACACACACCCTCAAAATGCACACAAAGAGTGTATTGTGATTTCAACTCACGATTTGCATTTTGAGCGTTTTATGTGATAGTGATTTTTGCAACTTTAAGTCATGATTTGAATTTTGAGTGTCTGTGTGAGTGTATATAATAACGTGAGTGAAATCCATAAAATGCTAAAGCTTAAATGTACTGCAAATTTTATCATATAAAACTTATAAACTGATGTGATAATGGTTTTTTGTGATTGGTGACACATTAATTTATACTTATAGAGATTAAATTCTATAAAATGTGGTGTAAAATCCAAGTTTTATACCCTCAAATCCCAACAATATGCTACGTTATCATATCACGTATTAAAAAATAGTCCCAACCAAATCCAATCAATTTAAATCCCATCTAAAAATCCAACTAAATTGAGAGTTTATTGAGATATTACTAGGTGCAGTAGAATATATTAAGTTTTAAGCAAAAAATTAATATGATAATCTCTTATTGGATAGTGTAAACATGAGTTTTTCACCTAATTTTACCGAATTTAGACTCTAAATTATAATCTTAATACATTAAAAGTTGTAGAATTTAAAATATTGGGGTAATTCTTAAATATTCTCAAAGTATGGTAATGATGCTCCTTCTTCTCATATTAATGATGACGGAGTCCATCATGAATGTGAGACGATGAAGCACAATTTCAATATACTCCGAAAGTATTGCATTTTTTATTTTTTTTTTTCCCAAATAACCTTTCTTTGCTAACAATTTCGTTAGTTGCCCAGTTTTGAAAGAATGTGGGAAACTAACATCTCGAGTTTCTGAAACTCGAGATCAGTCTAAAACTTGAGTTTCTAATACTTGATTTTAGGGTTTTTCATAAAATGACGTGGACAAAGTTTTCCACGTGGATATCGAGTTTATAAAACTCACTTTACAAACTCGAGTTTCTAATACTCAATTACTAATCCACGTTTTTATAAAACTCCCTTTTAAAACCGAGTTTCAAAAACATGTTTTCTAAACACTTAAAACCTAAAATCTGGCCTCACTCGTCACTCTCGCTTTCATACACTCACTCTCGGACACTCTCACTCTCAAGCTTTCATCAAACACTCTCAGACACTCTCACTCTCAGACACTCCTCACTCTCAAGCTTTCAAACCCAAACTCCCTCTCAGACACCCAAATCAGTTACTCTCACTCTCACACACCCAAATCTCCTCCTTCAGACATCGAAACCCACCCAAATCACTCACTCTCACCCTTAAACACTCCTTCAAACACTCTCATCCTTCAGACTCCAGCGGCCACACATTTAGACATTGTTTCACTAGAGACACTCAGTCGCTCTAACAGAGACGCTCCTCTCATCGGCGGCCCGAAGACCCTCAGTTAAAATCCTCCTTTAAGGTATGTGTAGGTCAATGATCTTCATTCAAGTTCGTCTTCAAGTCCACTCATCTTATATAAAACACAAAAAAAAAAAAAAAAAAAAAAAGGATTTTGAATGAAATGCTCATAATGAAAATTATATTCTAGAACGATCTTAATTGTTCCAATTAAAGAAGGAAAAAAAATTATCTGAGGGACACTAAAGAAAAATAGGGAACACAATATTTATCTATGTACTACAATTTTTTTTTTTTGGTGAACTGTAAATGTGGATTAAATTAAAGAAGAAAACGAATTGCTTATTGCAAGTAGTCTTGGCCCAATGAATTTCTTTTTATTCACAATTTGAACTAGGGAAATCCTTTCATTTGATTTATTGAAAGAATTCCACAAAACACAGGATGAATTGCTAGGTTATTATGACCACAAAACTTCTCACCACGTCAGGACTTCCCAAGTTATGATGACAATGATAATCAAATACCATAGCGTTATAGGCTACATACACCAATGGCAAAACTTTGTTAGAAAATAGCTAGGTCCATTGTGTAAGGTTGGCACTAGGACTAGAAGTTGTAGGCAAACAAAGATAATAAGAATTCTCATAACAATTTAGGCATAATGACGTTTTTCACTTTGTGTATGTAGGGGGTAAAAACGTATTTTTAGTTGCTATATTTTTAAACATGTTAACATTTTGGTTTATGTCATCATCTCAATTATAGAAAATGCAATTTTAAACAAGTTGTGTTTGTGCAATTCATTAATCACATAGAGGTTCTCTATAAGTGAAATGACAATAGGGATTAAAATGATAGTAAATTTAAAAATATAAGAACTAAAATAAAGTTATAAAAATTTAAACACAAAGATAAAGTTCTAAAAACTTAAACACAAAGATAAAGTTATAAAAACTTAAACACGAAAATTTACTATCCTCGTTTTTTTTCCTTGTATGTAATGAATTTGGCTTGTCCTGATCCCTATATTTCCTCTATTTTGGCATTTATTGTTGTTGTTATTATTATTTTTCCTCTTGCTAGAACTTAGGAGTCTGCATTTGGTAGGTACTCTTGTATATGTACAATATTATTTGTACATATAAAACCAAGTTTTTTCTAGAAAACATAAAGCCAAGTTTTTTTTGTTTTTTTATTTATTTTTCAGTCTATGACTAGTGTTACATAATGACAACAAGTTATTTGCCCCCATACTATTAATGATCTCACAGTAGCACTCTTTGTAGTATGGAGCCTTGGATTGATGAAGAGCCTGAGATCGTGTGCCCTGGTCCAGAAAATACTTTATTGCTGACACAACAAACAAATCATCGATCATAAATTATTTGGAATGGCGAGGTGAAATATCTAGTTCTAACAACCACTTTAATTTTTACAAAGTGAGTTTCACTTTTAGCAAGTTCTTTCAAAGTTGTATATCTAGTTCTAACAACCGCTATAATTTTTATTGATTTTGCGGGACCCGAGCCCACTTCAATGCCGTGGTCGCTCTAAGGAGATGGAAAACATATCGATGCAAGATAATCGAGTGATAAACATTATCAAGTTGAGCGATGGCGGCCGGAGACTTATACGTTCCATCTTCCACATGGTGAGATGTCAATCACCCTACAAGATGTAGAGGTCATTTTTGGACTTCCTATAGACGGTGAGGTCTTGGTTGGGTCGATTGCTGCAGGGGATTGGAGCCAACTGTGCGTAAAGTTGCTTGGTTTTGGAGTTCTGGCGAATGACAAAAAAACTTTGGTGAGGTAAAGAATTCTCATCAGCCGCCTTGTTGAGCACATTGTAGAGCCACTGCCTCATGATGCAATGGAGATTCAGATACATCAGTATGCCCAGTGTTATATTTTAGCACTACCAAGGGATAAGATTTTCATGGACAAGTCGGGAGATAGGGTGCATCTGATGCACTTGGAGTTCCTGCAAAACCTTCGTGATCCGCCACAGTATAGTTGGGGTAGTGGTTGCCTAGCATGGTTATACAGAGAGTTGTGTCGGGCAAGCCATAAAGAGAGATCGCAGATTGGTGGGGCGTTGCAATTGGTCCAGTATTGGGCATGGGTGAGGTTACCATTCTTGTGCCCGAAGATAGAGCCCCTACTTGGAAGTGATTATGGCCCATAGCCAAAAGCTCCACTTGCATTTAAGTAAGTATTTTCCTGATATTCAGTGTGTTATGCAATGTACTCTTCTTAGTATCTAAGTGATATTATCTTATCTTATGTTATTCGCTCGTAACTGTAAGTGGGTGCGGGTGCCAAGCCCGAAGAGTAGGCCATCCGGCATGGCATTGATCCACTATCGCGAGCAATTAGTTAGAATGCAGTCGGGCTAGGTAATAATATACAAAAATTCTGTTTGGTTATGCTGAATAAAGATTATTATCACATGTTTAGTAGTTGAGAGCCTAGGGTGTCCGCTTAAGTTTTAGGAGATTATCAAGCTTTGCAGTTACTGGAAAGTACCTGCTGTGTCATTAGTGTGTCTGTCATCCTTTGGCAGTGTTAGAAGGGACCCTCCTCCTTCATGTCAATTTTAGATAATAAAGTTCCTATGTAATTGCCTTTGCAAAAGAACCTCTATGTATAGGATTCTATGCCAATGGCTCAGCCATTGAAACTAGACCACATTTACATTATTAGGACCCACAAAAGCTGAATGAGAAACAGGGTTTTAGAAGCATGTTCCAATCTTTTGCCTTGGGGAGCTTTGTTTCTAGCTTTTGTCAATGAAATGTTGCTATCAATTTGTGCCCCATCAAACAGCTGCCCCCACTATTTGTTGTCTACCATTTTGCTCTATCAAAGTCTCAATTACAGCTCACAAATGAACAGTCTTGTTCTTGTTTCATTGGCATTGCTAAGGCATTTGCTAAAATGGTTGAATTTTGTGTGTGTGTTTGTGTGTGACTTCTATTCAAGGGAAAAGAAAAAATTAAGACCTTAGTCAGGTTGGTACAACACTCAATCTTTTCCTTTTTCTTTTTTGGTGGCCTTGATATTAGGAGATTACAATTGTTCTTTGATTGCATATCTTCCTTACAACTAAGCCTATTTTCCAACCATGTGGAGAAGGCATATGTACTCCATTTCTGACCCTCCAACAAATCATGAGTAATTTCTTTGTGCCGATCGTGAAAATATTCAACAAGTTTGGACCAAGTGAACTCAACCATTGCGGCAATAGGAAGGCCCTGTGCACCTTTCGGTACACCATTGAACCACTCTGATATATTGGTTGTCATTACCCCAAAATGTCTCCCACCATCATGTGACTGGGTCCACATATCCACAGACTCGCTCATTAGGTATGTGTATGGAAGAAAATCCTTTTCCTTGCCATCTTTCCCTGTCACCTTCTTCTTATTCCTAATGGCCTCAATTTCCACCTGCTTAATGGACTCCATTATGGTATCAAATTTAATTGTTTGAGTAGCATATCCCACTTTCAACGTCGTTGACTTTAGAGTCGAGTTCTGAAAATGTGTGTTGAAGTTGCTAGCAACATGTCAAAGGTAATATCTATGAAATACCCGTGTTTTTCCATCATCCCCTCTAGGCCAATGTGCAATGGCGTTTTTGATACCTCCATGTCGGTCAGAAATTATGCAAATGCCTTCGTTAGGTATCACATCGTCAATCGTATCTCTGAGGCATTGTAAAAACCACCTCTAACTAGACCCTGACTCACAATCCACAACAGCAAAGGCAAGAGGGAATACCTTGTTGTTAGCGTCGGTTGCCATTGCGACCAACAACTTTCCTTGATATTTACCATACAGATGGGTCCCATCAATACTAATAACCGGCTTGCAATATTTGAATCCATCAATGCATGGACCAAAGGACCAAAACACATAATGCAAAAATATGGTGTCATCTTCACTGGTGGGTGTGGTACTATATAACACTTGGGTATTCGGATCCTGATCAATATATGCCATTAGCAACTTTTGCAACCTTTGGTAATACTCTTTCCAATTCCCAAATATCTTCCCAATCGCCTTTTGTTTCGCATCCCATCCCTTGTAGTAAGAAGGCTTATGGCCATTATATTTCGACTCTATCATAGATCTGAGATGCTTAATTGGGGTAGTGTGATCCTCACATAACTTCTTAAGGATGTCTGATGCAATAAAATTACAATTCATCATTCTACCATCATTTTGCACCCTAATCGGTATACGCGTGTGAGAACCTACATACACGGTGACCATCCATAGTCGTGGAGATTGGGCTTCATGACTGCGCAGACATACCACTTGCATGACTTATCCACGCATTTCGCATAAAGTTTGACCTTCGACGACCTATTGATAATAAAATGTTTGTTTTCCTTGAGGGCACAAATTGTTAGGGTCCGTTTGGATACAACTGATTTTGCTGAAAAATGAAAACTGAAAACACTGTAGGAAATAATTGAAAAATGCCAGCTGATTTTTTTGGGTTCGATTTACTGTAACTTAGTTGAAAGTACTTAAGGCACTCGTTTTCACTTTTTTTTTTTCTTTTCTTTTCTTTTTTTTTTCTTTTCTTTTCTTTCACTCCTCTCCCACCCTAACGCCAGTGTCTTCGAGAAGAGAAGTCCACGCCCACCAGAGAGATCCACAAGGAAGACAATTTGGTCTGATGCGAGCAAAGAGCTCAAAAAAAGGATGCAATTAGAACTATGGGGTAACATTGATGCAATTAGAACTATGGTTTAATTAGTAACCCTTGTCTTACTTATAGATGACAATTATAAACATTAGTAGAAGAAAAAGGAACAGGTAAGCATACACTAGATGACAATTAATTAGTAACTATTGTTTTACATACACACCCATGGTAAGCATAGTTTCTGCCAATAAAAAAAGAAAAAAAAAAGTGCAATAGGTACATAAAGAAAATCCGATTACTATAACACCAAGCCTAAGCAATCCTATCGAGACAATCCCCTTTCCTTCAGGAAAAATGATATTGAGGGTTCTTTTGGTACTGCATCTCTAGCCACTTCAGCTGGACGTCTTTTTGATTCACAAGTGCTGCAAACATAAACCTACTCTCTTAGTTTCCCATTAAGAAGCAGGTGCTAAACAAATGAAGGCGATCACCCGATTGCACCCCAGGAAGACTCAACACCATGTCCAGAGTTGCTTGATCTCAGTAGCTGTTGTGGAAGCAAATGGTGTATGAGTACTTACACTTATACTTTCAACAATAACATCTGAGATGTTCTTCAAAGAGTCAGACATCTCTTGCACAACTAAACGCTTTTTTCTTGGTTTTTTGCAAAGTCCCCTAAAAAGGTGGACACCACTTGCTAAGCCTTTTCCCTTATTCACTGCTGGTCCTACCCTCGACGATGATGGGCCTTCAACCTCCATTGAGTCAACATTCGTAGAGGGTTGACATTAGGGGTCAACAAATTCTTTGCTATCAGCAGAATACTCAAACCCTTCGGTGCTTTCCTTTGGTATTTCACCGCTCGTGCAGAATGCATTTTTCCCTGTTGCAACTATGCCTTCAAACATGATTTCCATGAAGTCAACATTCGGCATACTTTTTTTTTTAAAGGTTGATGCCTTAGGACATGCCTACATGTGGACAACCAGTAGTTAAAACACAATATAGTTGTAGACAATGGAGTTTTTCACAATTATGTAAAGTGAACTAACCGCGATCTTTCGGGTCCACCACTCATCATTGGCCTCAAGCTTTCCAGTTACAAAATCAATACCCAACCCAGTCTCATGCTCAAAACACTCCTTATACACCTTCCACTATTTTCTCAGATGATCCTATTTGTTTTTGAACTGTGTGTGAGTCACCACTTTTCCCATTTCACCCAACTGCTTAATCATTGCATCAACCCCTTCCTTTTTCAAAAATCCTCCACTCCTCTTGTTGTCTAGGACTTGAGCAGCACACAAATCCAGTGTAGTCAAAGGCGTTCCGGGCACTCACCTAGGCGCCCAGGCAGGTGAGGCGCCAGAAAAGCGCCTTAGAGGCATTGAGGCGAGGCGCTTGCCTCTTGAGCCCAGGCGCTGGCCCAGATGTATTTTGTTAGGCGAGAGGCGAGCGCTTGAGGTAGATTTGTGTTTTTAAGGGCTCTAATGGCATGTTTTGTAAATTTAAAGAGGTGTATGGTTGGTTTTAAAACTGTTACCTCAGTGGGGATGAGTTGTCACCTACTATATCAAATAAATTAATTTAAAACAAAAGATAAAACAAAGAAGTTTCGGGAACCACTCAACTTTCAGAGCAAAGCAGCAGTCAACCAACATCAGAGCAAAGGTATTTCGTCTTCTTCTAGGGTTTGGAAGAGAGTGGGCCAGTGGCTGCCGACAGTCAACCAACATCAGGTAATATTTTCCTATTCTTTTAGGTTTTTTTTTACACATTTTCTTTTATTAAGTTCTCTGTCACTACGACACTGCTTTGGTAAGTTTGTCGCTGTCCACACTTTCAAAGCATATAAAACTCTTTCCTCTCTATTTCTTCTCTACTTTTTTCCCCATTTTCTCTTCTCTGTTGGACTCTCTATTTTTCCCCCCTTTTCAGAGCATATAAAACTCTCTCCTCTCTGTTTTTTCCCCCTTTTCTCTTCTCTGTTGGACTCTCTGTTTTTTCCCCCTTTTCAGAGCATATAAAACTCTCTCCTTTCTGTTTTTTCTCTGTTTTTTTCCCCCTTTTCTCTTCTCTGTTGGACTCTCTGTTTCCAGCAACTTTCTCCTCTCTGTCTCTAGCAACTTTCCCTTTTCTTGAACTCATTACTTCACTCAATTTTTAGAGCTTAAACCATAGTAAATGATACATAGCTAGCTTAATATAGAATCCTATTAAATGTATTGTATTGGGTTTTATTTTTTTATATGTAGAATGGCTTCAGATAATGGGAGGAGAAAAGATTCGGGATGGAAATATAATTATTTAGCTAATGTTGAAGACAAAAATGCAGTGACTTGCCTCTTTTGTAATAGAGTCACAAAGGGAGGGATACAAAGAGTAAAGCAACATCAAGTAGGGAATTTTAAAAACAGTACAAAGTGTTTAAAATGTCCTGATCATGTTAGAGAAGAGTTTGCGTAGTATATGGCAGAGAAGAAGAGTGACAAGGAGAACTATGACAAGATGCCTGATTTTGATGATATAAATAATATGATTGAAATTGAGGATGTAGATGATGATGAGGTAGAGGAAGTAGAAGTTATCCAAAAAGGGAAAAAATCATGCTCTAGTAAGAGAGGGGTTGGCAGTAGCACCCAAGTGAAAACTGTGAAATTAATGCCAAAGTTTAAGAAGTTGAAAGGTCTCATGGATTCTTTTGTAACATTAAAGCCAGAAAAAGTGGTTGCACTTACGAAACTGGGTAAGATGAAACAAACTAACATCAATGATAAACTTGACAAAGAGAAAAGAGCACAAGCTTGTCAGTATATTGGCCGGCTATTTTATCTAGTCGGTATACCATTCAATGTTGCTCGCTTAGTTGGATTTAAATGGGCAGTTGAAGCTATTGTGCAGTATGGTCCAAATATGAAGCCTCCTAGTTACCATGAGTTAAGAGTTCCAATTCTCAAAAAGGAGGTGGCTTACATAAATGAGTTATTGAGTGATCACAAGCAAGATTGGAAGAAATATGGCTGTTCTATTATGTCTAATGGGTGGACTAGTAGAACCAGTAGGACATTGATTAACTTTTTGGTGAATTGCCCATTTGGAACCATGTTTGTGAAGTCAATTGATGCATCATCTTTTATGAAAACTGGGAAAAAAACTTTTGAATTACTTGATGCATTTGTAGAACAGATTGGGGAGGCTAATGTAGTCCAAGTAGTATCGGATAATGGATCTAATTATGTGTTGGCTGGGAAGTTGTTGGAAGCAAAAAGGCCAAATTTGTATTGGACTCCATGTGCTGCACACTGCATTGACCTTATATTGGAGGACATTGAGAAAATTCCTAGAATTGCAAAAACTTTGGAAAGGGCCATTCAATTGACTGTATATATCTACAACCATAGGGGTGTCTTAAATATGATGAGAGAATACACAAAACAAAGAGAGTTGGTTAGGACTGGGAAAACTAGGTTTTGTACTTCATATCTTACAATAAAATCCATTTATAAGCAAAAGCATAACCTAAGGGCCATGTTTACTTCTGAGGAGTGGGTTCGTAGTAGATGGGCAAAGGAAGCAAATGCTAAATGAGTAGTAGAAACGATTTTGATGCCTTCTTTTTGGAATACTATAGTTTACATTCTTAAAGTTATGGGCCCTCTTGTTCGGGTTCTTCGCCTTGTTGATAATGAGAGAAAACCAACTATGGGTTACATATATGAGGCAATGGATAGGGCCAAAGAAGCTATTATAAAAGCTTTTAATGAGAATGAAAAAAGGTATTCAAATATTTTTAAAATCATTGATGAGAGATGGGAATGTCAATTACATCGGCCTTTGCATGCAGCGAGTCATTTCTTGAATCCTGAGTACTTATATTTTGATGATAACATAGCAATAGATCATGAAATTACAGCAGGATTGTATGCTTGTATACAAAGACTAGTTTCTAGTGCTGAAATTTAGGACAAGATCATGGCTGAGCTACCAATCTATAAGAAAGCTAAAGGACTCTTTGGCATTGAATTGGCTAAAAGATCAAGAAAGACAAGGGCTCCAAGTAAGAAAGCATTTATATCTAACTTATAATGACTAGATCAGTGGCACTTTTTACACCAAAAAAAAAATGACTTCTATGATATATCATATATCATTACTCATACTTATTTTTTTAACATAGCTGAATGGTGGAGTTTGTCTGGGAGCTCAACTCCGAATTTGCAATAGTTAGCGATAAGAATCTTGAGCTTGACTTGTAGTGCATGTGGTTGTGAGCGCAATTGGAGTGTGTTTGAGCATGTGAGTTTTGAAGTATAATAAGTAGATTTTATCCTTTGATGAGCTACTTTATTTCATAGAAAATTCCAATGGTTTAATTATTCGCTATAGTATAATACTTAGTTTTCATAAATGGTTGTAGATTCACACAAAAAGAAGGAATAGACTTGCACAAAAACGACTAAGTGATCTGGTCTTTGTGAAGTATAATCAAAAGATGAAGGCACAATATGATAAGCGTGATGTTATTGATCCCATCTCCTTAGATGATATGGATGAAAGTAATGAATGGTTGTTGGGGGAAATGGGTGCTGAATCATCTATGAATGTTGAAGATGAGTTGGTTTTTGATGATGATGATGATGGTTTGACATGGGGTGTAGTGGCAAGAGCTGCTGGTGTTGGAGAACCAAGGAAGAATACTAGATTCCAAACAAAATCAAGGGCAAGCTCAAAGGCCTCAACATCACAACCAAATATTGAAGAGGAAGATGCTGATTCTGATGAGACCGAGGAAGAGACTATTGATGGTTATAAATCTGGTTCAAGTGGCTTTAAAAGTGATGGAAACTTGAGTGAAGACTCTGATGATGACCTTTAGATTAAAAATAACAACCACATTCAGGCTATTAAATAGGCTAATAGGCAGAATGTTCGATCATGGAAACTTGAGTGAAGACTCTGATGATGACCTTTAGATTAAAAATAACAACCACATTCAGGCTATTAAATAGGCTAATAGGCAGAATGTTCAATCTAATAGGCAAAATGTTCAATCTTCAAATGCTTTTGTTTTGTCATGGATAGTCATGAAGTTCAATCTTTAATGTTTTGTTAGGAGTTTTCTTCTTTCTAATATGAAGTTATGAACAATATTTTGGTTTAATATTCAGATTTAGTTGATATTTGGATGAAGACTAATTTTTAAATGGTGATTTATGTTTATATTCATACTTAGTTGATATTTGATAATTATCTAGACTTACTTGACTGTTGATATTTGGATGGAGACTAATTTTTTAGAATTTGGTGCCTCGTCGCCTCGGGCGATACAAGGCCTTGGCGCTTTAAGGGTGCCTTTCGCCTTTGACTACCTTGCACAAATCACAAAAAGTTTTTAGTTTCGCTGGTTCTTTCCATCCAGTTCTCACATCATTACCACCGTCCTTCGATTTCCCCTTACCCATTTTTGCTACAACTTCCTTCTATACTCATTGAGGCATTTCAACAAACAGTTCGTGTGCATATCATAATCGGTTCCGCATGCCCACATGAAAAATGCAAAGTAAACTCACATAGTCCAAATACAACATAGGTAGGAAGAGAAACACACAAAATTACACGAAGGAGAGAGAAACTCACATACTAGTGTCATGGAAAACATAAAAACCACACACAAATGTTGAACACAAAAACCACACACAAACGTTGAACACAAAAAATCACAAATTGAAGCCTCATGAAAAACAATATAACCACAGACCAACAGATCAGAGAGTATGAGAAGTTAGACACAACTTATCCGTGAATGTAGAGACCCATAGTGGCGGCAACGACGTCCCAAGCAGAGAGAAGGTGAGCTCGAGCGAAGGAAGAACAGAGGGGATCAGGTTCGTTTGTTTCGCATAATGAGTTTGCAATTACCGTGTTTCCTCTGTTTTGATAGTTTATTGGTTGGTGGGTAGGTGCAATTCATTGAAGAGGAAGAGGACGGAGCATTGAAGAAAATTGAAGACATCTCTGCCACGGTAGTTGAGAGAAAAGAAGAAACCTAGAGAATGCGAAAATAGCCGTTGGCTTGAATGCACCATTTTGTATTTTATTACTCTGCTTCTTCGTGGGTTATTGTGAGTGAACAGTACACGTACACAGTAGCAACGCGTTTCCTTTTAAGGTTGTGTCCATGAACAATACATGCACAGTGTTAATGAAACAGTGCGTTCAAGCTTTCATCCATGCGTTTCAGTTGGGAAGAGTTGCGTGTTTATTTCGTGGTACTGTAGCGTGGGTCCCCGTGGTGAGTAAAACGTAAACGCTGAAGCGCTGAGGAGAAACGTAATCCAAACGCTCACTTAATGCGCGCTTCACCTCCACTTTATTAGCAAAAGTCAATCATTTGCACAAATTCATCCCCTCTCTCCAAGTAGACATAAATGGTATTTCAATATTTGAAGGATTAACCATATTTTCCCAAGTATTTACAGAAAATGACAAGGCAGGAGGTGCGTAGGCAAGGATTGTATTCGTAATGTTTTGAACACTAATAACATTATCTACATTAGGTTCACTACCGTCCAATGTCTTATCGTCATTAATGTCTCTTTCAAAGTCCCCGAAGTCCCCTTGTTCAATCCTCTCTTCATACTCATCTCTATCAACAAAATCTTCACCGTTAATGGCAATCTCATCAACATAGTCATCATCATCATCGTCATCATCATCATCATCGTCAGCATGAACATCATCATCCTCTACATGTGTAGAATACTCATATTGCTCATCTGAAACTGTAACCTGTAAACTTGTGGTTGTTTGTTGGATTTCCTCGATACCAACTTCTGCACGCGGCTCCAACTGTATGTACAACTCAATACCATTTACTTCAGGTATTCTCTCCAACTTGGCAAACATGATCTTTACATGTTTGTTTGTTTCTATTGCCATATACTTGTAATTAATCCGGTGCTTCAGGACTTCATGTGGCATACGATAAGTAATTTGTATATTGTGCACAGCAGGATTTGCACACAATTCTTCCATAACTATCATCTTCAATTCATCAAGGGTCTTCAACCTACGATCAATTTGGGTATAATAACACTGTATACCCGGCCTTTCAGATGGCAATCCCTTGTTTGCATTGGCATTCTTAAGCGGACTACTGTGGTATAAGATTATATCAATTACAGTCATTGTGAACCTGTTAGAGTCAAGTTACTATGTTAGTTAAAAAACATTTTATGTAGTCAAACTACACAAAGTACAAATTCCAATTAATTTAAAGGGTATGAATTTCATTACACATTCGTTACACATTTCATACCCAAATTCTTTTTTCGTCATGCTAAGACTACCCATTTCATACCCAATACAAAAATAAAAAGCCAAAATCCTTATAGAAGTATACAACATTTTATCTAATTACATACCTATAACATTTACATACCCATTTCATACCCAATACAAAAAAAAAAGTCATTTCATTACACATTCAAAGAGCATGAATTACATACCCATTTCATTACAATTCATTCGAAGGGAGTAAGTCACTCATTTCATTACATACCCATTTCATACCCATTCAAAGGGCATGAATTACATACCCATTCATTACAATTCATTCACTACCCATTTCGTACCCAAAACAATGAATAAAGTCAAAAACCTTGTAAGATCATGATAAAAATAAGAGCCTAGAAATGATGAATAAAATTTTGATAACAAAAACCATGCAAATAAATACTCAAAAAATTAATACTAACAAAACAAAGTTTTATAATTCACAATATTGGTATCTTAACTAAGTTATGTTAACTATCTACAAAATAAATAGTCACTCTTTAACCCACACCCAAGAACAAATAATACCCAACTACAATGACAATCAAATCAAAAAACCCTTACTTGAGATATGAATTTGTTGAGAGGGAGGAGTAGTGAGAAAGGCAAAGTGATGTGAGAGTTATGGGTGAGTGAGGCAGTAAGTTAGTGAGGAGTGTGAGGCTGAGTGTTACGGGTGAGAGAGTGAGGGCTAAGTTAGTGACTGATGTGTGTTTATAAAATTTTTGCCCAGCAAAATTCGAATCTATAAGACTCTGTTTTTCCTTTGTAGAAATCGAGTCTTTTAAGACTCGAGATTTATGTGACGCAATGTGTCCAACTCAGCAAGTGTAAAGCGAGCCTTTAAGGCTCGAGTTTCAAAGAGATCTCAAATTTCTAAAACTCGAAATGCTAATTTACTTAATCATTTCAAACGTGAGTTAACTTACTATATAAAATCCCCTTGTGGTAGTCCCAAAATTCCCTCTGCATTTTTCAAAATATTGCAAAGAACGGTATGTCCATAATAACAGAGGATATGACACGTGAGCATTGAAGTGGCAAATCAGTAACCGGAAAACTCTAAAACCCTAACAATAACCCCTGCCGCATTAAACAACAACAACAACAACAACAACACAGTTCTCTCTATCTCAAAAAAATGGGAATACCTTCATTTTACCGATGGCTTTTGGACAGGTACCCGCGGACGGTGGTGGACGCCATCGAAGAGGAACCGCCGGACGCCACCAAGCCGAACCCAAACGGCAAGGAATTCGACAACCTCTATCTCGACATGAACGGCATCGTCCATCCCTGCTTCCACCCCGAAGGCCTGCCGCCTCCCAAAAGCTACGACGACGTTTTCGCCGCCGTCTTCAGCTACATCGACCGCGTCTTCTCCATCGTCAGGCCCCGCAAACTCCTCTTCCTAGCAATCGGTCACCACTCACCACTCAACCCCCCTATTATAATTGATTTAATAACTGAATTTGGGTAGTTAGTTAGTTAGTATTGCAGCATGAAAACACAAATTTGTAGCAGTTTCAATAAAGACTCAATGGGCTGCCATTTCAAAAAAGAAAAAAGAAAAAAAGGCAAAGTCGAATGTTTAAAGTCGTTCTTTTTCTCCATGAAATCGGGTTGCCAAAGGGATTTTAAAAAAAATATTATTTATAATTGGATAATTGGGGGTGGGGTGATTTACAGTACTTGTGTGATTATTGTATGCAGATGGTGTAGCGCCGCGAGCTAAGATGAATCAGCAACGTTCAAGGCGTTTTCGGGCAGCTAAGGATGCAGCTGCTGAAGTGAGTTTCTTCATAATTGATAATTAATTTTTACACTTCTTAAGAGTTTTGTTGCCATTTTTTTATTTTTTATTTTTTATGTTAGTTTCTTTATTTAATGGGCAAAATTTAGTTACAGTTCCCCAATTAAATTCAAATACATTGTTGCATTGATCAACGAAGCTCAAACAATGTTTTTTTTTTTTTCCAAGCAGAATTAAATTCAATAAAGCTATTGATTTTAACCTTTTTATACTATTTTATACCTATGAAATTTCATTGAAAAAAAAAAAACTATTAGGCTGCTTCAAGAGAGAAGACATTTGAATCAGAAGAAGAAAAGGCAGCGTATTTGGAGCAGTGTAAGAAGATGGACTCAAATGTGATCACACCCGGAACTGAATTCATGGCATTGTTGTCATCGGCTCTTTGTTATTATATACATTTGCGGATGAATAAAGATCCCGGGTGGCGGGGAGTTAAGGTAAACGGGGGGAGTGTATTGGAATGGTCTTTTACTCTTTTTGTTTCTCTATCTGTTTCTGTACTAACTTGCGCGTACATGAGTATTTATAGGTCGTTCTTTCTGATGCCAATGTTCCTGGTGAAGGGGAGCATAAGATAATGTCTTACATTCGCTTACAAAGAAATCTTCCGGGATATGATGTAAACACCAGGCATTGTCTGTATGGATTGGTAAAGCTGTTGCTTATTAGTGTCCATATGTATTTGAGTTTTAATGTAGATGGCATGTGGATCTTGTAATATGCGACTGATGTTATGTTTTGTTTATAGGATGCGGATCTTATCATGCTTGCACTAGCTACCCACGAATTGCATTTCTTTATTCTGAGAGAGGTTTGTGTTTTCAGGGATATGTTCTGGGCTTATTTGCTGAGAATCTGTTTGCTCTTTTCAGTCAGCTTATAAGAAAACCATGGTCTGCATCTTATTTTTTAGTTTTGTGACATAGGATGTCCGTGGAGCAAGATCAAATGATAAACATCAGCAAGAAAATATGAAAAAGTCAAAGGAAATGGAAGTGGAGGGCGAAAATCTAGAAGGTTTTATCTCAAGGCAGAAATTTCAGGTTTTTTTTTCTCGGTCTCTTCATGTTGTGTCATTCCTTTTTGTTTTTTTGTGGTTTCCCTTGTTCACATGCTTGTTTGTTGTTTGAACAATAAACCTGATGCATTACTGTTCCAGTGTGCGTGTATAACGCCCTTGCTTGCCTCTCAATATTTATTTATTTTATATTGTTTGTGGAAATTCATGGCCATGAGAATGTGTGGATTCTAGTTGATTCATACACCATGAATTTTTGATATCTACTTTTGTTTGGGTAAAACTTAATTGGATCTGCATGTGTCATATACGAATATACAGGTTGATATTTAAAATGTGACAGTTTAGGTTGTTCCATCCACATCAAGATCATCATTTTGAGGTTGAATTGCCAATTATTGCCGCTGCATGATGTTGATGATCAATGTTGTGCTTTGATTTTAAAATGTTTATATTTAACATTTTCTTCTCTGGTATTTTGTTACAGTTTCTCAACATATTGATTCTCAGGGAGTATTTACAACTTGACATGACCATCCGGGCAAAAAAGAAGTCCTCAAAAAAGAAGTCCATTTTTACCAAAAAAAAGAAGAAGAAGTTGAAATTAGAACGCCTGATTGATGATTTTGTCTTCATGTGCTTGTTTGTTGGAAATGACTTTCTTCCCCACATTCCTTCATTGGAAATATCTGAGGTTGGACACTTGAGATTCTTATACTTTTATATTAATAAATTGTTGGACGTACTAGTTGAGTTCTTAATATTCGTTTCTCCAGTTGTATCCTGATATGCAGATATTTTGATTCTCCTGTAAGTGACTGGTTTCTTAAGATGCTTATCTACAAGATATTATCTACCTATATATAACGTATAGTTTATCTGTTTCTGTTTACTTTTGAGGATATGGTCTTTTCAGAGGTGGACCATGCCTGTGATCAGAAGTAATAGCAAGCTAGATTATTTTTCCTGTTGGCTATCTAGAGTTCTTTCACCTACTAATAATAACAAGAAAAAAAGAGTTCTTTCACCTACTCCAACTCAGATAAAGATTAAATCTATGGATTTAGTAGAGAAATCCGCATGTACAGATGATTTGTGATGATTATTTTATTGGAAACCTTTCTCTTTCCCCTCTTATTTTGGTAATTTTGTTTGACACTTTTTACTTTTTTTTTTTTTTTTTTGATAGGTAAGAAAGATGTATATTCAAAAAACTGCTAAAAGCAAAGCAGCACCAGCATATCAAAAGTACAAGAAAAGATGGAAAAGCAAAAACATAAAAAAACACTGATTACAAAGAAGAGAGCTAAGGACTTTTTACTTTTATGTCATGTTAGAAAGTGAAACTTGTGCTTAAGTCTACTTTGTGGGGTAACTATAGTTTGTTGGACACCTTGGTGTATCAAGATTCCAAAAAAGAAGACAGTCTGTGTGTGGACAGCAACATGGGAAAATTATTGACGTGATAATTTTATTAGGAGGCATGTTATTGGTGGACTGGTGTTGCATTTGCAAATACATCTGCAAAACTGTGGATCACTTGCTTGTACATTATGACAATTGGGAAATATGGGTTTTATATATTTATTGTTTGGTGGTGTATTGAGTGATGCCAGAAGAAGTGGTGGAGGTGCTATTTGGTTGGAATAATTGGTTTGGCAAACATTGTAGTTCTTTGGTATGGGCTATGGTTCCCCTATGCCTAATGTGGGTAACATGAAGGGAGAGGAACCATTGCACATTCAATAGTGTGGAGGTCTCATTTAATGAGTTAAAATCCTTTTTCTTTAGAAATTCATTCAGTGGTCTTGCACTCTTGGGTGTAGTAAATGAATTCATTTGTTGAGTTCTTAGGTGTAGTCTTTCCAAATGTAAATATTGTTGAGTATACATCCTGTGCGTACAAACCTTCTTCCTTTTCAAACTATTAAGAGTATTATTCATAATGCGACTAGTCATATATTTGTACTTGACCTAGACCTACTTTGCATAATTCTGCTTGTTGGTTGTAACTGATTCTTACATGTTTTGTATTGTTTTTGCAGGGGGCTATCGATCTGCTCATGATGGTTTACAAAAAGGAATTTCGCAAAATGGGAGGTTACCTCACGGATTCTTTTAAGGTGAATAACTATAATTTTTTCTTACTTTATGTCATATGTCCAGTATTTGATAACCCCAGAACTTGACATGTTCATGCTTTAGCATTCACCCTTTGAAATCCTGCCCCTTTTATTTATTTATTTTTTATATATTCCACTTGAAATTTCAGTTTTCTGTTAAACCTTTTTGGTATATATTATGTCCTCATTGTGTTAGAAACCTCCAAGATTGAAGTGTTAGTATTATGATCCTTCTCTCCAGTAAGTTGATAATGCTTTCATTATCTCAATCAATCATCATACTAGGTGTCGCAGGTACATTTGCACTCAAAATTTCTGCCTTGTCATGGCACTAAGTCCATCCTAATTAATCTCTGCCAAAATTTCTACTCACAAGAAAACTTTGAAACAATTTGTGTGAATCAAACGTGCACACCATAGACAGAAATTACAGGAGACTTCTCCCAAGATTTATTACTTTATTATAAATAAAGTACAGAGGACATTAAGGTTTCCTTTGCACAAGACACTCACTTGGGGTATGCCTTAGTCAAATTCAACCATTGAGGCTTACAAAAATATACAAATACACAGAATACACTGTTTTACCCATTTTCCTCACACATGCTTTTGACAACCCCAACAATTTTAAGAACCATGTAGGAAATAAGTGTCAATGGCAGATGAAAGTAGACACTAGTTGTAAACCTCAGAAACTTCTTGACCCTTGGAATTGAGATCACCACAATGGGTAAGGTATGACAAGCATGGGGTGTCTTACATGGATCAACTTGTAGGGAGGAAGTCAACAATAGCTATTTGGATGGCGTAAATCCTATGCGTCCAGTAGTAAAAGATTTGCTAAGAGAGTGGAAATGGGATGCAATTTGCTTACAGGAGATGATGATAACTAATGTATCAAAAGAGATTGTAAGGAGTTCATTTATTTATTATTATTTTTTTGACAAGTAAGATAAGGAGTGTATAGGTGGAACTTTTTTTTTTTGATAGATAATAAGAGTTTTATTGATGAAAAAGAACAATGTGTTTACGATTGTAAACTCACTGCCCTTGAAACAAATACAATCAAATCATTAGGAAAGACTAATAGAGATAAGGAAATCAGACAAGGAACTACAATGCGTAAGACCCCAAATACGAGACCACTCAAACAAAGTCCTAGCAAGCAAGGTCTTCAACAAATCTATAGGTCTCTCAATGTCCTCAAAAGTTCGGGCATTGCGTTCCTTCCAAACTAACCACATAAGGCATGCTGGTACCATATTCCAAACCTTTGAAGAGTAAGTTCCCAACCAATTCCTCCAAGCAAAAAGAAGAGAAACAATAGTATCCGGCATCACCCACTGAACCCCAAACATAATAAGGACCTCACCCCACAAAGCAGATGCAAACTTACAATGAAGCAAAAGGTGATTCACAGTTTCCTCATCACACCTACATAGACAACACCAATTAACAAGGGGCAAGTTCTTCTTAACAAGGTTATCTATTGTAAGAATCCCACCCCTAGCAGCAGCCCATAAAAAGAAAGATACCCTTTTAGGTACCTTTACACACCAAATGCTCTGCCAAGGGAAAGAAACAGAAGGGGCTTTCAACAAAGCAATATAAAAGGATCGCACATCAAAAACACCTCTGCGATTCAACTTCCAAATCAAGGAATCTTCACCCTCCCCACTAGGAATCCTGGCAGAGACATGCTTATAGAAAGAATAAAATCTCCGCATCTCCCATTCATTAAAATTGCGACGGAAAAGGAAGTTCCAACTCCTACCTCCCCCGTCTGGTGCAAAAATAACCATATCAGAAATCAGAGCTTCCTGAACCACAGCACAAGCAAACAATTCCGGGTATAATTCTTTCAAAGGAGTAGGACCCCTCCAAGGGTCATGCCAAAACCGAATACGATTTCCCTCTCCCGCTGAATACACCACATGACCAAAAAAATTATCTGCACCTTTCCTAATATTCTTCCATAACCCACAACCATGAGTCCCTCTCACAACTCTAGTGCACCAACCTCCACTACCCTCTCCATATTTGGCGGCTATTACCTGACGCCATAGGTGGGTTGCTTCTTTCCCAAACCGCCAAAGCCACTTCCCAAGTAGAGCTTGGTTAAAAAGCCCAATCTTCCGAATCCCCAAACCCCCTGTCTCCACCGGCCAAATAACCTTATCCCAAGCAACAAGCGGATATCTGAAAACTTCATTAGAACTCCCCCAAAGGAAATTCCTTTGAATCCTCTCTAGTCTGTCTGCTATGTGTTGCGGAATTGTAAACAGCGATAGATAAAAAGTTGGGAGACTCGACAAAGTACTCTTCAATAAAGTAAGCCTACCTCCTTTTGACAAATACAACCGCTTCCAACCAGAGAGCTTTTTCTCCACCCTTTCTAAAATAGGATTCCAAATCGAAGCATCCTTAAAATGAGCCCCAAGAGGCATTCCCAAATAAGACATAGGCAAACGACCAACCTTACAACATAGAATACAAGCCAAATCATCCACATTCCCAACCTCACCAACGGGCACAATTTCACTCTTGCCAACATTTACTTTTAAACCTGTGATAGCTTCAAAAAAGATCAACACCATCCTTATATATAATAATTGTTCCCTAGATGCATCACAGAAAAGAATAGTGTCATCAGCAAACAGAAGATGAGAAATATGCAAACCTCCTCGCGCATTGGGACTTGCCTGGAACCCCCTAAGAAAGTCACCCTCTTCTGTCCTTCTCAATAACCTACTCAGCACCTCCATCACCAACAAAAACAAAAGCGGAGATAAAGGATCTCCTTGACGAAGACCACGCGAGCTACCAAAAAAGCCAGCCGGGGACCCATTGATAAGCACTGAGAATCGAACTGTAGTGATACAGGCCTTCATCCACCTCCCCCACTTCTCCCCAAAACCCATCCTCTCCATAAGGTAAAACAAAGCATTCCGATTTACATGATCATAAGCCTTCTCTATATCCAACTTAATAATCACACCCGGAATACCACTCTTCAATCTACTATCCAAACATTCGTTTGCTATAAGAACAGAGTCAAGAATCTGTCTTCCCCCAACAAAGGCGTTCTGGGAGTTGGATATAAGTTTGTCCAGAACACTTCGAAGCCTATAGGCCAACACTTTTGACAAAAGTTTGTACAAACTTCCCACAAGGCTAATGGGCCGAAAATCTTTAATATTGACAGCATTAATCTTCTTAGGTATCAAACACAGGAAAGTAGCATTCAGAGATTTCTCAAAGATGCATTGGCTATGAAAGTTTGCAAAAAAAGCCAAAACATCCTCTTCAATCACACACCAACACTTTTGGAAGAAAGCTATGGTAAAGCCATCAGGACCAGGGGCCTTATCACCCTCAGCCTCCCGAAGAGCTGCAATGATCTCCTCCCTATCAAACTCCCTTTCAAGAGAAAGCCTATCCGACTCATCCAAACTAGCAAAATCTAACCCATCAATAGTGGGCCTCCAATCCTCAAGTTCCTGATAAAGACTCTTATAAAACCCCACCACCTGATCCTGAATGTCTGAATCAGCTTCATACATAATGCCACCAACCTCCACACCCCTCATGGTATTAGCTCTTCTATGTGAATTAGCAAGCCTGTGGAAAAACTTAGTATTATTGTCCCCCTCTTTTAAGAACAAAACCCTAGATTTCTGCCTCCAAGAAATCTCCTCCAAAGAAGCTAAAGACTCGATCTCTACCTTAATCTCTATTTTTCTTGCTTTGTCTGCCGTAGTTAGCACTTGCATCCCTTCTCTCATATCAAGATCCAACAGCTCAGACAACAAACATTTTTTTCTAAAATGTACATCCCCAAAAACATGTTTATTCCAACACTTCAAGTCTTTTTTAAGAGCCTTGAATTTACATGCTAGAACATAACTAGGGGATCCCACAAAATGATAACTGTTCCACCAGCACCTAACCTGATCCACAAAACCCTCCACTTTAAGCCACATATTCTCAAATTTAAAGGGACTTTTCCCCCTCGTCATACCTCCTGCCTCCACTAGAATAGGACAATGATCTGAAACCACACGAGGGAGAGGCCGTTGAATCACATCCAAGAAATGTTCCTCCCAATCAGCTGAAACCAAAACTCTATCTATACGAGACATAGAAGGGTTCACTGAATCTCTAAACCACGTATACTCCCCCCCGACCAAAGGAAGATCAACCAAAAGATTCCTCTCGATAAAGTCCGAAAAATTGAACATGGCTGGACTAAACGAATTACAGCCCAGACGCTCTGCCGGGTATCTAATAATGTTGAAATCACCTAAAACACACCAAGCTGAACTCCATCTTGCTCTCACACTATCAAGCTCTGCCCATAAAGCATCCCTCAGCCCAGCATCATTTGGGCCATAAACTCCCGTACATATCCAAACAAAACCATCTGCCACCCCCTTCAACAAGACCGAAACAAAAAAGCTACCCACCACACAATCAATTTTCTCAAACACCCTTGTGTCCCAGATCACAAGAATACCTCCCGCTGTGTGAATGGCATCTAAAGCCCCCCAATCTACAAAAGAGCTGCCCCAAAGACTTTTCACAGCAGCAGAATTGGTACAGTCCAGTTTGGTTTCCTGAAAACACACAACGTCACACTTCCATTCCTTGAGTAAGTTCTTCACAGTATCCCTCTTATGAGGATTGTTAAATCCTCTCACATTCCAAGATAAAAGTCTCAAATTCATGGACAACCATCAGAGCCCAACCCACTGAACTTCACAATCTCCCTGGTTCGTTTACCAGCTTGCCCATCATAATTAACTGTAGAAATTAAATTCCGTAATTCCCTCATACCTTTTGTAGAGGAAGAAGCAGTGCGACGAAGACTACCTGCAGTAGCTTGTTTCTCCCACACTTTCTCAAGTCGTTGAAAAAATTCAACACACTGCCTCTCACAGGAATCTATGGGGAAACCCACCCACTTACCGAAACCCTTAACCTTCTTACTTACCCAAGCCGAAGGTTCCAAATCATCCTCCACAGAGATGTCAACTGGGTCATCTTCCTCAGTCATTAACACCAAACCCCCATTAGGATCCCATTGAGCCAAAGGTACATATTCCATCAACTGCCGATCCTCCTCGTCCTTATCATACCCCGTGGGATTGACCCAATTCAACAACAGCATCTCTTCTTCGAAAGAATCCGAAACCAACTCAGAAATAGGAGAAAAACGATTTCGATCCAATAATGGCTGATTGCAAGACACCTCAGCCCTCTCCATTGGTGTCGACAAACCCCCCACCACAGTATCGTTGATGCTGGGATGACCATCGGAGTTCAAAACACACGAAACCGCCACTGCCCCACTGATCGGACAGTCCGTCGCTGGGTCGTCGGCAACTGAGACAGTGGATGGAACCCCCACCTCGTCGCCGCTGCCTGTACAACCCATCGGAGCAAAACCCACCCTCACCGCCATATCGGAACCTCCATCAGAAGATGACAAATCCCCACCCATCTCACCGGTACAACCCATCGGAGCAGAAACCTCCAGCTCTGCCATATCGGGACCTCCATCGGAAGTGGAAAGATCACCTCCCATCTCGCCGGTAACTAGTGTTGGCTTCTCGGCACAGACGTGGGAGCCCGATCCTTCACCTCGCTCACAGGATCGTGACACTCCTTGTGATTTCAAGTGGGTTAAGTCACCGGAGTGATTCTGCGTTGTTATGGCCATAAGGTCATCTTGGGCTTGCTTGATAGGCCCACCTTGTGCTTGCTTAACAGGCCCGAGTTCAGTAGATGTTATAACATCTTTAACAGTCTTGGGTTGAACAAAATTGGCCCACTTCACTACCCGTTGGCCCTTACCAGCCAGATCAACAGAGATGTTTAAAGAAAAATGGGCCCTAGTCCACTTAAAAGAAGATGCACGCATTGGCCTACCAGAGTCATGGTGAGTTGAGATATTTGTTTTTGGAATAAAATCAAATCCCCCAAATCCCTCCTTTTGATATAACGTGCCAGCAAGTTTAGGAAACTGCTTCTCCAAATCTAAATCACTTCCTAATTTCACGTGACCATTAATATCTTTCCAAACGTGATTCCTTGGATTACCGGTGGGTTTTACAAACCTACCACCACCGGCAACCACCTCCTTCCCCGGCCTAGAAACAGGTTTGCCCAAGAAAAAATCACATAACTTCCTTTCAAGAAATGACCAGCCACCCTTATGAAAACCTTCTGGAACACGCAAACAACCACGTCTAGCCCCATTATGATACTCAGATATTTCCACAAAAAAGCCGCCCTTATTCAGCCTACTAGAGCATTCCAAAATTTTATAACTCTCATGAAACCGTTTGAAAAAATGTTGCTTGCTAAAATCCCAATGGCCTAACTCTACCAAGCACGCAATGATCCAATCCAAACCCGATCTACCAACCCGGATAGAACCATGGTACCTGCCTCGTTTTTCAGTAATGGAATAAGAATCCATACGTCCTCCGTCAAAAGCCAAGAAGAAGGCCTTTGTGTCAATGCGAAAAGAAGCAGATTTCCCCCGTTCCCCATGTGATGGTGAAGGCTTGGGTTGTGAAGAAAGGGACGTGTCTGTGGGAGAAGGTGGCAACTTAGGAGGATTAAGGTTTAGAGGGAGTGGTTGAGTCAGCGTGTGGCTGGGTATGTACTGGCCAAACTGACTTGGCCAATAACAAGGTTGATGGATAGGGATTTGATAAGGAGGAAAGAAATAATGAAGGTTGGGTAAGCAATTTGGATTAACGAAAGGTGGATTGGCTTGTGCATGGAGAGGTGGTGGTGGGAGGTGTGGTCTAGAGGGGGGGTGGATTGGAGGGGGGAGGGTGGGAACACTCATGAGGTTGTGTGACTGGATGATCCCATACACACTCATGAGGTTGTGTATAGGTGGAACTTTTTATAAGATTGGATTGCCCCCAACTATCTAATTATCAAAAAAAATTTGTAGCTATGGATAGCTTTTGGACCTATTTAATGACCTTGAATTACTAGATTTTCCATTAAAAGGGGGCTTGTGTACATGGTATAATAATCTAGATAAACGTAGATTTCTCTCTCGATGTTGTGAGAGAAATGTTACCTAGATTTTATATAGAGTTTGTTGCTGTGATCGATATCAGGTCATGTTGCTGGATTGTGGTGACTTGCAAAGAGGTAAATTTTATCCAAATTTGAAAATATGTGGCTCCAAGTACCAGGCTTTGTTGATAGGTGCAAGATGATGAAAAAAGCTATAGATTGATGAGCTCAACTAGTTTTGTCTTGGCCAGGAAACTTCACCAGCTGGTATGTGATTTGGAAATTTGGGAGGAGTTTTTTGGGATATTTAGGTAAAAAAACAATGCTTCAGGTTGAAAGGAAGCAATGAAGATGCTAAGAGCCTGTATGGTAGGAGATTTCAAGTATTGTTGTTCGAAATGATGTGAAAATTGTGGTTTAAAAAGTGTTGTGAAAACACGTGTTAAAGTATTCACAATGTAAAAAATGTGTTTGGTACCATGCTTCAAATAATATATTTTAAAATGTGAAAAAACATAATTGTGTATTTGGTATATGTATGTGCTTTTTTTTTAAAAGCTAACAAGTATAGTAAAAGTATTATTATTTTATTTAAAGAGAGAAAGTTCTCTCATGTGGTCTAATCAGGTGGGACCTACAATTTTTAACATATTTACAAAAGTGCCATTGAACAATGTTATTTAAAAACTGAAAACTGGTAGGAGGAGTTTTCTAAATTCTGTGTTCAAAAACCCTAAAATAAGAAACGTAACTCAAACACTCCTAAAAGAAATCCCCTACCAAACGTGTTGTTTTGTTTTTTGGGCCCACAGTTTTCAATGTTTAAACACTGAAAACTGTTATTTGAACTACCTTACCAAACAGGTCCTAAATCTTAAATTCTAAACTCAAAGTGAGACTAATTTGGTATCCTTGGGTGCTGTACCTTAAGAGTCCCTAATTAAATTCAACCATATGATCTTAGAAGTTGTAACTATAAACAATGAATTATATTGGCTTATGAGGCAATAACCCAAATGGTTGTGCTGCATTGACTTATAATAATTTACCTATATATAAAACAAAAGCATTGACTAATAAGATACATGGTTGAATTTAATTAAGGAACCTAAGGTACAACATCTAAGGAATTGTATCTTAGTTTTGCCCCTGAACTTAAATGGTAAGGGAACTACTTACAAGATTCTCTTTTTTAATGATATGTAACTTCTTACAAGATACTTGAGAGGGTAATTATGTTATTCTCAAAGCAAGCCTATGAACCTAGCCTTTCCTTTTTACTGCAAATCTCATCAATTTTAGCACATCAAGCTCACTAAAAGTCACTTTCTGTCTCTCATCTTATTAAAAGGATTTGGAACATATATATTATAAATAATCTGGAAGAAAACAAAATAAAGTGAATACAGAAATAAAACTATAGAAGTAACAATTAAGGAATGACATCATGCTAACTAATGTTGATATCATACTATCAACATACTCTTTGTTGGCTAGTAGGCTAGTTGAGCCTTGGTAGGCTTGTTGATGTTCTTGCACCACTTTATAAGGTGATAGCTTATAATCTCCTTACAGCTGTTCAAACGTACAGCAGAAGTGCAATAAATATTTAGTTATACAATCTGCCTTTGCTTCTGGCAGCATGTTCCTTTTATCTCTCTCTGAAAATTTGCATATAATTAGTGTTCCATCTCCACTTTCCAGCTTATTGATTTTTTTTTTTCATCCCATTTTTCATTGATAGGTAAACTTGAAACGTGTGGAGCACTTTGTCCAGGTTTTGGCATCTCATGAATGTGCAATTTTTAGAAGACGACGCCAGGTATCTGTTCGAGATGCTTCATATGATGAACATGTATTTATATATAATATTTTATGCTACCTTCCTTCATTGCAGTGACGTATGATGAGCAATAAAATTTTTCTTGCAATCAAAACAACAGACCCAAGTACACAGGAAATGTACTATGGGTGCAATACATTTAAGATCCCAAAAAACAATGATCAAACAAAACAGGAAGAGAAGAAAAAGAAAAAAATTGTAAAGCTGAGCTCCACTCGAGCAGAGAAAGGAAGAAGAAAGACTCAATCTCTAGAATAGAATGTTTGCATCCCCCAAAACATCTAGCATTCCATTCCTGCTAGTTACACCACATAATGCAATGTGGCACAAAAACCCACAAAGCTATATTGCGATGCTAACTGAAATTTCCTTGCCAAGAAGCAAACAACTCAAAGACCTTTTGCGGCATAACCCAGTGAATACCAAACAAGCTAAACACCATTGTCCACAACTCATGCTATAGGACAATGAAGAAGAAGGTAATCCATGGATTCCCCACACCGTTTGCACATACAACATCAGTCTATCACAATAATTTTCCACTTCCGAAGATTATCTATAGTTAAGATCTTCTCCCTCAATTGTCTTTCCTTGGAAAGGTATATGGAGAGTTAAGGTCCCTAGACGTGTTTCTTTCTTTGTTTGGTGTGTAGCTTGGAATAAGATCCTAATGGGTGATAATCTAAGATTGAGGGGCTTGGATTTTGTGGATTGGTGCATTATGTGTCGCCACTGTGGGGAGACGGTGGACCACTTACTTCTTCATTGCGAGATGGCGGTTCGGTTATGGAGCTTTGCTTTTATAACTTTTGGAGTGTTGTGGGTCATACCTAGATTGATTCCAGATATGCTTTTTGGCTGGTGGAATTGGTTAGGGAAGCATTCATCTCAGATCTGGAATTTAGTTTTGTTGTACATACTATGGTGTCTTTGGAAGGAACGAAATCGACGGACTTTTGAGGATTTGGATAGTTCCGGTGATCAGATACTTGCATCTTTTAGTGGAACTCTTTTTGATTGGTCTCGGGCTTGGGGACTCACGACCAGTTATTCTCTCCCCTCTTTTCTTAGCTCTCTCTCTTTTGTAATTCTTTTGTTGTTTGGTTTTCTTTTTTTTGTATTTTCCTTGTTTTCTTTTTTCCTTCTTGTATTTCTTTGGTTTGCTCTGTGCTGTTCGTGCATAGAGTAGCCTTTCGTATATATATCATTCTTATAAAAAAAAAAAGATCTTACCCAAGGCAACAGACCATGGAAAGAATGTCACTTGAGAAGGGACCTTCGCTTGCCACACCATTTTCCAAGGAAATGATATGGCATTAGCTGGGGATAGGGAATGATAATATCCACGAACCTCAAAACCTCTAGTCTTAGTGGGCTTCCAACAAATTTGGTCTAAACCATTGCCCTGCACAAATGTTGAATAAATTATGTCCATAAAAAAGGCTAAAGATTCTAATTCCCAATCTTGCATTGGACTAAAAAATTGAACATCCCAGTGAAGCCTACCATCAGAGAAAACCATAACATCCGCTACTGCGGACTCTTTAGACCGACTAATGCTCTAAAATTATAGAAAAGCCTCCTTGAGGGGACAGTCCCCACACGACTTATCTTGCCAGAGGTTCACTCTAGTACCATCTCCCACATCAAACCGAATGAATTTGGAAAAAGCTAACCTACCTCTCCTGATTAATTTCCAAAGAGAAACACCATAAGGGTCTGATACATCTTTAGTACACCAACCCCCCCATTCACTCCCGTATTTTGCCTCAATAATCCTCCTCCAAAGAGCATCTCTTTCAGTCCCATATCCCTACAACCATTCACCAAGCAAGGCTTGGTTAAATCTTCTCACACACCAAAATCCTAACCCACCACTTTGCATTGGTTCACAAATCTGAGACCACTCCACTAAATGTGACTTAGATTCATAACCAATGCCTCTCCAAAGAAAATCTCTTTGTTGCTTCTCAGTACGATTGACCACCTTCACTGGAATAGGAAGGAGAGAGAGAAAATAAGTAGGCAAACTAGAAAGAGTACTCTTAATAAGAGTTACCTTGACTCCCTTAGATGGTACATTCTCTTCCAACCTGCTAATCTCCGCTTCATCTTCTCTAGAATTAGGTTCCAACTTCCAACTCATCTTATCCTTCAATGCAGTGACTTATTCTAGAAGCCTGGAGAACTCAACTCATATACATTTCTTTCCTTACATTTGTTTGGCCTGACAACTGCATATTATCCTATGCTTAGCCACTGTTCATGTGATTTTTGTATGAAAATCATTAATTGATTGTATTGAGAAAATGCAGTGGCTATGTGCTATGAAATTATTTGCTCAATTAATTAACAAAGGATTGTACTGTAAATCAGAAGTCATTGTTGTGTTTTTTTTTTTGAGAAATAAGAAAAAACTTTTTTAAAAGAAAGTACTACTTCATTTGAAAAAGATGAAGTAGCCTGAAAAACATATGTACAAGAAAACAACAAAAATGAAATTATGTTCAAGATAGAGAGTCTATGAACAAAGGAATGGAGTCACTAGATGTGAATCCCTGAGCACAAGACCAATCATACATAGTCCCTGCAAACAGTGCTATGAGCTGACCCCCTGATTGTTCCAAATCCTCAAAAATTCGATTCTTACCTCCCTTGTTTTCAGTCTTTCTTATGTTCTAGCCCAGTGGGAGGGTGGTTAGCTGGTTGGCTTTAGGCTGTTGTATTAGGGCAACTATGTTGGTCCAGTTTGGTTTTAGTTTTAGGGTATGTTTGGATGTACCGAGAAGAAATAGCTGCACTCTCCCCATACAAACATAGTGGGGGATTGGGAGTGTGTAAGCTAGGAAATTTTGATTAAGTCATGCCGGGCTATGGAGATATCTGGTAGAAATAAGTCATCTTTGGAGATCTGTTGTATCCTTCACATACAGGGGGGACTGGAGGGATGGTCAACAAGGGAGGTAAGAAGTACTCATTATTGTAGTTTAAGGGGGTTAGGATAAATTTTGCAAGGCATGTCTAGTATAAGGTAGGCAAGATGTATGGTGTGGAGATCAACCCCTGAAAGAATTGTATCTTGAATTATATGTCATTACAGCTAACAAGGATGCTTCTGTTTGATCTTTTGCTTGAAGGCTTCCCCTTGATTGGAGGGCATGGCCATGGAATATAAGATTTTCTCTTGATGTTAGTGATTGGGAACTAGAGTCAGTTGACTCTCTGTTTAAGGATTATGTTCTAAATTTCCAAAGCAATGAGGGTTCCAATTGAATGAAGCAGAGGTTAACTAGTTATAGTCAGTTTGATGTTTGCTCATACTACCAGGCTTTAAGAGGTGGAATAACATTTCCTTGCTGAAGTATTTGGTGTATTAAGGCTCCAAAAAGGGTATTTTTTTTTCTTTCTTTCTTTCTGTGGACCGCAACACCAGGTAAAGATTCCATCCGGTGATAATCTTATCAAGAGAGGGGTTACGCTGGTAAATCATTGTTGCATGTGTAGTAGTAGTGATTAAATTGTAGATTATTTGGTCCTGCGTTATGACATTGTCTATGACTTGTAAATTTTTTATCTATTATGCTTTTGGGTTCAATGGGTAATGTAATGTCAAATAGTGTTGTTAAGCTACTTTCGAGATGTAAGAATTGATATGGTAAATATTCTTCATTTGTTTGGAATTGAGCTTCGTTATGCCTTTTGTGAACTTTGTGGGGGGAGAGAAATCATTGTACTTTTGAAGGTGTAGATGCCTTTTTGATGATAGCTAGAATTTTCTTTGTTAGAACCTTGTTTGAAACTTGAAAGTTCTCATGTTTTGGGCCATAGTGACATATGTTCTATTATAGACTGCATTGGTTCTCTTCCTTTTAGATCGTAACTTTCATTTATTCTTTCTTGCTAGGACTATGTGTATATTAATATGTACATGATTTAGTTCCTTTTAGTTCCTTTCCTTCAAAAAAAATTTTACAAGATAGAAATGAAGGCAAGCTGATAAGCTGATAACAACAACTCTGGGACAAGCATCACATAGATTAAGTTTAATTTGAAAATAATTATTTTTAGGTGATGAAATAAATGTCAGCTGACCCTTTAATAGATCCTTGAAGGCTTGAGTACAGGAAAGCGTTTGGTTCTTTCTTGGTTTTGTGGATGTTCTTGGAGTCATCTTTTGGTCTGGATTTTTTAAGTGTTTTATTCTGTGGATGTTGATAAATTTTTGCTTTCCCGCTCCTCCTAACTACTTGTTTGGCCTCAAGAATGGGATAGAAAAAATTCAGTATGAAGATAGATGGGTTGGACACCTTGCAGGATCTTAGATCGTCCTGTTTTTGGACAAAAGAAGACCTGATAATGTCCTGGTAATGGAAATTCTCAGTTTGCACCCTCCTATACTATGTTTTCTGAGATTTTCTGGAAATGTATTTGGAATAAGTGAGGAATGCGTAAGTTGTAATCTATATTGTCTATATGTGAGAAGTGTGGAAGATTTTTGCTCATTGTCTGGTTAGATTCTTTAGTGATTCAAATCTACCGGTTAGGCGTAGATATTTTTGCTCTTGTATTCTTATGGGTTTTTTCAAGCCTTTTGAATTCAATTCTGGCTGGTTGGTGGTGTGAAGACAGATTGATGCAGAAAACACAATTTTTTTTTTTTTGGATAGGTAATCAGAAGAAATATTATTAATGAAATAAGTAGGAAAAATACAAGTTGTTCATTATGATGAAAAAAAAAAAAAAAAAACCCAACTACAGCAAGAAAGAAATCATGAAAAAAGTACTATTTATGTTTGCAAGTCAATTGTATATATATGTTTTAAGTCATAGTAGTTTATTAGGCTATTAGTATCTTGATATTTGGAAGTAAGGTTAGTAATAAGGCAATTAGGCTTCCTATGCCAATTAGAATTAGGGTTTAGCAATCCTTTATAAGCAAACTATTGTACCCTTTTCAAGGGGGATAATGGGATTACGATTTTGATGAATGAAAAAAATGGCCTTTTGGTTTCTTTGGTCTGGTGCAGACTCTAGTTCCATCCTAGGTGTTGATTTCTAGTGGTTTTCCTTGCTTTATGTTGACTCCTAGATCATATCCCTTTATTTTCCTGTCTTTTAATTTTACTATTCAATTGTTTTGGTTGTCTTGCGTCACTGATCTACCTGAAATGACCTCTGCAAGGTTTGGAATCTTTATATGGGCCTACGCATGCCTTAAGTAGTCTTAGGCTGCATACAACCCTCATTATTGTGCTTGGTACAGCATCCTGATTGAGCATCTTCATTTTTGTACTCAATTTGAGTGATAAATCCACTTTTTATTGTTTTTAGTATGGTAGAAAGATTTTCAACTAATATTTGACAAGATTTTCTAGAACCTGAGTATTTTGTAAAAGGTAAAAAACAGTTATTTTCAATGCAGAAATTTCAGAATATTTCATATTTTTACAATCTGTGGACTGATAATGTCTATAAACAATCTCCATTATTCAGATGCAGAAGGAAAGAGGACTCCGCTATCGACGATTTTCAAATAAGAAGAATACCCGTTCTTCAAGTAACCTTGTAAGTCAAAATCACCGAAACGTGAGTGTACTATATAATCAAACTTTGAAATTATAAATTGAGTTTTTTACTTGTGAAAACTGAGAATTTATAAAGATTTTAATGTCTTTGAACCAGTCAAGTTCTGTTGAGACTCAAACACCAATCAACTTGTCATCCGTTGGCACAAATGCAGTTGTGGATGAGGTTTACTGTTCATTTATACTTTTAAGATGCCTATAAATTTCAATGTGAGTGGTCTCTTGTATTCATTTAAGCTCTTGTTGCTTGGACAGATTAAGCTGGGGGAAACAAAGGGTTGGAAGGAAAGATTTTATGCTGAAAAGTTTGAGGCTGAAACTAAAGATGACTGTGAGAAAATTCGGAGACATGCGGTTAGAAAATCTACTATGAAATTTATCTTACTTGAATTCTATGTTTGAAGAATCTGTCCTGCCCTTGTTTTTCACTCTTCATAAGTATTTCAAAATTTTGAGCTCAATGCCTAGAAAAAAGTTATATCTGGAAATAAAATTTTGCTTTATCCCTGCTGACCTGGTGTCACAAATGACGCATGTGCATTATTAATTATCCATTTAGTGCAAGAGAAAATTATATTTACTGCACATAATTTTACTGTATTTAAGCTAGAAAGCACGGGTGCAGCTCCAGGGCCACCGCACTGGCACCGGACTCGCGGCGATGCTCCACCGACGCGCTGATTTGGCCTTTTTTTTTTTTTTGACTCGCGCCAATTCGGCGCCAATTCCAGCTGATTCGCGCCGAAACCGGCCGAAATCATGGCCGAAATACATGTTAAAAAATAATAAAAATAAACTTGTGGGTTGTATTCTAATTTATGAATATCATGTTTTAGTTATTATCTATTATTACTCTTAAATTGGTATATATTTACAATTATATGAAAAAGTATGCTTAGCAATATATAGAAAATATAAATAAAAATATTTTAAATAATTTTTTAATTGCCACACCCGTACCCTACTTTTTCAAAAATTGCCAAGTCCCGCACCCGTATTTGCACCTGCACCCGAATCCGAATACGCACCCGTGCTTCATAGTATTTAAGTTATTTCTACTTTAATTTAAAACTGTGAATTTAGGAGTGGTTTGATATGAACATGATGTCCTTTTTATGAAATAAATCTTTGATTACCTATAAAAAAAAAAGGGGAGTGGTTTGATAAACATCCTCTGTAAGTTAACCATATCCTCTTTTGAATAAATTTATTTTCATTTAAAAAAAAATTGAACTGTGAATTTAGAAAAATTATAGCATTTTATTTGCCTGATTTGTTTCTTTTTATTGATTGAATTATTGTTTTTTATTTTTAGTTGAAGTGATTGCGTTGAATTGTGCTTTTTATATAGTTTTTCAACTTATATATATATATATATATATATGCGAGTTCATTTATGCTGCACATTCACGGTGATGTGTTTTACTTTTGTTTACCTTCACCTCTGCTTTAATCTGCTGGGCTTCTCTAGGAGCCTTGACCATTGTTATTATCTTTTATAATTTTTTTTTTTATCATATACAATTTTCTGAAGTATTGCAATTGATGTAGGTTTCTAAATATATTGAAGGGATATGTTGGGTCATGCATTACTACTATGAAGGAGTATGCTCCTGGCAATGGTAAGTGGTGCTTTCTTATCTTCCATTTTAGAATTTTCTTTTAACTTCCTACTATAGTTGTCATATCACCATTCTTGGTTCTTTCTTCAACTTTTCTATGGCATTGCCTTAGCTGCTTGCAGAATCTCTCTCTCCTCACTCCATTGAAAAACCTGACTTCGTCAATACCTTATCATTGTGCAATGCTCAATGTATATTATGCAATGCTTATTTTGAATGTAGCAGACAATTTCAGTTCTTGATGACTTGTTCTCATTTTCGCAGAACATCCTAATTTCCTTGCCTAATTATTCTTAGTTCTTGATTTGCAGGTTTTACCCATATCATTATGCCCCGTTTGCTTCAGACTTTAGTGGTGTTGATCAATTAAAAATTGAATTCACATTAGGGAAACCTTTCAAGCCATTTGATCAGTTGTTGAGTGTATTGCCTGCTGCAAGGTTTTCAGTTTAATTGTTTATTTATTAGTATATTTATTTGTTTTTCCTAATTTATTTCTGTAATAAGATGTGACCAAATGGGTGCACATGCAGTGCACATGCTCTTCCTTTGTTTTACAGGAAGCTGATGACAGATATGTCATCACCTTTATCAGATTTTTACCCTACTGGTAGGTTTTCTGCTGAGTAGTTTATCATTTGCAGAGAAATTCTTATAAATTTTACTGCCTTTTAATATCTCATAATAATTTTTTTGGCAGATTTTGAGCTTGATATGAATGGGAAACACTTTTCTTGGCAGGTGATGGTTGATTCTATGTTTTAATATTCTGTCTAATAGTGTTGATCTAAACTAATTGTGTCTGAGTTGGAAAAAATTTTGATTATTTTTTTCATAGGTAAACCAAGTCATGCATGTGGAGTTATTGATTATTTTTTTTTGATAAGTGGAGTTATTGATTATATTTCCTGGCTGTCAAAACTTATGTCATAGATCAGTGTAGTCAAAGGCAAAAGCTGCTCAGCCTAGTAAAGCAAGGCGTCGAATTCTAAATATAGTTATTAAATATATAATGAACTCAAATCGTATCATACATATCTAATACATTAGAATTTTATAATCAAGTGTCTCTTAATTGACATTTGGATTTTTTTCGTTATTTATCCAAAAAAAAAAAAAAAAAAACTGGATATTTGGATTCTTAAGCCATTTCAACAATTGCAACAACAAAGCATTAGTCTCAAATTTTTTGGGTCAGCTATGGATTTTCAACATATTAGTTTACAGATTAGTTAGGGCCAATCACATGTATTCTTATTCTTGATTCTATTCTAATTTGAAGTCATAATCTAAGTTACTTTCCTAATTGACATATCCTTTTATTTATTTAATTATTTTTATATAATTTCTACTTATGTTATTTTTGGTCTTCCTTTACCTTTTCTCATTCCGTCAACTTAGATCAACTCACTCTTTCTTACTAGTGCATTCGCTCTGCTCTGAACATGATCAAACCATCTTAAGCGACTTTTTCTCATCTTTTCATCAATGGCTATATTGGACTCCTAATGTTTGGACTAAAAATGAAAATTTTAGGGTTCTTTCCAAGGACCGCTTAATAATTTGATTTTAATCTACACTATGGGTGGTCAAAATGTAGCAGCTGGAAATTTTTGTGACTAAATAGTGATAGGGCCAAACTACAACTGGGTTAATTCTAATTGAAAGTTTGTCCCAGAAACGCAAAATCTGTCAATTTGGATGGAATCCTAATGATTTTATTTTTTTCAAACTTTAGGGAGTGAATGGAGTCATGCGTGGAAACTGAAAATTTGGATGTAACGTAACCCTAAAGATTTTATTTTAATCCAAACTTTAGGGTGTCAACTGTGACAATTGGTGGTTTGTGGACTAAGTTGTGATAGGACCAAATGACTATCCTACCTCTGCCACCTCTTTCCCCAACTCCACCGCCTACATTACCACCTCAATTCCCAATGCTAACACCTTTTAGCTATCCTACCGTTTTTCTTCCCACCACCTCCTTTTCTTCAGGGGCCTCAACCTAACCAGCAGTATACCGCACCCCACATGTCCAACAGTCAATTTCCTTTTTCCCAGTGCCACCCAAACCATCTCAACAACACACCAATTCTTTCAATTTAGATGACTAAGCTAAATGACTAACCTTCATTTCTTGGCTTTTGTGAGTATGAATTTAGATGCCCTTTTTCTTAGCTTCTTTTAATTTTATTTTTGACAATCCAGAAAGTTTCATACATTTCTCTTCGGCCAATAATTTAATGTGCCTTGTTATTCTTTAGCTTTGCCAATGTTTGTAACTTTAATGACATTTTTGTGAGTGTTCATTATTTTCTTAATATTACTTTTGATGGGCAGGCTGTTTGTAAGTTACCATTTATTGATGAGTCACGCCTTCTTTTGGAGATTTCAAAAGTGGAGCATACATTGACGGTAATAAGTGAAATCTATGTTACTTGGAATTTGGTTTGAAAGTTTAGTATGGGGTGTAGGGTTTTGGTATCATATTGTATAATTCTTGAATTTCATGACATGAGAATATTGTTGAATAATTTGATCAACTGCACTATGCAAATTTAATTTAAGAGAAAATGCTATATACCTCCTGTAATGATGACGTTGTGCCTGACTTTTCAAATGTTACACTAAACCTTCCTGATTGGACCAGTATGACACCATCAAATTTTCTGACGGAATTTCACACTTTGGATACACTACCTTTTTCTCCTTGGCTTCTCCATTTGGCTGACCCTCTCTCTCTCTACCTGTTCCAACTAACTGGAACGTGGCTCTTGAAGGTTTTTGATGGGTGGCCAGCGGCAGCTTCAAGAGAGGTTTTGGGTGGTCTCAGTTGGGTTTGGAGAAGGGGTGTGGCAATTTTTATAATGCTGTGGGTCTATGGAGTTTAGCAGCATGGTTTGATGGTGGGCGGCTTGGTGGTGGTTGGATGCCTTGGGGGGGGAGCAGTCTGAGTCGGCAGGGCTTGATGGAATTTCTAGGTGGTGTCAGGAAATTGTGTGGTGGTGGTCAGGCAATGGAAGATCATATTGTGATTTGTGGCCATGAGGGGTGGTTTTCAATTTTTATCGGATCAAGTTTCATTGATGTGTATTGGATGGCTGGATTTTGGGAGCATAGTTCTCTGGAGGTTTGGCAATGGTTTTGTGGCTTGTGGCTGGCAGTTAACGGGCTATGGTTGACAGTGTGTGGGAAATCTGACCAGAGTTTGGCAACATGTGTGAAACTTTGTGAATAGAAATGGAAAAAATAATGGTGACAGCTTAGTCCAACGTATGGAGGGTTTAGTATAACATTTGAAAGGTCTAGGGGGTAAAGTGATTTTGACTCTAATCAAGTGAGGTTATATGGTATTTTGCCCTTCAATTATTGATTTTTTTTTAGTCAGGAATTTGAGTAAGATCAGCTTGTTCCTATTTAATTTTCTACGATTTTCACTGATCGTTTATAATTTAAATGTTGGTGCTATAAGAATGCTCAAAATCTCTGTTAATTTATAGTGACTAAAACATTGCTTCTACTTTCATTTCTGAACTTATACAACAAAATAGTTATGTCAGAAATAATCATACCCTTATTTTGACATGTCAAACAGAGGTACTTCACATACATTCTTATGATTTGACATTTGAGAAACTTATTGTCTTATACTCTTAATTCTAATGTCATTTTCTCCTCATTTATGGTTTCTTATATAATATCTTTGTATAGGATGAAGAAAGATGCAGAAATAGTTTCAGTCTGGATGTACTGTTTGTTCATGCTTCACATCCTTTAACGGTGAAGATACTTGCTTTCTGTCAGAGAAAAGCTGTTCATCCAAAGTTTGCTGGCACTAAAGTTAAGCGAAAAATTAATCCAAAATTCAGGTGTGTAATTCACAATGTCACAGAATCTATATTGATTTCTTTTGCTACTGTGATTACTGGAGTGGCTGAAACTGCTGTTATTGTCTCACTTCCTTGAAAATGTGCTCAATGTTCTCATCTTTCAAGTATTAGAGAATCAAGTTATTTATAAGGGAAAATCTGACTCTATCAGGGTTTGTGTGGTAATGTGTTGGACAAGTATTATTCATTTCTAAATAAGTGGTTGAAATATCTGCTATTCTTTTGATGAATGAAATTCATGCTATTCTACTTACTAGAGAATGGAACCTTTTAGGTTTTCAAAACATGCATGGCACTTGCTGGAATTTAAGATGTTCAGCTCTATAATTGGTCTCTGTACAAATAATGGAACTTGCATGGAGTTCAAGTTGTATTCTTTCTTGGTTAGGAGGGTTCTAATTGTAAACCAAAGACTGCCTGAATCTATATTTCACCTTTTTCTTTTAATATTAAAATTGAAAAATTGAGCTTGTATGTTTCTTTCATTTTCTTCATGGCTTGTTGCTTCAAGAACTTTATAGTTTAGCTTTTCCTATCAATTTCATGGTTTATTGGATGTTAACCTTTGCATGCAATGATGGGGCTATAATGGGATGGAGGGTGAGGTCTAGGGAAGGCCTAGCTACCTTGAATTAGCCATAAACGAGGCCCGGCTACCCTAAATTAGCCATAAATTTCTTGGGTAAATTACAACTTACCCGCTTGTGGTTTGATCGAAATTTAAGTTGCTTACCTGTGGTTTAAAATTTGACACTTTATCCACCCAAGGTTTGACCGAAATTTAAGTTGCCAACCTGTGGTTTGAAATCCCATGATGCAAGTGTTCCACTGGATTCTTTTGATCTTAATTGATCTTGTATTTTTATGTTTTTTGTGTTTTTGGTGGAGAGAGACATAAAAGTTGAGCAAAATTACATATTTAGCTCTTTTTTAACAAAAGTGGGTTATGGAACTCTAACTGAGCTAACCTCAGATGGATAAAGTGTCAAATTTCAAACCACAGTTAGACAACTTAAATTTCGGCCAAATCACAGGTGGGTAAGTTGTAATTTGCCCAAATTTCTTTTTAGATTTTCTTCTTGCTTTCTGTGTTCATCATTTGTTATTTCTGTCTTATTCATTATGCGAGCTTCCATTTTTTTCTTTGTTGAATCAAAAACTTTCGAGTTCTTGGTTGAAGAAGGCGACACATATTATCTACTATGTATTATGAGAGAGGCCAGGATTCCTTAAGATCATTATTCATGGGGAAAGAAAGTGCAAAGAGATTATTGATCAATGTGGAAGAACTGATCTCTAACAATCCCCTGATCAGTTTGTGAAATTGTTTTGAGAGGGAGACAGTTTTCATTCTTCAGTGACCCACTTCAACTAAGCAACTTGTCCATCATAATGTTCTCATTTCAGTTCTATGAACATGTTGCTTTTTAATAGCCCAACATTTTGTACCATAGAGCATAAATAGTCTTATAGTAGTCAAATCAATGTCACATCTTTTTATTTTGAAAACCTAGGTTATGATACAGCTGACCTAAAGTGACTAGTCTACATGTACTAGCCTTAAAAATAGGATAAGATCTCACCCCTTCACTTCATATAACGACAATATAATGTTAAATATCTAGGTTCGTTAAATGTCATATGCTAGTCTCATGACTTACCAAAATAGGATGTAACAAATTAACAATAGCTAGTTTTTCCTTCCCTATCAAAAATAGAATATAAAACAAAGACAGGGCTCGTGCTAGCTAGTGGGCAAGATCCAAGTAATTACTAATTAGTTACCTGGTTTGATTTGGATGTATTATTGGATCCTCCTACATCAATATGATGAATATTCAGGAGAGAGTTGACAACTTTTAGCGTTCAAATCCCCACTTAATAATAATAATAATAATTATAAAAAAAACCTATCACTTCAGGAATTCTTCCTTTTATTGAAGCATAATTAAATAAGGATGCCTGCCCAACTGTTTCAAGCTAGACGAGTTGTTCTGCTTTTTTTGATAAGATATTTTTATAAAAAAGAGACGAAACTCAAGCACATGGGATACACAAGAGAGTCCCCTTAAGAATTACAAGTGAAAATTTGTAAGATTTACAAAGTTGATAAAAGAACCCAAAAAAAAAAAAAAAAAAAAAACCCTGCTAATTGAAGTAGACTACTTGTAAGATTTACATTTATAAGAATTTTAAAAAATGTAAACTCAATTTTAGTGCTCATAATTTTTTACTTATATATTTACACATTAATGGATATGTTTTTATAATTTATTAATTAACAATATAAAATTTTCAAAATTTTCCCTTATGTAAAATAAAAGCCATTCATTGTCCCTAATGGACCTCAAGTATCAATAATCTAATAAGATTTATTTTGACCTATTTTTTCTGATCAGGATAGAGTAAATGTATTAGAATAAAAAATATGTAAAAGAAGTATTTATTTACTTGCTTTTTTGCAATATATGTCTTTCAACTGAGGAGATAATAGGTGATTCTTTTTGGGCTTTTATGTGAATTTCTTGCTAATCAGAAGGTAATTTCTCTAATTTTGCAGTGATGGAATGAATGGGTACATGTACATTTCCGATAAGCCTGTGCAGCCTGTGGAAATCTTTTCACCAATTGAGGACATGGAGATTATTTCTAATAATGAAGTATTGTATGTTCATGAATTTGCTTCACTTGTAGACTAGTTCAACTGATATGGTACCATTTCTTTATAACTAATTGCAAATACTGTTCTGTCTTCTGCAGATCAGTCTTCTTCAAATGCCCACCATTCCATTCTCACATCACTAGTATATCAAAAGGAGTAAAAGTGCCTCGCATGGTATGTTTTGGCTCTTTTACTTTGGTCCCATTAAATTAATGTATTCATTCTCTGAAAACTTGGGGATCTCAAAAAGGGCCTAGTTATGCTGCTTAGTTGTGTAATATATAGCTCAAATATAACTTCCTCCTCTTATAAAAAACAAGGTGGAGGGTGAGGTCATAGCTTCAAGCTGCATTGGCTGCGAGTTTGACTTACCAAAAAATATTGCTGTGAGTAGCTAGCTGATTAGTATAATTTAAAATCCAATGGGTCAGGTGACTCAGGTAATTTGCTGCATTGGAATCTGAGTAACTCGTTAATATATTTTCAAAATCCCTTTTTGTCAAGTCATATGTTGGATGTCCGGCACACAAAAATTGAACCTATGTATTGTCTTGGACTTATAAAAGAGAATCTTAGGTGCAAGAAGATATTGTTTATGATGCCTTAAGAATGGACTTTTTTTTTTTACCTCTAAGTTGGTGAGATATCTTGTAAAGTATATCTAAGCGTAAAGTTAAAGAAAAATAATTTGAGAAAAACATCTCAAAAATATATTCAGAAGGTAATAAATATTTATGCTATTTTAGGAAATTCTATATCGCATATTTTTGGAATGTGTATATTTTACAAAATTTTTGTTAATTTATTTTCTGCATCAATTTTTTTTTTTTTTCCATTGAATATAAGTCATCAATGTTTTTGTCATGCTTTTTGCATTTCCCAGTCTGTCAGGAAGAAGGACATTTTACCTCCACCTGTTTTGTGGCATAAGAAGTCAGCTGTCCTTGGACGCATACATTCTGAAAGGTGAGTATTTCAACTGTTTCCCATTTTCCGGTGAAGACAATTATATGTCCAATTAAATATCTTTCACTTAGTTTGTTTTGAACCATGCCTGAGCATAATGTAATTCACAAGATAAGCAGTAGTAAATATCTACCTATTTAATAAGCATGGTTGTATCAGATCAGGCTTTGCTTATTTAATGCTTCAGTATTATCTGGCATGAAATAAAACTTGCAATTAAACTTAAAAAAAAAATTGTCAGATTGGAAAACTATCAATTAATCAATTGCTTCAAGGATACTATGGTTGTCATTAAAAAATCATTTGTGGCTGAGTTCGGCCAATTCATAGTCCTACACACTTGCCCAATTTTCATGTGGATTAGGTACAAATTCTATATGACCCTATGTTAGAATGGGCAAAGGTTTTGGTGTCATGGTTATTTTGTTGATAGTACTTGCTGTGTTTTCGTTCTATATAAATAACTGAATTGGATCAGTGCTTTGGTTTGAATACATATCGCTAATATGAGTTCAATCTTTTTCCAGGTCCATCCCTAAGTCAATCTCAGGTCATCTTCTTGCAAAATTAGCTCGTAAACTTCTATCTAAATGTTACCCTCCGAGAAAGAAGTGGGGGTCTATGGAACTGGGTGACAACATAGGTGTGGATGGATTCACATCCCATTTGAATTTGATTGATACTGTTCCACAGGGTGGGGCTGGATTTTATAAAAACTGCATTTATTGTGATAATGGAGCTCCAGATGAACAAGTTGGTGAGACTGGAGCAAATGGTTTGGAGTGTGGCAGAGTACCAATTACAAATCATGTTAATCGCAAAACACTGATTCGAAGTTTGAAACCGAAACGGAGCAAAGCCATACGTGCAATGGATTTGGAGCCATCAATTTTTGAGTTAGCGGCTGAAGCTGAAAAAAATTGGGTTAATCATGAAGTCCCAGATACACATGTTGGTGAGACAGGCACAAATAGAGTGGTATGTGCACAAAATTTGGAGCCAACAATTTTTGAGTTAGTGGCTGCAACTGATAAAAATTGTGTTGATGGAGTCCCAGATAATCAAGTTGGTGCAAATGAGGCAAATGGATTGGTATATGCTAGTGGAGTTCCAGATAATTGTGTTGATGTCAAATCTAAAAAAAAGAAATGGAAACAGAGCAAAGCCGGAGGTGCACAGAATTTGGGGCCAACAAGTTGTGAGGTAGGGACAGGAGCTGAAAAAAATTGTGTTAATCATGAAGTCCCAGATACACATGTCAGTGAGACAGACACAAATAGAGTGGTATGTGCACAGAATTTGGAGCCAACAATTTTTGAGTTAGCGGCTGCAGCTGATAAAAATTTTGTTGATGGAGTCCCAGATAATCATGTTGGTGCGAATGAGGCAAATGGATTGGTATGTGCTAGTGGAGTTCTAGATAATTGTGTTGATGTCAAATCTAAGAAAAAGAAACGGAAACAGAGCAAAGCTGGAGGTGCACAGAATTTGGGGCCAACAAGTTGCGAGGTAGAGATGGGAGCTGAAAAAAATTGTGTTAATCATGAAGCCCCAGATACACATGTCGGTGAGACAGGCACAAATAGAGTGGTATGTGCACAGAATTTGGAGCCAACAATTTTTGAGTTAGCAGCTGCAGCTGATAAAAATTGTGTTGATGGAGTCCCAGATAATCATGTTGGTGCGAATGAGGCAAATGGATTGGTATGTGCTAGTGGGATTCTAGATAATTGTGTTGATGTCAAATCTAAGAAAAAGAAATGGAAACGGAGCAAAGCTGGAGGTGCACAGAATTTGGGGCCAACAAGTTGCGAGGTAGAGAGGGGAGCTGAAAAAAATTGTGTTAATCATGAAGTCCCAGATACACATGTCGGTGAGACTGGCACAAATAGAGTGGTATGTACACAGAATTTGGAGCCAACAATTTTTGACTTAGCAGCTGCAGCTGATAAAAATTGTGTTGATGGAGTCCCAGATAATCAAGTTGGTGTGAATGGGGAAAATGGATTGATATGTGCTAGTGGAGTTCCAGATGATTGTGTTGATGTCGAATCTAAGAAAAAGAAACGGAAACGGAGCAAAGCTGGAGGTGCACAGAATTTGGGGCCAACAAGTTGTGAGGTAGGGACGGGAGCTGAAAAAAATTGTGTTAATCATGAAGTCCCAGATACACATGTTGGTGAGACATGCACAAATAGAGTGGTATGTGCACCGAATTTGGAGCTAACAATTTTTGAGTTAGTGGCTGCAGCTGATAAAAATTGTGTTGATGGAGTCCTGGATAGTCAAGTAGGTGCGAATGAGGCAAATGGATTGGTATGTGCTAGTGGAGTTCTAGATAATTGTGTTGATGTCAAACAGAGCAAAGCCGGAGGTGCACAGAATTTGGGGCCAACAAGTTGCGAGGCAGGGATGGGAGCTGAAAAAAATTGTGTAAATCATGAAGTCCCAGATACACATGTCAGTGAGACAGGCACAAATAGTGTGGTATGTGCACAGAATTTGGAGCCAACAAATTTTGAGGTAGGGACTGCAGCTGATAAAAATTGTGTTGATAACAGAGACCCAGATAAGCATGTGGGTGAGACTGGGGCAAATGGATTGGTACATGCTAGTGGAGTTCCAGATAAAAATTGTGTTAATGTTAAATCTAAGAAAAGGAAACCGAAAGGGAGCAAAGTGAGAGGTGCACAGAATTTGGAGCTAACAATTTGTGAGGCAGGTACTGGAGCCAATTTAAATTGTGTTGATAACCGAGTCCAAGATAAGGATGTTGGTGATAGCGTATCAAATGGATTGATATGTGCTAGTGGTGTTTTGGATAAAAATTGTGTTGATGGAAAATCTAAGAAAAAGAGACAGAAACGGTGCACAGTGGGGGGTGCAGAGAATTTGGAGCCAGCAATTTGCGAGTTAGAAACTGGAGCCAATGAAATTTTTGTTGATAATTCTCTCCAAGATCACCATGTTGGTGAGACTGGAGCAAAAGCATTGGAATATTCTAACGGAGTCCAAAATAACAATGTTGGTGAGAATGGAGCAAATGTATTGGCCTTTGGTTAAAAATTGGAAGAAGTTTGATGAGAGGTGTAGGAGAATTGAATTGGATAAGGAGCTGAGATAATAGGGTCCCAGATAACCATTTAGGTGCAGTTAGATTGGCCTGCCATTTGAATATGGAATGGGACTTTGTGAATGGGATTGGTGGTGAAAAGAAAAGAAACAGCCGAGTTTGCTGATTGGAGACAAAAAGTGGGGGTGGAAAATTAGTCAGAAACTGCCATGATAATGGAGTCCCGGATTGCCAAGGCAAGAGATAGTAGATAGGACTGTAGTTCGGAGAGAGAGAAAGAGAGAGAAAGAGAGAGAAGATTAAGTTCCAGATAATGTGTTTGTGGCACAGCTATTCGGGAGCCAAACTTGTATTACAACATTTTTGGTGTGTCCTGTACAATTTTGCTGCAGGGAGTAATAAATCATAATGTTTTAAACATTATAATGTTGTGGACTTATGGGTGTCATGTACAATTTTGCACCTAATTTAATTATAATTATTTGATAAAAAAATACCGTTACCATTTCATGTACAGGTTTTTATTTTTATTGGCCAAAAATAGTATGCATATAAACTTCATATTTGTTGGCCGAATAGTATCATGCAAATAAATTCAATATTTGTTGGCCGAATAGTATCATGCCGAATAGTATCATGCATAAAAACCGAAAGAGCATATTAAAACTGAGAGCGTTGATCTGAATGCAAGGGGCCCGATTTGGGCCGGGCTGAGGTAGAGTAAATGATTGCTAAAGTCATAATCGGCTTGGACACAGATTTGATCTCGATTGTACTATCATTTGGGAGTTGTTGTTGGTGTTTTTATTTTTTATTAATTTTTTTATTGTTAGATTTGATCTCGATTGTACTATCATTTGGGAGTTGTTGTTGGTGTTTTTTTCATTTTAATTTTTTTATTTTATTTTTATTAGAGAGTTTTAACTTATAACGCTTTTGATAAATGCTCTTTATTATTAGACCAAGACACCAATAAGTTTTTTTGTGTAGGCGGAGATTGAACCTTAGATATCTTATTCAACTATAAGAAATTTTACTAGTTGAGTTAACTGAACTGAGACTTGCTTCTTATGCTGAACTAATATATGTTAAAAAAAAAAAAAAACCATTGATAGTTGGGGGATGAAGGATTTGAATCTAACTATTAGCAATTAATAGAAAATTTATGTTTGTCTAAAAATTATATTGTTATAAATAATAGGACAATTGATTCTCAAAAAAAGTAAAAGCTAAAAAAGATAAAGGTAAATTTCATTCACACCTCCTGAAGTTTGGGCTAATATTAATCAAATTCAAAACTTTTCAAAACTAACCAATTTGGTCCCTAAAGCCAATTTAGTCCCTAAAATAATTGAGAAAAAATAAATAATTGTTTAGGGACTAAGTTGGTTTTAGGGACCAAATTGGCTAGTTTTGAAAAGTCTTGAAACCTAGTTGGCATTAGCTTAAACCTAAGGTATGTTAGTGGAATTTACTCAAAAGATTAACTATACAATAAGGTTGGGCTTGGGTACAAAATTAGCCAATTGGTTGCCTATACTCTGTGTTGCTCGAGCATCCTATATGCACAGTAAATTTCCCATCTGTTGCTCGAGCATGTGGTCTTCTAGGACTCAAAGGAATCCTCCTAATAATGGCAGTTTCCTATGGAAGAAACAATCTATTCACAAGCTCCTCTTTCCATGTCATAGTGTTCTCATCTATTAGGTCTCAAACTATACCTGTGGGCAACCGATTTGAAGGAGATATCAACTTGGAAGTTGTAGGTGTAGGAAGCAAATGGGTCATTCCAAATATGAACTAGACGTCCATTCCCAATTCTCCATCTCAACCCCATCTTCATTACTTCCCTAGCTTGCATAATACTTTTCATAGTATAAGAAACATTCGAGGTGAGTTCTGCTCGGATGAAAGGAAGTTTTTTGATTTCAATATCCGATATAGCAAGGAGTCTTGACAAGTCAGAAGTTTCCATCATAGCCAATAGTGCTAAATTGAATTGGTGGTCTCTGAAACCAAGACCACCCCGAGACTTGTTTCGGTTTGCAAAGCTTTGTCCAACTCATCCAATGAATTTTTTTTTTCTCACTCCCCTGATTTCCCCACCAAACTTTACTCATCATGGCATTGAGTTCTTCACAAATCCATTTTTGATATAAGGAAACAACTCATAGCATATGTTGGGATGGCTAGAGCTCTACTGCCTTCAATAGAACTTCTCTTCATGCTAGTGATAGTAATTGCTTCTTCCAGCCCTGCATTTTCTTTCCTATTCTCTCCTTCAATGTTGAAAAGGCCCGAAAACCTTTTTTTTGCGTATGATTGGTGGTAATCACGACATGAAATTCTATTACAATATAACTCATCCTTGAGCTCCCATCCTTCCCTTCCCGATGGAGATAATGAAGGTGAATATGATAGGTCGCTCTACTTCCATTACATTACAGGCACAACACTTTCATTTTACAAAAGAAAAATTACATCACTTTTATTTTTTCAATAATAATTTGATTTCTAATTAAAAAAAGATAATATGTGATAAGCAAAAAGTAAACTTTAAGTTTTGTGTACAATAAGGGTCACGAGCTTATTCTAGGTGCAAATTAACACTGGTTGTATGTTGATGTGAAAAATATAGCATTTTTCATTGTAGTTCAATATGTCTAATAGCAAATTAACACTGGTCATGAGCTTCTTCTTCTTCTTCGATTACTTCTGCTTGGCTGTGCCCCTTTTTGGTGCTTTAACAATAAAGCACTACAAAGAGCACAGCCAAGCATGTACCTTTCCCCTGGTGTGTTATTGACTTATAGTGGTGGAGGCAGAGTTATTTTGACGTAAGTTGGGTTATGAACTAGAAATAAAGGATCATTAGGTGCCTTTGGAAGGAGAATGAAGCTTTTTTTATTGGCCATATTGTCTTTGAGAAGGAATCTTTTTGTGCTGACCTATTGTCTTTGAGAAGGTGTCTATGAGAATGGTATCTTTATGTAGAGTGCATTTGCAATTCTTGATGCAGTTCATTTGGAAGGAGAGATGCTAGGACAACAGGGACAACAGCAGCATTGACACAGAGTACAAAGTATGTGCAAAAGTACAAAAACTAAAACAATTGCATGAACCAAAGTTTTCATCACAAAAACTAACCAAAGTATTCATGAACACTAGTGCACATGTTTGCAAATATGCTCCTTCAGTTTTGTCTAACTGCACTTTTTCTGAAGAAATACTTAATTCTGACAGTTTTAATTTAATTTGCAAACTGTGATCTAATATGATCTAATATAATTCCATGTGATTTAACGTTTTAAACTTGCAAATTGTGATTTAACGTTTTAAACTTACCTCATGTGATCTAATATGATTCCACCATAACATTTTTGCTTTTACAATTGATAGATGCAACAAGTTCTCATGCGACTCTTTATTTATAGTTCTACTGTAACATTTTTTTTTCCTTTTAGAATTAATAGAGGTGACAAAGCTTTAGCATTAACAAGCGTGAGGTGCCACTTCTAAATGTAGATTTCAATTTTGTTTTTGTTTTAAATCCCAATTGATAAACAAACAATTTCATTAATTCAATTTATAAATATATAAAAAAAAGGATTTTTATCAACTATAGTACTTCATGCTATTAAATTCATTATACAACATTCATAATAGCGATCAACAATTTTTTTCCCTTGAAAAATAATTATTTAAAATTTACTAAATTCAAATTTCAGCAAAAAAAAGTTTACAAAATTCAAATGAATACTCATAAAATTCTTCAACATTTTCGAGCATAGTACTAATGGAAAGCAATGTCACATTTCCTTGAAGGATTCACAGCCACCCTTTATTCACGCCTGAGACATTAAAACATCTAATACATGTCATAATTACAAAGAATTTATATATAAGGGATAAGATTTGTGCACTATAATTTTTAAGCATCGACTTTATTATGAGTAAATAAACAACTACGTGCAACGAATCTTATAGTTTTATGTCCTTACTTGGTCTCCTTTATAAAGAGAGCCAATATTCAAATTCTCCTTTCCAATTTATTATGACAATTGAATTATCAAAAAATGAAAAAACAAATACACAGCTAAATAAAATGTCAGTTCCTTAGGATTGAAATCATGAAAAGGAACTTATGTAGTTGTAAATTTTTATTACTTCCCCATATATGCAAATTTCTCTGTTGTTTCGTAGTACTGCTGTAGTTGCACTGGTGTTGTCATGTTTTGTCTCGAGGTTTTGAACTGATTTATAGCTGTTCTTTTGAAATGAAATTGCTTATTCATCGAGTAAAACAATTATCTATTGTACAACAGGGATTGATCACTGGGCTTCCCAAAAACCAAAAAAATAAAAAATAAAAAAAGAAAAAGAAAAAGAAAAAAGAAAAAGAAAAGAAAAGAGATTGATATACCAGAATATACATCTATATTTATACCATATATTAAAATGGAAGCTTTATCATTTGATTCTGCTCTTTTCCCGTTGTGCCATGTAGGTTCCTACCACTAGCTCATTTTCCCCCCATTTTTTCCATTCTTCTTCAATTGTTCTTGTGTGACAGTTTCTTGAGTCAAATCCTAGTCACCAACCTAGTTATCATTTAAAAAAAATAAAAAATCTTTCACTTTCACCCTCACCCTCACCCTCACTACCAATGGCTCCACCACCACTATGCTCAACTCATTAGGACTTGATTTGCCACCAAGTTGTCGTTCGTACAGGAGCCATCAGCCTCCACTTGTACCACCACCAATTTTCCCGTGATCATCACCACTACCTCCTCTCTTCACTCACCCCATTCCACCAAATATTCAAACTCGTATACCTAAACCATGGCCAAACCAATCACCCTCCTTACTCTACCTCATCACCGTGCACCTCACCAGCATCGATCTCCACAACTTACAACACAAACTCCTTATCCCATCTTCTTTTTCCACATCCAACACAAATTCCCCTCTTAATTTTCCAATTTCTTTACTTTTACGTCAAAATCCATCCCTTTGAATCTCTCCAAAACTATAGCCCCCCTCAAGGGCAAATCAATCATTTAATGAGTGTGGATCGGAGGAGAAGCGTTTGGGGAGGAGGGATAGGGTGTGGTTGGGGGGAATGGGAGTAATTTATTGGGATTGTTCGGGGTTTGTGGCAGGGACGGAGCCAGAACTTGAAGTTAAGGGGGGCAGTTTTACTGTTAGTTGTGTACGGTGGCTTTAGCTTTTGGGTCAGTTGCTTAACAGCTAATGAGTTTTTTTGTGTGTTTTTTATGTGTGCATCCAGGTATGGACAAAATTATTTTGTTTAAAATTTTTTAAAGGGTCAAGTTGTTTGTTTTAGATAAAATTAGCTTTACTATTGATAATTTTTGTTGTTGAATAATTTTTTTGGACTTGTTTATTTTGCTTTAGATTTTAGATCTGGCCTTTAAAAGGAGAAAAATGCTAGAATTACAAACTTTTTTTTACAAATTATTAATGTAGTGAGTAGTTATTAGTAAGTAAAAATACGATGTAAGTGATGAGCTTAGATGCAAACCAATAAAAGTTTACTACCACAACAGTTTGTAAAAATGTTATAGAAAATTTTGTGGCTAGAGTAGTATTCCTAAAAGAATTAATGATAATATTAAGGAGGCCAAAGTGTGATTTTATAGAACAAAATTGCTAAAATTGGTGACTATGTATATATTAATTAAAAAAAAAAAAAAATTAGGGGGGGCCTAGTCCAAGTCTCCCTCCGTCCCTGGTTTGTGGGATCTAAGAAGCTATTATATTGATAAATGGTTATTAATAAGTAAAAAGTGATATTATTAGTAGGCTCACATAACTTCAAACTAGTAAAAATTTACTACTTTAATAATTTATAAAAATATTATAAAATAGTTTATGTACGTCAACTCTTTGAATTAAGCATATTCACAGAACATGAAGGCAGATCTTCTTACCAAGTTTAAAGTCAGTTCTGACGTTGCAGTCTTTCTTGTTTTCGGAAGCATGCATGTCTCCAAGCATTTTTCAAAGCATTACACGTGCGGTTGGGACATGGGATGAAAATGTTTGCCACATTGAGCTTTACACTTAAAAAGGAATATTTCTACAATTTCCATGGTTTCTTTGAGGCTGAATGGATCAAGCGAATCAAGTTCATCAGATTGAGCTTGTATTATTACTACAAGCATAAGAGAAGTCAAGCCCATCATTGCCACTAATCTCCACATATCATATTTTTTTAATAGCTTCTTGCCTTTCTCTCAGCTTAATTGTTATGTCATTTGGAGGCTCTGCATATATATATATATATATATATATATATATATATATATAGTACTATATATAGAAACATAAAATTGAAAGGTTGTAATTAAATACTTCATAATGCATAATAATTCAGATAAATTTCAAAATAATGATATTTTTCGTTTTAACAAAGAAAACCCTTCGTTTTATTTTTTTTAATTTTTTTTTTTATAAAGCAAATTAGAATGCTTTTCACATATTTTGCTACAACTTAATGACATGTGTGATTGTAATTGATAAATCATCACTTTTCATGGATGATTTTTTTTGTTATTATCATTATTATAATTTATGACTGGGTTAATGACCAATATTTGACTTAATAAATTGTCACACATGACATATTATTATTGAGTGGTAGGATTACTAGACATTGCTAATGTGGTCCTCCAGATGGAGCGAATAATTTCTCATTGTTTTCTTTTCTTTCCACAAATCTCTCATCTCACTTTTATTTTCCTCTTACTAGCCTTTTAGTTTTCCCAATTGATAGTGATTAATTGATATATAATTTTTTGAAAACCCTTTGATGCCTTCAACTATCCAGATAATTATTGGATACTCCTGAAATACCATAAATGCGTACTACATTTTCTCTCATAACTGTGGGTCCCACGCCAAAGACCTTGTAGTTGAATTGGCACCTTCCCATAAATAAAGTGCTTGGGGGTTTACGGGGGAAAGGGTTCAAACTGTGGGCTTAGCAGCATATTGTAATTATTTCTATAAAAAAAAAAAATTGTAGGTCCCACTAATTAAATTTATGGTGGGACTCACAATTCATGTGAGAGGGGGGAGTACGCATTTATGGTACTTTTCCGGAGTATTTAGTAATTTTTTCAATTATCCTCCCTCCTTCCCACATTCAGCTTCCTCCCTCCATGCAAATACAATCAATTCTTACATTTCAAGACATTATTTTATTCTTACTTTCTTTCATTTACTCTTTTGGTTCAAACGGCTTCTCATGTTCCCTAACTCTTCTCATCACATTCTCCTTACTCGGCCCAAAAATACAAATGATATAAATTTAATAGAGTAATGGGTTTCAAAACAACTCTAATGGCTGAAGATTTTTTTTTTTCCATACTTTATTTTTAGATTTGCATAAATTATCTCCCTATTTCTTTATTACCTTAATTAGTAGGGAACATGAGAAGCCGTTTGAACCAAAAGAGCAAATCAAAGAAAGTACGAAAAAAAAATACAGTAACGTCTTGAAATGTAAGAATTGAAAATAATACAAATGATATAAATTTAATAGAGGAATGGTTCCAAAACAATTCTAATGGCTGAATTTCTTTTTTCGTACTCTATTTTTAGATTTGCATAAATTCTCTTCCTATTTCTTTATTGCTTAGTTTTTTTTTTTTTTTTTTTTTTTTTTTTTTTTTATATAATTTTTTTTTCATGCTTCTTGGCTCAAATATTTCTTTCTTATTATTTTTTTTATTGAGTATAGATACATAGCAACAGATGCGCCCTGACCAATTCTACTATAAGAAAACGTTTTTTTTTTTTTTTTTTTTTTTTTTTTTTTTTCACAATAATTTTCATGTTCAGCATGAATAGAACTAGAATAAAGTTTATTAGGAAAAAAGGTCATGTTCACAATGACTTTGGATTTTGATGTGATTTTTTTCTCTTATTTTTGAATTGTGGTTTTATTGGGTTTTTTTTTTCCTATTTTTTTTCTTTGATTTTTTTTTGTTAAATATTAGCATTGATACATCATGTTGAATATGCTAGTATGGATGCGGAAGAGAAAACATAAAGTATAGAACATAGTAACACACGAGAGTTACGTGGTTCAGCCTAACGGCCTACATCCACGGAGGAAATCCTAAAGGGCTACATCAATAATATATTAGAGTGTAGTACAAATCCTGTGTTACAATGAATCATAACATGTGTATATTAGTTTTGGGTTTAGTCTAATATATATCTCTAACACCCTCCCTCAAACTCAAGGCGAAAGCTTGATGAAGGCTTTAGGTTGGATAAGCATGAGAAGATCTTTTGAATGATGGTTCTGTGACGGTAGTTTGAGGAAGGCAATAGTCTTGCAGTGTTGATGCGACTTCTAACGGTGGCTTGACTATACCGGAGAGTTTTGACGGCAGCAGTAGGAAGCCAAAGAAGATGAACGCAGCGAAAAAAAAAAAACACCGAGGAAGACAAAGATTGCTCTTAAATATACCGTAAGGACAGAAAACCATGGCCACAGGAAGGTGGCTCTGATACCATGTTAAATATTAGCATTGATACATCATGTTGAATATGCTAGTATGGATGCGGAAGAGAAAGCATAAAGTATAGAACACAGTAACACACGAGAGTTACGTGGTTCAGCCTAACGGCCTACATCCACGGAGGAAATCCTAAAGGGCTACATCAATAATATATTAGAGTGTAGTACAAATCCTGTGTTACAATGAATCATAACATGTGTATATTAGTTTTGGGTTTAGTCTAATATATATCTCTAACATTTTTATTCATTTTTTTTTTTTAAAGAGAGCAAGTTTGGGTTTAAAAAACATTTATTTCGGAGATTAATTGCCAATTTTTAGCATACTTTGATGATGTACAAAATTTTGTAAGTAAATATTATTTAGGAATAGATATTTTCCTTACCTTACTTTTAGAGTAATCGAAAACGTATGATCTGTTTTTTTTTTTTTTTTTTTTTTTTTTTGATAATAGAGAAATTTTTTTTTTTAATTATAATTTTTTTTTATACAAGATAGAAATTATACTCTAACTTAACCTGAGTGTATATGTATGTGATGCTACCTCTTGGAGGCTTGAACTATAGCCCTTGTCCCCTACACTCCACAAGCACTTATACTTGTGGAGTGACTACAACACCAAAGATGCTCAGTATAGTGTTTGTAATTATGCATATCTACGGAACAGGAAAGTGGGTTTTCTTAATTACCAAGTTTAATGTTGGTGCTTAATTCTCAAAAAAAAAAAAAAAAAAAAGAACAAAAAAGTTGGTGCTTAATTCATGGACATTGCAGTAATAGTTGTTCTCTGAAGCTTGAGTTCAAGCATGGTTTAAATCAAAGCTCGTGCGCTTGGGACGAAAATATTGGAGAAAGCGAATGCAGGTCATTAGCTTGAGCTAATCTCCACATATCATTTTTTTTTCATTGCCTCTTACCTTTCGCTCCGCTTAATATATCTTTTATGTCATTTGAAGGCCGTTTGGAAATATTATGAGGTTTTACTAGTTGAGCTATACACCTCGTTATTTAAATTTGTCTAAAAATTATATTGTTATAAATAATAAAATAATTTATTCTCGAAAAAAGAAAAAGAAAAGAAGAAGACCTTAATTATAAGAATAATATATAGGAAAGTTTGAGGAGACTATGAGCTGGGGAATTTTCTACTAAAGGATTTCTTTTTATTATATTCGAAAGATTATTGAAGTGGCTGTTCAAAATTTAGCATGCACCTTTGAGATTGAAAAAGGTGGAAATAACACACACGCCGGGAAACTCGTTGTCATCAACCGATCTTCCGGTTTCTTCCCTAAAAGAGGTAGATGCAACTTCTTCCTATAGAGATAATCTTCTATCTGCATCCTCCAATACCCAAAGTTTGTTCTATCAAACTTCTCAATCTTTGCGTTCATCTATTTTCTTCTAGGGAGGGTGTTAGAGATATATGCTTAATGCCAAGAATGAAGTTTGGCTCTAAGACCATGTTAAATATATTAGCAACACGATGTGTTATACCAGCACATTTTGACCCGTCAGTGTAGGCATCTCTCCCAATGGGACCCACAGGTTAGTGCCTGTTGGGATGAGTCCCCTATTCAAAGTTCTCAACATCCTGACGACTCAGTAGTCCACTCCTCTTTGAGACCCGTTGAGCAACTCGTGTATGCCCGACGGGCGCTTTATGCTTCCTTCCTTATTCACATACCGATGGATGATAAGGCATACCGCGACAGTCGACCTACTGGGTCCCCACAAGCCTTTACATATTCTCCACTCATGTGTCCCTACATGGAAATAACTTGCACACCATGTTCAAAGACCCTACTACACATTTATATCTTCCATATATGGGAAGATATGCCCTAAGATCTCTGGGTCTTAGCTTCAGATCTTCTCTACAAGGAAAGCCCCTACACTTAAGGGATTGTGGTTAGCCCTATGCCGCTATATAAGCACCAAACCTCCTCCTCTTTAAGGTATGTGAAATTTCCTAACTCTCATACTACTGAGTACTTAGAGAGTTTTCTATCACTGACTTAACTTTCGAAGAGTGTTTGGTCGGCACTACACTGGTGCTCTTTGTTGGTTCTTTGATTTTTTGACTTTCAAGTACCTATATTGGCACGTGTGTGGACGATCAACTCATTGACATTTTTTGTGCATTATCAACTAATATAGTAATATTATTACCAAAGAATAAAAATAATTAAATTTTTAAAAAATGAATGTCAAGAGTTTTGTAATTCAACTGGTTGACATCTCTTTATATTTTCAATGCAGAGATTGAGTGAAAATGATAGTTATTTTACTTTGAATGAAATTAGCTCCTCTCATCTCATATCTATATGGATGCGAGATCGCCCTACTTCCATTATTTTTACATTACAGGCACACCACTTTTATTTTAGAAGAAGAACAATAAAAAAAATTACATCACTTTTATTTTTCAGAATTTGTAGCAAATAGCCAAATACTAATGAGAAACAATAAGTAATGGTTCTTGTCACACAAATTTTGTTTTCTAATGGGAGTCACACTTTCTTGAAGGATTTACAGCCACCCTTTATTCGCGCCTGAGACATTAAAACATCTAATAAATGTAATAATCGAAAAGAATTTATATATAAAAGATAAGATTTCTGCCCTGTATTTTATAAGCATCATCATCTTTAACAACTACGTGCAAAGAGTCATATTTATAGTTATATGTCATTGTTTACAAAGATATCCAAGATTCAAAATTTTCCTCTCCATTTATTGTGATAATTAAAAAAAAAAAAAAAAATTACTGGCTAAATAGAAGGTCAGACGTTCCTTAGGATTGGAATCACGGTGCTTTATCTAAAACATGCACTCTTATTCATGGGTAAAAAAAAAAAATTATCCATTGTACATAAGAGATTGACAAGGAATATACATGCATGCATATCTAATTTATATCATTTATAATAATGAAAGTGTTGCATGTAATTTTGCAAAACTCTTATTGTGTCACAACTGTAAAGAGGGAAAATTCCCGACCGTTCACAAGCTGACACATCATATTACAAAGTTCACAAAATACAGCAAATTACAAAGTGCCACGTACTGCTGCTAGGTTTTGCTATCACTACTCAAAAACCAACAGAATTTTGCCAAGTGTTGTTGAAATAGGGGCATAAAATGCATGCAAAAACCAATCACACATTAGCGGGTGTAAGCGATGACATAAGCAGCCCGGCACGTGTAAGCGATGACATGGGCAGTTCAATCGGGTGCTGACATGTGTTACCTTGAAAATCAAAACATTTCGGCCAATCAAAAGATGCCAAGTGTCTTGGAGAAAAAGTCTTAAAGCCCCTCCAATCGGACTGTGACACATGTCACCAATCAAACTTTGCCACGTGTAGCTCACCCACCCCCAAACTCCTATAAATAGAAGTCTTCCTAAGGCATTTCTACAAACCAAGACATCCAGAGCACAAGCAGCATCAGAGAAGATTCAGAAAGTACAGAAGCTCTGCAGGAATCAAGTCTCAAAGCCCTCAAGAATTTCAACCTCAAAATCGAAGAACATACGAAGCAGAACCATCCAAACTATCTGCCTAGATCTTAAAGTTTGCTGGAATCAAGCTCAAAAGCCTTCAGAAACCTCAACAAGCCATAAATCAACGAAGCTCTATGGACTCAAGCCTCCAAAGCACCGAAGAAATCCACCACAAACCTTTGAAGACGAAGAACACGCGAAGAACACGAAGAACATACGAAGAATAAAGAATTTCTAACAAGCTCATAGCCATAGATTCATTGTAATTCTGTTTCAAAGGTCTTCGATCCATCCTTCAGCCAAATTGAAGGATATTTGGTGTTCGAGTCAAAATCACATTATTACAATTCCAATTAACAAGTCTTTCAAGGAGATCGAATCAGATGATCACTCTTTTGTAATTTCAGAAAATTATACCACATATTCATCAATACAAATTCGCATTTGTGAAACTATTTTACTTGTTTGATTTATTTCAAACTAGAAATTTAGTTGTCTACAAATTCTGGCACACCTGGTGGGACATCTCTGCCTCTCATCTCTTTCTCCTTCAGAAGAAAAGAAATTCGACATCATTTTGCTATCAACTTCAAGGGCCTCTAGCAAGAATGTCCGAAAACCAGCAATTGATGCTTCCATTGCCGATGATTATGCCGGCCCAGTCACTCATAGTCAATCCAAAGCTCTTGATCGACTTCAATCCCAACCAACCAAAGAAAGCAAGACTATCATCTCTCTGGAGTTTCTTGCAAATAAGAAAGCTACCTCTAAGGATTCATCTGTCTCGAAAGATTTGGAGATCAATAATGAATCATCCACAACAAAGACCTTTTCTATCAACTCTTCACCCATGATGAGAAACTTAAGGAATGAAGTACTTTTGATTCATCCTGTTTCATCATTTTCTCTATATCTAGAGGTCATGCCAATAATGATGACTAACACCTCTACCATGGAAGAAAAGATGATAGAAATGGAACAAAAAGTCGCCTTTCTCACAAAGAAACTTGAAGATAGGGATGTCAAAATTGCAACCCTGATAAACAAACTGGAGGTGCAAGATTTGGGTGAATCAAGCCTTGACCCTGAGCACCCAATCTCTAAAATGGCAACCCCACAATCTCCAAAATGAACAAACGAAAGAAAAAAAAAATCTTACATACCACAACCAGACCTTGGATGTGTATTAAAGCATTCTCATCATCAAGAATGCTATAAAATACAGCATTTAGCATCTTAAAATATTACTTTATTCATTTTAACAACTCACTTTATAATATATCCAATATCAAAAATTCTATTATTTTACCACTTCATTTAAATATTCTTTTTTTATTCTTTCTTTATGTTTTCAATTAACTACCATGTACTTGTTAGTTATAAAGTTTTTTTTCCTTCAACTACCAAGTGCCCCCCAAATACTTGCACCGGCCTCAAAACCTTCAAGCACCTTCTTGATTAAATCAATTGCACTATCAAGTTGTCCTGCTCTACCCAACATGTCAACCATGCACGAGTAATGCTCCAATCCAGGCTCAACCCTGTGATCTTTAATCATTGAATTGAAAAAACCAAGCCCCTCTTCAATTAACCCACCATGACTACAAGCAGATAACACTGAAATAGCTGTCACAGCATTTGGCTCCACTCCATGTTTCATTAAACAAATATATATCTATATATATATATATATATATATATATATTTATATATTTTACATCTTTCTATAGTGGGCTGCTAGAGATAGCAGCCCACTGTAGCAAGATGTCAAAATTAATAGCATCTAGCACCTTTGATGAAGTGTGTTTTTTTTTTAAATAGATGTTAAAAAATAGCATTTATAGCATTTGACACCTTTGATGAGAATGCTCTTAGCGTGGATTTTGTGCTTGGTAATCGACCTACCCAAAGGAAGAATGACTTAATCATGGTGTTGGTTGATCAATCCCCAAGATGGCTCTATTTAATTTCTCATCTTGAGAAGACCGTATTGTAATTTTTTTCAAAGAGGGCTACAAGTTACATGGACTATCTACTTCTATTTTTCCTAATAAATATGCCAAGTTCCTTGCTCATTTTTAGAGAACTCTACAGAGGAAAGTGGGGATTAAATTGAGTTTAGTACTTTTATCCTCAAACTGATAGTCAAACCAAAATGGTAATAGAAGCTTGAGAAATTGTTGATATGTATAGTTGGTGAGAGTCTATAACTCTTCTCTCAATTAAAATTATCAATACTTCTCCTTTTAAGGTGGTATGTGGTTCTAAGCCTTCAAAAGTCATAATTTTTTTTATCCTTTATCACCTTTCTACGAAGGCAAACAACAAAGTTGTGGATATTGTAGATTTTTTTGAAGAATTTACATGCTCAAGTGAAGTTCAAAAATGTAGAATCCAATGAAAATATAATTCAGCAGTTGATGTTCATCGAACCAAGCTTCTTATCAAGGAAGAAGTCCTTGTGTGGGTGATTTTGAGTAAAGAAAGGCAACTTGATGGGTCTTTTATGAAGCTGAAATGCTGAATGATAGAAAGTGCAGCTTTCACCCTTGGCGCGATGATCACTCCACAAGTATTAAGTGCTTGTAGGGTGTGAGGGCAAATGCCGAGTTCAAGTCTCCAGAATGGAGCTCTCACATGTATACTTAGATTAGGCTAAAGTAGAATTTCTATTTTGTATACATATAAATAAATTAAAAAAATGTCTAAATTCTTTAATGTGAAGCACTTATTGCCTTATCATGTGTTTAAAAATGTTTTTGCTACTAGTATTTGGGGATGAGGATAACGACATGGTGTCGTGGGTGATGGGAGGCTCATCAGCAACACAGATCTCCTCATCCTCAATCTGTGTCGGAAATGGATACATTGGGTGGGGGTTGATGTTACCATGAAGTTTTTATTTAGAGTACTTGACAATGTTAGAGATGGGGAAGTGGTGGTGACAAAGGTCTTTGTTTTTATTATATATCTTTTATTTGAATGGTATTGTTAGTATTGTGACAAGGTCTTACTCAATAAATTTGGATACATGGCATTATATTAGTGAGTCAAATGACCATTAGACATTTTTGACATATAATATGTACTAATGCTCTGTTTGTTTTAGCGATGAAATTTTCTAGAAAATGAGTTATTTTCCAAAAAGTATTTTCTATAAAACTATCTCATTTTCCTATTTTTGGTAGCAATTTTAAATGAGTTGAAAAACAATATTTTAACTTCCCTTATTTAGCTTGTTGTGAGATAGAGTTGTTTTCCAAAAAAAAAAAAAAAATAGTGGAAAAAAAATTTGTAAAAATAAGTTATACTTTTTATGTTGACTAAAGATAGTTTTCCTTTAACTCATTTTTTTTTATGCTACTAAACACTGGAAAATATGGAAAACAACCTTTACACAATATTTTCCATTGAAACAAATAGAGCGTAAATAATTTCCCATGAATGTCAATACCCACTTTTAAAAATGGAATCAACATTTTCACATTTTGGATTTTCATAAAGGTATTTACAATCTTCTTCTAAATTATTTTAAGATTCTTAGGAAAGTTAAAAATGTCTTAAAAGATTATTTAAAGATGTCTCCAATAATCCAAGATCTTTTTTACATTTTTCACGTACTATATAATTATGGTCAACTTCTTGTTGAAGAACCATTATATCTTTTATTCCATAGAGTAATTAGGAGACTTTGTTATCACCACCGTGGTTTTGATTCAAATTTTTCTGCTCTTTGGCATGAGCATAAATTGCTTAACCTGTCATGATTGAATGCTTCTAGATTATCTAGCAACTGGTTTTGACAAGTAGGGTTAGCTGCCCATAGGTTTTACTAATTAGAGATGAGTTTAAAGGGCTCTTCTATAGAACTATTTTTCATGTTAAAAAAAAAAACATAAATAAATAAATAAAAACATTGAAAGAATTAAAAATTAAAAAGGCTCAAGGTTTTAAGGTTGGGTCGAGGTTTATTGGGAGGTTGAATTGTGATAACATTATAATTAATTTAATAATTAACTAAAATGTAAATAAATGAAACAAATTTTAAATATGAGGAATCTTGATTAAAAAAATATTTAGGGAAGAGGCTCAAGGTTGTAAGGCTGGGCTAAGGTTTAACTAGAGGTTGAATTGTGATGACATCATAATTATTTTAATAATTAATTTAAATAAAGATAAATGAAAAAAATTTTAAAGTGAGGAATCTTGAATAAAAAATCTAGGGATATTAAAATAATGTTTAAGCATATTTTACAACTTATATAAGAAATTTAGAAAATGGTAAAGCATAACAAAAAAAATATTAAAGTTAAAATTAATTCTTTAGGTATAAAACTATGAATATATATATATATATATATATATATATATATATATATATATATATATATATATATTGAGGTGGCTAATTAAAATCAAATGGCATAAGAAATAATTATGAAGGGTAAACTACATATTTGGTCTCTATCCTTTACAACATATTTCAATTTGGTCCCCCACCTTTCAATTATGTCAATTTGGTCTCTAACATTTCAATGTCATGTTAATTTAGTTTCTATTGTTATATCTTAGATGAAAATTGATGACATGTCAAATGGCCAAAATAAAATTTTAGTGTATTGTCACATAAAAGAAAGCTAATTTTTTATTTTGGCCATTAGACACGTCATCGATTTTCATCCAAAAAATAACGGTAAAGACTAAATTGACAAGGTTTTGAAAGGTTAGGAAACAAATTGATATAATTGAAAGGTTAGGGACCAAATTAAAATATGGTGTATAGGATAGGGACCAAATATATAGTTTACGCAATTATGAATATATAAATGAAAAAGTCTATTTATTTGTTTTATTGATATGGCATAAAAAAAAGAATATATAAATGAAAGTCTATTTATTTGTTTTATTGATATGGCATGCTTTTCGATATCTAATATTTTCATTTCAATGTTTATTTTTAAAAAATTTAAAACTAGCTTGGACCATGGTTTTGCCATTTTTTTTTTTTTTTCAAATTAATAACTAACATGGAACGTGGTTGAACCTCGACAGGTTCTAGTAAATCATCCGGTTCAATCGTGGTTCATAAAATCAATTTGAAAAACCAATTTTTGAAATAAAAATAAAAATAACTGGCTCTCAGTTTGATTCCTGATTAACATGATTAAACCGAGCAATCTGGTTTGGTTTTCCAAACGTAGATCACCGCGACTGTTCATTCCATCAAATTTGGTGTTTACTATTTTATCAAATAACTTATTCAAAGCCTTCTTAGTATCTTGTTTGAGATTTAAGTCAACCACCCATTTGTTGTAGGTTATTACTCCCAAGTCCCACCGTCCTAATTTGTTTGGAATAATGCTAGAAATACAAACTATTTTATAAAAAAATTTACAAATTGCTAATGTGGTGAGTGATTATTGATAAATGAAAAAGTGATATTAATGGTGGACCTAGATGAAAACTAATAAGAGGTTGTTCGCATGAACATTTTGTAAAAAATATTATAAAATAGTTTGTGGTTATAGCATTATTTAATTCGTTTGTTTGTCCTGTTTCAAAAATCAAACATTTTAAGGGAACACTATTTATTATATTGTCTACCTTATAAAAAAGTATAAGCTTCCAAAACTACTATCATTAATTAAACTAAAAAAAAATAATAGCATTGACTTTTTAAACAAAGTAATGGGTAAGATAAAATTTCTATTTATTAATTTTAAAAAGAGGATTTTATCTTGGGACATCTTAAAATGAAATAGATAAAAGTAATTTGTTTTCATATTGCGTTATGACGTGAGATCATTTGAGTACTAATAGAGTTTGTCATTACTTGAACCCACAACTTCTATTAGATATCTTGATACAACAAATATATAGATAAAAGTAATTCTTAGGTCTGTCAAAAAAAAAAAGTAATTCCTTTTTTTTTTTTTTTTTAGAGAGTTTCAATCTATATCGTTCGCTCCTGAAGATAGCTCTTTATCATTAGACTAAGACATCAATCAGTTTTTTGTGTAGGCGGGGATTGAATTCCAAATCTTTTATACAACTATCAGAGACTTTACCAGTTGAACTAACTAGAACTCACAAAAAAAGTAATTTTTAGGTACTCCCAGAACACAAAGAATGATACTTTCTCCTCTTACATTCATGATAAGGTCCACACATTAAATTCATGATGAGTTCGCACATAAAAACAACAGATAATTGAACACAATCCCTCTCACACGGGCACACGGCAGCAGCACTCCATTTAGATTTGGGCATTTGCGTCCAATCAAAAGATATGCAAAACCCGACTCCCGTTACAATATAGTATTATTTATACCTGCTCTCGTTATTCATCTCCAGTCCACTTCTTCCAAACCCAAACCCTAAAATACAATACACACCTAGAGAGAGCAAGACAGAAAACCCTAAAGAGCCTCAATGCCTCGCAAAAAGCACGCTGATACAACAGCTCAATCATACTTCAGCATAGGTGACGAGGTTGAGGTCACAAGTATCGACCACAGCCTACGAGGCACGCTTTTCCCAGCAAAAATCATAGGCAGGGACTGGAACGCAGACAAGTTTGTGGTTGAATACAAACACTTAGAAGCCAACGATGAACCCTTGAGGGAAGAGGTTGATTTGGTGCTCTTAAGGCCCCTTCCGCCACCGCCTTCCGAACCCGGTTATCGTTTCGAGTTTGGAGACGAAGTGGATGCTTTTTTCAGTGGAGGGTGGTGGGAAGGAGTGATCACTGAAGTTGATGATGAAGGGTCATTGTTCTGGGTTTACTTTAGGTTTGCAAAGCAACAGTTTCAGTTTCTACCTTCAGAGCTTAGGGTTCACCAGGAGTGGGATAAGGGAGCTTGGCTTCCACCTAGGGTAACAGTTTCTTCTTTATTTGTTTTATGTTAATGGGTTTTCTTTCTCTTTTGTTATTTTTTGGTTTTTCTTCACCTTGTTCCCCGATTGGCTTCTTTCGATATTCAGAAGATATGCATTGTAAATGTTTGATGAAAAAACTGACAGAAACTTGTACGGAACTTAGGGAAATACATGTAGTATTTGATGGAATGGAATTATGATAGACATTTTCTTTTTAAAAATAATTCAATTGTTACAGTAAGGTGGCGAGGGAAAATCTCTTATAAGAGAGACCAAACAGTGTCATTGAGTTACAAGAATCTTGGATTCCATGACATACATTTAGTTATTAGAAAGAACACGATAATTAAAGCACTCATTGTTTGGCATTGATGAATTAAAATTTTATGTGTGTGTGTATATATAGATATCTTTAAAACCTAAACAGTCATACACCTAATCTACAAGAATTTATACATGCATGATCAAATCTCTTAGACAGATGGAATATAATATAGACACCGTGACATATAGAGTTGGGAAACACTTTGCATTTTTGACTTTGGTATCTACTATGACCCAGGGCCATCAATCATGTATTACAATTAAATTTTAGGCTAAATCCTGCTCCTTTTTCGTGGTATTCATGGCATTCTTTTGATGTTTTAACCAGTCTTATTGCAGAAACTGGCATCTGTTTTTGAAAATGACTAGTACAGGAAAAAAAAAGTTTTTCTTTATGGTTCTATGGGCATTAATTTTTCATATTCATAAAATATTATTTAACAAATTTTTGTCTTCCTTTAGTAGAAGAATAACGTTTTCACAATTATAGTTGGACAAATGAAAGTCAAATATGCCTACTTAGGATGCTACTAAATGGAAAATTTGTCTAGATTGAGCCCAATGATCATCATTAAGATTGTACATCTCTACCTATCAAAGTCATTGGTACCTGAAAATCTTTATTTATAATCCATTCTGGGAAGAGTACTACTACTATGCTTCTTTCAGAAATATCTTAGTCAAGTCTAGGGACAAAGGTGATTTTTGTCAATTAACATAAATTTGGAAATTTTTACTTTGTCATGTAAAGTAGTGAGAAGATAAGGAGAGCAAGAAAAATAAATAATAATGGAATGTGTAAAAAATGCAAAAATAACTTTGAAACTTGTCTTCAAGATGGAATGTCTCTTTAGAAACTTTTTCTCTTTGCAAGAATGCAATAATTTTGTTCGATATTTAATTCTCTCTCAGGAAATACTGCATCTTGGAGTCCTTGTTTCTTCTTTCTCTTGTACTAGATAGTTTAAACTTGTGAATTGCTTTATCATTTGAAACCCCTTTTGATGCTTTCACTTGGTTGAGAAAGATAGTCTTTAAATAACTTCTTGAAGATCTTATATTCAGCTTGATTAAGGGCTTACAATGGAGAGTTGTCCTTATGATACAGAAAATTACTTAAAGAACAATTTTCCAGTCACTGTAAATTGGGTTTTAACCCCCATTATTATATTATATCATTTTCTTCTTAACTCAACCCTTGTTCTTTTTCTTTTTTTCCGTTCTCTTTTCTTCTAGGTGCTATCATTCAGAAATAATTTCATTCAGAAATTAAATTCTCGTGTAAAATTTCTTGATTATGTTAAATCCAGGATTTGAGTTGAAATAATTAAATAAATCGCAAGAAGAACCAGCTGGTGGTTTACTCAATTATTAAACCATGCACAATAAAAATGATAATACACTTGCTTGCTTTTGTGCAATTATTCCTTCTCTCTTTTACTTCTATTCTTGTAGCTTTCCTTATGTTAAAGCATTGACACAAGTTTACTTATAAATAAAAATTAATTATTTAATATTTTTTTATTTAAATTTTTTTTATTCAATTTTTTTTTTCTTAAACTTGTTGTAGGCATGGACTTTTTATTCTAATGTACAAATGTGCCAAGTAAAATAAGGTCACAAACATTAATGAAATAAGTACCACTTTATAAGCAGTATCATGGAAAGAATATAGAGGTAGATAACTGTAAAAATTTGTATATTGGATGCAGAGTCTGTACAATCTATTCAAACTAAATGTTTTGTAATAGTCATAGCAGATTCATGCTTTTGTACCGCTTTATGTTCTTGTTTTGTTTGTTCATCTTTCTTGTTTGGTTTACAAGATCAATCTTCCTAAGACTTTGGATACAGGAAGTGTCAATGAGGATGGAACCAAGTTCAAGCAACTCAAGTATGAAGAATCTTAGCAAAGGAACGCAAATTGAGGTATGCAGTGATGAAGCTGGGTTTGAAGGTGCTTGGTTTTCTGCAAAAGTTATCAATGCTATCGGACAGGACAAATACCTTGTTGAGTACAAGAGCCTGAGAACTGAGGATAACAAACAGTTTTTGAGAGAAGAAGTTGATATAAAGCACATGAGGCCTCGTCCTCCTGATGCTGTTGTGGTTGATAGTTTCAATCTGAATGAAGAAGTTGATGCTTATTACAATGATGGGTGGTGGGAGGGTGTGATTTCAAAGATCCTTAAGGGCTCAAAATACAAAATTTACTTCAAGAGAACAAAAGACGATGGGGAGTTTCGTCACTCTGACTTAAGACCACATCAAGATTGGATAGATGGAACTTGGGTCATGGCTTCTCAGGTATGAATACCTTGTTTAAAAATTTACTGACAAATTTTATTTCTTTTCCTTTTGTTGTACTGTTATAGGAGTTGTTTGAGGGGGCGTAGAGAACTTGGTCTGTCAGTAGTAAGCGTCTTACATTCCCTTTGAGTCACAAGAGGCTGGTCAAAACTTAGTTTAGATAATGTGTTTGAATTGAATTGAGAACAGTGTAAAATTCTTCTGAAAATTTTGGTTTCTGAAAAAATTTTAACCAGTTTTTGATTTATTGATATATAGAGGACATAGTAATAGAAAATTAATTTAATGGTTATGCATATCTTGTTCTATTCAGACAAGTTTTTTGTTGATTGATAAAAAAAGAATCTGCCTGGAAGTCATGAAATTCAAGTGCATGGTCACAACTGTTTAAACTTTAAAGATCAAAGCTTTTGAAAATCATTTATTTCATGGCAATATGAATTTTACAGACGTACCAATATGTTGATCAAAAGTTAATCCATATATGCATGAGGAAACAGAAGATTCTATAACATGGTATATTGAATTGTAAGCAACCGTTTACTTTCAAATTTCTGTTTATGACACTAATAACTATCACAACATCCCCTTTTTGATATTTAAATATTGCATACTAATTACTAAAGATCCTTCTTATGATTTACTAACTGGGAATCTTTTTCAGGCATTAAAGTTCTGATTCATCAAAGAGGGATGCTGACTATGTAATGTTGCTGGGACATCTGGTTCATGCATCTTAGATTCATTGCTGCTCACGTACCATTCTGAGGGGTTGTGTAATGTGAAAGTAAATCACCACTGTTTCCTTGAGCAAGTGACCAAAATGTACATGGTTGTTTGGCTAACAATTATAAATGCGATGATTGCCTTATCCTGGCATTGACTTGTCTGTTAGATATTGGAGACTCTTACCAAAACCTCTAGCTAATCTTAATACTTAAACTTGATCCTTCAGATCTTGGCATTTACATATATTATAATGGTTCCTTTCAGTACATCACAAAATTGCAAACATTGGTTATTAGATTTACAGTTACTGACTTGTGTGCAACCTGTGGCGCTCAAAAATGGTTTACTTGGCCATTTGTATTCATTTGTAGAGGCATGTACTTTGTTATTATTCAGCAGTATGTTATTATTCAACCACGTTTGTGAATCTTTTGTGGTACCATGTCTGTGGTTCAAATCCCACTCACCCCTCCCCCACTATTTCCCACTCAAAGAAGTGAGGTACTTGGCTCTTAGAAAAGGTCGCTTCTCCTTTCTTGGAGAAAGTTTCAGTTTTGGACAATGTTGTATAGAATCAGCTTTTCTTTTTTTGCTAAAAGAAAATTTTATTGAACCAAAACAGAAACAGAAGCCTGGGCAGCCTCAGCCAAGATAACATCAACAAAACTTGGAGGGCCAAAACCCATATCAAAAGAACCAAAAAAAGAATGGCTAAGGGACCAATTGGCTAGCACATGCGCAACCTGATTAGCCTCCCTATGAACCCAATTAAAAAATACATGGCCATAATCACTAATTACATTCTTAACTGAGTCCACAAAATTCACAAGCCTCCAAGGAATTACCTTCCCACTAGCACTAATGGCATCTATACAAACTTTACAATCACTCTCTATAATGCAATTACAAAAAGTGAAGTTCAAAGCAATGTGGGCAGCCAGAAGAATGGCATTAGCCTCGGCTTGAACAGGGATATTGGTGTTAACTTTCTTTGACATCGCAAACAACAACATCCCTCTCCAATCTCTGGCAACAACTGCTATACATGAAGACAAATCACCTACCGCTGCATCACAATTCAATTTTAGCATACCTTGACTTGGACAACACCACCTAGCACTGTTTCTAGCTGGAACGTTTGTCAACACTGGAACTTCAGGCCGCCAATGCTCCAAGAACAGCTTCTGAATGCTTCTGTTAATTTGACCCTCCATTGGAAGGGATTTCTCATTAATTGCTTTGTTTCTCCACATCCAAATCAAATCTAAAGCTAGAGCGCCAAATAACAGAAATTCATTGCTTTGCTCTTTATCCAGCTGTAGAGATGGAGGAGGATTAATAAATAACTCAATCAAATGAGACGGAGATTGAACAGGCCAACTATCAATTCTAATGTTCCACCGACTACCAAACCAAATAGCTCTAGCAATGTGGCAATGAGTAAAAAGATGCAGGGCTGACTCTGTCTCAGCATTACAAAGAGGGCAGCTAGTATCAGATGAAGGGGAAAACTCTCTCAACTTGTCCCTAGTGGGCAGAAGATTGAATGCAATTCTCCAAAGATGCATCTTTAGCCTCTCATGAATGCTGGCCTTCCATATATTCCTTGTAAGAGAAACACTACCAGGTGGAATGTCTCCTTCATAAATGAGACGATAACAAGATTTCACCGAGAACTTCCCATTTTCAGATTTGGTCCAAGTCCATCTATCTTCCATATCAAAAGACCAAATTGGGATGTTTTTAATAGCTGCAATAGACTCCTGGTCAAATAGATCATTTAACAAAATATCATTCCAGTCTGAACTCGAGGAATTTAGAAGTTGAGAAACTACCAAACAAGAATTATTTACTTGGGCCCTTGGTGTTGGAATAAAACCTGATTTGTCAGGTAACCAAGGGTCTTCCCAAACTAAAATAGTAATCCCAGAACCTACTAATTTACACGCTCCCAACTTGATTATATCCTTCACCCTTTCAATGCTCTTCCAAACCCAAGATGCATTAGAGGCTTTTGGAGCTCTAAGCCAATCAGCTCTAACCTTGTACTTAGCAGCCAATTGCTTCACACAAAAACAATTTTTCTTGGACAAAATCCACCATCCCAATTTGGAAACTAAAGCTTGATTCATTTTCTCAAACTTTTTAAAACCAAGACCATCTTCATCTTTCGGCCTACACAAATCATCCCATGCCATAGGAGTGTAAAACTTATTAGAATCCTCTTTTGGCTTCCACCAAAAACGTCTCACAGCCGCATCTAACTTGTCATTAATTTTCCTTGGGAGCAAAAAGGTGGACATTGTATAATTAGGGATGGATTGGGCAACAGATTTAATCAAAGTAGCTCTACCTGCCCAAGAAAGGCTTTTACTCTTCCAACTAGCCAATCTTGCATCTACCTTCTCCTTCACATAGGCAAAATCTCTGGCCTTGTTATTTGATAAGAATAATGGCACCCCCAAGTACTTAGTTCCGTGCCTGAGCTTTTTAAATCCCAGCTGGTCTTTAACTTGTCTCAGAAACTCAGGATGGACTCCTTTCGAACTAAAAATGTCGGACTTCTCAACACTTATAATTTGCCTAGACCAATTGCCATAGCAATCCAGGCAATTCAGCAGAGTTCTTATTTCTGACAGTTTGGCGTTGCAAAATAGCATCACATCATCAGCATAGAAAAGCTTTGTGATAGGTGGAGCTCCGTTCGCTAAATGCACCCCTCTAATATTACCCTTAATCTCTTCTCTACTAATTAGTCTGGCCAAGACCTTACAGCCAATGATGAAGAGATAGGGAGAAAGGGGATCTCCCTGTCTTAGACCCCTAGATGGGTTGATTTTAGTTTCATGACTCCCATTGATTAATAAGGTGTAGCTGACTGTGGATAGACATTGTTGAATTAAGGAGATAAATCTCTCACAAAACCCAAAGGCCTTAAGTGTAGTCAACAGGAAACTCCACTCCATTCTATCATATGCTTTTTGAAAATCAATTTTCAGACCGATGCAGCCTTTTTTCTTTCTCTTAGTTCTGAAACTATGAACAATTTCCTGCGCAAGGATTATATTTTCAGCAATATTTCTATTTGGAATAAAAGCTACTTGAGTAGGATCAATCATCTTTTCTAGCAAAGGTCTTAGCCTAGAGACTAAAATTTTCGAAATCACCTTATAGCAAACGTTGCAGAGACTGATAGGTTTGAACTGATTGAAATTATGAGCACCTTGAACTTTGGGGATAAGTGTGATATAAGTGTGATTCAACTCACGGAGCAACCAGCCCTCTTTGAAAAAACTTTGAACAGCAGTTACAAGTTGATCTCCTACTGTCGACCAATAATGCCTATAAAATAAACCAGGCATCCCGTCTGGCCCCGGAGCTTTGAGGGGGTGCATTTCAAATACTACTCTTTTGATATCATCAGCTGAAGGCACAGTAATCAACATATCATTCTCCTGAGTTGATATACAAGGCTCGATTAGACCCTCTAAATCTGGAGGAACATTGGGAAAGGAGGAATGAAACACTTCTAAGAATTTAGATGAAAAGTACTCCCCAATATCTTTCCTATTCATCAATCGCAGCCCATTCTCTTCCCTTATCTCTGTAATAAGATTTCTTCTCCTCCTCACCAAAGTGGACAAACGAAAATATTTTATATTTCGATCTCCTTCTTTGATCATCCAATACAAGAGGGGAATCTTCGGTTTAGCAAGCTGATTCTAGCAAGCTGATTCTTCGTTGTATAGAATCAGCTTGCTAAACCGAAGATTCCCCTCTTGTATTGGATGAGTAGTAGTTACAACTTACAACCCATAAATCTAGTTGAAATTTATTATTCCCGAAAATAAGCAAGTCCTGACGAATTGTGTCTGCTAATGGCAAAAGGGATTATTAAATATTAACATTGACCTTGTTCATTTTACTTATGCTTGCTTGATAGTTTTAGACATTAAAACGTCCTAGAATTACACTAAATAAGACCACTGACAGAGCAATAGGCATCATATAGAATCATTAATAATTTGGCAGTATTAGATCAATTTATTGGAGCTAACAATCACATCCAAAAAAGATTTGGAGTTAGCAAGAGCGATGGATCTGAAGATTTAAGTCATTTTTCTTATAAGACAGGATATGGAAGCACCCTAAGAACAAGCACATGATTTGAGTGTGCTCATTCTTTGTATCCAAGAATGCTGAGTCGCAGAGAGCAAGACCAGCAACACAAATTCACATATGAACATACCATCAACTTTTTGAGACAGGAAAAGGTCATACTTGACAGTAAGACAAGATGTGTGAGATGGAAACATAAAAAATTTTACCCTTAAGAAGTTTTCGGAGAGACCAAGTTCATAGATCGTAGCGTTTACATCAGTAGGAACAATTTCAACAACTGACACTACACTATATTCTTGAGAAAAAACTCAATTTGGCATACTAAGGACCAATATAGTCAGCCTCCATAGTTCAGCCCACTTCTTCCTACCAAAAAGCTCAAGAAATTGTCAAGTTACGACAATATAAAAAACTAAAAATAGATCCATAGATTCTGCGAAAAAAACTATAGGTCTATAGTTCTATATAGGACAGCAGATAACCAAAATGTATTCATTCTAACGGAGGTACCAAAAACATTACTGAATAAAGGTCAACATATCCATGCAATCCACAAATTCATAAACTCAAAACAAAGCTAAGTTGTAGCCGAGTCCAGAAGATAAGTGGCTCAAACCAAAATTGCAAAAGACGGTTCAACATTAAAAAATATTTAGATTGCCTGATGTTATTATTAAACCAACTATTTCTTGTCTTCCTTCTCAGCTTCTGCTGCTTTCTTCTGCCTGGCACCAAAATGACGGACGTTCGTCCGCTCAAGACGGAGTTTGTCATAGGCCTTGAATGATTTCATCTCTTCAGTAATCTTCACAAGCTCCACGGATGGCTTCTCACGTACAATGGGCAAGTATGGGCCTTGGACCTGGGTGGCAGATGCAAGTTCCTCAGGTGCAGAATCACCAGCCTGCAAGAAATGTGAGAAAATGAGAAATCAGGGAACACAAGCAAGCATCCATTTGTACAATAAAAAGCACCTCAGACATTAAAACAAACCTTAAATTTGCCGACACGCCTTGGGAAGACGACCAATTTGGCCTTAAATGTCTTCAGCCTCTGAACGTTAGCCTGAAGACCCTCCAGGGAACGATTCCTTCTGCGATGATCAACTGCAATCCCAATGGACTGTGCATACTTCTTGGGAATACCTGCAGCCTGTTTATAAAAGAATAATGGGGGATTTAACTTTTTAAACCATAACACAAAAAGGGAGATGATACCAGCATAAATTACAACAAACAGAAGATAAAGCACAGCTTATAGACAGGCAATAATTGCAAGCATGGGATTGCTAAAATATTGCTTGCATAATATAAACAATGATACCACCCACTTCAATTTTTTTTTTTCAAGTTTTACAAAATGATGTGTCAACTTTTGAATACATATAAAAAATGTAAGAAACTTTTTTATTGTTGTTGTTAATGCTGCACCAATTACATAAGTTGCCATGTCAGTTTAGTAGCCTTTTGTATAGGCGGTACTACCAAGTAGGACAGAAGGAAGACAAGGAATCAGTCTTCTGCCCAATTCTGATTGAACAACCACTTATCCTTCAAGAATATTTTTAAAATAACCATTTTCAAGAAATAATTATCTAATTTCAGAACAATCACAGCAGTTACAAGTCATCATACTGGAAGCAGAAGTTTAACAGACAATAACAAAAACACCTCACCTTCAATTCTTCCAGAGAAAAGCCCCTTCCAGATCTCACTTTCATGTTATACTTCAGTGTCTGTCCATGTACAATAGGACGGAGTTTTCCAGTAGTAGGGCGGGGGAAGATTTTGACAGCCTTCTTCTGGCGAGCTGGAAATAATTTAACATATGAGTCAGTCAAATATCACTCAACAATATTATTTTGCACTAAAATTGGAGGGTGGGTTATGTTTACGTGTACGAACAATCAAAGTGTAACAATTCAGGACCAAAATAGGGCAAACCCAGATGCAAGAAAATAATATACCCACCAATTCTTCTTCTCTCCTTGCGAGCTGGTTGATTGAACCATGTCTTCACATAGTTCTGCCAGTGCTTTTTAAAATGCCCATTAGGGATAACATTGTTGTGCTTCACCATTTCTTACCTGTAAGTAAATTCAAAGAATGATATTACAAAAATGGAGCAAGGAAAATCTTAAGACACAATGAAATTCAAAAAATGAATACACCAAAAAAGAATATACATGGGTCCAAGGGGCACTCCTTTTAAACTCGCACACAAGCAAAGATCTCTTTCTATCACTGCTTAATCTAAACATGCTTTTGACAGTCACTAAACTCTAATAAACCATGTTCTTGTTATTAGCTACCTTTTTCTTTTTCTATTCTCCTAAATTAAAATAAAAAAGCAGACCCATTTTTCATCAAACAATAAACGATTAACTTCAATAAAAACAGGGTTATTAGCAAACAAAAATAAACAAATAGAAAAAGGGATGCTTTTGTATGAACATATACAACAAAACCTTCATCTTCAACATAAAATCCTTCGTTTCTTTCAATTTCCCCACAACCCCATCTTTTTCTCAGCAACTAAACAGGGTCAAATCGAAACAGACAGAACAAAATGAATAGCAAAGAATTCATTACAGAATAAACGAAACAAGAATGACTTTGAGAGAGCAATAAACCCCAGAGATCTAAATCAAACAAACGCAAACCCATGTGCAGTTGTAACCTAAGATTTGCAGTAAAACAAAAGTACAGTATTCTACTTGTTCTTAAAATTTTCTTACCCAAAGACAGTTTTTTTACTCAGCAACCAAACAGAGATAAGATAAGGCAATAGAAATGCAATAATGGAACGAACCAAGAAAAGAAAGTGAAAGAGAAAGAAGATATGAATTTACAGACCTGAGCAATGAAGAAGCTGATCTCTCTCTGTGTCTCTCTAGCTCGCTATAGCTCAGCCGCAAGGGAGGATTGCGTTAGGGTTTCTTAGAGTTTTATATAAAGAGGAAATGGTTGCGAAAACCCTAAATAGGGTTTCGGCTGAGCTGGGCCGCTACTTGGGCCTTTTTTTTTTGGGGTTTTGTTACATCCATAATTGGATGATAATGGGTCGGTTTCGAACCCAACTGTTCATGGGCCTGACATTATGAGTAGTATTTTTTTCGAAGAGAGAGAGAGAGAGGAAAAAAAAGAAGAAGAAGGAATATTATGCTAAAATGCAAATTTCATTCTTATCATTTTATTCTATGAAGTTGAGTTCACATGTTTTTAATCACCATCAATCCATGCGCCTAAAAAAGTGTAGTGAATTATTAAAAAAAAATTATTTTTTTATAAATACTAAAAAGTTATTAAATTTTCTTTTAAATATAATTAAAACCTTAAATTTAAAGGGAAAAAAAATCACGCTTAAAAAATAAAACATGGTTTCCCATTTGGTGTTTGTTTTATGAGTGAATGTTTTTATTTCTTTGTCTTGGATAGTTTTCTGAAAAGTTCATATGAATCATCTGCAGATTTGATATTTTATGATAAGATGGTCTCAGTGATTTCAATTACATCCAATGGGCACATGCATCTTTCTTTTGCACTAAGTCTTCGTCTTTCTTGTGGTCTATGCATCCTTGACCATCTTGGCTGAGTATTATGGATCATGCTAATTGGTAACCTACTCTATCAAATTTCTTCCTAGTCACATATCTTTCTCATTTTCAATCCATGTTACTCAAACCACGCCCTATTAGAACATGTATTAGATTTATCTTTTATCCTGCACCTCTATCATATTTAGACTATTTTTCAAACTATGCGTGTAATTAGTGGCCTTCACATATAGATCTATACTCGTCATTCATGTATCAGTAAAAAAAATAATGAAATTGGCTTTCTATTTCATTATCAAATATGTATGCCTTTTATTACTTTCATTAATATTACTTTTTGATTTGCTAAAATAAATGTGGTTGAAATTGTCAAAGATATTAGTGTATTATGTAATGGCCCAGAGACTCAATTTAGTATAAAGCCCATCTAGGGCTAACCGTAGTTTCTGCTCTCTCTATATATCCTATATAAGGTTCATTGTAAGCGTAAATTAAGCATATAGAGAAGGTGTAGCTGTTAAGAGCTTATCCCATTGACATAGGTTATCAAGCCAAGCCACATAATTCTTTGTGTTCTCTCTTTACAAACTCTACAATATTTTCTCCTTTAATTTCATAGTGGTATCAGAATCACATTCATGTGGTCTTCAATTGCTCACCAAATTTGCTGACATCTCCATCATAAAACTTCAACAAGAAGGCAATGCCACTACCGTGATCAACCATCTCAGTCCACTTCAAAGCTTCTTCCAAAACTCACTATGCCAACCAATTCTCATTTCACTAAGCACACCAACAAACAGATCTCCATCGTTAACCTATTGTCGCAGTCACTTGCCGCTGGTCTCGCCTTTTAAGTACAAATAACTACAATTAAAACCTTAATTGTACCTCATGCAAAATTCATAGGATTTTTTTTTTTAATCTTTATTTTGAAAAACTTTTTTACAAATTATTGATATAGTGAGTAATTATTGGTAAGTGAAAAAGTAATGTTAGTGGTGGGTCATATAAGAACTAGTAAGAATTTGCCACATTAATAGTTTGTAGTTGTAGTATTACTTTTTTTTTTAATTATAGGGTCAGGCTTAGGTCCAGTTTCCAGTAGTACTAGACTCGTTGAGATGATAACACGTGTCCACTTTTGAACACGTGTCACTATCTGACCAGATCCAGTGCATTAGATGCACTGGACCTAAACCAAGTCCTTAATTATGCATATGTGAGATTCACAACTAGAAAGAATGGAGATTCTTAATTAATATCTTGATAGAGAATCTCAAATTAGAGATTCAACTATAAAAATTACATGGATTTGCCTCTTAATTTAATATATGAAGAAAAATTAAGAAATATCAAAAAAGAAATTTAATTAATAAATGAAATAGCTTATAAAATGTTTGAAAATAAATATTACGTGTCTTTGGGTCTTAGGTGTAACATAGTTTCACTAATTTCAAATGATCATTTCTCATTAATTTCAAATCCAAATTGGATCAAATTGGTGACTGTCTCAAAATCTTGTCTATTTATCACTGAAATAAGAGATTCAACTATAAAAATTACATGGATTTAGCAATTAATTTAATATACTGAAGAAAAATTAAGAAATAAAAAAAATTATCTCTTAAATAAGTTTTACTCAAAATTTAAGGAAAATTACACTTTACCATCCTAAACTATACCCTAGATTACACTTTGCACCTAAAATTTTCAAATGCACATTTTGCACCCTAAATTATAACTCTTGTTACACTTTGCATCCTGACGTTAAGTTTGTCATTAACTTGAATGGAAATCCAAAGTTTAGGATGCAAAGTGTAATCAATAGTATATTTTAGGTTGGTAAAGTGTAATTTCTTCTTGTTTTTAAGGGATTGAGAAGAGAATAATTGGATATTTTTACATGATGTCATACTTTTCCATCCAAGTTAACGGCAAACTTAACGTCGGGGTGCAAAGTATAACAAGTGTCATAGTTTAGGGGTGCAAAATGTGCATTCGAAAAGTTTATGGTGCAAAGTATAATATGGAGTATAGGCTAGAGTAGTAAAGTGAAATTTTCCCAAAAATTCATTAGGGTGCAAAAGACATAGGCAAAATATCATCAACTCACCTTCTTTCTGCAAATAATAAAACCATCATCTTTAAGCAGCTTCTAAACCATACTGTTTTTATTTACAAAGTACTATTATGAGAGCTAAATTAATGTTTTGGAAATAATAGGGCCAATAGTTTTAGTTTATATATATATACACAACATACGAACATCATTACGTCCCTTGGGTTAAACTGAGGTAAAATTTCTTTTTATATATATATAGATATGGGAAATGTTAACGGATGTTCTAAGAGCATTAGTTTAAAAAAAAAAAAATATTTGTAGAAATCTTTTATGGGAAAAGGGGGGGGGGGGAGGGAAGCAATTAATTGTTTTGATGGCTTTTTATATTCCCTATAAAAGTAGTATTAAAATTTTCCTAAAATTGTTTATTAACAAATAACCTAAGGGACCCTATAATTATAACTTCTAGGATCACATGATTGAATTTAATTTTCACAATTAAATTCAACCACATGGTTGCATTAATCAATATTGTATAGACCGTGTTATCTTTTCCCAAGGACAACTAAATACAATTATATGGTTTATTGGCCAATATAACCATATGGTTGAATTTTATTAGAGAACCTAAGGTACAACACTTGAAGAACTGCGGCTAAGTTTTGCTCTTCTACTATTGTGCTATAACCTCTGTGTGGGGGTGAAAGGTCAGGGAGCCCATATCTATGTATATATTGGGCCAGGGGACCAATCCGAGGACGTTAAACAACCCGAGGATGGGTAAACACTTTGAGAAGGGTTTGTGTTAGTAAGTGAAGAAATGAAATCCGATCAGAGCCACCCCGGGGGTGGTCCGAGGAAGAACCCCTCCTTGGCTGGGCAAGGCCGAGGATAGAGGGTATGGTTTGCCATCAAGAGCAACATTCCGGACCATTCCATGGAAGATGATAGGTATTAAGAAGGAATAGGACAAAGGAAGACCTTGAGATATCTAAGAGAAAACTGCTACCATCGCATTGAATGCTCTGCAGCTAAATGAACCGTGCTTTTCAGCCTTACAGCTACTCCTAAAGACTTTAGGGAGGGGCTGATGGGACAAGTATCAGCACTATCGATCTAAATCTACATGTGGATGATGGAAATGAAAGAAGGAGGATAGTATAAAATAGAGGAGAAACCTTGATAGTGGAGGATCGAACAATAAAAGAAAGAAACACCATAGCAACTTGGGATCCAGACCTGTAACAAAGCTTTAAGAGCAATATTTAAGAATCAGTTTCCTCGGACCAATCTAAGGACGTTTTTCCTTAATAAACTTCTGTTATCTTTCTCTCTTTGTCATTAAAATCTATTGGTCTGTTATCTAATTCACTAAAGCCCAGTTTTCCAACCCATTTTTTACAAATTTATTGTTTTGGGCTTTTTTGGGCTTAAGTCCATATACACGTCGGGCTAGGAGCTTAAATTAGGTCCTTACACTCTGCATCTAGAAATTTATGTTGGTATATAGTCTTGTAATTTTCAACCTCTATTGATTTTTACATTTAAATTTTTTTCCCCTTGTTTCAACTTTCCTTTTGTATAATAGCATCTAGTTTATTTGAGAAATGTTATAATCAGAGAAGGAAAACGTGGTCAGAGCATTGTTGCAAGCAATGCCAAAAAAGAGAGCAGGCACCCTGGGGAGAATGTAAAAACTTCAAATGTTACCATTGCAATTGATAGCAAAAATTATATATTACTTTCTTTCTAATTACATTGTGTTATGGACCTAGCAACTGCATGAGATGAAGACAGTAACAAGTGGGATGTGATCCATTAGAAGTTATTATATGTTATTAGGACTCTTTGAATAATTGTCCTTTGTTTTTGGTACTGTAAGAAAAGCACTTGTTACTTAGGATAGGTGTTATCTTATCACAAGTTTTAGCTTATCTTTTTCTCTAATCTCATTGTTCGATTTGAATTCCAAGCATGTAAGGTCCTGTATAAGAACCACAGTTAATAATAGAAGGGATCATTATTACTGTGTAAAGAATGAATATGTATACAATAAATTTTCATTTCTAAGGGCCTGTTTGGATACCGTTTATTTTACTGAAAACTGAAAATTTATTGTTGAAAATATTATAGCAAAATAATTTTTAAAGATGTAAATAGTGTCGTGGGACCCAAAAATGGATTATTATGCGCGTTTTTGCGTTTTTTGCTGGGTCGTGAACAGTGTTGTGGGACCTAGCCAAAAAGGCAAACGCAAAATAATTTTGCACGCAAACGCACGCTAAGAAGCACAATTAACATAGCCCACCATTGGCAAGCAAGACAACAAAAAAGGTTGAACACAGATTAATTGATTTTTTGGGACTTCCCCAGACCATAAACTATAGACATTATGATAGTGTATTTTAGATTAAACCTGGTATAAATCATCTTTCAATGTTTGATAGCATAGCTCTACGAAAATATTTCCCATTTCTAAGCTTCTTGGTCTTCCCCTTTCTACTAAGTGCAAACTTGCTCTTCATTTTTTCCAGCTTCGCTTTCCCCCCTTCTATGTCAGCTCGAATAGCTTTATCTCTTCTGTCATCAGATAGCAAAGCTAATCTGGCAAACTTCTTGGGCCTCACTAGTCCAAGTCTCTCAGTTATGTCCTTGAATGCAGGAACAAGGCCACGTCTAATGAAGCATCCTTCAATGAGCTGCATGGAGTTTGATTCAGGGAGAGATGCGGCATCTTTCAACTCAAGGTCCAAACAAAATGGGGAGTCCTTTAACCACATCCTAAGGGAGTGTGCCTTAGCTACGAGGAGCCCGCTTCGTGTTTTACAAGGCAGAAAAGGGGACCCCATCTCCCAAAGGCAAGCCATCAACGTGCTATTTAGGGAAACCATGTTATACTCTGCCGTCCCTGTAATCAGAACAACTGATTTTGGAGACTGTGGACAACCCTGCAATGATGCATCCTGCCAAGTATAGAAAACCATATGTTAGGCACAAAAATGATTGTCAAAGTCCTCGTGAAAGTTCAGTGATACTGGCAGTTCCTATGGCAGACCCCAGTAATTAGGATTAAAGTTCATCCTCTCTCTGTGAATTACATGTTACATTTGCATCCTTCTCAGCTTTTTAAAAGAATGAAAATCACCAAGCACGCATATGAATTCAGATTTACATCATGTTTGTGTTTGTGTGCTCATGTTCATGTCTGTGAATGAATGTGCAATTATGCAGGTATGCTTGAATGCATGCAGGTACCTAGAAGCAGAGAGATTAGAATAAGGCAAGATCTTTTACATACATACCAACATTAGTTGAAATCTTATTTCCCAGAGATGCAGAGACAATGTTTTATGCTTTCGGTGATCTAAAAAACGCCTGTCATGTAATTGCTTGTATGAGGCCAGGGTCCTAACTTTATTCTTTTTCTCCTCTTTATTTTGGGTGCTTAATGAAGATGCTACTTTAGTAGAACTATGGTTTTTTATTTTAATTTTGTATTAAATTCAAAGAAATGCAAGAATGAAGTATCTCCGGTATGGTTCTTTTCATAGAAAAATCTTTATTTTTTTGGGAAGGGGGACACGAGGGGAAAGGGTAGATGTGCAATTACTGGCTCATTCTTAGTCTTTCTATTTTGATTCCAATAAGCTTCCACATTGATATTCATCCCAAGTTGGTGAAAGAACAAGAGTTTGCTCCTATTTAGTTGGCTAGTAAGTCCCGCAAAAGGTTCGCATCTCAACATGTCAATATTAACTAGGAAATATAAAATTTGAAAAAGAGTATCATCAAAGGATAACATTCAGTTTGATTATATACTTTCAAATCATCTATTATAGATGCTTTTAATAGACAATCCATTTCTTTTCCAAATTTCATAGATTTGACTAAATCTCATAGGAGGCAATCATCACAATCAAGATGATGTCTGACTTGTGGTAGACTCGATCTACTTTTCCATCCTGTCTCAAGCTTTAATAGCTAACTTGAAAGGTAGCTTAATTAGATCAAGAGCATTCAATGAAGGAAATCAAATGCATACCCAAGCTACTAAACATGTGAGTTTTATTATTCATACTTAGAAAACAGATCAATATAACACCCAAAAAAATCCCAATTCACCAAAAAATCAAATAATAACAACAATTGCAGTTACTTGTTAGTAACAATTTAGTAATAGACTAAATTTATTACTATTCAAACACCAACAGTGACCAACCAGTCTTGTCTTTGACTCTGCATACTTGCATGATCATTATAACCAAACCTCTTTTTCCCTAAAAAAAACAGTACATGGGCAATATGAACACAAATTGAATAGCTGTCTAGAGTATTATACATTTTTTTAAAAAAAAATTCTTTCTTCTGGAATTTCAGCAACTTATTGACATCAACCCATAACTGGTTTCCTAGTATGCCCACATTCACTTTATAAACCCTACATCAGACCTTTGCTTTTTCTTTTTTGAGAAGTTATAAACCTCATACCAAATCTTAGAATCTACAAACCCCAAGACCACAATCTTTATTGAACTTTTGCTGACTAATTAAGTGCCTGTACACATGAACAACAACAAAAGGGGCAGGAAATATGGGAATAGTCCCAAAAAGATTTCTTTACTGCAAAAATGGCTGGTTGAGTCAAAATATTGGCTTCCCAGTAATTTACGTAGGAACCAAGATACAGGATACATCCACGGACCTTTCCACTCATAATCAATTTACCACCTTGACTAACATATTTGACAAGAGTATTGAAAATGGTCAACCTTTAACACAAATGTTATGATGTTCTGAGAGAGAGAGAGAGAGAGAGAGAGAGAGAGAGAGAGAGAGAGAGAGAGAGAGAGAGAGAGAGAGAGAGAGAGTACTTTCAACTGATGAGTTGCAAGGCTTTGAAGAAAGAAAATTTAGAGATGAGCTCATAGCTTTTTACTTTGGAGCAACACTCATAGATGATAAAATACAAAATCCATTTAAGGTGTATCATTGTGGTGTGCACTACAACCTTCAGAAGCAATAGTAAGAATGAGTGCTGCAGAGATGGTGGAAGGTTCAATAAACACACAACCACAACCAAAAACATAGACAAAAGTAGTGACAGAAGAGCAGAAATGTAAAAAACAAGCCTAATCCTGGCAGGTACTCAGTTGTGCAAATAAGCCAATCCCCAGGAACCCTAGTTAAATCATAACTACCTTGGCAAAATAATTATGAACTTGACAGCTTCCATAGTGACCAAGCATTTTATGAATTCTTTGACAATTCAGCATCTTTCCATAGCATGAACAATGACTTCAGTGAATCATGAGATGCTCATTTGGAATAAAGTCATGCTCACTGCTTCAAACACATTTAGGTTTATGTACAGTACATGAACTAATGGGCCATCTAGGTCAAGTGGCCAATATGTTCAATTGGGAGTTCTCAGATTTTAAACTATGTGAATGACTCCCAAAAAAAAAAAAAATAGCATTCTATTTTAACAAATGAAAAACTAACGTTTTGAAATTGATTGATGTGACACCTATATATATAATTTTTTTTTAAAAGAAAAATATTCCAATAACATGCTACAGGTAGCAGACATGTGATGGACTGGCAGAAAAGAATATATTTGGCTGAACTGTTACTTCCTAATTTCATTGGGATTAAGACTTTAGTTGAGATGAGTTGATTTCAGTGACATGCTAATAGTAATAATGACTAACAGCATCCTTAGTAACAGCCATAGAGATTTATTCTAAACTTCTGACAATGGCAACCTTAAGAGTGCTATTAATAGAAATGAAAAGGACGAGAACTTGCCTGCATATGGTCAAGCCATAAAGTAAGACCAACAAGAGCTGAACCAGCAGACAACTTTCTAAAATCAGCCTTCCAGTCCTTTTCAGCTACTCTGCATTTAATGGACTGTGAGTTATAAGCAAACTAATGGAAACTAATACATAACACATACATATCCTATTCAAGCTTTTCTTGGCAAAACAGAGTTCTAACCTAGATAAACAAATAACAGGAATTGATAGTTCAAAACTGCATTTCCTAGCACCTACCTGAACACGTCATGGTGATAGATGCTCCTCTTGATCGCCAATTGGAAAACCCATGAAGCTGTGGCCCGGAGTTCAAATGCCCACAATAGGTTCCCCAAAGCATTGACAAAATTAAAGGCTGCATTGTCTTCCATGGGTTCTAGTTTCTCTAGACACTGGTCTACCTCTGAAACAAGTGACTCAGATCTTTCTGTCAGAAGCCTACAACACAAGATTCTCTTAGAAACAAATTCACAGGAGAAGTTTAGAAGAAACTAAAAAGTCCATCAGCGACACCTTATCTTCATTCTAAAATTTGAAAAACTAACAGATACCTGATGGGAAGATCAAACCCAGCATCCCGGAGTGCATTTAAGAGGATAAGCATCTCACTTGTCTGCTTGCACAAGCTTGCAGCCCTAATGAAGCATGTCCATACTCTATGGTCTGGCTCCAAACCACCTTCCTTCATCTCCATGAGCTTTTGTATTCCAGCATTATAATCACCATTCTTGAGATAAGCATCAATGACTGAACTGTATGGTAGTGTATCAAGATTTAAGCCAGTTACTTTCAAATTGTTAAGCACTTTTTCAGCTTCCTGAGGCTGTCCAGAGCTGCCATAAGAAACCATAAGCAGATGCATTGTGGCAATGGTGGGTTCTATTCCTGCCTCTTTCATCATGCCCAATAGCTTTTCTGCTTTGGAATGGTTTCCAGTATTTCTAAACATTTTCATCATTATATGATAAAAGGAACGATCCAATTTAGATCCATTTGACCTTAACTCTTCAAAAAGTTCCTCAGCTTGTTCCAACAGCTGCTGCTTACCAAATGCTGCAATCAGGCTTTTGTATGTGTCTAACTTAGGTTCCAGGCTCAGCGTTCTCATTTTTTGCATCAGTGACAAACCTTCTTCTGGTCTATGATCCCTACAGTACATTATAATCAAAGTATTGTAAGTATCCTCATCTGGATTAAGTCCAGCTTCTTGGATTCGCTGGTACACTTGAGCAGTCTTTTTGAAATCCTCAATTCCTGCATATAACTTAAGAATAGAATTCCATATTGAAAGATCAGGTTTAAATCCTGCCTCTTCCATTTCAGATACCATGGCCTCGACATCCCTCACTCGCTTTACCTTGCACAACAAACCAATCATAATCCTGTAAAGATGCATGGTGGGAAAATAACCAGCAGCCTTCATTCCATGATATATTTTCATCACCTCAAAAATATCTCCAGCTTGAGTGAATGCTTCAAGCATCAAAAGAATAGAACTTTTGCTTATCTTAAAACCAATATCTTGCAACTCCTGGATTACCACATAAAGCTCTTTCAATCTCCCATCAACAACTAAAGCTCTCAATAGACCATTTATGGAATCTACAGTTGGGGAAGGGCCATCTCTCATCATTGTATTAAAAATAGCCCGGGCTCGCTCATAGCAACCACTTGCGGCATAAGCTTGAATTAAAGCATTCCAAACCTTCCTATCCACTGTTGTAAATTTTTGCCTAAGATTTCCCACCAAGCTTTCTGATTTCTGCCATAGCTTCAATTTCCCATAGGCATCAATAACATCAACGTACATTGAGACATTTTCAAACAAAATACCTTTCATTTCAGCCTGATCAATTAAATGGTGGGCAGTCTCAGGGAAGCCCATTTTACAATATATGAGTACCATAATTTGGTAAAGATTTTCAGATGGTTCAACACCAAAGAATCTCATGTCAGAGAAAAGTTGAGAAGCTTCACCATAGAGTTCATTTTCTTCACAGCCTTGAATCAGGGTTTCATACAAGATAGAACTTCCACTAAATGAACCAAATCCCCTAGTATTAGTGTATTCCTTCAAGGCAGCATCCAATTGGTGAGCCTTGCTAAGTATGACAACCAATGCTTCAGTTAACAGTTGCTTTGAGCCAGGAGCATGTTCTCTCAAGTATTCAAGCAATTCACGTGCTTCTAAGTGCCTTCCAGACGAACTATATGAACTCAAGATAGATACCAAATTCTCACGTTCCAGTTCAAAGCCATTGCTGATGGCCAATCTCAACATTTTAGCAGCATGGTCATAGCATCCCCCCTTAACAAGAATGGAAGAAATAACTTGTGGATTCATACCACATATTTCTTCCATATCTCTCATCACTTTTTCAATACCTTCCAAATTGTTTTCCCTCACAAATACTCGGAGCATGAACTCATAAAGGGCATGATCAGGCGTGAAGCCATCACACACCATTTCCCGATACACCACCATTGCCTTCTTTGTATCATTGAACCGCAGTAGGATATCCAACATAACTGAGTACGCTAGATGATCAGCCCTAATCCCAGACCTAAGCATGCAATCAAATGTCTCTTCAGCCTCTGCCCGCATCCCAACTTTTGCATACCCACAAATTAAAGCACTATAAGTCCGCAAAGTGGGTTTAACTCCTGCATCCAACATCTCTGACATCACATTTGCAGCCTCCATTATCTTACTTGCTTTCCCAAGTGAATCAATCAAAACAGTGTATGTAATCGCATCAGGATTTCGAACTGACAATTTCATGTCCTTGTAAAGCTGCAATGCTAAATCATGTCGGCCCTGCTTCCCATACATGTGGATTACAGTATTGTATGTCATCTCATCTTTACCAAACCCCATTTTTATCATTTCTTCCCAAACCTCCTTCACCTTCTCCACATTCCCTTCTCTTGCAAAAGCATATAACAAAGAATTATATGTCACCGCATCAGCCAAAAACCCTTTTGACTCCAAATCGTTAAATAGCTGCATAGCTTTGCTAGACAGTCCGCATCTCCCATACACTGAAATCATAGCATTATAAGTCCATAAATCAGGCTGGCAATTATGTTCCTCCATATCATCGTAAACCTTCACAGCCTCCTCCAAATTTGATTCACGTGAACAAGCACTAATAAGAGTATTGTAAGTTATTATATCCGGCCTAAGTCCTGACCTCCTTACCTCATTCAAAAGATCAATAGCCAAGTTAGGCACCATAGCACCCGACTTCAAACGAGCATTAATCAAAGTATTGAAACTCACAAGGTCTGGCTCACACCCTCTTTCGCGCATTAAATCAAGCAGTTCTTGAACCTTATTGAACCTCCCATTCCTCGCATACACACCCATCATGGCATTGTACACTTGGACAGTATCACCCACCGCAGACTCTGTCCTGGCAAAAATCTCCACAGCCAAGGCTTCTTGGTTAGCCTTTCCAAGAATCGACAAGATGGTGGCAAGCATCCGTGCATTCGGGGAGAACCAATGTCGCAAATTCAACCACTCATACACCTCCAATGCACGTTGCCAGTTCGACCGGCCCACCCATTTCACCACAAAGCAAAAATCAGTGGGAGTCATCTGAACCTTCCGGTCATCCAACACATCAGCCACAAACTCCTCAGATTTCAATCCTAAAATCCTATCAGTCAAGAATTGCACTCTCTCCCTCCAATCTTTAGCTCTCCTAAGGGCCAATTTAGTCATTTTCTTAAACTTAGTCTTGCTAGGCCTCCCCAACACTTGTTGGGTTTCATCATTCATATTCAAAGATTCTGATTCTACACCATCATTCCCATTCTGGGTTTTCTCTTTTGTCCCAGAATCCGAGTTTTTTACAGACAAACCAGCATCCTCGACAACCTGGGTCAGAGGAGGAGATGGAAATGTGAATTGGGTCTGAGAAGATTGGTAAGTTTCAGTGAGTTTCAAGTGGGGCCATCTCGCTGATGGAGAGGCTCTGCTATAGCTAAATTTCTGAGTGTTAGTGTTACCATTACTCCTATTGTCATTATTAATAGTCACTGGGTCAGAACCAGTGCTTGTAGTATCAGTAGTAGTAGAAGTAGCAGAATTTGAAGAACAAGAAATAAAGAAGGTTTTGCATTTGCATACCTTAGTAGATGGGTCTGGTGAGTGTAGTATTAAGGTTGATGAGGTAAAGGCCAGCGTTGGTGAGGAAACCATAGCCTCAGTCAGCTCAGTTGGTTTGGTTCAAGTTTGGGGGAGATATATATTGCTAACAGATATTTCGTTTTGGCTTGGCGCGGAGAGAGAGAGAGAGAGAGAACGGCTGGTGGATTTCAATCAATCCAAACGGACCGTAAATTAAGTGGATTTCAGGTCAAATCTTATAAATGGGCTGTATTGGGCTCTGAACAGCTGCCTTTTTTTTTTTTTTTTTTTTTTTAATTTTTTTTTTATTTTTTAAATTAAAAAAAAAATCAAGAATTCATTTGTATTTTAGTAATGCTGTGTCACATCAAATGACATAACTTGTGTCACAACTCACTCACGTGGTGAGTTATGAGTGGTAGAGATGTGTCCCTACATAGACTTACTATCTCACATTTACCACTCACAACTTGCTAAGTAGGCGAGCTTGTGGTATAAGTTGTGCCATTTTATGTGGTACCAGCATTACTCATTTCGTATATGAGGGTGTCTAGCAAATTAAATAATGGGACATAGGTTTTCAGTTAACTCAGTTAATAAAATCTTTTATCGTCAAATAAGAGATTTTAGATTTTGAATTTCGCTTACACAAAAAATCTATTGATATTTTGGCATGATGATAATGAGTATTTATCATGGAGCAGATATCATAAGTTAAAATTTATCATATCAATAAAAAAAATAATAACAGTAATAATCGGAATGGTTGTTAATAATAATATTTTTTTGTACTAATGTGGGTGTCCATAACTCTTACAGTATTTTACTATTCCACTGAGTATATGTAGTCCATGTATCTTACCCACAAGATAATTATAGGTAAGGTAAATTATGAAGAGAACAATGAAAAGAACAAGAAAGAACAGAATAATAAAGGGCTTAGAAACACAAATTGACATTTTCCTTAAACAATATTTGCCCACACTCAAGTGTTGCTAAACGATTTCTACAAATTTGTTCCTATGATACAACTAAGTCAAGAACTCTATAAGAACCAAACTCAAGAAATTCTTGTAAATTTTTAAAAATAGTGTGTTAGAATAAAATCTAAGTATAAGATCATAATTTAACATCAGGGGTTATGACCCTTCAAAAGGTATCTTAGGAGAGTCACGGTGGTACACTATCCAAGTTAGAACCATAACATAGCCATTAGAGACAAGAAAATTACACAAATTTTGAGCATAATTGAAATTTTTAGGACGCGAGTGCTCAACAGCACTTACTCATAGAAACACAAGTGGCAATTGACACCTGTGTGTGCACTTTAAATATGCTCTAGACGTAGCTGCTGATCGGCACCCAGTCACAAAGACATGGGTGCTCTCTAAATATGCTCTAGAGATAGGTGCCGATGCCAACCAGTCAAAAAGACATAGGTGCCGATCGGCACCTATGTGTACATTCTTGGTTTTCTCTTGTTTATTTATTTATTTTTATTTTTATTTTCTTCACTTCCTATGCTTTTCTAAGCATCTTTACTCTCCTATGTTACCTCCATTGTATATACCTATATATAACCGGGTGTTTGTCACATTTTGAAAATATTGAATTGGTGCTTAATGCTAAGAGCATAGCATATTTTTTTTTTGTATTGGATTTTTGTTACGTTTTTTTCATAACATGCAAACTTCTAACCCATGTACAAATACAAACACATGTATGATTACATTTTTTTTTTTTGATAAGAAGTTATTATTAAGGCAAAATGGGGGGAATCGGCCCATCAACTTCTTTATAAAAGACCCATTGAGGGATTGAAGAGATGGGTTGGGGTCTCCAAGTTGAAGAAAAAGAAGCCCAACGAGCTAGCATATGGGCGAGTTCATTACAAGAACAATAACAAAAGGAAAAATTTACAATAGAGAAGTAAGGGATTAAGCTGCGAATATCAGTGATGATGGACAAAATTTCCCAAGGGGGATCAGCCGATGAGCAAGTAATAGAATCAATGAAAATCTTTGCATCGCCTTTATAAATCACAAACTTACAGCCCAGGTTTAAGGAAGTGGAAATGGCCAGGAGGACAGCTTTGGCTTCACCCCAAGCAGGGGATTGAGAAGGATCTTTGGCAGTACCAACCGAAATAATTTGACTATTGGGATCACGACCAACAACAGAGATGAAGGAGGCATGTGGGGTAATGACAACATCAAAATTGAACTTGATCCAACCATGTGGAGGGGGGACCACTGAGCATAGGATGTAGGAGACTTAGACAACCAAGAATTGGAATGAGATTTGTAGGCTCGGTTAATTTCATTAGCAATCTGATTAGGAGGAGAGGAAATATCTTCGAAAATCAGTTTATTCTAACTCCACCAAAGACGATCACAGGCTATTGCAACTAGAAGGGGAAAGGATGGGCCAAAAAATGGGCAAATACCAAGAAGATTTATTGGGTTAAGGATAGACTTGACCCACTAAGATGCTGTTTTTGGGGGGATGGATGAAAGGTTGATGGGGATGCTTGTGTGTTGCCAGACTATAATGGTAAAAGGGCTTTCAAACAGGATGTGGACCAGACATTGTACGATACATGTATGACTACAAACACAAACACAAACACATGTATGATTACAATTAGACACTGTACGAGGTAGAAAGGTGTACAAACACAAACACATGTATGATTACAATTAGTCACTGTACGTGGTAGATTACATACAGACTATGATATTATGTTTTCAAAATATGATTTTACCATTTTAATTGAAATCGTGATTCAAAACATGATTTTAGTTTGCGTACGTACATACTGTGTCGTGTGTGATAATCACTACTTAAAGGATAATACACTTTTTTTTTTTTCTTTTTTTTATCTAAAATATATATTTTACTCTAGCCTAAGGCTGCGTTTGTTTCAGTGTAAAATATTTTCTGGGTGTAAAATATTTTCAAGTGAAAATATTTTCGGGAAATGAAAATATTTTCAAGTGTTTGGTTGCATTTCAAAAAATGCTTTGAAAAATATTTTTTGGTGTTTGGTTGTATTCTTGAAAATACTATAAAACACATTTTTTACTTGTTACTCACATTTTCTCAGCTCCCAAACAAATATATAATACCAAATTTTCTCAATAGATCGATGGTTGAGATTGAGAAACAAAACCCAACAAAAAAAATTCATCAGCAGATAAACACAAAAGAAACAAAACCCAACAAAAAAAATTCATCAAATTCGGCAGTCGAGGGAAAGAGAGATAGATTGGCGGTCGAGAATGATGGCGGTCGAAAATGATGGAGAGAACGGTGGCGCAGGTGAGCTTTGGGTCGAGAACGAGATTGGTTTTGGGTGGTGATGATCTAGGCGGTGCTGGGGTGCGACGATCTCGCCGATCTTGGGGTGCGACTCGCCGGTGCTTGGATGTGCGATCGAAGCTCTTGCCGGTGCTTGGATGTGCGATCGGAGCTCTCGTCGGTGCTTGGATGTGCGATTGGAGCTCTCGCCGGTGCTTGGAAGTGGTGATCGGAGCTCTCGCCGGTTTTGCTGTTTCTCTCTCTCTTCTATTTTCTTGGGATGGAAATCAATTGTAGGGAAAATAAAAGTGTAAAATATTTTACAGGGTTTTGGGGCATGATTTACAGTCAACGGAAATCATTTTCCGTTTGATTGAATTTTCCGAGACAATCCAAACACGTCCAATGGTGTAAAATATTTTCCAGAAACTATTTACTGCCGAAACAAACGCAGCCTAAATCTAAGTGTATGTGTTTGAAGTTGCCTTCTTATAAAGTGATCATTATGCCAATGGTGCGCAATGGTAAATATAGTAAATATAAAATGCTATCAATCATCTCCCAAGGAGGCAAGGAGTGCTTGAGTGAAGCTTAAAAGATGAATAGAGTGGCATAGAAAAGGCGTAAAAAAAAGATAAGCAAGGAGCTAGTACATAATATGAGTTCATTCTTTATTTAAATTAAGGGCTACATGATTCTTTAAAAAAAAAAGAAATTAAGGAGTGCATAATATGATGAGCTTATTGCTTTATTTTGCACCAGAAAAGGCATCATGCAAATTTGCAGATGCTGCTCATTCTAACGGATTCCAGTTATTGCATTCGACGTACTCATCACCCACGCGCAGAGCAATTAGGTTGAGTTATTAGCAACTTGCAAGGGCCATTGTCTTTGATACTCCAAAACAATCTGTGCAAGCTATGTCTCTTTGGGCTTTGTAAATATCAAACCAATGTAATTTCTGATCACCTTGCCATTACATGCTACAGTAGAATTGTGTTTGATCCCAAAACGCCAGGATGGAAAGAGAAATGGTATGAGTTGGTAGGGCTAAGTTCTTTTGACCCACGATCATCATTCTTTGATTCACAATGAAGGTTAAGCCATTGTTTGTTACTCAAACAATTAATGATATGAACTGTTGTTGGAGATTGACATTCACAGAGAGACATCAGCAACATAAGGGTTGTCAGCAGTAATACAACTCTTCCGAGTGGACCCATGATGTTTGTAATTCCTTTTTGGTACTTTGAGAAGATTATTGATTATTTGCTTATTTAAAGGGTCAGATAGAAACCAGATAAAATGGAATCCCATTTGGAACATCCTCATGTCATTAAATGAGATTGGTTCAATATTCTAACATGGGAAAAATGTAATTATTTAGTACAAACCGTCCATTTATGTAAGATGCTAAAATCACAGAGCTCTTCAAAGCAAGTGAATCAATTTTGTAATGGAAACTGTTTTGATATGATTACATAAATGAAATGTTTTGATTTTGGTTAATACTGTTGCATCATTACAGAGTTACAGCAATATATATGTGTGTATTTTATATTTTTATAAATATATAGTTTAAAATTCACATTTTTTAAGCCCCAAATATTAGTTTAAGTACATTAATCTAATATATTATCTTTTTTTTTTTTTTTTTTTTTTTAAGGAAAAACCTAACATATTAACTTAAATAATATGTTTTATAATATATTTTAGAGTTATTCTTTATTGTAAGGGCTAAAACATTAATATAGGCAGAATAACCCAAAATATCTTTGGCACATTCTAATATTTAATTCAATACAATTTAGAGGAGTATTGGTACCGATTTTTATCAAAAAAAAAAAAAAAAAAAGAATACTGGTACCAATTTAATAAACAATACAATTATGTTGGCAGTACAATCGATAGCAGTATGGTATTGATTACCTTGGTTTAAATATTGGCTTATATAGTAATAATGGTATAAACTATAGAGTAATTATTTTTATAATTTAATTATTACAACAAATGGGAAGTGGATTCAATCCTTGATTCTACTCGTAAATGAGATTCATGCACAATGCTTTTTTTTTTGAGAAACTAGCCAATCCGACTGGGACTTTATTGAATTTAGAAGAATGCTTCAAGGAACATCAAAATCAACTAACTGGGAAATGTCTGTAGGTAAGTCACCCAACCATTCCCGATACCCAGCCAAACATTTGGCCTTCTTAGCTAACGCATTGGCAACCACATTACAAGACCGATGAACAAAAACAAATTGAAAAGACTGGAAAACAGAGACTAAGGAGCGGATGTCGTCAACAATATCTCCATATGAAGTCAGAATCGGGTTTTCTTGGACAATAGCATTAATAACTGAAACTGAGTCTCCTTCGAAGATAACGTTCTGCAGGTCCTTTTCAGCAGCAAACATCACAGCACGGCGACACGCAAGGGCATGTACAATGCTTTTAAATACAAAGAATTTTACAGAACTAGTTGGAGGTATGATAAAAATTTGACATGAATGTTTGATGTGTGTGTGTGTATATATATATATATATATATATTTAGGTATTCTATGCCAATGCAATAAATGGATTCATTGGAAGCTTTATGTGAGAGAGATAGATGTGAAGAATTTTAACAGATATATTAAAAGGTTAAATGAATTTGATTCTATTTATAAAAAAAAGAAAAAGAAAAGAAGAAGAAGCAGAAATACATGTAACGATCAATCTGTTTGTATTAATTAGTACTTTGAAAATAGACCTTTTGAAAAAAAAAATGATTTTTAAGAATTGCATTTAAAATTTGTTTTTTTTTTTTTTTTTTTTTTTCAAAAAAAAAAATTTGTATTTATTAAAACGTATTTAAGCCATTGGTAAAATCTAATTAAAGTATTATTGTTGGAAGAAACTCAATGTGAAAATGTGTATATATAATTTTTGCGATTTGTAAAAATTAAGTACTCTATAAATTGTGATTTGATAATGTACCTTATTCCTGTTTCTAAAAATGCATTTTTTCTTCGATTTTATAACATGGGTTCGCCAAATAATTACTAATACTTAACTTATTAACCAATGGCATGTATTTCAAAATGAATGTTACCCAGCCAAAAAAAAGAAAAAAAAAAGAATGTTATTTATCATTAGGTTGTGTGGAGGGAGTTTGATCCTTAAATATTTTATTTGACGACAAGATTTAACCAGTTAAGATAATTGAAATCACAATTTTTTTTTTTTTTTAATTGAGAATCACAAATACTTAACTTATTATCAGTCTAGTCCAGTGTACAAACATGCTCAAATCCACACTCAACAACATGTTGGGGTGTCAACTTAGAATTGGATTATAACACTTACACATGAGAGTACTAAGAGCACTAGCATCAGGTGTGCTAAATGCTAAATTTTTAGCTTTTAGCATACCAAACACCAAAAACTCAGCCACATCAGATACTTCAAATGTCAAAATTTTGGCATGGGGCTACAATGTCGTTCTAAAAATGAGATGGTAGGGCTAAAATGCTAAAACTTTTATTTATTTTTTATTCACTCTCTCTCTCTCCTCTCCACTTAATCTCACATTTGTCTTCTTTTTACATTCTCTCTCTCGTCCCTCTCTGGAGGTGGCTTTTCGGTGGCGATGCATGGCCGATCTTGTGGGTCGTCGGCGGTAATATGTAGGTCTTAGGCAGTGATTCGATCTAACGGGTTTTGGTTGGTTTTGGAGGTGGGTTGCGGTGTTGGTGGTTTTGGGTTGCAAGAGTGGGGTGGCAGTGTTGGTTTTGGTTTGTGGGTCGCCTAAGGTTGTGCCTATGGGTTTTGTGGGTCGTTAGATTTTCGGTGGGTCGATGTTCTTGTTGGTGGTATTGGGTTGATTTTGATTGGTTGAGATCATATTCATCTCTTCTTCTTCTTCTTCTTCTTCTTCTTCTTCTTCTTCTCTCTCTCTCTCTCTCTCTCTCTCTCTCTCTTTTTTGTTGTTGTTGTTGTTGTGGTGGTTTTGGTTTGATTTTGGGGGTTTTTTTTAGTAGTATTGGTGGTGGGTCTGTGGTGGTGGTAGAGCCCACCCATGTGTGGTGGTGCTGACTTTATAATTTTTTTTTTTGTTTTATTCTGTAGAAGTTTTGTTTAGAATATTTTAATGGGTTGGGAATTGGGATTTTAAAATGGAAGATTTGGTGTAAGATGTATTAGAAAGTGATTTGTTAAAATAGATAAAGTAATCTTTTAGCGTGTGAAGATACCATTTTTTAGCACAATCGATGAAAAAGTGAATTTAGGTTACGTTTGGTATACTAAATGAGGATTACAACAGAAATTGTAATCTTTATTACTAGGAATAAAATGTGTTGTAATATAATAACTAAACCTATTCATTAGTTTGGTTGTGAGTTATAACATTAGAATGAAACTTAACATTTATTTTAGGAAATTTATTACTCATACAATTATATCTCTTTAAAAATTGTTATTTTTAAATTTAAGAGAGATATGTGTTATTTTTTTTTGATTTTTGATTTTTATAATTGTTAGATGTATATGGAAAGTTTGTTTATTTGGAAATATATTAAGTTTTGAAATTATTGCATTTACTAAGGAATAGCTAATACAACCTTTTAAAGATAAATAATTATTCCTCATTTTGAAGAATAGCTATTCATAATGAATGATTATTCCTTGTAATAATAAAAATATAACCAAACTAAAAAATAACTAAACCATAGGAATAACTATTACATTACAGTGTCTATTACAGTTTACCAAACATGCCCTTAATAATGTGAGACTTGAGCACTAGCATCAAGTATTGTAAAAAAAAAAAATTGCTACTTTGACACATTAAAAAGCTACTTTTTCTATTTTAAAACACCATTTTATAAGACACCCTACATCAAATATTCTATTTTGTTCTTACTTTTTTTAAATATTAATTTTTTATTCTTTTTAGGGAAAATTACATTATTGGTCCTTGAAGTTTACCTATTGAGCGCTTTTAGTCCCTGAAATTTTAGCGGAGCGCTATTGGTCTCTAAAATCTCAAAACTAAGCACAATTGGTCACTCCACTAACTTCCTTTAGTTTTTTTGCTTATGTGTCTAATGGAAAAAATGAGTTGGCATATTTTTAAGGATGTGGCAACATTATTTAGGAGAGCAGACTATATGCAATTGCTTAACATGCAATTCCTGCAATATGTATGAGATGGCACAATAAAAATAAGACATGTCAAAAATTGCCTTATAAACAAGTACAAAGCCAGCTTAGCAATTACTATTGAACCAAAACTCATTTCATGTTATTCTGTAATTCTCCCACACTAGTCAGAACCAGTCGCCGTTGCCAACATCCATACTTCAACTTCACAATATCCGGTTATGGCACTCTCCATGAACTTGGCCTGAATCTTCAAACTCAAAGACTCAGAAAAGACAAAGCAAAGAAACTTTCATTTTGTTAGCAAATTGAATAAACCACGAAGTACAAGACATATAGGGGACTAGATCTATAGATGCACGAGGTGGAGACAAAGTTTTTGGTGATAACAGAAGGCAATGGTGAACACCAATTAAGGGAAAAATCGGGACCTCACCTCGTCCGACGTCCATATTAAAGGTCCCCAATAATATGTACAAGGTATGAATTTGATCAAATCCAGTTCCCCTATAACTTAATGCCCATTCAGCCACATGAGAACAAGTTTGCTCCAGAAATTTAATTTTAAATGTTCATGGCAAGAGATCTGTTCCAGGTATTGCATGTATGTAGGACTATGTAGGTTGTTAGAATTGGCTGCGCTCCAATGTACGGAGATCTAGTTTGCGAACCTCCTTAATTGTCTTGTGGTCTCCGAAGACCTGACATGGATTTCAGTAGAAGTTACAGAGAGATAGAGAGAATGAGAGGTAACAAAGAGACAGATGGGGGTAAATGGAGAGGAGAGATGTTTAAGATTTTTTTAATTAAAAAATGTTGCCACATCATTAAAAGTATGCACACTCATATTTTTGTTAGCTACGGAAGCAAAAAAAACTAACGTAAGTTAGTGGAGGGACTAATTGTGTTTAGTTTAGAAACTTTAAGGACCAATAGTGCTCAGTTGAAACTTTAGGGACTAAAAGCGCTTAGTAGGTAAACTTCAGGGACCAATAATGTAGTTTTGCTTTCTTTTTATTACTTTATCACACTACTTTACAATACACTCTACATTAAATATTCTTTTTTTTTACTACTTTTAGGTTTTTTTTTTTTGGAGGGAGTACTACTTTTAGTTAAGGAGAGAGAAAAAGTTGATTAATAAAAACACTAAAAATAAATAAATACAACATCTTACGGCATAATTCTAAACAATAGAATTGCATTGTAATGCCAAATGAATTTGGCATTTATCATATCTCACGAGGTGTAGTATTTGGTATTTGGTGGGGCAAATATGCTAAAAATGTCACGGCACACTTATGCCAATGCTTAAAGAATGTCGTGGATTCAGGTATATATTTGTCCATTTGTCATGCCCTCATTTTCCCTCATCAATCACAACTACACTTTTTCAGTCATAAAACACAATTGTGTGTTTTTTTTGATGAAACACAAGTGTTTTTTTTTTTTTTTGGGGTTCTTCTCTCTCTCTCATGGGAGCTTGAGGAGAAGAACGGAGAAACACAAGTGTGTTTTGTAAAACAAATGCAACCAAGTTTTCAACATTTGCTTGGTTTTGTCTAATGATGGTAGGGACCAGGGACTATTTTTCGGATTCAGATCTTCTAGAGTTCCTAGGGTACTCGACCAGGTAAATTTCTTTAAATCCTCAATCCTCATTTAAAATTAATGGTTTAAGATGCTGCCACATCATCAATCCACTAACTCACTCTTTTAAAAACACAAAAAAGAGATAAGTTTAGGAAGTAGTCGTGATATTTAATGTTAGCAAACAGATCTAACTTCTTCTTCATTTTTTTTTTTTTGGATGGAACAAATCTCAAACTTGGGAAATTCATCAACCCACAAATTACTCCCGCCATTTTTCCCATCTGAATCCAAAAGACACTCATGAGCAAGAAGAACACCGAACTTGGTATCAATATCAACAATATATTTAACAAAGAACAATAAAGATCAGTATGCATATATCTGATATGGATTTTATATCAAGAAAGTGTATTCTATTTCTATTAACCTAAAAGGAAAGAGCAATTCTGAATCAATTGAAGCTAGTGCCACAGAAGGGATTGTGGTACGTAGATTGTGGCATAAAAGAACAGCCGAAAGTCAAACACATGCGGTTTATTTTTTCTCCCCTTTGAAGTTAGGGGAAGCTGAATTTGTGAACAGTAAGGTAGAAAAGTTGGAAAATTGTCAAATTGATAAGTATAATGGATGCCATAGTCTGTGCAGCCCATATGAAGAGTGTGGTTGGTTACACAGCTAAATTGGCATCCTTTGAGATCTCAATAGGTTTATTGAAGGAACTTTCAAAACCAACTCAAACCTACCTGATCTTCTGATTCAGATGGGAAAAATGGTGGGAGTAATTTGTGGGTTGATGAATTTCCCAAGTTTGAGATTTGTTCCATCCAAAAAGAAAAAAAAAAAAAAGTTAGATCCGTTTGCTAACGTTAAAGATCACAGCTGCTTCCTAAACTTATCCATTTTTTGTGTTTTTAAAAGAGTAAGTTAGTGGATTGATGATGTGGCAGCATCTTAAACCATTAATTTTAAATGAGGGGTGAGGATTTAAAGAAATTTACCTGGTAGAGTACCCTAGGAACTCTAGAAGATCTGAATCCCTATTTTTCTCATCTCTAATAGCAGTTAGCACCTTCTCATGCTGTCGCTCTTTCTCCAAACCTGTAAGTTTGTTTTACCTTTCAGGTATTTCATGTTTAAGACTTGCATGTTTCACCAATTGGAGCACTGACCCAATAAACATTCATTAAGCCTTTTAAGTTTTAAACTGTATAATCTTTGTTCATATCCTGATTTTCTTCTTTCCAGTGCATTTAGATTCATGCCCTGTCTTTACTTCCTTATTCATACCAAGTACACGCTCTTTCATCCCAGTTAGCTTCTTTCTGAACTCAGTTTTTTTGGTTTTCCTCATTCTTTAATCTTTTAAGCTTAAGCCCAGAATTACAATTGTTATGGTATAATATTTATGATAACTGTTTGAATTGACGAGGACCCGTTTGCTGAAATTGTTGGATTTTGCAATATTGAGTTGCAATTCAGAGTTTAATTAGTAATTGTTGGAAAAAACTTTTGTGTTTTTCTACACATTAAAGTGAAATTGAGAAAACCCACCTGGTAAATTTTCTCTATGATGATGTATAGGGCCTGTTTGGATACTGTTTATTACTGAAAACTGAAAACTTATTACTAAAAACACTGTAACAAAATAATTTTTAAAGGTGTGAATAGTGCTGTGGGACCCAAATTTACCTAGAAATCTGCGTTTTGCTGAGTTTGGTGGTCCATGAACAGTGCTGTGGGACCCCAAAAAAATGCAAAATGCAGCTTAAATATACAATTTCAGTGCTAGCCAAACGCACACATAGTGTTGCAATTAGGTGTGCATTTATTGTTAAAGTTGAAATCTAGATTTGAAACCTTTAAAAAAAAGTTGAAATTTGGGTGCTTGTAAGGTAGACTTTTTTTTATTGTTTTGTGGTATTTTGTTTTCACATAGATTTTGTGTGACTAAGTGTTGTGAAAGTGTTTTTGCAAATTTGTCCCCATGATACAACTAAGTCAAGAATTCTACAAGAAGTAAATATGGATAATTCTTGTAAATTTCTAAGTGGTGTGTAATTAGTATAAAATTTGAATATGAAATCACTATTTAATGTCATTCTCAAAAAAAAAAAAAAAAAATCATAATTTAATGTCAATGGCTCATTTTTTTTTGATAAGTAATAAGAATAGTATTAATCAAGAAGAAAAAGCGAATAAAGCAAATACAGGTGTTCATGATGGTGAACACAAGAAAAAGCAACAAACAACAACAAAGATATAAAAAGCAACTTAAGGGAATATTCTAATAGAAGAAAGAAACTCAATGATGGAAGAACAATTCGAAGAACTCGAGCACCTAGACCAAAAAAAAAAAGTTCTCTGTCATAGAGCTTGTAACTGAACAAGCGATTTCTCTTTAGCCTCAAAAGAGTGCCGATTTCTTTCCATTCAAAAAATACACATCAAACAGCCAGGAACCATATAATATATGTCCGAATTAAATTTCCCTAGCCAGTAACTCCTACAAAACACCAAACTTTCCATAGAACCTGGCATGACCCGTTGGATCCTGAACACCTGAAGCACATGGACCCACAACGAGTGAGCTACAGGACAATGGAGGAGAAGATGATCCATAGATTTCTCATTACAGTAGCACATACAACACCGATTCACCAAAGCGAGACCCCAGGGCATCAGATTATCCAAGGTAAGGATCTGACCATGAACTGTTGTCCACATGAAGAAAGCCTCCCTTTTAGGAACCTTAATTTTCCAGATACCCTTCCAAGGGAAACTAGGGATAGAAGCACCCCAGATCTTATTGTAATAGGACCGAATATCAAACTTACCATTCCCATTAAGACACTAATGGGAACTGTCACACCCAACACCCCTAAGAATCCGAGATTGAATGAAATCAACGGAAGAGAAGGCGGCTTCTAATTCCCTATCGTGAAAGTTCCTATAAAATCTCAAATTCCAAATTCTCTCATTTCCACCCTCTTGATAACACAAAACATTAGAAATGCACTTGTCATTTGAACACGCATATAACTGAGGATAGAGCATTTTAAGTGAGATATCCCCAACCCACCTATCATGCCAAAAAAGAATACAAGAGCCATCACCCACCACTAGGGCCAAATGTTTGGATCTCTCCCAACCTTCATTAATACCACGCTATAAAACACACCCGTGAGCCCTTCTGCAGACTTTTGTATTCCACCCCCCTTTTGACCATTCAAATAGCATCTTAAGAGAGTCACGGCGGTGCACTATCCAAGTTAGAACCAAAACATAGCCATTAGAGACAAGAAAAGCACACAAATTTAAGCATAATTGAAAATTTTAGGACACGAGTGCTTATCGGTACTTAGTCATAGAAACACAAGTGGCAATTTGACATGTGTGTGCACTCTTCACAAAGACATAGGTGCGATCGATACCTATTTGTACATTCTTGGCTTTCAATTTATTTTTAAAAATGTTTAGCAAAAAAAAATTTACTTTTAAAAATAATCTTCTTCACTTCTATTCTTTTCTAAGCATCTTTACTCTCCTATATCACATTCATTTTATATACCTATATATTACCAAATGTTTGTCAAATTTTGAAAATATTGAACAAGTGCTTAATGCTAATAGCATAACATATTTTCTTTGGGGACTTGCAGAGGTGACTTGCTGAGGACTCGAATAGGTGCTTAATGCTAATAGCAAACTACGTTCTATCCCAAGAAGATGTGATGGGATTATTTGAGGACTTGTTGAGCATGGTTTTGAAATTCGAACCGGACTGTATGGTCAAATTGAATTAATTGAAAACCGGTTATCAATTCAGTTTTTTAAACTAACAAAACTGAAAATTCATAATTTGTAGCAAACCCTTTGAACCGAGGTCAGACCACACAGTTTACAAAACTGGAGACGGTTTTACCGGTTGGATAACAGCTTTTTTTAAAAATTTTCTTGAAAATAGGTAGTGGTGGTCCATCTGTTGTCACCACCGGAAGCCCAGGTTTGATATCTCGTTTCGCCAAAAGCTCCACCATCATTAAATCTTGTTCTACCGTCTTTGGATCTTACTGTTGAGTGTTTGGTGATTTGGTCGGAGGGAGGATGGATTTGTTTTGGTGAAGATAGATTAGAGGGATAGAGAATGAGATAGGGAGAGTGAAAGAAGAAAAGAAAGAAGATGAAGACATTTATCTGACGCTTTATTAGGGGAGAGGGTGACGTGACATGTGAGACAATTGCTTGAGGAAGTGTAATTTTTTTAATTAAATAAGATGATACGTGTGGAGTGTGGCTGTAGATTTTTTTTTTAATTAATTTATTTATTTTTACCGTTTGAAACTCTAGGTGAGTAGGTTCAAATTACAACTTAGAGCGTTCATATTGGTGGAGCTATTTTTTTAGCTATTTGATACCACAAAAAGTTAGTTTATCTATTTTACCTTCTTACATTACAAAACATCCAACATCAGTGGTTTTATTTTAACTTTTAACACAATAAAATAATATAAACACTACAATAAAATAATATTTCATTCAACCGCCAAAACATAACCACAACCACCATTAAAGCCATAGAAATCACTGCACAACCACAACCCCGCCAATATAACCAATACCTATCAAAAACCAGTGAAGAAGAACAAAAAAGAAAGCAGAAAAACCAGAAAAAACGAGCAGATCGACAACAACCCAGATCAAAAACACAAACTGAGAGGTCGAAACCCACAGATCAACAACAACCCACGCCCGAAACACAAAAAGAGGTTGGAACCCATGCCCAAAACACAAACCCAAAGCGAAACCTATGCCCGAAACACAAACCCACCCCAAACACAAACCCGAAATACAAACACAGCCTAAAACTTAGCCCAAAATCCACGCTGAAACACAAGCACAAATGCCGAAAACAGAGAAGAAAGGCTGAGATGGGTCTCGAAACATAAACCCAAATCTAAACCCATGCCCAAAACACAAACCCAGCCCAAAACACAAACTCGAAACACAAACACAGCTCGAAACTTAGCCCGAAATCCACGCTGAAACACAAGCACAACTGCTGAAAATAGAGAAGAGAGGCCGAGATGGGTCAGCGTGGGTAAGCTTGGACTTGGGACTTAGGGCTTCGGGGTCTGTGGTGGCTGGGCTTATGCAGATCGGCGTGGAGGAAGAGAGAAGCAAATGGAGAGGGAGTGAGGAGAGAGACACAGAGAAACAAATGAAATGCAGGAAGAAGAGGAAGAAGAAAAATAAGAATAAAAGAAAGAATAAAAATTAGTAAAATAATTAAAAGCAATGTGAACGCATAAATAATTTTTTTTTTTTCTACCTTTCAGCTACAGTGCATAGCCAAAAGTAGCTGTGCACTGTAACTGTGAATCCTTTTGGCTATGCACTGTAACTGTGAATCCAAAAAATATAGGTTTGGCTCCACCATTGTAGGGTACATTTTGGTATTTGGTGGTACTAAAAATAGTTATATAGCTATTTAGTACCATCAATGTGGATGCTCTTACAATTCTAGGGTCTAGAGGTATAGTATTTTGTATTTAAAATAATTATTTAAGATAAGACAAGACATTTGTGGTTGTGGTTTTTTTATTTATTTTCGTTTGAAAGTTTAAATGGGATATAGTAATCCAAACATTTGAAGTTACTTTTTGAATTATATTGGTATACTAAAAAATTGTTATGTGGTACAAATTTGGTTAAGTATTTGAAATAGAAAATTATTTAATTATTTTTGTATAAATTTGTAAAATAATATCACCTTATCTTTAATTAAGATATACTTGAACCTCTTTAAATATTATTTTTGGCAAGATTGTTAATTTTTATATATTTTTTAATATTAATTAATTATGACATCATCACGGTTCGACTTCGGTCAATCCTCAGTTCAACCTCAAAAACCTTGAACCTTTCCCTTTTACTGTTCATTAAATAGTTTGGGTTTTAAAACCATGTTGCTGAGGTGACTGTCCACAGTTGAGTTTGAATTATTTTTAATCCAAGCATTGTTTATTTGGAATTAGAGGAATACAGTTATACATGGAGGGAAATTAAAGGAATTGGTTGGCTAAATAAAAGATCAAGGGATTATTTGGAAGAATTTCAACAAGCACAAGACCAGTTGAACATTCCAGATACGAATGTGAGTGTAACTGCATGGCATCCTCTCTTGCATCGGTCTTCAATTGAACTTTGATGTTGCAATTTTCTAGGACTTGAACAACTCAGGATTTGGTCCAATGATCCAGAATGTGAAGGGAGAGGTGATGGTGGCTATGTCAGCTAAGGGTCCACTTGTGAGAGATAGTGAAGAGGCTGAAGTTTTGGCATGTAGAAAAGCTTTGGAGTTTGGTATTGATGCAGTTTTTTCAAAATTGGTTGTAGAGGCAGACAATGCCAATGTCATGGGCTCCATCTCTACCGCTGGTGTAAACCAGTCTCAGTTAGGCCATATTATTGAGGAAATTCAAAGTCTTTCTCTTGGACTTCGTTGGATGAATGTTAGCCATGTAAAACGGGGTGCAAATATTGTGGCCATTCTTTGGCTAGGTATGCTAGGAATATTACTGAGGATATGTGCTGGATGGAGGACTCTCCTTCACCAGCATGGGAAGATTGTACTATGATTCCTTATCTCTTCATTGAATGAAAATTGAGTTCGTTTTCAAAAACATAGGTACAAATACAAACACATTTATGATTACAATTATACACTGCATGTGGTAGAAAGGTTAAAAAAGATAAGGTTAATTGTTAATTGTTGCGAGGGCAGAGCCAAAAATTTTAGTTTGACGGGGCCAAGTTCTGATACTAGTATATTAGTTAAGGATTAACTAAAGACCCCCACCCCCTTCCCCCCCCCCCCCCCCCCCCCCCCCCCCCCCCCCACACACACACGCGCGCGCACACACACACACATGTATATATATACAAATTAATTTTCTAAGAGAACTTATCATCTTTTAAATTTTAATGAATATATAAAAGTCGTGTACTTATATTAAATGTGTATAAATATATATAATAAAAAATATAATGTAGTATCTCCTATCAAAATTATACATGATGATGATGTTTCATATAATAAAATTAATCTTTTATCATCTCCATACTGAAATTTTGAAGATTTTAATTTTTAATAAAACCAATGAAGTCGTCAAGTTCAAGAATAATGCAAGACTTTAACGCATACAAGAGCATAATTTACACCAAAAAAAATGAATATTGTCTCTATAACTACTCGAGCAATTGCTCTTTTTACTTTTGAAAATTTTATTTTAAGTGCGTAACAGTTTAAACCCTATATCTTTAAAATTAACAAATTTAAACTTTATATATAGTTGTAAAAGTAATAAATTAAATTCTTAGGTTTCAAAAAGTAATAAATTAAACCCTAAACTTATATTAAATCTCAAACACAATAGGTTGAATTTTAATTTGTTACTTTATGAAAGATCAAGATTAAATTTGTTACTTTTTGAAACATCAAAGTTAAATTTGTTATTTTTCAAACTACATAGTTTAATTTATTAAACCACTTAGATTATATGATTTTAAATATAATCTATCTTTCTTTTAAGAGCACCACTAAAATGACTCAAAATTTGGAGGGGCCAACTTCAATTTTTGCAAACTACATTTTTAAAAATGTATATAATAAACATTCTATAAACACTAATTGTTGCACAAAACTAATTACATATATATAGCCGTACATACAAGCTGTGAAATCATGTTTTCAGAACATGATTTTACCATTTTAATTGAAATCATGATTCAAAACATGATTTTAGCCTGTGTGTACGTACAAACTGTGTGTGATAATCATTACTTAAAGGATTTTTTTATTATCTTTTATTATCTGAGATAGAAATAATACTTTATCCTAATCTAAGCATATGTGTATGAAGGTTCCTCTCAGATATATATATATATACTCAAACTCTGTCCCACGTCTCCCTCACCATATAAGTACATGTTCTTGTAAAGTGATTATCACACTAAGGGTGAGTATTGGTAAGGATAATACACTTAAAATGCTATCAATCAACTCCAAAGGAGGCAAGGAGTGAGTGAGTTAAGCTTAAAAGAAGAGTAAAAAAAGATAAGCAAGGAGTACATAATATGAGTTCATTCTTGATTTAAATTAAGGATTACATGATTCTTGAAAAGAAAAAAGAAATTAAGGAGTACATGCATGATATTATGAGCTTATTCTTTATTTTGCACCAGAAAAGGCATCATGCAAATTTGCAAGATTATGGATGCTGCATATTCTAATGGATTCCAGTTATAGCATTTAACGTACTTATCATCCGCAGAGCAATTAGGTTGAGTTAGAGACTTGCAAGAGCCAGTGTCTTTGATACTCCAAAAACAATCTGTGCAAGTTATGTTTCTTTGGGCTTCGAAAATATTAAACCAATGTAATTTCTTATCACCTTGCCAAAACATGCTACAGTAGAATAGTGTAGTAGCCCAAACGTCAAGATGGAAAGAGAATTTGTATGAGTTGGTAGGGGTGAGTACTCTTGACCCAAGATCATCATTCTTCGATTTACAATGAAAGTCAAGCCATTGTTTGTTGCTCAAACAATCAATGATATGAACTGTTGTTGGAGGATCACATTCACAGAGAGACATTAGCTACATAAGGGTTGCACTACAAAAAAATCGGGCTATCCTAGCATTTTTTTCCTGGTGCTTTTAAAAACCGCCATAATAGAGAAGCCTGTATTGGTGCTTTTTGAAACCGCTGGTATAGGAAACCCTATTACGGTAGATCAAAACCGGTGCTTTACGAATCGCTACAATAGAAGGCCTATAGCGGCTATTTTCAAAAACGTTGGTATAGGAAGCCTTATTGCGCTGGAATAGGGTTACTGGTTTCCCTTATGGGAAAAACCTATCCCAGTGCTCTGGGATAGGATCACTCAATTCCTTTATGTAGAGAGACCTATCCTAGTGCTTTTGGATGCCCTGGGATATGATCACTCAATTCCTTTATGTAGAGAGACCTATCCCAGCGCTTTTGGAAGTGCTAGAATAGGTGGACCCTATTCTAGCGCTTTCAAAAGTGCTAGGATAGGATGACTTAATTCCTTTATGTTGAGAGACCTATCCCGCGCTTTTTGAAGCGCTAGAATAGGGTCACCCCATTCCAGCACTTCAAAAAGCGCTGGGATAGGTCTTTCCATTTCCTTACACAGAGAGACCTATCCCAGCGCTCTAAAAGCGTTGGAATAGGATCACGTTCTCCATGCCCTTATGGAGAGAGACCTATCCCAGCGCTTTTGAAAGCGCTGGAATATGGTCCATCTATTCCAGCGTTCCAAAAGCCCTGGGATAGGTCACCTATAGGGATTTGTTAATTAACAAATGACCAATACTCCCCTAAACCTAGAAAAAGACCAAAGTACCTTCCAAAACATTGAAAAAGAGCAAAAACACCCCCGATACTTAGAAAAAGACCAATATACCCCGAAACCTAATAAATGACTAAAATACCCCCAAAACATAAAAAATGACCCAAGCACCCCCTAAGACATCGAAAATGACCGAAGTACCCCTTGTGCCTAAAACTAGCCAAAATACCCTCGATTACTTGAATGAGACCAAAATACCCCTATAAGTCTGATAAATGACCAAAATGCCCCTAGAAAGACAAAAAATGTCCAAAACACACCTGACACCTAGAAAAGGACTGATACACCCCCGAAACATTAAAATGATCGAAATACCCCTAAAACCCAAAAAAAAAAACCAAAATACCCCCAAAACCTAAAAATGACAAAAATACCCCTAAAATCCAAAAAATTGACCAAAATACCCCTGAAACCTAAAAGATGACCAAAAAGAAAATTTTGATACATAAGATTTTTTTTTTTTTTTTTTTTTTTTTTTTTTTTTGTATTTGAAAATATTCATAAAATTCTCAAATGGAAATTCATTTTGGGTATATTTTTGATTGACTGCCTACCTTCAAATCTCCCTTAAGAACTCCCAAGTGACGACTGTCTTGGAGTTATAGCTTTGATTTTTGCCATACATCCACTCAGGAATTAGTTTCCTTTTAGCAAAATAAGACAATTGGGTTGTAAGGCATAGTAATTGATTGATACTAGGGAAGTTTGCTTTTATGTACTGGTTGAAGAGTGGTGTCACGTTTGCTAAGTAGTTTTTAGTTTGTTAATTATGAGTGATTTTATGAGTGAACTGAATAAGTTGGACAGGGCAACATGAGAGTGCCCATTTGAAGGAAATAAGTTTGAAAGATGTAGCTTATTTAATTGAACTTATTTAAGGGTTCCGCTAATATAGAATGTGATATCTAAAACATGTTTCTCGTATAACTTAATGTATTGCTTGGGTCTTTTTAGGAGAGTTAGAGTTAAGGTTTGAACCTTTTCTCTACATTTTTTACCACACTAGTCTAAGTACCTTACTGCAGTCCAAGGCTGTTTTTGGTGCCAGACCTACTCATTATTTGGTCTGGACTGTGTGGTAAAAAGACTTGTTTTACTTTGTGGGGAGCTACTCTAGCTTGCCTTTTATGGACCATTTGGAGGGAAATAAATTTGAGACTTTTTGAAGGAACATAATGTTCGAATGCTTAGCTAAAATCTCAAATTTTGAGTGTGTTTTAATTGCTAATGTGGCACTTGATAGTAATACTAGTGATACTGTGTCATTTAGCTACTAACTTTATTGTTTAGTACACTAATCCATTGTGTGTTTCTTAATTCGTAGGATGGTGATGGTGATTTTGCAGTGGATATCCAGTCTCCCAGTGCTCAGCGCTTATCATTTGATGATACGCAGTAGGTGATGCTTTGGGCACCTATTTTGGAGTAGTTACTGTGACATTTTGATATTTATAATAAAGTTTCAAACTTTGATATATATATATATATATATACACACACATCATAGTTGGAAACTTTATTATAACATTCTAGACAATTAGAATGTATTCTTTTGTGCAGGACATTCTATATAGTTAGAATGTATTCTTTTGTGCAAGACATTCTACATAGTTATGTAGAATGTATTGTTTTGTTCATAACATTCTAGACATTTGGGATGTAATTATTAATATGGTGTAATTAAATATATTTAGTTTCTTGGTTTAATGTGGTATTGTATTTGCTATTGGAAAATATGAATTGTGGTTCATTACAGTTGCTATAAAATAGGTATTGGAAAATATGTATTGTAGGTACATTATAGGTGCTAATTTTTTTTTTTTTTTATTTAAAAAAAGACCTATCCCGGCACTTTGAAAACCGTTGGAATAGGGTTTGGGCATATGCCCTATGCTAGTGCTTTTGAAAGCGCTGGCATAGGAAGAACCAATAATGGCGCTTTAAAAGCGTTGGTATAAGCCTTTTAAATTATATTCATTCAAGACTAAATTATAAGCCTTTTAAAAGTACTGGTATAGGCATTTTTAATTATATTCATCGCAGACCTATACCAACACTTTCGAGAACGCTGGAATAGGTACTGCCTATGCCAGCGCTTTCAAAAGTGCTGGTATAGGTTATATTCATATTTCTATAAGGTTGTCCCGACACAAGTAAAAGCTCCGGGACAGGTCCGGCGACCCCATACCGACTGTCACTGCTTGGCAGTTTGAAGCGTCAGGAAAAAAAATGCCGGGATAGGAATTTTGACCCTATTCCAGCACTTTCTGGGGCTATCCCAACGGTTTTGCAAACGCTGGGATAGCCCCATTTTTTTGTAGTATTGTCAGTAGTAATACAACTCTTTCGAGTGGACTCATAATGTTTGTCATTCCTTTTTGGTACTTTGAGAAAATTATTGATTATTTGCTTATTTATAGGGTCAGATAGAGACCAAATATACTGGAATCCCATTTTTTTTTTTGATAAGTATTGGAATCCCATTTGGAATATCCTCATGCCATAAAATGAGATTGGTTCAATCTTCTAATATGGGAAAAATGTAATTGCTTAGTGCAAACATTCCATATATGTAAGATGCTAAAATCAATTTTGTAATGGAAACTGTTTTGATATGATCATAGAAAAGAAATATTTTGATTTTGATTAATAACAGTGTATCGTTTCAGAGTTACGGTAATATATATGTGTGTATTTATTTATAAATATATATATATTTTGAAATTCACATATTTTTTAAGCGCAAATATTAGTTTTAGTACATTAACTAAATAATATATTTTAGAATAATTTTTATAGGTATTCTATGGCAATGCAGTAAATGGATTCATCAGAAGCTCTATGTGAGAGAGATAGATGTGAAGAATTTCAACAGATATATTAAAAGGTTACATGAGTTTGATTCTATTTTTTTTTTTAAAGTAATACATGTAACGAACTCTCTATTCGTGGTAGTTCTTTGAAAATATACCTTTGGGCAAAAAATAATGATGTTTAAGAATTGCATTAAAAAAATGTATTTATTAAAACATATTTTAGCCATTGGTAAAATCTATCTAAAGTATTATTGTTGGAAGAAACTCAATATGAAAATGTGTATATATATTTTTTGTGATTTGTAAAAAGTACTCAATAAATTGTGATTTCATAACGTACCTTATTCGTGGTTCTAAAGATGCATTTTCTCTTCGATATTATAACATGGGTTTGCCAGATAATTACTAATACTTAAATTTTAAACCTATGACTTCTATTTCAAAATTGATATTTATCATCAGGTTGTGTGAAGGGAGTTTGAACCCAAAATCTTTTATTTGACGACAAGACTTTACTAGCTAAATTGATTGAAAACACAATTTTTTTATATTTTTTTATTGGGGGTCACAAATACTTAAATTATTATCAATCTAGTTCGGAGTACAGACACACTCAAAACCACACTCAACAACATGTTGGGGGGTCTACTTATAATAGGATTACAACACTTACACATCAGGTGTCCTAAATGCTAAATTTTTAGCATTCAACATATCATACACCATTAACTCATCCACATAAGATATTTCAAACGTCAAAAAATCTGGGTTGAAACTAAAGTTGAGTTTGAACCCAAAATCTTTTATTTGATTACAAGACTTTACCAGCTAAACTAATTGAAGACGCAATTTTATTTTTTAATTGAGAGTCACAAATACTTAACTTATTATCAACCTAGTCCGGAGTATAGACACACTCAACAACATGTTGGGGCGTCTACTTATAATTGGATTACAACACTTACACATAAGGTGTCCTAAATGCTAAATTTTTAGCATTCAGCACATCATACACCATTAACTCAGCCACATTAGATATTTCAAACGTCAAAAAATTTGGGTTGAAACTAAAGTTTATGGATTTCTGGTCAAGTTTGATAAGTGGTCTGTATTGGGCGCTCTTCACAGCTGCTCTCTCTCTCTCTCTCAAAAATAAGGATTCCATTTTATTCGATATAAGAGGATGTTTGGAAAATAAAATAATCGGACATAGGTTTCAGTTAACTCAACCAGTAAAATTTCTTATAATCGAATAAGAGATTTGAGTTTTGAACTTTGGTTACTCCAAAAACTGATCGATATTTTGGCATGATGATAAAGAGTATTTATCATGAAGTGGATGTCATAAGTTAAAATTTTATAATATCAATCGAAAATAAAAAAAACAAAAAAAATAATCAGGCCAGTTGTTAATAATATTCTTTTTTAGTACTGATGTTGGTGTCCGGAACTCTTACGATATTTGACTATTCCTCTGAGTATGTATAGTCCTCATATCTCACACGTGAGATAATTATAGGTAAGGTAGATTATAATGAGAACATTGAAAAGAACAAGAAGGAAGAGAATAATAAAGGGTTTAGAAACACAAATTGACATTTTCCTTACACAATATTTGCCACCACTCAAGTGTTGTTAAATGGTTTATGCAAATTTGTACCCATAATACAACTAAGTCAAAAATTCTAGCTACGAGAAGTAAATATGGAAAATTCTTGTAAATTTTTAAAAATGGTGTAGTGTTAGTATAAAATTTGAAGATGAAATCACTATTTATCGTCAATGGCTTATGACCATTCAAAAGGCATCTGAGGAGAGTCAAGGTGGTACACTATTCAAGTTAGAACCAAAACATAGCCATTATAGACAAGAAAATCACACAAATTTTGGGCATAGTTGAAATATTTTTGAACACTGAGTGCTTATCGGCACTTAGTCATAGAAACACAAGTGGCAATTTGACACGTGTGTACATTCCTGGTTTTTGCCTTTTTTTATTATTATTTTTTTAAATTTTATTTTCTTCACTTCCTATGCTTTTCTAAGTTTCCTTACTCTCCTATATTACCTCCATTTTATATACCTATATACAACCAAGTGTTTGTCACATTTTGAACTGGTGCTTAATGCTAATATATAGCCGAACATATTTTCTTTTCTTGGATTTTTATCACTTTTTTTTTTCATTACATGTTTCCCAAATATATGCAAACCACGTTCTAACCCATGAAGATGCAATCAAGACCAAGAAGATGTGATGGGATTATTTGAGGACTTGCTGAGGTGACTGTCCAGAGTTGAGTTTGAATTATTTTTAATCCAAGCATGGTTTATATTGAACCAGAGGAAGACAATTATACATGGAGGGAAATTGTAGGGACTGGGTTGGCTAAATAAAAGATCAAGGGATTATTTGGAAGAATTTCACCAAGCACAAAACTAGTTGATCATTCCAGATATATGAATGTGAGTGTAACTGCATGGCATCCTCCTCCTGCATTGGTCTTCAAATTGAACTTTGATGCTGCAATTTTCTTGGACTTGAATAGCTCAGGATTTGGAGCAAAGACCCTGAATGAGAAGGGAGAGGTGATGGCGGCTATGTCAGCTCCGGGTCCACCCATGGGAGATAGCAAAGAGGCTGTAATTATACGATTTTAAATATAATTTATCTTTCTTTTAATAGCACCATTGAAATGACTCAAAATTTGGGGGGGCTAACTTCAATTTTTGAAACTTCATTCTTAAAATCGAAGTAATATACATACTATAAATAAATTTCTTAAAATTTGGGGGGGGGGGGGGGACATGCTTATGTGCGGCTCTACCACTGATTGTTGCACACAACTAATTACATATAGCCATACATACAGACCGTGAAATTGAATTTTCAAAACATGATTTTGCATGTATGTATGTACATACTATGTGTGATAAGTACTACTTAAAAGATAGTATACTTTAAAAAAATAAAAAATTTAAGATAGAAATAATACTCTTACCTAATCTAAGCATATGTGTGTGAAGATTTCTCTTAGATAATTAAACTCCGGCCCTTGTTTCCCTCACCTTACAAGTACATGTTCTTGTAGAGTGATAATAATGCTAAGGGTGAGTACTGGTAAGGATAACACACCTAAAATGCTATCAATCAACTCCCAAGGAGGCAAGGAGTAAGTGAGTTAAGGTTAAAAAACATAGAGTGGCACATAAAAAGGGTAAAAAAAGATAGCAAGGAGTACATAATATGAGTTCATTCTTGATTTAAATTAAGGACTATTGTATATATAGGTATATATATGAATAGGTTGTAATAATGGTGTTTGAGTTTGGAGAATATTGTTTGATAAAGTTGATAAAGTGAAAATTCAAGTTCCAGAATTTTCTAAGTGAAAATTCGAAAATTCAGTATTTTCGATCGATTGAAGCTTTGGCTCGATCGACTGTGTTAGAACATATGTGAATCATGTTAGGAACATATGTCAATATTTTATGTAATTGGCTAAGCCTTTGACAAAACGCACTTTACTTGTAATTGGGTAGATCTAGGATGTGTTTAATACTTCAAGGAACAAGGTTTCAAGATTAAGCGTTAAAGCCATGCAAGTCTGTCCAAGAAACAAGTGAAGAAGTGCTAGATTTTAAAGCTTGATAGCTAGCTCGATAGCTAGCATCTATCGAGGTTTAAAAGGCTACTAAAGCCCGATGCTCGATAGCTTCTCGACAGATAAGCTATCTATCGAGGTTTATGAAAATCAGTTTTTCAGAACTGATTTCACTTCAATCTATGAATACATGTTTGGGCTTTCTTTTCTCACAACCCTAAACATATATAAGGATTGTATTAAGGGCTGTTAAAGGTGATGCGAGTATGAAGCAAAGTTGTGTTCATGCAAATTGTGACCGTAGACAAAATTTGCCCTAGTTCATCTTTCTCTTGAAGAAGCTGCTGTGTTTGTACACCATAGGGTTTTGTAACCAAGGAACTTTATGATGTTTATCGTGTGATGAACTGAAGAACTTTGCAGCCAACATCTTTCTCAAGTTGTTGAGTAAGCCGCGTATTGGGATCCGCGCATCGAATTGGTTAGTCACGTACTAGGAGCCGTGCATTAAAAGGAGAGTTGTCACTACAGAGCAAGTCCAATTAGGTATTGGGGTAAGGGTTCAACTGTAGGTTGGTATAAGGTACTAGGATTCCTTTACTTGTAACCGCTTGTTGTGATAATAGTGAATTCTCGGGAGTGGTGACCTTAAAATCACCTGGTGGGGTTTTTGCTATGTATGTTTTCCCCATTTGTAAACAAATCACCGTGTCAATTTAATTTCCACTGCATTTAGTTATTTGGTGATTTGTTTGTGCTACTACGCGTATTGCATGCTAATTGAATTAATTAATTAACTTGGCTAATTAATTTGTTAATTCATCACAATGGGCCAATACATTCTTGGCCTATCAAGTGGTATCAGAGCAGATACACTCTGATTAGGTTTTAACATTTGCTATGTGATCCATTGACCCCTGTTTGTCATGGATAGAGGACAATCTCTTATTATACCTCCTTTATTTGATGGCGCTAACTATGCATACTGGAAAGTACGCATAAGAGCTTTCTTGCAGTCATTAGATGAAAATGTGTGGCAAGCTGTGGAGATAGGCTGGACCAAGCCGAAGGAAGCGTCGGTCGATTGGGATGATGCTAAGATCAAGCCAGCTAACTTCAATAGTAGGGCATTGAATGCTTTATTCAGTGCAGTCACGAATGAGGAGTTCAAGAAGATATTCTTTACTGAAACTGCAAAGGAAGCATGGACCATCCATTAGACAACCTATAAAGTAACCAAGGCTGTCAAGGATTCAAAGCTTTAGAGGCTTACCACGAGCTTTGAAGAGATTAAGATGGAGGAGAATGAGTCATTCGATGAGTTCTATGCCAAGCTCAAGGACATAGTGAACCCAGCCTTTAATCTTGGAGAAACCATTCCTGAACCCAAGATTATCAGAAAGGTGCTCAGATCTCTACCCAAGAGATTTCATGCCAAGATCACCGCGATTGAGTAATCGAAGGATATTGACAAAATTCCTTGGACAGAGTTGGTTGGAAATCTACAGACCTATGAGTTGGGTTTGAAAAGGATAGGCAAATCTAGTAAGGGAAAGAGTATGGCATTGAAGGCCAATAGCAGTGGCACAAATAAGTCTTTAGACAATGAAGATTCCAAGATGAAATCCTATATCACGAGGCAGTTCAAAAAGTTTATGAAGAATGCCAATGCTAAAGGATTTGATAAAGACCGCAAGTAGTCCAGTTCGTCTCAGTTCAAGAACCAAGACAAAGGAAAGAAGGATGCTAGGAATGGCGGTCAGTGCACTATTCCCTCAAGACCAAAGTGCTTTAGGTGTCAGGACCAAAGCACTTGTTACTATGTTGAGCGACACTAAGCTCGAGGATGATTCTGATAATTAGGATAATGGAATCCTAAATGCCTTCACTACCACCGTAAATCCTACTGAGGGAATTGTTGAAGATGTGGATGAAGAAGAAGACTTGGTGGATTCTAAGTTTGAAAAGATGGATGAGCAAGATGACATCCACACAGCCTATGCAAAGTCATATAAGGTTTTGGAAAAGCATGAGAAGTTGTATAAGTTGTGTTAGGACATATGTGAATCATGTTAGGAACATATGTCAATATTTTATGTAATTGGCTAATTCTTTGACAAAACACACTTTACTTGTAATTGGGTAGATCTAGGATGTGTTTAATACTTTAAGGAACAAGGTTTCAAAATTTAGTGTTAAAACCATGCAAGTTTGTCCAAGAAACAAGTGAAGAAGTGCGGAATTTTAAAGCTCGACAGCTAGCTCGATAGCTAGTATCTATCGAGGTTTAAAAGCTGCTGAAGCCCGATGCTCAACAGCTAGCTCGATAGATAGGCTATCTATCGAGGTTTATGAAAAACAGATTTTCAGTTCTGATTTTCATCTAATCCGTGTGTACATGTTTAGGCTTTCTTTTCTCACAACCCTAAACATATATAAGAATTATTTTAAGGGCTGTCAAAGGTTGTGAGAGTGTGAAGCAAAGTTGTGTTCATGCAAATTGTGACCGGAGACAGAATTTGCCCTAGTTCATCTTCGCCTTGAAGAAGTTGCTATGTTTGTACACTGTAGGGTTTTGTGACCAATGAGTTTCTTGATCTTCATTGTGTGATGAACTGAAGAACTTTGCAGCCAACATCTTTCTCAAGTTGGTGAGTAAGTCACGTACTGGGATCCGAGCATCGAATTGGTTAGTCACGTACTGGGAGCCGTGCATTGAAAAGGAGAGATTGTCATTACAGAACAAGTCCAATTGGGTATTGGGGTAAGGGTTCAACTGTAGATTGGTATAAGGTACTGAGATTCCTTTACTTGTAACCACTTGTTGTGATAATAGTGAATTCTTGGGAGTGGTGACCTTAAAATCACCCGGTGGGGGTTTTTTGTCGTGTTGGTTTTCCCTATTCGTAAATAAATCACCGTGTCAACTTTATTTTCCACTGCATACTTACTTAGTTGGTGATTTGATTGTGCTACCACGTGTTTTGCATGTTAATTGAATTAATTAATTAACTTGACTAAGTAATTTGTTAATTCATTACAAGGGGTCAATACATTCTTGGCCTATCAAGTGGTATCAGAGCAGACACACTCTGATTAGGGTTAATCTTTGCTGTGTGATCCATTGACCCCTGTTTGTCATGGATAGAGGACAGTTTCTTATTATACCTCCTTTATTTGATGGCATTAACTATGCATACTGGAAAGTACGCATGAGATCTTTCTTGAGTCATTAGATGAAAATGTGTGGCAAGCTGTGGAGATAGGTTGGACCAAGCCTACAGAAGCGCTGGCCGACTTGGATGATGCTAAGATCAAGGTGGCAAACTTTAACAGCAGGGCATTGAATGCTCTATTCAGTGCAGTCACAAATGAGGAGTTTAAAAAGATATCCTCTATTGAAACTGCTAAGGAAGCATGGACCATTCTCCAGACAACCTATGAAGGAACCAAGGCTGTTAAGGATTCAAAGCTTCAGAGGCTTACTACGAGCTTTGAAGAGCTTAAGATGAAGGAGGATGAGTCATTCGATGAGTTCTATGCCAAGCTCAAGGACATAGTGAACTCAGCCATTAATCTTGGGGAAACCATTCCTGAACCCAAGATTGTGAGAAAGGTGCTCAGATCTCTACCCGAGAGATTTCATGCCAAGATCACTGCGATTGAGGAATCAAAGGATATTGACAAAATTCCTTTGACAGAGTTGGTTGGCAATCTGCAGACCTATGAGTTAGGTTTGACAAGGATCGGAAAATCAAGCAAGAGCAAGAGCAAGAGTATGGCATTGAAGGCCAGGAGTAGTGACAATGATGAGTCTTCAGACGAGAAGATTCTAAGATGAAATCCTATATCATGAGGCAGTTCAAGAAGTTTATGAAGAATGCCAACGCGAAAGGATTTGACAAGGACTAAAAGTAATCCAGTTCTTTGCAGTTCAAGAGCCAAGACAAAGGGAAGAAGGATGCTAGGGATGGCGGTCAGTACACTGTTCCCTCAGGACCAAAATGCTTTGGGTGTCTAGGCTTCAGACACATGAAACAAGAGTGCCCTACATATCTCAAGACCATTGGGAAAAGCAAGGCACTTGCTACTACTTTGAGTGACACCGAGCTTGAGGATGACTCCGATAATGCTAGGGATGGCGGTCAGTACATTGTTCCCTCAGGACCAAAATGCTTTGGGTGTTTAGGCTTCAGACACATGAAACAAGAGTGCCCTACATATCTCAAGACCATTGGGAAAAGCAAGGCACTTGCTACTACCTTGAGTGACACCGAGCCTGAGGATGACTCCGATAATGAGGATGATGGAATCCTAAATGCCTTCATTGCCACCGTAAGTCCTACTGAGGGGATTGTTGAAGATGTGGATGAAGAAGAAGACTTGGTGGAGTTTAAGTTTGAAAAGATGGATGAGCAAGATGACATCCACACAGCCTATGCTAAGTTATACAAGGTCTCCAAAAAGCATAAGAAGTTGTATAGGTTGTCCACCAAGAAGCTCAGCGAAGTGGAGCTTGAACGAGAAGAAATCTCCACAAAGTGTGATAAAGCAAATCAGACCATTAGAGCACTGAGATTTGAGAATAATTTCTTGGCTGAGAAGACCAAGAAGCTTTAGACAGAACTATTCCAAGTCAGAGCCCAGTTAGAAAAGACTTCAAGTGCAAAGCTCGATGAGATGCCCAGTGTTCAGAAATCTGCTTCCGATCAAATTGGGTTAGGGTATGATTTCTCTTCTCCTAGTATTGCTTCTGCTAGTACTACTGTTTTAGTTCCTCCTGTTGATAATATTGAAACTGAGAACAATAATGTTAAAAATGGATTAGCTAGTGAGAACATAGACAATGGCAAATCTATCTTAGGAGCACCCCCTAAGCTTGATAAGAAAGAGATTAAGAACCTTAGGGCTAAGAAGGGAAATACTCAAAAGCCCAAACAGAAAAAGTAGCATTTCTGTCATCACTGTGGAGCAGTTGGACATACTTGACTTAATTGCTACAAGTGGTTAGCCACTCAATAGAGCAACAACATGATTTCGTCGGGAAACCAGAATCAGTTTCTATCCTCTTTTGCTCCTCTTGGAGATCTTGTCAAAGCCCTTATGTTCCTTTCGAACTTGAACGGTTTCAATTTTTCCCCCTCACCGTTGAATCAAGGGTTTGCTAAATGGAAAGGTTATTCCAAGGTGTGGAAGGAAAAAGGCTCCAAGTGATTCCATCACTTTTTCTCTCTCTCTTTTTCTTGTTTTTGTTTTTGCATTACTTGTGTGTTTTGCTTTTGTGTTTTGAGTTAGTCTAGTTTTTTGCATTGTTTTGTTTAACGTGTCTTTGTTTGCTTATTGTTTTCAGTTTTGCTTTATTTTGTTTTTCATAAAAATAAAAAAATTGAAAAATTAGAAAAATACAAAAACAGTGTGTGTATGTGTACATTGGTACTTGTGTACCTTGGATGTCCATTGAAACAAAGTTTTCTAAACTTTGTATCATTTGTAACTTAGATGAGCATCTCTATGCACAACTAAGCAAGTGAGCTTTGTGGCTCGTGTTTGTGATGAGTAAGGTTAAGTAATCTCTTGAGCTTAACACTCATATCACTCTTTTTGATGGGAAGGACTAGAAAATTCTAAGAGAAAGACATAAATAACCATCTCACCACTGTTACCCGCCAATCATGAAATGACATTTGTATGCTTCGGCATAACAAATGTGGAATGTCAAATACTTAACATCATTGGGTATTTCTTTTCTATCTCATATATGCCCATGCATGGTTTGCTTAAAAGAAAAATATGCAAAGAACAACAAAAAATAGGCAAAAAGAATCAAAATGCTTTATATATGACTGCAAGCGTGTATTCTAGGAGATGTGGGAGTTATAGGATGTACCTCAAAGGTAATAGTCCCCATCAAACAGTTATGATTGTGTGTGAGTTAACGTGATTTTCTCATATCTCAAATCGTCATAACATGAAGACACTTATACAATCTTGCGATGCTTTTCACACACAACACGCAAAATTCTTTGCTACTTTTGATACATGTGCAGGTACAATGTGATTTGGCCATCACAAAGAATACATGTGTTAATGTATGCTCACTAAACTGTCTGAACTTGTTTTTTGAAATATAAAATCGGTTATACTTGTTGTGTGTGTGTGTGTGTGTGTGTTTTGGATCTATATGCTTGACTTTTTTTGGTTGAGAGATGATTTTGAGAGCTTAAAATGTTGTTTGGATCTTTGGTTGTGTAGCATGCTTGATTGTGTTCATATTTGTGTTTTTCTCTTCTTGAAAAATTGTTTTTAAGCAATCTCGATATCTTCTCGATACCTCTCGACAGCTAGGCTATCTATCGAGACCCTTCAGCTGCCTTTTATCGCATTCTTGATAGCTCTCGATAGCTACTTTGATCCATCGAGAAACCTTCTGGATGCTCGATAGCTTCTTGATAGCTACCTCGATCCATCGAGATCCTTTAGTTATGGACACCTCTCGACAGATTCTGGATAGCTCTTCGATAGATAAAACACGTGTTTTTAATTCTCGATACCTCTCGATGATCCATGCGATTTCTGTCCCATTTCTCCCCGATCTCTCTTGTTAGAAAAGTTTCTCTCCTTCTCCCAAGCACCCAAAACTCAATCTTTTCATCTTCGTCACTTCATTTTCGGTCTCAAGATCCTTGTTCTTCATCTGGTATGATGCTTTCTCCTTCTTTATCATGCATTTTATGATCTATGACCTAACTTTTGGGGTTTTTGAAATTATTTGAGATTTTTTCAAAACTCTTGAGTTTTTGTTAAAATTTTGGGATGGGTTTTTGTTCAAATGGTTTTAAAACATCATGCATTACATCACATTTGCATTATAACAATGTTTCATGCATTTAGATGTTTTGGATTGGGTTGAGCCCACGATGTATTTAAGTTTGCATGTCACATGTTCATGCATTTTCATGCATACAAACCTTCAAGTTTTTATATTCTTATATATAATGTCTTGTTGGTTCTTTTTTGATTGTCTCTCTCTCTCTCCCTCTCTCTCTTTCTTGTGTTAGTCTGCATTATGGCACCTAAATGCAAATCCACTCTGTCCTAGAACCCTCTTCGTTCTGAGGCATCCACTTCTTCTTCTTCTGACCCTACACCTTCTTATGTACTGTTCTGTGATGATAAAGCTCAAAAGGACTTTTTGGAGAACTCCTCTAGACGAGGCATTCATTCGGAACGCCAAGTCATCTTATCGGATTTTTCCAATACTGACCTACCCACTGTCATCTACAGTAGGGGTTGGGAGTCACTATGTGGCGTCCTGGTCACTTGTCCCTCCGTGATCATATAGGAGTTTTACTCCAATATGCACGGATTTGATACTTCTGTACCTTATTTCTTCTCTCTCGTTTGAGGTACGCGCATCGTAGTTACTTCGGAGATTGTCTTTGAGGTACTAAGCATTCCTAGGGTAGTGCATCCTGACTACCCTGGCTATGATCGTTTGAGGACTGTTTCCAAAGACGAACTCTCGTCTCTATTTTGTGAGACACCTTCATCTTGGGGTGACCGTTTAAACACCTTTTGCTTGGCCTTTGCAAAAGGTCCAAGATTCCTTGATATGGTGATGACATTCATTCTTCATCCTTTGTCTCACTATAACACTATTACAGAGCCTTGTGCTCGATTTTTGCTATCCCTCTTAGAGGATATTTCTATCGACTTCCCTTCTCACTTCATTCTATCCCTTATAGATGTCTATAGGGATATGGCGACCTATGGTAAGCTCATTTTTCCTTCGGCTATTACGTGGCTTCTTTGCCACTGTTTTGTCTCCTTTCCCGAGTCTCCTCATTTTTTGGTTATGAGTGCCATAGATGTAGCTATCGTTCAACAGAGCGAGGCACAGCTCAGACTGAGGCGGCCCCAGATAGAGACGGTGACTCCTTTTGCTTCCACCGCTCCATCCACCTCCGCTCCTTCGTCTTCTGCAAGTGGAGTGACCCTTGAGGCCATCATGGCACAGCTTGTGCGCATGGATGCTCGCCTTGACACACTCAGTGATGAGTTGTGTTAGGTGAACACCCGTGTTGGTCATATCGCATGACGACAGGCTGCCATGGGTGGTTTCCTTGTTGCTTCTTCTCCATCTCCATCGGCTTCTGAGGATGAGAGTGACGATGGCTTCGGAAGTGATGATGCTAATGAGGATGATGGTGCTAGCTCGCTCAGTGATGATGAGATGTCTACTTGATGTACTTGCCCTTTGTCACTCGTGATAGAAAGGGGGGAGTTGTTTTGAGATGAGAGTAGTCATACTCATAGGGGGAGGGTTAGTATAGGAGATTTTTTGTGATAGGGGGAGTGTATATGAGGGATGTAGTGAGGATTTTTTTTTTTTTTTTTTTTTTGTATCTTTTATTTTCTTTCTATTTTAGATACATTATCTTTGTACATTGGTCTTGTGACCACTTAGTGATAACAAACATTGTACTTATCTTTGATATATATATTTGATGATGTCGTTATCACATTTCACCTATATCTCCATGTGTTGTTTCTTTTCTCTCTTTATACACATGTTTCTTATTTATTGTATGCAATCTATTATTTTTGTTTCACATTAAGATGCCGTGATGAGTTTTGTTTAAAGTGTTTCAGAAATACAGGTTGTCAAAGTCTGCTTGCCATGAACTTTCTTCTTACAAAGTTTTTCAAGAGTTTGTGTTAGGATAGATTTTATTATATTCAACAAGTGAGTATGAGTTGAGTGATTTATGACTTCTCTCATATGTTCATTTGTTTGTTGTGGTTTTGTCACGGATTGCCAAAGGGAAAGATTTTTTTTAGGACATGTGAATCATGTTAAGAACATATGTCAATATTTTATGTAATTGGCTAATCCTTTGACAAAACACACTTTACTTGTAATTGGGTAGATCTAGGATGTGTTTAATACTTCAAGGAACAAGGTTTCAAGATTAAGTGTTAAAGCCATGCAAGTTTGTCCAAGAAACAAGTGAAGAAGTGCTAGATTTTAAAGCTCGACAACTAGCTCGATAGATAGTATCTATTGAGGTTTAAAAGCTGCTGAAGCCCGATGCTCGACAGCTAGCCCGATGCTCGAGAGCTAGCTCGATAGATAAGCTATCTATCGAGGTTTATGAAAAATAGATTTTTAGTTCTGATTTTCATCCAATCCGTGTGTACATGTTTAGACTTTCTTTTCTCACAATCCTAAACATATATAAGGATTATTTTAAGGGTCGTCAAAGGTTGCGCGAGTGTGAAGCAAAGTTGTGTTCATGCAAATTGTGACCGGAGACAAAATTTGCCCTAGTTCATCTTTGTCTTGAAGAAGTTGCTGTGTTTGTAAACCGTAGGGTTTTGTGACCAAGGAACTTCTTGATCTTCATCGTGTGATGAACTGAAGAACTTTGCAGCCAACATCTTTCTCAAGTTGGTGAGTAAGCCGTGTACTGGGATCCGCGCATCGAATTGGTTAGTCATTTGGAAAACTTATTGGTGCTTTTCTGATTGTCTCTCTCTCTCCCTGTCTCTCTTTCTTATGTTAGACTGCACTATGACACCTAAACACAAATCCACTCTGTCCCAAAACCCTTTTCGTTCTAGGGCATCCACTTTTTCTTCTTCTGACCCTACACCTTCTCTTGTACTGTTCCGTGATGATAAAGCCTGAAAGGACTTTTCGGAAAACGTTTCTCGACAAGGCATTCATTTGGAACGCCAAGTCATTCTATCAGACTTTTCCGATATTGACCTTCCCACTGTCATCTACAGTCGAGGTTGGGGGTCACTGTGTGACATCTCGGTCACTTGTCCCTCTGTGATCATACAGGAGTTTTACTACAACATGCACGGATTCGATACTTCTGTACCTCATTTTTTCTCTCGCGTTCGAGGTATGCGTATTGTAGTTACTCTGGATATTATATCCGAGGTACTACATGTTCCTAGGGTAGTGCATCCTGACTACCCTGGTTGCGATCGTCTAAGGACTATGTCTAAAGACGAACTCTTATCTCTATTTTGTGAGACACCTTCATCTTGGGGTGACCATCAAAACACCCCTTGCTCGCCTTGCTCGGGCTTTGCAAAAGGTCCGAGATTCCTTAACATGGTGATGACATTCATTCTTCATCCATTGTCTCACTATAACTCCATCACAGAGCCTTGTGCTCAATTTTTGCTATCCCTCTTAGAGGACATTTCTATTGACTTCCCTTATCATTTTATTCTATCCCTTATAGATGTCTATAGGGATACGTCGACTCGTGATAAGCTCATTTTTCCTTCCGCTATCACGAGGCTTCTTCGCCATTTTTCTATCTCCTTTCCTGAGTCTCATCTTTTTATGATTATGAGTGCTATAGACGCTGCTACCGTTACATGGAGCAAGGCACAGCTTCGACTGAGGCGGCCCCGAACCAAAACGGCGACTCCTCCAGCTTCTTCCGCTCCATCCACCTTCGCTTCTTCATCTTCTGCGGGTGGTGTGACTCTCGAGGCCATCATGGTATAGCTTGTGCGCATGGATGCTCGTCTTGACACACTTAGTGATGAGTTGTGTTAGGTGAACACCCGTGTTCGTTGTTTTGCACGATGACAGGCTGCCATGGGTGGTTTCACTGCTTATACCTCTCCATCTCCACCAGCTTCAAAGGATGAGAGTGATGATGGCTCCGGCAGTGATGATGCTGATAAGGACGTTGGTGCTAGCTCGCCTAGTGATGATGAGATGTCTACTTGATGTACTTACCCTTTGTCACTCGTGACAAAAATGGGGAGTAGTTTTGATATGAGAGTAGTCATATACATTGGGGGAGAGTTAGCATAGGAGATTTTTATGATGGGGAGTTTTTATACTATGAGGGATGTAGTGAGGTTTTTATGTATTTTCTTTTCTTTCTTTACATTGACCTCATGTATATTGGTCTTGTGACCATTTGACATACATTGTACTTATATTTGCGTTTATATATATTGATGTATGTTATTCACCTATCTTTACATGTGTTGTTTCTTTTCTCTCTTTATGCACATGATTCTTTTAATTGTATGCAATCTTTTATTTCTATTTCACACTAAGATGCTGTGATGAGTTTTGTTTAAAGTGTTTCAAAAATACAGGTTGTCAAAGTCTTCTTGCCATAAACTTTTTTCTTGTAAAGTTTTTCAAGAGTTTGTGTTAGGATAGATTTTATTGTATTCAACAAGTGAGTATGAGTTGAGTGATTTATGACTTCTCTCACATGTTCATTTGTTTGTTGTGGTTTTGTCATGGATTGCCAAAGGGGGAGATTGTTAGGACATATGTGAATCATGTTAGGAACATATGTCAATATTTTATGTAATTGGCTAATCTTTTGACAAAACACACTTTACTTGTAATTGGGTAGATCTAGGATGTGTTTAATGATCCAAGGAACAAGGTTTCAAGATTAAGTGTTAAAGCCATGCAAGTCTATCCAAGAAACAAATGAAGAAGTGCTAGATTTTAAAGCTCGACAGCTAGTATCTATCGAGGTTTAAAAGGTTGCTGAGGCCCGATGCTCGACAACTTCTCGACAGATAAGCTATCTATCGAGGTTTATGAAAATCAGTTTTTTAGAGTTGATTTCACTTCAATCCGTGAATACATGTTTGGGCTTTCTTTTCTCACAACCCTAAACATATATAAGGATTTTTTTAAGGGCCGTCAAAGGTGACGCGAGTGTGAAGCAAAGTTGTCTTCATGCAAATTGTGACCAGAGATAGAATTTGCCCTAGTTCATCTTTCTCTTGAAGAAGCTGCTGTTTGTACATCGTAGGATTTTGTAACCAAGGAGCTTCGTGATCTTCATCGTGTGATGAACTGAAGAACTTTGCAGCCAACATCTTTCTCAAGTTGGTGAGTAAGCCGCGTATTGGGATCCGCGCATCGAATTGGTTAGTCACGTACTAGGAGTCGTGCATTAAAAGGAGAGTTGTCACTACAGAACAAGTCCAATTGGATATTGGGATAAGGGTTCAACTGTAGGTTGGTATAAGGTACTAGGATTCTTTTACTTGTAACCACTTGTTGTGATAATAGTGAATTCTCGGGAGTGGTGACCTTAAAATCACCTGGTGGGGTTTTTGTCGTGTAGGTTTTCCCAATTCATAAACAAATTACTGTGTCAATTTAATTTCCCCTGCATTTAGTTATTTGGTGATTTGTTTGTGCTACCACGCGTATTGCATACTAATTGAATTAATTAATTAACTTGACTAATTAATTTGTTAATTCATCACAAGGGGTCAATACATTCTTGGCCTATCAGACCAAAATGATAAGAAAATAATCCTGGAGTCTTTGGATGATTTGATCGCCATTCGATTACTGTTTGATCGATCAAAAAGAGCATTTGATCGATTGATCGAAAGGAACTCTCGACCGATCGAAACTTGAAAAAACTGAATTTTCTGCAGAATTTTCTGGTGATTGTTCAGAGAGTTTGAAGAGGTTTCAAGCCTTGTGAATAGTTTTATGAAACATTTTAACTCTCAATACGTGCCTTTTGATGAAATATAACCCTATAGGTATAAATAGAGGCTTATGTTCACTTGAAAAATAAGCCTGTGTGTGATAATCATTACTTAAAGGATTTTTTTGTAATTTTTTATTATCTGAGATAGAAATAATACTCTACCCTAATCTAAGCGTATGTGTATGAATGTTCCTCCCAGATATATATATTCAAACTTCGTCCCATGTCTCCCTCACCATACAAGTACATGTTCTTGTAAAGTGATTATCACGCTAAGGGTGAATACTGGTAAGAATAATACACTTAAAATGCTATCAATCAACTCCAAAGGAGGCAAGGAGTGAGTGAGTTAAGCTTAAAAGAAGAGTAAAAAAAGATAAGCAAGGAGTACATAATATGAGGTCATTCTTGATTTAAATTAAGGACTACATGATTCTTGAAACGAAAAAAGAAATTAAGGAGTACATGCATGATATGATGAGCTTATTCTTTGTTTTGCACCAGAAAAGGCATCATGCAAATTTGTAAGATTATGGATGCTGCTCATTTTGATGGATTCCAGTAATAGCATTTAACGAACTTATCACCCGCAGAGCAATTAGGTTGAGTTAGAGACTTACAAGGGCCATTGTCTTTGATACTCCAAAAACAATTTGTGCAAGTTATGTCTCTTTGGGCTTCGAAAATATTAAACCAATGTAATTTCTTATCACCTTGCCAAAACCAGCTACAGTAGAATAGTGTAGTAGCCCAATCGTCGGGATGTAAAGAGAATTTGTATGAGTTGGTAGGGGTGAGTACTCTTGACCCAAGATCATCATTCTTCGATTTACAATGAAAGTTAAGCCATTGTTTGTTACTCAAACAATCAGTGATATGAACTGTTGTTGGAGGATCACATTCACAGAGAGACTAGCAACATAAGGGTTGTTAGCAGTAATACAACTCTTCCTAGTGGACTCATGATGTTTTTAATTCCTTTTTGGTACTTTTTGAGAAGATTATTGAGTATTTGCTTATTTATAGGATCAGATAGAGACCAAATACAATGGAATCCCATTTGGAATATCCTCATGTCATAAAATGAGATTGGTTCAATCTTCTAATATGGGAAAAATGTAAGTGCTTAGTACAAACCTTCCATATATGTAAGATGCTAAAATAAAAGAGCTCTTTAAAGCAAGTGAGTCAGTTTTGTAATGGAAACTGTTTCAATATGACCACATAAACAGTGGATTAAGACCTTCTAGAGTTCCTAGGGTACTCTACAACATAGAGTTCCTTTAATTCTAACCTTTCTTTTTAAAATTAATGTGTTTGTTTGTTTAGACCCCTTAAACTAGATTTTTTAACCAAATATATTAGCCAAGTGATTACTTAGGTTAATTATTCAGATTTAGGTTCAACAATAATAAATCATATCATGCAAAGCAGTGGAAAGTAAATAACACCACAATATGATGACCCAGGAAAATTAGTAAAATGAGTCGTTTCAAGGTAAAAACTTGGGGAGGATTTCACCTAACAATCCTCAAGGTAAAGCAAATCCACTATAAGAGAATCGAAGTTTTTATAATCAGATTTAACCCTAAATTTGTTGCTACCTTAAGTAGTAACTTACTGACACGACCCCGTGCAAGCTCCGAATCCATGGACTCCTTCTCTTTTTGGATTTACTGCAACACAAGCACCCACAGTTGTGACTTTGAGATCCCACTCAAAGGTTTTAGATCACCTTCACTTGTTGATATTTGTAGTAGCAACTAGGTTCTACCAATGCTTGATTGTAGATCTTGCTTCAGTAGACGCTTGTGTAGTTAGAAAGTACAATACCTTTTAGATCTCACAAAGAGTAACTCATAAGTCTTCCAAAGGTCTCCAAAATGTAGCTAGGGTTTCCCTTTTATATGTGGACAAGTTGGATTGAAAGCATAAACATTTTCGTGGGTTTAGGCCTTGTTTAAAAATTCTGCAGAATCTGATTTCTACAATTTTCGATCGGTCGAACCTAATTTTCGATCAATCGAGCTTGGCAGATTCTGACTCTTCTTTTCTGCAGCCAGCTCGAACTTGAAGCTTGAAACTTGCACCTTTTAGCAATGCCTAAGACATAGACTAGACATGTTTTGTTCTTGGTTTGCCAACACATACAAAATAGAATTCTAAACATTTAATCCTAAATCTTTAGAACCTAACAATCTCCCCCTTTGGCATTCCGTGAAAAACACAAAAACAAAATGAATTGCTTAAGTCAAACATCAGCCCAATTACAAAGTATTGCCCTAATACAATTCTATCACAACTACTAACTATTAGTTGCTAGTATAGACAGCAGTTGTTGAAAGAAATAACCTGTAAATTCCTAAAACACTAAAAACAAACCATAAACGCATGTGTGGAAAATATAGTACAAATCCAATAAATAAAAACTGAACTTGAATTCACAAAAACCTAAAAATAGACAGAATATCAAATGAATAAACGTCAAATATACTATCATAGTCAATGAACCAACAATGTTTGTGAAATAAGAACAATAAAACAAAACAAATATACATCAAAATAATGAAAAGAAAAATACATCAAAATCTAAGCAACTCCCCCTAAATACAAAAATCTCTTTACTCCCCCTAAATACAATAGCCCTCACTAAACCTAAAAATTACTCCCTCTTTTTGTTATGAATTACCAAAGGCAACCATCAAGCATTAGAGGGTGGAGGAGGTGGAAAAGCACCCCAATACTCGGCAAAATCAGCTCTCAAGGTAGCAACCTCAGTAAGTAACTCATCAATAAGCTGTCCATGAGCTGCCTAAGTAGTCATAAAGGACTCCATCATGGCACGGAGTGAGAAGGATGCACAGCTACAGTAGGATCCATATGTACCTCCTCAACAGCAGGCATATCACCAGAGGCAAAAGCTATAGTAGTAGCTTCACCTCTTGATCTCTTTGAAGTCCTAGTGCTTGGTTCAACACTCTTCATCTAAGCCTATCGTTGTTTGAGAAAAGTGGCTCCTATAGGGGCAGTGATATGAACTAACTCTAGAGAAGGAAAGTTTGATAATTCTAGAAAGCTCAACAACCTATATAAATATACACAGGAAAAAATAGCTTATGTGCTTTGGACTTACTCCTATAAATATCAACAATAGTTTGAATGAATAGGGAAGGAAAACACATAGATCCATCTGTGATAAAAGCATAAAGAAATGCACACCTATTTATAGGAATAGTATAAACATGAGAGATAGGGAAGATATTATGGTAGGATATCTTTTAGTAAAGATAATTAAGCTTAGTAAACTCACATGAGTTTATTCTTGGTTCAGATCCCCAAGAAACTGACCTACCACAAAGCAAAGACATAATATCATCTACTGGAGAAAACTTAGTGTATGGATATGTGGGTTTACGAACTAAAGGTACACCTAGAGCTTCGGAAACTATTTGTTTAGTAATCCTAAACTCTTTACCTCTAATCCAAGTAGTCAAATAATGACCACCTGTAACCTCAAGATAAATAGAGAGATTTGAATAAACTCTCTTATCAGAAACCACCAACTAGTGTGGCCTAGTGGTTACCCCCTTCTTGATGGTTGTGCCAGGCGCGGGTTCGAGTCCTCATACCCCACAGGTGTGGGGTTTGGACTTTGGTTTCTAAAAAAAAAATGAAGTGCATGGGTGGGGTCTAAGTCGCGGACACCATTATGTGCTGGTGGTACTCACAGGCGATGTATCTGTGGGGTGTGGTCGGCTGTGATATCACACATGAGCCACCCTTTTCGATTCTCAAAAAAAAAAAAGAAAAAAAAAGGAGGATCAGAAACATCACATAAAGAAACCCAATTCCTAGACACTAGATTCCTACGTATGGAAGGATCTAACTCATCTAGGACAATCTCTCTCTCTCTCTCTCTCTTTCTTTCCCCATATAGTCCTATACTTGGTTAAGGTCTCAAAGACTTCCTTAGTCTTAGCAAAAAGAAGCCTAACCCTATCAACCAAAGGAGGGGCAGAAGAAGAAGATGCAAGGTTTCTATTGGGATTGGTTTTGAATTTCCTACCAACCTTAGGAGCCATGTCTAAAGGTTAAAAAAAAAAAAAAACCAATGGCAGACTGCATCAAATAGAGTTAGAGCACAGGGTAACATGAATTTTTTTTTTGAAAAACTATATGATGCATGACATTAGTACACAGATGATGCATGGTCTAATGCTCTAACAAAGTTCAATTTCATCTCAATTTTGAAAATTGACCAAGAAAATTAGAAATTTAGCAAAATCCCCAATTTTGAAAACCCTAATTTTTCAAAAATTCTTATATTGATCAATTGAACAACACAAGTATAGAAAATGTTATAATCACTCAATTAAGCAATATCATAAGTCAATTTCAATCAATTTAGCCCAATTGAACAAAATCCCCAATTTTCTCAAGAACACAAACCCTAATTTCGAAATTTTGAAGAAATCATGAAATTTTTGAAATTAAAGCCTAAGGATCATGTTAATATGATGCATGAACAAAAACCCATCCAACAAATTGGATCAAAACACTCAAAATCGTCAAAAACTCCAAAATTTCTTTAGTTCAAAAATTTTAAAAAATTTGATGAAAATGCATGTATGCATGTAATTTAATAAAAAAGAAAGGGTAAAAGAGACTTACTAGGTGTTGAGGAAGAAATCCCTTGAGACTTTGACTCAGAAAAAGACAAAAAAGTTTGAGTGAGAAGGGATTGAGAGAGGAATCGAAGAAGAAGAGGACAAAACTCTAAAGAATTGTGATCTGATTCCTATTTGTTTTTAAAATACGATTTTCGATCGGTTGAGAGGAATCGAGACAAGAATAAAAAAACATTTAAAAACAGATATGACTAATCGAGAGGAATCGAGACAACCCGAGAGTTTAAGCCTTAAAATTGGGTTTTTTTTTTTCTTTTCTTTTGATCGATTGAAAAACAGGTTCGATCGATCGAATCCTGAAGAATAATTTTTTTTTTTGAAAAACTTAGAAATTTTCTGCAGAAACATTTGGAAAACATATTTTTATGATATGGGATGCATGTTAATGATTCCAAAAGTTTTCAAAAATTCTTTCCCTTCAAAAAAAAATTTCTTTGTTAAGTCAAAACAAATTTCATCACACAATTCTTACCTCACACCCCAAAAAAGTATTAAACATATCAAGAAGTTAAATTTTGGATGACCAAAAAAATTAACACAAAATTAGATATACAAAGTTTAACAGAGATTTGCTTGTGGTGTGTGCAACTAGTAAGTGCATGAGATACCCAAAAGGTGATATGTAAATGGAAAATGAGCACAATTTCTACATTATCAATCACATAAGTTTGAGAGTGACTATCACTAAAGAGTTACATCATATAACTCTCACATTTCCTAGAAAATATGCTTGCAACCATGCAAATTTTTTTTTTTTTTAATAAATTTCTTTTGCTTTTTCTTTTTCTTTTGAAGCATATTTTTCTTGGATTTTCTTTTAGCCTTTTGATTTATTTTTTTTATTTTTATTTTTTATTTTTTATTTTTTATTTTGAAAGAAACACCTTAAATATCTTGTTGTGCAAGTGCTACACCTTATCGAGCACGGCTTTTATGATTTGCACACATGTGTTCATGATTGGCGAGTAATAGTTATTTATGCTTTTCTCATAGGATTTTTTAGTCCTTACAATCAAAAGAATGTGACTTCAAAATCAAGGGCATGTGTTTAAAAACCATAAACAACTCACACAATTTAAGCACTACATATCACAAACTAGAAAAGTACAGAAAAATAAAGCTCATCGAAACTAAATAAGGTACACAGTCATGAAATGCAAATTTCATAGGCCAACCTCAATTACACAACTTGAAGATGTGTAATACAAATTTTTTTTGTTTTATGATTTTTTATTTTTTTATTAAAATAAAAACTTAAAAACATCAAAAGCAAACCTAGAATGAAATGCATGAATGTAATGCAAATGCAAACCCTAATGAAAAACAATTTTTGGTCACGCGAGATAGAAAGTATTAGCACAAGGACCATGTCAGACAGACTCATTGAGACTGAGTCTTTTGCATCCACACTCTTTTAGATGCAAACTTGGAGTTGGAGTTTCTAGTAGAATTAGCCCTAAATTCAGCTCCAGTATTGGCATTAAGGTTAAGAACCTTTACTAATTCATGAATAAGTGCCATAGGATCTTGTGCTTTTAGCACAAGCACTTTTTGTTTGGATGCTTGCTTTGAAGCATGCAGCTTAAAGCAATTTGGCAGTGTATGTCCAGCTCCACCACAAAAATGACACAACTACTGAGGTTTGTGTTGTTTCTTGCTTCCAGGTTGATTGGGATTCTTAGGTTTTGACTCACTTAGATCTACCCTAGTTCTTCTAGAAGCTAGAACTTCTTCCTTAGGTACCTGAACTTCAGATAAAGAAGGATGAATAACAGAAGTAGATGTAGTAGGTACAAACTTAGGAGGATGAACAACAGAAGTAGAACCACTCTCAACAAACCCTAATCCTATCTTATTAGAAACAGATTTTTGAACATTTAGCATATCATCCAATTTAGAAGTAGAAGACCTATCTAGTTGTTTTCTAGCGACAGATAATTCAAATTCTAAACTTTTAACTTTCTCAATCAAAGACATGTTCTCTCAATCTTAACAGAATTTAAGAGTTCATTGGCATCAAACAATTTCAACAATAAAATTTTCTTCTCTTGTTCAAGGGTATTTATCTTTTTCAGCCCTAGATCAACACTCATGGCATCCTTTGCTGCAATCTTGCAAAGCTTGTTATAAGCCTCTTGCAAGTCAGCATTCTCAGAGAGTTCCCCATCAGAAGGATTCTCATCAGTAGTCTCAGTTTCACTTACTATAGCAGTAGCAGTGAAAGCCATGAAGTTTCCTTCTTGATCACTTTCAAACTCATGATCAGAAACTTCATCATCACTTAGGGTGACATCCATAGCTTTTCCTTCAGATCTAAAAAATGTGGGACATTATGATTTTAGATGACCATACCCCTGACAACCAAAACACTGTTGCCCTAAAGAATTGTTAGAAGATTGAACAACTTTATCTTTTGATTTTTTAGAATTATTATTTTTAGTTGTATTATTCTTCTTCACATTCTTAGGGTCAAAATTGTTTCTATTTCTTACCCTTCAATTATTATTTCTTAGAAAATTTCTAAAGTTCTTGGCAAGATAAGCAATCTCAATATATGAGAGTTCATCATCAAATCCACAATCATCAACAGATTTTAAAGCCATAGATTTGGATTTGTAGTTTTTGGTAAGTCAAATTCATAGGACTGAAGAGATCCTACAAGTTCATCTACAGGAATAGAGTCCACATCTTTACTTTCAGTTATGGCAGTTACTTTTAGTCTAAAGTCCTCAGTTAATGATCTAGGAATTTTCCTAACAATTTTAGGTTGATCATAAACTTCACCCAAATTAAAAGCAGAATTGATAATATCATTCAACTTAGCATAGAATTCATCGAAAGATTCATCATCAAACATTCTAATGCTTTCAAATCTAGAGGTCAACTGCTGCAGTTTATTGATTTTTACTACCTCAGTGCCTTCTTGCACTATTTGCAAGATGTTCCATGCAGTGTGAGCGATCTCCACATTTGAGATCCTCTTGAATTCTTCCATAGAAATAGCATTGAATATTGCATTCATAGCCTTATTGTTAAAGCTTGCTACTTCTTTTTAGGCAGTTTTCCATTCACCAATAGCAGTGGTTGGTCTTTCCCAACTGTTTTCAATAGAGAGCCATACTCTCTCATCAATAGATTTCAAGAAGGCTTTCATCCTAACCTTCCAACAAGCATAGTTATTCCCATCAAAGTGAAGAGGGATCACTAGAGAGTGACCATGTTCCATGACAACAGGGCTCAAGGATCAACTCTAGGTATAGAAACCTAAAATTAAGAGTTAACCTGCTCTGATACCACTTGTTTGTTTGTTTAGACCCCTTAAGCTAGATTGTTTAATCTAATATATTAGCCGAGTGATTACTTAGGTTAATTATTCAGATCTAGGTTAAACAATAATAAATCATATCATGCAAAGCAGCGGAAAGTAAATAACACCACGATATGATGAACCAAGAAAACCAACGAAATGTGCGGTTTCAAGGTAAAAACTTGGGGAGGATTTGACCTAACAATCCTTAAGGTAAATCAAATCCACTATAAAAGAATCAAAGTTTTTACAATCAGATTTAACCCTAAATCTATTGCTACCTTAAGTAGTAACTTACTGACACGACCACGTGCAAGTTTCGAATCCATGGACTCCTCCTCTTCTTAGACTTACTGCAACATAAGTACCCACGGTTGTGACTTTGAGATCCCACTCAAAGGTTTCTAATCACCTTCACTTGTTGATCTTTGTAGCAACAACTAGGTTCTACTAATGCTTGATTGTAGATCTTACTTCAGTAGACGCTTGTGTAGCTAGAAGGTACAATACCTTTCAAATCTCACAAAGAGTAACTCATAAGTCTTCCAAAGGTCTCCAAAACGTAGGTAGGGTTTCCCTATTATATGTGGACAAGTTGGATTGAAACCCTAAACGTTTTCGCAAGAATGGGCGTTGTTTAAAAATTCTGCAGAATCTGATTTTTGCGATTTTTGATCGGTCGAACCTAATTTGCGATTGATCGAGCTTGGCAGATTCTAACTCTTCTTTTTTACAGTTAGCTCGGACTTGAAGCTTGAAACTTACACCTTTGAGCAATGCCTAACACATAGAATAGACATGTTTTGTTCTCGGTTTGCTAACACATACAAAATAGAATTCTAAACATTTAATCCTAAATCTTTAGAACCTAACATAATGGTTTAGATTAAACCATGTCATTAATCCACTAAAAAAAGCCTTAAAATAGATGCCACATCAGCTATTAAAATGGAAATGTCCGATTTCAAATTTATTTTTGAGTTTAAGAAATTAAAAAACTCAGAAGACCTGAGTCCCAATCTTATTGCTCTGCTGGTACCAGCGGCAAAGAGCTTGTCTCTAGCAATATTTAGGCAGTAGAACGACAGAAAATCCTAGTAAGTTTCATTACCTTTACGCAATTGAAAGTAATCTCTCCTTTTAAAAGTATGGATTTCACTACTAAATTGGGTCTTCACTCTTCAACACCTTTCTCTAAAAAAAAAAAAGAAAAGTCTTCAACACTTGTGGGCAGAGTTTTTAACTTTTCTTTAGATGTATTTTGTGGTACAAGTCAGGTCCCATAAGTATCACAGTGAAATTAGGGTTCAGATCTTTTTTTAATAAATAAAATACATTTAAATTTTGACATGTCCATTTTAATAGTTGATGTGGAGTTTATTTTAAAGTTCTTGTTAACAGATTAATGACGTGGTATATTCCAAACCATTTATTTTAAAATAAAAGGCTAGAATTAAAAAACTCTATATGGTAACCTAAGAACTCTAGAGGATCTAAATCCCAGAAACAATATATATTGATTTTGGTTAATACCGGTGTATCGTTCCAGAGTTACAACAATATATATGTGTGTATTTATTTATATTTTTATAAATATAATTTAAAATTCACATATTTTTTATACCCAAATATTAGTTTAAGTACATTAACCCAATATATTGACTTAAATAATATATTTTAGAATTATTTTTTAATGTAAGGTCCAAAACATTAATATAGGTTGAATAACCCAAAATATCTTTGGCACATTCTGATATTTAATTCGGTACAGTTTTGAGTACTGGTATCGATTTAAGGAAAATTATTGTATACTTCAGGAGTACTATAAATACGTACTTCCCTCTTTCACATGAATTGTGGGTCCTACTATGAATTTAATTAGTGGGACCCACAATTATGTGAGAAGGAGGAGTATGCATTTATAGTACTTTGAGAGTATTGTATAATTACCCCCGATTTAATAGACAATACAATTATGGTGGTGATACTATTGAAAGCAGTATGGTATTATATATCTTTTTTTTTTTTTTTTTTTTTTTTTTTTCGGAGAAAACGATAATGGACTTTTCATTAATCAGGCATAAAGCCTCTGTCAAGAGATACAAAATGCATTGCACTACTATGGATATCCTCCATCCACACTTGTGGTTCATGCAAGTTTTTTGCCAACTTTGCTAACTTATCTGCTACGTTATTTCCTTTACGTCTTGTATGTGAAAAGGATGCCATTCTCAGCTTTCCTGATAGTGCTCGGGCTTCCTCTATTAAGTGGCCAAAAGCTGTCAGACAAGGCTGGTCTGCTTTGAGGTGGTTGATAATAACCTCTGAGTCACCTTCGATCACCACGTCTTGGAGCCCAATTTCTAGTGCAAATAAGATGGCCCTTCTACATGCCAGTGCTTCCAGGTCTGCAATCGTTGGTGATAATCTGATTCAAAGGTTTGCTTATATAATAATAATGGTATATATAGACTATATAGTAATTATTTTTATAATTTAATTATTACAACAAATGGGAGGGGGATTCAAACCATAATTCTATCCGTAAATGAGATTCATGTACAATGCTTTTAAATACAAAGAATTTTAAAATACTAGTCGGATGTATGACAAAAATTTGACATGAATGTTTGATATATAGGTATCCTATGCCAATGCAGTAAATGGATTCATTGGAAGCTTTATGTGAGAGAGATAGATGTGATGAATTTTAATAGATACATTAAAAGGTTAAATGAATTGATTCTATTTAAAAAAAAAAAAAAACTTGTGACGAACTGTTTGTTTGTGCTAGTTCTTTGAAAATACCTTTGGAAAAAAAATGATTTTTAAGAATTGCATTTAAAAAATTTATTTATTAAAATGTATTTAAGCCATTGGTAAAATCTATCTAAAGTATTATTGTTGGAAGAAACTCAATGAGAAAATGTGCATATATATTTTTTGCGATTTGTAAAAAGTACTCTATAAATTGTGATTTGATAACATACCTTATTCCCGATTATTCTAAAAATGCAATTTTTCTTCGATTTTATAACATAGGTTCACCAAATAATGACTAATACTTAACTTATTAACCTATGATATCTATTTCAAGTTGTGTGAAAGGAGTTTGAACCCTAAGTTTTTTATTTGATAACAAGACTTCACCAGTTAAGATAATTGAAACTTCAAATTTTTTTTTTTTAATTGAGAATCACAAATACTTAACTTATTATTATCTATATAGTCCGGAGTACAGACACACTCAAATCCACACTCAACAATATGTTGGGGGTCAACTTATAATTGGATTACAACAATTACACAAGAGAGTACTAAGAGCACTAGCATCATCCAAAGAGCTTCTGTCTCCATCAACTGACACACCAGGTAAGGTTACATCAGTCTTTTGTTTTCCAAGAAAGTTTTCCACCACCTGGTTTTGCCTCATAGTTTCTTGCCTCCGGCCTCCCTCTTCCTCTGGTGCTATACTTTACCTTGTTTCCCCTGAAACTTGAGGATCATTGGGCGTGATCGCAGCCTTTGCTAGACCAATTTTTAAGCTTCCCATTTTGTTTCCCCCTTGAGCTCTTAGCCATTCTCCATATTGCTAGGGTTCATTAGTAGGATTTCCCATGGATTGGCAATGTTGCTCATTGTGGCCCATTATCCCACATGAAAAATCTACTAGGCAAGAAAGGGTGGGTACCCACAATAGAAGAGTTGAGAAAGGTGGAATGGAATGTATTTTTTTTTTCTTTCAAAATAACATTAATTTTCAAAAAAATTTGTTAGTTAGCACGTTTTCAAAACAATTTAGGAAACTAACATTTCGAGTGTAACAGACTCGATTTTGGGAGTGCTAAATCGATTTCACTGAACTCGATGGCATGAAAATTGAGTTTATAGAACTCAATTTCATTTAAATTGAAATTGAGCCTTACATACTAGATTTCTCATTCATGCCTTTTTCCGTTACACTCCGTCTCTCACTTATAACCAGAAACCCAAACAGAAACCCAGAAATCACGAAAAAGAAGAAACTAATCAACGAAGATAGAAACCCAAACAGAAACCCATGAAGAATAAACCCAAACCACGAAGACATAAAAAACAAACTAGAGAGATCAAACCCAGGTGGCGACAGCGAAGGCTCCAGGCGGCGGCGATGGGGTTTGTTGATGTTTCTCTCTTGATCTTTTGGTGGGTTTCTTGATTCTTGTTGTTGATGTTTCTCTCTCTGGGCCTTTGGGTTTCTTGATTCTTGATGTTTCATTGGGTTTGTTGAGGGAACTCGTTTCTTGATTCTTGATGTTCCTCTCTGGATTTCATTGGGTTTGTTGACGAAGTGTTATTGCCTTGTTGGAGGTGAGTGAGAGAGTGAGAGACAGAGAAAGTTGTTGCCTCATTTGAGTGAGTGAGAGACGAAGAGAGATAGGTAGAGTGAAGAAATGATGAAGTGATCTGAGTGAAGGAGAGATGGAGTGTGTTGCTAACGGAAAAGGCATGATTGAGAAATCGAGTTTGTAAGGCTCGATTTCAATTTAAATGAAACTGAGTTCAATGGTCTCGATTTTAGCACTCCAAAATTGAGTCTGTTGCACTTGAGATGTTAGTTTCCTAAATAGTTTTGAAAACATGCTAACTAACAAAATTGTTTGAAAATTGATATTGAAAAAAAAAATCCGATTGAAATTAGATGTGTTTGAAGACAATGTGGAGTCGTTTGCTAGTGATGAATAGGGCCCACAAATTGGCAAATGGGCTGAGTAAAACAAAGAGTAGCAGGAGGTGACAAGCCCAATAAAAACACAAAATGGGCCTAACGAAGAAACGTACACTAACATAGAAGGTGAAAAGGTCCAAACAAAGAAGGGTAAATGGAAGAAATTGGCAAGAGGAAAGTTAAAAAACACTGAAGCAGTGATGGAGATTACTGAAAGCACAGTGGGTACAAAGCGTAGGCTATTGGAAGATGAGATAACAAAAGATGAAGGAAGACAAAAAAGGATATGCGAAGGTAAGTCTCTTTCTTTTATTCAAATGGCGGTGGCTGCAAGGCAACACTACCGAGAGCCATGAATACCTTAAGCTAGAATTGTCAGGGAATTGGGAACCCCCAGACAGTTCGAGCGTTGCATGATATGGTGCAATGATGTAATCCCAAATTGGTCTTTTTAATGGAGACGGAAGTAGGAACTAGAAAAATGGTGAAGGTAAAATAAAAAATTGGCTCTCCTAATGGCTTAATCATCCCTAGTGAAGGTAGAAGTAGGGGAATGACTCTACTGTGGATTAGGGACATGGATGTTGAAATTAAAAGCTTCTCAAGATCACATGTAGATGCGATTGTTATGGATCCTATCTCAGGATTCAAGTGGAGGATGACAGGGTTTTATGGAAACCCAGAAACAAGCTTGAGGAGAGGATCATGGAATTTGCTTTGATATCTCAATTCCCAGTACCAAATGCTGTGGGCATGTTTGGGAGATTTCAATGAAATCTTATTGGCAACAAAAAGCAAGATGTCCAGATTTAGGGAGGCTATAAATACATGTAGTTTCCAAGACATGGGGTATGAAGGGCCAGATTTCACTTGGTGCAACCAAAGACATGGGAGGGGAAGAATCCAACTAAGATTGGACAAAGTATTAGCTATAGTGGACTGGATAGAGCATTACCGAAACTCTAGAGTGTTTCACATTATGGAGTCAACTTCTAACCACTGTGTCGTTTTCTTGATAGACCAACAAAATCCACCCATATATAGGAAGAGAAGATTCCACTTTGAAGCTGCTTGGACTAAGTATGGAAAATGTAGGGAAGTTATCTAGGATATGTGGACAAATTTCTCAGGCATACAATCAACTATTAGGTTGGTTAAAGATTTAATAGAATGTGCAGCTGGTTTAACTAGATGGCGTCAAACAGACGTCGGCTGCCATCCTCAAAAAATTCAAGACAAAAGGAAGACCCTCCAAGCTTTGGTTCAGGAAGATAGGGATGGCAGTAGGGGAGCAAAAATAAATGAGCTTCGAAAAGAAATTAATGAGCTCTTGGATGAGGAAGAGACCAGATGGCATCAAAGGTCAAGGGTTCAATGGCTTCAGAAGGCTGACAGGAACACTCAATACTTCCACTACAAAGCATCCCAATGAAAAAAGAAAAAAGAAATTAGAGGGCTATGGGATAAAGATGGAGCTTAGTGCAAGAATATGGGGGGCATTGCAAGCATAGCATTATAATATTTCAAAGAGCTATTCTCTACCTCTTCTCCAATCAGAATAGAGGAAGTAGCTGATTTAGTTCCAGGAAGAGTCACTCAAGAGATGAATGAGCAACTCACAAAGGAATTTCAAGAGGAGGAAATTATTCAAGCTGTTTGGAATATGCATCCAACAAAAGCCCTGAGCCCTGACGGTATGTCTGCTATCTTTTACCAAAAATATTGGGATGTCATTGGAGAAGATATAATTAATATTGTGCTAAATGTTCTAAACTCAAATGCATTAGTAGCAGCCCTAAACCAAACTAGTATTGCCCTCATTCCAAAAACAAATTGCCCATCCAAAATGAGTGAATTCCGGCCTATAAGTCTGTGCAATATGTCTTATAAGATCATATCAGAAGTCCTTGCTAATAGACTTGCACCAATACCATTATTTCAGAAAACCAAAGTGCTTTTGTTCCAAGTTGTCTTATAAAAGATAATGTACTAGTTGCTTTCAAAATCATGCACTACTTGAAAAAGAAAGAAGGAAAATAGTGTTATATGGCTGTAAAGCTTGATATGAGCAAGGACTATGACCGAGTAGAATGGAATTTCCTAAAGAAAGTCATGGAGAGAATGGGTTTTAAAGAAAAATAGATAAATCTTATTATGAATTGCATTACTATTGTAACTTATTCTGTGCTTATTAATGGTGTTGCCCATGGCTGTATAACCCTTACAAGGGGTTTACAACAAGGAGACCCAATATCCCCATACTCATTTCTCCTAGTTTCAGAAGGCTTCACAGGATTAATTTTGGAAGCAGCTAGGCACAAAAGATTCTCTGGAATTTCCATATGCAGAAACTGCCCTACTATCACCCATCTCCTCTTCACTCATAACAACATTTTATATTGCAAAGCAACTGGTCAAGAAAGCAGGGAACTACTAGATATACTTCAAAAGTACGAAGAAGCACCAGGCCAGAAAATTAACACAGACAAATCCTCTGTGTTTTTTAGCCAAAATATAGAAGAAGAGAAGAGAGTTGAAGTGAAAGAAAGCCTCGGCCCAATGCAAGATGCTTAACCCAAAAAATATATGGTTCTCCCTTCAATGATCGGCAGGTCTAAGAAACAAGTTTCCAATGAGATAAAGAAGAGGGTAGGGAAGAAGCTATTGGGGTGGAAGGAAAAGTTTTTATCCATTGGAGGCAGAGAAATTTTGATAAAGGCCGTGGCACAGGCGGTACCAACATATACAATGGGATGTTTCCTACTCCCAAAGGGCCTATGTGATGACATTGAAGGAATGATGAGGAACCTTTGGTGGGGGCAAAGGCAACAAGAATAAAAAATTGCTTGGGTGGGCTGGTCAAAGATGTGCAAAGCAAAAAAGGAGGGACGCATGAGATTTAGGGATCTTCAAGCTTTCAATCTTGCTATGCTTGCTAAACAAGAGTGGCGAATGCATGAAGAGCCGTCTTCCTTGATGGCCAGGGTGTACAAAGCCAAATATTTCCCAAATTGTGATGTCCTTAGTGCCAATTTGGGAAGCAACTCATCCTATGCATGGAGGAGTATCCACAAAATTTTGGAGGTTCTTAAGCAAGGCACTAGATGGAGAGTGGGCAATGGAAAAATGATTCATATTTGGGACGATAAGTGGTTGCCAACTCCTACAATCTACGAGGTCATATCCTCGTAAAAATATTTTGGGGACTTCCCAATGGTATCAACACTCATAGATGTAGACACAAGAAGATGGAGAAAAGATAGGCTAGACAATATCTTCCTCCCTTTTGAGGTGGAAACGATTCTCAACATCCCTATCAGTCACCACTTACCAAAAGACTCCATAATTTGGGTGGGCAATAAGAAAGGAATTTTCTCTACGAAGAGTGCTTATTATGTAGCCAGGCAAGTGCTGAATTCAAATTCACAGGGAGAATCTTTGGTGGGAGACATGTGAACCCCTCTATGCAAGAAGATGTGGCACTTAAATATCCTAGAAAAAGTTTGCATTTTTGCTTGGCAAATATGTATGAATGTGATCCCTACTATGATGAATTTAGATAAGAGAGGAGTTCAAACAGATGTCATCTGTGCCATTTGCAGAAAAGAAGTGGAAACAGTGGAGCATGCCATCCTAAAGTGTGATCTTGCCAAAACTGTCTAGTCAAATTGGAATGATTGACCAGCAAGAATTTTGGAGTGCAGCTGTGACATATCAACTTGGCTTTAGCCATAATTAGTTAAGGGGCTCAAAGTGATTTGGAAAATTTGTTTGGAGTGGCCTGGGCGAAATGGTATCACAGAAATCAATTAGTGTATGAAGCTAGTAAAACAACAGCGGACCTGGTATAGGGGACAGCAACTCGTATGATTGAAGATTTTAAAAATGCAAACAACCTATTGGCTACGGGTAAAGGGAATGAGGTTAGAGCATGGAAGCCTCCCCCAGAAGGTGTGTTCCTCATAATGTGGATGGTGCTATCCCTGCTATGGATGGTAATTCTTGTGTGGGTGTTGTGATTAGGGACTGGGAAAATCAAGTGGTTGCAGCCATTAGCTTGCCCTTACCTGGTAAATATGCAGTTGAGGAAGCTGAAGCCATTGTCATGGAACAAGGCATTGTCCTAGCCCATATGTTAGGCCTGGAAAATATCATGTTGGAAGGAGACTCTTTGCAAATTATTCAAGCAGTACATGCCAAAGATTGCAAGGGAGTGGCTAGTCACATTATTGTTGGTATTATCCTAGAAATGTCAAAATTTCGAATGGCAATGACTAGGCACATAAGCAGGAATGACAACAAGGTAGCCTAGGAACTTGCACAATATGCTAAGAGGTCTGGAAAATTGAAGAGCTGGTTTGGTACAGTTTTGGAGTTTGTAGCTGACCTTCTTCGCACAGATGCTTACAGTTAGCTTAAGCTGGTTTTGGGTCTATTTTGGCGCCTTTGTCCTGTTTTTCTACTTTGGTTTTTTTTTTGTGTGTTCTAATCTGGTTGTATTTTCGTCTCTTGAATGAAAGTTTAGTTTCAAAAAAAAAAAGAAAAAAAGAAGAAGAGCACTAGCATCAGATGACCTAAATGTTAAATTTTTAGCATTTAGTACATCAAACACCAAAAACTCAGCCACATCTAATAATTCAAATGTGAAAAAATTTGGGCTGAAACTAAAGTTGGTGGATTTCAAGTAAAGTTTGATAAGTGGGCTGTATTGGAATTTTAACGGACGCTTTTTTTTTAAATTTTTTTATTTTAATAAAAAAAGGAATCCATTTGTATTTCGTATAAGAGGGTGTTTGGCAAATTAAATAATCGGACGTAGTTTCCAGTTAACTCTTAGTAAAATTTATTATAATCGAATAAGAGTTTTGGGTTTTGAACCCCTCCTACACCAAAAACCGATCAATATCTTGGCATGATAATAAAGAGTATTTATCATGGAGCGGATGTCATAAGTTAAAATTTCAACATATCAATAAAAAATAAAAAATAAATTAGACTGACCGTTAATAATATTCTTTTTTTGTACTAATGTGGGTGTCCTGAATTCTTACAGTATTTGACTATTCCTCTGAGTATGCATAGTCCTCATATCTCTGACATAAGATAATTATAGGTAAGGAAAATTATTAGGAGAACAATGAAAAGAACAAGAAAAATAGAATAATAAAGGGTTTAGAAACACAAATTGACGTTTTCCTTATACAATATTTGCCCCCACTCAAGTGTTGTTAAAGTGTTTCTGCAAATTTGTCCCCATAATACAACTAAGTCAAGAATTCTACAAGAAGTAAATATAGAAAATTCTTGTAAATTTCTAAAAATGGTGTGTAGTTAGTACAAAATTTGAATATGAAATCACTATATCATGTCATTCTCAAAAAAAAAAAAAAAAAAAAAAAAAAAACTATTTAATGTCAATTGCTAATTTTTTTTTTTTAATTTTTTTTGATAAGTAATAAGAATAGTATTAATCAACAAGAAAAAGCGAATAAAGCAAATACAAGGTGTTCATGATGGTGAACACAAGAAAAAGCAACATAGATAGAAAAAGCAACTTAAGGGACAATTCTAAGAGAAGAAAGAAACTCAATGATGGAAGAACAATTCGAAGAACCCTAGCACCTAGACCAATCAAAAAGAGTTCTTTGGCATGGAGCTTGTAGCTGAATAAGCGATTTCTCTTTAGCCTCAAAAGAGCACTAATTTCTTTCCATCCAAACATTCCACATCAAACAGCCAGGAACCATATTCCATATGTTCGAATTAAAATTTCCCTGCCAGTAATGCCAACAAAACACCAAACTTTCCAAAGAACTTGGCATAACCCATTGGATCCCGAACACCTGAAGCATATGCACCCACAAAGAGTGAGCTACAGGAAAATGGAGGAGAAGATGATCCACAAATTCCTCATTATAGTAGCACATACAACACCGATTCACCAAAGCGAGACTCTGGAGCATCAAATTATCCAAGGTAAGGATCCGACCATGAATTGTTGTCCACATGAAGAAAGCCACCCTTTTAGGAACCTAACTTTCCAAATACCCTTCCAAATGAAACAAGGGATAGAAGCACCCTGGATCTTATTGTAATTGGACCGAATATCAAACTTACTAGTCCCATTAAGACACCAATGAGAACTATCACACGCAACACCCCTAGGAATTCGAGATTGAATGAAATCAAGGAAAGAGAAGGCAGCTTCTAATTCCCTATTGTGAAAGTCCCTATAAAATCTCAAAATCCAAATTCTCTCATTTCCACCCTCCTAATAACACAAAACATCAGAAATGCAAGCTTCCTTGTCATTTGAACACACATATAACTAAGGATAAAGCATTTTAAGTGAGATATCCTCAACCCACCTATCATGCCAAGAAAAAAAAAAAAAATGAGAGCAATCACCCACCACTAGGGCCAAATATTTGGAGAATCTCTCCCAACCTTCATTAATACCACACCATAGACCACACCCGTGGGCCCTTCTGCAGACTTTAGTATTCCACCCCCCTTACGACCATTCAAAAGGCAACTTTGAAGAGTTACGGTGGTACACTATGTAAGGTTGAATTTAATCAACCATCTTGTTGGCTTTATTCCGTGCCAAATTTCCTTGTAATTCAGCATTTAGAAACCCTGTATTTCGGTGGGAATTATGTAAGGGTAGTGTGTGTGAGAGAGTGTGAAGAAATGCTCAAGAGTGTGCATTCAGCAGGGCCTCGTGACTGGATCTCGCGACTGGCTCGTGGCTGGCAAGTTGCCAAAGCTGGCACACGTGTGAAGCATGTAGAGGAGCTGAAGAGTCACGCCAGCTGAAGCACTACAGGACAAAACTTCCAGTCTGGTCAAACAGTTAGCTCGCGACTCAAACTCACGACTCAATCAAGTCGTGAGGTTAAGTCGCTAGACCACTCTGTTTGGGAAAAACTGACCTTTCGCATTCCAAACACACACCAGTATATATACCCCTTATACCCACATATTGTAGAGAGCTTCCAGAGAGAATTTTGAGAGAGAAAACTAGAGAAAAACAAGATTGACTCATCCACAATCTTCATCATTTGATTCTCCAAATTCCTCTACTCACCCTCTCCATTGTTATATCCTTGAGAGGTATATTAGCCAAAACCTTTTCTCACCATACCCATATTTGTGAGGAAGCTATTTGGTGCTTGGGAAGCAGTTAGGAATGGACCAATTGATATTGGTTGATGCTATGGGTTATAGCAGGATCCGGTAAGCTAGAGAAGACAAAAGTTGGTGTAACCTCGTTGGAGCAAGAAGTTTGGAGGGCTTAGGTACACTGGGTAGATTAGGCTTGGAGGGTCTTCTACTGTTCATGTATCCCAACTTCATTCTCTAGTGGATTATTGACTGCTTGGAGGGCGGTGGAGAGGTTTTACGCCGAGGACTTCGATTTCCTCTTCGATAACACATCGCTGTGTTGTCTTTGTGTTTGCATCTCTCTTCCCTTAATCTTTGCCATTTAATTTCTGCTGTGGTTGTGATTTTATTTGGTTTAGATTGTTTTATCAATTCTGGTTTAGCTTATTTTCATATTCCGCACATACATTGTTTGATAATAAGCTTGAATTGGTAATTTGTATTTTGGGGGTCTAAACGTTCAAGGTGTTTTACACACTATTTGAACATTCACGCTATGTTTTTAGAACCAAAACATATCCATTAGAGACAAGAAAACCACACAAATTTTGAGCATAATTTAAAATTTGAGGACACGAGTGCTTATCTGCACGTAGTCATAGAAACACAAGTGACAATTTGACACGTGTGTGCACTCTCCAAAAAGACATAGATACGATTGGTACCTTGTATACATTCTTGGCTTTCGTTAAAAAAAAAAAAAAAAAACTTCACTTCCTATGCTTTTCTAAGCATCTTTACTCTCCTATATCACCTTCATTTTATACACCTATATATAACCAGATGTTTGTCACATTTTGAAAATATTGAACAGGTGCTTAATGCTAATAGCATAACATATTTTCCTTCATGGATTTTTATTACGTTTTCATAACATGTTTCTCAAATATATGCAAACCACTTTCTAAGCCAAAAAGATGTGATGGGATTATTTGAGGACTTGCTGAGGTGATTGTCCACAGCTGAGTTTGAATTATTTTTAATCCAAGCATTGTTTATTTGGAATCAGAAGAATACAATTACACCTGGAGGGAAATTAAAGGAATTGGTTGGCAAAATAAAATATCAAGGGATTATTTGGAAGAATTTCACCATGCCAAAGACCATTTGAACATTCCAGATACGAATGTGAGTGTAACTGCATAGCATCCTCCTCCTGCATCGGTCTTCAATTGAACTTCGATGCTGCAATTTTCTAGGACTTGAACAACTTAGGATTTGGTCCAATGATCTAGAATGTGAAGGGAGAGGTGATGGCGGCTTTGTCGGCTAAGTGTCCACCCGTGAGAGATAGTGACGAGGATGAAGTTTTGGCATGTAGAAAAGCTTTGGAGTTTATTGATGTAGGTTTTTCAAAATTGGTTGTTGAGGGAGACAATGCCAATGTCATGGGCTCCATCTCTTCCACTGGTGTAAACCAGTCTCGGTTAGGCCATATTATTGAGGACATTCAAAGTCTTGCTCTTGGACTTCGTTGGATGAATGTTAGCCATGTAAAATGGGGTGCAAATACTGTGGCCATTCTTTGGTTTGGTATGCTAGGAATATTACTGAAGATATGTTCTAGATGGAGGACTCTCCTTCACCAGCTTGGGAAGATTGTACTATGATTTCTTATCTCTTCGTTGAATGAAAATTAAGTTCTGATACTAGTGTATTAGTTAAGGATTAACTCAAGCTCACACACACATGTATATATATATATATAAATTAATTTTCTAAGAGAATTTATCATCTTCTAAATTTTAATGAATATATAAAAGTCATGTACTTATGTTAAATGTGTATAAAAATATATAATAAAAAAATATAATGTAGTATCTCCTATCAAAATTATGCTTGATGATGATGTCTCATATAATAAAATTAATCTTTTATCATCTCCATAATGAAATTTTGAAGATTTTAATTTTTAATGGAACCATTGAAGTCTTCAAGTTCAAGAATAACGAAAGACTTTAATGCATACTAGAGCATAATTTACACCAAAAAAAATTTTATCTTGTTTCTATAACTACTTGACCAATTGGTCTTTTTACTTTTGAAAATTTTATTTTAAGTGCGTAACAATTTAAACCCTATATCTTTATAATTAACAAATTTAAACTTTATATATAGTTGCAAATGTAATACATTAAATTCTTAGGTTTCAAAAAGTAATAAAGTAAACCTTCAACATATATTAAATCTCAAACACAATAGACTGAATTTTAATTTCATACTTTATGAAATATCAAGATTAATAAATTTGTTACTTTTTAAAACATCAAAGTTAAATTTGTTATTTTTCAAACTGCATAGTTTAATTTATTAAACCACTTAAATTATATGATTTTAAATATAATCTATCTTTCTTTTAAGAGCACCACTAAAATGACTCAAAATTTGGAGGGGCCAACTTCAATTTTTGGCAAACTACATTTTTTAAAAATGCTTATAATATACATTCTATAAACATTGATTGTTGCACACAACTAATTACATATATATAGCTATACATACAAATTGTGAAATTGTGTTTTCAGAACATGATTTTACTATTTTAATTGAAATTGTGATTCAAAACATGATTTTAGCCTATGTGTACGTACAAACTGCGTGTGATAATAATTACTTAAAGGATTTTTTTTTTTTTATATTTTTTATTATTTGTGATAGAAATAGTACTCTATCCTAATCTAAGTGTATTTGTATGAAGGTTCCTCTTAGATATATATACTCAAACTCCGGCTCATGTCTCCCTCACCTAGTCACCTTACAAGTACATGTTTTTGTAAAGTGATTATCATGCTAAGGGTGCATATGGGTAAGGATAATACACTTAAAATGCTATCAATCAACTCTGAAGGAGGCAAGGAGTGAGTGAGTTAAGCTTAGAAGAAGAGTAGAGTGGCACAGAAAAAGGGTAAAAAAAGATAAGCAAGGAGTACATAATATGAGTTCATTCTTGATTTAAATTAAGGACTACATGATTCTTGAAAAGAAATAAGAAATTAAGGAGTACATGCATGATATGATGAGCTTATTCTTTATTTTGCACTGGAAAAGGCATCATGCAAATTTGCAAGATTATGGATGCTGCTCATTTTGACGGATTCCAGTTATAGCATTTAACGTACTTATCACCCGCAGAGCAATTAGGTTGAGTTAGAGACTTGCAAGGGCCAGTGTCTTTGATACTCCAAAAACAATCTGTGCAAGTTATGTCTCTTTGGGCTTCGAAAATATTAAACCAATGTAAGTTCTTATCACCTTGCCAATACATGCTACAATAGAATAGTGTAGTAGCCCAAACGTCAGGATGGAAAGAGAATTTGTATGAGTTGGTAGGGGCGAGTACTCTTGACCCAAGATCATCATTCTTCGATTTACAATGAAAGTTAAGCCATTGTTTGTTGCTCAAACAATCAGTGATATGAACTGTTGTTGGAGGATCACATTCACAGAGAGACATTAGCAACATAAGGGTTGTCAGTAGTACTAATACAACTCTTCCGAGTGGACTCATGATGTTTGTAATTCCTTTTTGGTACTTTGAGAAAATTATTGATTATTTGCTTATTTATAGGGTCAGATAGAGACCAAATATAATGGAATCCCATTTGGAATATCCTCATGTCATAAAATGAGATTGGTTCAATCTTCTAATATGGGAAAACCATAATGGATTCAGATTTTTTTAGATTTCTTAGGGTACTCTACCAATAGATTTCCTTAAATCCTAACAACTTTTTAATAATTTAATGGTCTAGATTCTGCCATGTCAGCATTACACTAATAATATTCTTAAAATAATAAAATAATGTTGCAAATAAAACAATTAAGATTATTGTTAGTAGAATATTGACATAGCAGAATCTAGACCATTAAATCATTAAAGAATAGTTAAGATTTAGGGTTCGTTTGGTTGGAGGGGTGGAAAAGTGGGAGGATAGAAAATTGTGGGAGGATGGAAAAGTGGAAAAGTGGAGGGATAGAAAAAATGAGTTTGAATAAATTTACTCATATACCCTTGTTAAAGAATGATGCCAAATTTTTTAAAAAAGTGACAAATAACCACACAAAAAAGAGCAATCACCCAAAATTTTTTATAAAAATAAAAAAACATGTTCCAAAAAAAATCACATCAAGTAAAAACAAAAATAAACCATCACGCCCAAGCCCTAAAAAATCAAAAGAAAAAAAAAATTAGAAAAAAAAAAGAGGCATTGTTAATGCCCAAGAAAAAAAGGAAAAAAAAGAAATAAAAAAAGTGACAACCGGCAACGTGATTGCCCAGAAAAAGAAAAAGAAAAAAAGCAAAAAAAAAGGAGCAATGTTATTGGCAATGTTGTTGCCCAGAAAGAAAAAAGAAAAAAGAAAAAAAAAAGGCAACGTTGTTGCCCAGGGAAGAGAGAAGAAAGAAAAAAAAAATGCAACTTAAATTGAGGGTATTTGTGTAAAGTGCATATTTCAGTATTTTTCCCTCCTCATTTCAAATTTTCCCCCTTAGTTTCTGTCTCTTTTGTTTTCTCTCCCCAACCAAACAGTGGAAAATGCCATTTTCCACCATATTTTCCTCTCCCTATTTTCCATCTATTTGGTAGAGTATCCTAGGAAGTCTAGAGGATCTGTATTCAAATGTAATTGCTTAGTATATATGTAAGATGCTAAAATAAGAGAGCTCTTTAAAGCAAGTGACTCAATTTTGTAACGGAAACTATTTCAATATGACCATAGAAATGAAATATATTGATTTTGGTAAATACTGGTGTAAAGTTCCAGAGTTATAGCAATATATATGTGTGTATTTATTTATATTTTTATAAATATAATTTGAAATTCACATATTTTTTATGCCCAAATATTAGTTTAAGTACATTAACCCAATATATTAACATTTTTTTTTATCAGCGCAATATATTAACTTAAATAATATGTTTTATAATATATTTTAGAATGATTTTTATTGTAATATGGTCCAAAACATTAATATAGGCCGAATGACCCAAAAAATCTTTGGCACTTTCTGATATTTAATTCGGTACAATTTAGAGGAATATTGGTACCGATGTAATGGCCAATACAATTGTTTTGGCAATACTACCTTGATTTAAAGGTTGGCTTATATTGTAATAATTGTATAGAATGTATAGTAATTATTTTTATAATTTAATTATTATAACAAATGGGAGGGGTATTCAAACCATGATTCTACACTTAAATGAGGTTCATGTACAATGCTTTTAGATATAAACAATTTTACAAAACTAGTCGGATGTATATGATAAAAATTTGACATGAATGTTTGATATATAGGTATTCTATGTCAATGCAGTAAATGGACTCATCAAAAGCTCTATGTGAGAGAGATAGATGTGAAGAATTTTAACAAATATATTAAAAGGTTACATGAGTTTGATTCTATTTAAAAAAAAAAGAAATACGTGTAACGAACTCTCTATATTCGTAGTAGTTCTTTGAAAATATACCTTTGGGAAAAAAATAATGATTTTTAAGAATTGCATTAAAAAAATGTATTTATTAAAACATATTTAAGCCATTGGTAAAATCTATCTAAAGTATTATTGTTGGAAGAAACTCAATGTGAAAACGTGTACATATATTTTTTGCGAATTGAAAAAAGTACTCAATAAATTGTGATTTGATAATGTACGTTATTCTTGGTTCTAAAGATGCATTTTCTCTTCGATATTATAACTTGGATTCGCCAGATAATTATTAATACTTAACTTTTTAACCTATGACTCCTATTTCAAAATTAATATTTATCATCAGGTTGTATGAAGGGAGTTTGAACCCAAAATATTTTATTTGATGAAAAGACTTTACCAATTAAACTAATTGAAAACACAATTTTTTTTTTTTAATTGAGGGTCACAAATACTTAACTTATTATCAATCTAGTCCGGAGTACAAACACACTCAACAGCATCTTGGGGCGTCTACTTATAATTGGATTACAACACTTACACATCAACTGTCCTAAATGTAAAATTTTAGCATTTAGCACATCATACACCATTAACTCAACCACATCAGATATTTTGAACGTCAAAAAATTTGGGTTGAAACTAAAGTTGAGTTTGAACCTAAAATATTTTATTTGATGGCAAGACTATACCAGCTAAACTAATTGAAAACACAATTTTATTTTTTAATTGAGGGTCACAAATTATTAACTTATTATCAATCTAGTCCAGAGTACAGACACACTCAAAACCACACTCTACAACATGGTGGGGCGTCTACTTATAATTGGATTACAACACTTACACATCAGGTGTCCTAAATGCTAAATTTTTAGCATTCATCATGTTAGGACATATGTGAATCATGTTAGGAACATATGTCAATATTTTATATAATTGACTAATCCTTTGACAAAACACACTTTACTTGTAATTGGGTAGATCTAAGATGTGTTTAATATTTCAAGGAACAAGGTTTCTAGATTAAGTGTTAAAGCCATGCAAGTTTGTCCAAGAAACAAGTGAAGAAGTGTTGGATTTTAAAACTCGACAGCTAGCTCGATAGCTAGTATCTATCGAGGTTTAAAAGCTGCTGAAGTCCGATGCTCGACAGCTAACTCGATAGATAAGCTATCTATCGAGGTTTATGAAAAACAGATTTTCAGTTCTAATTTTCATCCAATTCGTGTGTACATGTTTAGGCTTTCTTCTCTCACAACCCTAAACATATATAAGGATTATTTTAAGGGTTGTCAAAGGTTGCGCAAGTGTGAAGCAAAGTTGTGTTCATGCAAATTGTGACCGGAGACAGAATTTGCCCTAGTTCATCTTTCTCTTGAAGAAGTTGCTGTGTTTGTACACCGTAGGGTTTTGTGACCAAGGAGCTTCTTGATCTTCATCATGTGATGTAGGGCTGTCCAAGGACTCGTCAGACCCGACCCACCAGCAGCTGCCGACTGGACCCGACCTGTCGCCGATCGAACCGATTACTCCGGCGGTCGGCGACATATTTTATTCTACAAAAACTGAGATCGGCGGTTCGGGTATCAGATCTCCACCTCTCAAATCCAAGAAACTCGAACCGACCGACCCAGTTGTATTTTCCAGCAAATCTGGGATTTTTTTTGGAAGATCTAGCTAAAACCGGCGAGATTGTGCTAGATCTAGCCGAGATCTTGCCTAAAATGGCCGAGATATCGCTAGATCTGGCGAGATCTCACCGGATTTAGGCCGTTTTGCAATTTTTTCTTGTCGGATTTCCGTCGTTTTTCATCTTTTCTCACCGAATTTTTGCCGTTTTTCATCTTTTCTCGTTGGATTATTGCTATTTTCCAGATCTTCAATCTCGACTTGTTCCTTTCGACATCCATCGAAGCTCCGACCAATCCGATCTAATTCTCCTCCCGGTCGGCGGTGGGTTAATGATGGCTCCACCCAATCAGTTAGGGTCGGATGCGGGTTGAGCCCAAACTCGATCTGACCCGAACTGTGGACAGCCCTAGTGTGATGAATTGAAGAACTTTGCAGCCAACATCTTCCTCAAGTTGGTGAGTAAGCCGCATACTAGGATCCGTGCATCGAATTGGTTAGTCACGTACTGGAAGCTGTGCATTGAAAAGAAAAGATTGTCACTACAGAACAAGTCCAATTGGGTATTGGGGTAAGGGTTCAACTGTAGGTTGGTATAAAGTACTGAGATTCCTTTACTTATAACCGCTTGTTGTAATAATAGTGAATTCTCGGGAGTGGTGACCTTAAAATCATCCGGTGGGGTTTTGGCCGTGTTGGTTTTCCCTATTCGTAAACAAATCGCCATGTCAACTTTATTTTCTACTGCATACTTACTTAGTTGGTGATTTGTTTGTGCTACCACGCGTTTTGCATGTTAATTGAATTAATTAATTAACTTGGCCAATTAATTTTTTAATTCATCACAAGAGGTCAATACATTCTTGGCTTATCAAGTGGTATCAGAGCACGCACACTTTGATTAGGGTTAATCTTTGCTGTGTGATCCATTGACCCTTGTTTGTAGTGAATAGAGGACAGTCTCTTATTATACCTCCTTTATTTGATGGCACTAACTATGCATACTAGAAAGTACGCATGAGAGCTTTTTTGTAGTCATTAGATGAAAAGGCGTGGCAAGTTGTGGAGATAGGCTGGACCAAGCCTACGGAAGCGCCGGCCGACTAGGATGATGCTAAGATCAAGGCGGCAAACCACATGTGGGTTATGTGTAATTAACCCCTTTTTTTATGTATCTTCTTTTCTTTCTTTTACATTTATCTCATGTATATTGGTCTTGTGACCATTTGACATATATTGTACTTATATTTGGTTTATATCTACTGATGTATGTTATTCATCTTTCTTTTACATTTACCTCATGTTATATGTGGTTTATGACTTCTCTCATATGTTCATTTGTTTGTTGTGGTTTTGTCACAGATTGCCAAAGAGGAAGATTGTTAGGACATATGTGATTTAATGTTAGGAACATATGTCAAATTAGAATTGGCTAATCCTTTGACAAAACGCACTTTACTTATAATTGGGTAGATCTGGGATATGTTTAATGCTTCAAGGAACAAGGTTTCAAGTTCAAGTGTTAAAGCCATGCAAGTCTGTCCAAGAAACAAGTGAAGAAGTGCTGGATTTTAAAGCTCGACAGCTAGTATCTATCGAGGTTTAAAAAGCTGTTGAAGCCCGATGCTCAACAGCTATCTCGACAGATAAGCTATCTATCGAGGTTTATGAAATTCAGTTTTTTAGAAGCTAATTTCAATCCAATCCAGGAATACATGTTTGGGCTTTCTTTTCTCACAACCCTAAACATCTATAAGGATTGTTTTAAGGGCCGTCAAAGGGCGCGCAAGCGTGAAGCAAAGTTGTGTTCATGCAAATTGTGACCGGAGATAGAATTTGCCCTAGTTCATCTTTCTCTTGAAGAAGCTGCTATGTTTGTACACCGTAGGGTTTTGTAACCAAAGAGCTTCATGATCTTCATCATGTGATGAACTGAAGAACTTTGCAGCCAACATCTTTCTTAAGTTGGTGAGTAAGCTGCATACTGGGATCCGCGCATCGAATTGGTTAGTCACATACTAGGAGCCATGCATTATAAGGAGAGATTGTCACTACAAAACAAGTCCAATTGAGTATTGGGGTAAGGGTTCAACTATAGGTTGGTATAAGGTACTAGGATTCCTTTACTTGTAACCGCTTATTGTGATAATAGTGAATTCTCGGGAGTGGTGACCTTAAAATCACCCTGTGGGGTTTTTGCCATGTAGGTTTTCCCCATTCGTAAACAAATCATCGTGTCAATTTAATTTCCGATGCATTTAGTTAATTGGTGATTTGTTTGTGCTATCATGCATATTGCATGCTAATTGAATTAATTAATTAACTTGGCTAATTAATTAACTCAAGGTTTCAAGACTCTCAACCCTCATCTCTCTCTCTTATAAATCAGTCTTTTTTGAGTTCTCTCCGTTCTCTCTGCTTTCTAGTCTCTCTAGTGATTTCAAAATCTCTCCTTTTTATTTTGAAACAAACAAAGTCCTTTACTCCTTTACATCAAAATCTTTCTTCTTTACTCCACCGGGCTGCTGGTTGTTGTTGCCGCCACCTCACACCCCACCTTACGCCGCTGCCTCACTTTGTTCCCACTTTCCACCATGGGTCTTCTCAGCCTCTCAGTCTCGGCTTCCTAGTCTCAAATTAGGTAAATTTTCTTCCTTTTTCATCCCTCTTTTTCTGTATTTTGTGTTTGTGATATGGGTATCATTTTGTTTAAATGATTTTTTTTTTTTTTTTTCCGATAAGTAATAAGAATCATATGAAAAGAAACTTAAGGGTTCTTGTTCAAATGATTTAAAACTTAAAGATTAGGGACCAAAACTGACCAGGAGATTGGATTCAAAGATGAAACCCTAATTTTTTTATTTATTTGATTTGTTGGTCAAAGACTTGATTTATCACTTTTCAAAGATGGAAGCCCTAATTTGAGTATGTTTGTTTGTGTTATCATTTTTCAAAGACTTGAGTTATCACTTTTCTGAGTGTGCTTTGCGTTTATTTTCGTGTTTACTCTTTACAAACAAACATTATAGCTAGTTTGGTTCACTATTTTAGTGTGCTTTGAGTGTGATCTGTATCTGCCCTGTTTTATTTCTTTTTTCTTTTCTTTTTTTTTATGATCAATATACTTGTATCTTTACTATAAAAAAAGAATATGAACCCCTATTTTAAGAAAATGAAATCCAAACACATTTTTATTTTCTTATCTGCCTGTTTTATTCCTTGTTTGTTTTGTTTTGTTTTGTTTTTTTTTTTTTTTTTTTTTCTATGATCAATTTACTTGTATCTTCACTGTAAATAAAAAAAAGAAAAAAAAAAAGAAAAAAAGAAAAAGAAAGATGAACCCCTATTTTAAAAAGATGAAATCCAAACACGTTTTTATTTTCTTATCTAATTGTATTTTATTGCTCATTTGTTTGATTCATTTTGCTTTCCTAACTTAAAAATTTGAAATCCTAATTTTATACAAGAGTTGAAAGTTGTTCAAGTAGGCTTTTTGCTTCCTTTTCAAGGTTGAATCCCTAACAGCTAAGAGTTCTCTAAGGTATCATTTCTCTTCTGTTGTTTCTCTTTTAACTTCTTGTTATTGTTTGTGTGTTACTTTTGTCGTTTTTGTTGTCGCTTTGACCTGTTGTTGTTAATGCCAAAATCTGTGATTGATTTCCTAGAATGTTGGCAAGGACACTTCTGTCATCATAAGGTTGCTAAAGTTTGACAAGTTATTCCATTATGTATATTATGGACACTTTGGCATTAAAGTTGTAGGAGGAAATTTGATGGCGTTGAGACCTACTTTTGTAATCGAAGAGTTTCGATCTGTTGAGGTCCTTGTATGATTGGATGGCTGCCTTTGGTAGCATCCCCTTGATGTCATGTTTTGATTTTATACATTTTGACTTTGTGTATATATGATTGTATTCTTTACGATGGGATAGACACGCCTCTTGTATGTGATTTTCCGTTCTTTTAAAATAAAATACTTACATAAAATTTCATGAATTACTAGTGAATATGGTGATCTTATATTTACATGTTTTCCCTAGCTTAGCTAGAATACTATACGTTGAAAAATTTTAGAATGTACTACACGATAACTAATACAAGATCAATGATTAATATGGATCCCTTCTCAATCAAAGTTTTTGGGGTTGATTAGTTGAGCCCTCGGACAGGCTTCTAAGTTCTTTTTTGGGTCTGAAAACTCAAGTTTGAAGTCATATTTATTCATCTCCTGTTTGACGAATATCTAACTGCAATAATTGTGTTTGCAAATTGACGATGATGGGTCTTTGTAATTTCTTTTTGAGGCTTTTATTTTCTCTTTCTCATTAGAGCTGTTAGGCCACCCAATCTATGTAGTGTTTATTTACGTGTAAAATGATATATCAATCCATTGCTTCATGTCTTGATTAGAGTTATCATACTAAATAGGATTGGGTTATCTTCTCATCAACCGAGTGTTAGAAGTCCTACTTTTTCCTTTTAAATTATAGAAAAGGTCATTATTAATTGTAAGTTTGATACTCATATGAATCCTTTGACAATTAGATAGAGATTCAGATATGATGCACCCTTTCACTAGACTTGATAATTTGATATATTCTTGCACATTGTCTTTTAAATTTTTTGGTCAATCTTGTTAGTTGATTCAAGATACATCCCAATCAGTACTTGTGAAGTCAATTCTTATGCATAATTATATTTCTTATCCTACAAAGCTCCAGTGTATGTGACTTTGCCCTTTAAGAGGTCAACTACAATGATCTTTCTTAGGATCAGTTTTTTATGGTTGTTTGCTAATGCTTAAATTTGATGTCTCTAGGTTATGGAACCCTTTAGTGATGCACCCCCTGCCCAAACAACAGCTACTGCCCAAGCTGAACCTGCTGCCACTCCAACTAACGCTGAGGCAATTCCACCTAAACTTAGTGGTGAGTGAGATAGCTGCTGATTGTGGTAATAATAGGAAAAAGTCTATTGCTTGGGATCATTTTGAAAAAATAAAGATTGGTAAGGATCAATTTAAGATTGTTTGCCATTATTGCCAAAAAACTTATCATGCTAATAGGAAGGGGCATGGTACTACTAATTTATTGAATCATATGCCAAACTGTGTTAAGAACCCTAATAAAGATGCACTTAAAGGGCAACAAACCTTAGCATTTGAACCCAAAATGAATGGGGAGGAAGGGTTTCAGCTTGTACCAACAGCCTTTACTATTGAGGCTTCTAGGAAGGCACTCGCTAAAATGATTATAATAGATGAGTTGCCTTTTAGGTTTGTTGAAGGGTATGGGTTTCAAAGATATTCAACTACCTTACAACCTAAGTTGCAAATTAGGGATATCCCATCTTGTCAAACTGTAGCTAGGGATGTGATTGGCATTTATGGTGTTGAGAGAGAGAAACTACGGACACATGGACTAGTATTCAAAATCTGAATTATATGTCCCTCACATGTCATTTTATTGATAATGATTGGAACTTGCATAAGAGAATTCTGAATTTTTGTCAAGTTGAAGACCATAGGGGGGAGACTATAGGTAGAAAGATTGAGATGTGTTTGCGTGAATTGGGTGTTAATGGCGTATTCACCTTAATAGTGGATAATGCTTCCTCTAATGGTGCTACCATTAAATTTTTACAAACAGTAACTAAAGATTGGAAAGGGACTGTTTTAGAACATGAGTTCTTGCACATTAGGTGTTGTGCACATATCTTAAATCTGATTGTGGGGGATGGTTTGAAAGAAATTGATGCGTTCATTGCTAGGGTGCGTGAAGCGGTGAGGTATGTGAAGTCCTCACCAAATAGAAATCAAACTTTTAGGAGTTTTATGGAGAGATTAGGTATTGAATCCAAGTGTTTACTAAGTCTAGAAGTACCTACTAGGTGCAACTCTACCTAGCTCATATTAGATACTACTGAAAAATTTCAGAAAGTGTTCCTAAGAATGGACTTTGAGGATGATAGCTATTCTTCATACTTTATGAACAAGGAAAATAGTGGTGGTTTGGGATCTCCTTGTGGGGCTGATTTTCAAAATTGTAGGACGTTTGTGGGTTTCTTGAAACTGGTTTACAATGCAACAAAGAAGTTCTCCAGTTCTTTGTATGTTACTTCAAATACTTTCTTTGATGAGATGTTTGTGATTCAAGAGAATATTGCTCATTTAATTAAAACTCAAAATCATCTCTTGAGAAATATGGCAACTAAAATGGAAGCTAAATTTGAAAAGTATTGGGGGAAAGGGGATAAAATTAATCAGCTTTTGTATGTGGCTGTGGTTCTTGATCTAAGAAAGAAAATGAGGTTTTTGAAGTTTTCTTTTTTTGAAATTTATGGGGATAAAGTGGCTAATGAGATGGTTGATTTGGTGAGGAAGACCATGGATAGGTTGTATGATTATTACTCTTGTGTTGATTCACCAAATGTGGCAGTACCAAGTGAGAGTGAAAGGACACACATAGAAGGTGATACAATTGGTTGTACTAATCCATATGTGATGATTAATTCTCGATATGAGCGTTTTTTAGAGGCTAAGAAGTCCATAGGGTGTAGCAATGAGATTGAAAAATATTTGGCTAAAAATTGTGAGAGTAGAAAGGATGTGAAATTTGAGATTTTGGGGTGGTGGAAAGCCAATTTAGATAGGTATCAAGTGCTGTCCAAAATGGCCAAGGATGTGCTGGCTGTACCTGTTTCTACAATTGCTTCTGAATCGGCATTTAGTATTGGAGGGCACATACTTAATCTATTTCGAAGTTCACTCTCTCCTCTCATGGTTCAAAATCTTGTTTGTGCTCAAAATCGGCTGCAAGCCCATGTCCCAATTTCTTTTCACAAGTCAAAGGACGAGATGGAGGCCTTAAAGGATGAATTTCATGATTTAGGTAATATGTTTAACTTCCAAACTTCTTGTCTATGAAGTGTTATTAAATGTGTCATATACTTGAGCAAAATTTAATCTATTGCCTTAATTTTTTTCTTTTCTAATTTTGAATCAAGCAACAACAGCAGCAAGTTCTAGTTCCTGCTCAAGCAATGGTGGGACCCGTACCACAGTTAGTATTGATGAATGATCACTGACCAGGTATGTTTCTACCCTTGTAATTTTTGTTGATATTGGTCATTCTGTAGTTTTTGTTCTTTGTCTTTATATATTATTGATAAATATTTTTTCCCCTTGTATTGTAGGAGGAAGGAAGGCCACATTTTGTATAGGAGACAGTTTTTTGGATATATTTTGAAAGCTTTTTTGGATAGATGTATAGCTTTTCTTTATAGATGAACTCTTGCTTATAGGAAGGAAAACTTAGCATCTATGTAGGCTTTCCTTTTTATAAGTTATGGACTTGTTCACTATAGATAATAGAGTAGTTCTTTACTGCATTAGGAAAGCTATTATTTGGAAATACTTATAGTATTTCATAATTGTAACTAATTATATATACTGCTGGGAATATCGCCTACTGCCTTGGTGGTTTACTGCCTTACAAACTTGTGCAGTAACTGCCTTCTTTGCTGCCTCTATGGCTTACTATATATATATATATGGAATTATGAAGATGCTCTAGTATTTATAGCAATGCTTGCTGCTGTGTGGTTTTAGAATATTACTTGATGTGTGGAATGGTTGGCAGGTTTAATGTGTTCAGATTAACTTTTATATGCTTGAGTTTTCTTGAGGCAATTTTGAGGTACTGCCCAATGCCCAGGCCTTTAGGCTTAGGCAATTTGGAAAATATTTGTTGTAATGTGTGAATGATTAACAGGTGGAAAACAATGGTATTTTGTGCATTTTTATTTGTTTGATTAATGCCCAGGTTTTACATGCTATTGATGTTTAACATGTGGTAAAAAATGGTATTTTGTGTGTTTTTATTTGTTTGCTATTGTGCCTAGGTTTTACTTCTTTTTTTTTGTTCCCAAATGTCAAATATGGGCTCTGGGAAGTATAAATTTGGACTAATATATGTTCAAGCAGAGCTTGAAGGCCCATTTTAAAGGGTATTGGCCCATTTTAAAAGAAATGATGTAAAAAATAGGCCCAATTTGATATGACAAAATATAGAAAGCCCAATAATATTGGCCAAAAGGCCCAAAAAAATTAAATCCATGAAAATCTACAAATTTGGCCTAATGTAGTCCAAACCCGCCAAACCGTAGAATCCGACCTGCCCTAACCGATGACCTGACTCAGCGGATCCGACCCGTATTTCAGGTGAGTGCGGGTCAATTTTTTAGTAACCTGATCCAATCGGGTCGAGTGCGGGTTAGGCCCAAACTCAGGTCGACCCGACCCGTGGACAGCCCTACTCACTTCATTTGCCTCACATGTTTCATTAAACAATTTTTTTTTTTTTTAACATCTTGCTACAATGTCTTGCTATCTCTAGCAGCCCACTGTAGCTAGAAGTCAAAATTTATAACATCTAGCACCTTTGATGTTGTGTGCTTTTTTAAAATTAGATGTTAAAAAATAACATTTATAGAATTTGACACCTTTAATGAGAATGCTCTAAGTTCTAAAATTGAACTACTTATCTATTATTACTTTAGAGTAGAGTTTGTTGTGTGCCTTTGTTAGAGCCCATCCTTGTGTGTGCGTGTGTTTGTTTTTCAAAAACAAATGAGCATTATCATGAAGTTTACCAAACCCAGAAGCAGAATACACTGGGCCAACCGTGCCCATTTAGAAATCCAGAACTCCAATGAAATAGAGCCATTAGCTCGGAAAAAATTGAGGCATTCAATTGACCGAAAATAATCAGCGAAGACTAAGAATTAGCAGTTGGTTCGGATTTTTTTTTTCTGATGACCAACTATTTCTTCAAAAGCTTCCATGTCAATGGTCATATCATCATCTATATCAGCCTCTACATCTGTCATTACTTCATCTTTGTCAGAACAGTAAGCATAAAAAATGATAGGAAAGAATAAATACAATTTTTAAAATTTTAATATATTGATATATTAAGCCATTTCAATTTTCAAACTTTCACCACCATTCTATAACTATTTGGAAAGCGGCGTACGCCATGATCATGTCAAACATCTCTAAATTTGACGAGTGCCCATGCAAAACATAACAAAATATGGAACGGAATTTTTTTTTTCCCCTCATAAGAACAACGTCAACTACTACAGCACTAGTTATGGCCATCTCATGTTTTGTTTAGCAAGCACTGTTAAGAGTGTTATCATGATTCATGGGCCTACAGAAAAAGAGGCCTGATAACCTTCCTAATAAAATATCAATTTAAATCTTTAATTTCTTTTTCTTTTTTATTTTTTTTCTTTTGATAAGTCCATATTTCATAGAATAAACGCAGATCAAAATCCTCAATTAAAATATCCACATAAAGCATTGTACATACAATAAACCAAGAAATCCATTTCTTTCTTGCAAATAATGGATTAGTTTTGAGGAGCTAGTCCAAAACCAAATCTTCTTTGTCAGGAGCCCATAAAAGAAATCTTAACATATTTACCAACATCAACTGTGAAGCAGTTTGGCTTCACCCAGCAAGTTCAATTCCAGGTAAACTAAGATTCTGGCAACCAGGTCTCTTACAGATTCTACCAAAATCTAATGAAAATATTTGGTTTCACAATGCAAAACAAGTTCAAACCTCTCTCTCTCAGAAAGCTAGTGTACTGCATCAAGCCAAGCTTAATTAGGATTGGACTGAAGTTAAATACATCTTCCACCAACCGATCCAAGCACAAGCAGCATAGTATTTGGTTTTGCTGCTTAGCCCATTTTCAGCTGAGCCAAGCTTGAAATTATTTAATCAGAATCCATCAAATGTCCTAAATAAAGCAAAGACTCCAAGTTTCCAGCAAGTCACTGCTTTATTCCACAATCATTATGAATGGATGATTATTGTATGTTTCCTACAAAATCTTGTTTTAACGTCAATAGAATATGTTTAGCACTAAATTTAAATAAAACCATTATTTTGAATTCTAATTAGCTTTACTAGTAAAGTCTTTTGTTGTCAAATAAAGGACCTAGGTTCAAATCCCGCCCATATGGCTACATCAAAAACAAATCCATTGATGTCTTGATGTAATGATAAAAGGCAACCATCATGGAGTGGAAGCCATAGGTTCATATTCTCTCATATCTATGAAAACCAAACCATTATCAATCATGAAGGACACTTTCGATCAACTTATTTTGGTTTTGCACTAGATATGGGGCATCATATAAAAGAGCCAAGGAAGCAGCCTACAGTAACTTAACCTTGTTTTCGTGGTGATGGTGATCAACATTAGCATCAGCATCAGTAATAGCAACAGCAACAGCAGTAGGAGTAGCATCATTAGGAGGAGGAGTGATTGAGTGCCCCTCCGAATTTTCATTTGATGGTGTCTCCTCCATAATTAAAACCATGATATGATGAGAGGTGGCGATTAAGGGGCACACGCTACTAACAATTCAAAATTTTGGGGAAACTTGTATTTTGCACCCTTAATTTTCAAATTTTGCAATCAACACCCTAGGTATAAAAATTTTGCACCCTTAAATGTGGCATGTGATGTGATGTCACCTCTATACAAAAATTATTCCGGTAGTTAAAGGACTAAAGGAAGAAAGTAATAATTTTTCATAAACTATTAAATTGTTCAAAACTGTGGATATTAACTGAATCTCACCTTCTTCTCAAAATTAAAAATTAAAAAAAAAAAAAAAAAAAAAAAAAAAAAACTGAATCTCACCACTAGATCACCTACATTTGTCGTGCTTATGAGAGGATGATTTACTCCATCATTGAGGTAATGATCTTAAGTAAACATATGGGTGTAATGTAATAGGTGCATATACTAAACTGGATCTAATCAGAAACACTTTAATTATAGAGTGATCACTGTCAATTAAAAGGGTGTTCGGTCACAATTTTCCTATTATCCTTAAACATAAGGAGTTTGAGCATATTTATTTATTATACATGTAACTTTGAAGATGTCAACCTGTTATGCTCATTTAAAGGTTATATATGGACACGTTAGGTTATATGTATAGTGAGTAAAATCTGTAAATGTTTAACAATGAATTTACTATCATTAGGTTTTGGGGGAGTTACCTTATTTGATAAGTGGGTTAGGGTGCTATACAACAGATGGCCAATTAAGGTTTTTTCTATGGACCCCCAAAATAAAGTAGGAGTTTGGTTTCCTAACATGTTGTGGTTAATAAATCCTGTATTTTAGTTTATTTGAGTGTTTAGTTGGTTTATTATCTTCGTGGATATTGTGAAATTAAGTAGCTAAATCATTATGTTATCTTTTGGAAAACGTTGGTCTTAAAATATGGAGGCAAAAATATGAAGTGTTGGCTTTTAAAGTTTTAAGATAGAGGTTGAAAATTCTATTATTGCATTGAGATATCTTTGACAGAGTTAATTAATGAGAAGTGCTATGTCTACAACACTTTCATAACAAATCTTAAGTAGCAGGTTGTTACTAGTTGTTATGGTTGGACAAAAAAGTAATTTCAATTGTGGATTCAAATTAGAACGAATAACAACTTACCACCTATAATTTGTTGTGAAAATGTTATAGACGTAGCACTTTTCATAATGACTTAAATGGATTTACCTATAGAAACTCCAATTTGTACCCATTAATCCTCTGACCCCGTTGATAAAATATTATCCCATTTTCAAAATGGAAAAATCACACATGGTGAACCTAAAATAACCATGACTTAGAACCATGACTCAGATTTAAATAAAAAGGCAAAATAATTGGTTTCAAAGAAAGATGAATGTGCATGCATAAAACATGTATTCCATCCAAAAGGTATGAATGATTTCTAGACCAAGCCCCCTTCCACAAAGGTCTTAACCTTTACATTTTTATTGCATGCTAGTTCTACATTTTGTTTTTCAAGGCCTCAATATGTGCCTCATAAAAATCATCAAAATTTGCTGTCATTGCTTTTTGATAATCAGCATGAGCTAAATCTTTTTTTTTTTTTTCCCTGAGTGTGATTTTGATTCATGGGAATAGGCAATAACAGCGATACAATTTATCAAATCAAGTATGGCTGAGATTTCTGTCAATAAATAGCAAGGTTTATCAGTGTCAACTTTATATATTAATCAGGTGTTCATTCACTCAATATTCTATAACTTAACCTATTTTGTCTATCTTAAAAATATATATATATTGAATACTTGACTTGAAAATCTCAAGAATTTAGATTCAACAAAAATTATCTTGGCCCCCCTGATTAAACACAATCCTTAACCTCTTAAAAAAATAAAAACAAACAAAAACCCAAATAACAACAATAAATATTAACCAAAATAACAGCAAAAATAACCCAAACAACAAGATTAGACTGAACATCAACAAAATAAAAAAATATTCAACAAAAAAAGCTCAGTCAAAAACAAGAAAATAAAACCCCTAATCATTCAAATTTGTAACTCGTTCAATCTGTTCCATAAAAATAATTCATAATTTCATCTTTCCTAAAACAACATACTATCAAAAGATATATTGTAACCGTGAATTCTCTTTGGTAGCTCTACCCACCTCTTTACAATCACAACTCTACTCTCTTTAGAAGTCAAATAAAACATCAAATTTGCCAATGAATTAAATTGCAGGAAATAAAGCCATCCTCTTGTAAATAGAATTTTCTTCCTCTCTGTATTCTTGAGACCTCTTATGAACTAATATTTGAATATCAATAGAAGACTTAGTTTTAAAATTTAGTTAAAATGGAAATCGGAAATTAAGCCATCAATTATCAATAGTAGTCAACGATCGTGCTCTTTAATAAACTCTCTGCTACTCTGCAAAAAAGTGCTTAACTTGATTTACAAATCTATATATATGGTAATAAACCAAAAGCATTTCATTACAACCAATTGACTCAACATTATATATACTTCAAATATTATTTTCGATTGCATTTGAATTTAGATGACATAAAAAGAACTTCAACAGTATTAATTACTTCAGCAACGAGGAAAAGAATTTTTTTTTTTTTTTTTTATAAAAAAGGAAAGTTCTAAGATGTCACTAAAATTGAACTACTTATCTATTATGGCTTTAGAGTAGAGTTTGTTGTTTGCCAGTGTTAGAGCCTATTCTTGTGCGTGCGTGTGTTTGTTTCTCAAAAACAAATGAGCTATTATCATGATTTACTCCATCATTGAGGTAATGATCTTAAGCAAACATATGGGTGTAATGTAATAGGTGCATATACTAAACTGGATCTAATCAAAAACACCTTATAGAGTGATCACTGTCAATTAAAAGGGTGTTATGTCACAATTTTCCTATTATCCTTAAACATAAGGGGTTTGAGCATGTTTATTTATTATGCATGTAACTTTGAAGATGTCAACCTGTTATGCTCATTTAAAGGTTATATATGGACACGTTAGGTTATATGTATAGTGAGTAAAATGTGTAAATGGATCTACAGTACTTTCAGCGAAATAGTGAGTATACTGTGCTATTTCGCTAACTTAATTTTACCTTTGTCTATAGTACTTTCAACAAAAAGTTTTCAGTTTCAACAAAATAAACAGATCTCAAACAGACTCTAAAGTGGGACTCAAGACAAAACTGGTCAGTGACATTTTTCAAAGTTGTTTTCATATATATAACACTTATAAAGAGTTCTCACTCTAAAATTATTTTTGGACTACAATAAAGCTAAGGCTTACATAAGCTAGGGACTTAACATTGATATGTGTTAGGATGACAAATATATAAATTTGTAAGTAAATGGATCTCATATGTAATTCTCCAATCTTCAGGAGTTAATTGCATAGTGTTGATGATTATTATTGCAATTTGTATAAATCCAAAATATTTTCTTGATATGATTGAGAAAATTAAGGAATAATATTTGAAGAGTTTCAAGTCAACCCAATAGCCTTTCAAAGTTATTGACTGATACTACAAGGATCCCACATAGAATCTCTCTCTAGGGCTTATCAAGTTCTTTGTAAATAAGACATCACATTAGTGGTTAGCCATCACAAACTATTGTGTGAGTGCGTGGTACTCTACAAACCTCTAAAAGAAAAAGAGACACTTGGGTTGCTAAGAGAGGTATGCAATTTTTAATCTATTCATAATCATGACTGTGTGGTATAACAATCATTGAATGAAAATATTAAAAAAAAAAAAAAAATTATTTGCTATTGCTTCTGCAAACCATCGATGATATCATGCTGACATGAATACGTGTGTCGTGATATATGAGACAGATATTTGATCTGTTGTCGTGTTCGGCTTCAGTCCTCTATTTTTACTTCAGTGTTAATTTGTGTTTTAGTACAATCCTGATTCAGAGGCATTGCGATTATATGTGTTTGTTCTAAATATTCATATCATATGTGATAATGTGATTGGATATGAGTGCCATCAATCCTTTGAGTATTGTGGGCTAGATTTGTTTCAGTGTTTCTTTTCTGGTTGATTTCATAGTGGGGTGCCGATGGGTCTTTCGTTTGATTTCCACATGACGTAATTGTTGGAGTGATAATTCTGTGTTGATACAAAATTTAAATTTAAAAAAAAAAAAAAAAGTTTTGTTTGCTTTGTTAAATCTAATGGACAATTGATGCTGTGAGTAAAATTGTCAAAACAAAAATCAATTGGCTTGTGTTTAAACTTTTTGGTCTAAAAAAAGTTTAAACTTTAAACTACAACCAGTAACCGAGTAGATATTTAGAACTATGAATTTATGGTTGATAAGAAGTGTTTTACCTAGGTCTAAACTTGTAATTGAAGTATACTAACACTGATGATATTTCTCTTTCGGCATTAAAGTTTTATTTGATGTATCATCATTATCATTATTATATTGTGACCCTAAGGAATAAAGCTTTAGGGTTATAACATCTCTGAAATCTAAATTTACTTATGAATTCAATCTCACTTAATATAATTGAAGTATACTAACACTGATGATAATTTCTCTTTCGGCATTAAAGTTTTATTTGATGTATCATCATTATCATTATTATATTGTGATGCTAAGGAATAAAACTTTAGAATTATAACATTTTTGAAATCTAAATTTACTTATGAATTCAATCTCACTTAATATTTACATACATGTGTGACATGCATGTTCTTGGATGTTTAGATGTTTACATCTCATATTAATTTTTAGAAAATTTTAGTTAGTGAGAATTGTATTAGATACAAACTTTACCCGTAAAAAAATGTTTAAAAGCCCCATTAAAATTTAAGTGCTAAATAGAATTATTTTATAAAAGTAATTCCTATGGCTCTCCATTGTCAGTAAATAAAAGTTTTATTGAATTACTAGTTAGGGCAACACGTGTAAGGCACGTGCTTGCTGTGGAAAAATAATATTGATTAAGATCAATTTTAGATTTTATTTATATCACAAAACAAAAATATAAATCATTTGATTTTTAAAGTACAGAGAGATTTACATTAATTAAAAAAGACATTAATTTTAAGAATTTTGATAATTATATCATAAAAAATTAATCTCATTTATATAAGAATTTTGATCAACCACAAAGTTAAGGTAGTTATTTAACATTTAATATCTATTTTACTATAATAGTTTTTTAATACCTATTTGCTAAAGGCAATATATCCACTCACTAAAAACTTCTAAGAATGATAACGAATATCATCATCTTTCAACAATAAAGAATTGAGTTTTGCTAAGAAAAAAAAAATTAAGATAACAAAAGGCTCGTGTCATCTAATTTTTCATTAGATAAATTATAAGTCTTGAAAATTTAAAACTAGAAAATCAATATTTTTTGGATAACAAATAAAGCACATCATATTATCATTCCAACTTTCTAAGAATTACTACCATCTAAAACTCAAAATACATGAAGAAAATTTTTGGAATGTTAAAATTTAGTGGGAGTAATTTAGACATTACATAATAAAATATTTTAAGAATCATAAACTTTTATTAGAGTTTAACAAGAGAATAACAATATGACATATTTGCTATTTTCCAAAATATTAAGGAAAAAATTACTTGATTTTAAAGTTTAAAGATGAATTGTAAACTACCCCAAACATAAAGGATGAAAAGTGTTTTTTTCCTAAGTTTTTGTTTTTGTTTTTTGTTTTTTTTTGTTTTTTTTTTTTTTTATGTGTAAAACTATGTGTTTTTACTTAAAATGGTGTGCAAAGAAAAAAATACAAAAAATCAACCCAAGAAAATTGTACGTGAAACAATGAATTTTGGCTCAAAAAAGCTTACTAAACCAACAAAAAATTTATAAAAATACAACAGAATGGCACAACATTTTCATAATACCTTTATAATTTTGTTATATTTTATTTTGACATTTAAAGAATTGACAACTCAGCAATTTTGAAAATATTGTGACGACAACAAGATGTCTTAACATTTTCGCACAAAAAATGCTATATCCATGACATTTTCACAACAAATCATAAGTAGTAGGTTGTTATAGGTTTGTTATTGGTGGGCAAAAAAATAGTTTCATTGGTAAGTTTAAATTAGGACTAATAACAATTTACCACCTATGATTTGTTATGAAAAATATTGTGAATGTAACACTTCTTTTTTCACAATACCTTTATTTTTAGTTGTGTTTGGTTCCAGTATGATATTTTATTATTTTATTATTTTATTTTGACTTATAAGGAATTAACACCTCAACAATTGTGAATTGTGCCAATTTGTTGTGTTAATATTTTATTATAATGTGAAACAGTGGGAATACAAATCAAAAATAATGTAGCACATCTACTACTTTAGGAATTCACAAAAAAAAAAAAAAAAATAGTGGCCTGCGAAATAGTGAAAATTGAACAAACCAAAACTACTGTAAAGAAGCTATTGTATACCTTTTCCCATTCACTTTTTTTATATATAGAAATATACATTGTATTTACAATGTATATTTATATTGTAAACAAATAAAAATTGGCAAATGTTAGACACATTTGCAAAATTCGTACAATATTTATCATATTTTTGCAAATGTATATAATATTTTTCACTTTTTGTGTGTATACAATATAAGCTTATATTACAAGTGAAAAATAAACATGTAAAGATCCTTAAAAGAATAATAAAACAAAAACAAGCTCAAACCAAAATAGCAAACTTTGAAGAAAAAAAAAATGTCAGCTCACTAAACCAAAATTACTGTTCATGAGCCTATTGGCTCTTTTTATATATAGATTGTAAACACATAAAAATTGGCAAAATTTGTACAGTATTTATCATTTTTTTTTGCAAATGTATATAATATTTGTCACTTTTGTGTGTATACAATATAAGCTTATATTGCAAGTACAAAGTAAACATGTAAAGATCCTTAAAATTATAAAATAAAATAAAATAAACAAAAAACAAAACAAGCTCAAACCAAACCGGCAAACTTGAAGGGAAAAAAAAAAAATGAAAAGGGGCAGCTCCCACTTTTTGTGTGTATACAATATAAGCTTATATTATAAGTACAAAGTAAACATGTTGTAGACACTCGATTTTGCACTCATGATTTAATCAAGGAAGATGACTGGAATGACCATTCGTATACCCCAAAATTCATTGCATTACATGCATTAATTCATTCATTGCATAGCATAAAAATGATCTTGAGATTCTAACATTCGTGACGATATGCCTAGTTTCCAAATCGGACCGTCGGATCGAAAGATATCGCATGATCAAGTTTGCATGGTCAGCATGCATTGTGTCTAGGTAGAATCAACCACGCATGATTAATTTAAATTAATTCTGATTGATCAAACAATTAAAATTAATTAAATAATTTTGTGATTGGTTGATAGTTAGTGTCAAAAATAGGATTGTTTGCATGAGAATAAAAAGGGATAATTGGATAATAGTAAAATTATGGATAATCTAGATTTTATCAAGATTCTTTTTAAGAGTATTTATCTACAAGATATTTGTTGCTGAAAAGACCTGAATTATCTAGAAAATAGTTTAATTTTTAGAATACGGATTAAAAACGAGTCTAAGTGCAAGTCCCGACTCAAAAAATCTCAAAAAAGGAGTCCAAAACGGACTAAAACTCAAAAATGGATTTGGCACCCTTTGGCACTTTTGGAGTGAAGATCGGCACTTTCAAAGTGCCGAATGGCACACATTTGGGCCGAGGGCCGAGGGCATTGGGATTGTGTTAAAACACATCCTTTTCGATTTTTTAGTGATAAGGACATGTCCCAATTCGTATTCTAAACATCGAAGCTATTTTTTCGAGCCTTCCAGCCTCTATAAAACATTCATTGCATCCTTTGCAGCAACCTCGCAAAGCTTATTATAAGCTTCTTGTAAATCAGCACTCTTAGAGAGTTCCCCGTTAGAAGAGTTCTCTTCAACCAAACCACTTTCATTAACTACAGCAGTAGCTATGAAAGCAATGAAGTCTCCATCCTTATCACTACCAGACTCATGATCAGAAACTTCATCATCACTAAGGGTTACAGCCATAGCTTTACCTTTTGATCTCAAGAACATTCTGATTTCACATGACCATACCCTTGACAACCAAAACATTGTTGATCCAAAGAATTATTAGAGGTTTGACCTACTTTCTCTTTAGATTTATCAGTATTGTTCACTTTAGTGGGTTTATTCCTCTTAAAATTCCTAGGTTCAACATTGTTTTTACCTCTTGCCCTTCTATTGTTGTTCTCAAGAAAGTTTTTAAAGTTCTTGGCAAGATATGCAATCTCTATGGAAGAGAGATCATCATCAAATCCATTCCCATCAACATCATCAACTGACTTAAGAGCCATTAATTTGGATTTGTTTGTCTTAGGTAGGTCTAGCTCATAGGACTAGAGAGATCCTACAAGCTCATCAACAGGGATGGAGTTCACATCCTTGCTTTTAGTAATGACAGTCACTTTGGGTCTAAAGTCCTCAGTCAAGGATTTAAGTATCTTCCTAACAATCTTAGGTTGATCATAAATTTCACCCAAATTATAAGCAGAGTTAACAATATCATTCAGTTTAGCATAGAATTCATCAAAACATTCACCATCAAATACTCTAATACTTTCAAATCTAGTAGTTAACTGCTGCAGTTTGTTAATCTTAACTGCCTTTGTGCCTTCATGCACAGTTTGGAGAATATTCCATGCAGTATAAGCAACCTTAACATTTGAGATTTTCTTGAATTCCTCCATAGAAACAGCATTAAAAATAGCATTCATGGCTTTACTAGTAAAAGCAGCTGCTTCTTTCTGAGAAGTTGACCACTCGCTTACAGTAGTAGTCGATTTCTCCCATCTGTATTCAACGAAATTCCAAACTCTCTCATTAATAGATTTCAGGAATGCTTTCATCATTACTTTCCAGTAGGCATAGTTGTTCCCATCAAAGTGAGGTGGGATCACAAGAGAGTGTCTGTGTTCCATGACAGTAGAGGTCAAGGATCAACTCTTAGATCAAAAGATCTAAACACAAGAGCTAACCTGCTCTGATACCACTTGTACGTTTTTAGACCCCTTAAAACACAAGTTGTTTAACTTAGTTATTTAGCCAAGTGATTATTTAAATAAATTATTCAGATCTAGGTTAACACAAGAAAATGATATCATGTAAAATAATGCGGAAATATAAAGAACACACGATATGATAACCTAGGAAAAACCAAACCGATAAAAAACCTGGGGAGGATTTAACCTAGCTATCCTTAAAGTAAAATAGATCCACTATGAAAGAATTGAAATTTGTACAATAGAACTTAGACCACTAACATCTTATTGCTACCTCGAGTAGAAAACTTACTACCACGACCACGTGACAGCTCCGAGTCCACGAACTACTTCTTTCCTTGATCCACTACAACCACAAGTACTCCCACTTTTGACTTTGAGACTCCACTCAAAGGTTTCAGATCTTCTTTAAGTTCTTTATGCAGCAACTGAAGTGATTACCAAGTTCTTGACATGAATCTTGATCTTGATAACCCTAAGTGTGTATGAAGGTAAATGCCTCTAGATCTCACAAGAGATTCAACACACAGCACATCAAAAGACCTCTAAAACATAGCTAGGGTTTTTCCTTTTATACTTGGAGTAAAACATAAAACCCTATATGTCATATAGGCTTGGGCTGAATTGGAAATTCTGCAGAAAAATAAATCTGCACGAGGTTCGATCAATCGAGTCTAATTTTCGATCGATCGAGCCTTGCAGATTTAGTCCAATAAATTCTGCAATCACTCAATTCCAATTTTACGAATAAACATACTTTGAGCAGCCTAAACTTAGACTCTAATGTTTTGATCATGGTTTGCTAACATATTACAAATTGCAGTTCTAATACATTTAGTTCCTAAAGTCTTAGAACCTAACACATAATATGAGTTCATTCTTGATTTCAATTAAGGACTACATGATTCTTGAAAAGAAAAAAGAAATTAACGAGTACATGCATGATATGATGAGCTTATTCTTTATTTTGCACTAGAAAAGGCATCATGCAAATTTGCAAGATTATGGATGCTGCTCATTCTGAAGGATTCCAGTTATAGCATTTAACGTACTTATCACCCACAGAGCAATTAGGTTGAGTTAGAGACTTGCAAGGGCCAGTGTCTTTGATACTCCAAAAACAATCTGTGCAAGTTATGTCTCTTTGGGCTTCAAAAATATTAAACCAATGTAATTTCTTATCACCTTGCTAATACATGCTATAGTAGAATAGTGTAGTGGCCCAAATGTCAGGATGGAAAGAGAATTTGATGAGTTGGTAGGGGCGAGTACTCTTGACCCAAGATCATCATTCTTCGATTTACAATGAAAGTTAAGCCATTATTTGTAGCTCAGACAATCAGTGATATGAACTGTTGTTGGAGGATCACATTCACAGAGAGACATTAGCAACATAAGGGTTGTCAGCAGTAATACAACTTTTCCGAGTGGACTCATGATGTTTGTAACTCCTTTTTGGTACTTTGAGAAAATTATTGATTATTTGAATATTTATAGGGTCTGATACAGACCAAATATAATGGAATCCTATTTGGAATATACTCATTTCATAAAATGAGATTGGTTCAATCTTCTAATATGGGAAAAATGTAATTGCTTAGTACAAACCTTCCATATATGTAAGATGCTAAAATCAATTTTGTAACGGAAACTATTTCGATATGGTCATAGAAAAGAAATATTTTGATTTTGATTAATAGCCGTGTATCATTTCAGAGTTACGACAATATATATGTGTGTATTTATTTATAAATATATAATTTGAAATTCAAATATTTTTTAAGTGCAAATATTAGTTTAAGTACATTAACTAAATAATATATTTTAGAATTATTTTTTATTGTAAGGTCCAAAACATTAATATAGGCCAAATAACCCGAGGTACCTTTGGCACATTCTGATATTTAATTTGGTATGGTCTAGTGGAGTACTGGTACTAATTGAAAGGTTATTATTGGGTACTCCAGAAGTATATTCCCTCCCTTTGACATAGAGGTGAGTCCCACCCACCATGGAGCCCACCCCCATGTGAGAGGGAAGGAGTATACTCCCGGAGTATCTAATAAGTTTCCCTGATTGAATACCTTGATTTAAAGGTTGGCTTATATAATAATAATGGTATAGACTACATCGTAATTATTTTTATAATTTAATTATTACAACAAATGGGAGAGGGGTTCAAACCATGATTCTACACGTAATTGAGATTCATGTATAGTTCTTTTAAATACAAAGAATTTTACAAAACTAGTCCGATGTATGATAAAAATTTGACATAAAAGTTTGATATATAGGTATTCTATGCCATTGCAGTAAATGGATTCATCAAAAGCTCTATGTGTGAGAGGTAGATGTGAAGAATTTTAATAGATATATTAAAAGGTTAAATTAGTTTGATTCTATTTTTTTAGGAAAAAAAAAATACATCTAACGAACTCTTTATTTTTGCTAGTTATTTGTGTTGGGGTTTATGCCCTAAAATCCAATTTATTGGCATGTTATAAATAATTAAGTTGTTTAATTATATGAGACTATTTATGAACTAATGGGACTGTTAGGTTCTAAAGTGTAGGACTTTATGTATTTAGAACTCTAATTTGTATTGTTGGCAAACCATGATCAAAACAATGTGTTTAGAAGTGTTTAAAGCTAGCTCAAAGTTGTATGTCAATGTAAAGTTGGAATCGAGTGTAAAGTAGAAAGCACTGTGGCTTTCGGCTTGGCTCGATCGATCGAAGCTTAGGCTCGACCGATCGAATCTCAGGCAGATCGCTTTTCTGCGGAATTTTCCAACTCAGCCCTAAGTGCTTTAAAACGTTTTTTTAGGGTTTCTTATTTGTCCTAAGTATAAAAGGCAAACCCTAGCCATGTTTTAGTGTTGCTCATAATTGCGGTTTGTGTAAATCTCTTGTGAGATCTAGAGGAGCTTTCCTTTACACAAACTTAGGGTTTTCAAGGAGGAGATATTCTCTACACCTTGATGATCAAAACAGTTGCTGCCATTAAAGCTTAAAGAATACACAAGCGGGGGTGCTTGTAGCTAGTGGGAATCTAAGAAAGAAGGAGTCCGTGGATTCGGAGCTTGCACGTGGTCGTGTCAGTAAGTTCTACTGGTTGGTAGCATTAGGAAGTCGAGCGGGGGTGCTTGTAAGTCCTTTTGTATGAACTTCGATTCTTTCTGATAGTGGATTCAAGTTTACCTTGAGGATAGCTAGGTCAAATCCTCCCCAGGTTTTTACCGGTTTGGTTTCCTGGGTGATCATATCGTGTGTTATTTATTTTCCGCTGCTTTGCATGATTTGATCTTTATTATTGTGATAACCTAGACTTGTTTAATTGGACTAAGTAACAACTTGGCAAATTACCTAGGTTTAATCAATTGTTTTAAGGGGTCTAAAAACTATCAAGTGGTATCAGAGCGGGTAGCTCTTTTGTTGTTGATCTTTTGATCACTGAGCTGATCCTTGACCCCTGTTATCATGGAACACGGACACTCTCTAGTTATTCCTCCTCACTTTGATGGGAATAATTATGCTTACTAGAAAGTAAGGATGAAAGCTTTCCTGAAATCCATTGATGAGAGGGTGTGGAACTCCGTTGAATACGGATGGGAGAAGCCCACTACTCCTGTTAGTGAGTGGCAAACTTCTCAGAAAGAAGCAGCTTCGTTTAATAGCAAGGCTATGAATGCGATTTTTAACGCTGTTTCTATGGAGGAATTTAAGAGAATCTCGAATGTTGAGATCGCTCATACTGCTTGGAATATCCTCCAGACTGTGCATGAAGGCACAAAGCCTGTCAAAATAAATAAATTGCAGCAATTGACTTCTAAATTTGAATGCATTAGGATGTCTGATGATGAATCTTTTGATGAATTCTATGCTAAATTGAATGATATTGTTAATTCTGCTTTTAACTTGGGTGAAATCTATGATCAACCTAAAATTGTTAGGAAGATTTTTAGATCTTTGACTGAAGACTTTAGACCCAAGGTGACTGCCATTACTGAAAGCAAGGATGTGGACTCCATCCCTGTTGATGAGCTTGTAGGATCTCTTCAATCCTATGAGTTGGATCTACCCAAAACTACCAAATCCAAATCAATGGCTCTTAAGTCAGTTGATGATGTTGATAGTGGTGGATTTGATGATGAGCTCTCTGCTACAGAGATTGCCTATCTTGCCAAGAATTTTAGAAATTTTCTTAGGAATAACAATAGAAAGGCAAGAGGCACAAACACTGCTGAACCTAGAAATTTTAGGAAGTATGATCCCACTAAGGTTAATAACAATGATAAACCTAGAGAAAGAGTAGGTCAATCTTCCAATAATTATTTGGGCTCTCAATGTTTTGGATGTCAAGGGTATGGACACTTGAAATTTGAATGTCCAACCTACTTGAAGTCTATGGGTAAGGCTATGGCTGTAACCCTTAGTGATGGTGAAGTTTTTGATCATGATTCTGATTGTGATGAGGATGGAAACTTCATTGCTTTCACTGCTACTGCTGTAGTTGATGAGAGCATATCTGTTGAAGAGAACCCTTCTGATGGGGAACTCTCTGAAGATGCAGATCTTCAAGAGGCCTATAACAAACTTTGCAAAGTTATTGCAAAGGATGCTATGAATGTTGAACTTGGCCTAAAGAAAATTGAATCTCTTGAGCTTGAAAAGAAAAATTTGCTTGTTAAATTGTTTGATGCTAATGATCTTTTGAACAATGTGAAAACTGAAAACATGCTTTTGCTTGATAAAGTTAAATCTTTGGAATATGATTTATCTGTTGCTAGTTCTAAACTTGATCAAATGCTGAGTGTTCAAAAGTCATCTTCTGACAAAACTGGTTTAGGTTATGTTGATAGCATCTGTGTGTCCGCTCCCCATTCCACTAAGTTTGTTCCTTCATCTTCTTCTTCTGAACCTTCAGTGAGTAAGATAGTGAGTGAAACTGTCAAACCCCCTGTGAGTGAGGTTGTTAAACCCTTAGAAGGTTCATCATCTAGGAAGATTAGGGTTGATCTGAAAGAATCTAAGCCTAAGAAGCCTACCCTATCTAAGGACAAGACACATGATAAACCTGCATGGGTTTGTCATTTTTGTGGAAAGACTGGACACATACGTCCAAATTGCTACAAGCTGCAAGCTGCAAAGAGAGCAAACAAACCAAAAGTACCTGTGCCTCAAGCACTTGATCCTATGGTACTTATTGGTAATTTGGTAAAGGCTTTAAACCTTTATTCCAATCTTGGAGTTGGTAATCATTCTTAAGTGAATAAGAACTCCAATGCTCATGGTGCATCTAAAAGGTTTTGGATGCAAAAGACTTGACCTAACTGAGTCTTTCTGACATGGTCCTTGTGCTTCATTACTCTACCCTTTGTGACCATTGTTCTTTGGTTTTGTTTTTTTTCTCTAGGATTTGCATAGCATAACATTCATGCATTTCATTCTAGGTGTTTTTTTATTTTTATTAAAATTAAAAAAAAAAAAAGGGAAAAGGAAGCACATTTTGTTTTTGCACTATTCTTCTTGGTTTTTGAGAACAAGGTTGGTCAATTTATTTTCACATAACATGTCTATTGTACCTTGTTTAGTTTTGATGAGCTTATTTATTGCACCTTACTAGTTGAAGATTTGTAGTGCATGTTGTGTGGGAAAGATGTGTATGGTTTTTGATTACCATGTCTTAATCTTGAAGTCATATGTTTTTAAATGTTGGACTTGAACTTTTAGAGAAAGGCATAAATAACCATCTCACCACTGTTCACTAGCTAATCATGAACACCTTAGTGCATATCATAAGATTTTGTGCTCGAGAAAGTGTAACACGCGCACAAAAAGAACATAAGGTGAAGCCTCGGTAAAAGTGCTTAATTCTTAAAATCTAATTAGTGTGTACTATTAGGCTTGATGCCAAACTCACATAAACTTAAAATTGGAACGTATATTATGAGGCATAAATACAAGAAACTTACATGATTGCAAGCTTATGATCTAGGAGATGTGGGAGTTATATGATGTAACTCTTTAGGTGATAGTCTCTTTTAAATTCTTTGTGATGAATTTTGTAGACTTTGTGATTGATTGCTATTCACATATCACCTCACATGTATCTCATATCTTTGCTAGTCGCACACACTACACGAGTTACTCTTTGCTAAACCTTGTACATGTTATTGTGTGTGTTTACGGTCTGACCAACCATGTTTTTGCAATCACTTTGAATTATGTGCAAATTAAATTTGTTACTTGAAAATTTGTGGAGAATGCAAAATTTTGTTTTTGGGAATATTGGGCTTAAAATTCTTGTTTGGAAAATCATATCATCTCATCCTCATGCATTTTTGTTCTTAAATTTCAATGCTTTGAGTTAAATCTTTTTGTTTTTCAAAAAATTGTGTTTTTCCAGAAAAATTTGGTGAGCCTCTGCCTGATTCGATCGGTCCATCCTGTTTTTCGACCGATCGAAATTTTTAAAATTTTAAATTTTTTAAGAGAGGGAGTCTCTGTTTGTTTCGACCGGTCGAGGCTGATTTTCGACCGATCGAAACTCGTATATCAGGTTTTTTAAAAAACTGAATTGGACTTTTTCAAAGTCACTATTCAAACTTTTTCAAGCTTTTCTCTCTCTCCGCGTTGGCTCTTGGCTCCACCATCAAATTGTTGTCGTTTTCCTTCAAAATTTTTGCAAGGTTTTCGTCCTTAGAAGCCGGTAAGACCCTTTTGCCCTTCTTTTTCAAGTTTATTTCTTGTTTTCATGCATTCTCATGGCTATTTTTGGCATCTTCAAAATTATTGGGGTTTTTGATTATTCAAGCCATTCTTGTGGAATTGATCAATGGGTTTTTGTGCCATGATGTTATATTGATGTTCTCTATAGTTTAATTTGATCAATTTGGTGGTTTTTGAAAAATTGAAAATTCTAGGGTTTTGAATTTGATCCGTATTGGGGATTTTGTCAAATTGGTTTAAATTGATGAAATTGGCTTCTCCAATTGATGTAATTGGTCATTATTGTTGTTCTTCCATCATGTGTAATGATCAATTCGTCAATTTTTTTAAAAAATTGATCAAGTGGTTTCTATATTTTGGGGTTTTTGTGTTAAAAACCTTAATGTGCAAGCCAATTTTGTAATTTGAATCTTTTTGACTCAATTCACTGCATTAGCACATGCATCATGACATTTAAACTTGTTCATGCATTATATAGATTTTGATTCTATTTTTTTTTGTTTTTGTGCTAACTTGCAGTCTGCCCTTGGTTTTGGTTTGTGGTTTTTGTTCTTTCGCTCTGTGTTTTGATCCTTATCTTAGCACCATGCCTAGGAAAACTAGAGCTCATAGGACCACTTCCACTTCATTTGAGTCTCCACCTAGTGTTAAGCTGTTTAAGAATGATAAGTGTAGAGAAGCCTATGACACCTTGCACTGTAGGCGTAAGATCTGGTCTGAGCGAGCTGTTGTGTTTGATGAGCTTGATCCGGCCATTAGGGCCAATTTTGAGTTTAGGGGTTGGTTGCCTCTTGTAGAGATAGATCATCCACCTCCGACCGCCCTAATTAGAGAGTTCTACTCGAATCTCTCTTGCCACATCTATGATTCCAACACCCTTGTTAGGAGTTGGATACGAGGTGTAGAGTTCACCATTACCCCTCGGGTGGTGGCTGAGGCTCTTGGGGTGCCGGTTGTTCGTGATGCTGACTATCCCTATGATGAGTCACCCTCTTTAGATGTTGTCATGTCTTACATCACTGGGTCATCTATCCAGTGGGGTTCTGATCCTCGGATCACGTCCGCTGAGCTTACCGAGACTGCCTATCTCTTCTTTAGGATTGCATGTCATTCCTTGTGGCCTATCTCTCACTTCCACACCATCCCTTTAGAGCGATGTGTGTTTTTGTACGCCTTTGCTTCTGGAGCGTCTATCAGTTTTCCTCACTTGTTCCTTCGTTCTTTGAACGAGATTCATAGGAGTTCTGCCATAGGGCATGCACTGATTCATCCTATTTTCATTCATAGGATTTTGCTCTACTTAGGTCTAGATGATTTTTCGTCTGGTGAGCCTGTTCATGTGATAGCTCCTATAGGTGCCACCTTTCTTCGTCAGAGGGCTGCTCAGTTGAGAGGTCCTCCTCCTCGTCCTAGAGGTGCGTCATCTAGTAGTGTTCCCCCTCCTCCCTCTTCTACAGGTACAGCTGCTGCTGAGACTTCAGGTGCTGCTGCTGATGCTGATGCTGATGCTACTGTTCCTCCACCGACTGCTATGGATGATTCAGACATTCGTTGCACGTTGGATCATGTCTTGACCGTTCAGGCGGCTCACGGACAGATTTTGGTGGACGTACTTGATGAGATCCGTGCCTTGCGTACGGAGTTGGCACAGTTTAGACCACCTCCCTTTTGATGATGGATATCTTGTTTGCCCTTTGGCATTCCGTCACAAAAAAGGGGAGTACTTGTAGGGTTTTTGTTTTTAGGGGGAGATTTTTTGATTTTGGTTGGAGCTTGTGGAGTTTTAGATTGTATCTAGGTGCTTCACTGTGTACTTAACATTTTTAGCTCTTACCTTGTTTTTGATGGGATATTCATGTTAGGGGGAGTTTTATGTTTTTATTGGTACTATATTTGTTTCTTGTTTCAAACTGCTTATTGATTTATATTTATGAGTTATTCATTGATATATGTCTTTATTTGTGTGTTGTTTGAAATCAAGAAGTTATTTTGTTTACTTGTATTATTTCCACACATGCGGTTATGCATTTTGTTTAGTGTTTCAGGAAATATACAGGTTGATTCAATTGAGCTGCTGTCTACACTTGCAACTGATGGATAGTAGTTAGGATTGAATTTGTTTTATGAGCATTATTTTGTAAAGGGCTTTTCATATTGTAAACTTTGAGCTTCTAAGATGTGTTTTGTCACGGATTGCCAAAGGGGGAGTTTGTTAGGTTCTAAAGTATAGGACTTTATGTATTTAGAACTCTAATTTGTATTGTTGGCAAACCATGATCAAAACAATGTGTTTAGAAGTGTTTAAAGCTAGCTCAAAGTTGTATGTCAATGTAAAGTTGGAATCGAATGTAAAGCAGAAAGCATTGTGGCTTTCAGCCTGGCTCGATCGATCGAAGCTTAGGCTCGACTGATCGAATCTTGGGCAGATCGCTTTTCTGCAGAATTTTCCAACTCAGCCCTAAGTGTTTTAAAACGTTTTTTTAGGGTTTCTTATTTGTCCTAAGTATAAAAGGCAAACCCTAGCCACGTTTTAGTGTTGCTCATAATTGCGGTTTGTGTAAATCTCTTGTGAGATCTAGAGGAGCTTGCCTTTACACAAACTTAGAGATTTCAAGGAGGAGATATTCTCTACACCTTGATGATCAAAACAGTTGCTGCCATTAAAGCTTAAAGAATACACAAGCGGGGGTGCTTGTAGCTGGTGGGAATCCAAGAAAGAAGGAGTCCGTGGATTCGGAGCTTGCACGTGGTCGTATCAGTAAGTTTTACTGGTTGGTAGCATTAGGAAGTCGAGCGGGGGTGCTTGTAAGTCCTTTTGTATGAACTTCGATTCTTTCTGATAGTGGATTCAAGTTTACCTTGAGGATAGCTAGGTCAAATCCTCTCCAGGTTTTTACCGGTTTGGTTTCCTGGGTGATCATATCGTGTGTTATTTATTTTTCGCTGTTTTGCATGATTTGATCTTTATTATTGTGATAATCTAGACTTGTTTAATTGGACTAAGTAACAACTTGGCAAATTACCTAGGTTTAATCAATTGTTTTAAGGGGTCTAAAAACTATCAGGGACATTATCTTAGTCCATGAGATGCATAATATGTGATTTAGTTCATAGTCGATGATGAAATTGGGCATTTCATCTGCGAAGACTATAACATATCAACTAAGATGATTTGTCTTGATCATGGAAGTTGAGACTTTTAGTTGATATGTTGATATGTTTTAAGAGTTAAGACATATTGAACTGGATCGCTGTGAGATTTATTATTCTCCTAATGACTGTCAAATGAATAATAAATCTTACGACTTCTATTTACATCAACTCTAAATCCTGAGAGAATAATGGACCTGATCATGAGGTGTAGGTTGCTTTGATATATCAGGAGTGAGATCTATAAGACACGATCAAAACCTTAGTATGTTGGGCAGCCGCATTTAATGTTGATGTAACATATATTCTCAAGATGGAATTCATAATCTCTTAACGGAGATATAGAATATTTCCTTGAGATAAGTTTAATAGGTTTGGTTATTCAAAGTGTTGGGCCCAACTACTTTAGTAAGGAGTTACTAAAGTATATATTTATGAAATTGGATTTCATAAATATATAATGAATAACATAAAGGATTAAACCGGGTACTCAAGGATTAAGATGTAGTAATCTTCAAAGTGACAGTCTATATTCATGACTTTGTATTACTACGAATATTTTTATGAAGGGGTTGCATGTATAATAAAGTCTTGGGATATAATTTATTAATAAGGCCTAGAATGCAATTATATTCTTATAGTGGTATTGAATATAATTAATGGTAACTTTGGACTTGTCAAGAGTTGATAGAAAAGCCCAAGGTCCATTGGAGAGAGTTTTATTTGTTCCCTTTGGTCCCATCTCAAGCCACAAACTTAAACCCAATTGGGTAGACCCAAAAGGCTAATCCAATTAGATAATCAGTTTTTATTTAATAAGAGTTATTAAATAAAGAAACGACTAAAGTAGTTAAAAATGTACGTATGATGAAAAGAAAATAAATTAGTTTTTCTCCACAAGGAGAAAAAGAAGAACTTTCTTTGAGAATCAACGTACAAAAGGATTGATTGAGAGATCACACTTCTTGGGCACCATGTGGAATTGAGATGAAGATTAAAGGTATTCTCAAGTCATGGTTTTGAATTCCACTGCATCAAGGTACGCTTCCTATTCTTTGTTCTAGAATTCAAGGTTACATGTTATCTCTCATGAATGAAGTAGATCTGTGATTGTTGCTTCCGCTGTGTGTTTTGTATGAGATGCAAAACCAGATTTTCCAACAAATTGAAAATATACCTTTTGGAAAAAAAATATATATTTTTAAGATTTGCATTTAAAAATGTATTTATTAAAACATATTCAAGCCATTTGGAAAAATCTATCTAAAGTATTATTGTTTGGAAGAAACTCAATGTGAAAATGTGTATATATATTTTTTTGCGATATGTAAAAAGTACTCAATAAATTGTGATTTGATAATGTACATTATTCTTGGTTCTAAAGATGCATTTTCTCTTTGATTTTATAACAAGGATTCGCCAGATAATTACTAATACTTAACTTATTAAACTATGACACCTATTTTAAAATTGATATTTATCATCAAGTTGTGTGAAAGGAGTTTGAACCCAAAATCTTTTATTTGACAACAAGACTTTACCAGCTAAGCTAATTGAAAATGCAATTTTTTTTTTTTTTGTTTTTTTTTTTTTTTTGTTTTGAGGATCACAAATACTTAACTTATTATCAATCTAGTTCGGGGTACAGACACACTCAAATCCACACTGAACAATATGTTGGGGCGTCTACTTATAATTGGATTACAACACTTACACATCAAGTGTCCTAAATGCTAAATTTTTAGCATTCAGCACATCATACACCAAAAATTCAGCCACATCAGATTTTTTAAATGTCAAAAAATTTGGGTTGAAACTAAAGTTGGTGGATTCAATTTTGATAAGTGGGCTGTATTGGGCACTCTTCATAGTTGCTCTCTCTCTCTCTCTCTCTTAATAAATAAGGAATCCATTTCATTCCATATAAGAGGGTGTTTTACAAATTAAATAATCAAACATAGGTTCCAGTTAACTCAGCCAGTAAAATTTCTTATAATTGAATAGGAGATTTGGTTTTTGAACCCTGCTTACACCAAAAACCGATTGATGTCTTGGTATGATGATAACGAGTATTTATCATGGAGCAGATGTCATAAGTTAAAATTTTATCATATCAATCAAAAATAAAAAACAAAAAAAAAAATTTAGACCGGTTGTTAATAATATTCTTTTTTTGTATTGATGTGGGTGTCCAAAACTCTTACAGTATTTGACTATTCCTCTGAGTATGCGTAGTCCTCGTATCTCACACATGAGATAATTATAGGTAAGGTAAATTATAACAAGAACAATGAAAAGAACAAGAAATAGTAGAATAATATAGGGTTTAGAAATACAAATTGACATTTTCTTTACACAATATTTGCCCCTACTCAAGTGTTGCTAAATGGTTTCTGCAAATTTGTCCCCATTATACAACTAAGTCAAGAATTCTACGAGAAGTAAATATGGATATTCTTGTAAATTTCTAAAAATGGTGTATTGTTAGTATAAAATTTGAATATAAAATCACTATTTATCGTCAATGGCTTATGACCCTTCAAAAAGCATCTTAGGAGAGCCACGGTGGTACACTATCCAAGTTAGAACCAAAACATAGCCATTATAGACAAGAAAATCACACAAATTTTAAGCATAATTGAAATTTTTTTGAACACGAGTGCTTGTTGGCACTTAGTCATAGAAACACAAGTGGCAATTTGACACGTGTGTACATTCTTGGTTTTCGCCTTTTTTATTTTAATTTTAATTTTCTTCACTTCCTATGCTTTTCTAAGTATCTTTACTCTCCTATATTACCTCCATTTTATATGCCTATAGACAACCAGGTGTTTGTCACATTTCGAAAATATTGAACTGGTGCTTAATGCTAATAGCATAACATATTTTCTTTTCTTGGATTTATATCATTTTTTTTTTCATAACATGTTTCCCAAATATATGCATGCCACGTTCTAACCCAAGAAGATGCATTCAAGGCCAAGAAGATTTGATGGGATTATTTGAGAACTTGCTGAGACGACCATCCACAGCTGAGTTTGAATTATTTTTAATCCAAGCATGGTTTATTTCGAACCAGAGAAATAAAGTTATACATGGAAGGAAATTATAGGAACTGGGTTGGCTAAATAAAAGATCTAGGGATTATTTGGAAGAATTTCACCAAGCACAAGACCCGCTGATCATTCCAGATACGAATGTGAGTGTAACTGCATGGCATCCTCCTCCTACATCGGTCTTCAAATCGAACTTTGATGCTGCAATTTTTTCGAACTTGAACAGCTCAAGATTTGGTGCAATGATCCTGGATGAGAAGGGAGAGGTGATGGCGGTTATGTCAGCTAAGGGTCCACCCGTGGGAGATAACAAAGAGGCTATAATTATACGATTTTAAGTATAATTTCTCTTTCTTTTAAGAGCACCATTGAAATAACTCAATTTTTTTTGCGCGGGGGGGGGGGGGGACTTCAATTTTTGCAAACTACATTTCTAAAAATGGAAATAATATACATACTATAAATAAATTTCTTAAAATTGGGGGGGGGGGGGGGGGGGGGATGCTTGTGTGTGGCTCTACCACTAATTGTTGCACACAACTAATTACATATAGCCGTACATACAAACTGTTAAATTGTGTTTTCAAAACATGATTTTACCATTTAAATTGAAATAGTGATTCAAAACATGATTTTTGCATGTGTGTATGTACGTACTATGTGTGATAATCACTACTTAAAAGATAATACAATAATTTTTTAATCTAAGATAGAAATAATACTCTAGCTTAATCTAAGCATATGTGTGTGAAACTTTCTCTTAAATAATTAAAGTCTTAAACTCCGGCCCTTGTCTCCCTCACCTTACAAGTACATGTTCTTGTAAAGTGATCATCATGCTAAGGTGAGTACTGGTAAGGATAATACACTTAAAATGTGTTAGGGTACATTTTTTTTACACCTAATATTATTTAACACCTATTTATTTGTCAAACATCACAAACAAATTATTGGGCATACCTAAATATTTTTTACTATTACTATGCTAGCCCACAATCATTCTTCTTTCCATCACAAAATTGAGCTACAAATGTAAAACACTATAAGACCCAATATTTTTGTAAAGCCTAAATTATTTATTGTGCCAGTTAGAATCTCATTCTTTTTAAAGCCCAAGAAATTTTATGCTTAGCAATATTTGGAAAAAGCCCATGATTCAAATACATGGCAAAACAATTTTATCAATGGAATTCAAGTCCATAATTAAAGCCCATGATTCAAATTCATGGCAATACTATTTTATCAATTGGATTCAACCCTATAATCAAAGCCCATGATTCAAAACCATGGCAAATTATTTATCAAAAGCCCAATTTTCATTAGCAACATCAAAAGCCTAATTCTCATTGGCAACATCAAAAACCCAGTTCTTGCTGGTAACAAAAAAAAAAAAAAAACCCAGTTCTCATTGGCAATATCAAAAAGCCCAATTATTTATTGTGCCAGTTAGAATCTCATTCTTTTTAAAGCCCAAGAAATTTTATGCTTAGCAATATTTGGAAAAAGCCCATGATTCAAATACATGGCAAAACAATTTTATCAATGGAATTCAAGTCCATAATTAAAGCCCATGATTCAAATTCATGGCAACACTATTTTATCAATTGGATTCAACCTTATAATCAAAGCCCATGATTCAAAACCATGGCAAATTATTTATCAAAAGCCCAATTTTCATTAGCAACATCAAAAGCCTAATTCTCATTGGCAATATCAAAAGCCCAGTTCTTGCTGGCAACAAAAAAAAACCCAGTTCTCATTGGCAATATCAAAAGCCCAATGAAAAAGCCTAGTTCTCACTGGCAATATCAAAAATCCAATTTACGTTGCACTATTTTATCAAAAGCCCAAGATTATTGACACTTGGCAAAAATATTATGTTATAATTATTTCATTTAAAAGATGAACAATGTTTCTTAAACATTACTATGGCAATCATCTCAAAAACCATGGCAATCATTTTATAAAAGCTCATGGAAAGTTATAATCATTTTATAAAAGCTCATGGAAAGTTATTTATTTATTTATTTTGATACAAGATAGAATTTCTACTCTAGCTTATTCTAAGTCTATATGTGTGTGAGGCTCTCTCCTGGAGACTTGAACCCTGGCCCTTGCTCCCCACATCCCACAAGCACTTATACTTATGGAGTGACCACCACACCAAGGGTGCACGGTGGTCATGGAAAGTTATTTTGAAGATCATGATATTCATCTCATAACATATTATAAACCCATGAAACATGTGGTCATCATTTATATCACAATATCCATAATATTTATCTTTAAAGCCCATGGTAACTATTCAATCCCACAAGCTCACCATTTAAATTATGATGTGATTATTAGAAATCATGAACATTACTTATGATATGGAATTCATCATTTTCAAAAATAGTAAATGTTATTTACAAAGGCATTTTGAAGCTTATCCTATTATTTCAAATATTACAACTCATTGCCCAAAGACCCATTACAAATATCTATGAAAACCCAAAATATTTACTAATAATAAGAGTCCATGAGGGATGAAAACCCATGGCAACATGTGTTGTTGATGTCCATTTTGTAGGATGAACACAGCCCAACCCAAAGGGACTAGCCCACATAAGCAAGCTCGATCCAAAGAACTCCAGCAAGAGGCAGAGGACTGAAAATAGACAATCAGCTCTTGTTCATCTTTGACCAAGGTATAGCTGGAGGCCTCTACAAGAGAACCAAGTCTTTGAGAATGAACTATAGGCTATCCCATTAGCTTTCTGTCACCCTCTACCTGACATGAACAATGCCTAGATGTTGTGATATCAGTTGAAGTCTAATGAGTGATGGAGCTTCATCATTTTCTTCAAGACTATATCTCCAGTGAAAAGGGAGCTGAAACCAAGTTATCTAAATCTCAACAAATCAATGCCATAAATGTCAAAAACGTTCAAGACATAGTTAATGTGCCAAGACCATGAATCTTAAAGGGGAAAATTTAGGAACATGTGATTTGGAGGGCATAAAGGAATCTCCAACAGAACCCTCTGAAGTGGGCTTAAACTTTGACACCTGGCTTGGGGTGTTGAATCCTACTTCTTGGGATCCAAATCTCAGTTGCAGCATTAGGATTCCTCCTTGATACTTGCCTTAATCCTATTGGTTAAACTCAACTTTAGAAATCTTGACATTTAATGTAAAAATACCCTAAAAACCCACCATGTGTCATATTACCCAAAGAAGCAAAGCAACCCCAAAGGCAATTCTCCCATTTATGGCCAAATACTAGGATAATTAAGCCTGATACTCTGCCCCCTGATCAGTCCTACGTTTTTGGACTTTTGCTAATTAATACCCCCCTAAACACCACTATAAAAGGGTAAGCACACCAGCCCACAAGACACACACCAACCCCTTTGAAGTTTCTGATTTTCTTGCCACCTTGCTTGTGGTTTAGCTCTCCCCAAGCTCATAAATCATCCCCTTAGCCCACACTCACTTAGTCTCAGACATTCCCTTTCCTTTTCTACATATTCATAGCCGATAAATGCTTCCTAACCAGTCATAAACAACCTTTTACTCACTAAATCCTTAACCTCAACATTAACTCCATCACACCACCACAAGCTTAAATACCCACTCACTCAAAATAGCCCACACTACCCCATTCATGCCTTATGTATATATATTCCACAAAATCTTAGTTCAACATTTGCTGCATTTGTTGGGAAATTTAGACTCCGGTTGATAGAATTAACAAGTTTTAAATCCAAGTTGTTAATTAGATTTATTATCAATAAAACTTGTTAAAACAAACAAACATCAATATCATGTCAAAATCATGCAGCGGAAAAATAAATAAGACAAGATATGATGACCCAAGAAAACCAATTAAACAAACTAGTTTCACAGTAAAAAAACCTGGGGGGAAACCTTCCCGAAAAGCAATCCACTATAGTAAAGAGAAGTTTCAGATCTAGTACAAAACCTTTGTCCCTAGACTCTACAATCCCCGTAGATGAACTCATAGCAGAAACCTTCTACCGCTTCAGAACCTCTGAACTCTTCAATATATGAATGCCACCCTTTGATGCACGAATCCCAATACATGACTAACCAATTGCACGGATCTCAGTACGCGACTTAATCACCAACTAGAAGAAGATGTTGGCTGCAAAGTTCTTCACTTCATCAATAATGAAGATCAAGAAGCACTTGGTTACAAAACCCTAAGACGCAAAAGACGCAATAGCTTCTTTTAGAGAGAATAAAGCATCGGTCACCTTTTGCATCTGTTCTCTTTGTATTCTTATTTGTGTCGGCCTCTAAAATAAGTCTTATATAGGTTTAGGGTTGTGAGAAAAGAAACCCTACACAAATACATAAGCTTGGGCCAAAAATCAGATCTGGAAATCTGACTTCCCGTAACCTCGATCGATCGAGAGGTGTTGAAGAGGTGTCGAGCTTTAAACTTCAACAGATACAACTATCGAGAAGCTATCGAGGAGCTGTCGAGGAGACAGGAGCTTTCTCGATCAATCCACCAGCTATCGAGAGGTGTCGAGATTGCGATAACAATCAACTGAAAAGCTCGATAGATAGCCTAGCTATTGAAAGGTGTCGAGCAACTGTCGAGCTATCTGTCCGCAGGTGTCAAGCTATCTGTCCAGCTTTAATGAACAGCTTTTCTTCACTTGTTTCTTAGTCCAATCTTCATGACTTTAATACTAGACTTGAACAACATGTTTTTTGAAGTATTAAACACATTCTAAATCTACCCAAATACAAGTAAAGTGCGTTTTGTCAAAGGATTAGCCAATTACATAAAAGAATGACATATGTTCTTAACAAGTGAAACACATATGTTCTAATAGCATTGAGTTGGAATCTCTCTTTCCCTTCACACCATGCCAATTGTCCCCTTTCTTCTTCCCATGGAACCTTTAATTTTTACTTTTTGTTTTACTATTGAAGGATTTAATGTATTTGTAACAATGGAATTCTTCCCTCATATTGATGTAATGATGGCTGAATGTACAATAAATTCCCCTGACCAAGACACACAAGGATCCCCAGAAGTGAACACTTTCCTAACTTTATTTAATAATTGACTGCTGAACTCTAAATGTAATTTCACCTTACCGCTGGAGAATTTATTTTTCTTGTATTATCAAAATAGGACCACTAACGTACTGATTAACTATTGTGAAGTGTTTTTGGGCTTTTGTTGTTGTTTTGTCAAAGTGCAGCCTTTATTTCTTGCTCGGATAGGCTTATCACTACACTGAAAACCTTTGGGCATCATTTCAAGAGCCCATTGTTGAGTTTCGGCTTGGCTTCCCACATTTTATTCAGAGGCGTCAATTTCCCCCTTAACAAAATGCTATCAATCAACTCCAAAGGAGGCAAGGAGTGAGTGAGTTAAGCTTAAAAGAAGAGTAGAGTGGCACAATAAGGGTAAAAAAAAGATAAGCAAGGAGTACATAATATGAGTTCATTCTTGATTTAAATTAAGGACTACATGATTCTTGAAAAGAAAAAAGAAATTAAGGAGTACATATGCATGATATGATGAGCTTATTCTTTATTTTGCACCAGAAAAGGCATCATGCAAATTTGCAAGATTATGGATGCTACTCATTCTGACGGATTCCACTTATAGCATTTAACGTACTTATCACCCGCAGAGCAATTAGGTTGAGTTAGAGACTTGCAAGGGCCAGTCTCTTTGATACTCCAAAAACAATCTGTGCAAGTTATGTCTGTTTGGGCTTCAAAAATATTAAACCAATGTAATTTCTTATCACCTTGCCAATACATGCTACAATAGAATAGTGTAGTAACCCAAACGTTAGGATGAAAAGAGAATTTGTATGAGTTGGTAGGGGCGAGTACTCTTGACCCAAGATCATAATTCTTCGATTTACAATGAAAGTTAAGCCATTGTTTGTTACTCAAACAATCAGTGATATGTACTGTTGTTGGAGGATCACATTCACAGAGAGACATTAGCAACATAAGGGTTGTCAGCAATAATACAACTCTTCTGAGTGGACTCATGATGTTTGTAATTCCTCTTTGGTACTTTGAGAAGGTTATTGATTATTTGATTATTTATAGCATAGGGTCAGATAGAGACCAAGCCTTCGTTTGGATAGTGTCTGCATTAGGCCACGGCTGGCATTTGGTGTTTTTGTGTGGGTCCCATGCACTGTTCACGGTACCCACAAGTACTTTTTCAGCAAAAACAACTTTAAAACTGGATCCCACGATACTATTCACACATTTAAAAATTATTTTGCTACAGTTTTTTCAGTTTTCAATTTTCAGCAATAAGCGGTATCCAAACAGACCCTAAATATAATGGAATCCCATTTGGAATATCCTCATGTCATAAAATGAGATTGTTTCAATCTTCTAATATGGGAAAAATGTAATTGTTTAGTGCAAACCTTCCATATACATAAGATGCTAAAATAAGAGAGCTCTTTAAAGCAAGTGAGTCAATTTTGTAACGGAAACTCTTTCAATATGACCACGAAAACGAAATATATTGATTTTGGTTAATACGGTGTATCATTTCAATGTTACAACAATATATATGTGTGTATTTATTTATATTTTTATAAATATAATTTAAAATTTACGTATTTTTTATGCCCAAATATTAGTTTAAGTACATTAACTTAAATAATATGTTTTATAATATATTTTAGAATTATTTTTTATTGTAATGTCCAAAACATATAATATAGGCCGGATAACCCAAAAAATCTTCAGCAGATTCCGATATTTTTAAAATTTAATTATTACAACAAATGGGAAGGGGATTCAAAACATGATTCTATGTGTAAATGAGTGGGGTGGTAGTGTTGGTTTCGGTTTTGTGGGTCGCCCATGGTTGTGGCCATAGGTTTTATGGTTTGTTAGATTTAAGGTGGGCTGACATTCTTATTGTTGGTATTGGGTCGATTTTGATTGGTTGAGATGATATTCATCTCTTCTTCTTTTTTTTCTTTTTTCTTTTTTGTGTGGTGGTTTTGGTTTGATTCTGGGGTATTTTTTAATAGTATTGGTGGTGGGTCTGTGGTGGTGGTGGCTGGTGGGTCGTACCTATGGTGGTGGTGGAGACTTAACAGTATTGGTGGTGGGTCATGTGTTGAAAATTAAAATAAACTAGTCGTAAACCCGCACGTTGCACGTGATAATTTTTAGGTAAAATACTATTTTAGTCTCTAAACTTTGTAAAGAATTAAAAAAATAATATATAGTTTTCTCATATTTTTTATAATGTTGTTTATAACGTTTCTTACCATTATCATATATTTATTGATAGATGATTTGCATAACATGCATATTAAATAAGAGGTTGAATTGTTCATTAGATTTTTTAAGTCATATATATATATATATATATATATATATTTATATATATATATATATATATATATATAAGGTTAAATGAAATGTCAAAAAATGAGATTATAAAAATTTTCTAACTTTATTTCTAATATAATTTCTAAATTAGTGAAGAACATCTCATTTTTAGTTATGATAGGAAATATAATTTCCCTAGTTAGAGATTGATTAGTTTTAAGTTAAAATTTTTTATTATTATATTTAATTGTTGATTATTGATTTAATTAAGTTAAAGTAATAGTTGATTTTATTGCACTATAAAGTTTTCAATGTCCTCTGTATAATCATTTCTATTTTATTTCTTACTCCTCTTGGCCACTTTTTTATTTTCCAAATAATGGTTACTATTGACGTTTGGTTTCCTTTCATTTTTTCTGCCATCATTTATTCTTGATTACTTTGTATGTTCCCTTGCTAGTTGTAGTTTTTATGGTTATCAATAAGAAATAGATATCATGGATGACTTAAATAGTTATATATGTAGTTATGTTAATGGTATATCAAAGGTTTTTTTTTTTTTTTTTCCTTCTAAATTTTCAAGGAAATATGAAAGACATTTCTCTAATTTGGTCTCAGTCAATTAAGACATCTATAATATCTTAATAGAAGTGATAATGAGCATTAATTTTTTTAATGTATGAAGTAGTTAGGTTAGTGGTATGTCAAAGTTAAAAAAAAATAAAAATAAAAAAAAAATAAAAAAAAATAAAAATTCCAAGGAAATGTAAAAGGCCTTTTTTTGAAAAAATAGGAACTTTTTGAATTGTAGAAATATGATTGTTTTAATTACCTTGTTTATAGACTTCATTATTAAGTTATAATCATCTAAATTATAGTAGACCACACAAGATAAATATGTATAGATGATTCTTTTTATTTATTTATTGTTTACTTATAAATATCTAAATTAAAGTTTTTTTTTTTTAAATCTAAATTAAAATAGATGAATATATAGAGGTAAAATTATATGAAAAGTTAAAACTACCCAAAATAAACGTTTAACCACTGGTAGATATGTGTTTTTTGAAGACTAAAAGTTTGCTTGATTGCTTTACCTAGAACTATATAACTATGCAAATATTGTTGCGAATGGTTCCATCATTTGCAAATTATCAAGTTTGATGGCCTTACATGAACTCATGTTTTGTGACAATTTTTTTTTTTGCCGAAACAACTTAAAAATATTAAAACTTAAGTAATCACATGTGGTAATTGTAAAACAGGCCAATGATATGAAAAATTGAAAGGTTTAAATTTTTAAAAAGCATTTTTAGTAGACTATAATATAAAACATTTTTTTTCTCAATATTTTATGTAACTTTTCCCATAAGATCAATATTGTTAGCATCCTTTAAAGATGATAAAGAATATATTTGAGAAGAAGAAGAAGAAGCAGACACGATGCTAACACGTAATATAAAATTATTAAGTTTGTGTGATTTAAATTTGTGGCAAAAAAATTAATATATCTATGATAAAGGTTTTTATCTAAATGATATATAATAGTCCATATTTTTTTAGTCTTGATTCAAAAAGTCCATTCTCAATAGCCTTATAAGGTTACAAATTGCTCAATCTATAGGCCTAGACACATTCAAAGAGTGCTATCTAAATTATAAATTATATGACCCTTTATCTCACAAATATTTTGATTCTCCTAATGTATGGTAAAGGAAGGCAAGTGTGTCTCTAGCCATTTTATTGATTTGTGCTGCATAAGTATGGAGGATGTGACTGAATTTTAATGTTGAATAAAATAAGAGAAGAAGAAAAAAAGAGTAAAAATAAATATATAATAAGAAATATCAAATTATCCAAGTCATTCAATATAATATAATAACATTATACTATATATACTATATATACTATATGTATAATGCAGTAGGATAATATTTAATAATCAAAGAGAATAGAAAAGATAACAACTTAAAACACAAAACTAAATTGCATTAACCCAAAGTAGAATTTTAATTAACACAAAAAGTCATCAACCTAAGTATGGATGCAATAAAAAAATAAAAAACAAATTGAGAGAGAGAGAGAGAGAGAGAGAGAGAGAGAGAGAGAGAGAGAGAGAGGTAACCTTTTTTGTGTAAGAAAACTATGCATAGAATGAAAGAGAATATTTCAAATTTATATTAATATGTTAAGAATAAGAAGAGTCAAAATAAAAGAAGAAAAAGGGTAGAGAATGAATGATATTAAGATAGAAAGTAGTGGGGAGATGAATAGGTAAAAGGGAGGGAGAGTTTTGGAAAATTAATAATAAAAATATTTTTTTGATAAGTAAATTAATAATAAAAATAATGGTTAAAGGATATTTTAACTTCTAAATAATGGAGTTTTTAAGTCACCTTATTAAATGAGAAAATGTTTTAAAAAATATATAGGAAAAATTAGAAACGAAATAGGATAATGACGTTGCTGCTGAGATGGCTTAACTAGAGCACAACAATAATAAATGCTACTGTGGGGCCCGAAATCTGAGGTCCCAGCCCACTTTGTATTAAGGGCCCAAAGCCCAAGCCGAGGAGCCCTACTGCCGAGGACGTATGATGAAAGCCCCTTAGTGGCCCAAGAATGTGGCCGAGGACGATCTCACGCTCAATGCCTCACAAAGCGCCTGAAGAAAAGGACAAACTCAGTACAAGAACAGTACAACGAGAAAGCTGCCAACGCCATAATGTGGAGCCCAGTGCCTGACAAGCCCATACTCCATACCATGCTATCCAGCTTTTCCCAACCACTCTGATGTGAGGATTGACAAGACGCATAACCACCCCAACCAAGGAGAAACGGACACGTAGGTGAAGAATGGGAAGGAAATACTAGTATAAAAGGGAAGCTCGTAGCATTGACAAAGGGACGGCCCAAGAGCCAGGAAAAGGAGAAGAAGAAACTCATAGAGAATAGGGATGACAAGGACGAGACGCTCCTCGGACTAATTCTGAGGAGACAGATCCTCACACTATATCCTCGTAAGGCTTAGCCATACAGGCCAAACCCACCTTCACATGGGCTTCCATGAAAATCCCGACGAAACCGTTGCCCAACGACCAAGGCCTAGCCTTTCAAACCCACGCTCTACAAATTGTATTGTTCGGGCCCTTTTTACATACAAGCCCATCCCTGGGTCGTTAAAAATTGTGTCCTTACAATTGGCGCCGTCTGTGGGAAGGCTTGCGCATTGGCGCAGGTGGCGGTGGAGTCAACTCTCTAGCAAGCAGAGGTTCGCGGAGTTTACTCCGTCTCCGGCGACATGCAGTTGTTGCTTCGACATAAACTTCTGCTAGGGGCTGCGCCTCGCAATGACAACGGCGCGGACAACTCTAGGGGCTTCTGGCCTCAAGCCGGCTTTCCCCGCCCTGGTTTAGGGGCTTACGTTCGAAAATAAATAAGTAAAAAAAAAAAAAGAGAAATCTTATAAGTTTTGGACAGAACCAAGGCCTTGCATGGTCCTCGGACTCGAGCCTATGGGGAAACCAAGTACATAAAAGAAATCTCACAAGTTTTGGACAGAACCAAGGCCTTGTATGGTCCTCGGACTCAAGCCTATGGGGAAACCAAGTACATAAAAGAAATCTCACAAGTTTTGGACAGAAGCAAGGCCTTGCATGGTCCTCGGACTCAAGCCTATGGGGAAACCAAGTACAAAAGAGAAATTTTATAAGTTTTGGACAGAACCAAGGCCTTGCATGGTCCTCGGACTCGAGCCTATGGGGAAACCAAGTACATAAAAGAAATCTCACAAGTTTTGGACAGAACCAAGGCCTTGCATGGTCCTCGAACTCAAGCCTATGGGGAAACCAAGTACATAAAAGAAATCTCACAAGTTTTGGACAGAACCAAGGCCTTGCATGGTCCTCGGACTCAAGCCTATGGGGAAACCAAGTACAAAAGAGAAATCTTAGAAGTTTTGGACAGAACCAAGGCCTTGCATGGTCCTCGGACTCAAGCCTATGGGGAAACCAAGTACATAAAAGAAATCTTACAAGTTTTGGACAGAACCAAGGCCTTGCATGGTCCTCGGACTCAAGCCTATGGGGAAACCAAGTACAAAAGAGAAATCTTATAAGTTTTGGACAGAACCAAGGCCTTGCATGGTCCTCGGACTCAAGCCTATGGGGAAACCAAGTACATAAAAGAAATCTTACAAGTTTTGGACAAAACCAAGGCCTTGTATGGTCCTCGGACTCAAGTCTATGGGGAAACCAAGTACAAAAGGGAAATCCTACAAGTTTTGGACAGAACCAAGGCCTTGCATGGTCCTCGAGCTCAAGCCTATGGGGAAACCAAGTACATAAAAGAAATCTTACAAGTTTTGGACAGAACCAAGGCCTTGCATGGTCCTCGGACTCAAGCCTATGGGGAAACCAAGTACATAAAAGAAATCTCACAAGTTTTGGACAGAACCAAGGCCTTGCATGGTCCTCGGACTCAAGCCTATGGGGAAACCAAGTACATAAAAGAAAAACCACAAGTTTTGGACAGAACCAAGGCCTTGTATGGTCCTCGGACTCAAGCCTATGGGGAAACCAAGTGCACACAAGAAAAATTACAAGTTTTGGACAGAACCAAGGCCTTGTATGGTCCTCGGACTCAAGCCTATGGGGAAACCAACTACCTAGAAGAGTCAACAGGGGGTTTGGGCACGACCTGGACGTTACCTGGACCATAGAATCTATCCGAGGAGAATTCCCCGTTGATAATCAGGCTAACCCCTAAACTACGTGGATTCCCCGATCTATCCTCAGATCCTCAACGCCTAGAGGATTGATGCCGTATAAGACAATGTGTTGCCAAAAAACACACAGTCGAAGTCCCTCACTGCTCGGCTACCCTCTCGGATGAATTATTTAGAGCTTATCGTTCTCGGACGATCGCCTTGCATGCATTACGAAGCACTCGGCCATTATCCCGGTTAGCTTTATGAGTTTTAATTCACTGGGAATTATCATTATTATGCTTGTTAATGTCGGTAAACTAGAATTAGTAGGTTTCTGTTTCAAGGTTTCCTGCTCTGAGTATCAACAAAGGAAAGCACACATGTAGCATCCCATGCACAAAATAATTGTTACAGAAAGGAAAAATATTTAAAAAGAAGTAAATTCATTTTTTATTCAGACAAAGAAACAGTACAGCGTACATTGAAAGAGCATAAATAAGCTTATGCTAAAGCTAACTAGATGAGTGAAAAGAAAAATACAAGAAAATGAAGGTAAAGCCGAAGAAGAAGCACAGATGAGAGGTTGGCTACTACTTCAAGACCTTGTTCTTCCTCAATGCTTTTACATGCCTATAACTCAGGCAGCAAAAGAGCCCAACTTCGGGCTAGCACCGTTGAAGAAAAGGTGCAGGGAGCCGGAGGTTGATGAGCCTCCACATAACCGCACCTGCGATAGAGCAGGAGGCGCTGATGGCGGAAAACCTTACTTCTGACACACCAAGAATTTGATGCGACCAGTACCTGCTTCGGATTTTGACTGAAAGAGGGAGGAATACCATTTCCCCCTTGCCAAAGCGGAAGATTATCTTGAATCTGTGCCTCCCCTGTCCAGGCCACACCACCTTTAGTCTCGGGAGGACCCGGTGCCTCTGTGGCGGGTGTAAATCCTTTACCCCTATCCGTGTCTCAAACAAATTGCACAAAGGGTGGATAACACTGAATATGAAAGAAGAAGTATGATTCTGAAGGGGACAGGAGAGTTCATGTGCAGGTGGAGTGACTCCCTACCCTATTTATACACAGAAGTAAACCGATGGCACTTAATTCATGCAAATTTCCAAGAAATGTTACGGACAAAGCAGACTCGGCTCAATTTCCAACCTCATCCTCAGCCGTAGGATCTGAAGATCCTCGTGAAGGCGCGCCTCGAGTACCGAAATGTCAGAGGACTCCGCGTGAGCGAAAAATAAAGGAGTGGCCCTTATCTTGACACGCCTCCCATGTAAATGAAAAAATACAAATAATAGTGGAGTACTGGATTTGAGCGAGCCATAATGTGGGCCTAACGTCACCAAAACCCCCCTCCCCAACTAAAATGTCGGGCAGCAGGATTTTGAGGGGCTATTGTGGGGCCCGAAATCTGAGGTCCCAGCCCACTTTGTATTAAGGGCCCAAAGTCCAAGTCGAGGAGCCCTACTGCCGAGGACGTATGATGAAAGCCCCTTAGTGGCCCAAGAATGTGGCCGAGGACGATCTCACGCTCAATGCCTCACAAAGAGCCTGAAGAAAAGGACAAACTCAGTACAAGAACAGTACAACGAGAAAGCTGCCAACGCCATAATGTGGAGCCCAGTGCCTGACAAGCCCATACTCCATACCATGCTATCCAGCTTTTCCCAACCACTCTGATGTGAGGATTGACAAGACGCGTAACCACCCCAACCAAGGAGAAACGGACACGTAGGTGAAGAATGGGAAGGAAATACTAGTATAAAAGGGAAGCTCGTAGCATTGACAAAGGGACGGCCCAAGAGCCAGGAAAAGGAGAAGAAGAAACTCATAGAGAATAGGGATGACAAGGACGAGACGCTCCTCGGACTAATTCCGAGGAGACAGATCCTCACACTATATCCTCGTAAAGCTTAGCCATACAGGCCAAACCCACCTTCACATGGGCTTCCATGAAAATCCCGATGAAACCATTGCCCAACGACCAAGGCCTAGCCTTTCAAACCCACGCTCTACAAATTGTATTGTTCGGGCCCTTTTTACATACAAGCCCATCCCTAGGTCGTTAAAAATTGTGTCCTTACAGCTACGTTTCAGCTTTTTGATATATATAGATATAAATATAGATAAAATAATTTTTTAGTATGAGAAAATAGCATTTTTTGGTACAACCGATGAAAAAGTGAATTTGAAGTGCCCAAAAAATAACGTGGAGACTTAAAAGAATGTTGTGGATTTGGGTATATATTTTTGGAGTAAAGTTAGGTATAATATTGTTCTTTAAGTTCCTCTCTTAAAATTCAACTATATGGTTACTTAACTAAAAAATGCACTTTTATCTTGAGAAAAATACTTATAAAAAAATTTTAAAAGAAAAATTTAAGAAATAGCAACTAAGTTAATATAACCATGTCTTGCCCTTTGTGCCCTCGTTTTCCCTTATCCATCACAACTTCACGTTTTCAGTTATAAAACACAAATGTCTTTTGCTTTTGTTATTGTTTTTGTTTTTGTATGTTTTTTTTTTTTGTTTTTGTTTTTTTTGTTTTTGTTTTTGTTTTTGTTTTTTTTGTTGTTTTTATTTATTTATGAAACACAGGTGTGATTTGTAAAACAAACGCAACCAAGTTTTTAATATTTGCTTGGTTTTGTCTAGTGATGGTAGGGACAAGGGACTATTTTTCTCATCTATAATAGCAGTTTAGCACTTTCTGACGCTGTTGCTCTTTCTCCAAACCTGTAAGTTTGTTTTACTTTTACCTTTCAGGTATTTCGTGTTTAAGACTTTGCATGTTTCACCAATTGGAGCACTGACCCAATAAACATTCATTAACCCTTTTAAGTTTTAACCTATATAATCTTTGTTCATATCATGATTTTCTTCTTTCCAGTACATCATTTTGATTCATGCCCTGTCTTTACTTCCTTATTCATACCAAGTACACGCTCTTTCATCCCAGTTAGCCTCTTTCTGAACTCAGCTTTTTTGGTTTTCCTTATTCTTTAATCTTTTAAGCTTAAGCCCAAAATTACAATTGTTATGGTATAATATTTATGATTACTGTTTGAATTGACGAGGACCCAGTAGCTGAAATTGTTGGATTTTGCAATATTGAGCCGCAATCCAGGGTTTAATTAGTAATTGTCGAACTTTTTTTTTTTTTTGGTGTGTTTTTTACACGTTAAAGTGAAATTGAGAAAACCCACCTCGTAAATTTTCTCTATGATTTTATATAGTGTTGCAATTAGGAGTGCATTTATTGTTAAGAGTTGAAATCTAGATTTGAAACCTTTAAAAAAAAGTTGAAATTTGGGTGTTTGTAAGGTAGACTTTTTTATTGTTTTGTGGTATTTTGTTTTCACATGATTGTGTGAAATTGGTTTTTTTTTTTTTTTTTTGCTAATCTTGTGTGACATTGCTGCTACAGTGCTCTAATGGGTATAATAGCTTAGGTTCTCTGCATTTATTTGTTTTTTAAAATATATTTTGTGGTCCTTGTGGAGTAATCTTGTACAAGTGTTATTTGAACTGACTTTATCATTGGCACTTGGACGTACTGTTTGGCCCTTGCTGTTATGATTGATTCAAAGGAATGTCTAATCTTTTGTTAAAATTTTCTTTGTATAGATGATTTTTAAGAGAGAAAAAGAAGAAAAAGAAAAATGCTGCTTCTAGATTTACCAAATAAATATGCACTTGTCATATATATGCTTTTCACTCCTACTAATATAAATCTCCTGGTTCATATCTCTTGTTCGAATTCTTATCATGAGTTATTTTTTCCCCGTGTTGCAGAAATAGAAGATATATGATATATTCATGGTGATGGTGTTGTTTTCACTATCATCCACCCGTGGTGTCACTTCTTTCTTTTTGTTTAGTTCCTCTAATCTTTCCATGCTGAACAAGGGTGTCAAAGAAGTAAGTTTAAGAGCATTTGACAAAAAGAACTTGGATACAAAGTCCCCAGAAAGCCTTGTAAAAGGAAAGGAACTTTCTTGGGAGCTATATAACCACACAATATGTGATTGTTGCAAAGTGGGAGATATTGACAGGGCTATGACTCTTCTCGCTCGGATGGAGTCTTCGGGGCTTCATCCCAACTTGATATCCTACACACATTTGATTGAAGCTCTTGGAAGCATAGGAAGGACTTTGGAAGCTGAAGCAGTTTTCCAAGAAATGATATGTTCTGGGTTTAAGCCTAGAGTGAACTTGTACAATGTTTTGCTTAGAGTTTTCTTAAAGAAAGGGCTCCTAGGAGGTGCAGTTAAGGTATTAGATGTAATGGACGATTTGGGTATTTGTAGGAATCAAGAAACATATGAGGTTCTTCTGGATTACTATGTGAATGCTGGGCGTTTGGAAGATACTTGGGGAATAATCAACGAAATGAGGCGCAAGAGGTTTCAACTGAACTCATTTGTGTATAGTAAGGTTATTGGTCTTTACAGGGATAATGGGATGTGGAAGAAAGCAATGGGTGTTGTAGAAGAGATTAGGGAGATGGGGATGTCACTAGACAAGCAGATTTATAACAGCATTATAGATACGTTTGGGAAATATGGTGATTTGGATGAAGCCTTGGAAGTGTTTGAGAAAATGCAACAAGAAGGTATAAGGCCTGATATAACAACATGGAATTCTTTGATCAGGTCGCATTGTAAGATTGGGAATTTATCTAAGGCCCTTGAGTTGTTCACCCAAATGCTAGAACAAGGGTTATATCCTGATCCAAAGATCTTCATTACCATTATTAGCCGTTTGGGAGAGCAGGGAAAGTGGGATGTGATAAAGAAGAATTTTGAGACTATGAAATACAGAGGATATAAAAAAAGTGGCGCCATTTATGCAGTTTTAGTTGATATTTATGGGCAATATGGGAGATTTGCTGATGCTGAGGAGTGCATATCTGCTCTAAAGTCAGAAGGTGTTCAACTTTCAGCTAGCATTTTTTGTGTCTTAGCAAATGCTTATGCTCAGCAGGTCTGCTGTTCCACACCCCCATTGTTTCCTGCTTCCTTTCTCTTTATTTTCTCCTTGTATAATTGTTATTTATTTGTTGACTTTTTTTTTTGGGGGGGTGTTTACATTTCATGTCCAACTTTCTAATGGTTTTAGAAAGATGCTTCATTCTTTTTATAATATCTGGGCTCACCAGATGTCACAAGATAAATCATGATAGTATGGCATCAAGCCTAGCAGCTTCTGCAATCTGTGTTTCATTATTATATATGTCATCTTATGTAGCAATTCTTGAAACCTTTCTCCTTTAATATATCAATATATGTTAGAGCTTTGAAGCCTCCCCCCAGATGACCACCATTGTCAGAACATTTCAACCTACCACTTTAACTGCTAAACTTTTGCTTTTGTGGCTGCTTTAATTTGCTATATTCAGCTCGCTATCCTCAGGCGTTTGTACTGCTGCACAAGTGGTGCTGACCTCCTAATGATATATACTCTGAAAATTGCTCCATCTGAAATATTTAAGGCCTTTGCTTCTAAATTCCTAGGTTGAAATTTTTTAAGGGCAAAATTACAATGTTGGTCCCTCAAGTTTACCTTATGTGCGCAATTGGTCCCTTAAGTTTAAAGCGAGCACAATTGGTGTCTCAAGTTTTAAAATTGAGTTGTATTAGTCCTTTTACTAACTGTCGTTAATGGTGTTATTTACGTGGCTAACGGAACAATGATTTGTTATTTTTTTTTAATAATGTGGCATTTTTTTTATTAAAAAATTACGGGACAAGCTCACCTCCCAATCAATGCCCTCCTGTTTTCTCCATTTTTTAAATAGATGAAGGACACGTGTAAGTGAAATCCCACAAAGCAACTTTTCTTACATTCTCTCTCTATCTCTCAACTCTCTCTAGAACTCCAGAACTGAGCATCAAAGATGTTTTCTCTTTGTCATTAAATTGTGTCTTGCTCCTTCCGTCATCTTCTACACAAAGACAAATTCACTTTTGTTTGAATCTTATATTTAGTTTTTTGGGCTTCTGGGCATTATTACTTACAATGGAACCCCTTCATCTGTAAGAATATTTTTTTTTTCTTTTTTAGGTGAGTTTAAACCAAGCTTTTGTATTTTCTTGAAACCCAAAACAACTATAGACTAGGATTTACCAGCTTTGGTGTTCTTGTGGAACCATTTATGATTGAGTGGTGGAGGGTTTGGGTTCAATTTACTTTCCCTGATCCAATGTCCCAATTTCACTCTTTCTTCTCCGGCAAGCACCGATCTTCTTAGGTAAGGTTTGATCTTGGAGCGTCTGATGCTCAACTCTGAAGAGAGCTAGATGGAGAGAGTAATGGAGATAGTGGACTTTTTCAGTAATTGCTATAGTACTGGAGGTTTGTGCATTGCTTTGTGGATTTTTACCGTCTTTGTGTATGAGGTGAAGGAGGGAACAAGACAATTTACTGAGTAAGACTCAGTTCTGGAGTTTTAGAGAGAGGAAGAGAGAGAGAGAGAGTAAGTTGCTTTGTGGGTTCTTGTTTAGCCTTTGGATTGCTTCACTTACACGTGTCCTTCATCTATTTAAAAAATGCCACATCATTAAAAAAAAATGTCAAGTCATTATTCCGTTAGCCACGTAAGTAACACCACTAACGGTAATTAGTAAAAGAACTAATATAACTCAGTTTTAAAACTTGAGGGATTAATTATGCTCGCTTCAAACTTGAGGGATCAATTACACACACAGGGTAAACTTGAGGGACCAACATTATAGTTTCACCTTTTTTAAGCATACCAGGATAATGTCTAGTAAATACTTTGGAATCTATCAAACTGAGAAGATGATGAAAACCACATGGTAGTTTTGGCTCTTGCAAAGCATTGTTTCAGGAGAGGGGAAATGAGTTACCTGCAACAACTTTTGCTACCAGTTACAGCGGAAGATCCTTAATGTTTGTCTCCATTTACACAATTGCCCTTGTTATTTCTCAAAGCATGTCAGTTTTTTTTGGAGCACTTACTCATATGCTAGTAGAATAGTATCTGTAATCCTCAATGTTATTGGCTTGTTTTTAATTGTTAGGAGTGTCGTACATTTAAGTCTCTAGGAGGGATAGATTTCCTGTGAAATGCCAAGTCAGTTATAGCCAGTGTTTTATGCCAGGGAGGGGGAAAAAAGAAAAGAAAAGACAACAGTAGGCATGTACTTCTAATTCATATAATCATATTTATTTAAAGATGACAAAGTAAACAATAACAACTCAAGATTGATATGTAAAGTACAAATAAGTTTTGCTACTTTTTCAAGATCATTTGGTGATACCCTTTGTTGTTTCTTTTGAAAAAAAAATTCATGGATAAACACATGATATTCAGAAGTGAAAACTTTGTTTGCTGAGTTATATCTTTTGTTTTTGGCAGGGATTATGTGAGCAGACACTTAAGGTACTTCAGCTCATGGAAACAGAGGGGATTGAGCCAAATATTATAATGCTGAATGTGTTGATCAATGCATTTGGTATTGCTGGGAGACATATGGAGGCATTATCAATTTATGATCAGATGAAAGAAAGTGTAAGCCATCTTCTTTGCATTACATGTATATGGTTAGACACGAGACTTTTTTACTTTATAGACTCTTGCATTTTCCTTTTCCACTTCATTCTTCAAGATATTTTTTGTTTTTACGCTGTTTTTAATGATAATTTTTTTTTTTAATATTTATTTAATATTTTCTGAAGGGTATTAGTCCTGATGTGGTTACCTATAGTACGCTTATGAAGGCATATATTAGGGCAAGGAAATTTGATAAGGTAGGTACTCTAGTTACATGGTTACAAGGTTACATGTGTTCTACTGTATCTCTTGGCCTAATTCATGTAATGGTTTGTTGGCCAGGTCCCTGAAATATACAAGCAAATGGAATATGCTGGATGTACTCCAGATAGGAAGGCAAGAGAGATGTTACAAGCTGCATTAATGATCCTTGAACAGAGACCATATAAGTACTAGATTGGCCTGCAGTCTTGTGCGGTCAGTGTGCTCATGTTTGGTAGGTGTGGAAATTATCATATTCCAGATGACACGTGATACACCTTTAAATCACAGTCCTTTTGCAACATGGAATGAATGTTTGCTTGAGCTGAGGTGAGCTCCTCTTTTCCTCTTATTGTAGGATGTCACAGATATGCTTTTGGCTCATGATTGTTCATGTTTCCTATAAGCGTTTAACTTCCTGTTATAATGACTTTATACCCTAATGGCCTTGGTTTTGCATTTGAATCTTGCTGACTGTTGTCCTTACATGGCTGTTATATAAATTTTCAGACTGAGTGGGGAGTTTGACACTTGGTGTGATAACTTAAAATATTTGCTCTGGGACTTCGAAACCTTGTTCACAAATGGACTTAAGAGCATTCAAATGTTGCTTAGTAGTGGAAATAACAGGTGAAGGATGCTCCAGGCATCAGGAATTATTTAGGCAGAGGATCTTCTGACAAATTGTTCCCATCTCTGGTGTATCATTTTTTATTTGACTGACAACATACTGAGGTTTCCATGACTGGCTCTCAACCATCCATATATTGCCTGTACATTTTTTAGCCGGAAACTTGGGGGCTTAAGTCAATCCTTCCCTTCTCTTGGCCCTGGAGAATTAATACAAGCAAGTCCTTATACTGCAAGAAGCAATGGTCACCCATGTTTGTCTGTCACAGATGCGGGCCTTTATTATGCATTGGTTACTTCAACTGGATTTTTCAGCTCCAAAAAAATATCAAAACAAAAAAACAAAAAAAGAGAAAGGAAATGAGATTGTCCAAGAGCTGAACATTGAAGATTCTTAGATTGTTGCAGATTGATGGATGTGGTGGCAAAAAGTCTTTTCTTTTACATTTGGAGTGGCAACCAAGGGGAGGGAAGATGTATATATTGGATTGGGCTGACATATATAATGGGTGATGTTGGGTTGGGGTCTGTTAAGCCAACAGGTCACTTATCTTTTTGAGAAATGAAGAGTACCAGTTATTTACCAAAAAAAGAAGAGTGTGAGTTACTATGTTATCTTGAGAGTAATCACTCTCTACTTTGATGGCTGAATTTTTGTTGGCTTGCCTTGCTTTAGAGGTAGAAGCAGTAGATGAAGCATTTCTTTTTTATGGAGTAGGAAATTTTTTGGTGGGTAAAGATCAGATTGAGGAGGTGAGGAATAGACTAGCATGTGCTTAGGTAAATCTACACTACCTAGATTTGGTATGTGAACATTAAAGGCTTTTGGAATGACTGCATGAACTTTTGATGTAGTGTTGGCCCTAGGCATGCATTGGTGGTTGGAGATGGAAATACAACTGATTTGATAGGAGTAAAGATTATTTTCTTAGAGAGATCCTGCGGATTAATTTAATAATAATGCTATGTGCTGTCGACCGTTGGTCTTTCTATGAAGCAGCAGATTGAACAAAAACAGCATGGCTCAGGAGCTTTCAGATGAGATCAATCCACCTTCTCAAAAAAAAAAAAAGAAAAAAAAAAAGAGATCAATCCACTACTCTGACTGCCCTACAGCGAATGGAGCAAAGTTAGCAGCATTTGAATGTGGTTCCTTTCAATCTCCTAGACCAATTGCCATGCCATATATTCAACATTATTGTTAATTTAGGCTATATTTTTGAGGAACCCAACTAAATCATTTGAATGTCAAGAGTTGAAGATATCATCCCTTATTATGCTGTCCTATCAGTCAAGTTAGAATATGCTTTTGTTTTGGGTGAGTTTAAATGATTTGATACTTACAGGTTACTTACCCATTTAACTTCCAATATACATGTAAATGTGTCTGAACTCTCTTACTCCATACAAATGGTTTTCACTCCTCAATCTTACTGTGATATGATGTTCTGTTATGGGAATTCTCTTTGTTTCATGGACAGTTTTGTTCAAGTTTGAAAAGTGGTGAGTACAGAGTACAGTTTGGAAATGAAAGAAGAAAGAGAAGGGTGGAAAATAAAGGGATATAAAATTTTGGGAAATGTTAACGGGCACAGGTGTCTGTTAAGGATGATTAATTGTGGAGTTCACCTAATAAAAAATTGATATCAATTGATAAAATGATTGAAAATAGTACTGAAGTAACGAGTAAAACTCAAAATGTTGGCTTTATTGGCTCTACACCTTATAAAATTGGTATAACAAAAAGTTGACTTTATTGACTACCCTAAAATTTTTAATGTTGAAATTTACCTTTTATGTATTTCAGAAAAGAAAATGTACCTTTTAGAGCATTCTCATCAAACATGCTAAATTTTTTAGCATTTAACATCTCAAAATGTTACTTTATTAATTTTAACAACTGGTTTTACAATACACACTATATTAAAGGTTTTATTTTTTCTATTAGCTAAAAACTATTCATTTTTTAATTCATTTCTCTCTCTCCCTTTCCTGTCACTCTATCTTCTTCTCTTTGTAGCTAAAATTGAGATTCTATTGTAGCTTGATGCTAAACTTTTTAAAATTTAGCATATTTGATATAGGTGTGTTTTTATCATTTAAGGTGCTAAAAATGCTAAAAAATAACATTTAGCATTTTTAGCACACTTAATAAGAATGCTCTTATAGTAAGCTAATATCTATAAATAAAGTACAATTTCGTGCAGTTTCACTTCTATATGGCAGCAAACTTTGGGGCTAAATTTTGTACATACTATGCAGATATGTACAATGAAGTGAGGGCTAATCATTAGCCGTCATGGCCATAATCTATATATATATAGTGAAGATGACAAGCAACTAAACATAACCAAGCCTTTTATAGCAACAAAGTACTGTGAAAACATAAGCCACAATAAGTACATATCAAGGTCCATAATAACAGGATAGGTAAGTCTCAAATATAATATAAGGTTTCACTCCCAGCTCTCTAGTTCTTGCTATATTATGAACATAACCAGTTTTTGCTTGTACCAAGTACTGTATAGGCTACTTAGGCTGATGCCTATACTTTTATTTATGTATAGTAGTTAACCGTCAATAATATTATGGAGACGGATCTTAGCTTAGTACTTTTCTTAATTTCTGTGTGCTCAGAGAGCGTGAGGCTTCTCCAAGTCCTCCAGACCAGAGGGACGGAACCAGGCCTTCTGCTCAAGCACAGAGTCCTCACCACCATTCGCAGTACGGTCACCGCCTGCGGTTGAGGCTTGCCCGGCAGGCGGTCCAAAGACCCCAGTTTGAGGGTGTGGTGCCCAGTACTTGTCAGAGTGGGGCGGTATTACATGGTCTGGGACTATGTTCTGGGGGGTGTGGTCTTCGGGGTTCTTGTCATACGCTGAGGTGTGAGCAGCCCTCCTGAACTCATTATTGGAAGTTGCACAATAATCAGTACTTTATAAGATATTGTAATACACTATGAAATTTAATGATGCTAACAAAGAAGCTGAGATTAATCAGTGTAGAGAACATATCCAGTGTTTCGAATACATGTAGTATTATGCTCACAACGTGTGGGAGTGTGATGCTACATACAACTGAAATATTAGATATTTTTTAGTAAGGAGCACAATCATATCATATAATATCTAAGATCTTATGTGACTGATGACATATGCTAAGCTCACACGCGATAACCTTGCAAAAAAGATAGAAAAAAAAAGCTTCCAAAAAAAATAAAAAATCAATAGAATCCATTGTAAATCTGAGATGGAAGATGGAGGTTGGAGGAGCAAAAAAAAGGTATATTATACTGCAAGTGTCTGCATCTAGTCTCTCACAGCATGTGAGTTTTACACATATAAAACTTACATGTAAAACCCATATTTAATACATAAATCTACCTCTCACACGAAGGCGAGTTCCACACTTATGAAACTGACTCCCATGTAAGAGGTGGATCCATGTACCGAATATATTATATATATATATATATATATTTTTTTTTTTTGAGGAAATATATATATATATATATATATATATTTAAGAAGATTAGGCTTGTTGACATGACATCATATCCTCTAGTAGGTGGCAGCACGTACTAGAGGGGTATATATGGCTTTTACACACAAAAAAGGAGAAGTCTATTCCAAAGAATAGACATAATTCCCATAATACCCTTGTCCTTATCATATGTAGGTGTAAAAGATAAATGTAGGTGCAAATGATAAAAGATTAAAGATAACCTGTCCCACTCTCCACGAGGTATTATGCTTCCTTCTAGGGTTTCTACTAATATATTTGCTCCACTTGGCACTCCGACACAATGTTTATCTAGGTTTAGATATATCATCAATTATCTAACTCGAAAGTGACGAGGGTGGTTAGGTGTGTGACCCAATACCCACGTGGCATTTGGCTGTGTTAGGTGTAAAATAAGGATTACCCTTCACCTTTCATCAAACACATTCAAAGCTATATATTATCAAAACAAAAGAAGATATTCAAAGTGAAGAATGAGGATGGTAGTCACGTGATCAGCGTATGACCCGTTAATCCCAATGAGATAACGACTTGGCAAGTGGCAACCACTTTTTTTCTTATTTAATTTTTGGTTTTACGCGTTTTCTACGCTTGTTTGACTAGACAAAGTAAAGTGTGATGTGAATTGTGAAGTGAAGGCAGGCAAAGTGAGCGAGTGAGAGATTTTCTTGCCACTCGATCTGCTGTGACCATATTTTGTTGTCACAGAAGCATCTCAGCCCTTTAGACTTTTGGTGTCACAAAAATGATAAGGTAATCGATAAGGTATCTCGTGCATCTGTCTCATGCGAGCGATGCATTTAAAAACGCATATATCTCATGCGATGTATTTTAAGAACGCATATAAAAAAACTAAGAATTGTATACTTTTTTAGTTCACTATGAACCACTTTTCCTGCCCTTAGAAGGGCATTTGTTAATAAAAGTTATCAACAATAATAAATTACATCAACATTTCCTGAAAAAATTTGGTGTCCCTTAAATTTCTAAATTTACTGATTTGTTGATCATAAAGAATATTAGACCAATTGATCATAATATTGTCAAAATCAACTAGTTTTGTTTTGATTCTTTTCCCATTTTAATTTTGTGTTTTTTTTTTCTTGGTCTTAATTATTGTATTACATTCCAAGGTCCAAGGTAGAAGTCCTTACCATACACGGTATGACGGTAGGCAAACTCAGTTACTATCCAAATATTATAAAGTTGAAAAGAAACTCAAGGAACATGCAAAAGAAAAATAATGGTTTCAATTGTTAAGCCATCTCATCACATGATTAAGTTGTTATACTATATACTAGAGATACTGCCTCAAACGAAACTTAAAAAAAAAAAAAAAAAAAAAAAATGATGTCAACTCTAAGGTCACATGATCACAAGCAAGACCTAGCCCATAAAAAAAATTCACAAGCAAGAGGTCCACAATTAAATAAAAATGAGGATAAATGAATGTGATGTGGTGAAGGCTTTGAAGATGCTATCTTTAGAAGTGAATATATAATGGCATTGCCATGTCAATTTCTATCATGGTGCTATAGTTCTCGCTTTCATGCCCATCTTAAGAAGTGAATATATAATTGCATAAACCAATATTTCCATAGAATTCCTATCATGATGCTATAATTCGCTAATCTAATCTAAAAGCCTAAATTATAATTTAGAAAATATTCTTATAGTTACACCTAAAAACTTTGGCAAAAAAAAAAAATGCATAGAGAAACACTATCATTATGAGATAAAAATTTAGGGGAAATTAAAGGACAACAAGATTACACGAAAGCTGATAAATGGCTCTTTATTTTGGAGAATGGCCTCCACAATTACTTGTGGTACCTTTATCACCAACAAGGAACATGAGTATTGGCTGTGACATGGATACACATACACTTGATATAAAGCCTGCCTCAGGGACCAACCTCTCCATAATCAATTTTGAAGACAAAATTGCCATGTAGGGTATAGAGTATAGACAGGAGTATCTTAATTATAATAATTGTGAGTGCAGACAATGCAATGAGGTGACCACATCACCACACTACTTGCTATTGAAATTTAAGTCTCCAAAACGTGATAAATATGTTGAGTTTGGATCCATTCGAGCTTCCAAATTAATGGCCTGTTTGAATGGAGGGGAGAAGGAGAGGAAGTGGAGGGGAGTAAAGTAGAGTTGGCTAAAAATAAGTTAAATTTGTGCTAAATCTATTCTACTCTACTCTACTCTTCCACTCTTCCTCTCTCTCCCTCAATCCAAACGGACCATAAATTTTAAGACTGAAAAATTTCTAGATATATTTTAATGGAAAATGCCATTACAAGAGTCATGAGTTGCATAATAATTTCATTGATTTTGCTAGAAGTTCACCTAAACTCTTAATAAAAAATTTTAAAAAAATCTCACCCAAATAAGATATATAGTTCTAACAATTTGATTATAATATATAGTTCATCCTTTTTCTTTTTTGGTTATGCAAGGTTTTATCTCAATAATCGATATAAAATATTGTAAAATCAGCTAATCAGGTTGCATATGAAATGGTAATGTGCACGCATAAATTATTATTATTATTTTGATGTGTCATAAATTATCATTAATTCGTTTAGACATGCAGAAGCACTAGTCAACCTAACAAAATGTGATATCTATGATGGGCACCATTCATAAATGTTGACAAAATTTCAACCATTTTTGTATGTATTTGAAAGATAATTTATAAACCAAAATCATTCAAATAAATCTTTGAACATAATAGTGATGCCAAATGACTTCTTCTTTTACAAGAATTTGAATATTGGATAACATTATATATATACCAATCAAATTAGAACACTTGCTTTTGTGTACAAAATATCTTTTGAAATATTTTGGTATCTCTTTTGAAAAAATTCTTAACCCATTAAATAGATACTAAATTGTTATAAAATTTCACGAATATAAGTGAAAATGGGTAAGACCCACTATCTTGGATTTTGTCCTCATAGTAATTTCCTCAAAAAGAAAAGTTTTTTTTTTTTTTTTAATTGATATTTAATAATCTACAAATAGCAAATAAACTATTTTGCTTTCACTGACAAACCTTGAGTCTTATTCTTGGGGTTGGAAAACTCTGAAATCAACAACCAAGACAACAAAGAAGGGTGATATTCAATGAACCGAATGCAAAGAGTAATTCATTGAATAAAAAAAGTCAAATATCTAGAACTCAACGCTAGAGTGAGTATTGACTTATTCTTTATTTTTTTCATATAGGAAAATTTTGCACAGTCATTGATAAAGTCTACCCCAGATCAAAGATGCCCATTGTCCACCCATCACCCATGGCCACGATGGGTATTAGTTATAAAATATAGAATGAACCGCCTTAGCAACTATAAGACTTTTGACTTGAATTTTTTTTAACTTCTTTTTTGAGTGATTGAATTTTTTTTTTTTAAAATAAACTTGCAAAGTAGGTGGTTTTATCAATTTAAAGAATCATTAACTTAATGACATGGTCGTACATCTAATTTACGTTGTCAAAAAAGAAAAGAAAAGAAATATTTATCAAATGATAAAAATAGTCATGCTGATAAGCTGATAAGTTAAGACACACTCAGAACGGCCTCATTTTGCTAATTTAAGAAAATTTAATAAATAAAATTATTGTTTCGAAATTAAAAAAACATTAATAATAAAAAAAACCCTAAACCCCCCCTAAACTCTGCAATAATGTCGAAGTGCCTAATTTTGACCTTCCCAAGCTAGTTGAAGGCCAAAAAACGACTAGTCCAGTCAAAACCATGGGCAAATCCCATGGTTTTCTGTTTTATTGAAGAATCTAGAGGAGAAAATACACCATCTATGAAACAATTAAACAATCACAAGATGCATGGTATACTACCTCCATGTAAGAGAGGAGGTATATGCATTGAATGCATGATATACCACCTTAGTTTGAAGCTAGAGCACATGGTTATTGATGCTTAAGACTTGGTCTGTCTACTCTAGCAACATGCAACACAAACCCACTAATTGTTTCTATGGTAAGCTTGTTTCTCTAGTAAGCCTAGTTCACAATTTCTGGGGTTTTTTTTTTAATAATATATTTTTTTAAAAAGTTTTGAAATAATAATTCAATTTATTAAATATTCTGAAATGATCAAAACAACGTTGTTTTGATTGAACAGTTTTAAAATTTAGAAGCCTTATTGAACAAAAGCAAAATTAGAGACTCAAAATAAATTCTGATGAAGTTTAGAGGATGAATTTTGTATTTTTACCATTTTTGAAAATATTTTTTTAAAAGTAAAATAGTAGTCATGCAACGAGAACAAAAAAGACGGAACAAAATTTCAGACAAAACAAAAAACATTGTAAAGTGGAGTCCTCCTAAGCTGATTTCCACACACAAAAATTGTGGAAATAAATTGTAGAATTACTCAAAAGACCTTTCCATGTACTGTACGGTTCATTGGCTCTTTGTTCGTTTTTTACCATTACTATTAGAATCAAAACATAAAAAAAGGTACGGACCACGTTGGGGGGGTTGTCCTTATCGACACCCGCCACCGATTGGACCGCCCCAAAACATACATTAAAATAAAACATAAACTATTTATGTTTTCATCGTTTCCCATAACACAATAAAAAAAAATATATATATATATATCATATAAAAAATATATGTGTATATATTTTTATATAACAGTAAGATAAAGTCTGTCTTCTGGATTTGGAAAAAAATTAATAAAAAAAAAAATCGAAGTTCCCTATCAAAGATCAGATGGCAGATGGCAGATGGCATAAGAGGAAGATGGAAAAGTAGATATATAGAGAAAACAATCAAGCTGAACAGAAACAAAACTCACCCACCAGTCAGAATATTAGGAAACAAACTAATATAATCCAAAAACCGATAATAATAAGTGAAATAATCCCTTAATTTCTTGAAATATAAAACAACACCTGAGATAAAAAATTCTCAAAATTATTGACTACCCAGATATCTCATGCACAAAAATTCTAAATGGGTTTTTTTTTTTTTTTTTTTTTTGTCTCTTATAATTATTATTAGTATTATTGTTTTTAACTACAAAACAATTGTAGCAAGAAAGTAATTAGGAAATGGCAGCATAATATTAGAAGATTAACTCTATGACAGTTAACAAGATGTTACCTCTTATGATCAAAAACAGTTGAGAAATAAAAAATTTCTAACTTTCCAGACACTGATACACAGATATAACATATATACCAAAAAATAAATCAAAGCAAATAGGTTAGTGGAAAAACTGACCTGAGAGTAGTAAGAGGTGGATCGCGAGAGTTAGAGTTGGAAGTTCGGATTCGATTGACGACTCGCTTGCCCAAGCTTAGAGCGACCCCTCGGCTATTCGAATTGGCTGCCATACAATGATGCACTGACAAAGGCAAAAGCAGTACTGAGATTCTGTGAGAGAGAGAGAGAGAGAGAGAAGAAGTGTGTGTTTCGTGTTTGGGAATGAAAGGCCAAAGCTGTTTTTATAGGCAGAAATGTATTTTTTTTTTTTTTGGATAAAATAGGCAGAAATGTATTATTATATATGTATAATGTTAATGTTAATAGGTGTTTGTGTTGTGTTGTGTTGGGTTGGGTCGAGTACATGGAATTTGGGTGCGATGTTAACTGCTCCCCAACAGTCACTCTTTTTTCCCATTAAAAAAAATTAAAAAAAAACAGTCACTCTTTTTTTTTTTCCTTTCCTTCCTTGGTGACCACCTACCCCGTACGCTAAGTAGTACCAAACGGTACTCGAACTTCTTCTTTTTTTCTTTTTCTTTATCGTTACTTTACGGAATATTTGTTCTATACTTTCAATATTCCGTTTCCGTTACTCCCACAATATCCATTTTACCCTTTCAATAGTTGAAAAAAATATTTATAAATTCAAGTGCTAAAAACAAAACTCAAAGTATTTTTTTTTATTCCGCCGGCGCATATAAAAAGTTGTACAAATAATCAAGAGAAAAGAACTAAAATATTTTCAAGTACAACGTTGGAGATAAGAACAAGTTAATTATTAATTTTTTTTTGTTTTATTTGGTTCAATATTTTAATATTTTTTAAATTAAAAAAATAAATATTCTTTGATTTTATTTGGTTCAATGTTTCAAAATTTTTTGCATTTTAATACACAATTTTCATCTCTTGCACTTTTACTCATTTATATGTGCCTACCAATACCATAGTTCTTTATTTAATCCCATGTTAAATATACACTAATAAAAAACGGTGTCATTTACTTTCAATCTTTTGATGACATCTACTTAATTTCAACATGTGAGTTGGATACAACAAGGAAAGGAGGCTAATCAGGCTAGTATTTTATATTGAGTGACAATGGCAAATAACATTGTGGACGTGTGAGTTTTGTAAAGGCTGTGATTAACCACGGGTGTTTGGGATGTTGATATGGGAAAGCCATAAGTGTATTTTGTTTTAGAATTAAAGAGAAAGAAAAAGACACATTTTATATCAAATTTTATTCTATAATATTCTTCCAAAGATGTTTTTTTTTCTTCCTAATTACTTGAATTGAATAATTATAATGGATATGTGCGTATAATTTATAATCACTGCTTCTTATGAAGAACTCATTGCTAACAAAGTTCTATGAAAATTATGTTATAATATATGTACAACATTCTTGAAAACCATCTTACATAATACATTATAACATTATCAGTGCATAGCACAAATGACTTACTAGTTTTTTAAAATGTTTCTTAAACCAATGCCCTAAGGACATTCCTCAACTTTTTTTATTTTATTTATTTATTTTTTTTTTTTTTTTGTGGTCAAAATGCAAAAGCACCCTTTTTAGAATTGGATTAGTTGCAAATATACATTTTGGGGGATTTAATTCTTCTTCACATCTTTATGAGATTTTCATATCTATCAAATTGCCTAATTTCCGTTAGCTCTTATCGACCGAAAAAATCATGTTACCATCTTGTGACCACATAAAGAACACTTATCAACTGATTTGTGGCACTGGTAACATGATGGTCATATGATTTTTCTGTCTATAAAAGTTAATGGGAGTTAATTTTAGGAGTTACTTTGGTGGATATGAAAATGTAAAGAAGTCATAAGGAATAATTGAAAGTATTTATACATTATTTGCGCGCGTGTGTGTATATCCATTGTTTCGTTTATAAAAAGATGGAGAGATTTACTGTTACTGTAATCTGAGTGCATCACTACCCTCATAGCTAGTTATAGAAGGAAGGATCTTCTCAATCCACACCATACAATGATTAAAAGATTCAATGATTACAAGATTTACAACACTATTGAAAAAAAAAAAACACTATCAAACGTCAAAACAACATATCTAATATTAACAAAAAATTCAATAATATGACCCACTCACGACAACTTCTGTTAGACTTTTTAGTGTCGGTAAATTCCATGACGAATTTCTATGTATCTTGAGTTTGTACTAAATTTGGTTAATGAAGGCTACAGTTAAAGTTGGAAGAGAAGTTTTGATCAAGCCAATTCAACCAAACAAAGCTAGAACTCAATTAAGCCAAATTCAAGAACTTGATCAAGTAAGCCCCATTTTCAGTTGAGCGAAAGTCAGGCAGAAACTTTCGTAATACTATTGCTAGATGCTATCTCGAACAAAATCCAATTTAAAGGAATTTTCTTGTTTTTCTTCCAACTTCAATTTTGTGCTAATCTTCAGTCCAAATCTTATTTGTATTTAAATCCTACCTTAACCTTAATCTTCAGAGAAGGAATAAGATGGCCATCAGAACCAACAAAAAAAATGGTTTTATCTTATCAAAAAAAAAAAAAAAAAAAAGAAGGTTTTATCCCATTTGTATCTTTCAGTTTCAACCCTCTTCACACTGTAAAATCCATTAAAATGAGATTCAAACCACCTAAAACACAATATTATCATTTGTGTTGTTGGAGTGATCAAAGACTGGAACCACATAAACTACCGCAAATCTTCAAGTAGACTTGAAGTAACTAAGAGATCTATTTGTTGGTCGATGTCCCAACTTATGGTGGCAAATTACTTTGCAAACAAAAGCTTGAGCAAATGGTTGCAGAAGAAGCTGGGAACCTAGATACAACTTAGTTTCCATGTACCGGAGGTCCTGTAAGTCTTGATTATATGATTATATCGAAACCTATTCATAGTGGGTTTGATGAGACTAGGCTAAGTCACAAGTAAATTTTTTTGGGAGGTTTGATGAGACTAGGCTAAGTCACAAGTAAATTTTTTTGGGATAAAATACTATTTTGGACTCTAAACTTTACCAAAAGTTTGTTTTTCATTCCTATACTTTAAGAAATTCATTTTTCATTCCTAAACTATCACTACAACAAAATGTATTTTCAGTGACGAAAAAATTCGTCACTAAAAGTCCAGTTTTTCGTCACTAAGGACCTTTAGTGACGAAATTGGACTTTTAGTGACGAAATTCATTTCGTCACTGTAGCCCCGTCACTAAAAGTCCTGGTGACGAAAAATTTCGTCACTAAAAGTCCAATTTGATTTCAAAAAAAAAAAACTTTTAGTGACGAAAACGTTTCGTCACTAAATGTTTTCCTCACTAAAAACACTATTCAGTGACGAAAATATTTCGTCACTAAAAACACTTTAGTTTCCTAAATCATATTTAGTGACGAATAATTTCATCACTAAAACTATGTTCGGGTATATATAGTGACGAAAAATTTCGTCACTAAAACTATTTTTAAGAAAATCCAAGCACATATAGTGACGAAAATTTTCGTCACTAAAACCATTTCTTACAAAATTTTTCTATATTTAGTGACGAAATTTTTGTCACTAAAACAATTTTTTGTTGCTATATTTGTGATGAAAAAATTCGTCACTAAACTTATTTTCAGTTTTTATCTTTTTCATGGTTTTGATATTAACCTGTAACCTGTCATTACATAATTAAAACTTCACATTTGAATAACACATTTATTTCAACAACACATTTATAAAAAAAGATCTATACATTCCACAAGTAAAAAATAAAACAAGTATCCAATTCAAACTCCTTCCATACAATAATTGTTTGCAACACATACAATAACTCAAGATGTTTTATAACAATACAAAAATTGTAGCATAATATAATTAGAACTAACAAAAGATGTCCTCATATGTCTTCAAGTAATGTCAAAAATAAATCCCCTAAAAGCCACCAATAAGAAATCTGCACAAATATAAAAACAATACTACATTAAAATCGTAAAGTAAAAACATTAACTATGTTATAAGAAACATTTCTAACAATGCATTAAGAGTAGCCACACCAATGAATTAAAATCACAACTCCTAATGTATAAGTTGTAGAAAGCAAATATAGATTTTCAAGTGTAATATAATACAATTAGTTTCAAATAATGCATCATAAAAGTAGTCACACCATGTAGTTTGGGTCAATTGCTAAAATAAAGTACTATTCATCACATTTAATCAACAAGGTTCATTCACATTTGCAAGAAACTAAAAACACTCCCAATATTAGTTTAAACCACCTTATAACATCATACAAGCCACCCGCTTGCTCAACATAACAACCCACCACAAAACCAATTACAAACATCACAAATATAGAGTGTTTACAAGTATTGAAATCAATTAAAGTACTATTCATCACATCTAATTAAAAAGGTCCATTCACATTTGCAAGAAACTAAAAAAACTCCCAATATGAATTTAAACCACCTTATAACACCATGTAAGCCACCCGCTTGCTCCAATACAACATTACACCATGCAAGCCACCTTAGTAGTAATTCAAATCAAAGAATATGACCCTTAACTGACTTCCTTCGCACCGGTGGTGCCTAAAATTTTTAATTTCTTGTTTGCTAATTTTATGCTTTTTAAACTAAGATATTTAAAAAGCATATAAATATATGTTAGCATCTCAAAGAGGTACACATTACACAATGAGTTTAACCATCAACTATGAGACTATGAAGAAGCTTGATGGTGGTGCCCAAATAATCACCATTAACAGATACAGAATTTAAGCTACCACATTTTTGTAATCAGAAGGAACCAAACACCAAAATGATGACAGTTAGAGTGGGAAAAAAGCCCAAAACATTTTAACTATATAAAGTACAACATTAGTCAACACAAACACATTTCACAATGTTTTAACAGCAAATAAGTTTATGGGAGAAAACCAATCACCAAAATCAACAAAAACAAAAAAAAAAAAAAAAAAAGACTTCCCTAGATATGAAAGAGTGATGATCAAAGCTAAGCAGTGCAGAAGAATAAACTGACACACGACGCCACGTAGTATAGCATCACATCCTATAAATGTAAATAAAGAGATAATACCCCTAGAACAAAACCCCAAATGAGGCAAAAGAAATAATATTAAGCATCATAAGTAGAACATAAGGTTATTCTGTCAGTTTACTTAGTCATTTAGGGGGCTAGTTTTTGCTTCTTCTTTTTCTGTAATAAGAAACTTTTGGAGCCTCAAAAGTCAAACCCCAAGGGGAGGGGAACAATGAGATTTGAATAAGTAACCCCAGCTCTATTAGTTCAACTTCCACAAATGTTTTAACTATAACAACCATGAAATATGTACAAACACGTGAATTTATACAACATATGACACATTATTTTTTTCACTAGTCTACACATTGAGAATAAGTGATAACTAGCATCATTTCCATGAGTTAGCAGCAATATATTTCATCTCTGAAAATTGTGATAAAGCCATAAATTCCTTAACAATGGTTCAGTAACAATGTCCCCTAAACTTCAAAGCAATATATTTCATCTCTGAAAATTGTGATAAAGCCATAAATTCCTTAACAATGGTTCAGTAACAATGTCCCCTAAACTTCAAAACTGAGCAATATCCCCCCTTCAACTATTGGTACTAAGCATTTTGTCTTCTACCATTTGAACTTGTCAAATTGAAATTTGAAATTTATGTCAAAATTGACATCATTCATAAAGGTGGCAAATTTCTTATTGCCAATACTTATTATGGGACATTGCTTATTTTTGTAGTTTAGGGGACATTGCAGGTACAAGTACAACATAGTTAAGGAGAAAGTAATTGTCTTATAATTGAAATTTGATCAAATAATTAAAAAGAAAGTGAATTTCAGGCTAAATGAAAAGGAAATAAAAATGCCAACGAAAAATCATAGTTAAAGTATCTGTAACCATCAACTATGATTAGATTTTCATATACATGACTGGTTCTGAAACTAACAAAAACCATTACCAAGAAAACAAGTATAAGTTGTCAATAAACTCCAATACCCATTTTTATTTTTCTCTTGCAAAATGACAACCAAACAATTCTCTCCATTCTAACAAATTGTCAAAGGGTACTACACAAATATAAATTTTAAACCATGTTGGACTTGACAATTTAACATAAACCCAATTAGTTAACTATATAGCACAACATGTAACAAACTCAACTCTCTGAGGCATTTTGTCAAACATCAAGCAGATAAATTTGGACAACATAGAAGGATTAAATGAATGAAAACACAAAAATCCATTTCCATTAAATGAATGAAAACACAAAAATCATAACAAATCTAGCCATAGCAATAATGAAAAAGCAAAAGAGATTTTTGCTTAGAAAAAGGTCTTCAAAAAGAATGAAAATTAGGCCATGCTAAAGCAATCTTGCCACTACAAATCAATACTTCCATAAACTATATCTATACTTTCATCCACCTTACAATGAGAAAGGAATGAGGGTTGATTCACAAACTTGAAACCCTCACAAAAGATTTGAACATCATTTGTCATGATACTTTGAATGCAAAATGCACATGTTCCTACAACAATCCATAACCAAGCAATAGATTTCAAAGTCGCTTATGACACAGAATATCATTTGGCCTAACCTATAATTCTAACACTAATAGGCTAATAGCACACCAAAGCAGCTCATATCCATTAAATCCAACTGGATCATCTTATAAACAAAGCAGGGTTAAATTAAACAACAATTACCATCCAAACCACTATAAGAACCCATCTAGATTATTAGCTTTAACCAACCACATCAACCAATCAAGCTAGCAACAACAAACACAAAAATCAAAATAAAAAACCAATATTTCAGCTGCAGAGAAAGCTGACAACAAAACAGAAATGGAAACAACAAAAACCCCAGATACAAATTTTAACTTGGTTTCTAATCCCACAGTTTCTCGTTAACCAAACACAGCATAAGATCAATAAAACATTAATAAATAAAACCCACAAAAAGATAAAAGATAAAAAAAAGCTAACCTTAGTTCCCTGAGTACGAGTGACGAGGGTTTTGCCAACGTCGCCGTCGCTGGTGCAAAGGGGAGGCGAAGGGTCGCCGGTGCGAAGGGGAGATGAAGGGTCGCGAACTGAAGCGTTGCCAACGGCGAGCTAAATCGTCGCCAATGGAGCTGAATCATCACCAACGGAGCTGAATCGTCACCAACGGAGCTGAATCGTTGCGATCGGCGACCTGAAGCGTCGCCAATGATCGGCGACCTGAAGCGTCGCCAACGGCGAGCTAAATCATCGCCAACGGAGCTGAATCTTCGCGATCGACGAGCTGAAGCGTCGCCGTTGAGCTTAATAGGCGACGGTTCAGCTTAATCGGCAACGCTTCAGCTCCGTTGGCGACGGTTGAGCTTAATCGGCGACGCTTCAGCTCCGTTGGAGTGGGTATTTGCAATGGCGAGCTGAAGCGTCGCCGGTGCGATTTGGAGTGGGTATTTGCAACGGCGATTTGAAGCGTCGCCGTTGAGCTTAATCGGCGACGGCTAAGCTCAACGACGACGGTGGTTTAGGTTTTTTGGTTGGTTCTTTGTTTTTTTTGTTTGGGTTTTTTTTTTGGTTGCTCAGAGAGAGTTTGTGAAATGGTATGGAAATGTTTGAGGCTCTTGGTTTTTATTTTTGGTGTGCTGGGTATTGAAATTAGGCTTATAAGTCTTTAGTGACGAATTCTAGTTTCGTCACTAAAGACCGGCTTTGTTAAGATTTTTAGAGACGAAATTCATATTTCGTCACTAAAGCATATTTTTAGTGATGAATTGTGATTTCGTCACTAAAAACATATAAGTGCAAAACTATTATTATTTTTAGTGACGAATATTTTTCGTCACTAATTCTTCCATATAGTGACGAAAGGATTTTCGCCACTAATACTATCCATAGTAATACCTACAGTGACGAAATATTTCGTCACTAAAAATTTCAACTTTTAGCGACGAAATATTTCATCACTATAGATTAATTAAACTTGCGCCAAAGTTTCCCTCCATTGGCGCCCAATTTTCAGATCACAATAGCGACGAAATTTATTTTTCGTCACTAAATGTTATAATTTTTTTTCATTATTAGTGACGAAATTCATATTTCGTCACTAAAGCTATATTTTTAGTGACGAAAAATATTTCCTCACTAATTTTCGTCACTAAAAATACATTTTGTTGTAGTGTATTGAAAAGTTCATCTTTAATCCTTAAACTATTGAAAATGTTTTATTTAGATCCCTAAATTTTTCTAAAAGTTTATTTTTCATCCTTAGACTATTGAAAAATGTTCCTTTTTCATCCCTATTTTTGTTTCTAAACTATTGAAAAAACTCTTTACAAAGTTTAGGGATGAAAAAATAACTTTTTAAAATTTAGAGACAAAAAACAAACTTTTGTTAAAGTTTAGAGGCCAAAATAGTATTTTACCATTTTTTTTTTTTTTTGAAACTAGTCACAAAGTAATTTTAAAATAAATAAATAAAATTAAATTTTTTTTGAAGCTTTGGGTAATTAATTTTATTTAAGGTAACATTTTGAATTTCTTAAAATTAACTATTATAACAATTAATAAGTCACTTGATATTTTAATAATACTTCATTTAAAGTAATTAATATTGGAAAAAATGGTTTTAGCAAGTGTTTGGTTTGCTATTTTTTAGCCAAAATTAAAGCAGGACTCACATATCCTTTGAGATAGGTCCAAATTGGCATGTTCTCCACCGTGAGGACACTAATATCATAGTTCACTTGCCAAAAATCATTTAAGAAGTGTATGAGAAATTGACTTCTAAAACGTCAAATTGAAAATGGTTCAAAGTGGTAGAATCCGTGAGTCCTACATAGGATGAAATTGAACTTTTATAAATATATATACTGGCCTAGGTCCATGTGGGCTATCAAATATTAAATAATTAACTTGTTATTATTATTTTTAGAAAAATATTATTATTTATTTATTTCACAGGTTTATTTGTAATTTTATGTAGAGATTTTGTAAGGATACAATTTAGTCCACAGCCTAAGAGATTTGGACAGTGGCTCAATAAGCTCAAAACAATAAATTTGTTAGAGAATGGGCTTGTTAATGAACATTCAATAAGTTAAAGTATAGATCATAGTAGGCTAGTTGATATAAGAATGAATAAGACAAGCAGTTTGAAAGAAAAAATACTCCTCGGTCAAGTCTGAGGATGGTATGTTCCTATATATTTCTTTTAGACTTATACAAATATTCAAGTTCTTGGTTACACAATAATTTCTTTTTTTGGTTTTCTAATGATCCCTCCTGTAATGGAATCCTCTTCCTTTTATACCCCATTTCCTTCTTTCAGCTTAGTCGTCCACGTGTAGGTCAGATTGCTAATTTCCTTGATACTTATCCCATCAGCACCTTCCTAAAATCTTTGTGGGTAGCTATGAGGCTAGAAGTCACTATTCAAGTATCTCCTCCACATTAATGCGGCCGGTTGGTTAGGTGCAGAGCATTCAATGTGGTGATAGTAGCTTTCTTCCCTGATATTTCTCAATCCTTTGTTGACTCACTTCTCTCTGAAGCTTATCCTCTTAAGCACGGTTACCCATTGCCTAGTACTTGATGGGTGGTCGAATTTCAGGTTGCCACTCTGTTGGCTGAGGAAGGGTGGCTCCTCGGACAACGTCATCTGTTTATTGTGACCAGACCTCTTCCTCGGCCTAATAACTTACTTACCTTCACTAAAACTTATCTGTCCTCAAGCTCTTTGACGTCCTCGAGTGCGGCCCACGGCCCAATATCCTTATCCGGGTTTTTCATCCCTACAATAGTCCCTCAAAATTCTACTCTTTCTCTCCTCAAGGAAAAGTAGAGTTTCGATTTTAGATTACTATACCTCCCACGCTTATAACTTTTCCTTACGTGTAGGCGTCTTTTCACCTGCAATGAGCACACTCCTGATGTTTCAACATCTGGGACGCCTTAGCATTTACTTCACATGGCATCCTGTCCCCCACGTTCTACGGTGTGATGAAAATCCTACGATGGAAATTTTCCATAGGAATTCGAGCAGGAACTCTCCCGCTTACTTTTCCCTCCTATATAAGAACAAGTTAAATTTTTTTTTTTTTGTTTTATTTGGTTCAATATTTTAAGATTTTTCAAATTAAAAAAATAAACATTCTTTTTTCCCTTTGGTTCAATGTTTCAAGACTCTTTGCATTTTAATTCACAATTTTCATCTCTTGCACTTTTACTCATTTATATGCGCCTACCAATACTATAGTTCTTTATTTAATCCCATGTTAAATACACAAAGATAAAAAACGGTGTCATTTACTTTCAATCTTTTGATGACATCTACCTAATTTCAACATTGTTGTCTCATCTAGTCTTAAACTATTATTATTATTATTTTGATGTATCATAAATTATCATTAATTCGTTTAGACATGTAGAAGCACTAGTCAACCTAACAAAATGTGATATCTATGATGGGCACCATTCATCAATGTTGACAAAATTTCAACCATTTTTTTATGTATTTGAAAGATAATTTATAAACCAAAATCATTCAAATAAATCTTTGAACATAATAGTGATGCCAAATGACTTCTTCTTTTACAAGAATTTGAATATTGGATAACATTATATATATACCAATCAAATTAGAACACTTGCTTTTGTGTACAAAATATCTTTTGAAATATTTTGGTATCTCTTTTGAAAAAATTCTTAACCCGTTAAATAGATACTAAATTGAAACTTATTCTTGGGGTTGGAAAACTCTGAAACCAACAACCAAGACAACAAAGAAGGGTGATATTCAATGAACCGAATGCAAAGGGTGATACTAATATCATAGTTCGCTTGCCAAAAATCATTTAAGAAGTGTATGAGAAATTGACTCCTAAAACGTCAAATTGAAAATGGTTCAAATTGGTAGAATCCGTGAGTCCTATATAGGATGAAATTGAACTTTTATAAATATATATACTGGCCTAGGTCCATGTGGGCTATCAAATATTAAATAATTAATTTGTTATTATTAATTTTAGAAAAATATTATTATTTATTTATTTCACAGATCTATTTGTAATTTTATGTAGAGATTCTATTATTGTTCTTATTATTCATAATATAAGTCATAGGAAAAAAAAGAAAATCTATTGTATGACATGTAAACACATTCAAAACAACCGCGGTTGATAGTGAACCTGATATATGAAAAACTATTTTAACAGTGTGATGCATACCAAAAAGAAAAACAGCGTGATGCATAAGTTAACTTATGCATCACGCTGTTTCGGTTGATAGTGAATCATGGGTAATATTTTGAGTTTCGATTTAGAGTCCGTCATGAACCACTAAACATATTATGAAAATTATAATTTAAATGTGTGCCCTACATCATGGATTCATGGTGAAGTTGTCATCCAGCTGGGTGCTACTTGCATTATCATTTTAATAAATAAAAAAGTGCTTAGGAATATTCATCTATAAATATAACTGTGAATAACTAATCAATAACAAAAAAAAAAAAAAGAAAAAAAAAAAAGATCACGTAACTCAAATTTGTTCTTTAATTGTAATTTAAATCAGGTTGAATGGTTGAAGATCACATATTGTGTTGATTATAAATATGTATTTTCATATGAAAAATAATATGTTCAAAACATGAAAGGTGAACCACAAAACCAAAATTATCACAGCTAAGTCCATATGTCAAGTAAAGGAAAGAGTTTGAGGGTTGAGAAGAAGCAACCTATTTCTAAAGAAAATTTTGAAGTGGTTAAAAAAGATCAAGACTTGCAACAAGTTATTGAATTGAAGGTTGAAGATACCATTTGTCAAAAGTTTGAAGATACCACTTGTCAAAAGATTTGATGAAGATGTCAAAGAAAAGAAGGTTGAGTTGATTGTAGATAATGACAGAAATCAAGAGGTGGTAATTTTTGAGAATATTGTGGAAGATCCAATTGAGGTTAAATATGAGGATGAGTCCATCACCTACAATCACTAGGTCGTGGTTGAATTGTTGAAAATGACTACACACTATGTTGATTTTCTTGGAGTAGATTGAAAATTTAAGATAATATGTTCAAAACATGAAAGGTCAACCACAAAACCAAAATTATCACAGCCAAGTGCGATATGTCAAGTAGAGGAAAGAGTTTGAGGGTTGAGAAGAAGCAGCCTATTTTTAAAGAAAATTTTGAAGTGGTTAAAAAAGATCAAGACTTGCAACAAGTTATTGAATTGAAGGTTGAAGATACCACTTGTCAAAAGTTTGAAGATACCACTTGTCAAAAGATTTGATGAAGATGTTAAAGAAAAGAAGGTTGAGTTGATTGTAGATAATGACAGAAATCAAGAGATGGTAATTATTGAGAATATTGTGGAAGATCCAATTGAGGTTAAATATGAGGATGAGTACATCACCTACAATCACCAGGTCGTGGTTGAATTGTTGAAAATGACTACACACTATGTTGATTTTCTTGGAGTAGATTGAAAATTTGAATTTTATTATCAACCCTTTGTTAATTGATGTTGCAAATAAATTGAAGGTAGATGAGAATAAATTTTATGCTAAACTTTATGAAGAATTCAAGTTTCAAAACCAAATCGAGTTATTAAAGCATTCAAAAAGTATTTGTTTATTTGGAGCGGAAGATTTTAGATTTTGACCATCAACTCAAGGACGAGTTTGTTTCAAGTGGAGGGGTCTGATGTAGGACATGATTTAATATTTAATATTTGTAATTATTTAATTTTAGTATTATTTTATGTACTTTTTGTTATTTTAGGTTTAAGTTATTTATTTCCTTCTTTTTAGGTGCTTTTAATGCTTTTTAGTCAAATTAGAATTTTATATACTTTCGTAGCCACCTTAGGGTTTCTAGTTGCCCTAAGTTTTGTTTTTACTATTTAAACACATTGTAGCATACAAAGATAATTCAATTTATAGATTATTATTAATTAAATACAGACTTTTGTAGAATACTTTCTTTGGTGAATTCCAATTTATCTCCTTATGGATTCAAGGAACCCTTCATGAATTCGATGTTTACTACCTAAAAGCTAACAGTTTAGTTTCTTTCCATCAAAAAGAGTATCGTGTGTGCTTTCTTTAAGCTTCCGCGACATCACATGTAAACACATTGAAACAACCATAGTTGATAGTAAACCCGATGCATGAAAAACTATTTTAACAGTGTGATGCATACCAAAATTTTATAAAAAAAAATTAAAAAAAAAAATCATGGGTAGTCTTTTGAGTTTTGATTTAGAGTCCTTTCATGAACCCACTAAACATGTTATGAAAATTATAATTTAAATGATGTGCCCTACATCATGGTGAAGTTGTCACCCAGCTGGGTGCTAGTTGCATTATCATTTTAATAAATAAAAAAGTGCTTAGGAATATTCATCTATAAATAAAACTGATAATACTAATCAATTATAAAAAAATAAAAAATCATATAACTCAAATTTGTTTTTTACTTGTAATTTAAATCATTTAATAAAGTTGCTCTTATCAATAAAGTGTATATATATATATATATATATATATATATATATATATATATAGTTATATATATTGCATTAAGAGGACAATTCTAATTTTATCTATACTACTTTTTCAAATTAAAAAAAAAATAATTTTATCTATATTATTAATAACAGAATTCCTTATTTGGGTTTCACCATTTTGCATATTAAAACACAAATTTTTTAACTCTCTAAAATACTCCTATCTTTTAGTTGAATAATTTTAAATTTAAAAACACAAACTATTTAAAAGAGTAATTTACTATTTTTAAAAGAGTTCTTAAGTTTTAGGGTTTTAAATTTTTATCAAGATTCTAAAACTTAGAACACTATCTTTATCTTTTTTCTCAAAAAAAGAAAAAGAAAAAAAAGAACACTATCTCTATCTCACTTTTAAATATTATTTTAGTAAACTCAAAATAAAAAATAACATAGAGTTTTATTGTACGCGCAAAGCACGTGTGATGATTCTGGTATAATAATAGTATCTTTATGATTTCTTAAAATTAAGATATCTTAATCACATCAAGATTCTCTAAAAAAATTTCTCAAAAAAAAAAAAAAAAGATTCTCGAAAATTCTTTACGTACTCTATATTAGTATATTATAATTTTTTTTAAAGCCTCACATTTTATTTAAATTAAATGGCTAATATTATGTCATCTTAGCAATCCACTAACAAAAACATAAAACAATTCATTCCCTCAAAAAAAAAAAAAAAAAAAACTCAAACTCATTCACAGGCTCTTAAACTTCTCTCTTCATCCTGTACAGCACAAACCTGGAACAAATCCATTACCGGCAACCAAGCCCATCAAACCTAGATTTGTTGGTAACTTTCTCATATTGAACAATACATAACTTCACAAAGCTCTAACCCTTTTTAAAATTTATTTATTTATTTTACATATGTTTAACTATGATAGCTATCATAATTCAACATATGTAAAATAAATGGCATCTTTTATGATGTCTCATGTCAGGGATTCGAATCCCACCTCTTTCTAAATTCTACCCCACTATCTACCTATTTAAAAAAAAAAAAAAAAAAAAAAAAAAAAAAAAAAAAAAAAAAAACCAAATTCTCCTAAAATTACAAAGCTTACATCAATGAAAATTTATTGATAATAGCATGTTACTTAGAACTTTTTTTTATAGAAATAATTACAACATGCTGCTAACCTCGCAGCTCAAACACTTTCCCTCCTAAACCTCCAAGCACTTTGTGTATGGGGAGGTGTCAATTCAGTTACAAGGCTTTTGACGCATGTTACTTAGAACTAGCTGTCCATTTTCGTAACATTTTAATAAATTACAACAAGCATAAATTACTTTTGAAAAATAAAACCATGTGCATATGAACATACCAATAAATTATTTTTTATTAAGGTAGAGTACGACATAGTGATTAAATATACGTACTCTATGCCATGAACTTTATAATTCAATTGGCACTTGTTGTTTATGTTAGAGACATTTAAGGTTTAAATTTTCCTCTCCTAACTATCAAATTATATATATATATATATATATATATATATATATATATATATATTTTTGGAGTTAAAATAGGCATGGCAGAAATCTTTATGAAATATAAAAATCACCGTATTTTGCTCTTTACACACTAGTTTAAACTCACAAATGCATACCAAACAAACTAAACCAAACCGTCCATCAACGTAACAGAGTTCTTATTTTCTTTTGAGGTTGTAAATTTTTTTTTTTTTTTGCTAGAAAATATTAATAAAAAAAGAAAAAGTCAAAACAAATACAATTATAAACCCCAAAACACAAACCGGGGAAAAAAAATACTAGAAATGCCAAAAGAAAACTATTGCCCTATTACAATAAAAGCCAAGGGCCCTATCAACCAGAGGCAAAAAAATCAGTCATCCTATTAAGCAGCAACCAAACGTTGATACTCGTCCAGATAACCAACAGCACCATAAAAAATAACCTTTGGATGAAGTTGGATCTTCTCAAAATAAAACTTGTTCCGAGCATTCCAAATCCCCCATGAAATAACAGCCCATTTCTCCAGATCTTGTTGAGACAAACAGCCAACCATCTGATGAAACAAACCAAACACATCCTAAATCGAATTGGAGCACTTCTGAATCCATCCACAACATGGAGCCCAAACATTCCTAGCCAAAGGGCATTCCCATAGAAGATGACCCCACTGACTCCGTTTGCTGGCAACATAGCTCACACCTGGGGTCTACCCGCACCCGACGCCGATGAAGGTTCTCGCGTGTGGGCAGAATATTGGAGCATGCCCGCCAAACGAATGTACGCACCTTTGGGGGCACATTCAAAGCCCAAATTTTCTTCCATGTAGCACAGTCTAATCTAGCAGCTGAGTACTCCGCATGCACACAATCCTTAAGCCGGAGAGCAACCTGATACGCGGACTTGATCGAGAAGACTTGATTCTTATTTTCTTCCCACACGAGTTCATCTCTACGATACCTGTCCAGAAGTGGTACGGCCAGAATCTCCATCCGCGTTCTATGATCAAAAAGATCAAATATCTTCTCCCGGTCCCATTGTTTGGTGGTGCTATCAAACAACTCGCAAACCTGCATATCTGGTCGCTCTTCCCCAAGGAAATGGGGCCTGTGTGGCAGCCAATGATGGGTAAGCACACCAATATGCCTTCCATCCCCTACACGCCAGTATGCCGCCTCCTTGAGAACGTCCCTAGCAGCAAGCTAGTCAGTTTCGTTTTTGGTTTGGATAAGCGGGAGAGATATTGGGTATATCTCTTTTTAATTTACGAGTCTGTGGATGGGTGGGAACAAAAAATAGATAAGATCAAGATTATTAATTTCTTTTTTGAGAAGATTATTATTATTATTATTATTTATGGAAATACTAGAAACTTCATTAAACACTGGAAAAATAAATTACATCATGGAAAAGAGCTTGCTTAACAAAAGAGAAATGCTATGTCTACAACATTTTTACAACATTTCTACAACAAATCCTAAGTGGCAAGTTATTACTAGTTGTTATTGTTGGGGCAAAAAAGTAATCTTAGCGTTAATTTGAAATTTAAACCAATAACAACTAACCACCTGTGATTTGTTGTAGAAATGTTGTAAAAATATTGTAGACGTAGCATCTCTCTTAACAAAATAAAGACTCTTCAATTAAACTGAGAGGAAGATTATTAATCCTTAATGATTAGAAAACAAATACTTACACATTGTCATATACACCAAATGACTCATATTTCACCATAATAGGACTCAAATTTAGGAAAAGAATTAGTGATAGACTATAACCATCACTAATAGTATAAGACTCTTTTAACCGTATAAATTGAACAAAAACTTACACATACACTAAATCTTGATGGCTGATAAGACTCAAATTCCCAAATCCTAATAGACTCAAATTAAAAAAAAAAAAAAAAAAAAAAAAAAAAAAAAAAGTAGTAGTAGTAGTAGTATGATAGGACTCTTTTAAACTAAGTCAGTATAAGTTGATTAGTGTGTTATATGATTCTATCAAAATAGTCAGTCAAATTTGGGTTTAATGTTTACACTCTTTTCCATTGAAAAAAGAAAGAAGCTCTACAGTCTACACTAATACACTATCTAATGATGATACCAAGATTATGGCTTCTCCGGTTTTTGGTTATTTTGATGGTTAACAACTTAACACACACACACACACACACACACACACATACCTTTTTATTGAAAATATAATGAAAACATTGATGGTTATATATGTAAAGTTGTTATTTACAACTATTTTGTGTTGGCTTTAATTTCATGCCAAATTTGATTGTATTTTTGTTCAATCATATGTACCCTGTAATTTATGTGAGATTTTATTTTATGGGTTGTGTGTGTGAGAGAGAGTGTGAAGACTCAAGTGCCCATTGAAGACAAAGTGGATTTTACGAGAAGTTTCGCGAGAAGCCTTCCCGTGAAATGAGCCACGTGCAAAGCACATGATTGGAATGCGAAGAGTCATGACAACTGGTTTTTACGAGTATTTTGCAAGTAAGGCCTTCCCGCAAAATACCCGCGAAACATTCTGTTTTGCTATTTTGGTATATCTGCTACACCATGTCTTCACCTACACTATATATACCAACATTACCCACATATTAATAGGAGTGCTTTCAGAGAGAAAACCCTACACATAACCCTTAATGATTAGAAAACAAATACTTACACATTGTCATATACACCAAATGACTCATATTTCACCATAATAGGACTCAAATTTAGGAAAAGAATTAGTGATAGACTATAACCATCACTAATAGTATAAGACTCTTTTAACCGTATAAATTGAACAAAAACTTACACATACACTAAATCTTGATGGCTGATAAGACTCAAATTCCCAAATCCTAATAGACTCAAATTAAAAAAAAAAAAAAAAAAAAAAAAGTAGTAGTAGTAGTATGATAGGACTCTTTTAAACTAAGTCAGTATAAGTTGATTAGTGTGTTATATGATTCTATCAAAATAGTCAGTCAAATTTGGGTTTAATGTTTACACTCTTTTCTATTGAAAAAAGAAAGAAGCTCTACAGTCTACACTAATACACTCTCTAATGATGATACCAAGATTATGGCTTCTCCGGTTTTTGGTTATTTTGATGGTTAACAACTTAACACACACACACACACACACACACACACACATACCTTTTTATTGAAAATATAATGAAAACATTGATGGTTATATATGTAAAGTTGTTATTTACAACTATTTTGTGTTGGCTTTAATTTCATCCCAAATTTGATTGTATTTTTGTTCAATCATATGTACCCTGTAATTTATGTGAGATTTTATTTTATGGGTTGTGTGTGTGAGAGAGAGTGTGAAGACTCAAGTGCCCATTGAAGACAAAGTGGATTTTACGAGAAGTTTCGCGAGAAGCCTTCCCGTGAAATGAGCCACGTGCAAAGCACATGATTGGAATGCGAAGAGTCATGACAACTGGTTTTTACGAGTATTTTGCAAGTAAGGCCTTCCCGCAAAATACCCGCGAAACATTCTGTTTTGCTATTTTGGTATATCTGCTACACCATGTCTTCACCTACACTATATATACCAACATTACCCACATATTAATAGGAGTGCTTTCAGAGAGAAAACCCTACACATAACCCTTAATGATTAGAAAACAAATACTTACACATTGTCATATACACCAAATGACTCATATTTCACCATAATAGGACTCAAATTTAGGAAAAGAATTAGTGATAGACTATAACCATCACTAATAGTATAAGACTCTTTTAACCGTATAAATTGAACAAAAACTTACACATACACTAAATCTTGATGGCTGATAAGACTCAAATTCCCAAATCCTAATAGACTCAAATTAAAAAAAAAAAAAAAAAAAAAAAAGTAGTAGTAGTAGTATGATAGGACTCTTTTAAACTAAGTCAGTATAAGTTGATTAGTGTGTTATATGATTCTATCAAAATAGTCAGTCAAATTTGGGTTTAATGTTTACACTCTTTTCTATTGAAAAAAGAAAGAAGCTCTACAGTCTACACTAATACACTCTCTAATGATGATACCAAGATTATGGCTTCTCCGGTTTTTGGTTATTTTGATGGTTAACAACTTAACACACACACACACACACACACACACACACACATACCTTTTTATTGAAAATATAATGAAAACATTGATGGTTATATATGTAAAGTTGTTATTTACAACTATTTTGTGTTGACTTTAATTTCATCCCAAATTTGATTGTATTTTTGTTCAATCATATGTACCCTGTAATTTATGTGAGATTTTATTTTATGGGTTGTGTGTGTGAGAGAGAGTGTGAAGACTCAAGTGCCCATTGAAGACAAAGTGGATTTTACGAGAAGTTTCGCGAGAAGCCTTCCCGTGAAATGAGCCACGTGCAAAGCACATGATTGGAATGCGAAGAGTCATGACAACTGGTTTTTACGAGTATTTTGCAAGTAAGGCCTTCCCGCAAAATACCCGCGAAACATTCTGTTTTGCTATTTTGGTATATCTGCTACACCATGTCTTCACCTACACTATATATACCAACATTACCCACATATTAATAGGAGTGCTTTCAGAGAGAAAACCCTACACATAACCCTTGAGAGTTAGAGATTGTCATACCCACAATCCTCTATACAATCTTTTGTGGTTTTCTTCAACTCCTACCTCTCCATATCCAAATCCTTGAGAGGTTGATAGTCTAAACACTTACCATACTCATTCTGAGTATAAAGTGAGGTTTTGATGCTGCTAGAAAGCATTGGAAGAAGCCAATCGTTTGGCGGATGCATAATGTAAGGACTCAACTTCGTGGGGCATGCCTTTACATGCCATTCAAGGCTTTTCCCACTACAGTACTACACAAATTTCCAACCTGACTCTTTATTTACAAGGCAAGCAAAAAGTTGGAACAAGCAGTTATAAAAATGCAAAAATAATAGAGTTAATAAATGCTGACAAAGAGTTATAAAACATAAATCCATAAAAGTATTTAAAAAAAAAAAAAAAAAATTACTTGATTGGGTTGGCTGGCGTAGACGCAAATAAATTGAGAAATTTTAAATTCTAGAAAAATGGGTGATTAATATTAATTTAAAAAAAATCTTCATCTTACTATATTATTTTAACCTTACTATTATTATTTATGAATGCAAATAAATCACGTTGGCACTACTGTAGGTGAGATTATATATATATATATATGTATATATATATATATATTTCATTGCACTTGTATTATACCAAGTGCATAATTAATAAATTTGATGCTTAAGATTTATTTATTGATAAAATATTCTATTTTATGGTTATGTTAGTGTAATAAACTTTCATGCACTATAAAATGATAATGCAAACATGAAACCATTTCTTATACGGTAAGGTTTTTTTTTTTTTTTTTGATACCATTCAAGAAAGAAAACAGTCAGGTTACAAAAGCAGTCTGATTGATCATGCAGCTTTGAATTGGCATTATATAAGCCAATTTTGCTAGGTTTTTTACAGAACTATTAACAAGCTTGGGAACAAACAGTGCGTGATCGATAGCAGGTGTCATTTTGGGCCAGATAAGCCCAATCATCAGCCATCAAAATTCTTTCCTGCCAGTTGGGAACCTGGACAGGTCTTTGTCTATCACAAAGGAACAAAATTTGCTTGAAACCCAAATTCCTAGCCTTGATATATAGCTGCCTTAATCATTGCTTCCTGAATGGTAATAGCTAGGAAATGGTTTGGCTTGGCAGTACAACTAGCTATCCCCTGCATGACGATATCTCCAAGTCTATTTCTTGCTTCATAGGCGAATCCAGCCCTGTTGAATTTCTTATACGGTAAGGCGAATCCAGCCCTGTGGAATAAACAATCATTGGTGCAAAAATAAAGATTCTCATTCAAAGTTCATCAATTATTTGGTATCAATTTGATTGAAAACTCCAAAGTTACTTTGAAGAACATTGATGATGTACCGCGTTGATAGGAGAATATATTAGACCTTTGCAAAACCTTGAATATGGTACAACTTTGTAAGTATTAGCTAACTGAGATTTGCGATGCTCATTTGATTAGGAAGCACATTATATATTCAGCTGCTTATAGAACATTACGTACGTAGGTGGAGAATCTGATGTTGGAGTTGAATGCCTTTTGGTTCTAATAATTGACAAATAATAAAAGTTAAATGTTCTTTTTGTTTATACTTTATAGTGTCTTTAATGAACCATTTTAGAAAAATTTTAATACTATTTTTATAAAAAAAAAATGTATAAAAAAAAATCAGTTTATTTATTTAAATTTAATAGGCCACAAACTGAATGACCCATTGTGATAGAAATTAATTAATTAATTAGCCAAATTATTAATTAATCAATTTATCATGCAAACGCGTGATAGCATAAACAAATCACCAAAAAACTAATAATGTAGCGGAAAATAAACAACACGGTGATTTGTTTACTAATGGGGAAAACCTAACGGCAAAAACCCCACCGGATGATTTTCAGGTCACCACTCCCAAAACTCCACTATTATCACAACAAGCGATTACAAGTAAAGGAATCTCAAGTACCTTACCAACCTACAGTTGAACCCTTACCCCAATACCCAATTGGACTTGTTCTGTAGTGACAGTTCCCCTTTCTGATGCACGACTCCAAAGTACGTGATTAACCAATTGGGCGGATCCCAGTACGCGACTTCAATCACCAACTATGAAGGTTGTTGGCTGCAAAGTTCTTCAGTTCATCCACACGGTGAAGATCAAGAAGATGCTTGGTCACAAAACCCTACGGTGCACATACACAGCAACTTCTTCAAGAGAAAGAGATGAACTAGGGCAAGAACTTCATCTCCGGTCACAATTTGCTTGAACAGAGTTTGCTCAAAACTTGTGCAACTTGTGAACTGTTTGAAGGCCCTTAAAACAATCATTTTATATGTCTAGGGTTAGGAGAAAAGAAAGCCCAAAGACATATTCACGGATCCCAAGAAAATCATATTTGAATTCTGAAATTCTTAAACCTCGACAGATAGGAGGTGTCAAGCAGCTGTCGAGAAGGTGTCGAGCACACCAAACTTTGAACAGCTTTCTTAAGCTCGATAGATGCAGCTGTCGAGCCAACTGTCGAGCTTTAATGAATTTGCACTATCAGCTTGTTTTCTTGGATAGACTTGAAGGCTTCAACACTTGATCTTGAAATAAGGTTTCTTGAAGTATTTAAATACATCCTAAATCTACCAAAATACAAGTAAAGTGCGTTTTGTCAAAGGATAAGTCAATTACATAAAAATCATGACATATGTTCTTAACATGTGAAACACATATGTCCTAACAATCTCCCCCTTTAGCAATCCGTGACAAAACCACAACAAACAAATGAACATATGAGAGAAGTCATAAATCACTCAACTCATATTCACTTGTTGAATACAATAAAATCTATCCTAACACAAACTCTTGAAAAACTTTGCAAGAAGAGAGTTTATGGCAAGTAGACTTTGACAACCTGTATTTCTGAAACACTTTAAACAAAACTCATCAAGGCATCTTTGTGTGAAACAGAAATAATAGATTGCATACAAATATAAGAAACATGTGTATTAAGGGAGAAAAGAAACAACACATGAATGGGTAGGTGAAAGAAAAACATACAACAATATAAATAAGGAGATAAGTAAAATGTATGTCAATAAATGGTCACAAGACCTCATGTACAAGAATAATGTATCTAAAAAGAAAGAAAAGGAGATACATAATATCTTCACTACATCCCTCAAATCATATCAACACTCCCCCTAACAAAATGGTCTGATACTAACTCTCCCCCTAAGAATGACTACTCTCATATCCAAAACTACTCTCCCTTTTTGTCACGAGTGACAAATGGTAAGAGTGTCAAGTAGACATCTTATCTGTAGAGCTAACATCTCCATCAGCATCATCGGAAGCATCATCGTCATCACCATCATCCTCATCCTCAAAAAAAGAAGCCACGGGAGAAAGTGGTGAAGGAGTAGCCTCAGGAGCAAAACCACCCCTGGATGCCTGTCGCCGTGCAATACGACCAACACGAACGTTCACCTGATACAACTTCGTAGAGAGTGTATCTAGGTGAGCATCCATGCGCTGCAGCTGCGTCATGATGTCTCCTAAAGTCACATCACCCGAAGAAGATGGAGGAGCGGATGTAGATGGAGCTGAACGGGATGGAGCTGAACGGAAGGGAGGAGCTACTGGATCCGACTACCGCGACCGAAACTGATCCTCGCTACGTTTAACGGTAGCGTAATCTATGGCACATATGACGGTGAAATGGTCGGAAGAGGGAAAAGGAACGGAAAAATGGCGTAAGATCCTAGTGATAGTGGAAGGAAAGATGAGCTTATCATGGGACGCCGAATCTAGATGAACATCTATAATAGAAAGAATAAAATGAGAAAGGAAATCTATAGTAAGATGCTCAAGAAGAGATAAAAAAAAATCGAGCACGAGGCTCTGTAATGGAGTTATAGTGAGAGAGTGGATGCAAAACAAAAGTCATCACTATGTTCATAAATCTAGGACCTTTAGTAAAAGGTTGACATGGTGTAAACAGACGCTCACCCCAAACAGAAGGGCACTCATAAAAAGCAGACATGAGCTCATCCCTGGACATAATCCTCAGACGCTCACAACTAGGATAGTCAGGAAACTCTATCCTAGGAACCCGAAGCACATCTGCAACAAGTTGCGATGTGATAGGAATGCGCATACCTCGAACCCGAGTGAAGAAAAGAGGTACTGAACGATCAATCTCGTGCATGTTGGAGTAAAACTCCTGGATAAACACGGGAGGACAGGTGACCGGGACGTCACACAGTTACTCCCATCCCCTACTGTGAATGATAGAGGGAAGGTCGGTGTCGGCAAAGTCTGACAGAATGACTCGGCGTTCCGAATGAATGCCTCGTCTAGAAAAGTTCTCTGAGAATGCCTTAAAGGCATCATCATCACGGAACCGAATATGAGATAGTGTAGGATCAGAGGACGAAGACGCTTCGGAACGAAGAGGGTTCCGGGCTGGAGTAGATTTACGCTTAGGTGCCATAGACACGACTAACGTAAACAGAAAGAGAGGGAGAAAAAGAAAAAGACAATCAGAAAAGTCCCAAGCAATTTCAAATATATCAAGTATATTGAAAAAAAAAGTACGTATACATGGAAAATGCATAAACATGTGTCATGCAAAGGAAATTGCATCATGAGCTCAGCCCAATCCAAATCTATCAGCACACAAGCAGATAGCACACATCTAAATGCATGACAATACTATTATAATGCTAATGTGATGCAATCTATGAGATTTTAAACTCATTTAAGTGAAAACCCATCCCAAAATTTCAATAAAAACTCATCAATTTTGAAAAACCCCAAAACCTAAGTTTCAAACATGAAATGCATGAATGTGAAAGGATTAGAAGCTTACCAAGTGAAGAAATTCTTGAAAAAGCTTGAAGAATCCTTGAGGAACAAAGATTGGAGTGAGATGAGAACGTTTGGGAGAGAAAAAGAGAGAAGTATCGAGAGAGAGATTGAGTGAAATGAGTTCCGGATCGCACAGGGAGCTTAAATAGTACCAGCAGTAAATCTCGACAGATGCAGGTGTCGAGAGGTATCGAGACATTTGTCGAGGAAGGTGTCGAGAAAATGGTCGTCAACAGTTGAGGTATCGAGGAGGTGTCGAGGAACAACCCAACAAAACCAAGAACAGAAGCTCGATCGATTCACCAAGTGTCGAGAAGCTATCAAGGATGCAGACCCATTCTCGATCGATCCACCAGGTATCGAGAAGCTATCGGGATTGCGATAAGAAAAAGCTAAAGAAGCTCGACAGATAGCAAGGTATCGAGGAAGTGTCGAGCTAGCTTTTAAAACCAGTTTTTCGAGATGTGAAAAACCCAGATATGAATGCAATCCAACATGCAACTCAACCAATGATCCAATCAACATATTAAGCTCTCAAAATCATCTCTCAATAAAAATTTTAAGCATATGGATCTTCAAAAACACACACACACACACTAAACAAGTTTAACCAATTTTATATTTCAAAAACAAGTCAAGACAGTTTAGTGAGCATACATTAACACATGTAAAACCTTGTGATGACCAAATCACATTGTACTTGCACATGTATCATGAATAGCAAAGAATATTGCGTGTTGTGTGTGAAAAACATTGCAAGATTGCATATGTGTATACATGTTATGACGATTTGAGATATGAGAAAATCACTTTAACTCACACACAATCATAACTGCTTGATGGAGACTATCACCTTCAAGGTACATCCTATAACTCCCACATCTCCTAGAATATACGCTTGCAATCATTTTTAAGTATTTTTTTTATCTTTTTGCTTTTGATTTTCTTTTGCATATTTTTCTTTTAAGCATATCATGCATGGGCATATTAGAGAGAGAAAAGAAATACCCAATGATATTTGACATTCCAATTTTGCTATGCCTAAGCATACAAATGTCATTGACACTGCACTTTTACTATACCGAAGCATACATGTGTCATATTATGATTGGTGGGTAACAGTGGTGAGATGGTTATTAATGTCTTTCTCTTAGGATTTTTTAGTCATTCCCTTCAAAAAGAGTGATACGAGTGTTAAGTACAAGAGATAACTTAATCTTACTCATTACTAACAAGAGCCACGAAGCTCACTTGCTTAGTTGTGCATAGAGATGCTCATCTAAGCTACAAATGATACAAAGTTTAGAAGACTTTATTTCAATGGCCATCCAAGGTACACAAGTACCAATGTACACAAAACAAACATTGTTTTTGTATTTTTCTGATTTTTAAATTTTTTTTTTAATTTTTATATGAAAAAAAAAACAAAGCAAAATTGAAAAAAAAACAACAAAAACATGTTAAACAACCAAAGCATAAAAACTAGACTTACTCAAAACATGAAAGCAAAACACATAAGTAATGCACACACAAAAACAAGAAGAGAGAGAGAAAAGTGACAGAATCACTTTGAGCCATTTTCGTTCCACACCCTGGAAAAACCTTTCCTTTGATTAAACCCTTGAACCGGCGATGAGGGGGAAAAACCGTTCAAGTTCGAAAGGAACATGAGGACTTTGAGAAGATTTCCAAGGGGAGTAAGAGAGGATTGAAGCTGGTTCTGGTTCCCAGATGCTATCATGCCGTTGCTCTGTTGAGTGGCAAGCCACTTGTAGCAATTTGGTTGAGTATGACCGGCAGCTCCACAATGATGACAGAGATGCTGCTTTTTTTGTTTAGGCTTTTGAGAGTTAGCCTTCTTAGCCCTAGGGTTTTTAACATCTTTCTTCTCAAGCTTAGGGGGTGCTCCTAAGATAGATTTACCCTTGTCTATGTTCTCACTAGTTAATTCAGTTTTAATCTCATTGTTTTTAACATTATTAGCAGGAGGAACAAAAACAGTAGTATTAAAAGAAGCAATATTTGAGGAAGAGAGACCATACCCTAAGCCTGTTTGATCTGAAGCAGATTTCTGAATGCTTATCATCTCATCCAGCTTTACGCTTGAAGTTCTTTTCAGTTGAGCTCTGGCTTGACACAGCTCTGCTTCAAGCTTCTTGGTCTTCTCAGCCAAGAAATTGTTCTCAAACCTCAGCACTCCAATAGTCTGATTAGCCTCATCAAACTTTGTGGAAAGCTCTTCACGGTCAAGTTCCACATCACTAAGCTTCTTGGTGGTTAGCCTATACAGTTTCTCATGCTTCTTAGAAAGCTTGTACAGTTTCTCATAGGCTGTATGGATGTCATCTTGATCATCCATCTTCTCAAATTTGGATTCTACCAATTCCTCCTCTTCAACCACATCTTCAACAATTCCATCAGTAGGATCAACAGTGGCAGTGAAGGCATTCAAGATTTCGTCATTCTCATTGTCGGAATCATCCTCAGGCTCGGTGTCGCTCAAGGTAGGAGCAAGTGCCTTGCTCTTCCCAATGCTCTTGAGATATGTAGGACACTCATGTTTCATGTGACCGAAGCCTTGACACCCAAAGCACTTAGGTCCTGTGGGAACAGTGTACTGACCACCTTCCTTAGCATCCTTCTTCCCTTTGTCTTGGCCTTTAAACTGAAAAGAACTGGATTGCCTGCGGTCCTTGTCAAAACCCTTTCCATTTGCGTTCTTCATAAACTTCTTGAACTGCTTGGTGATGTAGGACTTCATCTTGGAATCTTCATCGTCTGAAGACTCATCTGTCTTACTGCTCTTGGCCTTCAAAGCCATGCTCTTGCTTTTACCCTACTTGCCTATTCTTGTCAACCCTAACTCGTAGGTCTGCAAGTTTCCAACCAGCTCAGTCAGAGGAATCTTGTCAATATCTTTTGATTCCTCTATTGTCGTAATCTTGGCATGGAATCTCTCGGGTAGAGATCTGAGCACTTTCTTCATAATCTTGGGTTCAGGAATGGTTTCCCCAAGATTGAAGGTTGAGTTCACTATGTCCTTTAGCTTGGCATAGAACTCATCGAATGACTCATCCTCCTCCATCTTTATTTCTTCAAAACTTGTAGTGAGCCTCTGAAACTTTGAGTCCTTGACAGCCTTAGTACCCTCATAGGTTGTCTGGAGGATGGTCCATGCTTCCTTAGCAGTTTCAGTAGAGGATATCTTCTTGAACTCCTCATTAGTGACTGCACTGAATAAAGCATTCAATGCTCTACTATTGAAGTTTGCCGCCTTAATCTTGGCTTCATCCTAATCGACCGGCGCTTCCTTTGGCTTAGTCCAGCCAATCTCGATAGCTTGCCACCCCTTTTCATCTAAAGACTGCAAGAAAGCTCTCATGTGTACTTTCCAGTATGCATAGTTAGTGCCATCAAATAAAGGAGGTATGATTAATGACTGTCCTCTATCCATGACAAACAGGGGTCAATGGATCAACACAGCAAAGATTAAACCCTAATCAGAGTGTACCTGCTCTGATACCACTTGATAAGCCACAAATTGAATGACCCCTTGTGATAGAAATTAATTTATTAATTAGCCAAGTTATTAATTAATCAATTTATCATGCAAACGCGTGATAGCACAAACAAATCACCAATAAACTAATAATGCAGCGGAAAATAAATAACACTGTGATTTGTTTACTAATGGGGAAAACCTAACGATAAAAACCCCACCGGGTGATTTTCAGGTCACCACTCCTGAAACTCCACTATTATCACAACAAGCGGTTACAAGTAAAGGAATCCCAAGTACCTTACCAACCTACAGTTGAACCCTTAACCCAATACCCAATTGGACTTGTTTTGTAGTGACAGTTCTCCTTTCTGATGCACGACTCCAAAGTACATGACTAACTAATTGCACGGATCCCAGTACGCGACTTCAATCACCAACTATGAAGGTTGTTGGCTGCAAAGTTCTTCAGTTCATCCACACGATGAAGATCAAGAAGATACTTGGTCACAAAACCCTACGGTGCACATACACAACAACTTCTTTAAGAGAAAGAGATGAACTAGGGCAAGAACTTCGTCTCCGGTCACAATTTGCTTGAACAGAGTTTGCTTAAAACTTGTGCAACTTGTGAACTGTTTGACGGCCCTTAAAACAATCCTTTTATATGTCTAGGGTTAGGAGAAAAGAAAACCCAAAGACATATTTGAACAGCTTTCTTAAGCTCGATAGATGCAGCTGTCGAGTTTTAATGAATTTGCACTATCAGCTTGTTTTCTTGGACAGACTTGAAGGCTTCAACACTTGATCTTGAAACAAGGTTTCTTGAAGTATTTAAACACATCCTAAATCTACCCAAATACAAGTGCGTTTTGTCAAAGGATAAGCCAATTACATAAAATCATGACATATGTTCTTAACATGTGAAACACATATGTCCTAACAAAATTTCCCATCAAAAGTTTGTAAAAATATTTTCTAAATGAATACCATTTTGGTGCTTTTGGATGACATGATTTGGGTATTTAAATTTGAATTTAGGTGATTAAATTTTTTTGATACAAGATAGAAATTCTACTCTAGCATAAATTAAGTGTATATATGTGTGAAGCTCCCTTCTAAAGACTTGAATCACTGTCTTTACTCCCCACACTCCCCAAGCACTTATACTTGTGGAATGACCATTAAAATTCAAATATCTTGTTTCAAATTATAAAAGGTCAAGAATTTAGATTTAACAAATCTACCAAGTATTTTAAACCTTTAAAATGCTTGAATTTGAAATAACTCTTAAAATCAATGGATTTAAAATCAAGATATTTCAAATATATTAATTTAAAATTCAAATCCCTTTAAATCCAAGTTTTGTGTCTGGAAACTTGGGTGTGGAATTGGATTTGGTTTATAAATTATCCAAGCATTTTAAAGGTTTTAAATTCTTTATGGATTTGTCAAATCCAAATCCTTAACATTTTTTAAACTATCTAAACAAGATATTTGAATTTTAATCACCCAAATCCAAATGTCTAAATCATGTCATCTAAACACAATATTAGAGCATTTGATAACGAAATCCATATATATAAACGCATGCCAACAAAATGGGCGTGTCATAAAAATAAAAAACATGCCGCCTGGCACAAGAAAGAGAAAGAAAGAAAAAAGAAAAAGAAAAAGAAAAAAAAAAGCACATAATATTATTATAGGTTGGCAAGAAACATACCATTTGAATTTGTTTTAATAAGCTGGTATAATATTATTACTTTATGCTAGTAGTGGTAGTTATTAAAGCACGCACCTTCCTAGAAGGTGAATCTTACTATAAATTCCACTATTTAAAAAAGAATGAACGGGAAGAAACCTATCATAATATTAAAAAGAATAAATTGTTGTCTTGATTTTGATCTATTGCTCAAGGCATATACCTTACTAGTACTACTAGTCAATAATTCGTGTACTGCATGTGAAAGTTTAATATATATTTTTTCTTTTATTTTTTGTCTAATATAAAATTTAATAATTATGATAATAATTATTATGATTTTATTTTGTTTATAAAACTATACATTTTACTATTTTAAAGAAAATATGATTTAGTAAGTTCTAATTAATTTAAACAAACATAGTTTAACATAATTTAAAATTCTTTAAATCAAATTAAAAATATATATATGATCTAGGAAAATATGAGCTTTCAAAAACTTATGTGGAAAAATTACAAAAAATCAAGAAAAAAAATAAAAATATTTCATTTTATATATTTATATATGTTATTATTGGTATTATATTTATAGTGAAATAATGATAAAAGTCAAGAATTGTATGCTCTTACTGTTTTTCACTAAAAGAAAGATGCTTATAACTCTATTTGTTCTTTTAAACAAATTATTTTAAATGGTTTAGATGGAGGATAAAATGTAAAGAAGTGTTAAGCTACAACTAATTTTGTAGCTAAACTTTCTACTATTTTTAATTTAAAAATCAACTTTTTTTTAAGCAATTTAAAAAATTAACTTGATACATGTGAAGATTTATATTTTTGACTAATAGTATAATAAAAATGGAGTCTTAGAAATTGTAGTTACACCAAGTAGCAAGTTATACCGTCTTTGTGCAGAATGGCTAAAATTCATTAAAACAACGTTGATAACTTACATAATTTTCTTATAATTTGCAATGGTTTCAAATTTAAAAAAAGTATAATGTCAATAAAATGGAAGACATTCAGTTTTGATTAATTTTATAATATTTTGTCACATTAGTTTTTGAGGCCTCAAAAATTTACACTTCATTATTCTGTTATATATATCTATCTATATATATATATATATATATATATGTATGTATGTATGTATGTATGTATGTATGTGTGTGTGTGGGGGGGGGGGGGGGGTAAATATATGATAGATATAATAGAATTTTAACCCATGACGTATACTTTATAATAATTATTTTTTATCATTAAACTAAGACATAAATTGTTTTTTTGGGGTCTCTTAATGGTTTGTTCTTTAACTTTATAATAATTGCTTGTTATCACCGTATCAAAATCACAATTTACTTTAAGATAGTTGATTTTTTTTTTTTTTTTTGGTTGTTGTTGTTGTTGTTATAAACAAGATCTAGGATTGGTGTTTCTGGAGACTTTTATTGATCCTGCAAAAAGAAATATATTGAACTAATCGCTCCTCTTTTGTTGCTCAAAAAATATAAAGTAAGCTTTACATGTTCTTTTCTTATTCATTTGTTTTGGTTTGGACCTAGGGAACTCTTATTTATTGATTTATTTTTCTTTCCCTCTCCCTAAGGAAGACTTATTGCATGATCATCAAAGAAATTCGTCGCTGAAGTTTTAGAAAAGTTTAATTCAAATGTTTAGAACAATTGGTAAATCGTGAACACGAACTTGTCTAGATATAGATCTTAGAATCTATGGGTATTGTTAGACAATGCTCAAAGTGATTCAAGTCAAGATTCAAGAACATACAAGCTGCAAGAAGAAGATTTCATAATCTGCCTGGTTCGATCGATCGAAAGACAGGCTTGATCGATTGAAAGTCGTATCTGCAGAATTTTAATTAAGCCCAAATAGCAGTTCAAGCCCATTAAAGATTAGGGTTTCTGATCTACTTCTCTTAGTATATAAAGGAAACCCTAAGCACGTTTTTATAAGGCTTTTTAGAGAGAGAAGAGTGTGCTTCTTTTGTATTTATGGTTTGTTCCTAAAAAGCTCTCTCATATTTTCTACTGGTGTTATTACTTGAAGAATCTCAAGATCCGGTATTGTAGAAGTTGTTGCCTTCTCTAGTCATCAAAGGTGCTGATGATCTAAACCTTCAAGGGTGGTCTTGGAGTCACAAACAGGAGAGTTTGTGTTGCTAAACTTTTGAGTGGGATCTCAAAGTCACAAACGTGGGTGTTTGTGTTTTGTAAAATCCAAGAAAGAAGGAGTCCGTGGTTTCGGAGTTTGCACGTGGTCGTGTTAGTAGGTTTCTACTAGTGGGTAGCAATAGGATGTTAGTGGTCTAAGTCGCTATTGTAAAACTTCGATTCTTTCATAGTGGATTCAGGTTTACCTTGAGGATAGTTAGGTTAAATCCTCCCCAGGTTTTTACCGATTTGGTTTCCTAGGTCATCATATCTTTGTGTTCTTTATATTTCGTACTTTACATTGATATGATTATATGATTGTGTTAACCTAGATCTAAAATTTGGACTAAGTAATCACTTGGCTAATTTACTAGGTTAATTCAGTTGTGTTTTAAGGGGTCTAAAAACGAACAGTCCTCTTCTTCAATAAGATATTTCACTTTCTTACTTCCTAAAATGTACCTAACTTCAGCCCCTTAATTAGGTTGTATTTATATTCTCTCTCTTGTCATACTCATAAAATGTTTGTCCCTTTAATTATAGGTTTATATATTGTGAAAAGGTGATACATCATACATATATGTGATCGATAAGACAATATTATTTCGATTAGTATAAACTATGAGAATGATAATTTATTTTTTTTGATAATCATGAGAATGATAATTTATATTTATTATATGGACACTTCCTTTGATTTTTCCTTAACTTAAATTTGTATATATATGTTAGAATGCTTCTCAAAAAAAAAAAAAAATATATATATATATATATATATATATATATATATATATATATATATATGTTAGAATTTAGATAGAGCATTAGGCAACATACAATGGGTCCATTCTCTCCCACATTGTGTACTTTAGAATTTAGAAGGCCTTTCTTTTATATATATATATATATATATATATATATATATATATATATATATGTATGTATGTATGTATGTATGTATGTATGTATGTATGTATGTATGTATGTATGTATGTATGTATGGCCCACCCACCCAGAATGCAAAGAAGTGATTAAAGAAGCCTGGAAAGCTAACAAGTTGGGTTGGGTTGGGTCCAGTGAAATTGGGTATATATGGGTAAAAAGTTAATTAATTAGATTAAAGCGGGTTGCTATTTTTATTACTCATACCCTAATTTTTGGTTTGAATTCGAATGGTTTAACAAGTTTAGGCCCAAATTTACAAGATCTAATCATACGAACCTAACTATCTTCTTTTCTCATTTTGTATCAGCTTCGTTGAATAGGTTGTCATATTTGGTGGTTCTCCATTCTTGTCTAATTTCTCTTTTTACCAATGAAAATGATATACATTCAATAGCTTGACCACTACCCTTTTTAAGATAATGGTTGGGATTTATTTAATTAAATCTGAATTTTTTAGAAAGTAATTATAAATCAATACTTAGATTGGTTTAGTACTAGATAGCAAAATATTATAATGCTTATTTAGGTACAAGTAGGTCATGCTATGTGTAAATGTGCTTTTCATTATTGAACTTGCTTTGTTATTTTTTAATTTCCTTTTCTTTTTTTTAATCTTTGGGTTGGGTATTGGAATTGTGTTCTCATTACATGAAAATAGCGTGGATTTTTTTTTGACAGATACGATATGATTTGAATCTATTGTATTTATTTTGATAATTATCTCTATTATCATAACAAAACTCCAAATTTTTTTTTTTGGGTGTGTGTATGCAAAATTAAATCCTCAATTATTGTCTTCATTTTTTTTTTTGAGTAAATAGTAATACTTATTATAATACATACGAAAATAGTAATATTAACATTTTAAACCGAATTTATAATACATTATATAATCAGAGTACAACTACAAAAGGGCCTAACATTTGAAGTTGTTTTCATTGATTGAATTAATTGGAACCTACAAATAACAAGGATTTAAGATAAACTAAGATAATATATCATATCCCATTCGAATGACCACGACACTATGTTCCTATATGAAATGCATAGAAAGATAACTTTGCTTGATTAAATCTATATACAAAACTCCAAATATTCTTTTTTGGGTGTGTGTATGCAAAATTAAATCCTCAATTATTGTCATCATTGATTGCATTAACTAGAATCTACAAAATAATTAACAAGAATTTAAGATAAACTAAGATAACATATCATATCCCATTCGAACAACCACGACACTATGTTTCTATATGAATGCATAGAAAGATAACTTTGCTTGATTAAATCTATATATAGTTTAGATTTGGATGATGTAGAAGAGGAGAGGAGACCAACCTACCTAGCATGTTTAACATACTTTGATTTGTCTCAAATCGCTTTAACACTCGTGTAAGAACAAAAATTATCAATGAGAAAGATATTGCTCGTTCAATGGATGAATTAATCTTTACTATCATAATCTATCTTTTTCCTTGCGTACATTTGCTTCATTTCAACACTTTTTGAATTTTGGTTTCCCTGTCATATATTGTCATGCTAGGACTACACGTTTGAATATTTAAGTTGGCCAATCTGTTCACTAATGCAAATTAGTATGAGGTTTGTGGAGTTTTTCTGAAAATGGTGTATAATCCCATAGCCAGATAATGTTTTGTTAAGTTATAGTCTTTCTTCATACATAGAAGTCCTTTGAGTTATCCTTAGTTACACGGTGATTCCTATTAGCAATGAGCAGCATTCGATTTTGCTTTCTTAGAAAGATTTGCGAAATCAGACAAAGTCATCATTCATTGGATCCCATGAACACTTGTTGCCAATAGCTGAAGGGTACTGGTACACTGAACTTAGATGCTATTATTATAGAAAATTGACAAAATCAGTCAAAGTTAGATGGTATTTTTCAAACAAAAATTTTGTTCTCCATAGAGTGGATGGAAGGTGAGATTTTGAAATTTGAATCACAAGCTTTGCAAAACGTGTAAAACACAGTTTAGCAAATGCAGTTATGACCAATTTTACTTTATTATACAATTAAGTCCAGTTGTTAATTTGTCAAAAAAAAAAAAAAAAAAAAGTCCAATTGTTAAAATAATGGCAAAACTTAGATATAGTAGGTAGGTACTGTTTCTTAAATTTCCCTTTTAAATTTTTGACATCCATCTATTTTAAGTTTTAATTGCTCAGCAAAATGGGAAATAACGCTTCATGTGTTCTCAAGTGAAGGTTTTTTTAAAGGAAATAACGCTTCTTGCATTCTTAGGTGAAAGGTTTTTTTTTAAAAAAAAATTATACTTTGGGGGATCAAGTATAATTTTATTAGGCAAAATTGCTAGAATTAGTTGCGCGTGAGCACACACACGTATACCGCTCTCTTGAAAGAGACAAATTTATTAATTCCCTAAGCTTGCTAAATACTGTATAAACGTTTGTAATTAAATTTAAACAATTAACCATTCAAAGTTTCAAACTATCTCAACTTTATTTACAGAAAAAGATACTAACAAACAAGTATTAATAGATGACCAAAAGTGCATAACTACTAATTATTTGTCTATTTTGTATCATTTGTCACTAAAAACCATTTTAAAAACATGAAAATAAAAAATGAAGAAGACACCTAGCAAATGGGTCTGAAAACATAGTAACAGAAAAGATAGTGTAGCCTCATCACTTAGCAAATAAAAGAGTTTTTATTTTTATTTTTATTTTTAGAAAAGCTTTAAAAGAGAAATATAAAAAACATTCACTTTTATTCCCCCCCCCCCCCCCCCCCCCCCGACAAAAAAAAAAAAAAACAAAAACCTACTCATTACTCATATTCACCTAGTACATGGTCACATGGGTGATTACTAATTGCGTCATTTATTTAAATAAATAAATAAAAAGAGACCTAGTCTATGGGTCCAAACACATAAGACGAGAAAATATTTCACTTCAAAAAAAAATAATAGAAAGATAGTCTTAATTAAAGAGAGAATAATAGAAAGAGAGGCTTTGCCTCTGCTTAAATGATACACACACACACCATGTTGCTCTGGTTAGATTTGATGGTTGGTGCCTAAAGTGGTGTCGTATTGCCTGCCTCTGTTATGTCTCATACCTCACCCTCACTACCTTCGTTGGTCAGCCCTCCTCAAAAGCAGCGTCTTTGTTCAATTTCTTATTTATGTTTTTTTTTTTAATTAATAATTATTTATTTTGATGGAATGTTTTTGGGAATTTGGTGTGTAAGATCAGACTAGTTTTTGAGAATTGCAAAGCCAAACAAAATTTTTTGTCTATTTTCATAATATAAAAAAGGCGGATTTTTCATGCTGAACCGAGGGTCCTAAGTAACCAAATTTATTCTTAAATAAGGTTTTTTAGTTTGGAAGAATTAAATAAGGATTGATGACCTATTTTTCCTAGAAACAAGAGATATGTTATGATATTATTGCACTCTTTTTTGTTATTTGTTTTAAATTTTGTTAAAAAGAAGCAAATTTGGGTGGATATGAAATTTTCCAGTAACTGTTACAGCTAAAAAAAGTGTAATTGTTATAGGTTTGGTTTAATCGTATGGATAAATAAAAGGCTTTGGTGGCCATTATTATGTCATTCTGTGACTCTCTCCCAAAGCCTGAAATTCAATGGCAAGCAGTGTCAGATTTCATCCATGCTTCCTTGTTGCCTCTATTCTCTCATATTATGTTATAGGCCTTTTGGCTACAGCTCATAATGTCCCCCAAACACAATTAACACTACACAAAGATCAACATCTCATGAAGGTCTCAATTGGCACTCCACCAGTTGACATCTATGGCTCTGCAGATACAGGCAGTAACCTCGTGTGGACACAATGTCTACCTTGTGATGCCTGCTTCAAACAGATTCATCCCATGTTCGATTCTAAAAAGTCCTCCACATACCGCGAAATTTCTTGTCAATCAGAAGAATGTCGTATACTATTGGACGAAGCCACTTGTTCTCCTCAAAATATTTGCAATTACAAGACTGGATATGCTACTGGTTTGTCCAAAGGTGTTTGGGCCAAAGAAAAAGTTACCATTAATTCTACCTCAGGGCAAGCGGTTTCCTTTGACATTGCTTTTGGATGTGCACACAACACAGGCGGCTTCCATTACGAAGGCCATGCGACGGGAACCATTGGGTTAGGAGCAGGGCCTTTGTCCTTTGTTTCACAAATTGGTAGCAAGAGGTTTTCTTATTGCTTGGTACCATATGGTACTGATCCTAGTATTACAAGCAAGATAAGTTTCGGCAATGGCAGTGAAGTTGTGGGTGATGGTGTGGTTTCAACACCATATGTAGGTGGAGATCAATATTATTTGACACTAGAAGGAATTAGTGTTGGAGACACATATGTACCCTTTAACTCTTCAGGTAAGGTTTCTAAGGGCAACATTTGTATGGATTCAGGATCACCACCATTGACTTTGCCACCAGATTTTTATGATCGCTTAGTGGTGGAAGTGAAGAAGCAGATTTCAATTGATCCCATTAAAAATGACACTCTTTTGGGGACACGGCTTTGCTATAGAACCGAAATTACTAATGAAAATGGACCAATATTGACTGTCCATTTTGAAGGAGCAGATGTGGAGTTAAAGCCCATACAAACTTTCAATCGACCAGTTAAAGAATATGAATATTACTGCTTTGCAATTACAAATATTGCAAATACTAAGTTGGATTTTAAGGATGGCGCAGGATTATATGGCAGCAATGTTCAAGCAAATTTTTTGATTGGGTATGACTTGGAAACAAAGATGGTCTCCTTCAAGCCAACTGATTGCACCAAACTGTAGAGTTTGCCACTTTCATGGAACCTCTACGATCAATGGAATTAAGATATATACCTACTTATACTTCATAAATATAGCTTAATTATCCTTTTTTTTTTTAAATTAAAAAAAAAAGCTTTATTTTCGTTGCGATCTAATCACATTTCCAGCAATTTAAAGAAATGTTTTACTGATCGCAACTCTTTTGCTGTTCAAAAAATATAAAGAGCTTTACATGTTCTTTTCTTATTCATTAATTGTTTTGGATTGGACCTAGGGAACTCTAATATTTATTCCCTCTCTCTATGGAAGACTTATTGGATTATCATCAAAAAAAGCCGTCACCGAATTAGAAAAAGTTTAATTCAAATAATGTTTTGTCTCTTCTAAAATTTTTAAAAAAAAAAAAAAAAATCATGTTTTGTGAATGACTTTAGGTTACGTGGCAATCCTGCTCTTTATGGTGGTTTAGGTACCTATGTCTTCGCCTAAAAAAGAAATTCATTTTATTTTTTTAATTAGAGAGAGAGAGAGAGAAATTCATGTCTAGTTATCAAAGCAGGCGAAGCTAGTTTGATTTCTTACGTGATTTGTATATCTTGAATTCTTTAATTTTGCACGATACATCATTGACCTTGGACTTGGGAGTTTTGGATCACGTTGGTTTGCCCTCTTCTTCAATGTACCTAACTTCAGCTCCTTAATTAATTAGAGCATGTTTGGTTTGTCAGTTTAAACACTAGTGTTCAGTGTTTAAACACTGAACACTAGTGTCCAAAAACAAAAAAAATGTGTTTGGTGTACCAGTTTTGTCCCTATTGTTTGGAAAACATTGTTCAAAAATCAATGTTATAAAACCCATTTTTTGAAATCAGCTCCGGATAGATTTTAAACAATAAACACTAGTGCTTAGTGGCAATTCCGTAATTATCTCAAACAACAAACACTGTGCTCCGGTAAGCTTTTTCATACTTTTGTCAATTTTTTTAAAATGTTTTGGCTCTCTCCTGATTTATGGGCCCACCATGTTCTCTCTCCTAATTTAAAATATATTTATTTTGTACTAAACACACATATTAAACACATATTTTATATTTTTTGAACACTGAAAAATGTTGTTTAAACCATGATACCAAACGCATTTTTTTGTTTTATTCACACTAAAAATATGTTTTTCAACAACACTTTTTAAACCACAATTTTCACATCTTTTTAAACAATAATTTTTGAAAACTATGACCAAACGCGTCCTTAGGTGGTATATATAACTAGGTTTGTATATATATTTTCTCTCTCATACTCATAGCATGTTTGTCCCTTTAATTATACAGTTTATATATATATATATATATATATATATATATATATTGTGAAAAGGTGATACATATATGTGATCGATAAGATAATATTATTTTGATAAGTATATACAATGAGAATGATAATTTATATTTATTATATGGACACTTCCTTTAATTTTTTCTAACTTAATTGAAATTTGTGTGTATATATATATATACACACGTTAGAATTTGGAAATCTACTAATTTTAGCCCCTTAGGAATGAAGGAAATGGGCCACTCAGAGGAGTATAGATCGGAAATGATAATTATATATATATATATATATATATTTTTTTTTTTTTTATTTTTTTTTCGTTTAACAAATTGTTACTGGTTAGCTTATGTAAATGACTTTGGACTTTGGGGGCTGCCTTGAGTAGCATAGCTGACAGCTTCCATGAGATGAGATGTCTTTAAGTTTAAGATCCTATTCCTACCCACAAAGTAAATAAAAAAGATGTTTACAGAAAAAAGAACAAAAGCAGCTCAAGTATAAGGAATATCATGACCAAATTTTTTTTTTTTAGAATTAAGTCTTTGGATTAGGCAACATTAGATGCCAAAGGGCACATGATGAACAAAAGGAAGGGAAATGATTTCGTTGTGGAGTGACTAGATAGAGCATTAGGCAACATACAATGGGTCCATTCTCTACCACATTGTGTACTTTAGAAGGCCTTTCTTATCAAAAAGGAAAAAAAAAGTTATATGGCCCATCCACCCAGAATGCAAAGAAGTGATCAAAGAAGCCTAGAAAGCTAACAGGCTCATGGGTTGGGTTGGGTCCGGTGATATTGGGTACATGTGGGTAAAAAATTAATTAATTAGATTAAAGTTTTGTTACCCATACCCTAATTTTTGGTTTGAATTCGAATGGGTTAACAAGTTTAGGTCCAAATTTACAAGATCTAATCATACGAGCCTAACTATTTTCTTTTCTCATTTTGTATCACCTTCGTTGAATATGGTGTTGTATTTGGTGATCCTCCACTCTTGTTCTAATTTCTCATTTTATCAATGAAAATGATAATTATAAATCAATACTTAGATTGGTTAAGCACTAGATAGCAAAATATTATAATGCTTATTTAGGTACAAGTAGCTCATGCTATGTGTAAATGTGCTTTTCATTATTGAACTTGCTTTCTTATTTTTTAATTTCCTTTTCTCCTTTTTAAACTTTGGGTTGGGTAATGGAATTGTGTTCTCATTACATGAAAATAATGCGGATTATATATATATATATATATATATATATATATACGATATGATTTGAATCTATTGTATTTACTTTGATAATTATCTTTATTATCATAACAAAACTCAAAATATTTTCTTTTGGGTGTATATGCAAAATTAAATCCTCAATTATTGTCTTCATTGATTGAATTAACTGGAACTCACAAATAACAAGGATTTAAGATAAACTAAGATAACATATCATATCTCATTCTACGACCATGACACTATGTTCCTATATGAATGCATAGAAAGATAACTTTGCTTGATTAAATCTATATATAGTTTAGATTTGGATGATGTAGAAGAGGAGAGGAGACCAAACTACCTAGCATGTTTAACATACTTTGATTTGTCTCAAACTGCTTTTCACACTAGTGTAACAACAAAAATTATCAGTGAGAAAGATATTGCTCGTTCAATGGATGAATTAATCTTTACTATTACAATCTATCTTTTTCTTTGCATGCATTTGCTTCATTCCCTCTCATTGTCATGCTAGGACTACACGTTTGAATATGTAAGTAGGCCAATCTGTTCACTAATGCAAATTAGTTTGAGTTTGTGGAGTTTTTCTGAAAATGGTGTATAATCCCATAGCAAGATAATGTTTTGTTAAGGTATATATAGTCTTTCTTCATACATAGAAGTCCTTTGAGTTGTCCTTAGTTACACGGTGATTCCTATTACTATTAGCAATGAGCAGCATTCGATTTTGCTTTCTTAGAAAGATTTGCAAAATCAGACAAAGTCATCATTCATTGGATCCCATGAACACTTGTTGCCAATAGCTGAAGGGTACTGGTACACTGAACTTAGATGGTATTATTATAGAAAATTGACAAAATCAGTCAAAGTTAGATGGTATTTTTCAATCAACAATTTTGTTCTCCATAGAGTGGATGGAAGGTGAGATTTTGAAATTTGAATCACAAGCTTTGCAAGACGTGTAGAACACAGATTAGCAAATGCAGCTTATGGCCAATTTTACTTTATTACACAATTAAGTCCAATTGTTAAAATAAGGGTAAAAACTTAGATACGGTAGGTGGGTACTGTTCTTTAAATTTTTTATATCCGTCTATTTTAAGTTTTAATAGCTCAGAAAAATGGTAAATAACGTTATTGCATTTTCAGGTGAAGGTTTCTTTGAAGGATCATAATCAATTTTGATATTGTGGGTATTGTGTACAAGGTGGGTGGGGAGGAATCCTCAATCTTCTTCTTGCATTTTGTGTTGTTTTATTGAAATCTATTTGTATTTTAATTCATTCACTCTGGCTCTGTCTCACTTCTCCGTTATTTAGGTTTGTGTTGTTTGGGTGTGTGGGTTCAATTTCACTAGGATTCCATGGGTTCTTTCATCTTTGGGTGTTTTCCTAGGTTTTATGGCTATGAATTTTAGAGGGTTTTTAGTGTCTTTGGGTATGTGATTTTTCTATTGTGAAAAATCTGTAACCATACCATTCAATTGCTTTGTTTTGGTGGGTTAATTTTGAAACTATCTTAAAGGACTGAATTGAATATCTCGATAAAAATCTACCCCATTTATCAGTTACTAAGAACCTACCCTTCTAATCTAGGGTGTGTAACCAAAGACAAATCCTTTATGAATGGATTAATTAAATAATTTAAAATTCATTGCATATTCTGTTCTACGTATTACTTCTGTAAATGAGTCCAAGCACTTATAACATGTTCTTTTAAAAGTAATTACTAATTTTAATTACTTAGCTTATTAGTATGAATAATTTCCCCTTTGTTTCCTTTTCAGTGTCATCTTGTGCTAGGATTGATTTCTTAGATCATTAAGGTAAAAATTATACGCATAATTTAATTTTTCCAAATGATGAAGTCTAAATTTGTAATGTTATATGGACATAAAAGTGAACTATGGTTATACCTCACGACTTATACCTCACTACCTCAGTCGGTTAGCCTTTCTCACAAGTAGCAAGTGCCTTTGATTAGTCTCTTATTTATGTGTTTTTATAAATTTTTCTTTTTATATTTATTTATTTGATGGAATAGATTTTGGAATTTGCCATGTAAGATCAGAATGGAATAGATTTTGGAATTTGCCATGTAAGATCAGACTGGTTTTGGTTAAATTATTTAAGGGCATGGTCTAATTGGTTGAATGATTGGCTAGATTTTCTTTAGCTTTTCTCTCGGTGATTTTGTGGTTGGGCCAATCTTTTTTGGCTTGTTAATTTTATTTTATTTTATTTTTTTGAGATTTCATATTAGTAATTTTTTACGTGCATTTTCTTTTGTTTTGGATGATCTAGGATGTTGTTAGTGGGGCCAATTGTATTTTTATTGCGCAAACTTGCTAAAATTAATTACCTATATATATATACTAGTATTTATTTTTTCATATTTTTTAGGGAGGGGGCATGGGGAGGGGAAGGGAAACCCCCCTAAGATCAAAGAATGGCTTTGTCCCTGACTCGAGGCTCCCATCCCATATCTGAGTAGAAAGGCACAATATTTCTCCCTCTAATATAATGAGATTAAGAAATAAACTTTTTAGATTTAAGTGAAGTTGAAAACAAATATGACTCATTAAGCCTTATATGTACTTTTCCTATTCAATTATTATTGTTTAGCACCAAAAGAACTCTTATTTATTTATTTTCCTCTCTATGGTAGCTAGAGTATTTGGATGAGCATTAAGAAAGCGGTCACAGAAGCTTTGGTAAAAATTTAAATTCATATCATGCCTTGGGAATGCCTTTAGGCTAAGTTGCATCCTACCATTTAGAAAATCTTGCATTCGTCTTAAAAGAAAAGCAGTTCCTTTTAAATCGCAAAGCCAAGCAAAAAAATAAATCCTTTTTTCATAAAAAAAAAAAAAGGCGCATTTGCCATACAAAACCGAGGGGCCTAGATAACCAAATTTATTCTTAAATAAGGTTTTTTGTTTGGGAAAATTAAATAAGGATTGATGACCTATTCTTCAGTGAAACAAGAGATTTGTTATGATATATTGGTATTATTGCATTCGTTACAATCTCTGTTTTAAATATTGTTAAAAAGAAGCAAATTTCAGTGCTTATTAAAATTTCTAATTTATAGTAGTACATTTGATGCCATTCATGGACGGAGAATTCTCTTCTTTCTGTTTTTTTGTTAGGTTAACTTAATGGTGCAATCAAGTAATCGTTAGGCCAAACATGGAAAGTTCGGTTTAATCGTGTATATAAAAGCCCTTAGTATAGCCAGTACTGTTTCATCTCTCCAAATTCAATGGCAAGCGGTGTCATATTTCATCCATGCTTCCTTCTCTCATATTATCTTATAGGCCTTTTGGTTACAGCTCATAATGTCCCCCAAGCACAATTAATACCATACCACGGTCAGCATCTCATGAAGGCCTCAATTGGCACTCCACCAGTAGACATCTATGGCGTTGCCGATACAGGTAGTAACCTTGTGTGGACACAATGTGTACCTTGTGATTACTGCTTCAATCAGACTTATCCCAAGTTCGATCCTCAAAAGTCCTGCACATACAGTGAAATTTCTTGTCATTCAGAAAAATGTCACGAATGGGACCAAGTCCATTGTTCTCCTCAAAATAGCTGCAATTACGTCAGTGGATATGTAACTGGTGGATCCCAAGGTGTTCTGGCCAAAGAAAAAGCCGCCATCACTTCTACCTCCGGGCAAGCAGTTTCTTTTGACATTACCTTTGGATGTTCACACAACAGTAACCTCGTTTACGATGGCCATGAAACGGGAATCATTGGGTTAGGATCAGGGCCTTTGTCCTTTGTTTCACAAATTGGTAGCAAGAGGTTTTCTTATTGCTTGTTGCCATTTGGTACTGAATCAACTGATCCTAGTATTACAAGCAAGATAAGTTTTGGCAATGGCAGTGAAGTTGTGGGTGATGGTGTGGTTTCAACACCAATTATAGATCGAGAATCTAGACATGAATATTATGTGACACTAGAAGGAATTAGTGTTGGAGAAACATATGTGCCCTTTAACTCTTCAGGTAAGGTTTCTAAGGGCAACATGTTAATCGATTCAGGATCACCAGCATTGTCTTTGCCACCAGATTTTTACAATCGGTTAGAGGTGGAAGTGAAGAAGCAGATTTCAATTGATCCCATCAAGAATGACACTTTATTGGGGACACGGCTTTGTTATAGAACTGAAATTACTAATGAAAATGGACCAATATTGACTGTCCATTTTGAAGGTGCAGATGTGGAGTTAAAACCTATACAAACTTTCAATCGACCGATTAAAAGATTTGAATATTATTGCTTTGGAATTACAAATATTGGAGGTACAGATAATGAATTTTCGGATAGCACAGGAGTATATGGCAACTATGTTCAAGCAAATTTTTTGATTGGGTATGACTTGGAAACAAGGATAGTCTCTTTCAAGCCGACTGATTGCACCAAACTGTAGAGTTTGCGGCCACTTTCATGTAACCTATACGATCAATATACTCCTACCAACTTATACTTTATAAAATATAGCTTAATTATCTTTTTCTTTTTCTTTTTAATTAAAAAAAAAAGGTTTTATTTTCATTGCGATCTAATCATATTTCCAGCAATTTAAAGAAATGTTTTCACTTTTACTGTTTGTCTTTCCCAACTGCTAAAAAAGTGTAGAAATTTATTTAGTTGCGCCCCCATGTCTCTCTTCATGATATTTTTCGATGAAAGGAATGAATGCATCTAGAAATACCAGACCGGTTTAGTGACCACTGAAAAGGGAAGGGGGATCTCTTTTACAAATAAATCGCTTCATTTATTTATTTCTTAGAAACTGTCAAGACTTTGTATTAATCAAACGAAGAATAAAACAAAATACAAGGAACACTAACTGATCTCAAACACAAACATCAGGAAGAATACTATCCAACCAAATAACAATATCTGCTATGTCTTTAGCTTTGCAAGCTTGGAGATGAGCTGTGGTGTTACTCTTTCCGCAGATAAGAGAAAGTTTGTATCGTTGGAAAGATGCGTCTTAAGTTTGGGTATCATGAATAAGATTTCCAAAAGGAGCTGGCAAATATATATTATTCTAGAGAGCTATCATCACTCATGTCTATAGATGGAAATAGGACTCGGGGTTTAGGGGGATGAAGTATAAACAAACAAAAACCAAAAATAAAAATCTATTTTTTTTTATCATAGATTTAATAATTAAAAATATATTTATATTTTTACAGAAAAATTAATACCGTTCTTTTCTTTTAGTAATAAATCATTATTTTTATTTGAGATAGTAAAAATTAATAAATCATTTCTTTTATTTAGTATATATATAGAATAAAAATTCTAACTGATTTTAATATCTCCATAAAAAAAAATAAATAAATAAAGAGAAAAATGTGCTCATAGAAGTAGACAAAAAATTTGTTTTGACGGGAGGGAAATGGAACAAAGGTCAATTGGTTTCATTAAAAAAAATATTAACTTCTTGTGAACATTTTAGAAGTGGCACTCTTTTTTTTATGAATAGATTGACAAAATTTGTATTAATTGCCATCTTAATGGGTGCAATATGCACTTGTTAAAAGAAAAAGTCGACAGATAAAATAAAAGTTGTATTTAACTATTTATCATCTTATTTTATATTTAATAATCATCTATAAAATATACTAATTATTTTTGTTAAAAATAGAAATATGCACACAACACTACACTACAAATCTATAATCAACTATATAAAATCACAAGAATTAACCATTCAATGTTTCAAGGTAAAATATGTATTTGATCCCTAACATTTAGAATATGTGTTAATTTGGTCCCAACATTTATATGTGTCAGTTTAGTCCTTAGGTTTTTGTTATTGTGGCAAAATAATCACCTTCTATAAGTGATAGATGGAAAATGATTATGTGACTAACTATGAAAATAAAATAAAAATCTCTCTCTCTCTCTCTCTCTCTCTCTCTCTCTCTCTCTCTCTCTCTCTCTCTCTCTCTCTCTCTCTCTCTCTCTCTCTCTCTCTCTCTCTCTCTCTCTCTCTCTCTCTCTCTCTCTCTCTCTCTTTGTTTTCTTGGCAACAAAGTGGCCCCACCACAAAAACAAAATTTCTCCGAGGAAAAAAAGAGCCCTTTCTCATCATAAAATGCCAAAAATTTTATAAATGATTGAGCACTTATTTTTCCTTAACAAGAGATGCTAAGAGTATCCCAAATTTTAACAAACTTACAAACTGACATATTACCAATTATAATAAATGTAATTCAAATATTCATTAATTATGTTATTGAAGTTTATCAATCGCAATTATTATTACATCGTATTGTGAACATTTTGTTATACCTTTAGTATTTTTCTTTTTCTTTTCAAACAAGGCTTAGAAAATAGGAGACTTATAGAAATTTAACCCAATTGAAACCCCCTAAAATATTTCAAAATAAAAAAATATTGCAAATGTGTTAGATCATCAATGAAAAAAAATTAATTTATTTTCTTGGCAACCAAACAAATCAAAATCAGTCACTATAGAATAGACATCAACCACGTTGGGGTTGCTGGATTGGAGTTGATCTCCAGATTTCAGATATGCTTAAACCCGTGGAGCATTAAGGTGGACACGTTTTGTACCAGAAGGTCAGAGTTGGAGGTCAAATCTTTGCCTACCATAGCTCTTTTTTGTTTTGGTTGAATTTAAAATTTTCCGTTGGTGGCTTTTTTTCAAGAAACAGTGATGTGAGGGGAGAGACCCTTTTGCCTTGTTTTTCATTTTCGATGGCTTCTCCAATGTCAATGGTTGATTTGTGGTTTACACTTTACAGTTTATACTGGTGTTTCGATTTTTTTTTTTTTTTTTTTTTTTTTCAATTGAAATAGTCAGGTGAAAGTTTTTCATGTTGGAATGGTGCAATCATGTTTCTAGGGTCAGTTTTTATTTAATTGCAAATGTTATGATATTTGGAAGTGTTTGATAGAAAAGAAAAGAAAGGAAAATGAGGGGAAGTGATTTTTTGAAAATAAAAAATATTCAACAACCGTGGGAATCTTTTTCTAATTTTTATTTCATGTGGTAGTGGATGTGTAATTTGATTTGAAGTGGCATAAAAATAATTTGTATATTTGATAGTCAGCCATATATGCATTTTCCATCCACCACTTAATTAATGACAAATACCATTTTGATTCAATAAATTGACACATTTGAAAGGTCGGGTACCAAATTGACATACAATGTAAAAGATTAAGAACCATATATGTAATTTACTCAAGTTTCAAAACATCTCAACATTACTTTTAAAGAAGTCACTAGTGAACAAGCACAAGTACAAAACTACTAATTATTTGTCTATTTTGTATCATGTCGGTAAGAAGCATTCACCTTTATAGAATTCATATATACATATGTTATAAAAAACACCCCCTCATTACTCACATTCACCTAGCATTTATTAAGAGAAAAGGGAGTATCATCTCATCATTTAGCAAATAGAAGAGTTAAAATAGAGAAAGATTTAAGAGGGTCTCTCTCTATTAAAGCAGCTAAAAGAATTATTGATTTCACAAAAAAAATGTATCCCCCCGCCCCCCTTGCCCTTGAAGGAAGGCTTTTTCTATTATACTTAAGCTCCATTTGGATTGCGTTCCACATTCACGTGTTTGTGTCTGCCTCTTTCTTTTATTTATTTATTTTTTTTCAGCTTTTCCAGTGAGTCCCATGCACTATTCACGGGACCCACAAATCTCTTTTTTGAACAAAACTTTCATTAAAAATGGTCCCACGGCACTATTCACATATTTAAAAATTATTTTATTACAGTGTTTTCAGTTTTTAACAAAATAAGCGGTATCCAAATACACACTTAGACTTTATTTTATGGAGGTTTGTATAGAATATCAAAATATTAAAACAAATAGAAAGAGAGGTCATGCCTCTGTGTGTGCACACATACACCAAGAGAGAGAGAGAGAGCTTGTTGCTCTACTCAAATTTGGTGACTAGAGCCTAGAACAGTATTGTCCAACTTGCCTCTAATGGGTCTCATTGCCTAAGTTGGTTATTCGGTCCTCTTCGTAGGCCACAAGTGTCTCTACTCAATCTTTTGGTTAGTTTTTATTTTGGGTGAACGTAATGGAATGGTCTTTGAAATTTGATGTGTGAGAATAATAAACTACACAGACAAAAAAGCCTTATCCCGAAACAACATAATCAAAAGAAGGGAGGCTATTACCAATATCAAAAGAACCAAAAAGATTACAAGCTAAAGACCACTTTGCCAAAAAATTAGAAGCCACCTACAGATAGAAACCTTAGGTGATAATGCTAAGAGAACCCATCATAAAAAATATTTACCCTTTATAAAAAAAAGGTCCCCATCCCATTGTAAAAGGCCCACAATTCTATAAAAATATGAATTTTTTCAAATTGTTGTGCACTTTTTTATTATCAGTGATGTCATGAATATTACAAATTTTACTATAGATTTACAAATTGACATGTTACTAATCACAAAAAAGTATTTTAAATATTCATTAATTACATTATTGAAGCTCATCAATTACTGTTATTGTCACATTATATTGTGAATATTTTGTAATACATTTAACATTTTTCTTTTTTATTTTTAACAAGACTTAAAAATAAAATTGCAAATGTGTTAGATCATCAATGATGATTAATCTCACCAATTAGTTTAAAACTTTAATATTTTTAAACTAATCTATTACAAAACCACACATCAATTAATATCATAGATTATAAATTAGATTATAAATGTAATTAACTATATATCATTATATATCCAAGATAAATTAATTTTCTTTTTAAATTTTTTTCTTTTTGTTAAATTAATTTTTCAACTATGATATTCAATTCTCTATATGAAATTAACCTTAGTTTTAATTAGTATTATTCATTAAACTATGTCTTTAATACATCAAATTAACCTAAATTTGATTAATATTAAATAATTTTATTTAATCAATATTTATATATGAAAGGCCCCACATAAATCTTTCGCCTTAGGCCCCAAATTAGGTTGGGCCGGCCTTGGTTGGAGTGAGTGAGGTTAGACCAAGTTTGAGAGAAAGAGAAGAGATTGTATTTCACTAAGGATATATAAGTTGAGACAGAAAGTGAGAAAGGGGAGGCTTCCAGTTTTGAATAGAGACAATTAGATTTGAGAGAGGAAGAAAAAGTGTTGTGGAACATCTAAAAATAAGCATTAATTGGTATGATTGAAAATTTTGATATACAATTGGTTTTTGGTAGAGGCGGAGATTGAACATTAGATCTCTTATTCAACCATCAGAGACTATATCAGTTGAGCTAATTGGATTCTGGAATTCACAACATTAAAAAAAGTTGTAACGGAAGCTTTAGTCAAAGTTTAAATTCAAATAATGTTTTGGGAATGCCTATAGATTAAGTTGCATCCCTACTATATATTTAGAAAATCTTGTCTTCGTCTTAAAAAGAAATATAGTTCCATATAAATCGCAAAGCCAAACAAAAATTAATTCCTATTTTCATTAAAAAAAATTAAAAAAAAAAGAAAAAAAAAAAAGAAGAAGAAGAAAAAAAAGGCACATTTGCTATGCAACACTGTGGGGCCTAGATAACCAAATTTATTCTTAAATAAGCTTTTTTGGTTAGAAAAATTAAATAAGGACCTATTCTTCAAAGAAACAAGAGATATGTTACGATATTATTGCACTCTTTACGTTATTTGTTTTAATTTTTGTTAAAAGGAGAAAATTTTGGTGGATATGAAATTTTACAGTAATTGTTATTGCTGGAAAAAATAAGTAATCGTTTTAGGTTTGGTTATATCCTGTTTATAAAAGCCTTTGGTAACCATTATTGTGTCAAACTGTGACCCCCTCCCAAAGCCTGAAATTCAATGGCAAGCAGTGTCCGATTTCATCCATGCTTCCTTGTTGCCTCTATTCTCTTATATTATGTTATAGGCCTTTTGGCAACAGCTCATAATGTCCCCCAAGCACAGTTAACACCATACAAGGGTCAGCATCTCATGAAGGTCTCAATTGGCACTCCACCAGTAGACATCTATGGCCTTACCGATACAGGTAGTAGCCTTGTGTGGACACGATGTCCTTGTGATGTCTGCTACAATCAGATTCATCCCAAGTTCAATCCTAAAAGTCCTGCACATACAGTGAAATTTCTTGTCAATCAGAACAATGTCATCTACTATTGGACGAAGCCGCTTGTTCTCCTCAAAATATTTGCAATTTCAATACTGGATATGCAAGTGGTTTATCCAAAGGTGTTCTGGCCAAAGAAAAAGTTACCATCACTTCTACCTCAGGGCAAGCGGTTTCCTTTGATATTGCTTTTGGATGTGCACACAACGATTCCTTCTATTTCGATGCAATGGGAATCATTGGGTTAGGACCAGGGCCTTCGTTCTTTGTTTCACAAATCGGTAGCAAGAGGTTTTCTTACTGCTTGTTACCATATGGTACTGATCCAGTATTACAAGCAAGATAAGTTTTGGGAATGGCAGTGAGGTTGTGGGTGATGGTGTGGTTTCAACACCTTTAATAGTCACAAAAGATTTACCTTCCTATTATTATGTGACACTTGAAGGAATTAGTGTTGGAGACACGTATGTGCCCTTTAACTCTTCAGGTAAGGTTTCTAAGGGCAACACGTTTATCGACTCAGGAACACCACAATTTGGTTTGCCACCAGATTTTTATGATCGCCTAGTGGTGGAAGTGAAGAAGCAGATTTCAATTGATCCCAAGGATGACTCTCTTTTGGGAACACGGCTTTGCTATAGAATTGAAATTACTAATGAAAATGGACCAATATTGACTGTCCATTTTGAAGGTGCAGATGTGAAGTTAAAGCCTATACAAACTTTCAATCGACCACTTAAAGAATATGAATATTACTGCTTTGGAATTACAAGTACTGCAAATTCTGATTTGGCAAGTTGGGATGGCTTAGGAATATATGGAAACTATTTTCAAGCAAATTTGTTGATTGGGTATGACTTGGAAACAATGATGGTCTCCTTCAAGCCGACTGATTGCACCAAACAGTAGAGTTTGCAATCTAATTATCTATTTATACTTATTTATACCTATTTATACTTTATATATATTGCTTAATTATCTTAAAAAAAAAGACTACTTTCATTGCGATCTAATCACATTTCTAGCAACTTAAAGAAATGTTTTTACTCTCTCTTTGTCTTTCGCAACTACGTCGCTTCATTTATTTATTGAGAAATTAGCAAAACTTTGTATTAATCAAATAAAAAAGGAAATAGATTATAAACTACAACTGATCTATAGGGGTGTCAATGTTTGACCCAATCCGCGAACACGACACGAACCCGACACGGGTTTTTGCGGGTTAGGGTTAGGCCATAATGGGTTTGGTCAATTTATTTGTGTCAACCTGAAATGACCCATTTAACACAATCCGTTTAACTCGTATAACAAATAAATATTTATTTTATTTTAGATTTGTCAAATACCTTTTATATCCAGCATATATTTTAAATTTAAAAAGAAAAGTGAGTAATTACAAAAACTTACAAGGGATATAATTGGAAATTGAAACTTTATAAATCCTAGATCTCTAATCCCTACAAACCTTAAATCTCTAAACCTTCTTACAAATATCTAATTTTATTTTTTTTATTTCAACTGTACTACTCACTCTACTATATGATAGACTCACGCCTAATTCTTAAACTCAAAGTCTCAAACTGGTTATCTCTCTCTCTCTCTCTCTCTCTCTCTCTCTCTCTCTCTCTCTCTCTCTCTCTCTCTCTCTCTCTCTCTCTCTCTCATGTGTTTAGTGAGTTTTAGAATTAAAGAAAACCGTTTTCTTGGTGTTTCAAAATTCTGCAGTAATTTTTTATGCATAATGTTTTTGTTCTATAAACTTTAGACCCATGTGCCGTTATTAATATATAAGATATATTAATTGTTGATTAAGGCCACAGTTGTAGCTTTTGTCTTGTACCGTGTGTTTATTTTGGTGTTTGTATTAGTGTTGGACACCGTCTACATATCTTGCAAGTGGGTTTATTGAAATAGTTTATAAACTAGATCTGATGGGTATTGTTTTTAAAACTATTGAGGCATGATCATGTTTTGTAACTACTAATACTTAGATATATTCTTTTGGCATAAAGCTTGCACAAATGAAATTGGATGAGCTTGTGGAAGATGTTATGAATTTGGACATCAACAAAGAATCTATGGATGATAATCGTAGTCATAATCAGGATTAGTCTACTGTTTGCTCAAATTCTTTCAATATTGTTACTTAGCATTTGGTGAGTTCCAAGGATATTATATTTTTGTTGAACTATGTTATTTCATTTTTGCTAAACTATGTTATTTTGAATTTTGGGTTGAAATGTATGCACTTCTTTTAGAGTGTGAAGAACTTATTTTTAGATGAATGTTATATTTTTGTTGAACTATATTATTTTGAATGTGGGTTGAAGACTTGAAGTGTATGCACTGCTTTTGAGATGTAAAAAAAATTATTTTTAGATGGATGTTATATTTAATATTATATAGGTTGAAATGGATTGTGTTACATTCGTGTCAACCCAACACGACTCGTTTATTAAGCGTGTCAAATGGGTTGGGTCAGGTCAACCCGCCTTATTAACGGGTTTGGTTAGGGTTGAAGGATCATAATACGATTATTAAATGGGTTGGGTTAGGGTTTATACTAGTGTTTCGTTGTTCTTTTTTTCCAATTGAAATAGTCTGGTGAAAGTTTTTCATGTTGGAATGGTGCAATCATGTTTTTGGGGTCAATTTTTATTTAATTGCAAATTTTATGATATTTGGAAGTGTTTGATAGAAAAGAAAAGAAAGGAAAATGAGGGGAAGTGATTTTTTGAAAATAAAAAATATTCAACAAACGTGGGAATCTTTTTCTAATTTTTATTTCATGTGGTAGTGGATGTGTAATTTGATTTGAAGTGGCATAAAAATAATTTGTATATTTGATAGTCAGCCATATAAGCATTTTCCATCCACCACTTAATTAAGGACAAATAACATTTTGATTCAATAAATTGACACATTTGAAAGGTCAGGTACCAAACTGACATACAATGTAAAAGATTAAGAACCATATACATAATTTACTCAAGTTTCAAATCATCTCAACATTACTTTTAAAAAAGTCACTAGTGAAGAGGTGATTGCTTCAGATGTAAATCAGTTGTTTCAGAATTGAAATGAATAATAGAAGTACCGATTGCGTATCAAAAAAAAAAAAAAAAAACAAGTCACTAATGAACAAGCACAAGTGCAGAACTACTAATTATTTGTCTATTTTGTATCATGTTGGCAAGAAGCATTCACCTTTATAGAATTCATATATACATATGTTATAAAAAACACGTGCTCATTACTCACATTCACCTAGCATTTATTAAGAGAAAAGGGAGTATCATCTCATCATTTAGCAAATAGAAGAGTTAAAATAGAGAAAGATTTAAGAGGGTCTCTCTCTATTAAAGCAGCTAAAAGAATTATCGATTTCACAAAAAAATTATTCCCCCCCCCCCCTCTGCCCTTGAAGGAAGGCTTTTTCTATTATACTTAAGCTCAGTTTGGATTGCGTTCCACGTTCACGCGACTGCGTCTGCCACTTTTTTTTTTTTTTTTCCAGCTATTCTAGTGCACTGTTCACAGGATCCACAAACCTCTTTTTTAACAAAACTTTCATTAAAAATGGGTCCCATGACACTATTCACACATTTAAAAATTATTTTGTTACAGTGTTTTCAGTTTTCAGCAAAATAAGCGGTATCCAAACGCACACTTAGACTTTATTTTATGGAGGTTTGTATAGAATATCAAAATAAATAGAAAGAGAGGTCATGCCTCTGTGTGCGCACACATACACTGAGAGAGAGAGAGAGAGAGAGAGAGAGAGAGAGAGAGAGAGAGAGAGAGAGAGAGAGAGAGAGAGAGAGAGCTTGTCGCTCTACTCAGATCTGGTGACTAGAGCCTAGAATGATGTTGTCCAACTTGCCTCTAATGGGTCTCGTTGCCTATCTCGACACGACACAAACCCGATACGCTAACCCGAATTGACATCCCTACTGATCTGAAAAAGTAAATTCAGGAAGAAAACTACCAAACTAAATAACAATAATATCGGCTATTTCTTTAGCTTTTTGAGCTAAGAGAGCTGTGGTATTACCCTTTTAGTGGACATGAGAAAGTTTGTATCACTGGAAAGATGCGTCTTAATTCTTAAGCTTGAAAATGAGGCTTAAGAATTTTTTTTTTTTTTTTTTAGAATCAATATTGAGGCTTAAGAATTAATTTGTTCTAAGGAATTGTTCTGACTTAAATGAGTTAGCTTAATAAGGTATTATTATTTTATCAAATAATCAGAACCACTTGATAAGTTAGGCCAGTGTTAATTAGAAATAACCAAGTTAGGCCTTTCCTTCTTTCGTTAGTTCCTATGATTTCTTTCATAAACTGTCAAGTCAGATAGACACAACATTATTCAATTTAGCTGAAACTAATTTACTAAACTAAACAAAATTCGAAATTCAAACCAATACACAGTAGAATACCACATACACTACATTAAGCTGTCGAACAATTTGTTCTAGATCTGCGCATGCAGCCCATTGGCTTCAAGCATTCCTCTGAAGCTTATCGTATAATTTTATTTTATTTTTTTTCAATTCCATCTTTCTTTCATTTTTTCACTTTTGGTTGGGAGATTTTTTCTTTTTGGAAAACAGATAAAATCATATTTCTCTACCTGTTCCCTCTCTTGTGAGTTTGTGTGAGTGTTAGTTTCTCAGCAAGAAAAAAAAAATTTGATGTTAAATTAATCATAATTTTAAATCATTTTATTGTCATTTTCATGTAATCTTATAAGAGAATAAATTCAATAAAGACAGGGTGTAAGCCCCTTGGTTTATACCAACTAATAAGGACATGCCACATCAGCCTTTTACTTAAGACTCACTATAAAATCAATACATCTTAATACACCTAATAATTTCTTTTAAAAAAAAACAAACAAACAAACAAAATAAAAAAAAAAACCTATTTCACGTTTTCAAACCAATGTAAAGAAAGAGTCCCTAAAATCTCATCTCCCTCCTCAGTCTCCCACCACAAACCTCGCCGGACTAAGAGACGCCATCGAAGAGGCTAATATTGCTGAGAGCTTGCACAGTGGAAGATTGAAGAGGACCCAACACACAAAAAAAGGCCAAAAACAAGAGCTTGGGCACCGTCAAACGCAAAGTTAAGTGTTGGTAACCCAAAAAAAAGAAATTCTTTACCAAAATTCAAAAACATATTTGACGGATTTTTGCTTGAGAGCTCACAAAGTAATAATGAACAGAACCCAACAACAAAATGGTCAAAAGCAAGTGCTTCAGCACCGCCACACACAAAGCCAAGTGTAGGGGATCCAAAAAAAATTTCATTTTCAAACTCTGGCAGCATCTTCGGTGGTCGTCAAACTGGCAAGTGGAGGTTTGGTCATCAATGATTCTTTGATTCCAAGGGAAGGAGGATGGGATTTTTTATTTTATTTATTTATTTATTAGAGGGTTCTTAATAAGATGAATGATTGTGTGTGGTCAGTCCTATTTTTCAAATTGTGAAAAGTTGTGTAAAGATTATGTGGCATGTTATGGTTGGAGGGTGTAAAACAAAGGTTTCACACCCCGTCCTTACCAAATTCGGACTCATCTTATAAATTACATTTGTCTGTGTTAATTTCTAGTTTTTTTTTTTTTTTTTGCTCTTTTCCTTTTTTGAAAGTGTTGCGTCAAAATTAATTAATTCAAGAATTAAAACATAACAATTTTTATAATTTACTTTTTACCAATTAATTGATTGCTTTGATTTCAATTATTTTAGCCTTCAAAAAAAAAAAAAAACTATAGTATTTTTCTAAGAAACTTAATTTTGAAAAACTCTATGACATCCATATTATAATTAATGTAATTATTATAATATATATCAAGTTACACCTGGTATAAGTTTAAAAAATATTACACTAACTTAATAACTTGTTATTAAATTAATATTTTGAATATTCCACAATTGGATTTTGTGTTCTTAATACAAATGCAAAAATTTGTGCCAATCGAATGTTATTTACTATTTAATTTCGAAACTCATATTTTATGTACATTTTTAAAACATAAAAACTTGAAATTGATCATTTTGTAAATAAGAGGAAAAAGAAATAAATATTAAATTTTAATCATTTTGTAGTCCACAAAACGAGAGAGAGAGAGAGAGAGAGAGAGAGAGAGAGAGAGAGAGAGAGAGAGAGAGAGAGAGAATTAAGAGCCCTTAATTAGCCTATCCAGTATTTTTCCGTAGGATGGATTAGATATCTCAAGGTATTGTTGACCCCTGGGCAAGCTAGGAACATTTTCTGAAGTAGTTAACACCTTAAATACATTGGTACCAAGTAAGTGTATTTATTATTTAAAAAAAAGTATTCATTTTTTAAATGGGAGCATATTGGTTATTTTATTTTTGAAGTCTTTTTAAGCTAACTTAATATTTGTCGGATGGATAAAAATACCAATTACGTTGTGGATGGCCTAATGTGCCTAAATGCACATGAGAGGAAAAAAAAGAAGAAAAAAAAGTGACTAGTGGAAACTAAACCGAGAGGCCCAAAACATGAAGTTGAATTAATCTAATACATAAGTGAGACATTTTGTCTAACACATTATGTACATTACAAGGAGTTAATTTTGTACGAGAGAGTAAGAAACTATATTTTGAAACCAATCAACACCAGTGTTCCCATAGTAATACTATAACTAAATATTTTGCAAAATGCTAAAGATACTATAACTATCCTAATAGTAATACCAACGATTTTTTTTAACCTTATCCTATTATCATTCACTTATTCTCTCAACCTTTGGAAAATGAGTGTGAGTTAAAGAGGTTTAAAGCCTGTGCTGTGTATCCAAGAGTTAGACCCTTTTGGATATACACCACTGTAAGTTTCTTTAAAAAACTTTCTCCCCTCTCCCTGTGTGTGTGTTAAAAAAAATATTTAGTATTCTCAAAAGAAAAAACAGTGGGTTAATCTCACATTGGAAAATGAGTATGAGTTAAAAAAGTTTAAAGTCTGTGCTATGTATCAAAGAATTGAGCCCTTTTGGATATACACTACTATAAGTTTCTTTAAAAAACTTTCTCTCCTCTCCCCGTGTGTGTGTTAAAAAAATACTTAGTATTCTCAAAAAAAATTCTCTCAACCTTTTTACATTTTCTCTCTTTTTTCCCCCTTCTTTTAAACTTCTTTACATGTTCCCACTTTAAAACTTGTCTCATATTGTTGTGTTTGTGTCATCACGTGCAACCAATATTGAAAAAACAAAGAAATAGAGAGAAGCGGTCACAGAGAGAGAAACAAATCTAAGACTCAGAAGAAACGAAGAAATAGAAGACAGAAAAGCATACAGAGAAATGAGGAAAAAGAAGCAACGCGAAGCAGAGAAAACACAAAAGAATAAGAAGAGAAGAGACCGAGATAGGAGAATACTTCTTCCAATAGATCATCATCTATTATTAGAGACGATGGGTCAGTAATTTTTTGCCAACCGCGGACGCTGGATTGGTATTGTTTCTACAACTTGAGGGATTGAAGGAGGCTGTGCATTTAGAGTGAGTGAGGTTAGACCAGGTTTGAGAGATGGAGAGATTGAGAAGTTTTTTTTTTTTTTTTTTTTTTTTTTTTTTACGGAAACTGACAAGACTTTGTATTAATCAAATGACAAAGGAAATGGATTACAAGTTACAACTGATCTAAAACAAAAGTATTGAGGAAGAAAACTACCAAACCAAATAACAATATCAGCTATTTCTTTAGCTTTGGACGCAAGCTAGGAGATGAGGAGCTGTGGCTTGGGTATCTTGAATAGGATTTCCAAAAGGAGCTGTCATCATTGTTGTAGAATATCCTTCAAAGAAACAATTCATATAACCCATGTTTTTGGCAAAAGGAGCTGCTCTTCTAGTAGCTAAAGCTTCCAATTCCATTACTGATGCAGGCAATGGTACCCGATGGGATAAAGGCATAAAGCAACTATTACTTGATCTTAACTATTTCTAACAATGACACCTCAGACTGTTAAAGGCTTTTCTATCAAATTTTGTTAAATGTAAATTTTAAATTTTTTTCTTTAAATATTCTAAATTATAAAAATCTAATTAATGATTAAAAATATTTTCAAGAATTTTTTTATAAAAAAAAAAAAAAATTAGTGGAAGTTGACAAAGCCTTAATTAAATATAAACTTGAAACTTAAAAAAATAAAATGAATTATGGAGAAACTTAGACGGTGTATTTTGCATTTTTAGCCGCACAAAAAAAGCAAAAATACAAATTGTACCCTTAAATGGGAAATAATGCTTCTTGCATTCTCAGGTGAAGGTTTCTTTAAAGGATTTTAATCAATTTTGATATTGTGGGTATTGTGTACAAGGTGGGTGGGGAGGAATCCTCAATCTTCTTCTTGCATTTTGTGTCGTTTTATTGAAATCTCTCTGTATTTCATTCATTCACTCCGGTTCTGTCTCACTTCTCTATTATTTATGTTTGTGTTGTTTGGGTGTGTGGGTTCAATTTCAGTAGGATTCCATGGGTTCTTTCATCTTTGGGTTTTTTCCTAGCTGGGTTTTATGGCTGTGAATATTAGAGAGTTTTTAGTGTGTCTTTGGGTATGTGATTTTTCCATTGTGAAAAATCTATAACCATACCATTCAATTGTTTTGTTTAGTGGGTTAATTTTGAAACTATCTTAAAGGACTGAACTGAATATCTTGATAAAAATCTACCCCATTTATCAGTTACTAAGAACCTACCTTCTATTCCAGGGTGTGTAACCAAAGACAAATCCTTTATGAATGGGTTTATTAAATAATTAAAATCCATTACGTATTTTGTTCTATGTATTACTTCTGTAAATGAGTCCAAGCACTTATAACATGTTCTTTTAAAAGTAATTATTAATTTTAATTACTTAGCTTATCAGTATGAATAATTTCCCCTTTGTTTCCTTTTCAGTGTCATCTTTTGTTAGGATTGATTTCTTAGATCATTAAAGTAAAAATTATATGCATAATTTAATTTTTCCAAATGAAGAAGTCTAAATTTGTAATGTTATATCACTATATGGACAGAAAAGTGAACTATGGTTATCCCTCACGACTCATACCTCACTACCTTAGTCGGTCAGCCTTCCTCACAAGTAGCAAGTGCCTTTGATTAGTCTCTTATTTATGTGTTTTTATAATTTTTTTTATATTTATTTATTTTGATGGAATAGATTTTGGAATTTGTCGTGTATGATCAGACTAGTTTTGGTTAAATTTTTTAAGGGCATGGTCTAATTGGTTGAATGATTGGGCTAGATTTTCTTTAGCTTTTCTCTTGGTGATTTTATGGTTGGGCCAATCTTTTTTGGGCTTGTTATTTTTTTTTTTCGAGATTTCATATTAGTAATTTTTTATATGGGCATTTTGCTTTTGTTTTAGATGATCTGGGATGTTGTTAGGGGGGCAAGTGTAATTTTATTGCGCAAACTTGCTAAAATTAATTACCTCTATTATATATTAGTATTTATTTTTTTCATATTTTTTAGGGAGGGGGAAGGGGGAGGGGAAGGGAAACGCCCCTAAGATCAAAGAATGGCTTTGTCCCTGACTCTAGGCTCCTGTTCCCATATCTGAGTAGAGAGGCACAATATTTCTCCCTCGAATATAATGAGAATAAGAAATAAACTTTTTAGATTTAAGTGAAGTTGAGCAACAAATATGACTCATTAAAGCCTTATACGTACTTTTCCTATTCAATTATTATTGTTTAGCACCAAAGAACTCTTATTTATTTATTTTCCTCTCTATGGTAGCTAGAGTAATTGGATGAGCGTTAAGAAAACGGTCATAGAAGCTTTGGTAAAAGTTTAAATTCATATCATGCCTTGGGAATGCCTTTAGGCTAAGTTGCATCCTACCATTTAGAAAATCTTGCATTCGTCTTAAAAGAAAAGTAGTTCCTTTTAAATCGCATAGCCAAGCAAAAAAATAATTCCTATTTTCATTATAAAAAAAAATAATAATAAAAAAAAAAAGGTGCATTTGCCATGCAAAACCAAGGGGCCTAAATAACCAAATTTATTCTTAAATAAGGTTTTTTGTTTGGGAAAATTAAATAAGGATTGATGACCTATTTTTCAGTGAAACAAGAGATTTGTTATGATATATTGGTATTATTGTATTCGTTACAATCTCTGTTTTAAATATTGTTAAAAAGAAGCAAATTCTGGTGCTTATTAAAATTTCTAGTTTATAGTAGTACATTTGATGCCATTCACGGACGAAGAATTCTCTTCTTTCTGTTTTTTTGTTAGGTTAACTTCATGGTGCAATCAAGTAATCGTTAGGCCAGACATGGAAAGTTCGGTTTAATCGTGTATATAAAAGCCTTTAGTATAGCCAGTACTGTTTCATCTCTCCAAATTCAATGGCAAGCGGTGTCATATTTCATCCATGCTTCCTTCTCTCATATTATCTTATAGGCCTTTTGGTTACAGCTCATAATGTCCCCCAAGCACAATTAATACCATACCAAGGTCAGCATCTCATGAAGGCCTCAATTGGCTCTCCACCAGTAGACATCTATGGCGTTGCCGATACAGCTAGTAACCTTGTGTGGACACCATGTGTACCTTGTAATGACTACTGCTTCAAACAGATTCATCCCCTGTTTGATCCTAAAAAGTCCTCCACATATAGTGAAATTTCTTGTCATTCAGAAAAATGTCAAGTATGGGACGAAGGCCATTGTTCTCCTCAAAATAGTTGCATTTACAGCAGTGGATATGTAAGTGGTTTATCCCAAGGTGTTCTGGCCAAAGAAAAAGCCACCATCACTTCTACCTCTGGGCAAGCGGTTTCCTTTGACATTGCTTTAGGATGTGGACACAACAATACCCTCCATTCCGATGTCCAAGCAACTATTGGGTTAGGATCAGGGCCTTTGTCCTTTGTTTCACAAATTGGTAGCAAGAGGTTTTCTTATTGCTTGTTGCCATTTGGTACTGAATCAACTGATCCTAGTATTACAAGCAAGATAAGTTTTGACAATGGCAGTGAAGTTGTGGGTGATGGTGTGGTTTCAACACCAATTATAGATCGAGAATCTAGACATGAATATTATGTGACACTAGAAGGAATTAGTGTTGGAGACACATATGTGCCCTTTAACTCTTCAGGTAAGGTTTCTAAGGGCAACATGTTAATCGATTCAGGATCACCAGCATTGTCTTTGCCACCAGATTTTTACGATCGCTTAGAGGTGGAAGTGAAGAAGCAGATTTCAATTGATCCCATTAAGAATGACACTTTATTGGGGACACGGCTTTGCTATAGAACTAAAATTACTAATGAAAATGGACCAATATTGACTGTCCATTTTGAAGGTGCAGATGTGAAGTTAAAACCTATACAAACTTTCAATCGACCGATTAAAAGATTTGAATATTATTGCTTTGGAATTACAAATATTGGAGGTACAGATAATGAATTTTCGGATAGCACAGGAGTATATGGCAACTATGTTCAAGCAAATTTTTTGATTGGGTATGACTTGGAAACAAGGATAGTCTCCTTCAAGCCGACTGATTGCACCAAACTGTAGAGTTTGCGGCCACTTTCATGTAACCTATACGATCAATATACTCCTACCAACTTCTACTTTATAAAATATAGCTTAATTATCTTCTTTTTTTTCTTTTTTTTTTAATTTAAAAAAAAGGTTTTATTTTCATTGCGATCTAATCATATTTCCAGAAATTTAAAGAAATGTTTTCACTTTTACTGTTTGTCTTTCACAACTGCTAAAACAGTGTAGAAATTTATTTAGTTGCGCCCACATGTCTCTCTTCATGATCATTTTTCGATGAAAGGAATGAATGCATCTAGGAATACCAGACCGATTTAGTGACCACTGAAAAGGGAAGGGGGATCTCTTTTACAAATAAATCGCTTCATTTATTTCTTAGAAACTGTCAAGACTTTGTATTAATCAAACGAAGAATAAAACAAAATACAAGGAACACTAACTGATCTCAAACAGAAACATCAGGAAGAATACTATCCAACCAAATAACAATATCTGCTATTTCTTTAGCTTTGCAAGCTTGGAGATGAGCTGTGGTGTTACTCTTTCCACAGATAAGAGAAAGTTTGTATCGTTGGAAAGATGCGTCTTAAGCTTGGGTATCATGAATAAGATTTCCAAAAGGAGCTAGCAAATATATATTATTCTAGAGAGCTATCATCACTCATGTCTATAGATGGAAATAGGACTTGGGGTTTAGGGGGATGAAGTATAAACAAACAAAAACCAAAAAAACAAAAATAAAAATCTTTTTTTTTTTTTTTTTTATCATAGATTTAATAATTAAAAATATATTTATATTTTTACAGAAAAATTAATACCGTTCTTTTCTTTTAGTAATAAATCATTATTTTTATTTGAGATGGTAAAAATTAATAAATCATTTATTTTATTTAGTATATATATAGAATAAAAATTCAAACTGATTTTAATATCTGCACAAAAAAATAAATAAATAAATAAATAAATAAAGAGAAAAATGTTCTCATAGAAGTAGACAAAAAATTTGTTTTCACGGGAGGGAAATGGAACAAAGGTCAATTTTTTTTTTTTTTTTTTTTTTGAGAAAGTGAACAAAGGTCAATTGGTTTCATTAAAAAAATATTAACTTCTTGTGAACATTTTAAAAGTGGCACTCTTTTTTTTGGAATAGATTGACAAAATTTGTATTAATTGCTATCTTAATGGGTGCAATATGCACTTGTTAAAAGAAAAAGTCGACAGATAAAATAAAAGTTGTATTTAACTATTTATCATCTTATTTTATATTTAATAATTATCTATAAAAGATACTAATTATTTTTGTTAAAAATAGAAATATGCACACAACACTACACTACAATTCTATAATCAACTATATAAAATCTCAAGAATTAACCATTCAAAGTTTCAAGGGTAAAATATGTATTTGATCCCTAATGTTTAGAATATGTGTTAATTTGGTCCCAACATTTATATGTGTCAGTTTAGTCCTTAGGTTTTTGTTATTGTGGCAAAATAATTACCTTCTATAAGTGATAGATGGAAAATCATTATGTGACTAACTATGAAAATAAAAAAATCTCTCTCTCTCTCTCTCTCTCTCTCTCTCTCTCTCTCTCTCTCTCTCCTTTTCTTTATTTTCTTGGCAACAAAGTGGCCCCACCACAAAAATAAAATTTCTCCGAGGAAAAAAAGAGCCCATTCTCATCATAAAATGCCTAAAATTTTATAAATGATTGAAAATATTCATTAATTATGTTCTTGAAGTTTATTAATCGCAGTCATTATTACATCGTATTGTGAACATTTTGTTATACCTTTAGTATTTTTCTTTTTCTTTTCGAACAAGGCTTAGAAAATAGGACACTTGTAGAAATTTAACCCAATTGAAACCCCCTAAAATATTTCAAAATAAAAAAATATTGCAAATGTGTTAGATCATCAATGATAAAAAAATTACTTTCTTGGCAACCAAACAAATCAAAATCAGTCACTATAGAATAGACATCAACCACGTTGGGGTTGCTGGATTGGAGTTGATCTCCAGATTTCAGATATGCTTGAACCCGTGGAGCATTAAGGTAGACACGTTTTGTACCGGAAGCTAGGTCGGAGTTGGACGTCAAATCTTTGCCTACCACAACTCTTTTTTGTTTTGGTTGAATTTAAAATTTTCCGTTGGTGGTTTTTTTTCAAGGAAACAGTGATGTGAGGGGAGAGACCCTTTTGCCTTGTTTTTCATTTTCGATGGCTTCTCCAATATCAATGGTTGATTTGTGGTTTAAAGTGTTAAAGTTTATACTGGTGTTTCGGTTTTTTTTTTTTTTTTGGTTGTTGTTGTTGTTGTTGTTGTTGTTGTTGTTGTTGTTGTTCAATTGAAACAGTCTGGTGAAAGTTTTTCATGTTGGAATGGTGCAATCATGTTTCTGGGGTCAGTTTTTATTTAATTGCAAATTTTATGATATTTGGAAGTGTTTGATAGAAAAGAAAAGAAAGGAAAATGAGGGGAAGTGATTTTTTGAAAATAAAAAATATTCAACAAACGTGGGAATCTTTTTCTAATTTTTATTTCATGTGGTAGTGGACGTGTAATTTGATTTGAAGTGGTATAAAAATAATTTGTATATTTGATAGTTAGCCATATAAGCATTTTCCATCCACCACTTAATTAATGACAAATACCATTTTGATTCAATAAATTGACACATTTGAAAGGTCGGGTACCAAATTGACATACAATGTAAAAGATTAAGAACCATATACGTAATTTACTCAAGTTTCAAATTATCTCAACATTACTTTTTAAAAAGTCACTAGTGAGCAAGCACAAGTGTAGAACTACTAATTATTTGTCTATTTTGTATCTTGTCGGCAAGAAGCATTCACCTTTATAGAATTCATATATACATATGTTATAAAAAACACCCACTCATTACTCACAAATGTATTAAAGCAGCAAAAAGAATTATCGATTTCACAAATGTATCCCCTCCCCCCCCCCCCCCCCCTTGCCCTTGAAGGAAGGCTTTTTCTATTATACTTAACCTCCGTTTGGATTGCGTTCCACGTTCACGTGTCTGCGTTTGCCTCTTCTTTTTTTTCTTTTTTTCAGCTTTTCCAATGGGTCCCGTGCACTGTTCACGGGACCACACAAACCTCTCTTTTCAACAAAACTTTCATGAAAAATGGGTCCCACGACACTATTCACACATTTAAAAATTATTTTACTACAGTGTTTTCAGTTTTCAGCAAAATAAGCGGTATCCAAACACAGACTTAGGCTTTATTTTAAGGAGGTTTGTATAGAATATCAAAATATCAAAACAAATAGAAAGAGAGGTCGTGCCTCTGTGTGCGCACACTTACACCGAGAAAGAGAGAGAGAGAGAGAGAGAGAGAGAGAGAGAGAGAGCTTGTTGCTCTACTCAGATCTGGTGACTAGAGCCTAAAACGATATTGTCCAACTTGCCTCTAATGGGTCTCATTGGCTAAGTTTGTTATTTGGTCCTCCTCGTAGGCCGCAAGTGTCTCTACTCAATCTTTTGGTTAGTTTTTATTTTGGGTGAACGTAATGGAATGGTTTTTGAAATCTGCTGTGTGAGAATAATAAACAACACAAACAAACAAGCCTTATCCCGAAACAACAGAATCAAAAGAAGGGAGGCTGTTACCAATATCAAAAGAACCAAAAAGATTACAAGCTAAAGACCACTTTGTCAAAAAATTAGAAGCCACTTTAAACAAGCTGGGCAACCTACAGATAAAAACCTTAGGTGATAATGCAAAGAGAACCCTAGGGTTTGCACAAACAGATTTGATTCTCCAAGCACCGGGGGGGGGGGGGGGGGGGGAAGGGGTCAAAAAGAAGATTTGCATAATGTTGGGAGTCTGATTTTATGATAACCGCCTCAAACTCCAAGTTGATTGCTAAGGATAGAGTCCATTTAATAGCTTCAACTTCTGCCTAAAGAGGGATGATGATATTCACTTTCTTAGAACAAGCAAAACCTAGCTCCCCTCTCCAGTATTTGGCGACAGACGTGGTGGAAGAATAGGGAGGGCCCATAGCAATGAAGGACTTGGTTATTTTTATTTTTGAAGTCTTTTTAAACCAACTTAATATTTGTTGGATAGATAAAAATACCAATTATGTTGATGCCCTAGTATGCCTAAATGCTCATGAGGAAAAAAAGAAAAAGAAAAAAAAGAAGAAGAAGAAGGTGACCAGTGGAAACTAAACCAAGAGGCCATTAAATTGACTTAATCTAATGCATTAGTGCGACATTTTGTCAAACACATTGTGTACATTACAAGGAGTTAATTTTGTACTGGAGAATAGGGAACGATATATTTCGATATCAATCAATATTGGTGTATCATTTCGGAATTAGCACTGTTGAGGAAGGAAAATGATGCCTCTGAATGAAATGTTGGGAAACCAAACCGAGACTCAACTACGGGCTCTTGAGATGACACCCATAGGCTTTCGGTGTGATGATAAGCCTATCCAAGCAAGAATAAACAAGAACTGCACTTAACAAAACATAAACAAAGGCCCAATAAAAAATACGTTACAATACTTAATTAGTATATTAGTGGTCCTGTTTTGATAGTCCAAGGGAAAACGAATTCTCCAGCGGTAAGGGTGAAGTTGTTCTTAAGTCCAAAAGGTAAATTGTCCAACAGTAGGGGTGGAATTACACAGTCCAACCATCAATAATTAGATAGATTTAGGCAAATTTTAGGTCCTTATGTGTCTCATTCAAGAGGAATTTATTATGCTTTCAGCCATTATTACATCAATGTGAGAAAAAAGTTCAATCGTTACAAATACATCATACCCTTCAACAGTAAAGTAAAAAGTAAAAATTAAAGACTCCATAGGAAGAAAAAATGGAGGATTAATTGGCATGGTGTGAAGGGAGAGAAAAACCCCCAGCTTAGTGCAGCAAATTTTAAGCTAAGACTTTAGTAAGTGTAAATTTGTAAGGCGTGAATAAGATGAATGTGGGCTACTTTTGAGTTAGTGAGATGGGGTTGATGCTGAGACTAAAGTCTTTTATGGGTAATGGGCTGTTTGTGGTTAGTTGGAAGACACTTATGAGCTGTGGTAGTGTAAAGGGAGGAGAAGAAATATCTGGGATTAGATGGGTTTGAGTTAAAGGTGATGGGTGGTGAGCTAAAAGGAGAGCTCTGCTACTTGTAAAGATGACCAACGAATTTCAGAGTTTCAGAGGGGTGGCTCCCTTAGTTTTTTGGTTAGCTTGCTTGTGCTTTTATAATGGAGTTTTTAGAGAAGCATTTATTGACAAAGCTCCAAAAAACATGTGACCACTCAGAGGTGATGAATCAGAGTCAAGCTTCCCTTGGATTTTTGCTCAGAAGTAGGAAAATCCTTTTAGGGGGTTGCTTTGCTTTTTTGGGTAATGATGGGATTTTAGAGCTTTTTGCATTAAATGCCAGGACTCTTGGGGCTGAGCTTGATTATTGTGATTTGAGGCGTGTATCATGAGTGAATCCTAATGCTGCAACTGAGATTCGGACCCCTGAGAAGTAAGATTTAACACCCCAAGCCAAGTGCTAAGTTCTAGTCTACTTCAGGGGGGTTCCGCTGAAGATCCCTTTATGCCCTCCAAACCACATGTTCCCAATTTTTCCCCTTTAGGATTTATGGGCTTGGCACATGAATCACGTTTTGAAAATTTTTTAGTATTTTTAACATCAATTTGTTGGAGTTTGAATAATTTGGTTTCAGCTCCCCTTCCGCTGGAGGTGCTGTCTTGAGGAAGATGACGGAGTTCCATCATTCTTTAGACTCCAGCTGATATGACAGCCCTTGGGCACTGTTCACGTCAGGTAGAGGGTGACAGAAAACTGATGGGATAGCCTTTAGTCCATTCTCAAAAGTTTGGTTCCCTTGTATGAGTCTTTAGTTGCTCTTTTTGATTAGGAATGAACAAGGGCAGTTCTCCTTTGCCTCCTGCTAGTGTTTTTTGCTTGGGCTTGCTCTCATGGGCTGGGTTGTGTGCACATATTGCCATGGGTTTTCATTCCTCATGGACTTTTATTAGTAAATATCTTTTGGGTTTTTCATAAATACTTGCAATGGGCCTTTGGGCAATTTGTTGTAATGTTTGAAATAATAGGACAAGTTTCAAAATACTTTTCTAAATAATATTTACTTTGACGAATTCTATGTTGCAAATAATGTTCATGGTTTCTAATAATTGCATCATGACTTAAATGATGATCTTGTGGGTTTGAATGTTTACCATGAGTGTTTGAAGGTGTATGTTATGGATGTCGCGATGCAAATGACGTCCATGTATTTCATGGGTTTTATAATACGAGAACATAATCCTCAAGATAGCTCTTAATGAGTTTTTTCATAAGATGATTGCCATGGTAACATTTTAACATGATATTTTTTCTTTGCCAAGCGTTGATAATCTTGGACTCTTTTCTTTTTGATGAAGTAGTGCCAATGAAAATTGGGTTTTGACGTTGCCAATAAGAATTGGACTTTGATATTGCCAATGAGAATTGGGTTTTGATGTTGCCAATGAGAATTGGGTTTTAATGTTGCCAATAAGAATTGGGCTTTAATGTTGCCAATGAGAATTGGGTTTTAATATTGCCAATAAGAATTGGGTTTTGATGTTGCCAATGAGAATTGGGCTTTGATATTGCCAATGAGAATTGGGTTTTGGATGAATGAATCGCCATGGGTTTGAATTATGGGCTTTGATTATGGATTTGAATTCCACTGATAAAATTGTTTTGCCATGGACTTGAATCATGGGCTTTGATTATGGATTTGAATTCCACTGATAAAATTATTTTGCCATGGACTTGAATCATGGGCTTTTCAAATATTGTCAAGCATAAGTATTCTTGGGCTTTAAATATAATAAGGTGTGTGTATTTGAAAGTGAATATGTGGTACTTAAATAAAATTAGGTGTAATAAAAAAAAAAAAGTACCCTAACAACCACTATATATAAACTAAACTAAATGTTTTGAAAAATGCTAAAGATACTATAATTTTTATAAAATAACATATTATAAATTGATGTGATAATAATTGTGATTGGTAAATGGAAATAACATAATAAATAATAAACAAATATAAATAAATAAAAATTTGACTGGTGACATTAATTTCTAAAGGTTAGATTAAGTGGTGAAATTTGTCGAATCTTTAGATCATTTATATATTTTTTGCTCTAACTATCCTAATATTAATACCAACATTTTTTTAACATTATTTTATTCTCATCCACTTATTCACTCTACCTTTTACGTTTTATCTTTTAGTTTTTCCTTTTTTTTAACTCCTCCACATGTTCCCACTTTAAATCTTGTCTCATGTTGTTGTTTTTGTGTCATCACGTGCAACCAATATTGAAAAAACAAAGAAATAAAGCGACGTGGTCACATAGAGAGAAACAGATCTGAGACAGAGAAGAAATGAAGAAATAGAAGATGGGGGAGCAAACAAAGAAACAAAGAAAAAAAAAAGCAATGTGAAGCAAAGAAAACTAAAAGAATAGGAGAATACTTCTTCCAATACATTTTCATCTATATTATTAGAGATGGGTTAGTAATTTTTTGCCAACCGCGGACTAGGATTGTTTCTGCAACTTCAAGGTTCAAAGGAAATTGAGTAGTTGGAGTCAGGGCCGGCCTAGGGCCTAGGCCTAAGGCCTCCACCACAAAAAATATTTACCCTTTTATAAAAAAGGCCCCCATCCCATTGTAAAAGGCCCACAATTCTATAAAAAATATGATTTTTTTAAAATTGTTGTGCACTTTTTATTATCAGTGATGTTATGAATATTACAAATTTTACTATAGATTTACAAATTGACATGTTACCAATCACAAAAAAGTATTTTAAATATTCGTTAATTATATTATTGAAGCTCATCAATTACTGTTATTGTCACATTATATTGTGAATATTTTTTAATACATTTAACATTTTCCTTTTTTATTTTTAACAAGGCTTAAAAAAAAATTGCAAATGTGTTAGATTATAAATTAATCTATTAGTTTAAAACTTTAATATTTGTAAACTAATCTATTACAAAGCCACACATCAATTAATATCATAGATTATAAATTAGATTATAAATGTAATTAACTATATATCATTATATATCCAAGATAAATTAATTTTCTTTTTAAATTTTTTTCTTTTTGTTAAATTAATTTTTCAACTATGATATTCAATTCTCTGTATGAAATTAACCTTAGTTTTAATTAGTATTATTCATTAAACTATGTATTTAATACATCAAATTAACCTAAATTTGATTAATATTAAATAATTTTATTTAATTAATATTTATATATAAAGGCCCCACATAAATCTTTCGCCTTAGGTCCCAAATTAGGTTGGGCCGGCCCTGGTTGGAGTGAGCAAGGTTAGACCAAGTTTGAGAGAAAGAGGAGAGATTGTATTTCACTAAGGATATATAAGTTGAGACAGAAAGTGAGAAAGGGGAGGCTTCCAGTTTTGAACAGAGACAATAAGATTTGAGAGAGGAAGAAAAGGTGTCATGGAACATCTAAAAATAAGCATTAATTGGTATGATTGAAATTTTTGATATACAATTGGTTTTTGGTGGAGGCGGAGATTGAACCTCAAATCTCTTATTCAACCATCAGAAACTTTATCAGTTGAGCTAACTAGAATCCACAACATTAAAAAAAGTTGTAATGGAACCTTTAGTGAAAGTTTAAATTCAAATAATGTTTTGGGAATGCCTATAGATTAAGTTGCATCCCTACTATATATTTAGAAAATCTTGTCTTCGTTTTAAAAAGAAATGCAGTTCCTTATAAATCGCAAAGCCAAACAAAAATTAATTCCTATTTTCATTAAAAAAGAAGGCACATTTGCCATGCAACACCATGGGGCCTAGCTAACCAAATTTATTCTTAAATAAGGTTTTTTGATTAGAAAAATTAAATAAGGACCTGTTCTTCAAAGAAACAAGAGATATATGATGATATTTGTAAGGTTGAATTTTATCAACCATCTTGTTGGCTTTATTCCGTGTCAAATTTACTTGTATTTTAGCAATTAGTAACTTTGTATTTAGGTGGGAATCATGTAAGGGTAGTGTGTGAGAGAGTGTGAAGAAATGCTCAAGATTGTGCAAAGAAGCAGGGACTCACAACTGGATCTCGTGGGTAGCTTGCAGCTTGCAAGCCGCCAGAAGTTGCACACGTGCCAAGCATGCAGAGAAGCTGAACTGTCATGCCAGCTGTAGCACTATAGAACAAAAAGTCCAGTCTGGCCATTCAGTTACTTCGCGGCTGGAACTCGCGGCTCAGTCAAGTCGCGAGGCCAAGCAGCCAGCCAGTTCTGTTTTGAAAAAACTGACTCTTCGCATTCCACTCTCACCCTAGTATATATACCCCTTATACCCACGAAATGAAGAGAGCTTCTAGAGAGAATTTTGAGAGAGAAGCCCTAGAGAAAAACAAGATTGATTCATCCACAATCTTTACATAGAGACTCTTCAAATTCCTCTACTCTCAACCTCTCCATTGTTACATCCTTGAGAGGTTCTTGGCCAAATCATTTTCTCACCATACCCACATTTGTGAGAAGACTTTTTGGTACTTTGGGAAGCAGTTAGGAATAGACCAATTGATATTGGTTAATGCTATGGGCTATAGCGGAATCCAGTAAGCTAGAAAAGACAAAGGTTCGGCGTAACCTCATTGGAGCAAGAAGCTTGGAGGGCTTAAGTACACTAGGTAGATTAGGCTTGGAAGGTCTTTTGCTGTTCATGTATCCAAACTTCATTTTCTAGTGGATTATTGACCGCTTGGAGGGCGGCGGAGAGGTTTTATGCCGAAAGCTTCGGTTTCCTCTTCGATAACACATCGTTGTGTTGTCCTTGTGTTTGCATCTCTCTTCCCTTAATCTTTGCCATTTAATTTCTACTGTGGATGTAATTTTATTTGGTTTAGATTGTTTATCAATTCTGTTATTAGCTTATGTTCATTTTCCGCACATATATTGTTTGACATTAAGCTTGAATTGATAATTTTGTAATTAGGAGTCTAAACATTCATATTGTTTTATATGCTATTTGAACATTCAATATTATTACACTCTTTACGTTATTTGTTTTAATTTTTGTTAAAAGGAGAAAATTTTGGGGGATATGAAATTTTACAGTAATTGTTATTGCTGGAAAAAAGAAGTAATCGTTATAGGTTTGGTTATATCGTGTTTAAAAGTCTTTGGTAACCATTATTGTGTCAAACTGTGACTCCCTCCCAAAGCCTGAAATTCAATGGCAAGCAGTGTCCGATTTCATTCATGCTTCCTTGTTGCCTCTATTCTCTTATATTATGTTATAGGCCTTTTGGCAACAGCTCATAATGTCCCGCAAGCACAGTTAACACCATACAAGGGTCAGCATCTCATGAAGGTCTCAATTGGCACTCCACCAGTAGACATCTATTGGCCTTACCGATACAGGTAGTAGCCTTGTGTGGACACGATGTCCTTGTGATGTCTGCTACAATCAGATTCATCCCAAGTTCGATCCTAAAAAGTCCTGCACATACAGTGAAATTTCTTGTCAATCAGAACAATGTCATCTACTATTGGACGAAGCCGCTTGTTCTCCTCAAAATATTTGCAATTTCAATGCTGGATATGCAAGTGGTTTATCCAAAGGTGTTCTGGCGAAAGAAAAAGTTACCATCACTTCTACCTCAAGGCAAGCGGTTTCCTTTGACATTGCTTTTGGATGTGCACACAACGATACCTTCTATTTCGATGCAATGGGAATCATTGGGTTAGGACCAGGGCCTTCGTCCTTTGTTTCACAAATTGGTAGCAAGAGGTTTTCTTACTGCTTGTTACCATATGGTACTGATCCTATTACAAGCAAGATAAGTTTTGGGAATGGCAGTGAGGTTGTGGGTGATGGTGTGGTTTCAACACCTTTAATAGTCACAAAAGATTTACCTTCCTATTATTATGTGACACTTGAAGGAATTAGTGTTGGAGACACGTATGTGCCCTTTAACTCTTCAGGTAAGGTTTCTAAGGGCAACACGTTTATCGACTCAGGAACACCACAATTTGGTTTGCCACCAGATTTTTATGATCGCCTAGTGGTGGAAGTGAAGAAGCAGATTTCAATTGATCCCATTAAGGATGACTCTCTTTTGGGAACACGGCTTTGCTATAGAACTGAAATTACTAATGAAAATTGACCAATATTGACTGTCCATTTTGAAGGTGCAAATGTGAAGTTAAAGCCTATACAAACTTTCAATCGACCACTTAAAGAATATGAATATTACTGCTTTGGAATTACAAGTACTGCAAATTCTGATTTGGCAAGTTGGGATGGCTTAGGAATATATGGAAACTATTTTCAAGCAAATTTGTTGATTGGGTATGACTTGGAAACAATGATGGTCCCCTTCAAGCCGACTGATTGCACCAAACAGTAGAGTTTGACACTTTCATGTAATTTATACGATCAAAGAAAGATATATACCTATTTATACTTTATATATATAGCTTAATTATCTTTTAAAAAAAGACTACTTTCATTGCGATCTAGTCACATTTCCAGCAACTTAAAGAAATGTTTTTACTTTCTCTCTCTGTCTTTCGCAACTACTTCGCTTCATTTATTTATTGAGAAATTAGCAAAACTTTGTATTAATCAAATAAAAAAGGAAATAGATTATAAATTACAACTGATCTGAAAAAGTAAATTCAGGAAGAAAACTACCAAACTAAATAACAATAATATCGGCTATTTCTTTAGCTTTTTGAGCTAAGAGAGAGCTGTGGTGTTACCCTTATAGCGGACATGAGAAAGTTTGTGTCGCTGGAAAGATGCGTCTTAATTCTTAAGCTTGCAAATGAGGCTTAATTTTTTTGTTTTCTTTTTTTTTTGGAGAATCAATGAGGCTTAAGAATTTGTTCTAAGGAATTGTTCTGACTTAAATGAGTTAGCTTAATAAGGTATTATTATTTTATCAAATAATTAGAACCACTTGATAAGTTAGGCCAGTGTTAATTAGAAATAACCAAGTTAGGCCTTTCCTTCTTTCGTTAGTTCCTATGATTTCTTTCATAAATAGTCAAGTCAGATAGACACAACATTATTCAATTTAGCTGAAACTAATTTACTAAACTAAACAAAATTCGAAATTCAAACCAATACACAGTAGAATACCACATACACTACATTAAGCTGTCGAACAATTTGTTCTAGATCTGCGCATGCAACCCATTGGCTTCAAGCATCCCTCTGAAGCTTATCGTATAATTTTAATTTTTTTTTCAATTCCATCTTTCTTTATTTTCACTTTTGGTTGGGAGATTTTTTCTTTTTGGAAAACAGATAAAATCATATTTCTCTACCTGTTCCCTCTCTTGTGAGTTTGTGTGAGTGTTAGTTTCTCAGCAAGAAAAAAAATTGATGTTAAATTAATCATAATTTTAAATCATTTTATTGTCTTTTTCATGTAATCCTATAAGAGAAAAAATTCAATAAGGATAGGTTATTGTAAACCCCTTGGTTTATACCAACTAATAAGGACATGCTATATCATCCTTTTACTCAAGACTCACTGTAAAATCAATACATCTTAATACATCTAATAATATCTTTAAAAAAAAAAAAAAAAAAAAAAAAAAAAAAAAAAAAAAACCCTATTTCACGATTTCAAACCAATGTAAAAAAGCATCCCTAAAATCTCATCTCCTTTCTCAATCTCCAACCACAAAACTCGTCGGACTGAGAGACACCATCAAAGGCGCTAATATCATTGAGAGCTTGCACAGTGGAAGATTGTAGAGGACCCAGCACACACACACACTCAAAAAAAAAAAAAAAAAGGCCAAAAACAAGAGCTTGGGCACCATCAAACACAAAGTTAAGTGTTGGTAACCCAAAAAAAAGAAATTCTTTACCAAAATTCAAAAACGTATTTGACAGATTTTTGCTTGAGAGCTCATAACGTAAGAATGAATAGAACCCAGCAATAAAATGGTCAAAAGCAAGTGCTTTAGCACCGCCACACACAAAGCCAAGTGTAGGGGATCCATAAAAATATTTCCTTTTCAAACTCTAGCAACATCTCCGGTGGTCGTCAAACTGGCAAGTGGAGGTTTAGTCATCGATGATTCTTCGATTCCAAGGGAAGGAGGATGGGATTTTTTTAATTTTTTTATTAGAGGGTTCTTAATAAGATGAATGATTGTGTGTGGTCAGTCCTATTTTTCAAATTGTGAAAAGTTGTGTAAAGATTATGTGGCATGTTATGGTTGGAGGGTGTAAAACAAAGGTTTTACACCCCGTCCTTATCAAATTCAGACTCATCTTATAAATACATTTGTCTGTGTTAATTTCTGGTATTTGTTTTTGCTCTTTTCCTTTTTTGAAAGTGTTGAGTCAAAATTAATTAATTCAAGAATTAAAACATAACAATTTTTATAATTTACTTTTTACCAATTAATCGATAGCTTTGATTTCATTTATTGTAGCCTTCAAAAAACAAAAAAAAAAAAAAAAAAAAAAAAAACTATAGTATTTTTCTAAGAAACTTAATTTTATGGTCAAAATTTCACTTTTAACCTCAAAATTGTTGAAGCTCCTCTGTTTCAAGACCAAAGAAACAAAAGGGCAAGTGTAGTTTCTCTGCTACCCAAGAGTTCAGTGTGTACCTCTGAACTCTCTTGCACTGTAGAATTGGTTGGTCCCTTCATCTAAAGGTGGTGTTAGGTGCCTAGGAATACCAAGTGTATTGCTAGGCTTGTGGGTTTTTCTTCAGGGGGTTTGGGAAACAGATTTCAAGGTAGTGTTTTGGACTCTCGGGCAATCTCTATGGAGTTTGGTCCCAATTTACGTGCGCCTCCATTTGTGGTTTCGAAGAAGAAATCAATTACGGTGCTAGGATTCTTTTCTATGAGAAAGATGAACAACAAAGCCGAACAAGCTTCTCAGTCAAGGGAAGAGGAGCCACCGACTCAGCAGAACCAAACCGAGAAGCTTTCCGAGCCGGTGCATGAGCCAACCGGTGAGCCAATCGGAGCTGAACGTTACAGGCAGGGAGGGGACAAGCATTCAATGAGTAACGGTTGGAGTGATACGAATCTCACTAATCTTGGTAGCCCGGAATTTTCGCTGCCATTATCTCCCACAATTAATGGATTTTAAGCTGTCCTAAGGGCATTGATACGGAGTTAAATGCGGGGAATGATGACAGCTCACCAATTATTGCTCCTACTAACTCTAATTCCCAGCAATCCCAATGGCAAGTGTTTAATATGGTCAATATTCCAGATAAGGAAAAAAGCGCAACAACAACAATGAAGGGTAATGAACCAGATCAGTCCAATCAGCCTCCACACCGTGCCATTTGGAAACCTCCTCCATGGCCGATCCTGAAGGTGAACTCTAATGATGTGATTTTTTGGGAACAAAATTCTGTGGATGTTGTTTTGGATATAGGAGGTGGATTAGTGTTGTTTTGGAGATCGACTATTAATGTAATTGTGGAGGGTTCGGGCACAAATTATATGGATACAATGTTTCAAGAAGAAGATAGGGCAGGGATTGGAGTGATCATCCGAGAATGCCAAGGAAAAGGCTTGGCACACATGGTCGGAATCATCCCTCTCCCCCTAACTGTCATAGAGCTTGAAACTTTGGCTATATCGAAGGCTTTAGAGTTTGATGCTGATCTGAGTTTGGAAGATGTCACCACAGAGAGAGTTTCAGAGATTGCAATGAACGCTTTGAATGCAGATTCGTAGTCTTTGGAATCCTTTGGTTTACTTAGTCGTGATGTTAAATGTTTTGCAAGTTTATTTCATTGTATTAGGTTTTCACATATTCGTAGAGAAGGATTGTTGTATTCTCACATTAAGAGAAACTACAATGGGGTTGCTCATAGTCTGGTTAAAAATGCATTATGCATACCAAATTTTCAAGTATGGATGGAAGATGTCCTATCTCATATTGGTTCTATTTTACAATTGGATATAGTTGAATTTTATTAATAAAATCCATCAGTTTCTTTCTCAAAAAAAAAAAAAAAAAAAAAAAAAAAAGAAACTTAATTTTGAAAAACTCTATGAGATCCATATTATAATTAATGTAATTATTATAATATATATATCAAGTTACACCTAGTGTAAGTTTAAACAATATTACACTACTTAATAACTTTTTATTAAATTAATATTTTGAATATTCCACAATTGGATTTTGTGTTCTTAATACAAATGCAAAAATTTGTGTCAATCGAATGTTATTTACTATTTAATTTAGAAACTCATATTTTATGTACATTTTTAAAACATAAAAACTTGAAATTGATCATTTTGTAAATAAGAGGAAAAATAAATAAATATTAAATTTTAATCATTTTGTAGTCCACAAAACGAGAGAGAGAGAGAGATAATTAAGAGCCCTTAGCCTATCCAGTATTTTTCGGTAGGATGGATTATATATGTCAAGGTATTGTTGATCCCTGGACAAGCTAGGAACTTTTTCTGAAGTAGTTAACACCTTAAATACATTGGTACCGACTAAGTTTATTTATTATTTTAAAAAAAGTATTCATTTTTTAAATGGGAGCATACATTCATTAAGGTTTTTTTCTTCTTTGAATAAAGCCCAGGCTTATGGTCTGGTTTTTCAAAAAAAAAAAAAAAGTCTTTTTAAGTTAACTTAATATTTGTCGGATGGATATATAAAAATACCAATTACGTTATGGATGGCCTAATATGCCTAAATGCACATGAGAGGAAAAAAAAAAAAAAAAAAGTGACTAATGGAAACTAAACCAAGAGGCACAAAACATGAAGTTGACTTAATCTAATGCATAAGTGAGACATTTTGTCTAACATATTGTGTACATTACAAGGAGTTAATTTTATACCAGAGTGTAGGGAGCTATATATTTTGAAACCAATTAACATCAGTGTTCCCATAGTAATACCAACGTTTTTTTTTAACCTTATCTTATTCTCATTCACTTAGATTTCTCTCAACCTTTTTACATTTTCTCTCTTTTTTTCCCCCCTTCTTTTAAACTTCTTTACATGTTCCCACTTTAAAATTTGTCTCATATTGTTGTGTTTGTGTCATCACGTGCAACCGCTATTGAAAAAACAAAGAAATAGAGAGAAGCGGCCACACACAGAGAAACAAATCTAAGACTCAGAAGAAACGAAGAAATAGAAGACAGAAAAGAAGACACAGAAAAAGATGCAAACGCGAAGCAGAGAAAACACAAAAGAATAAGAAGAGAAGAGACCGAGATAGGAGAATACTTCTTCCAATAGATCATCATCTATTATTAGAGATGGGTCAGTAATTTTTTGCCAACTGCGGACGCTGGATTGGTATTGCTTCTACAACTTGAGGGATTGAAGGAGGCTGTGCATTTAGAGTGAGTGAGGTTAGACCAGGTTTGAGAGATAGAGGAGAGATATTTAGAAGTTTTTTTTTTTTTTTTACAGAAACTGACAAGACTTTGTATTAATCAAAAGAAAAAGGAAATGGATTACAAGTTACAACTGATCTAAAACAAAAGTATTGAGGAAGAAAACTACCAAACTAAATAACAATATCAGCTATTTCTTTAGCTTTGCACGCGAGGTAGGAGATGAGGAGCTGTGGCTTGGGTATCTTGAATAGGATTTCCAAAAGCTGTCATCATTGCGATAGAATCTCCTTCAAAGTGAACAATTCATATAACGCATGTTTTTGGCAAAAGGAGCTGCTCTTCTAGTAGCTAAAGCTTCCAATTCCATTACTGATTCAGGCAATGGTACCGATGGGATAAAGGCATAAAGCAACTATTACTTGATCTTAACTATTTCTAGCAATGACACCTCAGACTGTTAAGGCTTTTCTATCCAATTTTGTTAAATGTTACGGTTGATTGTCTAAAATTTAAAATTTTTTTCTTTAAATATTTTAAATTATAAAAATCTAATTAATGATTAAAAATATTTTCTAGAAATTTTTTTTATAAAAAAATTAGTGGAAGTTGACAAAGCCTTAATTAAATAAACTTGAAACTTAAAAAAATAAAATGAATTGTGGAGAAACTTAGATGATGTATTTTGCATTTTTAGCCACACAAAAAAAGCAAAATTACAAATTGTACCCTTAAGTTTGACCAAAAATTCATTCAAGGCCTCTAACTTTATTTTCATTCAATTGAATTCTCTAAATTTTAAGTTTATTTAATTAAGGCTTTTCAGATAACTTTCGTTAAATATTGCAGTTAAGTGTCAAATTTTAAACTTTCTTTTGTAAATAAGAAGGAAAAAATAATATATTTTCAATACTAAATTTTGATCATTTTGTAGTTAAGAAAACAAAATCAATAATGAAATTGATCTTTTTTTTTTAGTAGATGGTTTCTTTTCTTAACTTTGGTGAGGTAGGATTGGTTGGCCTCGCAATAACACATCGTCAATGAAAAAGTGATAAAGCAGTCCTTGATAAGAACAAATAATTTTCTTTTATTTAAAAATCTATTGCAATTTGGTTTCACCACTTGACAAAATCACAACTTTTAAGCCCAATTTTGCAATTTGGTGCAACCACTTAATGCAACTACAACATGATAAAACAATCATTGATAAAAACAAATAAGTTGTTTTTATCTAAAAATTTGTTGCAATTTGGTGTTGCCACGTGGCACCACCATAATTTCTAAGCTTAACTTTGCAATTAGGTGTAGTATCGCAACCACGACAGATCTCAACTTTTATGATACATAATTTTATTTTATTTTTTGGTTTGGCCCTAGGGAACTATTTTTGCTCTTGTCTGTGGAAGAGTTATTGGATGACCATCAAAGCAATCAGTCAAGGAAGTTTGAGTGATTTTAGTACCACATAAAAATGCAGAATATATTATTTTACATGATAAATTATGATTGACAATCTGTCATTGTTACATAGATGTACCACTTTTTCTCCACCACAATTGTAGCAAAAATTGTGGTCATGTGAATGCCTTTAGGTGAAGTGACAATAGACCAATAGTGCTCTTTAAAAAAAAAAAAAACTTTTGTCTTCACCTAAAAAAAGAAAGGACAAGGATTTCCTGCAAGGAAATGCTGCATACAAGGCAAGGTGTCAATTAGTGAGAGTCACCAGTTAACTCAAAGTTGATGACTTACAGTGTTAGTATTTTGCTTTAGCTCGTGTAAAATATGAGACACATAATGCAATGTGTACTATAGCTTAACTAGATTTATAGCTATATAGCATAAATATCAAACTACAACATTCTATAGCCACAGCATAAGCAGGTCTTAAGGCATTGAATAGTTTTCAAGTCTTGGCAAAGTTCTCCATATTGTCCATATAACCAAAGGGGAGTGGCTATTCTAGTAACACTACTATGCCTTCCATAAGACCATAACTCTCTAGCAATCAAGAAATGAATTACCAGAAAATCATGCATGAAAGCTTTTTTCAAGTTGCAACCATGAATTTGGTGTCTACCAAACTTACATTAGGCATTCAAGTCAGTCAAGGTCTACCAAACTTACATTAGGCATTCAAATCAGTCAAGGTTTCCCTATGATAGTTCACATAGATTTCATATTCTGAAACTAAAAGCATTTAAATTTTATTCAACAAAACAGATTAAGACTGATGAGGCCGCAAATATCACCAGTGAGTCACACGATCTTCGCACGCTCATAACAATACCTGCACAATAAACAGAGAAGACCTAACAGAGAGCATCGGTGTGATGCCGGCTAAATACCCTCCGAAGGTCAAGTTAAAACTATTATCACAACACTAGAGTGCTAGAGAATGGTAAATTATGCATATCTTGATTTGTGAGGATATTGGGGCTTTTATAGTAGTAGAAGATTGACATCTCTTCCTTGGTATAAAAGTCTTTTCCTTATAGGAAACCTCTTGAATAGTCCCAAACGTGATGGACAGGACATTTCCTTATAGAGAAGATCTTCATTAATGCATGTATCTTCCGGAATCCTTTTTGTATTAGGATTCCATTTACCTTGGGATTCTACGATGACTAAGTGTGTGTCGCAAGTATTTCTCATCTAGGGTTTATGGCTGCCACGTGGGTGCTTGATCCATTCATGTTGCATCTATTTATGCAGGATCTGTCTATAATAGACCTTTGTATAAGTTGGGCCCGTGCTCTATCGGCCCTTGGACATGGAACCGTCAGACCCATTTCATGGAGATCCACCAGCCTAGATTTTTACCCTCTTCAAAGACTAAGGCCCAAATAACCACACCCAGCGGATGATAAAAAAATAAATATAAAAATTCATCAACTCAGAAACATTTTAGCAGCGCAAAGTCGCGGACTACAACTAAACCCCCATTACAACAAGTCAGCACCTAACACCAGTAATCACTATCCAACCAAAACCAACAAAAAACATAAGCTCTTAAAAACAAATTTAAGGAAATGTGTTAGTTACCCACATAAAAGTTATAATGAATTCTATCATTTTTGATGGGTTGTTGGTATAAGCAAAAGTTTTAATTTAAGAAATCTCCAAAATATAATAAATTGTACGATTTACCCACATAAAATCCTAAAACCCTCAAAGATATTAGGGGATTTAAGGAGATTTTGTAAATTAAAATAAATAAATAAATAAGAGAAAGGGATTTGACTAGGCCGAGCACGAAGGCTGATAGAGATCTTGGACGAATATAGAGAACGTCTGATTTAGGACACTTGTCACTCTCACTAATTGACACCTTGCCTTGTATGCAGGATTTCCTGCAAACATGTTTGCAGGAAATCTTGTCCAAAAAGAAAAGAAATGCAGTTCCTTATAAACAGCAAAGTCAAACAAATATTTATTTGCTTGCCCCTGCGAAATTGCGGGGCCTAAACAAATTTATTCTTTCATAATAAGGCTTTATGATCCATTCAACTGTTCAACGAAATAAGAGATACGTTATAATATTATTGCATTCTTTATGCTCTTTTCTTTCAATAACTATTACTAAAGCAAATCTTGATAGATATGAAAATTTTCAAGTTTTTATTTAGTAGGTCATTTGATGCCATTCTAGGAGAAATCGCATTTTTCTTTTTCTTTTTCTTTTTTAATGGTAGGTCAATTGATGCCATCAAGTAATCGTTATAGGTGACTAATATATTTCCTTTTTTCCTGGTTATTTACGTTCTCACGTAACTTTTCCAGGTCGGACATGAAAGTTTGGTTTAATACCGAGATTTGGCAACCAATGTAAACCTACCTACACCTTATTCGCAAGTCTTCCTGTGCCCATGTATATATTTGTAATATATTTTAGTGACTTTTTTTTGGGGGGTTGTTTCCAAATTGTTATCTATATCAAAGAGTCAATGAATTTAGTATTACATAATTTACATTATCCCAAAAATGGTGTTATCATCAAAAAAATTTATCAGGTACTGGAATATAATGTATTTTTAGCAATGTAATGTGCACACCATTTTAAAAATGGTAGTAATATAATATTCAAATCACATTAAATGAAAATTCCTTAAAAGTACAATTATTAAAGGAGCAGAGAAAGTGTATATAATAAAACTTTTCAATGTGTGACTCTGTCCTTAGGCCTCAAATTCAATGGTCGGCATTGTCATGTTTCATCCATGGTTCCTTCTTGCCTTTATTCTCTCAAATTATCTTGTATGCCTTTTGGCAACTGCCGCTCGCAATGGTGGCTTTACCTTTGAGCTAATCCGCCAAGACTCTCTCAACACTCCTTTCTACAATGCTAACAAATACTATCCAAATGTCCCCCAATCACAAATATCTGCATACAAAGGCCATCATCTCATGAAGGTCTCAATCGGAACACCACCGGTAGACATCTATGGCATTGCCGATACAGGTAGTGACATTGTGTGGACACAATGTGTATCATGTGATGGCTGCTACAATCAGACTAATCCCATGTTCGATCCTCAAAAGTCCTCCACATACAGTGACATTTCTTGTCAAACAGAACAATGTCATCTAATAGACACTGGCACTTGTTCTCCTCAAAATCTTTGCAGTTACACTTACGGATATGGAAGTGGTTCCATAACCCAAGGTGTTATGGCCAAAGAAAAAGTCACTATTACTTCCACCTCAGGGAAAACTGTTTCTTTTGACCTTGCTTTTGGTTGTGGACACAACAATACCGGGACTTTCAATGACCAAGAAATGGGAATCATTGGGTTAGGAGGTGGGTCTGTTTCCCTTGTTTCACAATTAGGTTCCACCTTTGGTAGCAAGAGGTTTTCTCAATGCTTGTTGCCATTTGGTACAGATCCTAATATTGCAAGCAAGGTAAGTTTTGGCAATGGCAGTGAAGTTGTAGGTAGCGGTGTGGTTTCAACACCTTTAGTAGCCAAAGAAGATAAAACTCCCTATTTTGTGACATTAGAAGGAATTAGTGTTGGACAAACATATGTGCCTTTTAACCTTTCAGGTAAGGTTTCTAAGGGCAATATGTTTCTGGATTCAGGAACGCCACCTACGCTTTTGCCACAAAATTTTTATGATCGCTTGGTGGCAGAAGTGCAGAAGCAGATTCCAATGGATCCCATTCAGGTCCAGGATGACCCTGATTTGGGGACACAGCTTTGCTATAGAACTGAAATTAATCTTCATGATAATGCACCAATATTGACTGTCCATTTTGAGGGTGCTGATGTGCTATTAACGCCTAGACATACCTTCATTCCACCTAAAGATGGGGTTTACTGCTTTGGAATGCAAAGTTTTGGCAATATAGATATTGGAATATATGGAAACTTTGCTCAAGCAAATTACTTGATTGGGTTTGACAGGGAAACAATGAGGGTCTCCTTTAAGTTGACTGATTGCAGCAAACAATAGAGTTCGCCGCTATCATGTAAAATAGTCGATCAATAAAAGAAATACAACTATTCTTTTTTCTTTTTTTAATTGTATATCTTAATTTTGAATTAAAAAAAAAAAACCAAAAGACTTAATTTTCTACCACACCTGCCTAGCTAGGGGGCAAAAGTCTCGTATGCACCAGCTGCACGAGATACCTTCTCGGCTAGGTGATTTTTAAGAAGTAGATAAGTGTTAAATCTCAATTGAAACTTGATATCCAGGTTCAAATCTCTCATTTTCTAACTATTAAATTATAAATAAATAAATCTCATTTTTTATATAAAAAAATGGACAAAGTTTAGCTACAAACTTACTTAATATCTTTTTATTGAATGTGAATTTTGACAAATTCACCATTTAATTACATCTTCTTCTTCTATCTTTCATGCTTGCAAAATTTCAAGAAAATTAAAGATCAATAACTATGTCATCAATAAGTTTTTTAAATTGCAAGTTTTTGTAATTTAAAATTATGCACAAAATATAAGCTTATAGATCATATAGTAAATGATATTCAATTGATACAAAATTTAACATATGTATTAAAGGCATAAAGAACATGCAATTCAACGGTTAGATTTTCAAAATATGTTGTAGTATTTATTTTATTAAGTGAGTTTGTAGTTTTAAGTTACAACCAATTTTGTAACTAAACTTTGTCCTAAAAAAATATGATAATAAATTAATAACAATATCAAATATTTGATTAATGAGCAACAATCAAACAAGACGCAGAAAGCAAGAATAAAAGAGCAAAAAATCCGGATATCATTCATTTTTAGACAAATCACGTGATTTGTCTAAAAATGAATGATATCCAGATTTGGCTATCATTACTCAAGATTAGTATCTTTCAATTATTAGGCTCCAAGAGAAATTCATTCTACTCCTAATTACACGCTGTGCACAATTATATATATATATATATATATATATATATATATATATATATATCATAAATGGGATCTGATCAAGGTTCTGGGCTTGATTTGGACCAAATGGAGATGTTTTGGCTTTGGTGAGGTCAAGATCTTTAGAAACAGAAACTCTCTGGAGATACTCAATCTCTCTGGGTTCGGGGTTCCTAAGAAATTTAAACTTGACTGGTTGGCCAAAAGGGTGGGTAGTGATTCCTTCACTATTCGTGGTAAAAGGATATAACAGACACATGAACGGGTTTCCTAAGATGACCCTATCTGTTATATTTTTGACAAGAACAAAGGTGGTTCTAAAGCACACATTGTCTTGGCAAACCTGTGCATCTGGGATTTTGAATTCAATCTGCATTTTTCCACCACTTGCAGAAGTTAACCTTTCTTTGGTTTTCTGGAAGTATTTAGAGGGGATAATGCCTTCTTGAATGCAATTGAGATCAGCACCCGAATCTATTAGGGCAACAACCTCAAATTCAAAATCATTGCTTATGACAATCCTGACTTTGGAATGCCATTTTTGGAAGTTAATACTACTGATGGTTGACAAGAATGTTCCAGGTTCTGGTTCCATTTCTGCAGTAGGGTTAACTGTTTCATCAACTTCGTCATCAGAAGGGTTCTGTAATGAGATTCTGTCCTCATTGCCTTGCTGCGAAGTGAACTCTAGATTTTTGACCCTAAGGTCCATGAGACCATGATCAACCCTAAGGATGGTTAATTCCTGCTTAAGGTTTCTCATTTCCACTTTGTTATCCTTAATCTCTTTCTGGAGATCTTGGATGGTTATCTCTTTCTTGGATTTGGTAAATCTATTGTAGATTTTTTCCAAGTCAACTTTGGGTTCCTGAAACCTAGGTTTGGATGTATTGGTTTCCCTGACTAAGCTGGTCATCTTGGTTTCCTGGGTAATTGTTTGCTACCCAGGAAGTCTAGAGTACCCAAGTTGAGCAGGAAGCCCGAGTCAATCTGTAATGCCCGTTGAGCCGTTAGCCAGGAGAGCGTTAGGCGTTAGGGTCGGAAACGATAGGGAAAGTACACTCAACAAAGCGAAATAGTGTAAGCAGTAGCAAGGTTTACAGAATGGTGTCCGAGCGGTCGTAAGTTGGTAACGAAGCACAATAGGCGTCCATACACACCCTGTTTCAGATCTAAGGATAGATCCAGAAATTGGAAGATAGAAGTATGCTAGGTTGTAATTGATTTCTTAGGCTTTAATCCAAGATGATAAATAGGATGTTTAGAAGGAGTGACTCTTCCACTTCAATTAGATCTAGTAGTACAAACCCACCTGAGATTCCAGCAGAAGATGGAACCATCAACAGTGAGTCGTACCAGCTTTCAGATCTAGATCAGAAGTTAGGAGATTGGAACATACCCAGAGTTCCCACAACCCAGGTCTATAAGTCTTCCTCATGGTCCTTGAAAAAGTCTTTCAGAACGGACTACCATGTTAGGACTATAGAACAAGTCTACAGCATTAACAAGGAATATGAAACCTGTTATTTGCTATCCCCTGCAGCTATTAAAGCGCATAGGGATTCTGGTCACAAATACCTCCACATAGGACTTGTCCAAGTTGGAGTTAAACCATTGATCAGAGAAGGTTTGAACAACTCGGTCCTTATGGCCCTCAGAGATACCCGTCTCATCAGATTCAGAGACAGTCTCCTAGGAACCATAGAATCCAGTTTGAGTAACGGTCCAATTCATTTCGACTGTTTTCCAAACCTCACAGTTGCACTTGACGACCCTCATATTCTGAAGGTCCTCACCCTCAACATCAGAACCCATGGAATCTTTGTATTACATGGCACCAAACAACTTGCTCTTATATACAGAGTGTATTATAAGTGCATGAGGACAAACATGTCCATCCAAGCTTTCGATAAGAGAAAGGCAGGAGAAACCACTCTTATCCAAACTTCAGATGTTAGATCCACCGTTCAGGTACCAAGAACCCTGAAATGGTCAGAAATAACATTCCCTGCACAATGGTCTTTAGAGAATGAGAATTATCCTCTACAGATCCAGAATCCTGTTAGGAACCCTGATCCGGATTATGTCCAACAGTTAGCCGATGGAACGGTTAGACTAAGTTTCGACCAATCCAGGTTTAGGTCACCCTTTGAGTATGAAGAACCCTTGCCCAGATCCTCATTAGATCTGTACCAGGAACCATACCAGGAACCAAGGTCTAGATCCATGGATCTAAGACAACCATTTAGGCAGCCAACTATCCTCTTGAAAGATAGACCTGCATCCCATAGTAGTTCGTCTAGAACACGAGCTCCTACATCTAGAAGAGACTTAGGCCCGCAGTTCCAAGGTGTCAAAGACCACTCTCAGGTTAGTACCCCTTGTTACACAGCCAAGCCAGACTCAGTTGTTGATCAAGAAGAAGACAACAACAGTCAGGACAGTCTTAAACCTCCCTCACCATCAGGATCTGATTTTAGAAATCCTATATATATATATATATATATATATATATATATATATATATATATGTAATTTCCACAATATCAAAATGGAAAACAAAAAAAGAAAATTCATTTTCATTCAAGAATTCAGAAAATAAGTTAGAGAGAATTTTCTTTCCTATTATTTAGGGTAAGGATAAAATTTAGTTACAAAATTGGTTGTAGCCTAAAACTATAACCTTACTCAATATCTTTTTATTGAAGGTAAATTTTGACAAATCAATTATTAAATTACATTTTCTTTTTATATCCTCCATGCTTGCAAAATTTCTAAAAAATTAAAAATCAATAGCTATGTCATCACTAAATTGTTTAAATTGTAAATTTTTGTAGTTTAAAATTATACATGAAATATAAGCTTATAGATTATATAGCAAATAATATGTTATTGGCATAAAATTTGACATGTTTATTAAGAGCTTAAAGAAAATGCAATTCAACGGTTAGATTTTCAAAAAGACAAAATTTAGCTACAAAATTGGTTGTAGCCTTAGGCTACAACCTTACTCAATATCTTTAACATTAATACATATTTTGAAAATTTAACTGTTGGATTGCATGTTTTTTACGCTCTTAATACATATGTCAAATTTTGTGATAATCGGATATTATTTCCTAGATGATCTATAAAATTATATTTTATGCATAATTTTAAACTACAAAAACTTGCAATTCAAACAATTTATTGATGACATAACTATTGATATTTAATTTTCTAGAAATTTTGCAAGTATGGAGGATATAAGAAGAAAATGTAATCCAATAGTGGATTTGTCAAAATTCACCTCTAATAAAAAGATATCAAGTAAGGTTGCTACAACCAATTTTATAGTTTTAGGTTACAACCAATTTTGTAGCTACACTTTGTCCTTTTCAAAATATGTAATAATGTTGATTTTTTTTTTAAAAGGTTGTAGCCTTAGGCTACAACAAATTTTGTAGCTAAACTTTGTCCTTAGGGTAAATTATGTATTTGGTCCCAATTTTTTACACCATATTTTTATTTAGTCTCTAACTTTTCAATTGTATCAATTTGATCCCTAACATTTCAGTACTATGTCAATTTAGTCACTACCATTATTTCTTGGATGAAAATTGCTAACGTGACAAACGACCAAAATAAAAATTAGTTTCCGTTGATGTGACAATAAACTAATATTTTATTTTGGTCATCTAACTTTTCAATTGTGTCAATTTGGTCCCTAACATTTCAATACTATGTCAATTTAGTCACTATCATTATTTCTTGGATGAAAATTGCTAACGTGGCAAATGACCAAAATAATATAAAAAAAAAATTAGTTTCCGTTGATGTGACAATAAACTAATTTTTTATTTTGGCTGTCTGTTACGTCAACAATTTTCATCTAGGAGATAACAATATGGACTAAATTGACACAACACTGAAAGGTTAGGGACCGAATTGACACAATTGGAAGATTAAAGACCAAATTGAAATATTTTGTTTTTGAGAATAAGACCAAAATGAAATATGATGTAAAGGATAGGGGCCAAATATGTAGTTAACACTAACATTTATTTATAACAATTTGAGCATCATTAAAATATGTTAGAAGTTGACAATTATTGTCCCAAACAAACTTTCTCAAAACCCAATTTTTTCTCCTTAATATCCAAAATATTGAAAATTATATCAAATTAATAAATCGAACAAAAGAAAAAATAAATGATAAACAAACATTTTCAAGACCTAAAGTCCATCGAAAGTGTAAACATAAAAAAAAAAAAAAAAAAAAAAAAAAAAAAAAAATGAGATAATTTAAAAAAAATGCTTTTTGGAAATGGAAAATGATTCATTTCTCAGAAAATGATAATGTAAATAAAAAAAATAAAAAAATAAAAAGAGTAAAATCCAATCTTTCTCTCCCTAATATTCAAAAGGACATGGCTTTGCTACAAACTTGGTTGCAACCAATGACTATAACTTCACTCAACCATTGGATAATATTTTCTTCTTATATCCTAAATTTTTGAAAAATAAAAATTCAGAAGATCACAAATCAATAACTATGTCATCAATCAAATGTTTAAATTTTAAATTTTTGTAGTCTAAAATTATGCACAAAAACAAGTTTAAAGATCGAATGGTAAATAACATCTAATTGACAAAAAATTCGACATGCATATTAAAAGCAAAAAGACCATACAATCAAATGGTTAGATTTTCAAAATATTTAGTTATGTTAAATTTCTTTTAATGAAAGTAGTAGCCATTGGCTACAACTAAATTTGCAACTAAACTTTGTCCTATCCAAAATACAAAAAACTATCTAATCAATTTAAAATTCAAAGAAAAAATGAAATAAATAATTTCAAAACCCATCCCTAATAAAACCATGATTCAAATACAAAAAGAAAATTAAAAATAAGGCCAAATATATTCCAAAACTTTCTCACCCAAATATCAAAAACACAAAATGTATTTGTACACTAAAGAAATACACAAAATAAAAGAGTTCAGTTGAGTTGGAGCTGCATGTGACTAAAGCCGTAAGTCCAAACTGTAGCCTATAGGCAATAGGTAACAATATTAGGATTAGGTTATATATCCTTGTATTGTATAATTTCATTCTTCTACAATTAATTCTTTAGCTAATAATTTGGCTGGATATTAAATAATCCGAATCTAAAATTTTCAAGTAGGTTCCAGTTAACTTAATTAGTAAAGTCTCCAATGGTTAAATAAAAGATTTGGGGTCCAATCCCCGCCTACACCAATAACTGATTGATGTTTTAGTTTGATAATAAAGAGTTATCATCAGAAGTGAACACCATAGGTTGAAACTCTCCCTATATAAAAAAATCTAAATTTTCAAACGTATATATAACGAAAGAGTTTGTCTGAATTTGAAGCAAAACAAAAGTTGACTGAATTCATTGAATTCGGTCAGAGTTGTTGACCAAAAACAAGCCACTATAATAGGAAGCAATTTTCCAATCTGTACCCCTTTTTCTTTCTTCTTTAAAAAAAATAAAAAAACCAAACCCGGATAAGATTTGTATTGTCCTACTTTATATATATATATATATATATATATATATATATGTATAGTTGAGAAAGGTATTGTGCTACTTGATTTGAAAAAAAAAAACTCTATCTTTATATTATAAAAAATAGCAAATCTTGGTAGATATGAATTTCAGTATTTTGCAGTTTTTAGTAGGTCATTTGATGCCATTCATGCGAGGAGAAATGAATTAATGTCTTATATTTATGATGGTATCATCAAATTTATTAGGTATAAATATAATACATTGTATTTGTCAATTAAGAATTTAAAGATAATAATTTAATATAATATTGAAACAATTAAATCGAAATTTTGGAGGGTTGAAAAAGTGTATATAAAACTTTCCAATGTGTGATTCTCTCCCAAAACCTTGAATTCAGTGGCAAGCAGTGTCATGTTTCATCCATACTTCCTTGTCGCCTCTATTCTCTTAAATTATTTTATAGGCCTTTTGGCAACAACTGCAAGCAATAATGGTGGGTTTACGGTTGAGCTAATCCACCCGGACTCTCCCAAATCTCCCTTCTACAATGCTAACAAAACTTTTACCGGCCGTCTAAGCAAATACCATCCAAATGCCCTTCAATCACAAGTAACAGCTCTCAACGCTCAGCATCTTATGAAGGTCTCAATTGGAACTCCACCGGTAGACATCTATGGCATCGTTGATACAGGTAGCGACATTGTGTGGACACAATGTGTACCATGTGATGGCTGCTACAAACAGATTAATCCCATGTTCGATCCTCAAAAGTCCTCCACATATAGTGATATTTCTTGTCAGTCAGAACAATGTCGTCTTATAGACTCTGCCACTTGTTCTCCTCAAAATCTTTGCAGTTACACATATGTATATGCAGATGGTTCCATAGCCCAAGGTGTTTTGGCCAAAGAAAAAGTCACCATGATTTCTACCTCAGGGCAAACAGTTTCCCTAGACATTGCTTTTGGGTGTGGACACAACGATACCGGGACTTTCAATGACCATGAAATGGGACTCATTGGGTTAGGAGGAGGGTCTGTGTCCTTTGTTTCACAAATAGGTTCCATCTTTGGTAGCAACAGATTTTCTCAATGCTTGTTGCCATATGATACTGATCCTAGTATTGCAAGCAAGATAAGTTTTGGCAATGGCAGTGAAGTTGTGGGTGATGGTGTGGTTTCAACATCTTTAGTAGCCAAAGAAGATAAGACCCCCTATTTTGTCACACTAGAAGGAATTAGTGTTGGAGACACATATGTGCCATTTAACTCTTCACGTAAGCTTTCTAAGGGCAACGTGTTACTGGATTCAGGAACACCACCAACGATTGTGCCATTCGATTTTTATGACCCATTGGCAGCGGAAGTGCAGAGGCAAATTGCAATGGATCCCATTAAGGACGATCCTGATGTGGGGACACAGCTTTGCTATAGAATTAAAACTAATCTTGACGGACCAATTTTGACTGTCCATTTTGAGGGTGCGAATGTGCAGTTAATGCCTATACATACCTTCGTTCCACTTAAAGATGGGGTTTACTGCTTTGCCATGCAAGAATCTGACGGTGATGTTGGCATATATGGCAACTATGCTCAAGCAAATTTCCTGATTGGGTTTGACAGAGAAACAATGAAGGTCTCCTTCAAGCCGACTGATTGTACCAAACAGTAGAATTTTCCAGTTTCATGTAACAGTATGTCAATTAAGAAGTATGACCTGGTTATTCTTCTTTATACTTTATATATCTTAGGCGAAAAGCACATTTTAGTCCTTACATTTTTAGCCGATTCTCATTTTAGTCCCTACATTTTATTTTTACCGCTTTTAGTCCCTATCCTGAAAAATGCTTTCCATTTTGGTCCTTACCGTTACATCAGAAACGGAGAGAGCTAACGTGGCAAACGGCAGGAATAAACAATAATAAATTAATATCCACGTGGCCTATCTTGCAACTGTTAGTTACTCCCCGCCCTTAGTAGTCACGTGGCCCTCACGTGACAGTCCCTAACCCAAATAAAACCCCAAATCACATGACCACACAATCCACACCTGACCACACATGACGGCAGACTTGCAGAATCCCTAATCTCTTAACTTACCCATTGCTCATCACATGACCATACAAAAAATCCACAAATCGGCAAGCACAAAAAACCACAAATCAACAAGCAAAATCACAGATAGCTTCAGAGTGTTTGTGCTAAGCAAATTGCGAAGGTTGTATTTCTCTCCAACTCTCTCTCTCTCTCTCGTTATGTCTCACTCTCTCTCTATGTTATGAATGCCATTTAAGTGATGGATAATCGTTCTGGGTCTGAATCTCGACTGTTGGGTTTTGAGAATTTGGGAATTTTAAGATGTTGTGTTTTGTTATTGCTCTGGAATTTCAATCTATCTCTATTTCTCTCTCGTTGTGTCTCACTCTTACTCTCTCTCTTCCTCTCTCCCTTTATAGCTTTTGTAGTGGACATAATATTGACTGTGATAGTGGAATATTTTTGGGATTTGCATTGTTTGGCTGTTGTGTATTGCTTTTGGTATTTGCAGCTCTGTTTGTTTTACTTTTGTTTATCAGGGACCACAACACTGACTGTATTTTTGTTGGTAATTGCATTATTTGTCTGTATTGTGTGTCACTATTGTTTATCAGGGACCACTATATTGACCTTGATAAACCATGGAATCTTTGTGTTGGTTTTTGCATTGATTGTTTGTATTGTGTCTTGCTTTTCAAGAAGTGGCTAGATCCATGTGTTCCCTTTGTCGGTATTGTATGCTTTTTCATTTGTTTATTAGCCTAACAAAGTATTATTAATTTCTAAAAGTGGATATCTGTTTTCATTTTGTTTTCTTCCCGTGACTTGCATGCAGGATGGATGAGCTTTTTACTCTGCATGTCCATCATGGTGGGCATTTCATGTGGGACCCTCAAGTGTATGTGGGAGGGACAGTTGATATAGTGGATAATTGTGACCCAGATAAGTGGTCAAAAGTAAAGATTGAGAGTATCTGTAGGGAGTTTGGCTACACTGAAGTGGATAAGCTATGGTTTAAAATGCCTGGTGTGAACCCAGAGCAGTCAAATTTCCATCAGGTGGTTGATGATGATGCTGCTATGTCCATGACTAACTTGGTGAAGGGATATGGGGAGATTCATGTCTTTGTGGAGCATCCAGTGCATGAACCACTTGAGTTACCAGTGGAGGATTTTGATCCCTTAGCTGCTAGACTACCTGGTAGTGAACTAGAAGGTGCAGATGCTAAGGCCTTAAAGGTTTTTGTTAGTGACAGTGAGCTTCAAAGTGATCACTATTATGAGTATGCTGATGAAGAGTACAGACCTAATTTTTCACAATTTGGAGGCCATGATAATGCTGAATTTACTAATGTTGACCATGGTGAGCCACAAAAGGTAAATGCTGAGCAGGTTTGTGCTAGGAGGGCTGGCAAAGCACCAGTTGTTGATGACCAAGTTGAGGAGAGTAGTGAGGGTAGTGAGGATGAGAGGAGTGACTTCGAAGAAGAGCCAGAAATTCAACCAATAAACATTGGTGAAGATAGTACTGATAATTGGGACAATCAAGCTGAAAATGATGAGGTTGAACCAGGACAAATGGGTGGTGGTGTCATGAATTCTGACTATGAGAATGAGAAGCTGCTTAGCCTTGACAAATCATCATCAAGTAGTGAGGATGGTGATGATTCAAGTGATGATGACATCCCTATTGCTGAGGTTGACAATTCTATTAGGAGGAGCAAATACCCAATCTTTAGGCCAGTAGCCAAAGCAGAGAACCTTAGATTTGAGAAGGATATGTTGTTCATCTCAGCTAAACAATTTAAAGATGCTATAACTGATTATGCAATCCATGGTGGGTGGGGTATAAAATTTGTGAAAAATGACTTGGTGAGAGTGAGAGCCCGATGCCAGCCAGGGTGCAAGTTTGTTGCCTACCTTGCAAAGGTGCCAAGGGAGAAAAGTTTTAGATTGAAAACACTGAACATGGAACACACATGCAGCAGAAGTTATAGAAATCCAAGGTGCACAGCATCATACATTAGGAAGAAGTTAGTGAAGAGGGTTAGGAGACAGCTTGACATAAAGTTCAAGGACATTCAGGATGCTATGCATGAGAAGTATGTGGTTAACATAAGTGCAAGCAAGGCAAGTAGGGCTAGAGAGAAAGCTCAAGATGCTGTTGATGGGGCCCACATTGCATAGTTCAACCAACCATGGGAGTACTGTGATGAGTTGAGAAGGTTCAATCCTGGGAGCACACTATTGATGAAGGTGCATACTTATAATGATGGTGATTTGGCAGCTGAGCATGGATTGGCAACTGGGATGCCATATTTTGAAAGAATCTATATCTGCCTGGAAGATTGCAAGAAGGGCTTCTTGGAAGGGTGCAGGCCAATCATTGGTCTAAATGCATGCCATCTGAAGACTAAGACAGGTGGTCAGCTGATGTGTGTTGTTGGCAAAGATCCCAATGATGAATACTTCCCCTTAGCATATACAGTAGTCAAGGCTGAAACAAAGGACACTTGGACCTGGTTTCTTAATTTATTGCTTGCTGACGTAGGAGATGGCAACAAATGGGTGTTTATATCTGACCAGCAGAAGGTATGATGGTAGCTTTATTGCTTGCTGAATTAATTGTAGTTGATGGTAGCTTTATTGCTTGCTGAATTAATTGTAGTTTATGGTAGTTTCATTGCTTGCTGAATTAAATGATTGTGCTTTGCAGGGGTTGGTGAACACCTTTGTCGACAATTGGCCACAGTACGAGCACAGGATCTGCTGCAGACATTTATACAATAATTTAAGGAAGAATCATCCTGGTGTCCTTATTAGAGACCTTTTTTGGAAAGCAGCCAAGGCTACCTATCAGCAAGCATATGAGAGGGCAATGAATGAGCTAAAGGAGGTGTATGAAGATGCATTCAAATGGCTGCAGTCTCACTTAACAACTATCTAGGCTAGGCACATGTTCAAAAGTGATAGCCAAAGTGACATAGTCCTGAACAATGAAAACTTCAACAGCATGATAGTTAAGTTCAGGAGCAAACCTATAATCACCATGGTATGCATAATTCTCCCTTTCATGTGCATTATGATCCATAGACCTGTGTAATTCATGAATAATTAATTCTCCCTTTCTCTCTATGTGCTTGCGGCTTGTGTATTAGGAAAATAGAGAAATGATTATGAAGGTGAAATCTAAGTTGTGTCCTAAGATAAGAAAGAGACTGTACAAGGAGAAGTTGGCATGCAGCAAGTGGCTAGCATGTTGGGCTGGTCGTACCAAGTTTGAAGTGAAGAATGGGCTGGAGAGTTTCATTGTGGACTTGGAAGAGAAGAAGTGTAACTGTAGGAAGTGGGACATAATTGGCATACCATGTTGCCATGCCATTTCTTGTATCTTTTTCAACAGAGAAGATGCTGAAAAGTATGGCAATGCTTGCTACAAAAGGACTACCTACATTGATTGCTATGAACCCATTATAAAGCTCATCAATGGCCAGAATATGTGGAGACCTAGTGGACTGCCACCTGTGCAACCCCCTATCAAGAGGAGACCTCCTGGCAGGCCTAAGAAGAAGAGGGCACTAGAGCCTGATGAACCTAGAAGTCACAGAAAAAATAGAGGTTTAGGCATCTCAAAACAATGCAAGTTATGTGAGAAATTAGGACACAACAAGAGGAGCTGCAAGGGAGAACTATAAGGGAACTCCTCCTTGCCTAGGAATGCATCCCAAGCCAGTAGGACCACTAGGAGGGTAAATATACTACTTTAACTTAGATATCCCCATTGTTTTGTTTTTCAATTGACAGACTACTAATTGTTATTGTGCTTGTGCTCGCAGGCAGCTAAGGATGGTCATGCAAACAGTCCAGCTGTAAGCAGTGCACAACCAGGCTCCAATGCTCAGCCAACGGTACATAGGGCACAACCAAGCTCTAATGATGATGTGACCACCACAAGTGCACCTCCACCCCCCCACTGATAACCAGTCCAATCCAAGACCAAAAAGACAGAGGAAGAGAAGTGCAATCACCACTAAGACCTTGAATGCAACTGGGAATGCAGTAAGATATATGGCAACAATGAGATTTGCTAGAAGATAGCAAGCTGAAGCAAGACCTTTTTTTTTGTTGTGCTATATGTTGAAAGCACTCTTCATATGTTTATGTAACTGCTAGAACAATTGGCATTTTGGTTTACTTATATAATTGCTGACCAAGTCCTTTTTTTGTATGAATGTGCTAGGTAGACTTTGTCCTATATTTTGTAATTATTGTGGTACACCAAAAACTGTCATTGGTGTTAAATATTTTGTAATTATTCTTCCATTGTTGTGATGATTCAGCTTCCATTATTCAGATTTGCTGGTTTTTAGCTTTGGTTTTTAAAAGGCTTAAACTCATGTCTTTTGGATCAAGCTTGAGTGTATTATATAGTCAACCTGTATGCAGGTAATATTCAAGCTTGGAAAACTTGAGCTTGGTGATTGTGCAGATTTGGTGATTATGCAGGTTTGGTGAATGTGCTGGGCAGTTTAATATGTAATGATGTTAAATTTGTAAATGGCAGTTTAAGATGCAGTTTAATATGTAATGATGTTAAATGTAAATTATGCAGGTTTAGTAAATCTTTTACATGGTGTTATGCAGTTTAATATGTAATGATGTAATGATGCATGAATTAAGGTGTAATGATGTAATGATGTATGAATAAATGTAAATTATGCAGGTTTGGTAAATTATGCAGTTTAATATGTAATGAATGTAAATTATGCAGTTTAATAAATGTAATTATGCAGGTGTGATAACATTCCCCCACACTTCTTAGACAAAATCCATCTCAGGGTGAACGAGGACTAGGGGGCACTTGGCTAGATGACATTGAGTCAATACTGAGGGCATATAAAGGATGAGCTCAAACTAGAGGACTAAATGTTATCACCATTCTATTAACATGCAAAAATTCTTTGAATTTGATAAAAAAAAATTTTAAAAAGGCTATTTATTAAAGTATGTGTGTTCATGTTGTCAACTCTCACTGCATATCCTTGTAAGCACCCAATTAATCTTATGCATCAGAATAATCTTTAGTAATGATATCCCTGTTCATATAGTTCTTCAAACAAAGTGCAAAATTGAACAAATTTTATATATGAAATTCCAAAAATAAAGGTTTTCTATGAGATTTATTTCCCACAAATGTTGATTGCAAATCATTTTCTCTTTTGTTTTCTTGTCACGCATGCAGTGCTAGACACTGGACTGGAATGTAGGGTAAAGTTACCTTTCCAGAAACTTCAAGAAAGCATTCTCAAAGAGTGAAATTAAGCTAGTTCAAACTATCAGCTCCTTTTATTTTGCAGCCAGTCAGCTCCTTTTATTTGAGTGATGCTAAATATATTACAAAATTTACTTCATAAGTTTTAAAAACTGATGTTTCTTCAGTCAACTCCATTTTCTTGCTTAGCAGACTCAAATTGTTGTCTAAAACAGGATGCACAGTTAATATCAAATTGCTGTCTCCATTCAAAATTTACAATTGATGCACAGTTAATAACACAAACAAGCCTTTTATCTGTGTATGAAACTAAAAATTTTGTTATAACCCTTTTAAGGTACTATTCAAACTACTTTGATGTTGAGTGCACATAAGGCACAAACACTTCACAACAATGTAATAAATTGGTACACAAGTCATAGATTAATTAAAAAGACCATGTTCCATTGCTAAAGTCTCGAATTACAGAGAGAATTACACCAAAATTCAGGCATTTTCCCACTAATACATACCAACACAAATTATGGCCTTTTTCCACTAATACCTACCCACATTATGACCCATTTTCCCCTCCACCTATTTAGCCAACCAAAAGAAGCATCAAATAGAGTAGCATCCCACTTATCACCAGAGACAATCCCAGGCAAATGAGCAACCTCTTCTCTTTCTTCCTATAGCCTACAATGGCAGCTTTAAGGGTCAAAATCCATTGCCTCTGCTCCGGAATCAGCAGCTTGCCACGCTCTCAAATTTCATCATCACGCCACTGAAAAAATTTACACTTACGTCCAACCTGACACCCAAGAGCTAGATAAAACCCATTATATCTTCAACGAAAATCATGAAAAACAACAACAAATAGTATTAGCAAAATACTACCTTACCTAGAAACTAAAATAGTATTAGCACAATGTTCCAACACTTGTATTAGAAAAATACAAGAAAACCAATTTATATTGTCAGCAACAAGCTTGGGTTTTCTCTAGGAATTAGCAAAAAAATTTGGTTGTCAAATATTATGAAGCTGTGTTGGTTTAAGATCAAAATGACGATCTAGCACATCATTTACGTTGGGCATGCAACATGAATAGGGAAAGATTACATCTTAGCGAGACAATAATGAAAACTAAGAGAAATAAAAACCCAGTAATTTAAATGAAAGAGAGAGGGGTTAGACTTAGACTAAAGGGATTGCGAGCTTGAAACGAAAATGAAGAAGGAAAAGCAAAAGGCTAAAGTTAAAAACCCAAAAACTGAATAGAAATTTAAAAACTTTACAAAGAGAGATACTACCTTACCCAGTAATTTGGACACCCGTAGAACCTTCTTCCAGGGTTGTCAGGTGTTCACGAAACGACCAAAACGGGTTTTTTAGAGCAGAAGCATCGGGTTGGGGCCCTTTTCCTCAAGCTTCCACTCGATGACATCGAGTTTGAATCCATGGAAAGCAGTTGATTTGAGGATGTTTTTGGGCTGTGTGGTGAGCGAGGAGCAGTTGATTTGAAGATTTTTTTGAGTTCATGACTGGTGAGGGACTTCAATCTGTATGGTGAGTGATGAGCGAGGAGCTGAGGAAATTTGGGGGTTACGGATTTCAATTTGGCGTGATTTGGGGTTTTATTTGGGTTAGGGACTGTCACGTGAGGGCCACGTGACTACTAAGGGCGGGGAGTAACTAACAGTTGCAAGATAGGCCACGTGGACATTAATATATTATTGTTTATTCCTGCCGCTTGCCACGTCAGCTCTCTCTGTTTCTGATGCAATGGCAAGGACCAAAATGGGAAGCTCTTTTCAGGATAGGGACTAAAAGCAATAAAAATAAAATGTAGGGACTAAAATGGAATCGATTGAAAATGTAGGGACTAAAATGTGCTTTTCGCCTATATCTTAATCTTAACTAGTGGTGCAATTCATGGGAAAGTTTCCATATAATATAATTTTCAAACTTTGTATTTTCTTTGGTATTTTGATTAATTGAAATTCTGAATTAATGTGTATGTGTGTGTGTATATATATATATATATATTTATATAATTTTCTCTTTTTTATTTTCGATATTTTTATAAAAATATTTTATTTTATTTTAATACTTATTTATGTGAATTGAGAAAATCAATTTTATCCCTTAATGACAAACACATTTTTTTACTAAATTTGAAATTCAAATATAAATTAGAATTTGAATAGCTGCTATCAACGGTTTTAGTTAGGAAAATTTTTTAACATTAACCTGATGTTTAATACCAATGTTATTAATTCCGTTTTGGACCTAGTTTCGATTTGTCTACTAGAACGGAATATTTCAGTACCGGTCTATTTTGACATATTGTTTTAAAATGTTTTGGGATTCCTAAAAAAAACATATATATATATATATATATATTTTTAGGACATATGTGAATCATGTTAGGAACATATGTCAATGTAGAATTGACTAATCATTTGACAAAATGCACTTTATTTGTAATTGGTAAATGTAGGATGTATTTAATACTTCAAGAAACAAGATTTCAAGTCCAAGTATTAAATCCATGCAAGTCTGTCCAAGAAACAAGTAAAGAAGTGCTGGATTTTAAAGCTCGACAGATAGCATCTATCGAGGTTTAAAAGGCAGCTTTTACCCAATGCTCAACAGCTGCTCGATAGATACCCTATCTATCAAGATTTAAGAAAATCAGTTTTTCAGATCTAATTTCACTCCAATCCATATATACATGTTTAGGCTTTTTTTTCTTACAACCATAAACATATATAAGGATTATTTTAAAGGCCATCACAGCTGATGCAAGTGAGTGCAACTTAATGCAAAGGTTTTTCACAAGCATATTGTGACCGGAAACAATTTGCCCTAGTTCATCTTTTTCTTCAAAAAGCTGCAATGTTTGTATGTCGTAGGATTTTGTAACCAAGGAACTTCGTGATCTTCATCATGTTGATGAACTAAAGAACTTTGCAGCCAACATCCTTCTCAAGTTGGTGGTTAGTCAAGTACTTAGATTCGTACATCAATTGATTAGTCACGTACTGGGAGCCATGCATTAAAAGGTGAGATTGTTACTACAAAACAAGTCCAATTGGGTATTGGGGTAAGGGTTCAACTATAGGTTGGTATAAGGTACTACGATTCATTTACTTGTAACTGCTTATTGTGATAATAGTGGATTCTCGGGAGTGGTGACCTTAAAATCATCTAGTGGGGTTTTTGCCTTGGAGGTTTTCCCCATTCGTAAACAAATCACCATGTCAACTTTATTTTCCGCTGCATATTAACTTAGTTGGTGATTTGTTTGTACTACTACGTGTATTGCATGTTAATCGGATTAATTAATTAACTTGGCTAATTAATTGGTTAATTCATCACAAAGGGTCAGTACATTCTTGGCCTATCATATATATATATATATATATATATATATATATATATATATATATAAAACATTAAAGTATAAATTAAAGAAGTGTTACTATTATATAAAATAATGAATTTGATTTAATTTGTCTAAAAAAATTAAATAAAGTTGGATTAAAAAAATTTTATTATAAATTTTCTACAAATAAAATTCACATTTTGGATAATTGTAAAAAATACAATAAATGTGAAGGTTGAAGCACTTATTGCATGGACAAAAGTTATTAATATTTTAATTAATATATAGATCTTAAATAAAATTCATAAATGCTATGTCCACAATATTTTCACAATACTTTAACAATAAATCCTACATGACAGGTTATTACGGGTTGATATAGGTGGGCAAAAAAATAATTTTAGTAGTAGGTTCAAATTAAAACTAATAATTTTTCTCAAAAAAAATAATTAAAACTAATAACAACTTTCAACCTATAATTTGGTGTGAAAGTGTTATGAAAATATTGTAAACATAACACTTTTCTTAATAATAATACCTCTTTTTTTAAGTATAAAATTATAAATAAACATTAATATATATTAATAATATTAGATTCTCAAAATAATAATAATAATAATAATAATTTGGTGAACATCACTGGTCCTACTTGATTGAAGAAAAAAAAATCTATCTTTATATTATAAAAAATAGCAAATCTTGGTGGGTATGAATTTTAGTATTTTAATTTTTTTTTTTAGTAGGTGATTTGATGCCGTTCACGCTTCGAGAAATGATTGTCTTATATTTTCAAAAAATGATGGTATCATCAAATTTATTAGGTATAATATTCCGGAACCCACAAAAAAAAAAAAAAAAAAAAAAAAAAAAAAAAAAAAAAAAAAAAAAATTCACACCACAATTTGTAACAGAAACTTTTACACCAAGTTTGGAAGAAATTGTTTAGTCAATTGTTCCACATTGACACGTCAAGTTTGGAAGAAATTCTTGTCTTTGCAATACTACTAATACATGTTTTGGATTAATATTTTGAGTTGATTGGTTGATTTTTTGTCACGGTTCTTGTTTGCAAGTTCTGTAATTTGGGTTTAAATCTTCAAATGAACTTGATTCGGTCTCGTATAAATTTTGGAAATAGGTAATTGCTATTTTGAATTACACTTCATCTATAGATAATTGATTTTAACTTTAATCTGTACTCTAATGAAGAAAAATAGCCATGAAACAGTTAAGAATTTACTTCGCAATGAGCTTATAGTAGGCACACAAACGAGAGACATGAGCTATTGAATTTAGCTTATTTGTAGTTAGAGCTCGAACTATTAACAATTTTGTCTTATGGGCTAGCCATGTTGTGAGTCATAGTCAACCACCTCTTGATAAGGTTTGGGTTCTTATTAGGAACTCACTGTAATTGTCAATTAAGAATTTAAAGATAATAATATTATATAATATATATTGAAATAATTATACGGAAATTGGAGGATAGAGAAACTGTATATAAAACTTTCCATCGCGTGTGACTCTCCCAAAACCTCAAATTCAATGGCAAGCAGTGTCATGTTTTATGGCCATTTGATGCCACTCACGCTTGGAGAAATTAATGTCTTATATCTTCCAAATATTAGGGTATCATCAAATTTATTAGGTAAAATATACTGTATTTGTCAATTAAGAATTTAAAGATAATAATATATTCTAATATTGATATAATTAAATGGAAATTGGAGGATAGAGAAAGTGTATATAAAACTTTCCATAGCGTGACTCTCTCCCAAAACCTCAAATTCAATGGCAAGCAGTGTTATGTTTCATCCATGCTTCCTAGTGTAAGAATTAGGAAAAGCTTGAAGCTTCAACAATGGAGGAAATACGAAACAGAGAGGGAAGTTGAGAAGAAAAACTCTCTGAACTTTTGTATTTCAAGCTTAATGAATTCCATGCACATACAACGCAATATATAGCTTACACAGTTTCTAGAAAGATCCAATCTAACAAACTCTAACAACCTAATGACAGCTGTATATAAACATATCTCACTCAATACAAAATATCTAAAACAAAGTCTATACAAATATCTGGAGCAAGGTCGGTTGAAACAGAGCAAGTCAAGGCTGTGCTTAGTGAGGAAGAATAGCTTCATAAAGTGACACCGTTTACAGCATTGAATAAGCCACACCAGATATAAATGAGAAACGATGTCGTTTATCATTTAGACAAACGTCATCGTTTTGATGTCTCTTCTTCTTCGTTTGTAGATTCATTAGTTCCACTTACATCCCCCCTCAAAGCCAAGGGGTTAAGGGACACCATGGTTTTGGAACGTAGAAACTGAAAACGAGAAGAAGAGAGACTTTTAGTAAAAAATGTCTGCCAACTGATCACCAGTTGCAATGTAGCGAACGTGAAGGTCACGACGAAGAACACGTTCACGAACAAAGTGGTAATCTACTTCTACATGCTTGGTACGGGCATGAAAGACAGGATTGGAAGCAATGGCAAGGGAAGAAACGTTGTCACACCAAAGCTTTGGTGGAAAGGAAAGGAAGATGCCAAGATCTCGCAACACTTGACGAATCCAACATAGCTCAGCGGCAGCAGTGGCAAGAGCCCTGTACTCTGATTCAGTGGAGGAGCGAGACACAGTGTCTTGTTTCTTAGCACTCCATGTGATAGGATTGAAGCCAAGATAAACCAAATAGCCAGTAGTGGATCTACGATCAAAAGGGTCTCCAGCCCAATCTGAGTCTGAAAAGGCTGAGAGAGACAAAGGTCCATGTTGAAAGAAAATCCCAAAATTGAGAGTGCTAGAAACATATCTCAGGATCCGTTTGGCTGCAATTAAGTGGGCTTCACCTGGAGTGGACATGAACTGACAAACCTGATGAACGGCAAAGCTAAGGTCAGGACGTGTAAAAGTCAAATAGTGAAGGGAACCCACAATACTCCTATAAACATGAGGATTGGCAAGAAGAGAGCCTTCAGCAGGAACTAATCTCAAGTTAGGAGCACAAGGGGTTTTGGCAGCCTTAGCAGAGACCATGTTATGCTTAAGAAGCAAATCCTGAGCATACTTAGATTGATTCAGAAACAGTCCTTTAGAAGTACGAGTGATTTGCAACCCAAGAAAGTAATGGAGATTACCAAGATCCTTAAGTTCAAACTCAGAACTGAGTTGCTGAATCAGTGATTGCAAGAAAGAGAGACAATTGCCAGTGAGAACAATGTCATCTACATACACCAAAAGAAACACCAAGTACTTTCCATGCCTCAGAATAAACAAGGATGAATCAGCTAAGGAAGCCTGAAACCCCAAGTGAAGCAAATGAGTAGAGAATCGCTCAAACCAGGCCCGAGGGGCTTGTTTAAGACCATAAAGAGATTTCTGTAAGAGGCACACATGATTAGGATGGGCAGGATCCGCATATCCAGGAGGTTGGACCATAAAAACCTCCTCCTTTAAGAAACCATGTAAGAAAGCATTCCAGACATCCAATTGCTTTAAAGACCAATTAAACTGAACAGCAAGTGAGAGGATAATTTTGACAGTAGGAGGCTTTACCACAGGGCTGAAAGTTTCATCAAAATCAATACCAAACTGTTGTTGAAACCCCTTTGCCACCAACCTAGCCTTATACCTGCTTATACTCCCATCACTGTTATGTTTCAGCTTGTACACCCATTTGCACCCTACAATATTCTGAGTGGGTGAAGGTGGTACCAAGATCCAAGTTTTCTGTCTAATGAGGGCACTAAACTCCTCATCCATAGCTGAGCACCATTGTGGAAATTGAGAAGCAATTTTATAAGTGGGAGGCTCAGTAAAGGTATAATCAATTTGAGGCTTGGATGCAAGCTTGGAGAGTGAGACTGCAAGAGCCTTAGGCTTAAAAATGCCATCTTTGGATCTGGTGATCATGGGATGGATGTTCTGAGCAGGCATAGACACAGGCATAGAAGTCACAGTAGTGGATGGCAAGGACTTAACCAAAGGAGATGCAGGAAAGGAAGATGATGTAGGAGATTGAGATGAAGAAGGAAGTGAGCCAGGAATAAGTGGTGGAGAAGTGCGTAAAGAGGGATGATGAGAAGGACTAGGTGCAGAGGAAGAGACATGTGCAGTGGGGCTGACCTCAGGAAGGACAACAGACTGTGATGTATTGTCAGTAAAAAAATGGGAAAGAAATGACAACCAATGGGCAACAGAAGACGAGGAGGATATATCAGATGATGGACCAGTAGGTAAAGAAGTGGTTTGTAAAGTCAAAAACTCAGATTCATTGAATAAGACATGCCTTGATATATAAATCCGAAGGGTAGTAGGGTCTAAACAAATATAGCCTTTGGAGTAAGCTGGATAGCCAAGAAAGATGCAAGGTGTTGTGTGTGGCTGAAGCTTATGTTTATTATAGGGTCTGAGAAGAGGGAGGCAGGTACAACCAAAAGTTCTAAGGTGTAAGAGATCTGGTTTAGTGTTGAATAGGACTTCCCAAGGTGATTTGTTATGAAGAATAGGAGTGGGAAGCCTATTAATGAGATGAGTAGCAGTAGAGACTGCATAAGACCAATAGGACAAAGGAAGGTTTGAGTGAGACAACATTGTGAGAGAGCATTCAATAAGATGTCTATGTTTCCTCTCAGCAGTGCCATTTTGCTGAGGGGTATGAGGACATGAGGTTTGGTGGATAATGCCAGAACTAGAGCAAAAATTATTAAAGGCATTAGAAGTGTATTCACCACCACCATCAGTTCTTAAGATCTGAATCTGTGTGTTCAATTGAGTTTCAATATATGCTTTGAAGTACTTAAAAACATTAAACACATCAGATTTATGTTGTAGCAGATATACCCAAGTGAATTTGGAAAATTCATCAATGAATACAAGATAGTATCTGAAATCATTTATAGAAGTAATGGGAGCTGGACCCAAAACATCACCGTGAACTAATTCAAGAGGTTTAGAAGCAAGAAAAACAGACTTCTTAAAAGGCAATTTATGCATTTTCCCACTGAGACAATGTTTACAATGAGATATAGAATTTGAAATGGAATCATTACAATTCACTGAATTATTACAAGAAGAGAGAGCTGTCCTAAGAATACTATCACTAGGATGACCTAGTCTGTGGTGCCACAACAACCACTTATTGGATTTTTGAGTGTGAAAAGAAGATGAGATAGGTTTATGTGACTGTGAACATGTAGTAGGAGAGTGAGGATGATGCTTAACAGGTTGATGATGCTTGATGAAATTCTTTGAGTAGATTGGATAAACTCCATTCTCACTCAAGCCCCTATAGAGGATTCTCCCCATAGGAACATCCTGGATTTTGAGTTTATGAGCATCAAAATGACAAGAACAATTATTATCCAAACAGAATTTATGAACAGACAGAAGGTTCATGGCTATTCTAGGGACATGTAAGACGTTTTTGAGAACAAAGTTATGATATTTCGTAGAAAGGGAAGCATTACCAATATGGTTGATAGGAAGAGTTTGACCATTGCCTACTGTGATCTGCTCTGATCCTTTGTATTGTGACTGAACAGAAAGATTACCAAGATTGGCAGTGAGATGATCTGAGGTACCAGAATCAGCTAGCCAAGGATCTTGATTGTTTGTCAAAGCTGCATTAGAAGCTTGAGCCATTGCAGCAAGTTTGGTTGGTGGATTCTTGCCTTGATAGGCAAAATCCATTCTGTGATAACAGTCAAGGGCTTGATGACCTGCCTTTCCACAAATTTGGCAAATAAGTCTATCACCCTTGAAGTTTTGGCCACCAAACTGAGAGGTCTGAGCAGGAGAGTAATTCTGCTGATGAAAATGTGGTGTGTAAAACTGTTGTTGTTGTTGAGGTGAGTAGAATTGTTGTTGTTGACCTCCACCACCATTGTTGGTGTACCTTCCTCCACCTCGACCTCTGTTATTATTGTTTTTACCTCTTCCTCGGTTAAATCCACCATGATTCTGTGATTGAAACTGAGAATTGTTAGAATGCTTATTACCAGAAGCATACATGGCTAGAGAATGAGAGAAATTATCAGAATTCTCTGCCATAGCCTGTTCTTCACTCTGTAACATGATAGAAAGCTGTTCATAGGTAATTGGATCACTCCTGGTGCGGATTGCAGGGCAAAAGTGAGCAAATTCTTTAGGCAAACCACAAAGAACAATACAGATAAGTTCTTCATTATCAACAACGACTCCAACAGCAAGGAGTTTATCTCGTGCAATCTTGATCTTTTGCAAGAAGCCATTGACTGAATTAGATCCTTTCTTGAGGCTTTGTAGCTCAAGTTTCAGGTTCAGAATGTTTGCCCTTGAGGTTGATGTGAACCTCTGTTCTAGAGTATTCCATACTTCTCTAGAAGTGGTAATTCCAACTACAAGTGAAAACACTTGTGGAGTGAGAGTAGAATTGATCTAGGATAACAAAGCTTTATCCTTGATTCTCCAAGTCAGAAAGTCTGGATTCACATTTGTAGTCAAGCTTCCTTGAGCATCAAGGAGATATTGACAAGGTTGAACGGATGAGCCATCTATATGCTCAATCAACGAATAAGCTTCCAGAATTGTGATCAACTGGTGCTTCCATGGAATATAATTGGTGTAGTCAAGTTTTATGGACATTAGGTTTGACATATTGGAAAGAAGTAATAGTGGTGAAGGAGATTGAGTAGGAGTGACTGTTGTGGTGGTTTGTGGTGGTGGAGTAGAGCTTGAAGGAGTAGAGGATGCCATGGATTGTGGCTCTGATACCATGTAAGAATTAGGAAAAGCTTGAAGCTTCAACAATGGAGGAAATACGAAACAGAGAGGGAAGTTGAGAAGAAAAACTCTCTGAACTTTTGTATTTCAAGCTTAATGAATTCCATGCACATACAACGCAATATATAGCTTACACAATTTCTAGAAAGATCCAATCTAACAAACTCTAACAACTTAATGACAACTGTATGTAAACATATCTCACTCAATACAAAATATCTAAAACAAAGTCTATACAAATATCTGGAGCAAGGTCGGTTGAAACAGAGCAAGTCAAGGCTGTGCTTAGTGAGGAAGAATAGCTTCATAAAGTGACACCGTTTACAGCCTTGAATAAGCCACGCCAGATATAAATGAGAAACGATGCCGTTTATCATTTAGACAAACGTCATCGTTTTGATGTCTCTTCTTCTTTGTTTGTAGATTCATTAGTTCCACTTACACCTAGTTGCCTCAATTCTCTCAAATTATTTTATAGGCCTTTTGGCTACAGCTGCTAGCAATGGTGGGTTTACCATTGAGCTAATCCGCCCGGATTCTCCCAAATCTCCCTTCTACAATGCTAACAAAACTTTTACCGGCCGTCTAAACAAATACTATCCAAATGCCCTTCAATCACGAGTAATAGCATACAAAGGTCAGCATCTCATGAAGGTCTCAATTGGAACTCCACCAGTAGACATCTATGGCATTGCCGATACAGGTAGTGACCTTGTGTGGACACAATGTGTACCATGTGATGGCTGCTACAATCAAATTAGTCCCATGTTCGATCCTCTAAAGTCCTCCACATATAGTGACTTTTATTGTGAATCAGAACAATGTCGTCTTATAAACACTGGCACTTGTTCTCAAAATACTTGCACTTACACTTATGCATATGCAGATTCTTCCATAACCAAAGGTGTTTTAGCCCAAGAAAAAGTCCCCATGACATCAAACTCAGGGCAAACAGTTTCCCTAGACATTGCTCTCGGGTGTGGACACAACAATAGCGGGATTTTCAATGACCATGAAATGGAAATCATTGGGTTAGGAGGAGGGTCTGTGTCCTTTGTTTCACAAATAGGATCCACCTTTGGTAGCAAGAGGTTTTCCCATTGCTTGTTACCATTTGGTACTGATCCTAGTATTGCAAGCAAGATAAGTTTTGGCAATGGCAGTGAAGTTGTGGGTGATGGTGTGGTTCAACACCTTTAGTATCCAAAGAATATAAGACCCCCTATTTTGTCACACTAGAAGGAATTAGTGTTGGAGACACATATGTGCCATTTAACTCTTTAGGTATGGTTTCTAAGGGCAACATGTTTTTGGATTCAGGAACACCCCCAACGATTGTGCCACAAGATTTTTATGATCGATTGGCAGTGGAAGTGCAGAAGCAAATTGCAATGAATCCCATTAGGGATGACCCTGATTTGGGGACACAGCTTTGCTATAGAACTAAATCTAATCTTGACAGACCAATATTGACTGTCCATTTTGAGGGTGCGAACGTGCAGTTAAAGCCTATGCATACCTTCATTTCACCTAAAGATGGGGTTTACTGCTTTGCAATGCAAGGTTCTAATGGTGGTGGTATATATGGCAACTTTGCTCAAGCTAATTTCTTGATTGGGTTTGACATGGAAACAATGATGCTCTCCTTCATGCCGACTGATTGCACCAAACAATAGAGTTTGCTATAGTTCAATGTAACACTCCTATATCTTATACAATAAGAGATATAATAACGTAGTTATTCTTCTCTTGTAATATATCTTAATCTTAACATCTTTTTGCCTGAGAAGAATCTTAATATTAACCAGTAGTCCAATTCATGGGAAAGTTTTAATATAGTATAATTGTTCTGATTTTTTTATTAAATATAATTTCTCTCTCTCCCTCCTAAATATATATAGTCAAGCCATTGGCATTGGGCTACCACATTTTAAGGGAATAAAGTTACACTCTTATCATCAGCTATAGCCATTTTGGTACAGTGATTTGCAGGTGGTCAAATTGGGTTAAGTCTCAGTCAACTCGTTGTCACTAAACTATCACCATTTAAGAAAATAAAGTTGCGCCCATTGTAGCAAAAAGCAAGAATAAAATAGTTATAAATCTAGAAATCATTCATTTCTAGACAAATCACACAAAATCCTCCTACCACATTACTCAAGATTAGCAACTTATTTGGGTCAAACAGAGAATCACTTTGCTCATAATTGCACGTTGTGCATGAAAGTTACACACACACACACACACATATATATATATATATATATATATATATATATATAATTAATTAAAGAATTTCTACAATATCAAAATGGAAAACAAAAATAATCTCTCTCAATAATTCAAAATATAAGTTTGAGAGAGAATTTCCATTTACTAAATTAACATTTTGTGAATCACTAAAGTTTGTTGGAATAAGTTGGGATCCATCGAAAGATAAAGACAAGATTTAAAACCAAAAAGAAAAAAATCAAGTTAAAATTCAACTTTCTCTCCCTAATATCTAAAATACGAAGAAAAAAAAAGTATTGAATCAACTTAAAATCAATGGCAAAAAAAAAAAAAAAAAAAGATAAAGAGTTTCAACCCATGCCCAATAAAATTACAATTCAAAAACTAAAAGGAAAAGAAAAATTACACCAAATTCCAAAAGTCTCTCCCAAATATCAAAAACACAAAAATGTATTGGTAAATAGATTCACTAGGTAAAAAAGTATAATTGGATTGGAGCTGCCTGTGCCAAATCAATAATTCCTCTTGTAGTTCATAGGTAGCAATATTAGGATCAGGTTATATTCTTGTATTGTATAGTTTCATTCTACTAAAATGAATTATTCAATTTGGTGGTGAGCTACCTGTAGGGTTTTTTTTCTTTTTTCTTTTTTCCTGTCAAGGTTTTCTTTCTGTATTTATATCACTATATCACTTATGTTATAACCTTCTTACTGCTGCACTTTATTTCTCCCGATATGGTTGTACTCATCCGATAGTACATTGATATATCTTTACTTAATTGGCATAATTAATAAAGTTAAATTGCCTCATCACATGCATGAAGAGCATGTGAAGAGACTCTTTTTTTTAGAGTTTAGTGTCATAATTTTTCATTCATTCCAATTTGAAGTTTACATGTTTAATATTACACATTTGCGAACTGATACACTTCTTGTTATTCTAAAAAATAATGACTTACCTACTTCCATTGCACATTATTTTTAATTTTCCAAAATTCCACAACTTCTTTCTTTAGTTGGATACTTGACTACATGGGTCCCCATTGAACATAGAAGAGATAATCCTACAATTAGAATGCATAAATATATATATATATATATATATATATATATATATATATATATATATATATATATATATATATATATATGTTTTATCTGATAGAATTCAAGTTTCATTATGTTACATTATTAATGAAATTTTCTACAAAAAATTTAAGAACATACCTATCGCTCAATGAATTGCATGTTTGTTATTTTAGAGGCCGTCACAAAAGAGAATACAAGGAGAACATATGCAAAAGGTGACCGATGCCTTATTCTCTCTTAAAGAAGCTACTCCGTCTTTGCGCCTTAGGGTTTTGTAACCAAGTGCTTCTTGATCTTCATTGTTGATGAAGTGAAGAACTTTGCAGCCAACATTCTTCTTCCTCAAGTTGGTGAGTGAGTCAGGTACTGGGATTCGTCCAAAGGAGTGAGTCACGTATTGAGATCCGTGCAATAAAAAGGGTGGCGTTCATATATTGAAGAGTTTAGAGGTTTTGAAGTGGTAGAAGGTTTTTGCTGTAAGTTCATCTACGGAGATTGTAGAGTCTAGGGACAAAATTTTTGTACTAGATCTGAAACTTCTCTTTTCTATAGTAAATTGCCTTTTAGGAAGGTTTCCCCCCAGGTTTTTTACTGTAAAATTAGTTTGTTTCATTGGTTTTCCTGAGTCATCATATCTTGTCTTATTTATTTTTCCGCTGCATGATTTTGACATAATATTGATATTTGTTTGTTTTAACAAGTTTTATTCATAATAAATTTAATTAACAACTTGGGTTTAAAACTTGTTAATTCTATCAACCGGGGTCTAAATTTCCTAACACAAGAGAAACATTTACCTGCAGTAGCACGGTCCGGATTGTGTAGCAGCACGGAGGAGAGGCTTGTTCTTAAAGATGTGATGAGAGGAAGCCGTGACTTTCTAGCTACAGACCTTGATTTATCAAAGGGCAAAATTGGGTTTTCAATCAAAATGGTTGGGCAATTTGGTAATTGAAGAGAGCTTCTCAACGGTAACATTTATCAACGCGTGTTAGCTTTTGCAAAAGCTCGCCAGAGTTGTGTTGTGTCAAAGCCACATTTGTTCACATTTCAAAAAGCCACGTTTTAGAAAAAGCAGGATGTTTGAGTCTTGCCAAACGGGCAGATAGAAAAAGTGGTTTGAAAAAGCACTTTTTGCACTTCAAAAGTGCAAACAAACGGGCACATTTTCTAAAAATCAAGTTTTAATAAATAAATAAAAAACTCGATTTTTAAAAAATTGAGTTATAGGCAAAAAACTTTATAAAAAAATAATTACATGGAACTCGAGTTCCATTCAAGGAATTTAATTACCTATTATTATATTAATAATAATTACCTATTATTATATTAATAATAATTACCTATTATTATATTTCATATAGAACTATTAAATATATAATTATGAACACTATTAATATATATTTATTATGAATTTTTTTTTTTAGAGAGATTTTCAACCTATAACGTTTGCTCCTAATAATAACTCTTTTATCATTACACCAAGACACCAATCAATTTTTAGTGTATATTTATTATGATTGTGTTTGTATATTGAACTAACTTTCATTGGTTCTCAAAAAAAAAAAAAAAAAAAAAAACTAACTAACTTTCATCATTTAATTGAGGGTTGTAGAATGAATTAAAGTCGAATTAAAAAGTATATATTAAAATATTGGCGTGTAAAACTATAAGGACATAAAAACTTATGTGACAAAATATTGTGAGGTTAACTAGAAAATATATATATATATATATATATATATATATATATATGGTTATATGTGGGTGTGCGCACGTGCACGCACCCAAAACACATTAAAAAAAAAATGGAAATTTTATATGCAATCATGAAATTAAAATTTTTTTTTATCAAAATAATAATGTAATTAACAAATGATTTTTAAATGCAAATGTATTTACTAACCCATATGAAATCATTACCTGGACACACTCTCCATCATATTAAACCAAAAGACCCAAAGCAATTTATTTGTTGGGGTTAAAAAGAAAGAGAGCAATTTGTGGTGAAGGAAATGATCGAAATAGAAAGATGATAAGATAAGAACGGAATAAAAGAACAGGTTGGGCCAATAAGGGCTTGAAACATGTGGCCCAAGCATGGTCCAAGAATACCTGTCTAACCCGAAATATGTCCAAATTCGCCCAAATGACGATGGGCGTAATGGAGTGGCTTCAAGTAATTACAAAAGTGTTTTTATTTTTTATTTATTTTTTTTGGGTTGTAGAGACTAGAGAGTAATAATAAAAGTTTCTAAGTGATTTACATGAGCACACCAATTTTACAATAATTTTATAAGTCTAAATGATAAATAAAAAAATAATGTTAATGATAGGTATAGATAAAAATTTAGGACTACAATATGTTCCAAAGATTAGATTGTTCATCAATCCACTCCCGTATATTGTCCATCTCATTTTGTGTTGGATTAGAAACTTATTAGTATACGAGATTTTATGGAAACACACACAAAAAAAAAAAAAAAAAAAAAAAAAAAAAAAAAAAACCCAATATGATATTATGGTGTTGGTATAAACAAAAATTTCAATATTGTCCAATTTTGATCACTAATAGATATTGATGCTTTGCAATATTTGATTGATCACTTTTGAAACGATCAAAAAAATATATCTTTTTTTAAAAAAAAAGAAAAAAGAAAAAAAATAAAAGGAGGTTGAGGTTGAGAATTGTGGATGTCTCATAATCCGTGGCTATCTAGTGAAGAGGGCGAGTGGTTCTCTTGGTCCCAAGTATCTATTCTTATACTTCATATTTCCAATCCTCAACAACCACAACCATCTCTGCTTGTTAAACTCAAACTCACTCACACATTAAACTCACGGCTATCCAAATATGTCATCAGCTGTGGTTGCAGGTTCCTCCTCCTCTTGCACTGCCACCTTCACTAGGAACTGCTCCATCAAAACTTCTTCAACAACACCTGCAAAGCCATTCGTCATATCATCTAAATGCCAGGTATAACTTTTATATATAAAAACATATAGTACCAACATATATAAACATTGCCACTTTCATCTATTCTCTATTCTCAAGAAACCCATTTGTAGAAAGCCTTTACTCTCTTTCTTCTCTCCAGAAAACCGCCTTCCAAGGCCTCTCACTCCAAGAGGCCAAAAGGGGTGTCTCGGATTCCTTCGTAGCTGAGAATAGAAGCAGTTTCGCAAATGTTATAAGAAGAGGGCTTGAGGTCACTGCAAGAACTACTGGGGCATCAAAGACCATTGAGGCTGAGGTTGACAAGCCACTAGGCCTCACTTTGGGTCAAAAGCCTGGGGGTCGTGTTATCATTAGTGTGAGTTCTGTTATTTCTATGTTTTCTATCTTCAATTTGAGAAATTTGTTATCCACCAAAAATAAAAAATAAAAAAACAGTACAATGATCTTATTTTGTAAGAGTTAGAATAATAGTAAAATGATTAAATACATACAATATGCTTAAGCGTTTTGGTACAAGTAGTAGTTTATCATGATATCCGATCAAGTAATCCTAAATTCAAACATGTTTGTAAGCCAGTGTCATTGCTCAAAGTTCAAATTCCCCCTCCCTTGATATTATAACTATCAAATTATTAATCAAAATAAAAATAAAAAAAGTTTAAACTTGTCTTCCCTCTACCTCTCATTTAAAATGTTAAACGTCACATTTTGAGTCTCATTTATTAAGACGAGTCTCGAACACTCTATCTACAAACATGAGAGAGGATTAGAATAATGAATAACTAATCAATATTGCTTAACAACTTTAAACTTTTGGTACAAGTAGTACAACATCAGTAAGTATACTATATGGATTAAGCTGATGTTTTTCATGGCAACTCATTCTGATTCAGGCTGTAGATGGGGGTGGAAATGCAGCTAAAGCAGGACTAAAGGCAGGTGACCAAGTTCTATACACTAGCAGTTTCTTTGGAGATGAGCTATGGCCAGCTGATAAGCTGGGATTTACAAAAACTGCTATCCAAGCAAAGCCAGACTCTATCTACTTCGTTGTTAGCAGGTTCACTTTTCTTAACTTTGTTTGTATCCTCTTGCCTCTTCACTTCATGTTAATTGTGCACTGTTGGTGAAACATTCCATGGAAGATAGAGGATAAAACTAATTAAAGCATTAATCGTTATTGAGGCTTATTATTAACCTTAGCAGTACAATTGACAATTTATCTGAAGCTGTATGAGAATCTTGTTAAAAAGGCTTTGGATTATTGAATTTTTTATGCCATTTGCTATTACCTGTAAACTCAGTAAAAGATTGATAAATATTTTTCTAGAATATCTAATGGATTATCAGTGTGACAATAATTTCTACAAGTTCAAAATGTTCAATTTTTAAAGTTTGATATATGCTTTTGTAGACGTGCATTACAGCCCTTTTATAGGCTATCTCAGGTGGGGACTCAGCTTTTTGTCCAGAATTTCAGCTGATCAAATGTAATGAATTCTTTCGTTTGCTAGTCAATTAATGGATTTTTTGACAATATAGTAAGAATTTCCTATCATAATTGTCTTGGACACTTCATTTATCTGGACCTTGAAGTTATAACCTTCAAAGATTGTGAGCATGCCAGTAATTAGAGGCCCACAGTGTGGTAACTTCATCAAGAAGCATTAGAGCTGAGTTTGAAATGGCTCTGTAGAAGTGGAAATTTTGCAACTAATTACAAAATGCCTCGTGCTATTTAGTGGGTTCCACTGTCATTATTTAGAAACCAATGTAAATATTCCAAGTGTTCTAAATAAAAATTTCAAAGAATACCTAAGGGTCAATCACAAAGATGAAAATGCCACAAGAAACAAAACCTAACATATACAATTCATTATTGATAAGGGGTCAAGCTGCAATATCAGTGGAATCCAATAGTAAGATCTCCATTAATACTTGAAATCTTGGTTTCCCATCCACTATTACGTTGTGGAAATTTGTTTAGTGTTTTTACTCTGTTTTGGATCTTCATCTCTCCTTGAAGTCCAAAGGAACTTTTAGTATGCTAAACATGATGGCCTTTCTCATTCCCTTTTTTGCAATTTGGAAGAATCGAATCTGAGAATATTTGATGTTAAGGAGAGAGAGGAGCCGGGGGAATTGTTAACCACTAGTGGTAATCTATTTTTAGGGTCCAAATATCTGGTTTGTAATAATATATTTTCTTTGTTCTTTTTAGACAGAACCTTGTGTCATTGTGTCATTGAAGTTTGAAATTATTTGGGATATGCGTATCTTGTCATGCATTTACTTTATCTATATCTATTAGATACTAACCAACATAATTCAAGAGAAGGAATTTCTTCAAAATAAATTGATTAGACTTGTCTAATTTTTTTTTTAATTAATTTTTGTACTTTTTTTTTGAGGAAGAATTAATTTTTGTACTTAAGTAGTAGAATTGGTATCAGTTACTTATTCTATAATGTTGTCACATTTGTCATTTTAGGTTCCTTCAGTCAATTACTTACTGTACACATAATGTATTCCATGTAAAAATCAGTACTTAAAGGAACAATGTAAACTATAATAACAAGTAAAAATCTGCAAGCGAGCTGATGATGTTAAATTTTTCCTACTATTCTGTTTTATTTTTTCTATGCCTAATGGTCCATTTATCTATCTGCAATACAGAGGTGCTGAAGTAGATGTAAAGAAACTACAAAAGCGTCCCGCTCCTCCCCGCTTTGGAAGAAAATTAACTGATGCTCAGAAGGTAATTATAATTTTGGCATAATAAGCTTCAATTTACTACGAATTGTTTACTTATCTTCTGCGTTCAATATAATATCTTAATGTAATTTTAACACCTAACTATTAAATGGGAACCCATCTTGCAGGCTAGAGCTACTCACATATGCCTTGATTGTGGATATGTATACACTGTACAGAAACCTTTTGACGAGCAGGTAAGCTTAGCTTCTGAAATTTGTCATACTCCATAATTCCCCTTAAGACCAGAGTAGGAACAGATTCCAGCTGAAGCACTTCTCAACATCAGAGTAAATATAGTGAACCCTCCCCCTTTTAAGAAAGTAGAAGATTCAATAAAACAGCAGCAAAAGTAGAACAACATTGCTTCTTCATCTTTTCTTTTCTTTTTTTTCTCCATTTCTGTTTTCTGTCTATAGCGGAGAGTTTAAGTCAAGACTCCTCTACCCCTTGATTCCTTCAATGCTGTGCTATCACAGCATTGGCACATTGTTGCCATGCTAATTAAGTCACAGTTCACCATGAGTTCACTATCCATATGCATTGCCTTGTGATCATTTTAGTCAATTATTGATATCTTCTTAGTAGGTGATAATTTATCAAGATATTCGGATTTTATTTTTCTGCAGCCAGATGCATATGTATGCCCTCAATGTAGAGCACCAAAGAAGAGGTTTGCACGGTATGATGTAAACACTGGAAAACCAATTGGAGGTGGGTTGCCTCCAATTGGGGTCATCATTGGGCTGGTGGCTGGTATTGGTGGAGTTGGAGCATTGCTTGTTTATGGTCTTCAATGATTCTTTTTTACTTTTGCCTTCCAATTACAAACCCTTTGTTCTCCTCTCCAAATCAATCAGCCTGGTTGATATAATGTTAAATTCTGAAGTGTCTTTGGTATTCAGTATGCCAAGATTTCACTCTTTGAAGCCTTTGTATGTTTCTTAAAATGAACTGTAAATCTAAAGGATGTGCTTGAAATTAGAAGAAACTCCAGGAGCAACATTTGTGACCGTTGCATTGATTGCAATCTCTGAAGTGCATATATTCCCCTCCCCACACATCCCACCCCCCCCCCCCCCCCCCCCCCCCCCCCCCCACAAGAAAAAAAGAGAAAAGTATACGAGTTCAGGATCCATATGTTGCTATTTTAGTCATGTCTAGCATCAGCTTTCCACACATCATATGTTTCTAACTTGGCTCACACATAGCCCCCACCCTCCTTTCTCTCTTTCTCGCACACAGGTGGTTTTGCACTCAAGGATTGGTGGCATGGTGTCACGGGAGGCAATTTGCAATGCTTTTCAATGATGGGAGGTGTTGATGGTGGCTAGATTTCATCGATTCGTGACAATTAGGTGCCAATGGTGGCTAAATTGTATAGATCAGGCTGTTTTGTGGGTGGATCCCGTCAAATTTGAGTTGATAAGGTTATTTTTTGGATAGATCTAGTCAAATTTGCACCGATTCGTTGAGTTGTGCAGGGTGGTGGGTCGAATTGTGAGATAACAAAATGTTTTTCAAAGCATTTGCAAAAATGTAATCAAACACTAAAAAATTAAATATTTTTAATTGAACATATTTTACATCAAAAAATATTTTACAACAAAAGAAATGTAGCCTAAAAGTACACTTTTGGCCCCTTAAAGTTTGGGGTTAGTTTCATTTTGATCCTCTAAGTTTTAAAAATTTTATTTTAGCCTTTCATGTTTGATACAAAATCGATATTCCTACATTACACAACATTTTATAACTAGTATTTCATATATAGTTAAACATGAACAGAACTTCATATCGCTAACTAAAATGGAAGGCAGAGCTAATATGAAAATGAAATCAAACATAAATGACTAAAATGAAAATTTTGAAACTTGAAAAACCAAAATGAAAAGAATATCAAACTTTAAGGGCCAAAAGTGTATTTAAGTCAAGGAAATCAATTTCGTACCGGAGGTTATACCGGTTTGGTCAGTAGAACGATATATTTCGGTATTGCTCAATACCAATATACCATTTCGGGTTTACCACTAATTATATATATTATATAATTATTTATCTATTTATATGTTTATTAGTTAAAGTAAGTATATTCATTATGAATAGTTAAAATTATAAGCTAATGGTTTTTATTCTTTAGTTTTTTTAAAAATAATTCTGATTGTTATTGTTATTAATAGAAAACTCATATAATAATAATAATAATAATAAATAATAGTAGTAAGTACACAAAAGTCTTTGACACTTTAATTCTTGATAGATGTGGTAGGTATTAAAATTTTAAATGCTCACGTGTTTGGTCAGAGAAAAGCGACCAAAATTGGGAATTAAGTCCATTTTTCCAACTATATAGTTAGTAGGCACGGTTTCAAAAGTATATATATTACTAACATCTCGAGTCTTAGAGACTCGATTTTGGGCCTATAAACTGAGTCTCAAAGACTCGGTTTTCTAGTTTGCATCAGATCTGAGTTGGCGTTTTTTCCACGTGGCATCCACCTGGAAATCAAGTTTTATAGACTTGATTTATAAGCCGACCCTTTAAGCATCGGTTTGTGTGTGACGTGACAATTTGTATGTGACGTGGTTGATCCACGTGGAAGCCACCTAGATAATTTAACAAAATCGAGTTTTAGAGACTCGATTTCTAATAGGGCTTTTTCAAAATTTAACGCACTCTGTCTCTAACACCTCTCCACTCTCACTCACCCTCTCACTCTCACACAGACCAGAGCACTCTCACGCCTCTCTCACTCACTGACCCACTCTCACGCCTCTCTCAATCACCCTCTCCACCCTCACACAAACACCCTGTCACCCTCTCTACTCTCTCACTCACCCTCTCCACTCTCACTCAGTCACAGAGCCACAGCGAGGTGTACAGAGATTGTATCAAACCCTTATCACAGAGCTTTGAGTGCCTTCAGTCTACACGGTCTCTCAAAACTATAAAAAAAAAAAAAAAAAAAGTGAGTCGGTTTATGTGTGTGTTTCACCGTTTGGTTGCTGAGAAACAATGGGAAAAATCAAAGAAACGTTGGTTTCAGTTCGTTTTTTTTTTTCTATTTTGGTTTCTGTATTGAATTTCTAATAGAATTGTTAAAAAAGATCGAAGCTTTATTGTTTTTTGAGATTGAATTGGTATGTGGAATCGGATTATGTTTTTGGGTTTGTTTATATTTGCTGAGGATTTAATTTTAGTGCTTTGTTGATCAAAGTTTACTTTGATCTAAGTTTGATTTGGTCAGTTATGGTAAATATGTTACTAAGAATGGAGAAATTGGAGATATATATACATATATATATATATATATATATATATACTTTTTCTCTAAAATCAGTATTGTCTAACATGAATGTAAATCATGTCATGTTCAGCTCAACAACAACAACAACAACAACAACAACAAAAAAAAAAAAAAAAGGTGAACTTAATTTGTAACAATAAACCAAAGTGCAATATCTGAATGCAGTAATGCATGGAGCGAATGCCCAAAATACATAGCGCAGTAATGTAGTACCAGCTATGTCCCTAGGTATGGTGCAATAGTTGTACTGGGTACCCAAATCCTGATCCAAGTATGCCAACAACAATTTTCGCAACCTTTGGTAAGACTCCTCCCAATCCCCAAATATTTTAGCAATTGTCTTTTGTTTTGTGTACCATACCTTATAGTAAGAAAGCTCATGATTATACTTAGTATGTATAATCTCCCAGAGCTCATCAATATGAGCAGTGTGATTTTGTCACAATTTTCCCACAATTTCTGACGCAACAAAATTAGAATCCATCATTTTACCGTCTCTTCGCAGGCCAAAGGGTATACAACTGTGTGGACCCACATAAGACGTGATCATCCACAGACCATTAAGTTTAGCCTTCATGAATGCCCCAACGTACCACTTGCAGTTGGTGTCAATGCATGCGACGCACAATTTAGTTTTGGTCGACCTCCGGATTATAAAATTTCTATTATCATTTACTGCGTATATTATCAATGCACGCTTAACCGCCTCTTTATTTGCAAAAGTCAACCCTTTACTAAAATGCATCCCATCTTCCCAAGTAGAAACAAATGGTATCTGAAGACGTGAAGGATCAACCATATTTTCTCAAGTATTTGCGTAGAATGACTCGATAGGAGGTGTGTAGGCAGTGGTCGTATTTGTATCATGCTGGACGCCAATATCATCGTCTGCATCACCTTCATCATGGTACTCTATATTCTCCTCTTCAAAATTGGGAACGAGTTCATGGTCATCCACATCTCTATCAAAGTCGACTCGCTCAATCCTCTCTTCGTATTCATCCATATCATCAAGATTTTCACCATTATTCGCAGCATGATCTTCGTCTTCGTCTTACTCCCCTAAATGTGTCTCTTGAGGATGGAGTGTTTCACCAGTATTAGCAACATGATCTTGAGATGGGAGCATATAACTTCCCATTGTAGTGCATCCATCATCTAAGGCTGTAAATTGTGAAGATGTAGTTGTTTGTTGCACCTCCTCAGTATCAACTTTTGCAAGCGACTCCGAACTTACGTACAACTCAGCAGCATTTACTTAAGGCATTTTATGGATCCTATTAAACATGATCTTTATATGTTTGTCTTCTTTGATCTCCATATACCCATAATTTATCCGTTCATGAAGGACTTCTTGTGGGTAACGATAAATAATCTTTATGTCATAACAAGCAGGGTTCAAATTCAATTCTTCCATTATTTTCCTCTTCAAATCATTCAACGTCTTCAACTTACGACATATCATCATGTAGTAGCATTCGATACTCGGCCCTCTAAATGGGAATTCTTCAATCTCTCCAGGATTGACAAGGGGTCCACCATAGTATACATTTATATCAATATTCTTTAGAGATTGTGAACCTATTAGAGTCAAGTGTAATATGTTAGTGACATATTTTATCTCTTTCATTTAACATCAATTGCAAAACCTTTTCTATCTACTCAAAGTTCAAAAATTACAACTTGTCACCCCACATTTGCATATACTCACCCCATATCACATACAAACACACAATCATTATCATTTCATACTCCAAAAAAAAAAAAAAAAAAAAAAAAAAAAATCTAAAGGCAAAACTCACCCCATTACAAAATTTCAAATCAGCTCTAACAAAAATATAAATATAAATATCAAACCAAACAACAATACAATCATTAAAAACCTAACAATACAAATATACCAACAATACATCTTAAATATATCAATCATTATTTCATACTCAAGCAAAAAAAATTAAAGACAAATATCAAACCAAACAACAAAAGAAATTCATGATATATACCTATGATAAAAATCTAACAATACAAATATATCAATGATTATAATTTCATACTCAAGCAAAATAAAATAAAATAAAATAAAAAAACTAAAGACAAATATCAAACCAAACAACAAAAGTCATGATACATACCCATGATACAAATATATCTTAACACTATATACACTAACACTAGCAAAATCCACTAACACTATATACACTAAACAACCAACAGACCCTTACTTGACATGAGGATGTGCAAATGTGCTGGGATTGTATGAGTGAGAGAGGGAAGACTACAATGAGTGTTGGGATTGTATGAGAGAGAGAGGGAGTGAGGGAGGGGAAGACCTGCTGAATGTATATGACCCGAGAGACCTAGACAAAAAACCAAATCTGATATAGGGACCCAGACATGATAGCCACGTGGAGTAATATTTCACCACAATTTAAAAATTGAGTTTCTGAGACTCGGTTTCACTTTTAGCAAACCGAGCCTCTAAGGCTCAATTTCCAAGTGGCGTCTACATGGAATCTTAGAGCACAGAAATCAAGCTTCTAATGGTCGGTATGAAAATTGAGTCTCTAAGACTCGATTTCCAAGTGGACAAAAGTGTCAACTCAGATCTGATCAAAACATGAAAACCGACCCTCTGAGACTCGATTTATAGCCCAAAATCGACCCTTTTAGACTTGAGATGTTATTAAAAAATATAGTTTCAAAACCGTGCCTACTAATTAAATAGTTGGGAAAATGGGCTTAATTCCCAATTTTGGCCGAGAAGAGCACACAAAACAAAATAAAGGCATTTAACAAAAGTTAAAAAGAAACAGAACAGAAGGCAAACTAGTTTGGGGCTTTGGTGAAAAATATAAGGAAGAGGAAGATGAAGAAGCGATGAAGAAGAAGACGAAGAATGGTGGATCATCAACATGGGGTTAAGGCCGGTGAAATTGTGGCAGCAACGGCGGCTATCTGGTATCAACTTCCGCTACTATTTTCGTTTTAAGTGTTTTTTTTTCCTTACTGGCCGATTTTATTTTTTCAGCCGAAACACTCCGATATTCACCGGTATGACTGGTACACAACCAGTATGGCCGGTATTTAAATCAGTACGAAATACTAGTGTATCTGTACCGATCTGAGGTCTGGTGTGACATATATTGGCGGGTACGGTACAGTATTTACTACATTTTTCAGTGAAATATAAGTAATATTTACTAATCATAATTTTTTTTTTTTTTTAAGAAAAAAAAAAAAAAAAAAGGGGATGATTGAATTAATAAACTTGTTTTTATAAATGCCTTCAAAGTTCAAACCTATCATCTTGAAACTTTGTAAAATTTATTATGCTTGGTTTTTCACAAAACCTTAAATCTTTACGATGCTTATTATATTGGTCATTTTCAAGGATCCAGTCAAAAGGTTCTTCCCATTATCAAAGGCCAGAATCTCAGCTGTCAAAATAATCACTCCATTATCAGTCAAAAGGTTCTTCCCATTATCAAAGGCCAGAATCTCAGCTGTCAAAATAATCACTCCATTATCCAAGGTCATTACTGTATAGTACACCTCAAAAGCACCATTTATCACTCTAACAAATTATAGTAGCCTATTACTGTTACGGTGCAGATTTTGTATACATATTTAGGACTGTTATATCAACTATCGTGGTCATACTTTTGATTATGGTAGCTAAATCAAAGACTCATCAGACTGAAGTAAAGCCCAACTGGAATTTTGATCATTACCGAGCTTCAAGTTCTATGGCTGGCAGGGCCAGGAGACCCTCTCAATTCTTCAAGATTATACTCCCCTCTGCTATGCAACACATGAAACTGGTAATGTACCCTCCACTAGTTATATAGTCCCATACCATTTTACATCATAATTACAACAATGTAACTTTATTTGGTGGCTGCAGAGGATCCCTGAAAAATTTGTGATGGAATTTGGAGATGAGCTATCCACCGTAGCTACACTCACTTCTCCCTATGGTGGTATTTGGCAAGTGGGATTGAAGAAAGCTAACAACAACATTTGGTTTTGTAATGGTTGGCAGGATTTTGTTGAATACCATTCTATTTGTTATGGTTATTTTTTGGTCTTCAAATATGAAGGAAATTCAAGCTTCCATGTTCTTATATTTGATAAGACTGCCACTGAGATTCAATATCCACCCAGCAAGAACTGTAAATTGGAAGATCATCAGGTAGAAATAATAGACTTAGATGAAATTGATACAAACATATCTCCCTCAAATGATTTGCCCACAAAACATGAAGTCAGAGAAAAGTTTGTAAGGAAAAAATTTTCTAGCATGTCCAGAGGAAGAGAGAGAGCAATCGAAGTAGCCGAAAAGTTCAAGCCTAAAAATCCTTCTTTCATGGGTATCTCGCGGCACCATTATATGGTGAGCCTTTATACATAATGTGATCATGATGTTCGCTTAAATATGGCCTTGAAACATATATGCTTTAATGCTTAGTTGTTTCTCCTTCTTGTGCAGTATGTACCTGCTGAATTTTCTACCAAATATATTATTAGGAAGCAATTTGTGACACTTCAAACTACTGATGGAAAACAATGGTAAGTATGGTGTTCTTACAACCAAAATCTTAAGTCTTCAGCAATGAGAATGGGGAAGGGATGGGTTGCATTTTTGAAAGACAATAATTTAAAAGAAGGAGATGTCTGTGTCTTTAAGTTGATTGAGAGGAAGCCTGTTGTGTTTAGTGTCTTAATATTTCATGTGGTTGACCATCAAAGTTCATACTAGAATAACTTGTTTAAACATAAAATCAGGGTCGATGATGCCTTTTTTTTTTTTTTTTTTAATATTTAGAGATTTTGTTGAATAGTATGGTTTTATTTTTTGATTGATAGTTTTTAAGACTTCTCTCTATCCAGTATAGTAGGTCTTGTTCATTCAAGTAATTCATAGTACAAACCGTATCTGGTTTATTTATTTATTTATAATTTCTTCCTTATTTCAAAGTGTAATTCTAAAACTTTTAAGATCACCATTGTATGGGACTAGAATAGAACAGTTTAGTCTAATTCATATAGTTGATTAGTTGAAATTGGAAGCCAAATAAGTACAAAGACCAATTGCTTAATTCAACAACAATACATATAATCAAGGGCTTTGTAGCTTAATTGGTACATCTCCATATACAAAGTATTTGGAGGGTCAAGACTTTAGAGAATGGAAAGGGTTCAAGTTGTGAGATCCGCAACACGTACATTATAACTATCTAAAAAAAAAAATACAACAATACATACACGCATACATACATACACACACACACACACATATATATATATATATATATGAAACACATATTTTAATAAAAAGATTTAAATTACATAATTATAATTTTTTTTAGAAACTATTCAACATAGTTTTATTCAATAGCTGGTAAATCAGCTGCCACAAATTTATCAATTGTTTTATATAAATGGAGAAAATGTTTTTAATATTATTATTTTTAAATATACCATTATTAGTTGAGTAATTTGAACATATCCAAGCATATTAAAAAAAACAAAAACATACAACCTCATTCTATGGAACACATGTAACATCTTACATTAAGTTTAAATTATTATTGTGGGGCCAAAGAATTTGTGACTCCGACCCACTTCATTTTGGGGCCCAAGGCCCGAGTCGAGGAGGGACAATTCCGAGGACATACAATGAAAGTCCAAACGGCCTAGGGATATAGCCGAGGGTGATTCTGTTCTCGGCATCCTAAAACGCTCCTGGAGGAAAGGGCAAATACGGTATGGGAACAGTTCGTGGAAAAGCTAAACACCTCCGCATTAATGTGGAAAAGACCCTTGAATAGGATGGTGACAAAGGACAAGGGAAAAGCAACCACTACTGCAATAAAGTACTCTGCGCCTGACAGAGCAATACTTTTCAGCTTTTATAACCGCCCCCAACCACTATGGGTATGGGCTAATGAGACGGGCGTCAGCCCTCGAAAGCTGAACCTACACATGGACGTTGGAGAGAGGGTAAAGGCCAGTATAAAAGGAGAAGGAAGCAAGCCAAGAAAGGGGGGGGGGGGGGGGGGACAAAAGGCCAAGAGCCAGATCCTCCCAAGTCGTGCCGAGGAGAAAATCTTCTCGGGCAAGCATAGTAAACCCTTGTGCGATTACCATGAATACCATGACCAACTACTGTCCGGTGACTGAGGCCTGGCCTTTCAGCCCACGCTCTACAAATCATATTGTTTGAGCCCTCAACGTGCGAACCTAACATCATTTTGGGGTCGTTACAAATTGAGTCCTTACAATTGGCGCCGTTTGTGGAAAGGCTTGTGTGTTGGCACAGGCGGCAGTTAGTCATGGTGGGATCACGCCCTTGTCGACAAGGGTCCCTCAAAAGAAATAGTTGTGGCGGTGGGGCTAGCTAGGCGAAAGCCTCTCCATCATTCCCAGCAATTTTTGTTCTAACTCAGCTCCCACTCAGGGCTACCCTACAAAGTGCCAGTGGCACGGGTAGTTCTAGGGGCTTCCAACATCAAGCCAATGCCCCATATCCCTGTTAAGGGGCTAACCCTCGAATCATAAAGAAAATCTAAGTTTTGGACAGAACCAAGGTCTTGTATGGTCCTCGGACTCAAACCTATGGGGAAACCAAGTACATCCTAGAGAAAATCTAAGTTTTGGACAGAACCAAGGTCTTGTATGGTCCTCGGACTCAAACCTATGGGGAAACTAAGTACATCCTACAGAAAATCTAAGTTTTGGACAAAACCAAGGTCTTGCATGGTCCTCGGACTCAAACCTATGGGGAAACCAAGTACATCCTAGAGAAAATCTAAGTTTTGGACAGAACCAAGGTCTTGTATGGTCCTCGGACTCAAACCTATGGGGAAACCAAGTACATCCTACAGAAAATCTAAGTTTTGGACAGAACCAAGGTCTTGCATGGTCCTCGGGCTCAAACCTATGGGGAAACCAAGTACATCCTACAGAAAATCTAAGTTTTGGACAGAACCAAGGTCTTGTATGGTCCTTGGACTCAAACCTATGGGGAAACCAAGTACTTCAAAAAGAAAATCTAAGTTTTGGACAGAACCAAGGTCTTGTATGGTCCTCGGACTCAAACCTATGGGGAAACCAAGTACATCAAAAAAGAAAACCTAAGTTTTGGACAGAACCAAGGTCTTGTATGGTCCTCGGACTCAAACTTATGGGGAAACCAACTACTTAAAGAAGATTCTAAGTTTGGGACAGAACCAAGGTATTGCATGGTCCTCAGACTCAAACCTATGGGGAGATTAGTCATTAGAAAATGAATTAAGTCTTAGACAGAATGGAAATCCCGTCCTGTCCTCGGATCCCCAGCTCTGAAGAAACCAATGTAAACGAGTATTTAGGCCCGGTATAGTCATACCTCGGTCCTCGGACCGCATGTAAAAAATGGTTAAGGCCGTGAATGTTGATAGGAACATGGTAAAGCGTCCTAGTACATGGCGATCATCTCGGATAGTTCATTTTGGGTTACCCATCCTCGGATGATCTCCTCATACGCAATACAGAACATTCAGCTGTTATCTCGATTAGTCTTATATGTATAACCTTTTTTAGGTCGGCATTATTGTGCCTGTTAGTCTCAGTAAGTTCAAAATAATAGCTTTTTGTTAACAGGGGGCTCGGCCCCAAGCATCATTCAAAAAAAAAAAAAAAAACATATATATTTATATATATAGCACATCCATTCACAGCAAAACTATTGCAGAAAAAAAAGAATACTTAGAATAAGATAAAGTCATCTTTTATTAATACAAAGAAATAGTACAGCGTACAATGAAGGGCTCAAGCAAGCCTATACCAGAAGCTAATCACGAAAGCAAAAAGAAAAGCAAAAAGGAAAAATACAAGGAAACGATAAATCCTTCAAAATTCTGCTCTTATGGCAACTAAGTGTGTTAGGAGAACCCCATTGATGAAAGGGGAGAAGAGGCAGAAGAAGAAGCAGAAGCACCAGGATGCCCCTAATGATGGAAGAGAAGAAGAAGCGGAGGCAAAAGGAGGCACCAGAGAAGGAGGAGAGGAGGAAGCGGGGATGCCTAGTCCCCGTGCCAACTCTGACTCCCATCAGGCCAGTGCCATGTTAGCAGCGCTCGAGAGAGAGCGGATGGTACCGACGATAAGCAACCCCAATGCTATAGCACCAAAAATCTGATGCGACCAGCACCTGCTTCGGATTTTGGCTAAAGGAGGAAGAGGCTTCTTTCCCGCTTTGTCAAGGGGGAGAGATGCTTTGAGTCTCTGTCTCCATTGCCCTGATCGGGCCACCTTGAGTCTCGGAGAGACCCAGTGCTTCTGGAGAGGGTGTGGTCCCTTCACCCCCATCTTCGCCCCAACCATATCACTCCCTAAAGCTTAATCCCACTGGCAGTGAGGACTTTAAGCACAGCAGGTGGTTTAGGAATTTGAAAAAATTGAGGGGTCTGTACGTAAAGGAAATGACCTCTTACCTTGCTTCTTATATGGAAGGCAAGTCTGGTGGCATTTAATCTGTACAGATTTCCAAGAAAAGCTACAAACGAAATAATTCCCACTTAACTCCCGATGTCATCTTCAACCGTTGGATTTGCGTCACCTCGTAAAGGGAACTTATTAAAGATGCGCCTCGTGCACTGAAACGGCAAGAACGCGGCGCGAGCAAAGCTAAGGGAATGTCCCATGACCAGGAGCATGTCCCAAGCAAATGGAGTGGCACTGACATTGATGAGGGATGAGGCTTAGCAAGCCGTAACATAAGCCCGACGTCACCAAAACCCTCCTTTCCGTCCGAGGGGCCGGACAGCAGGGTTTTGAGGGACTATTGTGGGGCCAAAGAATTTGTGACCCCGGCCCACTTCATTTTGGGGCCCAAGGCCCGAGCCGAGGAAGGACAATTTCGAGGACATACAATGAAAGTCCAAACGGCCTAGGGATATAGCCGAGGGTGATTCTGTCCTCGGCATCCTAAAACGCTCCTGGAGGAAGGGGCAAATACGGTATGGGAACAGTTCATGGAAAAACTAAACACCTCCGCATTAATGTGGAAAAGACCCTTGAATAGGATGGCGACAAAGGACAAGGGAAAAGCAACCACTACTGCAATAAAGTACTATGCGCCTGACAGAGCAATGCTTTTCAGCTTTTACAACCGCCCCCAACCACTATGGGTATGGGCCGATGGGACGGGCGTCAGCCCTCGAAAGCTGAACCTACACATGGACGTTGGAGAGAGGGTAAAGGCCAGTATAAAAGGAGAAGGAAGCAAGCCAAGAAAAGGGGGGTGGGGACAAAAGGCCAAGAGCCAGATCCTCCCAAGTCTTGCCGAGGAAAAAATCTTCTCGGGCAAGCATGGTAAACCCTTGTGCGATTAACATGAACACCATGACCAACTATTGTCCGGTGACTGAGGCCTAGCCTTTCAGCCCACGCTCTACAAATCATATTGTTTGGGCCCTCAACGTGCGAACCCAACATCATTTTGGGGTCGTTACAAATTGAGTCCTTACAATTATATAAGTTTAGAATTGTAACTTTTTTTTTCTTTCCAAATATAAGTATAATACCTATATTATTGAAACTTTAATTTTATGATATATTTTTTTAATATTTTTCATTTTTATTACTTTTTTAGGGCTCATATTTCTAATTTCTAATGCCTATTTTTTTTTTTAGCCTAAAACTAAATAGTTTAGCCCAAATTTAATAAAATTTTATTCCTTTCAACCCAAAAATTAAGGAAAAAAATGAATTTTTGAGTCTAAACAATTTAAGTCTACGATTAAAGAGGAAACTACAAAAATAATCAATTTAAGGTCTAATTAGTCCAAAATGGACGGAAGTGGATTGAAATAGACTGAATTGGACCGAATGGACAGAAGTGGACTGAATAGGACCGACATGGATGAAATGGAATAGAAGTGGACCAAATAGGACTGAATTGGACTGACATGGACCAAATGTGTATAGATTCCAAAACTAGACCCAGAGGTAGCTAGCTAGCTATCTCCTCTTTTTCTCTTTCATGATCAATGAAGAACCAATTTCAATTACAGTACTTATTTGATCAACAATCGTGAGAGGCAATTCTGAAAATTCCATCACCAATATCTCCGTAGTCACATAAATTAGTATTGCTTGGAAACTCAAAAGGGAGCTTTGTCTTTAAAGCCAGCCCGTGGTTTAAGTCAAAAGACATAAATTCAACACTGAAGGACGATGTCTGGCTCCTGCATCATTGCATTTCTTAAGGATTATGTGGTGGAAAGATCTGCTTGGTTTTTATCACCTTGGAATTTTAGATCAATTCAATTGATATTACATTTATTTTCTAGCTCATAAACTTCATGGTGAACCCAAATGACCAATTGCTTAATAGCCATATCTAAAAGGAGGAGTTCTCTTTTTTTGTTGCTATGACCATTGACTACCAAGTACCAACTTAATGGTGAATTGGTGAGTGCCTCTTCAAATGCCATGGGTTCTAAACATGGGAAGGGCTAAACTGAATTGTGATGCAGCCTTGGAAATTGGAAAGGAAGAAGTTTGGTGTTGGCTAGAGGAATTCTATGGGCTATGCAGATTGCTAAAGCAATGGGAATGTCCAAGATTGTGGTTGTAGGAGATTCTAAGGTTTGTATGGATGCTTTGTCAAATACAGTTGATGTTGATGACCCTCCATGGCAATTAAAAGTTATTTTAGAAAATATCATATTAAAACTATTATAAAGTCACTTTGTAGATTGAAAATTTGTGTGGGTGTTCAGGTCTTAAGAATAGTGTAACTCATGCCCAGGTTAAATGGGCAGCCAATGTGAATTTTGTTGGTTCTCGGTTTTACCATTCACTCCTAGAGGCTGTGTTAGCTGATCTGCGTAAAGACTTACGTATTTGATTTTGTTTTGTATGATATGCTCTTTTACTTAGCCAAAAATAAATAAATAAACTCCCTTGCCAATTGATCAAGACTTAGACCAGATGGCAAGGTATTTTATATTTGCACACACAAGACCAAACAATCAGATTGCGCAAATGGCATTACGATGATATCAGCCTAAGTTTCTCCAATAAATTCATCTACATCACATGGTTTACATATCATTGCTCGATTTGCTTCATTTTTGTTCAACCTAAATATGAAGTGACGCAACAATAAAGGTGGAACTGAAAAAACGAAATTTATTAATGGTAATCAAGAGAATAATACAAAAACAAAGAGACAATAAACTCAAAAAATCACACACGCACTTGATGGAATGAACTCGAATTCAAATTCGCCCTTCCCTTTTAGATGACTTTAATAAAAATGCATTTCTATTAAACAATTTTTTTTAAAAAAAATATGAGTAAATTAATAAACTTGTTTTATAAATGTCTTCAAAGTTCAAACTTAATCATCTTGAAACTTAGCAATATTAATTGTGTTTGGTCTTTCAGACTGAAACTTTGCTATATTAATTGTGTATCATCTTTCACAAAACATTAAACTTCACGATGTTTATTATTTTTGGTCATTTTCAAGGATGCTAGTCAAAACGCTCTTCCATAATCTGTGACTACTAACTAGCAAGCAGTAATAGCACATGGTAAAGCCATCTTGAACCCTGAAACTGTCAAACAATCACATGTCATAAATATATTCATTAAAAGCATCACTTTGCTTTCAAAACCATCACTCTTACAAATTAAGCAGCCCCACAGCCTGAAACACTCAAATTCCTCTTATAATCATATCTAATTACTGTTACGGTGTAGATTTTGAATACATATTTACATGACCGTTCGATCAAACATCGTAGTCATACTTTTGATTATGGCAGCTAAATCAAAGGCTTGCCAGACTAAAGTGAAGCCCAACAGGAACTTTGATCATTACCGGGCTTTAAGTTCCATGGCTGGCAAGGGCAGGAGACCCTCTCAATTCTTCAAGATTATACTTCCCTCGACCATGGAACACATGAAACTGGTAATATACACTCCACTAGTTATATCTTACCATTTTACATTCCAATTGCAACAATGTAACTTTATTCGGTGGCTGTAGAGGATCCCTGAAAAGTTTGTGCTAGAATATGGAGATGAGCTATCCATTCTTGCTACACTCACTATTCCCTATGTTGGTATTTGGCAAGTGGGATTGAAGAAAGTTGACAAGAATAATATTTGGTTTTGTAATAGTTGGCAGGATTTCGTTGAATACCATTCTATTTGTTATGGTTACTTTTTTGTCTTTAGATATGAAGGAAATTCAAGTTTCCATGTTCTTATATTTGATAAGACTGCCACTGAGATTCAATATCCATTTAGCAAGAACTGTAAATTGGAAGATCAAGTGGAAATAATAAACTTAGATGAAGATGATACAACCATATCAAGGCATGACAACTTGAATGAAAACGAAATGTCTCCCTTAGATGATTTGCCCACAAAACATAAAGTCGGTGAAAAGTTTGTAAAGAAAACTTTTTCTAGCATGTCTTTAAAAGGGAAACTCAAGATGTCTAGAGAACAAGAGAGAGCAATCCAAGCAGCTGAAAAGTATGCTTTAATGCTTAGTTGTTTCTCTTTCTTGTCCAGTATGTACCTACTGAATTTTCTATCAAGTATATTATTGGGAAGCAATTTGTCACACTTCAAGCTACTGATGGAAAACAATGGCAAGTCTTGTGCTATTACAACAACTAGTCGTAGACCCGCACAATGCGCGAGAAAATTTGATATAATTACTTCTTAGAAAGTCAATATGTGTTGTTTGAAATTGTGTTTTAAATTACAACATATGAAAAAATCCCACAATATATTGCCCTTTAAATTCATAAATTACATGATTACTTGCATTATATGGTAAAATAAGACCAACCCATCCATCATGGCATTGTAAAGTCATCTAAATATAATCATATAAAACCAGCGTTTTGTTGAGCTTGTCTTATAAAGCAAAAGTATCATCTATACAGTTGATAAGACCTTTAAAAAGTAACATATGACATAGAATTCTAGTTTACTGCCCTCAACATTGAGATCAAGATTTTTTTTTTCTAGAGAATGTACATGTTCAACCAAGAGAAACTAATCAAGGAATATTTAATCACTGTCAACCATGTGAGTTTTCTCTTTAATTTTCCTGATTTCTCACTTTTCATAATGAAGATGACATTGGCAATACAAACTACAACGATTGTAGGGTAGTTATGCAAAACTGTTTAATATGTTATTGTTCAAAACTTGGTACAGATAAATTCAACCTCTTGTTCCATGTGTTGTATATAGTTATGGAATCTCAAAGTTTATTCTCCACTTAGGCTTGCATTACAAATACCAATGACTTAATCATAGACACCAACACTATTGAGAAGCTTATGTGGTGCAATGCTTTAGCTGGTGCTAAATGTTGTAATAGAAGTTATGCAATTTCAAAACTTGCAAAGAGACTAAAATGGGAAAATGAAAAACAAAATATTAATTCAAAAATGTTAAATGAATAAGCATTGCATATATGAAATATTTAAGTAAATAATGGGATACCACAAAGGATGTCATTACTGGCAGGCTATCACTTGAAGTCTTGAACCCCCAAAAATTAATCTAAGGGGCTAGATATAAGGATAATTGGAATAATAATAAGTGCTAACAAAAATTTGTAAACTTCAATAACTGATTGAGCTTGATTGTTTCCAACAACAAAACATTTATAAATTAGTTTAAAAGGAACATTGGTTGCTTCAAATTAGATTTTTTGGTTCTTTCGATGTTGGCAATTGTCCCCCTGTTGTGTTTTTTTTTTTTCTTCAATAAAATCTTGCAATTCATCAACAAAAAAAAGTTACTTTTATAGTTTGGTCATTTTTTATTTATTTTTATAATTAGAAACTTTTATAGTTTTTTAGATTTTCAAGTCAGGTCTATAAAATTTTACAAAAAGTGTAAAATATAGTTTTACAACTATCGAATGTTGCAAACCCACATACCCACATCGAACATCTTATTTCTACTACTAACAAAGCAAGTTTTTTCCCCCTTTAATCTTATTCTTGCAATCACTTGCTATTGTGTATTTAAAATAAAAGGAGACATCTAGTTAAAAAAGTATTGAAGGCGAAACCCTACAAAAAGAGAGTGCACATGCAAATGTGACCAATAGAAACAAAAATATTAAAATCAAAACCCTCACCGTAAGGTGCTATAATTCATGCAATATATAGATGGCATTTATAGACATAAACTTAAGAAACTTCTCCCAACCATTACCTACCACAAAATCATTTGAAGCTCAAAAGAGAATAGGGTACCCAAGTTTAGAAATAGTGTTCAAAAGTATTTTCCCCATTGATTACCTGCTACCACATGTCTAAGAGAAATTTCATCAAGTATATGTCATGCAACAATAATAACCAAAAACAAAAAATTATCGACATTCCACATGGGATAAAAAAGCGAATGGGTGACAATTAAAACGTTTTTATTGACAAAAAGGAGAAAAATAATTGACAAAAAATCAGGTCTAAAGATTGATCTCTTTTTCAATATGTCTCTTGCTTTTGCACTGTCTAGTTCTTTGGTTTTCTCAATAGATTAAATTAGATGGAGAAAGGAGGAACTGAGAGCATGAGACAAAAATTAGGAGAGGCAAATTGGTTACCTAGTTGATTGAAGAAGAGCAAAAAAGACCATAGCATTACCAAGTCCAATGGTGTTTCGGCAACTTCTGCAGAAGTGGAGAGGGGGCAACTGCAATATATAAATCAATAAAGAGAGAATAGGAGTTAAGATCAAAGAATTGAAGTAGTGCTAAATTGAGGTTAAAATGGATTTAATAAGGTGGTGGGAAAGTGGGGTGATGTTATCCCTTTGTTTGATGGAGAGAGAGACCAAGGAGGACGGTTAATTGAGAATTGGAATAGTTAGCCAGTTGGGTTTAATGGAGTAAATGGGGAAGATGAGTGGGTTGCCCTCAGTTATTTTGGAAAGGATTCTACATATTCTATCCAAAAATAAATAAATTGAGGAAGTTGAAAAATAGGAAAACATTCAATGGATAGTTGGGGATTTAAAAAAAAAAAAAAAAAAAAAAAAAAAACAGGTTTGAGTAATAGGAGGAGAGCATAATTTAATGCAAAAAAAGTCATGAGAATATGTAAAGTCATGATATATTGTAAAGTCATGAGAATATGTAGCAAAGCAAAAGAATTAAGACTATTTAGAATGTGTAAAGTCATGAAAATATGTAAAGTCCTCATATATTTTGCATTCTTTTAAAAAAGGTAATAAATTAACAAAAAAGGAAAAAAAAGAAAAAGAAAAAAAGGATGACATGGATGATGATGTGGCTCAACTGAAGTGTAACAACAATAAATATTACACTTCAGCTTTTAATAATATTCAGCAATGAGATTGGGGAAGGGATGGGTTGCATTTTCGAAAGACAATAATTTAAAAATAGGAGATGTTTGTGTCTTTGAGGTTATAGAGAAGAAGTCTGCTGTGCTTAGTGTCTCAATATTTCACGTGATTGATCATTAGAGTTCATACTAGAATAACTTGTTTAAACGTAAACTCAGGGTTAATGATGCTTTTTTTTTTTTTTTATTTAGAGATTCTGTTAAATGGTATGGTTTATTTTGTGAGTGATGATTTAAGACTTTTCTAGTTTTCTCTAACCAGTATAGTTGGTCTTGTTCAAGTAGTTCATAGTACAAACTGGATCTGGTTTTATTTATTTATTTATTTATAATTTCTTTCTTGTTTCAAAGTGTAATACTAAAGCCTTATAGATCACCATTGTATTGGACTAGAATATAACAGTTTAGTCTAATTCATTTCATTGATTAGTTGAAATTTGAAGCCAAATAAGTCAATTTCATAATATTTTTTCACAACTGCTAAGGTAGCAAGTTGTGATTAGTATACAATAAAAATGATGTTAGTAGTGATTCAAGTTGTGTCACTAATCACAATCTACCACCTTAATCAGTGCTTTGTTTTTGTTAGTGCGTTTGGGTGTATTTGACATGAGGAAAGGATGAAGGGGATTGTAGGGTAGGGAACCAAGTTGGCTTGGAATTCAGTCACGTCCACGTTAAGGGCACCATCAAACCTTAGAGAGGCAATTAGGGGCAAAATCACTTGAGGGACAAGGTTGGAGTGGTGCTAATCACTTGATGCCAGGAACAATTCCCTATCTTTGAGAGGTAATCAGGACCTCGTCGAAACATGATCGTGGCATGATCAACGGTTAGTCCTAGGTATGGCTGGCCGAAAAATGATAAAAATGGAAGAAATCAAGTGATAGAGTGAAATGTGAGCTTGCCTTGTTATGTTTGAATCATCTAATTCTATTATATCCACCTAATCGTCCAATCTACAATTCATTCCTGATGGATATTAAATCTCAGTGGCAGTCTTATTAAATACATGAACATGGAAATTAGAATTTCATTCATATCTGAACACTGAAAAGTACCCATAGCAAATAGAATGGTATTCAACAAAATCAGGACAACCATCACAAAACAAAATGTTCTTGTCAAATTTCTCCAATCCCACTTGCCAAATGCCACCATTGGGAACAATAAGTGTAGCAACAATGGACAGCTCATCCCCTTTTTTTCACAAACTTTTTAGGGATCCTCTGCAGCCATCAAATTAAGTTATACTATCTTACTTGCAATGCAAAATGGAATCAACGAAACATGTGATTCCAAGATGCAGAAATATGACTTCTTATTATTTCAATTGTAAAATTAGTCTTCCTTAGGGAAGTGCTACACCTACACAAGTCAATAACTTCAATTGCCTCTATTAAAATTTTGATGTGAGCTTCCTATCCCTGTAAGTTTTTTTCTTTTTTTCTTTTTGATGAATGAATCCTAAATAATGATATACTCCAGATTCAATGGAAGGAATTGTCTAGTATTATTCCAAGATAAAAAAATATATATATAAAATAAAAGATGTGTTGCTTGTTAAAAATTTCAAGTTTTTGAATTATGTTCTTGGAAGAACTACACGCTTTAGACTTTTGTCAAACCTAATGTGGGGAAAATTCATTTTGCCGGGACTTGAAATGGTGAAGACTATTAATAAATATTTAGTATCAAAAGTCCAAAAATCACACACTTTGATGGAATGAACTCGAATTCAAATTCACCCTTCCCTCTTAGATGATTTTAATTTTATATAAGCAATAATGCATTTCTATTAAATAATTTTTTTTTTTTTAAAGATCAGTAAACTAATAAACTTGTTTTATAAATGTCTTCGAAGTTCAAACCTGATCATCTTGAAACTTCACTATATTAATTGTGTTTGGTCTTCCACAAAATATTAAACTTCACGATATTTATTATTTTCTGTCATTTTCAAGGATGTTAGTCAAATCGCTATTTCCATAATCTGTGACTACTAATAAGTAGTAATAGCACATGGTAAAGCCATCAAACTGAACCGTCAAACAATCACATTTCAATGTCATGACTATAGACCTTAGAGCATCACTTCACTCTCAGAGTCTTATAAATCAGCCCTAAGGACCAAAACATGCAAACTGATCCACTGATAATCGTAGCCAAATCCTAAAGCAAGCAGAGCTTTGTCAAAGAAATTTACCACCGTTGGACTAACCATCTTGGTCATACTCTTTTATAATGACAAAGACTCGCAAGAGTAGAGTGGTGCACAACTGGAATTGTGATCAACCGCCATCAAGTTCTATGGCTGGAAGGGCCAGGACAGCCTCTAACTTCTTCAAGATCATACTCCCCTCCACCATTCAAGACATGAAACTGGTAACTTAACCTCTACTAGCTTTACCTTATAAATTTATTGCAATGGCTTTCTCTTGTGTGGTTTTTGGCTTGTACATGGCAGACTAATTTTACAATTGTAACAATTAATAAGAAGTCATAATTCTACATCTTGGAATCACATGTTTCGTTGATTCCATTTTACTTTGCAAACTAAGACAATATAATTTATTTTGGTGTCTGCAGAGGATCCCTGAAAAATTTGTGAAAGAATATGGGGATGAGCTCTCCACTGTTGCTACACTCACTGTTCCCAATGGTGATATTTGGCAAGTGGGGTTGGAGAAATCTGACATGAACATTTTGTTTTGTGATGGTTGGAGGGATCTTGTTGAATACTATTCTATTTGTTATTGGTACTTTTTAGTCTTCAGATATGAAGGAAATTCTAATTTCTATGTTCATATATTTGATAAAACTGCCACTGAGATTCAATATCCACCAAGCAAGAATAGTAAATTGGAAGATCAGGTTGACATAATTGATTTAGATGATACAAACACATCAAACCATGACATGTTGAATGAAAATGAAATGTCCAACTCAGTTGAGTTGCCCACAAAACATAAAGAAGTGAGAGAAAAGCTTGTAGGGAAAAAATTTTCTGGCATGTCTTCAAAAGGGAAACTCATGATGTCCAGAGGAAAAGAGAGAGCAATCCAAGCAGCCAGAATGTTAAAGCCTAAAAATGCTTCTTTCGTGGGCATCATGCTACCTTCTTGTTATATGGTGAGCCTTATACATGATGCGATCTCTCTCTCTCTCTCTCTCTCTCTCTCTCTAAAGAGACTAGGATATATATATATATATATATATATATATATTGTGACCATGCACTTTTTTTAAATATCCCCTTTTGAATCCTTAGTTGCAATCCTTCTTTCTTGTGCAGTATCTGCCTGGTGAATTTTCTATGAATATTGGTCAGAATCAAATTGTCACACTTCAGACTCCGGATGGAAAACAATGGTGTGTCTGGTGCTATTATTACAATCCTCCATCTTTAACAATGAGAATGGGGAAGGGATGGACTGCATTTTCCAGGGACAATAATTTAGAAGAAGGGGATGTCTGTGTCTTTGAGGTGATAAAGAGGAAACCTGTTGTGCTTAGTGTCACAATATTTCATGTTGTGGACCATCAAAGTTCAGACTAGGATAACTTGTTTAATTACCATCACAATATCATGCAATCCTTCTTCACTGGTACGGTTCAATGGTATGGTGACCATGGTTCATTTCTGATGGATATTGCTTTTAGACTTTTCTTTGATCTGTTTAGTAGGGAGTTGCTACAGGAATACAACATTTCCAACCCTCTTTCACAATTATCCAATGGGAGTCTATCTGTTACTTTCACATAGACCCACCACTTACAATCAGTCCTATAAAATATTTATAGCGAAATTTGCGTTCGTTGAACTTTTAGTTTAGAAGGTCTTATTGAAGTACTTCATAGTACATAACAAATTGGATTTGGTCTTTTTATTTATTTATTTTTATTCTTTTTTGTTTCGAAGTGTATTAAAGTCTTTTTAGATCACCATTGTTTGGGACTAGAACAGAACAAATCACCAATGCTTAGTAGAAATTTGAAGCCAAATAAATATAAAACACGTCAATTTCACAATACTTTTTGGTGATATATTATAATTGATGTACAATAAAAATGATATTAGTAGTGGTTCAAGTGAAAAACGATCGTGGCACTAATAACAATTTATCTCTTTAATAAGTTATAACTATGAAAAAAAATGATGAAATTTGTTATGTCTGTGTTAGTATGTGTGGGAGTGGGATTATATGACACGAGGAAAGGATTAAGTGGATTTGAAGGTAGGGATCATCCAAGTTGGTTTAGAATTCAATCACATCTTCATTTAGGGCATCATCAAACCTTACAGAGGCAGTCATGGATGAAATCACCTAATTAAGGCATGAGGCGGTTGAGTTTAATATTGAGGTACGGGTACCTAGTCGGAATGTGAAGGCCAGGATACATGGCCTGATGGCCGACATTGTCTAAGACATGGTTGGCCTAAAATTTACTAAAATGGAAGGTACGCAGTCAACTCAAAGCAAGAGCAATGTGAAGAGCCTAAGTAGAAGAACTTAACAAACCGATGTGGAGAGGTTGAAGGTGACCCAGTTTGTGAAAATTAACTTTGAGAACTTAAAAAGGAAAGAAAATGAAACAAGTGGGAAATGATTGCTCTAGAAAATTAAAGAGACGATATATAGTTCACATATTGAGGACAATGGATTCCAATAAATATGCCATGAGTGATAAGTTGATATTGATGCCTGTCAGTGGGTGGCTTGGTATTGCAAGCCTAAGTTGACAAGAGATGAATGGCATTAAATGCATGTGTGCTGTTTGCATGCATTGTCAATCTATGCACATAAGCGTGGCTGTAGGAGCATGCCCAAGCTCAAATTTGTCTCTTGAAAATTGTGATTCTGTCAAGCAAGCGTGACTTTGTTATCACATCTAGTAAAGTAAATGCAATAGCATGACTTTCTTGCGTGGACGGATTATTGCCTTGCCTACACCTTGGTTTTTGCGCTATAGATATGCCTTTGTGTGGCAGATTGTGTGTGTAAGAGAAGAGGGCAAGAGAAGAAACAGAGAGTGGTGCGGCAATTGCACAGAAGAAAGAAAAAAAAAAGTTCTCTTTTTATTTGTGAGAAATTGTAGGATTGGGTGTAGTGGGGTTTGGCCCGTTTGGGTTTAGGGAGAGTTTCGTTACAGCATTTGCATTCTTCATATTTGTTAGTGAAATTTCTCCTAGTTCTCGTATGTAAATGTAAGTCAAAAGTCGAATTACGCAAATCCTTAGTATTCTTTCTTGTTAAACTTAATTTCTTCATTCCAATTAATTATTTGGTGAGATCTTTCTAAGTGCTATCCAAAGGCATTTTCCTACAACAATTTGTTATCTTGTTTGGTCATCCACAAAACCTTAAACTTTCATTATGTTTATTATTTGAACAAGTGTCCAATTAACGAGGTGCCCTTAAGGCATTTTTTAATTGACCATTTTAGGAAATACTTAATACCACTTTTATGAAAAATGACAAAGTTTGACAACAAATTTAGTTGTACCTCAAGGATATGTTTGGTAGAGTGGATTTTAGGGGGGGGGGGGGGGGTGGGGGGAAAATGAGGAATGAAAACTTTTTGGAGACTGTTTGGTTGGGAGGGAGAGATGAACAAAATGTGGTGGGACACGAGTGTTTTCTCCCCGAGCCCACCAAAATGTTTTCTCCCTAAAATGGGAAGAAAATTGAGAGAGTGAGTGTGATTTGTTAGATGGACAAAAATGCCCCCAGTTGCTTTCCTGAGCAATGTTGGCTTTTTTTTTTTTTTTTGGACATTTTGCCTCTTTTTTTTTTTTCTTGGGGCCTGGGCAAACGTTGGCTCTCTTTCCTGGGGCACTTTGCCTCATTGTTTTTTTTTCTTTTGATTTCCTAGTGCGTGGGGTGATAGTGATTTGTTTTGTTTTATTTTTTTTTAAATAAACGTGATTTTTTTTTTCTTGACATGATTTTTTTTTTTTAATAAATTTGGGTGATTGATTTTTTTTTTTTTTTTTTTTTTGCTTGTTTGTCACTTTTTTGTTTTAATTGGACATCATTTTTAAACAAAAGAATGTGAGTAAATTTATATAAACTCATTTTTTCCATCCCTCTACATTTCTACTCCAAACCAAACAAAAATGAGGAAAATTAAAATTTTTTCTATCCTCTTACTTTTCCACCCCTCCAACCAAACACGCCTTAAGCCTAACTCCACTCAATATCATTTTATTGGATGCGAATTTTGATAAATCCTCCATTGGATTACATTCTCTTGTTATATCTTTCATACTTGAAAATTTTCCAGAAAAATAAAGATCAATAACTAGGTCATCAATCAAATATTTAAATTTTAAGTTTTTGTAATCTAAAATTATACATAAAAAATAAATTAACAAATTGAATACTAAATTACCTCTGATTGACATGAAATTTGACGTGTGTATACAACGGTTAGATTTTAAAATTTTGTAACTATGTTAATTATTTTAAAACGAGTTATAATTTTAAACTACAACCAAGCTTGTAATCAAATTATGTTCTATGGAAAATATAAAAAGCCAGCAAAATAATTCTAAGTCCACAATCTTTAGCACATCGTTTTTCACAATTATCTTATGTGGTTAAACTGTGAATAATAGAGAAAAAGTTGCAGGTTTATATAAAAGTGATGGACAATCCGTCATAGTTTACTATATAAGATAGTTGTGAAAAGAGAAATGTTATATACATAATATTTTCAAAACAAATTATAAGTAAAAGGTTTTTTTAAGACTATTATTAATAAATAATAAAATAATTTTAATAATAAAATTCAAATTTGAACCAACTAGAATTTACCACCTAATATTTTGGACGCATCAATTCTACGATTAAAAGTGGAGGCTCATAGAATATCTCAATTTTTCATCAATTTCAAAGATGTTAGTCAAAACGATCTTCTCGCTATCTGTGACTACCAGTAATTACTGTAGTTGTTTACTTTAAAAGCAAACTCCTCTAGCACTAGTAATGGTAGCGAAACGACCCCTTAAAAGCATCCCTTGGATGTCTCTATCACTCTCATGAATCAGCCCCAAACCCTGAAACACGCAAACTCCACTGGTGACTGGTAATGGTAACCAAATCCCAAAGGAAGGCAGAGTTTGGTCAACAATATACCATCTTGGTCTCATACTTTCAATAATGGCTTCAAGTTCTATGGGTGGCAGGGGCAGGAGCCGCAGGACACCCTTTCATTTCTACAAGATTATACTCCCCTCCACTTTGCAAGACATGAAACTGGTAACATACACTCCACTAGGCACTAGCTATACCTTAATTTATTCAATGGCTTGCTTCTTCTTTTCTTTTTCTTTTTTTTTTCTTTTTTTTTTTTGGTATATAAGTTTTGGTTGTAATAGCATCACTTTTACATAAATATATTATTGATATAAATTTTGTTATGCATTAATCATAACACACCATGTTATGAAAAAAAGTTGTCTCAAAACTTTTAATTTTGATTTTAGAAAACTTATGGTTGTACTATTAGTTTATCTTTCACTTTATTTTTTTACTTACAAATTTCTATAGTGGTGTATAAGTTTTGATACTAAATTTATTGATAGTCTTCACCATTTCAAGTCCCAGCAAAATAATGGGAAACCCACATCAGCTATGACAAAAGTCAAAAGCTTGTAGTTCATCCAAGATTATAATTCAAAAACTTGAAATTGTCTACAGGCGTCTTGGAATGATATTTGACAATTCCTTCCATTGAATATGGAGGTTTTATTACTATTTACTTACAGGGACAGGAAGCTCACATAAATATTTTTTAAAAGTTTAGTTGGAAGTTATTCGCTTGTGTAGCACTTCTCTAAGGAAGGCTAATTTTACAAATGTGATAATAAGAATTCATACTTGTACGTCTTGGAATCACATGTTTCGTTAATTCAATTTTACATTTAACTTAATTTGATGGCTGCAGAGGATCCCTGAAATGTTTGTGAAAAAATTTGGGGATAAGCTATCCACTGTTGCTACACTTATTGTTCCCAATGGTGCTATTTGGCAAGTGGGATTGGAGAAATCTGGCAAAAACATTTGGTTTTGTGATGGTTGGCCTGATTTTGTTGAATCCCATTCTATTTGTTATGGGTACTTTTTAGTCTTCAAATATGAAGAAAATTCAAATTTCCATGTCCATATATTTGATAAGACTGCCACCGAGATTCAATACCCATCAAGCAAGAATTGTGGATTGGAAGATCAGGTGGACATAATAGACCTAGATGATAGTCATGATACAAACATATCAGGGCATGACAAGTTGAATGAAAATGAAATGTCTAACTCAGATGAGTTGCCCACAAAACATGAAGTGAGAGAAAAGTTTGTAAGGAAAACATTTTCGAGCATGTCTTCAAAAGGGAAACTCATGATGTCAAGAGGAAGAGAGAGAGCAATCCAAGCAGCCAGAAAGTTCAAACCTAAAAATGCATGTTTCATGGGTATCTTGCAGCCCTATAATATACGCTTTAATTATATGGTGAGCCCTTATACAGTTATACATGATGTGATCATGAAGTATTTTCACATTTGGTCTTCAAATATATATATGCTGAGTTCCAATCCTTCTTTTTTATGCAGTATGTGCCTGCTGAATTTTCTATCAAGTATATTAGTCAAAATCATAATGTCACACTTCAGACTTCTAACGGAAAACAATGGCATGTCCGGTGCCATTACCACCAATATTCTGCCTCTTCAGCAATGAAAATGAGTAAGGGATGCGCTACATTTTTCAAGGACAATAATTTAGAAGAAGGAGATGTCTATGTCTTTAGATGATCAAGAAGAAGCCTGTTGTGCTTAGTGTCTCAATATTTCACGTGATTGACCATCAGAGTTCAGACTAGGATAACCTATTTAAACTTTAAACTAGTGGTGTTTATGCTTATATTTAATTAGGGACCTTGATCACTGGTATGGTTTATATCTGATGGATATGGTTTTAAGACTTTTCTCTGACCAGTTTGGTATGTCTTGTTGAAGTAGTCTGTAGTACAAATCCGGCCGATCTGGTCTTTTAATATATTTACTGCTTTTTTTTTCTTGTTTCGAAGGGTAATAATTCTAATGAATTTTTTATATCACCATTGTATGGGACTAAATTTGTACAGTTTAGTCTAATTCATATTGTTGATATAGTAATAATTTGAAGCCAAATAAATACAAAAACACATCATTTTCACAATATTTTTCATAACTATTGAGGTGACAAGTTGTGATTGGTATATAATAAAAGTAATGTCAATAGTAAATCAAATAAAAAATAATGTAGTATGAATCACAATCCGCCACCTCAATAAGTTATGAAATTTGTTATGTTTGTAATACCATACGTGGAGGTGGTGTGGGTGCATATGACATGATGAAAGGATGAAGTGGATTCTACATTCTAGGGTGGGGAACCAAGTTGGTTATCCACATTCAGGGCATTATCCAACCTTAAAGAGGCAGTGTCAAAATCACCTAAGAGGCAAGGCAGTTGAGGTTGGAGATGCATTGAGCCTCAAATGGCGCTATTGGTACCCTCCTTTGTTGGACCTCGATGCCTAGAATGATTCTTTATTCCTTATCTTTGAGCTTCCAATCGTGGTCCAGACCTCGCTGAAACCCGACCGAGGCATATATGGTCGGCTGTGAGTCCAAGGCGTGGCCAGTCGAAGAGCAATTGATATGTAAGGCACCAAGCAAGAGGGCGAAATGTGAACTTGCCAACTCTAAGCGAAAGTAATGTGAAGAGCTCGAGTCGAAGAAGAACTTAGAACTTCTTAATAAATCAATACATAGAGGTTGCAGGCGACCCAATCCAATTGTGGAATCTAAGTCTGAGAGACGAAATAAAAGAGAGCAAAGAAGCACAGTGCAGAAAGCGGAGAAGGGAAAGAAATAGACAACTGATTTTTTTGAAAAATGTTTATATTTGCAGTAAAAGTGGAATTAAAAGTATTTTAAAATGTTCCATTAACAAATGTTCTAAAGATACTCATTAACTAAATTTATCCAAAAAAGTATACATAACTACAATAAATTTGTACGTGTAAAATAATAAATCATTAACATATGTATTTTATTTTTTTTAAGTGTGCATTACAGCTCATAATTGAGCATTTATTAATTTATAAAATAATAAATACTTATCTTAATGATTTATTGGCTTACATATACAAATTCATGATAGTTGCATGTGCTTTTTTGGATATATGTTTACAATTTGACTTTATTTTTTAAATAATCCAGTTAATGAGTGCCCTTAAGGTATTAGTAAATTATCATTTTAGGAAATTTTTAATACTAATTTCATGAAAAATATAAAAATTAAAAAAAAAAAACTATAAAAAAGTTAGTTTTTTTTTTTCCAATAAATAAAAAGTTTTTGAAAATATTTTTTATATTAATGCTCATTGTGCATCCGTTAACTTTTTCCCTTTTGGAGAAGTGTATAAAAATATTATCTAATAAAAAATTAAAAAATATTTTTTAAATTAATGCCCGTAGTGCATCCATTAACATTTCTCTTTTTGAAAACTATATAAAAATATTATTTAATAAAAAAATAAATGTATTTTAACAATGGTTGAAGGTCTTCATTAACAAAAGAGTAGTTCTAGGACCATAAATTATTTTACAATTTTTTACTACAACTCTGATGTAGCAAATTGTTGCGAGTAGTTGTCTATCATTTATACATGTATCTACATTTTTTTTCTTCACAGCTTAGAGCATTCACATCAGATCATGCATAATTGTGTATAAATGTGTAAAATACACATTTTAGCTACTTTTACACATTTTGAACCAAAAAGTACTCCACATCAGTCCGTTTAAAAATGTGTAAAATCGTCCAAATTTATCCACGAGCTACAGTACCCGTGTAAATTTACACGGGCACTGTAGCCCGTGTATTTAGTTTTTTAATGTTTTTTCTTTCTCCTCTCCACAGTCTTTCACCTCCCTCTCTGCGCTTTCTCTTTCGCTCACAAAAAAACCCACAAAAACCTTTCATCCTCAGTTCTCTCTCCCTCTCTCACATCTCTCTCTCGTTCAAAGCATGCCACCGGAGTTCACAGCGTGGCAAGATCGGCGCTATGGGTCACAGCGTGGTGAGATCGGCGCGTGGCGTGTGGCGTGGTCTCGATGGTGGCGGTCTGGGTTTGGGTCGATGATCGATGGCGGCGACGTGGGGAGGTCTGGGTTGATCGGTCGGTCTGGGTTGGTGGTCTGGGTTGGCGGCGGTGTGGGTTTGCTTGGTCTGGGTTGATTTGGGTTGTGGGTTGATCTGGGTATGTGTGGAGGCGTGGAGACGATGGCGTTTGATCGGCGTTGATTTTTCTTTGTGTGGGTTGATCGGTGTTGGTTGATCTGATGTTGAATCTGATTTTTCGTGTGGGTTGATCGGTATGTGGGTTGATCGTATGTGTGGGTTGATCGGATTTTTCTTTGGTTTCTAATGATTTTTCGTGTGGGTTGATCGGTATGTGTGGGTTGATCTGATTTTTGTTTGGTTTCTGATGATGGTGGTGATGGTGGCTGGGTGGTGATGGTGGCGGTGATGGTGGCTGTGGGTTTGTGAGAAAGACGGGCAGTGAGGAGTGAATAATAAAAATTAGTAAAATAATGAATATTTTAATAAATAAATGTGTAAAATAGATAAACTGATGTGGGTGATTTATAGAAGTAGATGTGTAAAATAGAAAAAGTAGGTTTTTTCGTGTAAAATAGACAGAAAATTTAGAAGAACTGATGTGAATGCTCTTACATTCTACCGTATCACACTTGTGAAGTTGTGTAATAATGTATTAGTGTGTGTTACTCGATTTTTTTCTTAACAAAATCCATTACTATTATAATAGCCTTATTTTGGTAAAACCTTTTGAAGCCTCGATGTGAGCTGTCAAACATGTATGCACTATATCCATTGCCCAATGTCATTACCTTTTTTTTTTGGGTGAAAACCCAATGTCATTACCTTAAAAGCATCAATTTGATGTTGGAATTGTCTCCACTATTGCCTATAGCTCTAGTCCGCCATCAGCCCCAAAAGTCTCAAACTCCACTGATAATTGTAGCCATATCTAAAGGAAGCAGAGAGTTTCGTCAAGATATTTACAAAGGGTTGGATCGATCAACCATCGTGATCATATTATGGCAGCTAAACCAAAGACTCGTCGGACTAAAGTGGTACCCAACTGGAAATATGATCATCATCACCATTGGCCTTCAAGTTCTATGTCTATGGCACCCTCTCACTTCTTCAAGATAATCCTTCCCTCCACCATGCAAGAAATGAAACTGGTAATTACTTAATGTACCCTCCTCTCTATATACCTTAATTTACACCAAGTAATTAATACCCTGGTTTCTTTGAAAATTTTAACCTTCTGTTTGGTTTATCAGTACCAGTACTATATTTGCAATGGCTTGCATGTTTGGTTTTGAATATTCTCGTGCTCTTGTTTTACTGTTTATTTCGTAATTTATAAACAAGAGGAAACGGTACCTAGCCAGTTCTTGGTTTAGTGTTTATCGATTGACTACTCGAAATGGGATGAAGAGAGATAAGTTAGTATATGTAGTTATGAGGGCCAAAATGGCCAACTGACCCTAAAATTGTAAGTATATAGTTAGTAGGTTCCGTTTACAAACATTTTAAATTTCTAGCATCTCGAGTTTCAAAGACTCGATTTTGGAACTATAAATCAAGTCTTTGAGGCTCGATTTGCATTCTTCAACCAGTTCTGATGTGGCCATTTTTTGACGTGGATGTCCACCTGGAAATCGAGTCTCTAAGACTCGATTTCAAACCGAAATTTTTTTTAAAAAAATTCCAAGTATCTACATGCCGAAATACACAGCTACCCAAAACAAATTTAAGAAATTTCACTACGCAGATCAGATCAGATCAGAGGGAGGGAAAGAGAAACACACAGCTACTCAGATCAGATCAGAGGGAGAGAAACAGAGAACCTCACCAGCGCGGCCTGGGGCTCGCGCCGGCCAGCGTCGCGCGCGGCCTGGGGTTCGCGCCGGCCAGCGTCGCGCGCGGCCTGGGGTTCGCGCCGGCCAGCGTCGCGCGCGGCCAGGGGCTTGCGCGAGCCCCAGGCAGCGCGAGACCCAGGCTCGCGCGAGACCCAGGCCGCGCGCGAGCCTGGGTCGCGCGAGACCCAGGCCGCGCGCGAGCCTGGGTCGCGCGAGACCCAGGCCGCGCGCGACCCAGGCTCGCGCGCGACCCAGGCTCGCGCGAGACCCAGGCCGCGCGCGACCCAGGCTCGCGCGAGACCCAGGCCGCGCGCGACCCAGGCTCGCGCGCGCCCCAGGCCGGCGCGAGGCTGGCCGGCGCGAGCCCCAGGCCGCCTGGGTCTCGCGCGAGCTTGGGTCGCTGGTCAGTTTCTGGTCATGCCGCGCGCGCCTGGGTCTCCGATCTCGATCTTCTCTCCCTTTCTGTTTCTGTTTTCTTTTTCTTTTTTCATTTTTTCTCTGGGTTTTTCTCTGGGCTTTTCGTTGTCTGAGTGGTTTTTATAGCTGTAGAAATCGAGTCTTAGAGACTCGATTTCCAGGTGGACATCCACGTCAAAAAAAGGCCACATCAGAACTGGTCGAAGAATGCAAATCGAGCCTCAAAGACTCGATTTATAGTTCCAAAATCGAGTCTTTGAAACTCGAGATGCTAGAAATTTAAAATGTTTGTAAACGGAACCTACTAACTATATACTTACAATTTTAGGGTTAGTTGGCCATTTTGGCCAGTTATGAGGGAGGGATATATTCATGAGTGCAGTTTTTTTTTTTTTTTTTAATTGAAATATAGTACGAGTTTGAAATTTGAATATGGTATTTTTTTTTTTTTTTTTTTGAAGGAAGAATATTGTATGAGTTTGCATATAGTTTTTTTTTTTTTTTTTAATATATATTTACAAGATAAAAATTCATGTGGGTGAAACTCCCTTCTGAAAACTTGAACTCCAACCCTTATCCTCACACCTCACAAACATTTAGGGTACGTTTGGTACATTGAATGTAGATTACATTAGGAATAGCAATTTTTATTACCGGAAATAGAAGACATTGTAATAGAATAATTGTTACTATTCATAAGTTTGGTTGTTACATATAAAAAACTTGTAAAAAACTTGTAAAAGATGATGTGTAAGGAAACTTTATATTTTTGGAAATATATTAATTTTAAAACCTATTATATACACTAAAGAATAGCTATTACATTCATTTTAAAGAGGAATAATTATTCTTCAATTTAAAGAATAGTTATTACAATGTAATAACTAATCCATGTAATAAAGGTGCAGCCAAATGACCTAATTGATATTACACATGAATAACTATTCCATTACCGGAGCTATTACAGCGTACCAAACGTACCCTTATACTTGTGGAGTGACCGTCGCACCAAAGATGAGCGGTACTGGTGAGTTTGGATATAGTATTAACATTAAAATACTACAGTAAAACTATTAGAGTAATGCTAAAGATACAAATTTTTTTACAAAAAGAATTTTACAAACTATTTATGTAGTGAGTGGTTATTGGTAAATGAAAAAGTGATGTTAATGTTGAGATTAAATGAAAACCAATAAGAAGTTAGACACATCAATAGTTTGTAAAAATATTGTAAAATATTTTGTGTTTATAGCATTAGTATTACTCAAACTATTATAACATACTAATAATGGTATAAGGCCCAATGTTTATAGTGTTTTAATGAAGTTTAGCTGATTTATTTTAAAAATATATATGGTATGAGGCATATATGGACAAAAGTTGAGCTTAGTATTTCATTATAAAGCTACTAATAATTGAAAAATAATAAACAAAATGGAGAAAAGGGGGGAAAATCCTTCCCTGTAAATAGTTTTTTTTTTTTTTTTTTTTTGAGGGGGCTTCCCTGTAAATAGTTAAAAAAGAAAATCTTAACATTAAATGCAACTTTTGGAAAAGTATGGATTCACTTTCCATGCGGTTCGGCCACACTTTTCTCTCATGTCTTCTCTCTACCCTTTTCTCTTCACTCTATCACGAATTTCAAAACAGTTCCAATTAACAGTTTTATATTTGTTTATGTCTAGAGTTAATAGTTTAACAAAATCCACAAGCATAACCACTATAAAAATCACCACAATCCAAAGCAATAAAAAGAATACACTCTTCAATCCAAAAAAAAAAGAAAAAGAATACACTCATTTTGGTGACAAACTGAAAAACTTTTGAAGAACGTACCAAACAAAACACACCCCCACTTACAGAATCTTGGGAAAATTCATCTTTATTCATAAACTAAAAGTTGTTACACCAAAGTATTCTCTAAAAGATTTCTACCAATTTCACTAGTAGAAATTTTAAAATCTTTGTGGTTTGAAAGGACAATTGACTGTATGAAAACTCTAAAGGTGAAATTCAAGAATAAGCTCATGAAGAGAAAATAGAAAATAAACTCCCAAGGAGAGAGTTTCTGAATGTTTCGTCTCAAGAAATTAAGGCTCTTCCTATGTTATCGAAACAACAGCCTCTCCCTTTGAAAAAAGTTCAAAGTGAGGCATTTTATAGGTAGGTAAAGGCCCTAAATCAATCATAAAATAAATAAGTAGGGAAAAACTATAATAATTTCACTTAAGAGTCAAGCAAATTCTCAGAGACACTGTAGTTGTGCAAACTTTAAATTGTCATATTTACTCATTTCAGATCCAATTGGTCCAAATTTGTGTTTGTCTTGAACACTGGATGCTACTTTCCAATGAAATAGACTCCAATCAAAGATTTCTTATGTTGTAAAAGAAAGGGTCAAAAGATAATCAAATCATCACTCTAAAGCTAATTTTGTTGTCTTTGAAAAACTTTGGAACCAAACTCAGCCCTAACATTATTCCCCTTATAACCTAAATTTAATATGTTTTGTGACTCAACCCTAACATATTTTTCTTTATATAGCCTAAAGTTCATATGTTTTGACATTAGGATTTGCCAACACATCTATGGACTAGGAAGCTTACTGTCTCTCACTATTCAAGCTTGTTTAAAATTAATAAGAAGATGTACGTAGCTAATACTTATTGGAGAAATTTTTTTTATCCCTTTTGGTTTTTTTTTTTACTAGAGAAAAAGGTAGGAAGTCTTCTGTCTGCAAAATCATCAATAATATAGCTAACTAAATTGCAAAACTTTCCACCCAAGCCAAAGTTGCAAAGGTTAAATGTAATGAATTTTTAGCCCATGAAAATTCCTATGCATCACATGGTTTACATATCATTGCTTCATTATTGTTTAGAGAAAATATCAATCTGAGCTCTTGAATTATCTTCTCTTATTTCATTTCATTATAGTTACCTGCCTATAGATATGTTCATATAAATTTAAATAGTTTGAAAGAGCGGACTGGTGATTCTAAAAAATTCTACAAAATGGGAGAAACAAAAAACTTGATCAAATTTTAAAACGATCGATCGAATTGATTAGTTTGTGTCACCAAGGCTACTAATGACTAATTTTAATTGTAATCGTAATTATTGCAATCAATATTTCTACATCTTGGGGTCACATGTTTCATTGATTACATTTCACATTGTAATTCAAGACAATATAACTTAATTCGGTGGTGGCTGCAGAGTATACCTGAAAAATTTGTGAGTGAATTTGGGGATGAGCTATCCTCTGTTGCAAAACTCATTGTACCCTATGGTCGAATTTGGCATGTGGGATTGGAGAAATCTGACAAGAACATTTGGTTTGGTGATGGTTGGCAGGATTTTGTAGAATACCATTCTATTTGTTATGGTTACTTTCTAGTTTTTAGATATGAAGGAAATTCAAATTTCCATGTTCTTGTATTTGATAAGACTGCCACAGAGATTCAGTATCCATCGAGCAAGAATTGTAAATTGGAAGATCAAGTGGACATTATGAAACTAGGTGATGCAAATATATCAATGCATGACAAGTTGGATGAAAATGAAATGTCTGAGTCAGATGAGTTGCGTACAAAACATGAAGTGAGAGAAAAGTTTTTAAAGAAAAGATTTTCTGGCACATCTTCAAAAAAGAAATTTAAGATGTCCAGAGGAACAGAGAGAGCAATGCAAGCAGCCAGAATGTTGAAGCCTAAAAATCCTTCTTTCATAGGTGTCTTGCGGCCAAATTATATGCAAAGATATATTATGGTGAGCCTTTTATACCTGATGTGATTATGAAGTATTCAAATATTGGCATTAAATATGCTTATTTGCAATCTTTCCTTCTTGTGTAGTATGTGCCTGTCCAATTTGCTGTCAAGTATCTTAGTCAGCCTAAAATTGTCAAACTTCAGACTTCTAACGGAAAGCAATGGCCTGCCAAATGCATTCTCAGAGATCGTGCAAGTTCAGCAATGAATATAGGGCGGGGATGGACAGTATTTTCGAGGGACAATAATTTGGAAGAAGGAGATGTTTGTGTCTTTCAGCTGATCAAGAAGCAGCCAGTTGTGCTTAAGGTATCAATATTTCGCGTAGTTGACTATGCAGTGTAATTGGCTTCAGACTAGTGTCAAAACTAACAATGGTCAGAGATTTTCGAGATGCTGAAGCTTATGCGGTACGTCAATGGACTTAGTCTACTGGTATGGTTATTTCGGATGGGTTGATGCTACAACTTTTTGTTTAAGCTTGTTCATACAGCTTAGTGGATATTGTTGAAGGATTATGTAACAAATGCTCTGTCATTTTACTTTGTTTCCTAATATGTGTTTGTATTTGGTCTTTTTCTTCCCCCAAAGACCATTGTGTTGTGCTTCAATTTGTTGACTGGTGGGATTTTTGTGACTTGTGAGCGACTCCATTTAGAGACTTGCTGGTTGCTGCTGTGATAGGCACAGAAACTGACAGTACTGTTCCACTGAGAAAATGCTTCCTTTTTTTTTTTTTTTTGAAATAATTACAACATACTGCTAACCCCGCAACTTGAACCATTTTTCTCCTAAACCCCCAAGCACTTTATGCATGAGGAGATGTCAATTCAACTACAATTCCTTTGGCGAGGAAATGCATTTTTGAATTAACCTGCTCTAAACGTAATATGACTTAGGCTAGGCGAATAAAAAATAATCGATGTTACAAGCTCTTATTTTGGTCCACTACCGATTCATTTTTTTATTCACCAATAACAACTTATTACTTAAAATTTATTATAAAAATGTTGTAAAAATGTTGCAATAATACTATTCAAAATAAAAAGAGACTTTTAAAGCAGAGACTTTTAAAGCACTAGAACGTACTCGATTATGGGCTTGTCAAATGGGTTGGGTATAATTATTTAGTCCGGTTATGTAGGTTATTCCATTATTCTTTGTTTGATATAATTGGTCCATGACTTCGTAGTTAGGCCCAAATACTCGTTCTTATTTTGAATCACATTCTCTTTTGCTAGGTTAGATAACCTTTTGTGACAATGATTAAGCCCAAATGATAGTTCTAATAACTTTCTTTTAAAATAAAATTCTAAAATAAACCTAAGTCCAATTGACTATTTACTATTTAGACATGCTTCGTGAAGTAAGATTTATTTTGTTAAATTACTTGAACTTTTAATTTTATTTAGTTTTACGCCATCATGCCATAAAATTTAAATTTACTACTTGCTTGGGTTGATGAAATATATTCGAATAACAAAGTGTCTATCAAATAGTTTATCAAGTATTGAATAGCACTTATTCAAAGGTGTTACAGTGCAGTTGGAAGGTATTTTAGAAAAGAGGCAAAACAAATGAAGAGAGATCTAGCTAGCATGGTAATTAAACTGGGAAAAAAGATTTCGTTACACAAAATTGTTGAAACAACTCTTCTACTAACCGAACAAGAGAAAGCAACACTACTAGAATAGTAGCATACTACTATTTCAATTGGCACATGCACTGAAATTCATATTATTGACTGACTGGTTATCTTTTATGTTGATTAGCTAAATTGATCTATGATTTGTCTGTTTCATATTTGCATTATGCTTGTAAAAATCATGTGATCAAGATTTCACAGAATTGTTGAAACAACTTTATTAACCTAACAAGAGAACTCAACACTAGAATTTTTCAAATAGAACTTCAAATAAAATTTCAAATAAAAATCCATGGTCTATCTGGACACAACATAAATGTTCAAAGAAAGAAAGGGTGCATCTCTAAATATTACAAGCTAGTCATCTACTTAAAAAACTCCATAACCCAAATATCAGATACACAACAGCCAAATCTGATGCCACTAAATCCAGCCCTAGTTGCCAAGGCCATGAATTCTTGCTGGGTCCTTTCCTTTCCTCCAGGGTTTTGAGTCATCATAATCAAATCAAGATGAGTGGTGCTCTTCATAGAACTGCTATTCTCAGGCACAGTTGGAAGAACTGCCTCCACAACAATTACCTTTCCATCATTTGGGATAGCTTTGTAGCAATTTTTCAACAGCTTCAAGCAGTATTCATCACTCCAATCATGAAGTATCCACTAAAACATCATCCAATTGTAGTATCATTTGTCTTGAATTGATATGATTTTTTTTTTCTTTTGCAGCAAAACATTTTTATTGTAAGAGCATTTTTGTAAATTTAAAATTAAAAAAAAAAAAAAAAAAAAGTTGTATGTGGTGCTCATAAAGCGAGACCATCCTAACTCGATTCTTATCCAATTGATGTGGCTATTTAGCTTATACTTTTTCGATAGGTAGACAGTGGAGGAGGAGGAGATATGCTATCAATTGACATTCCTTAGACTTGTTTCTAATAGAAAATTATTGTCAATAGGTCCCACTTCTTATAATTTAGTGAGGTTGCCAAATTAATTGGATGGCAACTACTTGAGATAATATAATGGGAAGAAAACCATTTCCTATGGTACACAAATCAATTAATAATGTATTTGGGTTTAAGTCAAGGGTACAAGTAAATCAAAACCGATAACAATAATAATTAAGTTTTAATCTCAAAATTTTGGATTAATTATAAATTCACAATTTATAGTTAAATTTGGTCATATGTATAAATCAATCAATACAAATATGCCTTCAAAATATGAAACTCACCTTCATAAAAATAGCATGCCCTTTAGGAACGCTCTCGAACATATCCCCTCCTATATGTTCCACACCTATAACACAAATTAATACCTCTCTTTATTTGTAAAAATTGTGTATAAATACATTGTAGGGCTATCCAGGTTTACAAGCTTGTGATCTAGAATTATTATTACACAAACCATAAAAATAGCATGCCCTTTAGGAACGCTCTCGAACATATCCCCTCCTATATGTTCCACACCTATAACACAAATTAATACCTCTCTTTATTTGTAAAAATTGTGTATAAATACATTGTAGGGCTATCCAGGTTTACAAGCTTGTGATCTAGAATTATTATTACACAAACCATAAAAATATTGATCAAATTTTAAATTGGTGAAACAAGACAAACCTTGAAAAATGGAGATTGTGAATTAAAATAATACCTGGATAAGCTGGGGCATGTTGTATAACATGTGGTAAATCAAAATTAATGCCTCTGATATTGGAGTATCTGGAAATTATTAAGTTAAGAGTAACTCCTAGACCTCCACCAATATCAACTAGTTGTGTGAGTTGCTCAAAGCCTTTGTAAGACTCAAGAATCTTCTTCATAACAATAGTAGTGTGGCTGAACATTGCTGTGTTAAAAACTTCATTGAACCTAGGGTCCAAGTCTGGATACTCGAAGGCATGCATGCCATATACCCTGTTGAATGGAATTCCTCCCTCAAGAATTGCACCTTTCAATTGGGACCTATAAAGAGCTCCAATTAGATATATACCATATTTCATTGATCAATGTCGCTACCTAATTAATTAGTGTGTGAATTAGTTTATGGAATTCAACCTGGGGCTAGGGAACGAGACCACTAGCTACTCTAATTAATACTCAGAACAAAACCGGGGGGGGGGGGGATTGTGGGGGTGGGTGGGTTAATTCTAAGGGTACAATTAATCATTTTCATATTCTATTCATAAATGACTCATTGTTTATTTTGATTGATGTAACATCATGTTCACTAGATCCACCACTTTAATTGCGTCCTTAAATTAACTAAAAAATGTAATTTACTTCAAAGAAAAATCAAATTTGTCAAAACATTACAAGGCTTACCCAAATTAACGTGTAAACATTTGGTTTGCCCCAACAATCATTTGACCCAAATTAGGATTGAAAAACAGTTTTATAAAAGAGAGTTGCTATGTCCACAATATTTTTACAATATATTGTTATTGGTTCAAATTTAAACCTAACACTAAAATTACTTTTTTACCCCAACAATAATAACCTGCCACTTAAGATTTGTTGTAAAAATGTTATGGACATATCATTTCTCTTTATAAAATGGCATAAAACCTACTATAACAAAAATAATAATAATAAAATATAGGTATAATTACATTTAAATAGTAGAGTTTGACCTTAATTTCGAATTTAATTTGATGATTGACTATATCTTATAATCAAGGACTATTTTACAGTTTAAGTGTGATAATTGATCTGTTAACAAAACCCACGTAAATTATACTTAAAACTTAAAAGATCTACCGAAATATTGTCCCATAATTCCGTGGTTTTGTTTAGTCTCCCTTTTGACTATTAGATTTAAATTCACTCTCTCCTACTTGTCGTAACGAGCAAATTTTGAAGAAAAAAAAACTAAATAATAAAATCCTTTCATGTGCATTATCAACATTCAACGGGGTAATGAGTAAAATAATAATAATAATAATAATATATAAATCAAGAGCAAACAAATAAAAATATTAAAAAATGCTCTAAAGGCATTTTTTTTAAAACTATTTATGGAAAAAATTTTACAGATTTTTATTTTTATCATGAAAGTGATATTAAAGTTTTTCTAAAATTATCCATTAACAAATTCCTTAAGCCACTGTTAACTAGATAGAATATAAAAAGGATAAACTCTTTCAAAACACACTGTATATTTTTATAAATTGAAAACGAGGCGAGAAACGTGTGAGTTTTTTTTTAAAAATGCACGTTATGTGCAAAAGAAACACCTTCCAAATACGAAAGAGGAAGGAAAAAAATTAGAAATCAAACCAGCTTTTTATGAAGACCTCGTCTTGAGACAGGGCCAATAAGGGATCCGGATCCTCTCCATTTACCTTTGAAATGGAGAGGGTCCAGTTCACGGTAGGAATTTTTTTAAAAATGATCCACGCTCAAAAACGTGCCACGCCATTTAAAATGTTAAAACACACTTAACTGGGGTTCAACACTTAAACTAGAGGTTTGTTTAACTCAACCGGACAAATTGTAGTGGAAAACAAAAAAAACCTTATAGGAGGGAAAAGTGAAACAGTGGTTATTCGTGCAAGTTCTTCTGGAAAACAAAAAAAAAAACCTTTTAGGAGGGAAAAGTGAGACAGAGGTTGCATGTTCAAAGCTTCACAGATTTTAACCCAAAAAAAAAAAGTTGAACAGAAGGTTCAGAGAACAAGTTCAGCTTCAGAGCATCTCTGTTTCTATCTTGCCAAAACAGAGGTATATCCGTAAACTTGTTTATGCTTATCTTATTTGATGTTTGATCATTTTTCTGCATTTATATTGTTGTCTTGGTGAGTTTATATTGTTGTTTTGGTGGCTGGATGCAAGTTAGAGTCTATCTGAATTTTTATTTTTAATTTTTTGAGATAAAGATTTTTTTTTTTAGGGCAAGTTTCAACCTATGGCGTCCACTTCTGATAATAGCTCTCTATCATCAGACCAAGATACCAATCAGTTTTTGGTGTAGGCGGGGATTGAACCCTAGATCTTTTATACAACCATAAGAGACTTTACCAATTGAACTAACTGAAACCCACTTTTTGAGATAAAGATTGAATCTTTATAATGGCTGGATGATTCTTGGAATCCATCTCATTTTTCTGCATTTATATTGTTGTCTTGGTGAGTTTATATTGTTGTTTTGATGGCTGGATGCAAGTTAGAGTCTTCCTTAAAAATTTCATATAATTAAATAAGATTGAACATTGAAATTTCTGTTTAGACCCCAATGTGAATTAATGAGCAAAATTATCAAATTATATTGGTGAAGTGATCCACTCAAACAATTAATTTTTCACTATAGTTAAGCAATTAACAAATCAATAAGTAATATAAAAAGCACAATTAAGCATGACATAACATTTGGAGACGAAGTGGAAAATCAAAGAAGAATATCTTTAATGGAGAAACCACTTCGGAAAGTAGATTAGGAAAGTATATTTTTACGACCTCACTCAAGCAAGAGACATGCAAAATTTCGGACCTTTAATGTTCCACTTAAGCAAGTTTACCATCTTGCTTGAGCACACCTCACATTGCACTTAATCGATCTCGACCTTCACTCAAGCAAACCTCTTTAGTAAGCATTTCTTTGAGTAGCTCTAAATATAAACTAAAAAACTTACTAGATTTTCAAATGGATAAAATTACATCAATAAATTTGAATTTATTACCATAAAATGTTATGGAATGGATCAACACTAAAATCCTTACACACATGATCCTAATTCATAGTGTAATCAATAAGTTTAGTGGCACAATTTAAAATATATATATATATATATATTTCCACAGCTATTAATATAGTCTATTATAATCGGTTCATAAGAAAATAGTATCAATGATGAGTTTATGTGAAATTAAAAAATGATTACTTGTACGCTTAATGTGGATTATGGACATATATAGAGAGGTGATCAAAAGGATACTGTTGTGGTGTTGATCACAAGGTTTAGATATTTAAATTAATAAATTTCTCTCTTTTGAAAAAAAAAATCTCATAATAAATAAGTTCTTTAATCATAATAAGAAGATTCCTTTATAATGATTCTTGATGGCATATTATGGATGCAAGATTTTAAAGAACATGTTTATTACTGTCATGTTTAAATTGACTGGCCTTTCAGTGAGCCGAGTTGAAATCATGCTTGGTCATCTTGACCCAATTCAAATTAGGTTGATTCTAATATAATGTATGCAAACCGAGTAGATGACATAAGAATTTTTATATTTAGTAACAAAGATATATAACATCTCTCACATATGAGGTACATCCTCATTACTATGTTGATCATTCATTACATCCTCATTTTTTTTTTACATCATCTCTGTTTTGAAAAAAAATAATAGGTGAAAGTAATAATAAATTTATGTTCAATTTTTTCTAGGGATAATGATGGGAATACATGTTCCTTCTAATGTGCCCATGGAATCTACCCCATTTAAAGGGATGGAGTTTGAAGCGGATGAGATTACATATGATTTTTATAATGAATATGGCAGAAAGGCTAGTTTTAGTATTAGAAAAGAGTATGTAAATAAATGTAAAAAGACTGGAGTGGTTACTTCAAGGAGATTTGTATGCGCGAAGGAGGGAGTTTGAGGCAAAGACAAGAGAGATCAGAATGTAAAGAATCCACGAGCAGAAACAAGATGTGGTTGTGAAGCACGTTTGGTTATTGTACTTAATCGAGATAGTAAAAATATGTGGTGAGTGAATTTATTGCTGAGCATAACCACTATCTCCACCTCCCATCAACTGTGCACATGATGCCATCACAACAGAAAGTGGCTGCAACTCATGCTATTGAAATTGATTTGGCACATGAATCGGGATTAAGATTAAAGCAATCTTATGAGCTTCTTAGTAAGCAAGTTGGTGGATATGATAATCTTGGTTTTACCAAGCAAGATCATAAAAACTACTTACGCACTAAGCGATAAAGAGACATGGAGCATGGGGCAGCTGCTAGTTTGGGAAGATATTTCAGTCGTCAACTTAAGGAAAATCTTTCATATTATTTCGCTACTCAATTGGACTGTGAAGAGTTGATTACTAATATCTTTTGGGCCGATGCAAGAATGATCATTGACTATAGCCACTTCGGTGATGTAATAACATTTGATACAACGTATAGTACAAATAGAGATGCAAGGCCACTTGGAGTATTTTTGGGTCTCAATCACCATAGAGAAACTGTTGTATTTGGAGGTGCACTTTTATATGATAAAACGATTGAATCTTTTGTATGGTTAGTTGAGACCTTCTTAGAAACAATGTCTGAAAAGAAGCCAATCACTATTTTCATAGATCAAGATGCAGCAATGTCAGCTGCAATAAAAATAGTCATGCCTAAGACATATCATGCATTGTGTAGTTGGCATATGTGGCAGAATGCTGAGAAACACTTGGGTCATTTACTCAAAAATAAGTCTCAATTTAACGCTGATTTCTTAACATGTATCTATGAGTATGACGGTGAAGATGAGGTTCTTACAGCTTGGAATGAAATGTTAGATAAGTACAATGTTCGTGAAAATAAATGGCTAATTGATCTATTTAAATTGAAGGCAAAATGGGTCCAAGCATATGTTAAGAGAACTTTCACTGCAGGAATGAAAACAACCCAGCTTAGTAAGAGTTTCAATGTTGACTTGAAGGATTGCTTGCGCATTGATCACAATATAGTAGAGTTTTTCACTCATTTTGAAACAGTTGTCAATCAAAAGTGGGATAAGGAGTTAGAAGCAGAATGCAACTCTAGACAGAAATTTCCAAGATTGAAGCTTAAAAGCTCTTATATGCTTAACCAAGTAGCAACAGTGTACACGCCTAAGTTGTTTGATTTATTTCAGACAGAAGTTGAAGAGGTAATGGCACTTTCCATCCTAGAACGCAATGTGAGTTAAACACATAGTTATGTGGTTGGAGTTTTCAATCAAAATGGAAAATATAAGGTCATGTGGAATCCATTAGATGAGACTCTATCTTGTAGTTGCAGAAAGTTTGAGTCATTTGGTATTTTATGTAGGCATGGTTTGAAAGTTTTTGATGTATTGGATATCAAGTTGATTCCTAATAGATATATCATGAAGAGATGGAGAAGAGATGCAAAAGATGGAAGCGGAAAAAATTGCACAACACATAACATTAAGCCGGATACTCGACTGGAATATGTAGATTGGTATCGAGATTTATGTCCAAAATATAGTCAATTAGTGAATGAGGCATGTGAAACTAAAGAAGGCCATAATATTCTAAGCTTAGCAATTACAGATTTGAAAAAAAAAACTTTGTGACCTTAGGAATTGCAAAGCTAATGTAGAAGAAGACATCATTAGGCCTTTCACCAATTTTGCAGACAAAGAAGATCAATTATGTGCTTCAATTACGATTGTACCAAAAGGGATAAAGAAAATGGAGATTTATCGTAATAAAAAGCATAGGACGAAATCATGGATAGAAAAGATGCCGAAGCCAAAGGAAGGCACATCAAAGAAGCAAACAAAGAAAAGAAAAGTGCAGGAGGTAATCTTCTAAATTATCCTTATTTTCACCATTCTATTTTATTTTTACACATTAATATAGTATACTATTATTGTTGCTAAACTAATACAATTTTTACAGGAAATGTATGCACATGACGTCATGGCATAAAAGAAAACTGAGGATATCTCTTCTGGAAATATTACTAGTTTTATACAACTTTTAATGGCAAAAATATTTACAATTATATATTTTACTTTGATATTAATAATAGTTTAGATACATGATTTGATAATTTTAATGCTAAGCTTGTGATATGTGTAATGTGTAATTGGATTTTTTGTAATCGGCTTCTACAAATTCTGCAGCACATCAGGGAGGCTCATCAGCAAGTGTTGCATTAGCATCACATTTAGAGAGTATATCAAGTGTTGTAGGCTCCAACAACAAAATTAATGGTGCAGGAGGTCTTTTGACTCAAGAAAGTGTTGCAAGTGAAAGTCCCTTAACTCAAGAAAGTATTACAAGTGGATGGAATCCGATGGTTCATAAAGTCAAGCAATTTTTCTAGTTTAGGATCATGTTTTATAATCTATGACACATGTTGAGATTAAGTGCTCTTGTTTTGTAATTTTCCTAGTTTAAGACTGAAGTTTTGATGGTCCAAAACTTGGTCACATTCAAATGTTTAGATTTTTTTATTATTTGGAAAGAATACTTAATCTACATGCCTGTTGTATCACTGCAAGGTGTTAATTTCTGCATAATTATTTGTTGCTGCAGAAATTGTTACTGTTTTTGCATAATTACTGCATAATTATTGTTTCTGCATAATTACGTTTTTCTGCATAGGTCTGGTATAGGTTTGGTATTGCATAATTACTCTTACTGTTTTTGCATAATTAATGTTACTGTTACTGCATAATTACTGTTACTGCATAGGTCTGGTATTGCACATTCTACATAATTATGTTTTTCTGCATAATTACTGTTTCTGCAGAATAGGTTCGGTATTGCACATTCTGCATAATTACTGTTTTCTGCATAATTGTTATGCTAGGCAGAAGTTGTTGTTTTTATATATAAGTGTTGCTATTTGGGGAAAAAATTATATAAATAAGCCAAGCTTTGAGCTGTATGCATGTTAATTGGTGTGTCAATTTTTCTTTTGCATGAGTTTTACAATTCTTATCTGCATGAGTTTTACAATCCTTTTCCTCTCCTTATAAGCACTCCACATAACCAACTAACTATCTATTGACACCTTGGCCCAACCAACTAACAACCCACAATAGCAGTACAATTTATCTGCAGTACAATCTAGCCACTGCACACTCCCACACACCCACATGCAGGCACACACGCACACCCCAGCAGCTATACCCGCACCACCTGTGCACACCCACATGCACAGTCCCCTACACACCCTTACACACACAGTTGTCACACCTACACATACCCCAGCAGCTTTACCCGCACCACCTGTGCACACCCTTACACCTACTTACAAATATCTACAAATATCAATAGCCCACAACTGTCACAATCCTTATTTACAAATATCTGTAAATATCCACACATGTTACAAATATCCACACTGTCATTGTACTTGGGTTGCACCCCTATGAGTTACTTGGCATTACAATCAAAATTCAATAGAAATAAACACTTTGATTATAATAACATGAAACTTCTACAATTGGTGTGCTTATTACTTGACTATACATTCCACCTCTTGCTTCTTGATTATACATTCCATCCAAAGTCTACAATTTTCAAATGTTAGCTTGATCATTTCGACTTACCTCGTGTTAAACAACTTGCCCCATCTCTTGGTATGAATATATGATGCTTCTTTGTTATGTAAGTTCTTTTGGTATCAAAGCTTTAGGATGTATCATAGCTCCAAAGGCACTCCAGAAAAAAATGATGCTGTAACAACTCATGTACATAGAAATCAAAAAATTAAAAAACCATAACCCTCTAAAACCTGACAAATGTTTCTGGCTCACCTCCCATTTATAGGAATCAATCTGGTCCTGCAAGATGAGTTTGTTCAACAAGTTTGCACTGCTTCTAGCATAAGCCACCAACCTTTTAAGTTCCTTTTGAGTAAAACAATTTCCATGTGTCAATATAGAATAGGACATAATCCATACTAAATCTAACACTATTTGCACATATAAAAACAAGAACTGGATGCAGGTAAATAGATGTTGAGAGTGTCTCCACTGAGCAAAATCTAGATGATACCAAAGAATTTCCTCTTGGCCAAGTCAATGTTTACAGGAAAGCTACCAAGATACTCTCACAATACAACTCACAAGAAATGTTTTAATGGAAAAGGAATATTCATTAAAAAAGTAACAATATTGTAAAATAAGCACAAGCAAATTGAATTTAAAGGAACTACCAACCGATGCCATAAATTAGCAAGCACAAACATATGAGAGGATGTTTCAGCTTTTAAACAATTAGGCAACCAAGTTGAATTTAAAGGAACTACCAACCAATACGTTTGGAGAGAATCTGGTCCAAGCCTTAGATGCCTTGTCATAAGCTGTAGCCAGGAACATTGCTGCACTTACATTTTGTTTGTTTTCTTCATAACCTTTTCTAGTCAACATAAAGCTATTCTGAAAAAATGATAATGGACATCCAGTGAAAAATAAGATCACAAATTTAAGAAAGAATGAACCAAAATTATTGTATACTATTCAATAATAATTCACTCAATACAGAACTTACGCTTATCTCTTTCTCATCTTTTGTGCTCAAATCTTCGTTTATGTCAACAACCAAAGCAGAAAAGGTCCAGTCATATTCCTTAAAACCTTTCATAATAAAGTGAACAATTAAAAATAAAATCAAAATCCATGCAAAAGCACAAACATTTACATAACAGTGAAACCAAAAAAAATACCCACAAACCAAAAAAATGGAACCAAACATTCTAATAACCATAGCATAAAACACACACACACAGATAATATATAAAAAATTTAAGCGTATAAACTAATCCCAATTCAAAAGAAAATCAAAAACCCCAAGAAAGCACTATCACAAAGCAACAGTGACGGTAGGGCACTGTGTTTGGGTATAAACTAATCCCAATTCAAAAGAAAATCAAAAACCCCAAAGCAACTTCTAGCGGATGAAACCAGGCAGAGAGAGAAAACTTACTGGGCACGATGATGCCTAGGTTGGTATGAGACATAGCCCACACAACAATGGTGGCTTGGCACGATGGCTGGTGGCACCGGCGACGGTGAGGGCCGTGGGATGGAGAGAGAATATCCTTTGAGATGAGAGTTTGAACTTTGAAATTTCAGATGGGCTGGTGAGAGAAAAGAATAGCACAATGGCTGGTGGCACCGGCAACGATGAGGACCGTGGGATGGAGAAAAAAAATCCTTGGAGATGAGAGTTTGAACTTTGAAATTTCAGGTGAGAGAAAATAATATGTGGAGTTAATAACCTTGGTTTAACCAGAGTTTGAATTTGTTGAGTTAAGTGTGTTTTAACATTTTAAATGACGTGGCACGTTTTTAATCGTTGATCATTTTTAAAAAAATCCCTACCATGAACTGGACCCTCTCCATTTCAAAAGGAAATGGAGAGGATCCGGATCCCAATAAGTGACCCAATGATACACCATCTTCGTTACGCACAAAGTGTTTAGACACAGGAGAAAGACTATAGAGCCTTTGGAAAGACCCAAAATCATCAGCAACCACAGAGCAATCGAGCACAGAGTGGCATGCCAGCATCCTAAGGATGCGGTCCAACATTGTGGCTGCGTCGGGGTTCTTAGTGGGGAGATGAGCTACAATCTATGAGGGAGAGAGCTTGGCTTCTGGACCAGCTTTGGCTAAGATATCAAAAACACCAAGCTCGTTAGCCGATTGCAAGGCCATAGGCAGCACAATGGAGGTCATGAGCTGCATCGCATAGGAGAAACTCTTTTCTTCTTCTTCTTTTTTATCACCATCAAGATCAACAATTCTTGACTGGGATTCTATTGGAGAGCCCATTATAGTGTTGGCTTTGAAATAGATGGAAACAATGACTTTTATGGGAGTTTCTTTGAGATTTTGCTCTCAAAGATTAGTTTTATATCCTAAGAGGTCTTTTCTGAACAAGGGAGGGAGAATGGGATGCAATTTTTCATCTTCATTTATTCAATTCTTTCTCTACTACACCATACTTTTTCAATACATAAATGACAGCACTTACACTTGTCTTTTATGCACACAATTACATGCAAGCAATGGAAACACTTGGTTACATGCAAGTAAATGTAGGGGTGGCAAAATCTGACACAACTCGCGAACCCAACATAACTAACTCATTTATAAACAGGTTATGGGTTAAGGCTAAACGGGTTCGGGTCATATTTGAATTGACACAGCTAAGCTGTTTAATAAACGGGTTGTGCGTAACCCGTTTAGCTTATAAAATTATTAGTTATTTTGATATTATTGCTTAATTAATGGTTGTTTTTATATGTTTATTACTATATTTAGAGTTGCAATTGTATTTTAATTTTAGATATATGGTAATTGAGAAAAATTATATAAGTTTGGTATGACCTATTCATCAAATAGATTATTAAATGGGTCATTTGTATTGACATTTACATAACTTGTTAATTAAATGAATTAAACATGTTGGTTCGGGTTGATCTGTTTAATAAACAGGTGGTGTTTGGATTGAAAATTCCTGACACGTTTACTAAATAGGTCAAGTTAAGGTCAACCCATATAGTCAAATACTCATGACTCGACATGACACGAACCCAACCCGTGAATACGAATTGCCACCCCTAAGTAAATGACCATAAAGGGCACAAGTTTAAAATATATAGAAAACTACAAACATTAAGGATAAATAGAGAAAAGTTAATAGATTTCCAAGGGTATTAATTTAGGAAATATTTTTTAAAATTTTTTACGGAAAATGAAAAAAGTAAATGATTTTTTTTTCTAATAAAAGTTGTATTAAATTTTCCTAAAATGATTGATTAACCAATGCTTTAAGGCATAGGTGGGGATGCCAAGTGGGGCCATGGCCCCCCTAACTTTTGAAATTTTCCATTATTTTTCTTTTACATCTAGTAATAAATCTAAAAATTACACAAAAATATATTCACCAACCCTTTTAAAAAAATATATATTTTAACTTCACCACTGCTTTAAAGATACCTATTAACTGGTACTCATAGTCAAATAATCTTACACACATTCACTTACACACAAATTTATATATAAGATTTTTAAAGTAAAATCAAAACTTGAAGTCATGATATATATTGGTTTAAGACGGTGTATACACATGCGTAATGCGTGGGTAACAAGCAACAACACCACGTCAGTACCCAAGCATTAATAGGGGAGTTAAAGTAAACTTGACCTATCAGTTTTGTTTTTTTTGTTTTTGTTTTTTTGTTTTTTTTTTTTTTGATAGGAACTATCTGTTTTGTTAAAGCAGTGTGCCGGTGTGTACTGTGTACACATGGGTAATGCTTGGGTAACAACACTACGTCACTGCCCAAGCACTAATATAGGACTTAAAGTCAACTTGACCTATATGTTTTGTTCACAAATTGATTATAAGTTCAATTAATTGATTGCTGGATAACTGGTTATATAGGATTTGAAGGATTTAACCAACGCCTAAAGGCTAACTATCCTTTTGTTTGCCGTGATGTTATATTACACTGTAATATTATATTATTATAATCTTATATTAATATAATATCAATAAAAGAATACAATATTACATTTAGATTATGGTAATGTTAGAAAAAATCAAATAAACTAAAAATATTAATATCACATCATCATAATGTACATTACATCAAAGGCACATCATAGCGAACTAAACGCTCACTGTGAGAGGGACGAATCTCTGACCCCAAGAAGGAATTGTCTTCTTTGGAAATGGCGTTAAGCCTTAATGCTCAAGATTTTGCTCAATCCCACATCGGGAAAATATGCCTTCCACTCATGCCTTATAAACATTTGGCCTAAAGATGAGTGTACCACTACTACACATGTGTAATAGAGCAAGTCTCAAAAACTACTACCTCATACTGTGGTAGTGCATTCCTTCACGTAAGACCTCAATGGCAGTCCGAAGGGGGAGGGTGGGGGTTTCCCCTTAAAACCCCAAAATGCGTCTTTTGCTTACGTCACTGTTCACAAAGAAAAAAAAGTACAAGATGCGGCAGTACAGTTTTTCTACCCAAGCTTCTGCTTCATGAATTAAGTTTTAGAAAAAATCTCATTAAAAACCGAAGCACTTCTATATCGAGTCGGGTAATAATTTAGATCAAACACAATTAAGCTCCACAAAACCCAATAATTTAGACCCCCAAAATCAAATTTTGCAGCTTAGTGCTTAATTAATCCAAAATTAACATTAGTCTAAGAAATATACGTGATTAACTAATTTTCATATTCCCATAAAATAAAAAAATAAACTAATTTTCATATTACATTGCATATAACAAAACAAAAGTATATAAATAAAAGCAATATAAAAGATGCGGAATAAGAAAATGAGCGAGAATTAGCGCTAATTTGCTTCTAGCTAGTGTCCTGCTTCTAGTGAATTGACAACATCATGTCTAAGGTTTTATATGGACCTGGGTACATGTTGATGAAGACCTAGAGACCAAACCATCTCCATGGCATAAAAACATCACTACAACATGGTAAATTCATCATCATAATCTCGTAACCCGAAGTGTTGTACTGTGAAAACTCATATCTCCAAGCTTAAGACAGAGTACATGGCAAAGACCTAGAGACCCAACTTTGTTTCCACTCACAAAAGGAGATTATTGATTTTTATATAGACCTAAATTTTTCCGTCGTCAAATCACACGCAAATGCTTGTTTGCACATAACTATAACTTTCACAAACAATTCTCACAAATGGCTTGCACTTCCATTCTCAAAAACATGATGGATATATATATATATATATATATATATATATATCCTTTCCAATTTGAGGTGGTTTATTTTTTTACAAATTTTAGATGATTGGATGAGAATACTCTAAGGCTCTGTTTGGTTAAGATTATAGAAAAATGGTAGAATAGAATAAAAAATGTGTATTTTTCATTATGTGCATTTAGAAGAGAGAATAAAAAGTGGAAGGATAAATAGTAAATTACTATTATACACTTACTATTAGAAGTAGGAAAAAAAAGAGTTAGGGTAGTTTTGTATTTTTCTTCTCAATGTCATTTTCTCCCTGATTTGGAAAGGGAAAAACTCTATCCACCCCCAATTTTTTTTTATCTTTCTTTTCAGTACTCTAATCAAACAAAGGAAAATCCTTCTTTTTTTTTTTCTTTTTTTTTTGTCTCCCCATCTTTCGTATTTTCCCCTTTTACCCTAGCCAAACATAGTGTAAGAAAAAACTCATTAAGAGTCTACTTCTAACTCACTCACCTCCCTCTATTCAAAAGAAAAAAAAAAACTCACTCACCTCACTCTCCACACAAAAAAAAATAATAATAAATTAAATAAGCACTTCTTTACATACATAAAAAACAGATAAGCATGTTTATAAATCTTCTATCAAAGTTGAGCGGCCAAACATGCACTATAGTCATATCCATGAATTTTCCAATGTCAGTAGTACTGTAGTACACCTTAAAAGCATCAACTTTGAATGATGTCCACAATTACCCTGATAAAAATCAGCCCTTTTTAAACTCCACTGTTAATGGTAACCAAATCCCAAAAGGAAGGCAGAGCCTCGTCAATAAATTTTCCAACTTTGGATCAACCATTGTGACCATAGATACTTTTTAATCAAAGAGACCTCGCCGGATTAGAGTGGTGCCCAAGTGTGATCATCATCATCAACGGCCTTCAAGTTCTATGGAGGGCAGGTGCAAGAGCAGGACACCCTCTCACTTCTTCAAGATAATCCTTCCCTCCACCATTCAACACATGAAACTGGTAAGTAATGTACCCTGCTACACTATATTTCAATGACTTACATGTTTGATTTTGAATATGTTCACTTGCTCGTGCATGCATGTGAGTTCTTGTTTAAGTTTTTATTTCTAATCCTTTTTTGCCTAATTTAGTTTATCTAATTATAATGTTTATCAAGAAAAACTTTATCTAATCACTACAGTGGAGGGACACGTTGAGTCCAATTTTTTTTTTTTTTTTTTTCGGTGAGAAGATTAAAAACACATACTTGAAATATATGAATTTGAATGTGGCAATTGATGAAAAGTGAAGATGATATTTATTATTTTTGACTACCAAAAATTAAAAATAATTATAAACACAAACAAAATTGAGAAAAGAAAAAAAAAAAAAAAAATCTTTTGCTTCACTAGGAGTTAGAAGTTTATTGTCTGGTTGTCTCACATCATTCAAACATGTTAAAAAATTAGTAAATTTTTTTTTTTTTTGTTTTTTTTTTGGTGGCCAAAAACATTAACAAATTTTAGCAAAGGCTTTCTTGGTGAAATTTTGATCCCTTTTCATAATTAGTTGTCCTTGTTGTCTTCCACAACGCATTGATACTGATTGTCCTGTGTTGAGCACCTTTAAAACACTATGAAGTAGGAACAGCTCTATTGGTGTTTTTTTTTTTTTTTATTCTTTTTAATGTTATGTTTCTTGTTCAAACAATTGTGAGAAGCCCTTCTTTCAGCAAAATCTTCAATAATGTAGCTAACCAAATTGCAAAACATTCTACCCGAGCCAAAGTGGTAGAGGTGAAATGTGATGAACCATGAACCAGTAAAATGCCTGTTCATCAAATGGTTGACATATCATTATTGCCTCATTGATGTTCAGAGAATATGTTGATTTTAGTTTCCTCATTTCATTTTATTAGAACTACCCTGCCAAAAGATATGTTGAGATAATTTTGAAAACTTGGAACAACGACTGGTGATTCTACGAGAATTAAGAAAATGGGAGAAACAAGAAACCAGATCAAATTTAAAAAGTTCAATTAAAGTGATTGGTCTGTGTTGCCAGTCCTAGCTAGTCTAAGAATTGTAATTATTAGAAGCAATATTTCTACATCTTGGAAACATATGTTTAGTTGATTTCATTTTACATTGTAAATAAAGACAGTATATATAAGTTGAATTGTGACTGCAGAGCATCCCTGAAAAGTTTGTGAGGGAATTTGGGGATGAACTATCCACTGTTTCCAAACTCACTGTACCCTATGGTCCTAGTTGGCAAGTAGGATTGGAGAAAGTTGACAAGAACATTTGGTTTTGTGATGGTTGGAAGGATTTTGTCAAATACCATTCTATTTGTTATGGTTACTTTCTAGTCTTTGAATATCAAGGAAATTCAAATTTCCAAGTTCTTGTATTTGATAAGACTGCCACTGAGATTCAGTATCCATTGAGCAAGAACTGTAAATTAGAAGATCAGGTGGACATTATGGAATTAGATGATGCAAACATATCAATGCACGACAAGAATGAAAACGAAATGTCTAACTCAGATGATGAGTTGCCCACAAACCATAAAGAAGTGAGAGAAAAGTCTGTAAAGAAACAAATTTCTGGCATGTCTTCAAAAGGGAAATCTCATGATGTCCAGAGAAAGAGAGAGAGCAATCCAAGCAGCCAGAAGGTTGAGGCCTAAAAATCCTTCTTTCATGGGAATCATAGGGCGTGCTAATATGCATAAACATATAATGGTGAGCCTTTATAGAAGATATGATTATGAATTGTTTTTCAAATATCTCCATGAAAATATGCTTGATTAGTTGCAATCTTTCTTTCTTGTGCAGTATATTCCTGCCAGATTTGCTATCAAGCATCTTTGTGGGCCTCAAATTGCGAAGCTGGAGACATCTGATGGAAGACAATGGTCTGTCAATTGCCATAACAGAGGTCGCTTAAGTTCAGCTATGAACATAGGGCGGGGATGGATCATATTTGCAGGGAGAATAATTTAGAAGAAGGAGATGTTTGTGTCTTTGAGCTGATCAAGAGGAAGCCTGTTGTGCTTTATGTGTCAATATTTCGTGTAGTTGATTATGCATTTCCAGTGAAATAAGCTTCGAAGACTAAAAGATATCTGGTGCAAACTTTAGCTTCAGAGATGTTTGACGTGTCAAAGCTTAGTTTTTGTTTTTACCTTTATAATATCTGTGGACTTGGTCCAGGTTTGTATGACCGATGGGTCTTGAACTCTTGATTCTAAAACTTTTGTCTAAGCTTGTGATACAGCTAGTGAATCTTACTGAAGAAGTTTGTACTTTGTAGTACATGTTAATTGGTTTGTTACTTTACTATGTTTTCAATTATAAAATGAGTTCTATCTTTAAAAAAAAAAAAATATATATATATATATATATATGTATGTATATATATAATGAGTAATGCTATAAGCACAAACCATTTTACAAATTATTGATATAATAAATTTTTACTGGTTTTCATCTAATCTCATCACTAACATAACTCTTTTACTTACCAATTCTGCCTCGCCTCACGTTAATAAAGGCTATAATTGTAAATTTTTTATACCCTAAATCCTCTACAATTTAAATAATTAAACAAATCGATACTAATTTATTTAAATGCATGGATATTAAGATTTTTGTTTTTGTTGTGTAATATTATCTTGTTAAACACTTAGATAATATTATTCAATTCTTATTAAAAATTAAAATTTGTTTGATTTGATGAGATAACTTTAGTTGTAATTCAGTATCTTTATATTAATAAAACAGGTTTTATTAAAATATTATAAATAATTGTGAAACAAATTAATATGAAATATAATTTTACAGGACAAACAAAAACTCAAGCCGGAAATAGGACAAGATAAAATCAGGCAGGCGAGAATGAAGGTCTCATCTTTTTATTAAAGAAAAATGTTACCCTTACCAGAAAAAAGTTCATAAGGCATTATAATATGAGTAGCCGCTATATGGTGAGCCTTTATACATGATGTGATTATGAAATTTTCAAATATCGCCCTAAATATGAACAGTCGCAATCTTTCTCTCTAATGCAGTATGTACCTGCTAGATTTGCTTTCAAGTATCTTCATCAGCATGACCAAATTGCCAAACTAGAGAATTCTGATGGAAGACAATGGCCTGTCAATTGCTATTACAAACCTTCAAGCTCGGCAATGAATATGGGGCAGGGATGGATTGAGTTTGCCAGGCATAATGATTTAGCAGAAGGAAATGTTTGTGTCTTTGAACTGATCAAGAGAAAGCTTGTTGTGCTTAATGTGTCGATGTTTCGTGTAGTTGACTATGATATACCAGCGAAATAAGCTTCAGACTAAGATCTTGGTTTCAGAGATATTTGACGTGCCTATGCTTATGAGATGCCTTTTTTTTTTGGCTAAAGTTTACAAGGTGCCTTTATTATATCCATGGACCTAATTAGTTCTTCTTGTTATTCTGATGGGTCTTGGGCGCTTGATTGTAAAACTTTTTGTCTAAGCTTGTGATACAGCTAGTAAATCTTAGTAGTACTAGTTGGTTTGTTATGTTACTTTGTTATGCCACTTTGTTTTCAATTATATAAGAGCATCCACAACCCAATCTCATATCTCATCTTATTTTACCATCTCAAAAACTTACTTTATCAATTATACAATACCATTTTACATTACACCCAACATCCCAACTTTTATTTTCCTATTCTACTCATTAAAATAATATTTTTATACAATAAAATAATATACCCCACAATTACCATCATTTACAATAAAACACATTATTTATTCTTTCTCTCTCTTTATTTCTGTTCAACAACCACAATCACCACCACCGACTCACTACACACCTGACACCGCCACTGCCACCACCAGCAACAACTCCTAATTTACCGTCAACACCCCAAAAAAAAAAAAAAAAAAAAAAAAAAAAAAAAAAACCTGGGCAGCAAACCCACCCTACCACCCACTGACCCAAAAAAACCACAATCACCACCACCACCACACTACACACCTGACACCGCCACCGCCACCACCAGCAACAACCCATAATTTACCGTCAACACCCAAAAAAAAAAAAAAAAGAAACCCAGGCAGCAAACCCACCCTGCCACCCACTGACCCAAAACCCACACCGACGGAGCCATAGACACCCACCCCACCGTCGACCCACCAGCCACTACTTCCACCACCTCCACCGTCGGCCCACCAGCCATAACCACAAACCCAGTAGCTGAACCAAAAAAAAAAAAAAAAAACACAATCCAATGGCAACACAACACAGCCAAATCCAGCCAAATCAAAATCAAAATCCAAAATCAAAATCCTAAATCCAAAATCAAAATCCAAAATCAAAAATCAAACCCATCTGTTCTCACAAAACCCAAACCCAAACCCATCTGTTCTCACCGGCAGCGATGGCGAGAGAGAGAGGGTCGCCCGTCGCCGTCTGGATTCATCCCAAACCCGTCATCATCATCATCATCTTCGACCCAAACGCCAAACGCTAAACGCTAAACACCACCCAAACGCCGGCAGCGATGGCGAGAGAGAGAAGGTCGCCTGTCGCCGTCTGGATTCATCCCAAACCCATCATCATCATCATCATCTTCGACCCAAACGCCAAACACCACCCAAACGCCAAACACCACCCAAACGCCAACCCAAACACCACCCAAACGCCACCCAATCGCCACCCAAATTCGACCCTCACGCCGGAAACCCACGACCTCCACGCCTCCACCAGAGCTTTTCTGATCGAGCCTCCACGCCGTTGCCTCCATTTCGTTGAAGAAGAGAGAGCAGGAAGAAAGACAGAGAAGGCAGAGAGAGAAAAGAAACAGAAAAAATGAGAGAGGAGAGAGGAATTTACCGGATAAATGAGAGAGGAGAGAGAAATGAGAGTATTAAAAAATTTTTTTTTTTTATAACATTCAGCTACAGTACCATCTTACATTTGAGATGGTACTGTAGCTAAATCCCAAATTTGGAATTGGCATATTGCATTTGGCCTTCCTATTGTTGAGTAGTTTTGGGGCTTAAATGCCAAATGTTTCTAACATTTGGCATATGGCCTTCCTATTGCTGATGCTCTAATGATTAAGGAATGTTAGCTATATACAATTTTACAATATTTTCACCAATTATTAATATGAAAATTTTTTACTGGTTCTCATATGGGCCTATCATGACATAACTCTTTTACTTACCAATAACTATTCAATGTTTGTTTGTTATGTTGCTTTGTTTTCAATTATATAAGGAGTAAGGAATGTTAGAGTTATATACTATTTTATAATATTTTCACAAATTATTAATATGAAATTTTTTTACTAGTTTTCATATGAATCTATTACTAACATAACTTTTTTACTCACCGATAATTATTCAACACATCATCTATTTGTAAAATAGTTTGTGGTTTTATCATTTTCATTATATTATTGGACCTGGTCTTTTTTTTTCCCCTGCGTAAGGCTAATTTAAAGTTTTTTGGATCATTGTATTGAACTGGGCTGGGCCAGGTTAGTCGAGTTGACCGGGTGTTCGTGTTTGAAGTTGAACAACCCTACACCTCCACTTCGGAAGAAATTACAAAACCTTATAAGTCAAAAAGTCAATACTTCCACTTCGGATGAAATTACCAAACCATAATTAATCCTGCCTTTATACAAAGCTTTAATTTCTATTATAGTAAGTGGATGATAAAGAATGTAAATTAATTATGGGTAAACTATATATTTAATCCATATCTTTTAGGTTAAATGTCAATTTGGTCCCTAACCTGGCATTGTATCAAAATAGTCTCTACTGTTAAATGATAAATAGAAAATGTTGACCAGACTAATAGCCAAAATAAAATATTATTTTCATGCAATATAAACTGCCACGTCTTTCGCCACCTCAATGTAAACTTTAAAAAAACATTAGGTGAAGGCGAGGTGGATTTTTATTAGATTAACGGAACCCTTCTTTTTTTTCTTTTTTTCTTTTTTTTTTTCTTTTTTTTTATCACTCTCCGTTATGGCATTATCATTTATCCCAAGCCTACACTCTTCTTCCCAATTTGGGGTGGCAAATGGGCGGGTTGGGTCATAAATGGGTTGGGTGTGTAATTACCCATTTATCCATTTATGACCCGTTTATATATAAATTAATTATCCATTACCAACCCAACCCATTTAATTAGTAACCCACCCATTTAACCCAATATAACCCAAATACCTCTAAAACTACTTGAATACCCTCTAGACCTCCAAAATACCCATAAATACCTAAAATGATGCAAATACCCCTACACTTCCAAAATTACAAATATACCCTTAGACATCCCAAATTATTCCCAAAATCTCTAAAATTAGCAAAATACTCATGAAACCTTTAAAATTACCAAAATACCCCCGATATCTCTAAAATGACCAAATATGCTTAAAAACCACTAAAATGACCAAAATACCTCAAAAATCTCTAAAATGACCAAAATACCCCAAAAACTCAAAAAATGACCAAAATACCCCAAAAACTCAAAAAATGACCAAAATACCCCCGAAACCTAAAAAATGACCAAAATACCTCCAAAACCTAAAAATGACCAAAATACCCCCAAAACCTAAAAAGTGACCAAAATATCCCCAAAACCCAAAAAATGACCAAAATACCATCAAAACCTAAAAATGACCAAAATACCCTCGAAACCCAAAAAATGACCAAAATACCCTCAAAATCCAAAAAAATGATCAAAATACCCTTGAAACCCAAAGAATGACCAAAATACTTCCAAAACCTAAAAAATGACCAAAATACCCCCGAAACCCAAAAAATGACCAAAATACCCCTGAAACCTAAAAATGACCAAAATACCCCCAAAACCTAAAAAAATTACCAAAATACCCCTGAAACCTAAAAATGACCAAAATACCCCCAAAACCCAAAAAATTACCAAAATACCCTCGAAACCCAAAAAATTACCAAAATACCCCCCGAAACCTAAAAATGACCAAAATACCCCCGAAACCCAAAAAATGACCAAAATACCCTCGAAACCTAAAAATGACAAAAATACCACCAAAACCTAAAAGTTTACCGAAATACCCCAAAACCTAAAAATTACCAAAATACTTCTGAACCCTAGAAATTTACCGAAATAACCCTAAAACTAAAAGATGACAGAAATACCCTCATAACCTAAAAAATGACTAAAATACCCTTAGAATCTAAAAGATAATCAAAATAGCCCCGAAACCTAAAAAATTACCAAAATTCCCTTGAAACCTATAAAATGAATGAAAGACTCTTAGAACCTTTAATTTGTCAAAAATATCCTCGAAACATCCAAAATACCCTAAACCTCTATTTCGGTAATTTTAGAAGTTTCAGGTGTATTTTGGTCATCTTACATGTTTACGGGTATTTTGGTCATAATTTGGGTTTCAGGGGTTTTTATCGATATTTTTTTTTTAGGTTTTGGGGTTATTTTGGTCATTTTTTAGGTTTTGGGGGGTATTTCGATCATTTTTTACGTTTTAGGGTATTTTGGTAATTTTTTTAGGTTTTAGAGGTATTTCTGTCATTTTTTAAGTTTATGGAGTATTTTGGTAATTTTTTAGGTTTAGGGAGTATTTTGGTAATTTTTTAGGTTTAGGGAGTATTTTGGTAATTGTTAGATTTTGAGGGTATTTCAATAATTTTTTTAGGTTTTTGGGGTATTTTAGTCATTTTTTAGGTCTTGGGGTATTTCGATCATTTTTTAGGTTTCAGGGTATTTTGGTAATTTTTTAGGTTTTAGGGGTATTTCAATCATTTTCGAGGTTTAAGGGGTATTTCGGTAATTTTTTAGGTTTAGGGTGTATTTCGGTAATTCTTAGGTTTCGAGGGTATTTCGGTCATTTTTTTAGGTTTTGGGGTATTTTGGTCATTTTTTAGGTTTAGGGGGTATTTTGGTAATTTTATGGGTCTCAAAGGTATTTTAGTCATTTTTTAGGTTACGGGGTAATTTGGTAATTTTTTCAAGTTTCGGGGGTATTTTAATCATTTTATAGGTTTCGGAGGTATTTTGGTCATTTTTTAGGTTGCGGGGGTATTTTTGGTAATTTTAAGGTTTCAGAGGTATTTCGGTCATTTTTAAGGTTTAGGGGGTATTTTGGTCATTTTTTGGGTTTTGGGGGTATTTTGGTAATTTTTGGGTTTTGGGGATATTTTGGACATTTTAGAGGTTGGGGGAGGGGGGGGGTATTTTGCTCATTTTAGAAGTTTTGGAGGTATTTTGCTCATTTTGTGGGTTTTGGGGATATTTTGCTCATTTTTTGGGTTTTGGAGGTATTTTGGTCATTTTTTGGGTTTTGGGGGTATTTTGGTCATTTTTTGTGTTTTGGGGATATTTTGGACATTTTAGAGGTTTTGGGGGGTATTTTGCTCATTTTAGAGATTTTGGAGGTATTTTGGTCATTTTGTGGGTTTTGGGGGTATTTTGCTCATTTTTTGGGTTTTGGGGGTATTTTAGTCATTTTTTGGGTTTCGGGAGTATTTTTGTCATTTTTTGGGTTTTGAAGGTATTTTGGTCATTTTTAGGTTTCAGGGGTATTTTGGTCATTTTTTGGGTTTTGGTGGTATTTTAGTAATTTTTAGGTTTTAGGGGTATTTTGGTCATTTTTTGGGTTTTGGTGGTATTTTAGTAATTTTTAGGTTTTAGGGGTATTTTGGTCATTTTTTGGGTTTCAGAGGTATTTTGGTCATTTTTAGGTTTCGGGAGTATTTTGATCATTTTTTGGGTTTTGGTGGTATTTTAGTAATTTTTAGGTTTTAGGGGTATTTTGGTCATTTTTTGGGGTTCAAAGAAATTTTGGTCATTTTTTAAATTTTGGGGGCATTTTGGTAATTTTTAGGTTTCGGAGGGTATTTTGGTCATTTGTTGGGTTTTGGGGGTATTTTGGTCATTTTTTGGGTTTCAGGGGTATTTTGGTCATTTTTTTGGTTTTATGGGTATTTTGGTCATTTTTTGGGTTTTGGTAGTATTTTGGTCATTTTTTAAGTTTCATGGGCATTTTGGTCATTTTCTAGAAATTTAGATTTTATGTTGTTTATTTGAATTTTAGATGGGTTTAGTGGGTATTAGTGGGTTTATCCATTTAGACCCATCTAATTAAATAACCAAATGGGTCTTTACCCATTTAACCCAAATATTCAAATGGGTTGGATTAAGACTTATCCAAATAAAGTGGGTAATGGGTGGGTTCATGGATATGGATAAAAATTGACACCCCTATTCCCAAATAAAGCTTTTATTCTCCGGTCAAGAATCATAACACCTTTCCATTCAAGATCGTAATGCCAAATCTTCATTAAAACCAAATAATAACACCAATGATAGATATGTCCAGACCATCAAAATTAAAACTGAAAAAAATATTTTTTGTAAAAACCTTCATTTTCTCGCAAGCCAAACAACCTAAAGACCCTGCTGAGCTACACGTACATAGCGACCCAAAAGCTTGCCAATTTGAGCTTTTTGCACCGTCTGACCACTCCCTTACGATTTTACCTAACTCAATCTCCTCAGCCACCATGTCCACTAAACATTGCTTCCTCTTCTTCCCGTATGGTAACTCGGTAACTCCCTCTCCATGATCCGACCCCGTCCATGTCATTCCTTGGATTCTTGCAAGATCCCACTGTTGAAGTCTAGGAACATGAGGTTGCCAGTGGTGTGGATGGTGGAGGGTGTAGGTGATTTCATGGAGAGAGAAAGAGAGAGAGAGAGAGAGAGAGAGAGAGAGAGAGGAGAGATAACAATGCTTATAAAATTTGGGTTTTGTTAATATTGGCTGAGGTGTATTTTTAATTGAGATGACAAGTTTTAATTAGTCCACTTGGAATCCATGTGACAGTTTATGTGGCATGAAAATAATAATAATTTATTTTGACAATTAGCCACGTCAATGTTTTTTATTCATCACTTAACGATAGGGACCATTTTGACACAATACCAAAAGATTAGAGACAAAATTGACATATGTGAAATATTAAGGACCAAATTGACATTTAGCGTAAAGATTAAGGACCAAATATGTAGATTACCCATTAATTATTTAACAAAAATTCAATTCTTCTTTCCATTCTAAACGGCCATATTATTGTATTTGAATTCTGAGTTTCTGACAATTCGACCCCGTTTGGTTCCAGAGAAGGCAACGGAAGGGAAAATAAATTTTTTTAGAATAAAGTAATTTTAATATTTTATTTTGATATATATATATATATATATATATTAAATTAAAGACCCGTGGTAGCCTAGTGGCAATTTTAGATGGCAAAACAAATAATATTTTAATATTATGGTGAACCACATTAGCTTTTTTCATCCTCTACTTAATGATATGGACTATCTTAACACAATACAAAAAAATTGGGAACCAAAATTGACACCTTTAAAATGTTAGGGAACATTTTGACTCATAGGACAAATGTTGGGACCAAAAAGGCAATTTACCTTAGTTTTTTTTTTTTTTTTTTTCCTTTTAAAATTTTTGCTTATTTGTTATGTAAAGAAAAAAAAAATCTTAAGTTTAACTATAATCTTGCCAACTTTCAACCGGAGCACACTTAATTTATAAATAATCTAACTTTATTTGATGTTTTATGTATAATATGTATAGTTGTATACACGTTTTATTTTCTTTTTCTTTTTCTTTTTCTTTTTCTATAGAGAGTACTCACAATAGTAACTTGTGTTAGCCCAATAAATTTCTAACGTGAACCTATATATATTGATTGACCCAACCCATATGTCATGTCTAAATATAAGGACCAAAATTGTTACTGATCTCAAAGTACTATGATATTTATAAAAATCTCAATATTTTATATGAACCTTTTTAGAATCCGATTACTATAATTTGTTTATTTCATATTTGGAAAAGACTATTAAATTTGGAGAATTTGATATCTTGACTCATTATGTCAATAATGATAACTAGGTAACATGGATAGAGAAAAACCCTAATATAATTGAGTTGACTTTAGCTCATGATGTATTGTGTTTATCTTCTTCCTAATAAAGTTACAAATTTTTCATTTTAAAAAAAAATTATTGACCCATGTCATTAATACTAACATTTAATTATTTACTGACTGAAACTCAAATTTCACAAGGACAGAAACTTTTTAGGAAGAGAATTTCTTCAAGTCACTATGGCGATTCAAAGTGACCATTGAAGCATACTTTTAATCATATTCCCTCCACCCTTGTATAAGGCTTTATTTATAGCAAAATTGAATAAGGCTTTATTTATATCAAAATTGAATATACTTCTATGAAACATAATTTTTTTAAAAAAAAAATACATAAATAAATAAATTAATAAGCTTGTTTTTTATAAATTTTCTCTTGAAGCCTCAAGGTGAGCTGTCAAACATCCACTATATCCATAATCTAATGTTGTAGACCTTAAAAGCATCAATTTGGTGATGGAATGATGTCCACTATCACTCTGATAAATCAGTCCCGACGTCTCAAACACTCAAACTACATTGGTAATCACATCACAAAGGAAGACAGAGTTTCTTCAAGAAATTTTCCACAGTTGAATCAACCATCTCGATCATACATACTTTTCATGATGGTAGCTAAATCAAAGGCTCACCGGACTAGAATGGTGCCCAACTGGAATTATGATCATCATCAACAGCCTTCAAGTTCTATGACGGCCAGGACAGTACCCTCTCACTTCTTCAAGATAATCCTCCCATCCACCATGCAACAAATGTGATGAGGATAAAATATACTAGGAAGATGACGGGACACATTCTGCCGTCAGTCTTTCTAAGAGAGCTGACGGCCGACGGTAAAATATATTGAGAAGGTGACGGGACACATTCTGCCGTCAGCCTTTCTATGAGAACTGACGGCCGACGGCGACTTGACGAAAAGGAACTCCTTGGATAGGGTGCCCCAGAGGAAAAAACATCCTGAAGCTGACGGTGCTTGATCTGACGGTGCTTAATCTGACGGAATAACATATGCTGACGGAGTCAGTCCTTACTACTTGATCACCACGTTTTCGTGTATAAGTAAATAACTTGCTCCCCACGCTTCCTGAAGCCTAAGAACTCCTATATGGAAAGAATCCCGCAAAATACGCCCAAGGAGACTCCTATAAGGAAAAGACTTCTACACCAAGAAAGAGAGGTCAGCCTTTCTTCTACTATAAAAGCCCCAATACCCTCACAAACACAGGTACGCATAATTTACCCTCTCTAGCACTCTAGAGTTGTGAGCATAATTCTAACTTAACCTTCGGAGGGTATTTGGCCGGTACCACACCGGTACTCTCTGTTAGGTTCTTCCTTGTTGTGCAGGTGCTGTTTGTAGCGAGCGAGAACCGTGTGACTTACTGGTGGTATTTTCGGCATCATCAGTTGGCGCCGTCTGTGGGAAACTTGTAAAGCCATATAACAGCTTCCCGGACAAAAAATCGCATGGTGCTTACCCGCTCAATGGCAACCACTAACGACATTCAAGAAGAGGAGACACCCACAACCGCCCTCGAGAAGCAAGTCAAGACTCTCGCAGCGGCTGTGGAACGTCTCACGCGACAGAACCAAGACCTAGAGGAACAGCTACGCCAAAGGGACGCAAGACCTGTCCTTCAGGAGCAAAACCAGGAAGGTAACAGTGCCGAGCGAAGAGAGCAGGAGAAGCCTGAAGGCAGCAACGCCCCAAGTCGACCGGAGCGGCAAAACATAAGCCTTCCGTCTCTCATAGACCTCGCCCCACCACCTATCGTCGCGGAGATGCAGGCGATGAAGGAGCAAATGGAGGTCATGATGAATGCCCTTAAGGGACGGGTATCTTCTGATCTCGACGACTTGGTAAACAGAACCGACTCGCCATTCACCGCCACTGTCAACGCTTACCCCCTACCGAATAAGTTCCGCATGCCACAGATAGACAGTTATGACGGGGTCAAGGACCCTCTGGACCACCTGGAGACCTTCAAGACCCTAATGCACCTTCAAGGAGTAGCAGATGCAATCATGTGTAGGGCCTTCCCTACAACGCTGAAGGGCGCGGCAAGAATTTGGTTCAGCCGACTGATACCGAATTCCATCAGCACCTTCAAAGAACTCAGTGCTCAATTTACCGCGCATTTCATCGGAGGCCACCGGTACAAAAAGTCTACGGCTTGCTTGATGAGTATGAAGCAGCGAGAAGATGAAACTTTAAGAGCCTACATCTCTCGCTTCAACAAAGAGGCGCTCACGATCGACGAAGCCGACGATAAGATACTGGTTGCGGCATTCACGAACGGCTTGAAGAAGGGTAAGTTTTTGTTCTCTCTATACAAAAACGACCCAAAGACCATGTCGGAAGTACTTTATCGTGCCACAAAGTATATGAATGCTGAAGACGCGTTGTTAGCTCGAGAAGAGAGGCCCAGGAAAAGAGAAAGGCAGGAAGACGCTCGACAGGATCAGGGCCGAAAGAAGGCAAGAACAGGAGACCGAAGGGACGAAAGGCGCCCAAAACCCCTGGGGGGAAAATTCACGAGCTTCACTCCGTTGACGGCCCCTATAGATCAAGTCCTTATGCAAATCAAGGATGAGGAGGCTCTGACGTTCCCAGGAAAGCTGAAGAGTGACCCCAACAAACGTTCCAGAGATAAGTATTGCCGTTTCCACCGCGACCATGGCCACGACACAACCGACTGCTATGATCTCAAGCAACAAATTGAGGCCCTTATCAGACAAGGAAAATTACAGAGATTCGTTAGCAAAGAGAAAACGGAAAACCCTGCACAAGACCAACACCCCCGGCGGGATAATGAACGACCGAGGCCCCCGATCGGGGACATAAGGATGATCGTAGGAGGAACGACTGTCGTCGGGTCAACTAAAAAAGCCCGCAAGACCTATCTTCGGATGGTACAGAATGTTCAGCTGACGGGAGTCGTGCCAAAGATAGCACGGAGAGAAGGTCCCATGATCGGATTTTCAGAAGAAGACGCGCGACGCCTTCACCATCCACATGACGATGCACTCGTCGTCAGCCTAAGAGTAGGAGACTACAACATGCACCGCGTGCTGGTCGACAATGGCAGCTCAGCGGATATTTTATACTACCCAGCGTTCCAGCAGATGAGGATCGACAGGAAGCGATTGATCCCGACGAACGCCCCGCTTGTGGGCTTCGGGGGAAGTCGGGTGTTCCCACTGGGCGCGGTCACATTATCCGTAATAGCGGGCGACTACCCTCAACAGATAATCAAGGACATAACATTCTTGGTAGTCGATTGCTCGTCTGCCTACAACGCTATCCTCGGGCGACCAACGCTCAATTCATGGAAGGCAGTTACTTCCACCTACCACCTGATGATAAAGTTCCCGACTAACTACGGAGTAGGGGAGTTGCGCGGAAGTCAGATGGCCGCGCGCGAATGCTACATAGCCATGATGGAAATGGAGGATCAAGTTCAGGCTCTAAGCATAGAAGAACACCGGACGGTAACAGAACCAGTTGAGAGGTTAGAGGAGATACCCCTTGACAGTTCCAATCCTGGCCGAACGACCAAAATTGGAACGCTCGCTAACCCCACGATCCGCCAGGAGCTCATAGCCTTCCTCAGATGTAATCAAGACGTATTCGCATGGGGTCATGAAGATATGCCGGGAATAGATCCTTCGGTCATGGTGCACAGACTGAATGTATCACCCACCTTTCCACCTGTCCGACAAAAGAAGAGAGTATTCGCCCCCGAGCGAGACCGAGCCATAGCAGAAGAAGTCAGAAAACTACAAGAAGCAAGCTTCATTAGGGAAGTATACTATCCCGACTGGTTAGCAAACGTAGTGATGGTTAAAAAGGCAAGCGAAAAATGGCGGATGTGTGTGGATTTCACCGATCTTAACAAGGCCTGCCCCAAGGATAGCTACCCCCTCCCGAGGATCGATGTCCTAGTAGATTCTACGGCCCAACACCAGTTGCTAAGCTTCATGGACGCTTTCTCAGGGTACAACCAAATTCGAATGCACGAAGCCGATCAAGAAAAAACGTCGTTTGTGACCAGCCAAGGCCTCTTCTGTTATAAGGTGATGCCTTTCGGCCTGAAGAACGCGGGCGCCACGTACCAAAGACTTATGAACAAGATGTTCGCACAACAGATTGGGAGGAATGTCCAAGTCTACGTGGACGACATGCTAGTTAAAAGCCGGAAGGAGGAAGATCATCTAGTAGATCTCAGAGAAACATTCGACACACTTCGCTCCTACAACATGAAGCTTAATCCAGAAAAATGTGCCTTTGGAGTAACGGCAGGAAAATTCTTAGGATTCATGGTATCTCAGAGGGGAATCGAGGCAAACCCGGACAAAATCAGGGCCATTATGGAGATGGCACCACCAAGAAATGTGAAGGAGGTACAAAGCCTCAACGGAAAGATAGCGGCACTAAACAGGTTCGTATCGAGGGCAACGGACAAATGTTTACCCTTTTTCCGAACATTGAAAAAATCCTTCGAATGGACTGACGAGTGCCAGCAAGCATTCGAGGAATTGAAGGCTTACCTCTCCTCCCCACCACTGCTGAGCCCGTCGCAGCCAGGAGAAGAGCTTTTTCTCTATCTAGCCGTCTCCCCCGCAGCCGTTAGCGCGGCCTTGGTCAGAGAGGAAGAGAGAGTGCAGAAGCCCGTGTACTATGCAAGCCGAGCGCTTCACGGTGCCGAAGAGAGGTACCCGCCCATGGAAAAACTTGCCTTTGCATTAGTTACGGCAGCCCGCAAGCTCAAACCGTACTTCCAAGCTCATACGGTGAACGTCCTGACTGACAAACCCTTACGGCGAGCGATGAGCAGTCCCGAAGCCGCGGGACGACTGGCGTTATGGGCTATAGAATTGAGCGAGTTCGATATTCAGTACCGCCCGCGGACCGCCGTCAAGGGGCAGATCGTCGCCGACTTTATAGCTGAATTCACTCATGACGAAGACAAGGGGGCAACGGAGTCCCCCCAATGGAGTATATATACGGACGGATCGTCCAACAGACAAGCCGCAGGGGCCGGCATTGTGCTACTCTCACCCGAAGGAGACACCATTGAATGTATGGTCCGTCTCGACTTCCCTGCTACCAACAATGAATCAGAGTATGAAGCTCTGATAGCAGGGCTCGACCTCGCCAAAGCGGCAGGAGCCGCGAGGGTAGTCATCTACTGCGACTCCCAGGTTATCACTAACCAAATAAATGGAGACTACGAGTGCAAGAGCGAAAAGATGAAGAAGTACCTTGATGAAGTAAAGGCGAGAGTGGACGGCCTAGAAGCCAAAGTCGTCCAAATTCCCAGGGGAGAAAACGAGCGAGCCGACCGCCTCGCGAAAGCAGCTTCAGCAGAACAAATGGTCATCCCTGGTAATGTACTCTCTTTCGTGCAGCTATCTCCGCTAATAGATCTCAGCAATATGCAGGAAATATGCCCCGACAGTAGTTGGACAACGCCGTTAGTCTCATACCTAAAAGATGGGGTCTTACCAGACGAAAAGGAAGCCGCAAGGAAACTTAAGGTCCAGGCGGCGAGGTTCATCCTGATAAAAGACGTCCTCTACAAAAGGGGTTTCTCCAGACCATATTTGAGATGCTTGGGTATGGAAGAGGCAGACTACGTCATGAGAGAGGTGCATGAAGGGGTATGCGGAAACCACTCAGGGTCCAGGTCGTTGGTACACAAACTTGTGCGAGCAGGGTACTATTGGCCCACCATGCAAAAAGACGCCGAAGCCTATGTCAGGGCCTGCGACAAATGCCAAAGGTTCAGCAATATTATTAGACAACCAACCGAAGAGCTGACCCCGATGACGGCCCCATGGCCATTCGCACAATGGGGATTAGACATTATGGGACCATTCCCTACAGCGGTACGACAGCTGAAATTCCTAGTAGTGGGCATCGACTATTTCACGAAATGGGTAGAAGCCGAAGCTTTAGCCACGATTACAGAGAAGAACGTGCGGAGCTTCGTCTGGAGATGCATCATATGCAGGTTCGGCATTCCTAGAGTTTTTGTCTCGGACAACGGGAGGCAATTCGACAACGACCCCTTCCGGGATTTTTGCTCACAGTTAGGAATAAAGAACCACTACTCCTCCCCCGCCCACCCTCAAGCCAATGGCCAGGTTGAAGTCACGAACCGATCCTTGCTCAAGATTATCAAGACTCGGCTCGAGGGGGCAAAGGGTATATGGCCCGAAGAATTGCCAAGTATATTATGGGCATACAGAACGACTGCCAGAACACCCACAGGAGAGACACCGTTCCGACTGACGTACGGAGGCGAAGCAGTCATCCCGGCCGAAATTGGACTCACAAGCTACAGGGTGCACAACCATGATGAGAACAAAAACGACGAGGCTATGCGACTACAGCTCGACCTAGTGGACGAGATCAGAGCAGCAGCAGAACAAAGGCTCGCTAGGTACCAGGACCGCATGGCCAAACACTACAACTCTCGGGTCCGACATAGAGACTTCCAAGCTGGAGACCTTGTTCTTAGAAAGGTCATGGGCGCCGCTAGAGACCCTACCCAAGGGAAACTCGGCCCCAATTGGGAAGGACCTTACCGAGTCACGTCATGGCAGAGAAAAGGTACTTACCACCTGGAAACGTTGGAAGGGCAGAAACTACCGCACCCATGGAACGCCGAGCACCTACGAAAGTATTACCAATAGGAGCGGCAACATGAAGACCAACCTCTTTTTTCCAGCAAATTTTAGTTTTACTCCTCAAATTTATCGTTTACTTTAGTTTTTTTGCAACAATGCTTTTTAGCCCAAAGGGCAGAATTTGGTTTTAATTACTTTTGTTTGAATGCATGGCAATAAGAGGAGTTTATTCAGAAATTGCTGATCTATGTTTAGAAATCTACAGTTCAAATAAGTGAGCAACTAAGTTCACAAAAATGAGCGATCGAAACAACCATGTCCATAACACAAAGGCTAAAAAGCTGACGGCCCCATAAATTACACCGTCACTATACGGTGAAGGTCTGAAAACTAACGGACCTACAAAGATGACAAGATCATCGAAGCCAAAGCAAAAAGCTGACGGCCCCATAAATTACACCGTCACTATACGGTGAAGGTCTGAAAACTAACGGACCTACAAAGATGACAAGATCATCGAAGCCAAAGCAAAAAGCTGACGGCCCCATAAATTAAACCGTCACTATACGGATAAGGTCTGAAAACTAACGGACCTGCAAAGATGACAAGATCATCAAAGCCAAAGCAAAAAAAAAAAAGCTGACGGCCCCATAAATCAAACCGTCACTATACGGATAAGGTCTGAAAACTAACGGACCAACAAAGATGACAAGATCATCAAAGCCAAAGCAAAAAGCTGACGGTCCCCTAGATAGAACCATTATCATACGGACAAAGATCCCCAACCAAAAAGATCTACAAAAATGAAGGCTAAAGCTAAAGGGAAACTGACGGGCTATCTAACAGACGGAAAAATTTTACCAAGCTGACGGAGCTTGGAAAATAACGGACAAAAAATCCAACGGAAAACCCATAAAACAAATGGGGTAAAAAGACTAGGCACAAAGACATACCGACGAAGTCTTCCAACAATTCGAAGAACTAACGGGTTACTAAACAGACGGAAAGTTTTTTCGAAATTTCGTCTAGGACCATCAACAACAAAATATATAAAGGCAACGGAAGCAAATGCATACACAACTGTACATAAACAAAGGCCCTTAAACATTGTTCAAAAATACAATTGTTTGCCAAACGTTTGGAGAACAACGATTGTCTACAAAATAAATACACGACGAAAATACAAAATAAAAACTAAGCAGCAGGAGCGTCCGCAGGATTGCCGTCAACCTGATGGTCTTCAATATCCACAATCACAGCTGGAGAATCAGATGCAGCGGGGTTAGTAGCAGGCTGGGCCAGGACTACACTATCATCATGCTCCGGAGTAGGAGTAGGTTGATGAGAGCCGTCATCTTCATCATCCATGGTAATCCCAGACAAGTCTAACTCCGGGAAGGCTGACGCGACCTGCCGAAGGCAATCATCGAACCCAGTGCCATAATACCCGACACATGAGTCAATAAAAGACTGCGACGTTTTAAAGTCCCTGATCGCGTCAGCTTCCGCCGTTTGCAGCTTTTCGCTCAAGTCCGTCACCTCCACTTGGAGCTTGTCATTCTGGCAAGTGACCTCCGTCAGCTTCTCCTTAACGTCCTGCAGCTCTTGGTTGAGGATACGGACGGCGTCCTTGTACTGAGCCTGCTGATTCATTAAGTTCGCGTTATGTTTGCGAACTCGGGTGACGACCCCCTCCTTCGCCACACAACGGTCGTGAAGGGCCTTGACACGCACCAAGGCCTAAAAAATATATCCGTCAGTTCAACCAAAAAATTAACTGAAAGAACAAAATAAAGCTTGTTCAACCAAAAATACAAGAAGCCTACCCTGGTGAGATCGAAGAGGGCCGACGCCCCTAAATCCTCCGTCCCCACCTGGTCACAAGGCTCTATGTCCGTCGGTTTTATCAAGGATTCAATCTCCCCAACGGCATAGTCCTTATGAGTCAGGAGGCGACAGGGACCCTCACTGACGGGACCAGAAGAAGTCATCACTCCTTTGCCCGCACCATGGCTAGGCTTCGGAGGGGATTTTTCCTTCGATGGTTCGTCTCCAGGAGAGACGGCAGCCTTTTTTGCGGGACGGCTGTTGCTCCCGTCGGGTTTTCTCTTCGCCACCTTAGCGACGGCCTTGGGGGTAGACGAGGCCTCCCCCCCAGCCTCCTTAGCCTTCCTCTCCTCCTTCTGACGGGCTGCGGCAGCCCTTATCCTTTGCCTCGCGGATTCCATCTCTACAAACACAAAAAAGACTGTTAGGGCATGGACGGAGGAATGAAACTGACGGAAATGAAAGAAGTTTACTCACGTCGTCGTGCAAACTCTTCCAACCTTCGAGCTGCCGCTGACGGTACTGGACCCCCACAATATAAGTGAAGGGTGTCAAGGGTGATCAACTCCCTGCACTTACGGTCTTCCAAAGGGATTTCCAGAATCCGTTGGATGAACTCCTCTTGCTCGTCAGATATGTGCGGACGGGTATGGGCTGAAAGAAACACAAGTGTTAGTAGCGTCACTTCAAAAAACAAAAAAAAAAAAAAAAAAAAAAAAAAACAACAAGAACGTAGCTGACGGGATCAACCTGAATCCCTGACAAAGGCCCAAGTGTTGTCAAAATAACCACGGGGCATCGTCGCCCACTCCTCCTGACGGCAAACCCAATCCGTCCCCTCAACGAAAAAATACCTACTCTTCCAGTTCCTATTGGAATCCGGCATATCTGACACAAGCCGTAACCCTTTCTCCCTGACGTTGAAATGATATGTCCCCTTAGACGAGGCGATATGATGAGGCCTATAACAATAAAAAAATTCATCGAGGGTAAGCTGACGGTGTCCTCCACTAAGGCTGCCCCATAGGATTTCAGCTCCTATAAAAATCCTCCAGGCGTTTGGGGCAATTTGGGTGACGGATATGCCCAGAAAGTCAACAAGTTGACGGTGTAGAGCCGTCAGAGGTAACCTCAGGCCCGCGGCAAACATGGCATCATACATGCCAACGTCAGCGGTCCGCCCGGAATAACACCTCTCATCCTCTTTAGGGAGACGGATTGGAATGTGGTCTGGGATTTGATAACGGGTACGCAACTCCCTAAAAACCTTACCACTCATTCTAGGCAAAAATTTGTTAACGGCCCAATCCTCAGGAAGAATGAAGGGACGGTTATCTCCAGGACCCTCCGAGGTTCCTTCAGTAGATCCCTCATCCCCGTCACTATCCTCTCCATCAACAACCATTTCATCCCCTCTTTCTTCGTCCTTATCTCCCTCAGCAAAACTCTCATCACCGTCAGGAGATTGGGCCGACGTCTCTCTCTCTGACGGAATTGAAGAGTCCCCTGACTCATTTCCGGAACCAAAGGCCTCGTCGTAGCCCGCTCCTTCGCGGGCTGACGATTCCTCACAAGATGCGTCACTTGACATCTGACTACCTACAAGTGACGGATTCAATCTAAGAACCTAAACTGACGACCTCACTATTGAGGCGAAAATAAAGAGAGAAAGAGGAAGAAGGGAGAAGATAAAAACTTACTGTATGGCGGTCTTGCGGAAGGCTTTGAGGACAGCAACGGAATATCTGACGGGAATAAAACTGGCAAAAATGTGCGACGGTCTCTCTCTCCAAGATCAGCCGGGTTGAAATAGAAAAAAGTGAGGGAGAGGTGCTGTTTATATATGGAATAAAAGGGCGCGGAAGACGAAGCGTCGCCTCGTCAGAAGCAAAGCCAATAAAAATGAGCCACCTGTCCAGAGCATTAATGACACAGCGGCTCGAGGATACCCACGAGAGCATTAACCTCGCTTCTTTATAAAATATAACTCCACAACCCGTCAGAATAAAACTGACGGAGTAATGGAGTAGGGGGCAACTGATGAGGATAAAATATACTAGGAAGATGACGGGACACATTCTGCCGTCAGTCTTTCTAAGAGAGCTGACGGCCGACGGTAAAATATATTGAGAAGGTGACGGGACACATTCTGCCGTCAGCCTTTCTATGAGAACTGACGGCCGACGGCGACTTGACGAAAAGGAACTCCTTGGATAGGGTGCCCCAGAGGAAAAAACATCCTGAAGCTGACGGTGCTTGATCTGACGGTGCTTGATCTGACGGTGCTTAATCTGACGGAATAACATATGCTGACGGAGTCAGTCCTTACTACTTGATCACCACGTTTTCGTGTATAAGTAAATAACTTGCTCCCCACGCTTCCTGAAGCCTAAGAACTCCTATATGGAAAGAATCCCGCAAAATACGCCCAAGGAGACTCCTATAAGGAAAAGACTTCTACACCAAGAAAGAGAGGTCAGCCTTTCTTCTACTATAAAAGCCCCAATACCCTCACAAACGCAGGTACGCATAATTTACCCTCTCTAGCACTCTAGAGTTGTGAGCATAATTCTAACTTAACCTTCGGAGGGTATTTGGCCGGTACCACACCGGTACTCTCTGTTAGGTTCTTCCTTGTTGTGCAGGTGCTGTTTGTAGCGAGCGAGAACCGTGTGACTTACTGGTGGTATTTTCGGCATCATCAAAATGAAACTGGTAATCATCACTCACTTACTATATTTATGTTAATCTTTAAGCCTAGTAACTAGTAATACCCTGGTTTCTTAGAAAGACACAGAATAACAAATGAGGAAGCAATCTTTTCCAGTACTACTATTTTGCAATGGCTTGCAAATTTGGTTATGAATATTATCGAGCTCTTGCATGCACCATTTTAATGATATATAAGTTGCTTGGTTCTTGTTTCACTGTTTTTTTTTTTTTTTTTTGGTATTTAGAAACAGAACGGGTACTTGATTACTTGCTAGTTCTTGGTTTTGATTTCTATCCATTTTTGCCTAAATTAGTTTATCTAATTATATAATGGAGGGATACGTTGAATGCAAAGTTTTTTTTTTTTTTTTTTTTTTAGAAGATTAAAAACACTTTGAGTATACGAATTTGAAATACATTGATTTTGTTAAAAGACATGGACGAAAAGTGAGTATAGTGTTTAATTATAAATTTTGGCTACCAATAATTGAAAAATAATAAGTAAAAAATGGAGTTAATTAAGGAGTAGGAAGTTTATTTTCTCACACCATTAAAAAATCTTTGAAAATTGATCAATTGTAGCTAACATTTTGTTGGTGAAAATTGTGTTACCTATTCAAAATTAGTTGCCCTTGTTGTCTTCCACGATGTATTGATACTGATATTGCTCTGTTGAGCAGCTTTCTACACCTATGGAACTGTTATTTTTATTTTTGTTAGCATATTTTGTGTCAAAATTTTCTTATAATTAACTTCCGAATACATTGTATTTTGTAATTAGTGGGTCAATTAGTATTTTTTTGTTGATCGGAATTCCTCATGACAACTTTTGAAAATCAGTTAAGGTAGAAATTTCTGTTGACACTCTAGAAATGTTGGGTTGACTAAAATTGCATGAACTTGAGAAAATTCAGTTACGAATTCACTTGCTGTTCTAGCCCTTTTCCCATCCTACATATTCATCATTTCCCATGAAATTCAATCCTAATTCCCATTTGAGAGCTGAGAGAAACCTAGCAAAAATTAAGAGCCAACACCCATCCATTCTCTCTAATCTCTCCCTCTCACCATAGCCAAATCCTTGAGAGGAGATTAGATCCTTCACACCTATCACCATATTAGTGTTGTGAGTGTTGTTTGGAGCCTTGGTAAATGGTAAATTATTGCTTATTGGAGCTACCACAAATCAGCCATGGAGGCTTGAAGATATAATTGGTGGTTGATTGCAAATCTTGTAACTTGAATAGAGAAAAAACTTGAGGAGTCAGTTGTGATCAAAAGCTTGGAGGGAAGGGGTACAAGATTACAACACTAGGCTTGGAGGGCTGTGTTGTCTAATTTGTACTACAAGTATCTATTCTAGTGCTGTAGAGAGGTTTTTTCACATGCTTCTTGGGTTTTCATTCTTTAATAACATATCTACTGTTATCTTGTAGTATTGTGTCTTTAAATTTCAAGTGGTTTTAGACTCTATATGCTCTAATGTGTTTATCCATGCATATGTTGGTATCCATGCTTAAATCAAGTGGTAAACCATGTAAACTTGGTGTTAATTGATAGATTTGTCCTAATTGATTAAGCCATAATTTAAAATTTGGGACCTAAATGAATGCCAAGGTTGGATTAGGTATTTCTTAGAAATACTAGGAATTAGGAACAACAATTTTGGTGGTTTTTTTTTAAATAAAAATAAAAATTATTTTTAATGTTTTGTTTCTTGTTCAAAAATGTTAGGAAGCCCTTCTTTCTATAAAATCTTCAATAATGTAGCTAACCAAATTGCAAAATATTCCACCGGGTAAGACTTAGGTACAGTACTTAGGCGCTGTTCCTTAGGTTCCAATTTTAAGATTCTACCATGTAGATTTTTCCTCATGGAATGGAAGTGTATTTTTTAGTTAAATAGCCACATAACTGAATTTTAAGAGAATCTTAAGAGGAGAACTTAAGGAATAATAACTAAGATACTGTACCTAAATTTTGTCTTATTCCACCGGGGACAAAGTGGTAGAGGTGAATTATGTGATGGACCATGAGCCAATAAAATGCATGTTCATCACATGTTTTACAAATCATTGCCTCATTGATGTTCAAAGAATATATCAATCTGAATATGTCAGTTCTTGTTTCCTCATTTCATTTTATTAGAATCGCCATGCTAATTGGTATTTTGAGATAATTTTTGAATACTTGGAACTAGGATTGGTGATTCTAAAAAAAATTTAGCCAATGGGAGAAACAAGAAATCAAATCAAAATTTTTTTAAAAGTTCAATTGAAGTGATTGGTTTAGGTAGCCAAGGTTCACTAATTTTACAATTGTAATTATTAGAGACCATATTCCTACATCTTTGAATCACATGTTTCATTGATATCATTTTACATTTTAATTTAAAGACAAAATATTTAATTTGGTGAGCTGCAGATGATCCCTGAACAGTTTGTGAGGGAATTTGGGAATGAACTATCCACTGTTGCCAAACTCACTGTAACTCATGGTCATATTTGGCAAATTGGATTGGAGAAAGCTGACAAGAGCATTTGGTTTTGTGATGGTTGGAAGGATTTTGCAGAATACCATTGTATTTGTTATGGTTCTAGTCTTTAGATATGAAGGAAATTCAAATTTCCATGTTCTTGTATTTGATAAGACTGCCACTGAAATTCAGTGTCCACTGAGCAAGAATTGTAATTTGGAAGATCAGGTGGAAATCGTGGAATTAGATGATGCATAGATATCAATGCATGACAAGTTGAATGAAAATGAAATTTCTAACTCAGAACAGTTTCCCTCAAAATATGAAGAAGTGAAAGAAAAGTTTGTAAAGAAAAAAATTTCCGGCACATCATCAAAAGGGGAACTCATGATGTCCAGAGGAGGAGAGAGAGCAATCCAAGCTGCCAGAACGTTTAAGCCTAAAAATCCTTCTTTCATGGGAATCATACAGCTGTATAATATAAGTAACCGTTACATGGTGAGTTGTTATACATGATTTGATTATTAAGTTTACAAATATCGCCTTGAAATATGTTTAGTCGCAATCTTTCTTTCTTGTGCAGTATGTACCTGCTGGATTTGCTTTCAAGTATCTTCGTCAGCGTCAAATTGCCAAACTGGAGACTTCTGATGGAAGACACTGGCCTGTCAATTGCTATTACAGAGAACCTTCAAGCTCAGCAATGAATATAGGGCGGGGATGGATCGTATTTGCCAGGGAGAATAATTTAGAAGAAGGAGATGTTTGTGTCTTTGAGCTGATCAAGAGGAAGCCTGTTGTGCTTAATGTGTCAATATTTCGTGTAGTTGACTATGCACATAATGCACTACTAGTGAAATAGGCTTCAGAATCCAAACTTGGTTTGAGGGATGTTTGAACTTCGAAGTGCCTAATTAAGCTTATGAGGTACCTTTTTTGTGGGGGGGGGGGGGGGGGGGGGGGAGGCCAAAGTTTACATGGTACCTTTATATCTTGGACAATACTAGTTCTGGTTAGTGGGATGAGTCTTGAACTCTGGATTTTAAAACTTTTGTCTAAGCTTGTTGATACAGCTAGTGAATCAATTTGAAGAATTTTGTTATTTTACTTTGTTTCCAATTATATAATTATTGGACCTGGTTTATTTATTTTTCTTTTTTTTCTGCGAAAGGCTAATTTTATAGATTCTTGGATCACTGTATTGGACTGGCCTGGGCCAGGTTGGTCGCGTGGGCCGGGTGTTTGTACAACTCCTGTTATAAGATCACAAGCTCCACTACCAATTTGTTAAAACTTGTGCTTAACAGAGTGCATTAACAAAAACAATAAATTAAACCATGCACATAAGATGATAAAATTTTGTGTGGATTAGTCAACTATATATATAAATTGAGTAGTATTTTTTTTTTTTTTTTTTTTTTTTGGGTTTTAAAAATGAATCAATCTATTTCGTAGTAGCTGGCCAGTGGTCCAACAGGTCATGAAGACTTAACTGGTAGTCAAATATAATCTATAGATTTAACATAGAAAGGGACAAAGATAGAGACAAATAGAACATACTTGGAAAACTGTACAGTTGAGTATTAAAACAACCTTTGATTACACAAATTACGTGATCCATCTGACATATTGTTGTCCTTTGTCCTTTTTCACCAATACTCATTACTCCTCTAGAGATAGAGATAGAGAAAGAACATTAGAACTCAGTCATATCGTCTTTTCTACTCTCTCTCTCTCTCTCTCTCTCTCTTCATTCTTTGTCTGTGAGAGAGAGAGAGATTGTGAGTTGTGACTATTGGAGATGTAAAAACTAAGATTTGTAAGGTTTTTTTTTTTTTTTTTTTTTTTTTTTTTTTTTGTCTATAATCTCCGTCAGAAAAATAAGATCAATAGTCATTGTTCTTTGTTTTTTCTTCTCCAACCCCATCCAACCGTTTATTATGTTAATTTTATTTTATAGTATTTGGGATTTTTTAATTATCAAATATATATATGATATAATATTTATTAATTTCAAAATGATATTACATAAACTTTTTATCTGAGATTAAGATCATATAGTAATATAGTATACTCCACTTTAAAATGGTGTCCACAATGATTCTAGTGAAAGGCATGTTCCATCAGTCACAATTTATTACCTAAACAAGATTTACAAAAACAAATGGTGAAATTTATGCATTTACAACATAATTACTTTAAAAAATGAAAAAAAAATTATATTTTCCAATATTAATTTAATATTTTTTTATAAAAGTTTCTGTGGGGGTAACAGACCCGGAAGCCCGTACCAATATATGTATTGGGCCAAGGTCCAGCCCAAGGAGGAATCCCTCCTCGGCCATAAGAGGAACCCCTCCTCAGCAGGGAGAAGAACCCCTCCTCGGCAGGGAGAAGAACCCCTCCTCGGCCAGGTATAACCGAGGACAAAGGGAATGGCCCACCTCTGAGAGTGACACTCTGTGTCATTCCACGGAACAGGATAAGTACCAAAACAGAAAAGGACAACGGAAGGAATGGAGATATCTGAGGGAAAGCTGTCATTATCATTATGGCGTTAAGTGCTCTGTACCAACAGAGCACTGCTTTTCAGCCTTTACAACCACCCTCAACGACTTTGGAGATGGGCTGATGGGACAAGTATCAGTACTGTAAATCTAAACCTACACGTGTACGTTAGAGAGAGGAGAAAAACGAGTATAAAAGGAAAAAGGCAATCTGAAGAGAAGGAGAGATCACTACCACCCATCACATATAATAACATGAGCTCCTTAGGTCAGGCTAAGGATAAAAAACCCTCTTTGATAAATACAGTTCACCTATATTTGACTGCCATGAACACCATACTAACCGTTGTCCCTTCACCAAGGCCTAGCTCTTTGGCCTACTCTCTACAAATTTATTGTACCAGGCACACTGTTCCAGGATCCCATACATATTGGACTTGGACAGCAAAACGTGACCCTATAGTTTCTATGAGATAAGTGAGAAGTGAAATATTAAACTAAACATGTTTTTTTTTTATTATTAAAATCAATAGTAAGTCTACTATCACAATTATTTTTACAATTTTAGTCACAACTTGTCAATAAAATGAATTGTAAATGTGAAACAAAAATGATAATTTCACGTGAATCTATGATTTTACCCCCTCACAAGTTATTACATGATCAAATTGAGGCAAAATTGTAAAAATAGTTGCAGAGCTTACTCTAAAATCAGTCAATCTATTAGTGGTCCAGTTGCATGGTACAGTCGTCTCTGCTCTTTACAGCTATACTCTTATGCCACATTCCAAAAGGCAAGACAGAGTTTAACTAGTACTGAAATATAGCATGTAGATATTGCAGAGACAGAAACAAAGATAGAGACAGAATAGAACAAAATGGAGAAACTGTACAGAGGAGCATTAACTCCGATTGCTATTCCTACGTAACTATGCACAATTAACATGATATAGCGCTGACATCCTTCTTCTGTGCAATACCTCCCCTTCCCTCATAATTTTTTAAACTTTTTTTACTTTTTTAACTTTAACTTTTTAATTATTTTTTAATATATATTATTTAATTAATAACTGAGATTGAAAATTGAAACTTTCAATCTCAGCCATTGATTAAGTATTGCACCTTATGTGAATCCATTTTTCTTACAAGTTCTGCTACTGACATGTGACACAAAAAAATTAACATATTCTCTTTTTTACGTCATCAACTCAACACTCATCTAGAAGTCACACACACTTTTTCTCAAAAAAATAAAAAAAGTCACACTCATTTTTCTGAGCAATAGACATATAGAATAGTCTACTCGCTCATCTACTGATCGAGCTAATATATATAGAACTCCACGAGCTTATTTACTTAAATCTGATCACATAGAGCTATAGAACTTAGACTTACCCATTCGGACCACCATAACAAACACAAAGTAAGCAAGAAGGTAGACTTATTGTTTTCTCATGGCACCGAAGTTGACTGATATAGACCTAAGTGGACTGCAATGGACGGAAAGGATTTAATTGGACCCAAATGGACTGAATGAATTGAACTAGACTGAATGGACCGAAGTTAACAGAATTGGATTACCGAACTGGACCAAACTGGACTTAAATGAACCAAAATGCTATAATGATGTAACTCAATAGGAGCGTAACACAGTAAATAATATGATTTAGTTTTTAAATATTATATAGATTTGTAAAAAAACAAGTAGAAGTTAAATATATATATATATATATATATATATATATATATATATATAATTCTTTCATTCAAGAGAGATGTAGTGAGGATAGTATGGGAATAATATTTCAATGCAATAATTCTTATGTAGTTTCTGCAAAGAGTAATTTAGGGACACGCCAAGAGACTCGTAGCTTAATTGATACTTCCTAATGTTCCAATTGAAATTTTTAGGGTTCAAATCTCTTATCTCCGACTATTGAATTATTAAAAAATAAATAAAAACAAATTTAGGGACACAAAATTTTGGTTTCGGCTTACCCATGGTGCTCCAGTAATGCGAGCTAGTATCAATTATTTTCCACAAACACTTCCAATTAACATATCGTCAATTCAAACATACTCGGGTATATCCTTTCAAAAAAAAATAACTTAGTTGGCTATTAATGTGCTTAAGTGCTAAGTGTTTAAATAATGGCATTACACTCTATATCATTGGTAAGGAGATATGAACCTAGGCGTTTTTGTTGGAGACATCATGAGATATTAATTGAATTACAATTATTTTGAAAATAATTTGAAAGTTAGAATAGGATGGAGGGAGGAGATTTAAATCTAAAATGTGTCGGGGGCGGTTTTTTACGCGTAGCCACGCGCCTTTTGGAGGTGTGACTTTGCTAGGCCCGGATTTGTTTTAGGGAAGTCAACCCGGAACTTGACATTGGGCCACATAGACCAATGGCTACCGGTGTGTTTTTTTTAGCCTACAAAATAGATAAAACCCAAAGTCTTAGAATCATGATAATGGTTGAAATAAATAAATAATATGCTTAGTATGATAGCTTTGATTAAATCGTGAGTTGATACGTTATTATTATGTTTGTTAAGTGATGTCCAATATTAGAAAGTGTTTAATTAGGTGTCCAATGTACAATAATGGGATGAGTCCAATAGTCCGTGTCTAGTTGCGGTTCATGGTTCATATTCAACATGATAAGGTATGTCCGGCAATGGTCCATGTCCAAATAATAAATGTCCATTGGTGGTATATCAATTTATTAATATGTATGTTTATTATTAGTGAGTCCAAGTTTATTAAATGATGAGATAATATTAAAATAGCTTGCATCTAGCGGTAAAATGATAATGAATAAAATATATTTAATAATATAAATTTGAAAATAAAATATAATGACTTATCTTCATATTTTGCAGCTCCAACCGTAACATCAATGGACTTAGCAATTCAGCAACATGAAAAAAGGAGTCCAGTAGCATAATAGCATTAGTCAAGCGGTATAATGACAATGAATAAAATATACTTAATAATATAATTTTGAACACAAAATATGATGACTTATCTTCATGTTTTGCAGCTCCAGCCGTAGGATAGCAGTGGACTTAGACATTTCAGCAGCGTGATAAAATGAGTCCAGCGGTACAATATGATATTGTAAGTCCTTCCATGGTGACTTCATGGTTGAAGGGGAAAAATGGGTGCAACTAGAGGGAGAGAGAGTATGTCCAGCTATGTGCATAGGTTGATTAAGTTTGTCCCTTTTCATCATACACTTAAATGACTTTCCCCATGTAATACTCTTTTAGTTTTTAGTCAAATATGAGTGATATTGTCTTCCATAAGAAGGGCTTTTGATTTTATAAGTTTTTGTCTTTCATAAGAAAGGGCTTTTAGTAATAAGTTCTTGGAAGAGTGTTTGATTTGTTTTAAGATGTGTGAAGATGGTGAGGAATATATATATATATATATATATATATATATATATATATATTGTGAGATATGGTGTTTAGAGATATATGAGAAGTATGTATGGGTATTTTGTGAGGAATGTGTTTTGTAAAATAAATGGAAGTATGAGATAGATAAATGAAGGTTAAATGTAGTAAAGGCTGCTGCTGAGATTGTTTTTTGTATTATAACATTGGTTATGTTGCTTTCTAAGAAGTGAGGTATTGCAAGAGAAAATGGAGAAAAAGATGGGGATGCGTTTATGAGCAGCAAGGTGATGATATTTTAGAATAATAGAGTGTGAGAAAGATGGGTAATGGATAATGGTATGTTGTAATATGTGTGTTGTGTTGTTATCTATGAAGAGGGACCTTGTAAGAGAGATGAAGAAAGATATGGAGGTCTTTAGAGATATGGCAACAAAACGAAGGGAGTTTTAGATTATGGGAGATGAGAAAGGGATCCCTCCTCCTTAAGTGTGTAGCTTGACCCTCTTTATATAGAGCCAAGCTTTGTAACTAGATCAGAACTTAGTTGAAGGAAAAAATAGCAAATGAGGAAAAGTTTTTGACAAAGTAAATGGTCTTTTGTTTTTTAACCAAAAGAAGAAAGTTTGAGACTTAATGTTGGTGACACAGCTGGATGATGTTATGTGGATGACATCCTTTACTTGGAGGACAATACTTGACATTAAATTCATGGTTTAGCTAAAAACTGTAAGATAATCTTTATGAGATTTTTCTGGTACCATAGCTGGAGCTACTCTAGAATGTGCTGGAACTGTTTCAGCTTCTGCAGAAGCTGTTTCTGCTTCTGCTGGAGCTATTTGTAGCTTCCGCTGGAGCTGTTTCAGCTTGTGCAGAAGTTGTTGCAGCTTCCGCTGGAACTGTTTTTGGTGTTTTCAACTAAGTTTTCTCTTTTGGAAAATTATATGCTTAGTCCATATATAATTTTGGTAAGTAACAGACTAGTTGGTTGATAGTTGATGAAGTTTTAGAGATGTAATTATGGTCTTTTTGTATCTTAACCAAATCTTGGAAAGTAAGGAGAGCATTTTAATGCTAGATATGAGATATTAATATATATTTAGCCATGTGCTTGAAATTGATTTATATGAAAATAATAATATAAGTAATATGAAATGATATAATTATATTTTAAAACTTATATTATATGATGGCCATTAATTTTTGTGTAAAGAGCATGGGGAGTTTTACCATTTTAAGTGTTATGTGATATGAGAGGCTTACCCAAATGTTACCTATTGCACACCGACCCGTCAGAGTTCAGGGAATTGAGGAAGACACGCCAAGCAACATGCTTTCCTTTATCAACTTTGAACCACTGGAGCTTTACTGAACATACTTCTTAGCCCTCCAAATCACGACTCCCAAAATTCCCCCGATGAGACTCTTGAGCTTGGATCATAAGCCAAAAATGAGATAATGTGCTATGAGCTTAGACCATGGGCTTTGACGCCTTTTTGTGTAAAGATGGGCTCTTTTGGGCTCTAAAAGAGGTTTTTCCAAAATCTATGATAATGTTGACGTGGTGCGGGTCGCCAATGAAATGAAGCCATATGGTATGAAAAATTTGTCCTCAACAAAATGTATATGTTAAAAATTTGATGATATGATTTTGTAAATATTTTAAATTTTTTACAACTATCTTATATGGTAGATTATAATTAACTATTTATCACTTGTATAAACGTTACATAGGAGATTTATTTTTTCTTTATAACCACGTCAAAAAGTTGCAAGAAAGGTTGCATGAAATGTCCTACAATTATTGAGAACCTGTATCTTCCCAACAATGCTACGATTAATGTGGTCTTCTATGTCACCACTCACTGGTAAAAAGCAAAGGAGACTTGACAATGACAAGTAATCAAGACACTGTATAAATATCATATAGGAGTAACAGAATAGAGACATAAAAAGCTGAAGACATGAGAGAAGATGCACATGGGACTGGAGTCCTGTCTAGTCTACTAGCGTATAACTTATAGATACAATACATACAACCTCATCCACACCACACACTCATTCAACTGCATCATTGTTGATTTTAACATGTTGGAAAAATGATGAAATATGGGCTGGTTAAGAATTTCTCTAAATCACATGTTTTCCATACAACCGCATCATTGTTAAAATATGTGTTTCTCTCAATTTGATTGATTAGATTACTCTGTAAGTGATTTCATCAGGCAATTTGAGTATTTGATTGGACAAAAAATAAGAACATTTGGTGAACTTAGAAATAGGGTAAAAGCCTAAAGACTGATTATTCAAGTTATTGTTTTGTGTAGCATTGCTCCAATGCTCACTAATATTGAAATTATGATGATCAGTATCCATTAATGTAAACCTTGGACAATTTTCTTGATTTAATGTTCTTTGATGTAAACCATGCACATAAGACGATAATGTTGTGTGGATTAGTCAACTATATATATATATATATATATATATATATATATATATATAAAAATTGAGTAGCATTTTTTATTTTGCTTTTAAAAATGAATCAGTCTATTTCGTAGTAGCTGGCCAGTGGTCCAAGTTCCAACAGGCCACGAAGACTTAACTGGTAGTCAAATATAGTCAATAGATTTAACATAGACAGGGACAAAGATAGAGACCAATTAGAGCATCTCCAACAGAGCATGTATAGTTAAAATATAGAGAGTAAAACTAGAAAAAAGAGGAAAATTATGCTCCAACAGTCTCTTTAAAACCGGTTTTTTTTTTTGCTAATGAACAGTAGCTCATCAAGGCTGATGAGTTACTGTTCTTTCTTCAAATCCTTTTTTTTTATTATAATAATTAGGTGTTGAATAAAAAAATATTGAAAGATGTGTAGTTGTTAAAAAAAGAATAAATAATGAATGAAGAAATAATATTTAAATGAGATAGAGAGTCTATTGGAAAGTACATTTGAAAAAATCGATAGATAAAAGTAAAAGTCACTGTTCATTTTTCAAACAGTACAAAAATGTGCTGATTCTATTGGAAATCTCTTAGAACATACTTGGAAACTGTACAGATGAATAATAAAACAACTATTTAATTACACAAATTAGTTGATCCGTCTGACATATTATTGTCATTTTCTTATGAGTTCTGCTACTGACACGTGACACTAAAGAAACTCACATATATTCTGCAAAAAAAAAAAAATACTGTACAGAGGAGAATTAACTCCAATTCCTATTCCTACGTAACTATGCACAATTAACATGATAAAGCTTTCACCAAAAACAAACATGATACAACTGACATACTTCTCCTTTTTCTTACAAGTTCTGCTAGTGACATGATACAGCTTTCACCAGGAACCGTTATTAGAACTCACTCACACTCATTTTTACTGAGCAATAGATATATAGAATAACAAGTCCACTCACTCGTTTACTGATGGAGCTAACATATATAGAACTCCACTAGCTCTTTTACTCAAATCTTATCAGATAGATCATAGAGCTATAGAACTTAGACTTACCCATTTGGACCACCACAACAAACACAAAAGTAAGAGCACTCACAAACACAAAGCAAGCTTCAATTCCTCCACTCGCCGCAGACCCAAGCCCCTGCCCAGCACCGACAACGCCGATTGATCTCTTAGTTCTCCGCCCCTGTCTCTCTGCTATCTCATTTTTCCTCTGTCTCTCAATCTTTCTCCGTCTCAAACACCAAGACCCATGATCGCCGGTGCTGGGTTTTGATTTTGTCGCCGTGATTGACAAAACGGCGTTGTCGCCGTGATAGACCTATTGGTTATTGTTTTCTCATGGCACCGAAAGCAAGAACAACTCGCCGGAGTACTCGACACTCACCACCCTCACACTTCTTCAAGATTATCCTCCCCTCCACCATTGAAAACATGAAGCTGGTAATGTACCTACCCTCCACTAGCTATATCAAAGGGTGTTCAGCTCTTAAAATGGGTTCTTCGAATTATCGGATTTTTTTTCATCAGATCAACCTTTGTTGTGTTACTGTTCTAATAACCTTTCATCAGATCCATCTTTGTTCTTGTTGTGTTATTGTTTCATCAAATCTCTAATTCTAACTTTTCAAGATTCATGAACTTAATTATATCAGAACTGAACATTCATTCTTTTGTCTTGTACCTATTTTTCCTTCCATCTTTTTGTTACTGATTACTGAAACCTTAATTTCCTTTCCATCAGTTTAGTACTTTTGTGTTAATAGATTTTTTTTTTTTTTTTTTTTTTTGTTAATTTTCGACATGATCTGTTGTGTGATTATCAATTATTATAGTAGGGAAAAACAAAAGGACTATGTTGTTAATATTGTGATTATGAGTAGAGAATATTGTTTTTCTAGGTGTTCACGGGTGATTTTAAGCACCCTAATTAGGTAGTGATGCACAGATTCTAGGGCCCTTGCACAGATTATGGAAGCACGTGTTTCCTTGATTTCACTTAATGTAATAAGAAATAATACTAAATTTGTTGGTTGCAGAGTATCCCTCCAAAGTTTGTGATAGATTTTGGGGATGAGATTTCCACTATAGCTACACTTACTGTCTCCTGCAGTGGTACTTGGAAAGTGGGATTGTTGAAAGCTGAGAAGAACATTTGGTTTTGTGATGGTTTGGAGGACTTTTTTGAGCATCATTCTATTTCTGCTGGGCACCTTTTGGTCTTCAGATATGAAGGACATTCAAATTTCCATGTTATCATATTTGATAAGACAGCCACTGAGATTCAATATCCATCTAGCAAAAATATTATACTGGAAGAACTCGAGGACATGGTGGAATTAGATGATTCAAACATGTCAAGGCATGACATGCAGCCTTCTGGCACTTCTTCAAAAGGAAGAGAGAGAGCGATCCAAGCAGCCAAAATGTCCATGCCTAAAAGTCGTTCTTTCATGACTTTCTTGCAACCGTATAATATACGGTTTAAATATGTTGTAAGTCTTATATATATATACACATGATTTCATTATGAAGTTCTTTAAATATGGCCTTGAAAATATATGTGCTTAATTTATTGCAATTGTTCTTTCTTGTGCAGTACGTGCCTAAGGGATTTGCCAACAAGCATGTTGCTTGGAATCAATTTGTCAATCTTCAGACTTGTGGAGAAAAACAATGGCGTGTCCGGTGCTATTGCCATACTAGTACATCTTCAGCCATGAGATTGGGGATGGGATGGGCTGCATTTTCAAGGGACAATTATTTAGAAGAAGGAGATGTTTGCGTCTTTGAGGTGATCAAGCCTAGTCCTGCTGTGCTCATGAGGGTTTCCATATTTCGTGCGCATGACTATGCAGTCAGTTAAGTTTCAAATTAAGTTCATACTAAGATAACTTCAACTTTAAAAGTCAGGATTAGTTGGTGATGTTTATGTAGTACCTTTTGTTATATATATTAAGGGACCTGTGTTTATTCACTGAGTTTATTTCTGATGGGCATTGATTTAAGACTTCTTTCTGATCAGTTTAGTTGGTCTTGTTGAATTTGTTCATAATATAAAGTGGATTGGTTTTTTAATTTATAGTAATTCTAAAGGATTTTTAGATTACCATTATATTGGACTGGTGTAGCACAATTTTTCTAATTCATTTTAGAACAGTTTATCTTATTGATTGCGTTGATTCGATTTTTTCTTTTTTTCTTTTTTTAAATAACTCAATTGCTACAATTATATAGGGAATGAATGATTCAAATCTTGGTCTTTTTTCATAAATTAAAGAGATAAAACAATGCCAATGTTTTTGATTATTCGTAAACTTTTTTAAGTGCCTTTATTTAAAGACTTGCTTATTGCCACTCTAGCCATAAATGAAGCTTTCTGACTATGAAATTTAGAAACATTTCCATCAGGCTGTAAGAGGAATGCAATTACATTCTCAGCATTGCAAAGAATTTTTAACAGTCTCATGGGTTTGTGTTGAAATTATTAATTACTTTCTTGGAAAGTTGGAACCACTCAACCACCTGTACATTTTCTTAATTAATGCCTGATTAAATAACCAATGATGAATTGACACGTGTATATATACATAATAGGTTGGTTGGGCCAGCTGAAATTTTATCAAACACCTAACTGGATCGATTTCAATCGACCCAACTAAACGAAACCATCCGTCACCCTTGGGGTTCAACTGAGTGTTTGAAGTTTGAACACCCCAAATCATAAGATAAAAAGTTCCACAATTAATTTATTGCAATTTCGACTTAACAAACTGCATTTATAAAAACAATAAATTAAACATTGATAGGATATAATAATATTTAGTGTGTTTTACTCAAATCCATATCTAGAAAAATGAAATTTAATATCAACCCTAATCTATTATTAATACAAATTAGCTGCAAACCCACGCAATATGTGGGACAGTTATATTTTTAGTGCTGATATATATATCTTAGTAAAAAGTTTGGCGTCTCTTCCAACCACACAACAGAGTCATCAACACAAAGAGCTTGCTTCAAGTGGCCTTGTTTTGACATTTTAACTATTTTGAGTGTTTGCATGAAAAAATATATGATCTTTTTTGTTAGAGAATAGAATTGACAATAAATTTATTTATAAAAGAATTTCTACCATGGTATGTTGAATAATTTATACATTGCAAGATGAGCTTCATATGTCAATAGAAAAAAGTAAAGCTTAAGAGATGTTAGAGATAAATTAGTCTAATAAGATAAGCCCAAGCCCAATCATACTTTGTGTGCAAAACAAGTCTCCTACTAGAACTAGAAATCTATTAACCAAAACACCAAAATTGTGTAATTCACTCAAAAACTAAACTACTAATATTAGCTAAGGGAGGAAAAAAAATAATATAAAGAAAGATAATACAACAAATCATTAAATTAAATTATTAAAAATAATAAATACACTTTTTTCATCTATATTTTTTTAATAAATTCAAATTTAGAATAGGTAATCTCAACCAAAACTTGTTTTATTTCTCATAAGTGCACCGAAATGAACCGAACTAGACTGAATTGACTATAGTGGACCGAAATAGATCAAAATAGACTGAAGTGGATCAAAATAGATTGAAATTGACTAAAGTAGACCAAAATGGACCGAATCATCAACCACATTACCATTTTCCGTATTGATTTGTTCCTCTAATCTTTTTTTTATAATATTGAATACATTAACCAATTGACTTTACACAAATCCAAAATGCATACTCCTAAATTGCATATTTTAAGAACTATCACATTATTCCCCCATGTTTGCATACTATAGCAGGCACCTCTATTTCAAATGAAATTGCAAAACCTTAGTAGTTATGCCTATATATGAAACTCTACTTTCTATTTTAGTCACTGGTTTGACAGAGGATATAAAATTACTTCTTTGATATATATAATAAAACGTTTCCCCATAGTAAAAGAAGTAAATAAAAAAGAGGCAATTTTTAACCACATTAAAATTTAAATATGAGGAAGCTTTAACACATGATCATTTAGTTAAAATTTATTTACCAAGACTCAAATTTTAAGGAAACATATTTTTTTTAATGGAGAATTCTTTTACCTATGATTTTAACCTATATCTTCCACATCATGATAATTACTTTTTATTATTAGAATAAGATATTAATTCGTTTTTTATATAAGTAGAGTTCAAATCTCAAATTTCTTATTAAAAAAAAAATGTTTTACTAATTAAGTTAAATAAAATCTACACATATATATAAATATATATATATATATATATATATATATATATATATATATATATATTATCCTACGTTCGCATTTAATTGTGATTATTCTTATTTTTATGACATATAGGCAGCCTTTGCCGCGGGTCCATAATGAATTTGGGCTTTTTTCAAGCCCACATCCCATAGCAAAACCCAGGATGGCCAGCACAAGTGCACAACTCCTGATTGTAACACGTGCTCCAACATTAATATTGGAATTAGCTGTCGCAAAGGGCACGGCCTCGTTGTTCTTATTTGCATCTGTGTAGTCCGTGTATCAAGGATTATAAGTTTTTTTTTTTTTTTTTTTTTTTGTAAATAGGATTTTTTTTTTTATTATTATTTTTTTGTATCTTTTGAGAAACAAATAGGATTTAAAGTTAGCTATCTTAGTAATTGTGTTCATCGTTTATAAATAATTAAACAATCATGTAATTAAAAATACATATAATTGATTAGTAAATAATTAGTCACATATTACTTTTTTTTTAAAAAAAATTTTGCTGAGAACTTTTTTTTTTAAAAAAAAAAAATTAGTCACAAATAGGACGGGATATGACATTAATTCCTTTGGAATAATGAGAAAAACTTTAGCCATTTTATACAATAACTTGAAATGCAAGAATTTAGAGATGTGATTGATGAGTGTGGATTACGGGATCTAGGGTTTATAGGTAATAAGTTTACATGGCACAAGAATGTGATGGGTGGTGATATGGTTTGGGAAAGACTTGATAGGGCTGTTGCAAATAGGGAGTGGGAGGCTTTATTTCCGACTTCAAAGGTTTCTCATTTAGAGTGTGAATGTTCTGACCATAAGCCCATAGTTATTCATCCTTTGGGTATCCCCATTAGGCATAATAAACCTTGGCATTTTGAACAAGTTTGGTTACAAGATGAAGGCTGCCATGTGACTGTGGAAGGGGTGTGGAGTTCAATTTAGGGCTATATGTCTCCTTTAGTTTCGGTCAAGACAAGATTGGAGAGGATTCAGGCAGGCTTGAAGCATTGGAGTAGAAATTCCTTCAGCAACATTACAAAACAGCTTGCCATTGTTCGAAAAAATTTAAGGGATGCTGAAACAAAGGCCGTGCATAATGGGAGAAGTCAATCGGATCTGATTCTATCTCTTAAGGAGGAGTTGCGAACTTTGTTGGTGCAAGAAGAGAAATTATGGTAGCAAAGGGCGAAGACAGCATGGTTGAAGGATGGTGATCAAAACTCAAAATTTTTCCATAGTAGGGCCTCGCATCATTTTAGACAGAATGAGATCCTGAAACTTCAAAGGGGTAATGGTAGTTGGTGTGAAGGGGAGCATCAGATAGCTAATTTGTTTGTGAATTACTTTTCTTCTTTATTCCGGTCAGATGATCCTGATATTGGCAATATGGATGAAGTACTTGCTGCTACTCCACGGGTTGTGACTCAAGAGATGAACCATGGTTTGTTGGCCGAATTCACAAAAAGTGAGGTTGATGTGGCTTTAAAACAAATGTCGCCTTTAAAGGCTCCTGGACCTAATGGCTTGCCTCCTATTTTTTATCAACATTACTGGGATAAGATTGGTGGGGATGTGGTGAAAGTAGTTTTGACATGGCTTAATTCAGGTACTATCTGTCCATCTTTTAACCATACTTATATTACTTGGATTCCTAAAGTAAAATACCCTCAACAAGTTATGGAGTTTCGCCCTATTGCCTTATGTAATATCTTGTATAAGCTTGTGTCTAAGGTTTTGGCAAACAGGCTAAAGAAATTGTTACTGAATATTATTTCTAAGTCTCAAAGTGCCTTCCAATTCGATAAGGCGATTTCTGATAATATTCTTGTGGCTTTTAAATCTCTCCATCATATGAAGTAAGGTGGGCAAATAAGGTTTTATGGCTACGAAGCTTGATATGAGTAAGGCGTATGACTGTGTAGAATGGAAATTTTGTGTCGGCTTATGGAGAAGATGGGTTTTAAGGACCGTTGGATCTAGTTAATTTACGATTGTATTAGTTTTGTTTCTTACTCTATCCTAGTGAATGGAGAACCTCATGGTGATATTAAACCTACTAGGGGACTTAGACAAGGTGATCCTTTATCTCCTTATCTATTCCTTTTGGTGTTTGAAGGTCTTAATGGTTTAATCCAGCAAGCTGTGGCAGTGGGTGATATTAGAGGTTTTTCCCTTTGTCGTAATGGCCCTCGGATATCTCACTTATTTTTTGCAGATGATACTCTCCTTTTTTGTAGAGCCGAGCTTAGGGAGGTTCAGACTATTCAAAATATCTTGCGAAAGTATGAAATTTCTTCAGGTCAGAAGATAAATCAGGGTAAGACCACTCTATTCTTTGGACAGTCTGTTTCTCTCTTGTCAAAAAATGCTATTAAAAATCTGCTTGGTGTTCCTGAGATTAAGGAATATGAACGTTACTTGGAGCTTCCAGTTGTGGTGGGGAAGAATAGAAGGGCTAGCCTTAATTATATTAAGGAGAGGATTAGGGGTAAGCTTCAGGGGTGGAAGGAGAAATTACTTTCTCAAGTGGGTAGGGAAGTGTTGTTGAAAGCAGTTGTGCAAGCTATTCCCACTTTTGCTATGAGTTGTTTTAAACTTCCTGTTGGACTTTGTAATGATATCGAAGCCATGATTCGAAAATTTTGGTGGGGTCAATGGGGTGATCGTAGGAAAATACATTGGAAAAAGTGGGATATTTTATGTCAACCAAAATCAAAAGGGGGCCTTGGTTTTCGGGAGTTGGGTAAGTTCAATAAGGCAATGTTAGTTAAGCAGGTGTGGAGATTGGTTCATGACACGGATTCCCTATTTTATAGAGTGCTCAAAGCGAAATATTTCCCTATGGGTACCATTTTTTATGCCAAGCCAAGTTCGGGGTCATATGCTTGGAGGAGTATTCTCTAAGCCCGAAATGTGATTTTGTTAGGTGCTCGATGGAGGATAGGTGATGGGTCCTCGGTAAAGATTTTTAAAGACTCTTGGCTCCCTGGTGCCCACTCTGGTAGAGTTCTTTCTCCCGTTTCTGTTTTGTCTGAAGTAGCCACAGTGGACCAGTTGATTGATAGAGACTCTCGGTGGTGGAACTCAACTCTGGTAGATTCGATTTTCATACCCTCTGAAGCGTAGTTGATAAAATCCATTCCGGTTTGCCATTCTACTCAGAGGGATTTTCTGGTTTGGCCTCCTTCTTGGACTGGTATGTATCAGGTTCGATTCGATTATCATTAGCTATGTGAGTCGCATAATAATGAGGTGGCTTCATCTTCGAATATTGCTGGGCAGAAAAAGTTTTGGAATAACCTTTGGAAGTTAAATATTCCAAATAAAGTGAAAATTTTCCTTTGGCATGCTTGTACGAATTCTATCCCATCTATGCTTAATTTATACAAGCGAAAAATTGTTCCTTCCTCGGTTTGTAACCATTGTCATGTAGGGGAGGAATCAATTCTTCATGCCCTCTGGTCTTGTGAGGCTATTGGTACAGTGTGGAGCTCCCGTTTCACACCTTTACCCTTTGAATTTTCCAAGGTCAGTTCGTTCAAGGACTTGGTTGAGTTGGTGTTCTGTTCCTTACTCAATTCTGAAGTTTTTGCAATGGTTTTCTGGACTCTATGGAATCGCCGAAACAAAATGCGGGCTGGAGAGGTGGTCTGGCAGTTGAATAAGGTAGCTGGTGTAGCACATCGTCATTTGCAGAAGTTTCAGCAGGTCAAGCGCTGTCCCAATAAGAAGGTTCGTGCACAGCGACCTCGGTGGAAACCTCCTGATACGGGTTTTGACATTTTGTGAAGGCAAACTTTGATGGGGCAATTTTTGAGGATTTGAGAGCAGCGGGTATTGGAGTGGCTGTTCGGAACGAGCATGGAGAGGTGGTTGCAACTTTGGCAGAGCAAATTCCTATTCTTGATTCTGTTTTTACTCTTGACACCTTGGCAGCTAGGCGTGCGGTTCTTTTTGTTTAGGAACTTGGTCTTCGTAATGTTGTCTTTGAGGGTGATTCGGAATCTTCCATTCAAGCTATTAGTAATAGACTTCTTTCTCATTCGTCTTGTGGTCATATTATTCATGACATTTTATTGTTTGCACGCTCATTTCAGAGCTTTTCTTTCTCTCATGTGTGTAGGCAAGGTAACGCTCTAGCGGATGCCTTGGCTAAGAGAGCTAGGTTGTCTTGTCCATTATTGGTTTAGATGGAGTCTGTTCTTTCGGATCTATATAACTGTTATTTGTCGGATTTTTCATTATTTAATTAAATTGGCCTTCTTGGCTGGTTTCTCAAAAAAAAAAAAAAAAAAAAAATTGTATTTGTTAAGTTGTTTTTGTTAGCTTAATTATGTGCCAAATTTACTTGTGATTGAATAGGTGTACATACTTAAGCCCTAGTGATTGGTGTTGTGAAAAGTGTTAATTTTGCTCCCACAAAATGCAAGCTGTACTTGTGAAGTAAATGTGGCAAAAAAAGAAGCAACCTTTATTCTTATTCTTTGGACCGCTCAATTTCAATCCATATCTCATGTACCGCTTCCCATCAAGAGATCTATGCATGCATTTGTCATTTTCTCTCTTCTTCTTCTCTCTCACCATTGACATATCAATGAGAGGAGATTGTATCCATCATTATCAAAACCATTCTTAAGTGTTTAAGAGTTTATTGGAGCTTGGAATTATTTGGGGCAATACCAAAAATCCAAGGATACTTGGTGGCTTGTGGTTGGCCGCTCAATATGCATTTTTTAGAGAGTAGTTGAAGAAAGAACTTGACGAAGTTGGTTGCTAGAAGAAGCCTAGAGAGCTTGAGTACTAGGATAGCTTCAGGCTTCGAGAGCTTATTGTATATCTTGTACTACAACTATTTACTAATGGAAGTTTCATTTTGCCTGATTTTTAGGTTTTCATCTTTGATAATACATCGTATGGTTTGCATTATTTTCTACTATTTATATTACTTTATTTTGCTCTAGTAGTTTTATGAATATCCAAGCAATATAGGATTGGTTACTCATTTGCATGCATTTGATATTGAAGGTAGTTTAACCAAAATGGTCAATACCTTACTGGAAGCTATTTCGGTTTGATCATAAATACAAAATATTTCGATATTGGATATTGGTATATCGTTTCAAGATTATTGCTAATTATATATATATATATATATATATATATATATATATAATATTACATTCTAACCCAACCCAACATTGTAATTGTAAAATTATAATAATAATATAGATATTCAGGTACATATATAGATTTTTTTTTTTACCTTGGATTAACTCCTAAAAAAAATGTAGTTTTATAATGAAAAATATATAAAAAGTTAAAAATAATAATAATAAATAATGAAAGCTTAGGCCTTGTTTGGTTTGTTTTTTTTTATCATTCAATTTTCATCACTCAATTTCCGTCACTCATCACTACGCCTGTCCACGGGTCGGTCCGGGTCGGGTTTGTGCCCAACCCAGAACCGACCCGATAAGTTCGGGTCTCTCATTTCTGGACCCACCGCCGACCGGTGAACGGAATCGGTTCGGGTGGTCGGACTTCCTCAGATACCGGTCGGTCCTCGATCGGAGTTGGAAATTTCGAAACCATGTCAAATTTTCGCCGGAAACCACCAAATTTGGTTGAGATTGGGCCGAATCTAACAAGATTTAGTCAGATCTCGAAGAGATCAGGCTGAACTCGACGAGATTTCGTTGGATTTCAGCGAGATCTCGCAGAGAATAGGCCGAATCTCGACGAGACCTCACCGGATCTCAACGAGATCTCGGTGGATCTCGAAGAGATAAGGCCGGATCTCAACTTAACGGGCAAAACGATCGGCGAAACACACCCAGCGGTGGAGAAAAACTAATTTCCAGTGCACAGACAGTCGGATCAGTTGAGATCTCGGTTTTTATGCTCAAACCCGTTATCTGACCCGCCGTTATCGGGTTTTGGGGACGAAGACCCGTCGCCGACCGTCACCGGCGTCGGGTCGGCCGGTTTTCGGGCCGGGTCGGCCGGGTTGAGCGGGTTGGGCGGGTGTCAGGTCTAGTTGGACACCCCTACTCATCACTCATCACTCATCACTCATTACTCATCACTCATCACTCTAAATACTACACCCGTTTGGCACCATCACTCAATATTTTTCACACTATTTGTGGGTCCCATACCTGTCACTCATTGCAGGTTTTTTTTTTTTTTTACCCAAACTCACCGAACCTAGTGAAAAAAAAAAAAAAAAAAAAAACGAAGTGAAAGAAAGAAGAAGAATAAAAAAAAAAAAGAGAGAAGAAACCCAGAACAGACCGAAGAAAAAAAAAAAAAAAAAAAGACCGAAGTGAAAAAAAAGAAGAAGAAACCCAGAATAGACCGAAGTGAAAGAAAGAAGAAGAAGAAAAGAAAAAAAAAAAAAAAAAAGAACCAAACAGCCAAGAAGAAAGGAAAAAAAAAAGTCAAAAGTGGTCAAAAGTTGCGGCTGGTACTGTTTGTGGGTCCCTTTTTGTGTGTTTAATTACAATATTGTCATTGAGTTATGAGTTATGGAAACTGAAAACAACTAAAATGTGTTTTTAGTTTCTATAACTCATAACTCAAAAATCAGAGAATTGAGTGATGGAAACAGAGTTATTGTTTATCAAATAACCTTTTTGTCATGAATTTTACTATTTTTGAATTATAAATTATAGAAACTGAGAATTGAGTTACGGAAACAAGTAAACCAAACACCCCCTCAATTCTTGAACAGCAAGCGGAAATGTCATATCATATGAGTACAATTCAATCAACTAAAAAAATAAAGAAAAAAAGCATAAATTTTAAATTTCAAAAAGACTGTGGCTGTCATTCACATTGAAAAAGGCAAAACCCAAAACTTTTTTCAAACTCTTAAGTCTTAACACCCTCCCATCAACCAGACAACCACGTGTTCAAGAAACTCACTTTTAATATATATATATATATATATATATATTTTTTTTTTAACTTTTGCATTGAGAAGAGCACTGGTCAGCGTACTAAACAAGAAGGAAATAAACTTGGCATGGCTTCCACAAGAAAAACATGTAAAACAGAGAAGAAGAAGAAGTAGGGGTGAGAAGAAGGCTGTAAAACTAAAACAGTACTGCAAGAAGGAGAAACAGAGAAGGTTGCAAGGCTGAAAGCGGTGGCGATAACATTTTCTTGGCTTTTTTCTTTTTTAGTGGTATGTTTTTCTGGTTTTTTCTTCACCGGCCGGAACACCCGATTTTCTCCAGTAAGGCCGGTACAAGAAAAATACCGGCCGATACGGTAAGGTATTGACTTCTTTGCTAAAGTTTAACATTAAAGTGATTATAAATTCTATTTCTCAAAAAAAAAAAAAAAAAAAGTGATTATAAATTCTGCTACATTAATTTTACTAATTAATGTGTTATTTATAAATAAAAAATCATTCAAATATTTATATATTGTATTATTAAAAGTAATTTGATAATTATAGTAGAAGAAGATGTGAGATTTCAACCCAGAACCTCTTTGTAAACATTTTTTAGTCAACACTTCGTGGTTTTCTTTATAAAATCTTTTATATCTATTTCGTACCTATACTGATATATCAACTGGTCTGGTTCAACAGGGATTGAGATCCTGCTTGCATCTTCCCAACACTACTGCACTTGAGTATTCTTCTATGTCACCACCAAAAAAGCACTGGAGACTTGACAAATGACAAGTAGCTAGTCAAGTAGGTGTCGTATACAGAGACAGAACACAAAAAACTGAAATCTACTACTAGTGTACTACTTATAGATACAATACATACAGGCTCTGAGACTCATCCAAACCACAAAGACCGAATACTCTTTCACAGAAAAACCATATGGCTCCTAAAGCAAGGACTCGCCGGAGTAGAGTGGGGCCCAACTGGGACCATCACCGGCCGTCGAGGTGTAGACACTCATATTTTTTCAAGATAATACTTCCTTCCACCATGCGTGACATGAAACTGGTAATGTATTACATTACCGTGTCAGAATGTTGCATTGTTTTCTATTTTGACTTAGTTTATCTGAAATCACTTGCTTTTTTTTCCCTGCTGTTCTTTGTTGCTACATGTGATTCTTGTGCTTTTATTGGACAATGTCCTCTTTGTAATGGAGGAAACACCTTAGGAAATGAAATGCCTCCCGTTAGACTTAGATATGTTGTTGTTTTCAATGTTTTGTCTGTATAATTTGATATGTTATGATGGTTAGGAGGTTTTTTTTTTTTTTTTTTTTTTTTTTAAGTGAGTTCCATTAAGAACCATAACCTATCACAAGGAAAGTTTATTCTCACAGAACATACTGTCACAAGGATATTTGTTTTACTTAGAAATGGGGTAAAAGCCTAAAAGCCTCTAAAATATTTCATTCAGGTTATTGGTTTGGTGTAGCATTGCTACAAAACTCCCTAATGTTGCAATTGTGATGATCAGAAGCCATTGATGTAAACCTTGGAAGCACATTTTTCTTGATTTAATTTTATATTGATATTAAGAAAATGTAACTAATTTTGTACCCGCAGAGGCTCCCTGAAATGTTTGTAAGGGAATATGGGAATAAACTCTCCGGTGTTGCTACACTCACTGCTCCTAATGGTAGCATTTGGCAAGTAAGGTTGGAGAAGGCTAACAACAATATTTGGTTTTGTGGCGGTTGGCGGGATTTTGTAGATTATCATTCTATCAATTATGGGTATTTCTTAGTCTTCAAATACAAGGGGAACTCAAAATTCCATGTTCTTGTGTTTGATATGACTGCTACTGAGATTGAGTATCCATCTAATAGGGATAAGAAAAGGCAGGGCAATTTGAATGAAAATGAAATGTCTACTTCACGAGAGTTGTGTGTAAAACATGATGTAGATACAGAATTGATTATTATAGAAAACTCTCCCATGTCTTCAACAAGAGGATCTGTGTTATCTGGAGGAAGAGAAAGGGCATTGCAAGCAGCCAGAATGTTCAAGCCAAAAAATCCTTCTTTCATCCGCGTCATTCAGGCATATAATTTAAAATTGTCTTATGTGGTGAGCCTTTATTGTATATAAGATTAGCTCTTGAAGTATTTTAAAAGTCACCTTCCAATATTCTTATTTACAATTCTACTTTCTTGTGCAGTATGTCACCACCGAATTTGCAAAAAAGTATGTTCAACGGAAAATTTCTGTCAAGCTTCAGGCTTCTGGTGGAAAACGGTGGCCCTGCCAGTTTCGTTTCAGAGATGGTTCAGCTACACCTCAGACAATCGGCAATGGATGGAAATCATTTGTTAGAGACAATGGTATAAAGGTAGGGGATGTATGTGTCTTTGAGTTGATCAGCAGGATGAATGTTGTGCTGAAAGTCTCAATATTTCGCATGGCTGAATATGCATGACAAGTAAATCAGCCCTCAAACTTGGACAACTTGCCTAAACTTGTGGTAGGTGATTTTGACGTGAAACTTAACATGGTACCTATTTTCTTTTTGGGATTTTGGTTACTAGTAGGGCTATGTACCTTAATGCCAAGACCTTTTGGTTAAGTTTGTCCATTGACTAGATCTTGTTGAAAAAGTTTGTAATACCAAACTAATGTTATTTATGCTTAAGCTATTTTGTAATTTCCTCCACTTAAAGACTCTGGAAGGCTGGGAATTATGCATACAATCTTTGAGGAATTAGCCTATCAGATAAGGCAAATAGAATCCTTATTTGGTTATTCCATCAAAACATACCAATTTAAAGAAAGTGCAATGGAGCCGTAGCTCAGTGTTGCAAAAAATTAGATGGTGAAATTATTGTCATGGATTTACAGTCAAAGTGAAATTATTGTTGCTTTCAGCAATCTAATGCACAATCCAATATAATGTGGATGATGCAGAAATCTACTGCCAACCAAATATATGTTGTTCTAACAAGCTTTGAGAAGGTATGTGGACTGTGGAGCACGTAATATATATGAGAGTGCAAAATAGACGAGGAACATTAAGGGGGTGTTTGGTTTGTGTTTTTAAACAACTATTTTCAGTTTTTAAACAGCATTTCACGTATTTCAACACACTTTTTTACTCACACGTATTTCCACAAATATTTTTAAACAACAATTTTCAATTTTTAAACACATGTACCAAACGGGCCCTAAATTTGTAGAGAAATTATGGTGCTAAAAAAAAGATTTCTGAACTCAGAGGTGCACGTGTATGAGGGTCATTGTCACTCCTTTAGATAAATAGATTAGTAGGCCTACTCTGGATCTGATAAAACTTTTGAAAACAAATTTTACTTATGTTGAGTTGGCCATTTATTATTAATTTTCAGATAGACTTATTACTTTATTATTAATTATTAACAACTCGCCACTGTACATGTGTGAAATTATTATTGCTTGGTTTGTACCGAGTGCGCAGTGATGGGGACACTACGTGTTCAGCTCCTGGCCATTATAGCTTTCTTTTACTTTTGCTTGGTTTGTACCCTTATGCCACGGGGAGGCTTTGGTTATTAGCCCTTGTCTTTTGTATACTTTTTTTTTTTTTTTGCTAGGTAAATGCGGGGTTGAACCTCCAAGCTAGGGCTGTCCACGGGTCGGTCCGGGTCGGGTTTATACCCAACCCGAAACCGACCCGACGGAATCAGATTTTGGAAAAACTCACCCACCGCCGACCGCCGGAGTAAACGGGTCGGCCGGATTAGACTTCAATGGGTGCGCGGTCGGGTCAGTCGGCGTCAAAGATCTGAGAAAACGGCAAAAAAAGGGCGAGGAAATTGCGAGAAAAGGTGAGAAAAACCCAGATCCGGCAAAAATCTCATCGGAATCTATGAGATTTCGCCAGATCCGGCGGTAATCTCACCGGATTCAATGAGATTTCGCTAGATTTGCTCAAAATTTCGTCAGATCTACGTGAAATAGCGCCTGAATCAAGGTTTTTTGGCCGAGATCTAGGTTTTTTATCGTCGGAATCTGGGTTTTTATCGCCGGAATCTGGAATTTTCTCGTCGGAATCTGGATTTCTCACCGAAATCTAGGTTTTTTGCCGGATTATGGGTTTTTCGCCGGTCAGTTCGGGTTTTTCGGGTTTTTGGGGAGAGAAACCAAAACCGACCCGCCGGAGTCGGTTTCTAGTAGAGAAAATCTGCCTCTGACCGCCGGAGTAGGTCGGGTCGGCCGGTTTCGGATCGGTTCCGGTCGGGTATCTGGGTGGGTCGGGTCACCGGATATGTTTGGACAGCCCTACTCCGAGCAATAGGTCACTTACATAACTGGGTACCAACTCACCTAGAAGTGGTGGTGGTTATCTTTTGTATACTTAATGGGGTCTTTTTCAACCCCAATATTCAATAAAATTTCTATCTTCACAGTAAAAAAAAAAGAAATATAAGGTTGGAGAAATTAGGAGCAAAATCAAAAGGAAAGAGACTTGATGTGCCTCGAATTAAAATAGAATACATGTAAATTGATTAAGGAATCAATTCTTTCATTTCTTGTTCCTTAGGGCCTTTCTACCGAAGACCAAGAATATTTCTATTCATCATTTTTTTTCTTTTTTTTATATAATTATTTCGAGACGCAGTTTAATATATAATTTATTCTTTAAATTTTATTGTAGATAATTTGTTATCCCTAAAATTAAATAATTTTTTAAAGTAATTTATATCTCTCTATTTTTACAAATATATAATTTTATTATTTTTAGTGTTATAAATTGATATATATATATATATATATATATATATATATATGTTAGGTTCTAAAAGTTTAGGACAATTGGCAAACTATGAGCACAAACTTTTCTAAATATAGATTCCTAAGTCTATAGGTTTGATTAGACAATGCTCAAGTTGAGATAGGTCAGAATTTAAGAACATACAAGCTGCTGAAAAAAAAAATTCAAAAATTGCCTGGTTCGACCGATCAAGAAACAAGTTCGACCAATTGACAATCTCAGACATGAAATTTCTGTAGAATTCTATTTCAACCCAAACTCTACTTAAACGTATTAGGTTTTAAGTGAAACACTATTAGTATATAAAGGAAAACCCTGACTACACTTTTAGAGCTTTTAGAGACTTTGGAGGTGCTCTTGTGAGATATTGAAAGGTATTGTGCCTTCCTCTATCAAAGTTACTACCAGAAATCATTCTCATATCATTAAATCCGGTAGATCTGAAGTTGCTGCAATAAGATCAACAACTGCTGATGATCTAAACCTCCAAGAGTGGTCTTGGAGTCACAAACTGGAGAGTTTGTATTGCTAAACTTTTGAGTTAGATCTCAAAGTCACAGACGTGGGTGTTTGTGCAAAGCAAAGTCCAAGAAAAGAAAGTCTATGAATTCGGAGCTTGCACGTGGTTGTATCAATAAATTACTACTTGAGGTAGCAATAGATTTAAGGATCTAAATCTAATTGTAAAAACTTCAATTCTTTATAGTGGATTTGTTTTGCCTTAAGGATAAGTCAGGTTAAATCCTTCCCAAGTTTTTACCTTGAAACGGTTCATTTCATTGGTTTTCCTGAGTCATCATATCGTGGTGTTATTTACTTTTCTGTTACTTTGCATGATATTATTTATTATTATTTAACCTAGATCTGAATAATTAACCTAAGTAATCACTTGGTTAATATATTAGGTTAAACAATCTGGTTTAATGGGTCTAAATAGAACAAACAATATATATTTGAAGTGATTCATATTCTTTTAATTATTGTTATTATACATTATATTTTCCTAATTTCTTTTGGTACAACTAAAATTTTTACGTTTCCAATTTCTCATTCTTTGAACTAGATTGAACTAGGCTGCATTGGACCGAAAAGATCGAATTGGACCCAAGTAGACCGAATGGACTGAACTTAAATGAATGGACCGAAGTGGACAGAATTTGACCAGATAGAATGAATTGGACCAAAGTGAACTAAAATTGACCAAAATGCTACAATGATGTGGCTTAATAGGAGCAAAACAATAGTAAATATTATGTTTTAACTTTTAGATATTATATAGATTTGTAAAAAAAAAAAAAAAAAAAAAAGTTAAAGAAATTTATAATTCTTTCATTAAGGAGAGATGTAGTGAGAATAGTATGGGAATAATATTTCAATGCAATAATTCTTACGTTGTTTATGCAAAGAGTAATGTTAGGGACACGCTATGAGGCTTGTATCTCAATTAACACTTTCTAATGTTCCAATTGAAACATTTAAGGTTCAAATCCCTTTTTCCTGACTATGAAATTATAAGAAAATAAAAACAAATTTAGGGACACAAAATTTTGGATTCGATTTACCCATGGTGCTCTAGTAATGCAAGCTACTATCAGTTATTTTCCACAAAATCTTCCAATTAACATATCATCAATTCAAACTTACTTGGCTATTGGTGTGTTCAAGTGCTCAAGTGTTTAAATAATGGCATTACACTCTATATCATTGGTAAGGATATGAATCTTGGGCATTTTTGTTGGAAACATCAAGACTCCTGAAAATAATTTGAAAGTTAAAATAGAGTAGAGAAATGAGATTTAAATCAAAATGTCTCTAATAGAATTTGATAATATGATTTTGTAAAATTTTTCAAGTTTTTTTAAATACCTTGTTCATAAAATGAATTGGCAAAATTTCGTGGTTTTCTTTGAAATTCTTTTATCTATTAACAACTTTAGAGCACTTTACACCCCCCAATTGCTATTTTACAATTTAAGACAGCAAAAACCCACTCCATTTGGGTTTGTATACTTAAAAAAATTTGCAACCTATGAATAGTAAGGTTGCATATATACAAGGCTTACTATTCATAGGTTGTTAAAAAAAAAAAAAAAATAGTGGTTGTGTGTGAAGAGAAAAAGATAATGGGAGGAAAGAGAGAGAGAAAAATACTTTTTTATTATTTTATTGGGTTATATGTAAAAATAAAAACTAGAATGTAGGGTGAGTTATAAAATAAATTGGTAAAATAGATAAAATAGTATTTAAGGATGCAAAATAGTTTTTTTTTTTTTTTTTTTTTGGTTGTTGTTGTTGCATCATTAGTTGCTAATGCTCTTACAAGTTATTGTAGGATCACAGCCTTTACTTACCCTTTTTTTTTACAACCATTTTAAATGGCATATTAGAGCAATTACATCAGTTAATGTAAAATTGTGCAAAATGGAAAAAGGTGCTCATTTTACACAATATGAGCAAAAAAAAAACACCCACATCAGTTTGGGTAAACTTGTGTATAAATGCAAGTTGCTACAGTACCCGTGCAAATATGCACGGGTACTGTAGCTTGTCCATTTAATATTTTATTAGTTTTTTCTCTCTCTTGGCTATGCTCTCACTCTGACTCTCTCTTGACTCTCTCTTTGTTTCTGCTCTCACCTCACCTCAATCCCCCTTCGTCTCTACCGAGTTCGCTTGTGGGTACAGAGCCAAACTCGTCTTTGCTGGCAGTGAAAGTGGTGGTTCTGGTGTTGGAATTTTCGTGGTCAGAGACAAAGCTTCTATCTTTTTCCTTTTCTTCTTCTTTCACAAACCCATCTTCGTTAGTCAAGTCAAGTAGTTCATCTATAAAAAAATCGTCACAAGACAGAAAAACAAACCCATCTTCTTCTTCTTCTTCTTCTTCTTCTTTCACAGCCATTTTCGTTTCACTCTACAAAAAAATACAAAACCCAGTAAGATAAAAGACAAAAAAAATTTGTCAAAAAAAACCCAAAATTTGTTCCATGGTGTCGTTTGGATGTTTTGTGGTTATTTTATTATGAAATGGAGGATTGTAATTATTGTTTGGTTGATGAGAAAGTGAGAGAGAGGCGGATTGGGTCTGTGAGAGAGAGAGAGAGGCAGTGAGGGAGATGGGTTTCAGATTGGGTCTGTGAGAGAGAAGCGGTGAGGGAGAGAAAATAATAAAAAATTGTAAAAGAATGAATATTTTATTAAATAAACGTGTAGAATAGATAAACTGATGTGAATGTTTTGTAAAAATGAGTGTGTAAAATAGAAAAAATAGCTTTTTTTGTGTAAAATAGAAGGAGAATTTGCATCAACTGATGTAATTGCTCTTATGATGGTCTATTTGTCACAATCACCATTTTTTTGTATTTGAACCACGTCAAAAAGTTGCGAGAAAAGTTGCATGAAATGCTCTGGTCCTAGAATTACTGATCTGTTTCGTACCAACTAATTCATTGGTCCAACAAGGAGTGAGATCTTGTATCTTCCCAACAGTGCTACAATGTGGTCTTCCACATCACCACTCACCTGTAAAAAGTAAAGGAGACTTGACAATGACAAATAGTCAAGACATTGTATAGATATGATATTAATAGAATAGAGACATAAATTGAGAAAGCTAAAGACTTGAGAAAAGATGCACATGGGTATGGAGTCCTATCTAGTCTACTAATGTACAGCTTATAGATACAATATATAAAAGCTCATCTACACCACACAAACCAACCACTCAAGGGCCATTTGGTACATGTGTTTAAACAACATTACACGCATTTTCACACACTTTTTCACCCACACGTATTTACAAAAAATACAAATAATGTTAGTAGAACAATGTTACCAAATGGCCCCTCATTCACTGAAAAATCATATATAGCTCCTAAATCAAACACTGGCTGGAGAGGAGTGGGGCCCAATTGGAATAATCACCATGTGTCAAGGTTCAAACCCTCACACTTCTACAAGATAATACTCTCATCCACCATGCATGGCATGAAACTGGTAATGTACTACATTAATTACTATGTTGGTTTGTTTTCTTTTCTTTTGGCTAAGTTGATCTGAATTCACTTGCTTCTTTTTGTTTCCCTGTTGTTCTTTGTTGCCTTATGATTCTTTTCTTGTGCTTTTGTATGCAACCACTATGAAATTGAGTACCCTGGTTCTTGTTGGTCAATGTCCTTTGCTTTGTAATGTAAGAAACACTTTTGGAAATGAAATGTTTGTGATTAGATATGCTAATAATATGTTTGTTGCTTCAAAATTTATTTAATTATTTATTTTTTTTCCCTCTTGCAATGGATTGATACAATTGCTCCTTTGTTGTTAAAGTGGATAAAAGTCAAGGATGACGGATCCTTTTTAATAGACCTGACGGGGATAAGGCAGCAAATGGGACGATGGACAGATAGGCCACATGACGGATGGACCTCTCTCCATAATAGACAGATTGTCCCTCTATATGGACGAATTTCGGGTTCTTGGGCCCAAGGCTGACGGATACCAAGGCCATGTGGCACTCACCTAACGTGGGAAAACCCCACACGAAAATGTCTTGCGCACCACAATTAACCCTAGTTTAGGTAATCCCAACATGGAAAGAATCCCACAATATACGCACGTTTTATGAGGATCTTCCCCACAAGGAAACGCCTTCTTCGCCAAGAAACAAAGGTCGGTTCTACTACACTACTATAAAAACCCAAAACCCTTAGAATTCAAGGTACACATAATTCACCCCAACTTTTGCACTCTAGGGTTGTGAGAAGCTTTCTAACTTAACCTTCGGAGGGTCTTTGGCCGGTACCACACCGGTACTCTCCTAAGGTCTTCTTGTTCTGTGTTGTGCATGTGTTGTCTTGAGCACGTGAGGATTGTGTGACTTACTAATGATTTCCGGCATCATCAGTTGTTAAAAAATAAGAATGGGAGGCATCGTTTTGATTTTAATTTTTAATTAGTAGAACATCTGATTATGTTATGCTAAATTTTCTATAATATAGTTGACCAAAGTTGCCAAACTCGCAAAGCAAAGCTAGAGTGGTGGTCAATGATTTCAAGATGTTGGAAAAATGATGAAACATGGGCTGGTTAAGAATTTCTCTAAATCACATGTTTTCCATACAACTGCATCATTGTTGAAATATGTGTTTCTCTCATTTTGATTAATTAGATTACTCTTTAAGTGATTTCATCAAGCAATTTAAGTATTTGATCAGGCAAAAAATAAGTACATTTGGTAAACTTAGAAATAGGATAAAAGCCTAAAGCTTGATCATTTAAGTTATTGTTTTGTGTAGCATTGCTCCAAAGCTCACTAATGTGATGATCAGAAGCCATTGATGTAAACCTTAGAAGCACAGTTTTCTTGATTTAATTTTACATTGGAATTACGAAAATGTAACTAAATTATGTTCCTGCAGAGGTTCCTTGAAAAGTTTGTAAGGGAATATGGGGATAAACTTTCCAATGTTGCTACACTCACTGTTCCTAATGGTAGCATTTGGCAAGTGAGGTTGGAGAAGGCTAACAACAATATTTGGGTTAGTGGCGGTTGGCGGGATTTTGTAGAACATCATTCTATCAATTACGGGTACTTCTTAGTCTTCAAATAGAAAGGGAACTCAAAATTCCATGTTCTTGTGTTTGATATGACTGCTACCGAGATTAAGTATCCATCTTAATGGGGATAAGAAAAGGCAGGGCAATTTGAATGAAATTAAAATGTCTACTCCACAAGAGTTGTGTGTAAAACATGAAGTAGATACAGAATTGATCGTGATAGAAAACTTTCCCATATATTCAAAAGGAGGATCCGTGTTATCTGGAGGAGGACAAAGGGCATTGCAAGCAGCCAGAATGTTCGAGCCAAAAAATCCTTCTTTCATACGTGTCATTCAGGCAAATAATTTAAATAAATCTTTTGTGGTGAGCCTTTATTGTACAAGATTAGCTCTTGAAGTATTTGAAGTCACATTGAAATATGCTTATTTGCAATTCTTCTTTCTTGTGTAGTATGTCAATTCCGAATTTGCTGACAAGTATCTTCGTGGGAAAAAACATGTCAAGCTTCAGGCTTCTAGTGGAAAATGGTGGCCCTGCCAGTTTTGTTACAAAAATGGTTCAACTTCACCTACGAGAAATGGCAAGGGATGGAAATCGTTTGTTAGAGACAATGGTATAAAGGTGGGGGATGCATGCGTCTTTGAGTTGATCAACAGGATGGATGTTGTGCTGAAAGTTTCAATATTTCGCATGGCTGAATATGCATGACAAGCAAACCAATCTTCAAACTCGGACATTTTGCCTAAACTTGTGGTAGGTGATTTTGACGTGAATCTTAACGAGGTACCTATTTTCTTTTTAGGGATTTTGATTACATGTAGGGCCGTTCCAAATTTCCAATGTATCTTTTGGTAAAGCTTGTCCATTTACTAGATCTTGTTGAAAAAGCTTGTAATATAGCTATGTTATTTATATTTAATGCTTAATCTATTTTGTTATTGCCTCCACGAAATCTTTATGTTATCAGCCAGCCAACAGGGGCGGCGTTATGTTAGAGCCAGGGGGTTCAACTGAACCCCCTGACTTGTCAATTTTATTTATTTATTATTATTTTTTATATATATAAATTTTTTTTAACTTTTGTTTTGACTCTTTAAAATAAAAATTTGAACACTCTGACCTTAAATTTTATTTAAACCCAACTAAAATAAATTTGAATATGATCATCTTAATGTTACTTTCACAATATTTTCACAGTAAATGTTATATGACAAGTTGTAACTAATTTTTTTTTTGGACCCATAATTTACATTACTTTTTACCTATCATTAATAAATTGCCAACTAGATTTTGTTATAAAATTTTTGTGAAAGTATTGTGTATTGAATATTATTAAAAAAAAAAGTTTCATTTTTTTTCCTTTATTTAAAATATATATGTATATTCTCTGCAGGACTCTCGTTTACTTTACTGTTGACAGCAAAATTAAGCTGTTTTTTCATGCACTTTTTTTCTCCATAAGCAAAAAATTACACTATTGCTACAACCAATACATCTCTATCTACATTTGTGATTCTTTCCCATTCTCTTTATCTCTCTTTCTTTCTTATGCATTTTTTTAGTTTTTCTCTTTATTTGATCAAATTGTTTGATAAATACTCTATAGATTTTCAAGTCCAAGAAGTTTTTAGTGCTTGTTCAAATTCCAAGAGAGCGATCACATGTATGATTAAAAAGCCATACATGATTCTTAATAAATAAAAAAAGAAAAAAGAAAAAAAAAGCCATACACTTCAAAAGTAAAAACTTATATTAGTTACTATTTTTTTTCTTTGTTTCACATTACTCCAAGTTCTACTCTTAGGTGTGTTAGTATTCTTCTTTATCATATATTTTTATTTAATTGATAATACATATAAATATAATAAGTTATTATTAATTTGACAAAAATGTACGATTAATTATTTAATTATATTTGTTGTATTGCTGATTTTAAAATTGTGGGGGGTAAGAGACCAGTAGGCCCACGTTGGTGCCTACATTGGGCCAAGGGCCCAGTCCAAGGAAAAGCCCCTCCTCGGCCATGGGGAGAATCCTCCTCGGCATGGATATAGCCGAGGATAAAGGAGGCAACCCGCCACTGGCAATGACACTCCATATCATCCCACGGAACAGGAAAAGTACTAAAGCAGACAAGGACAACAGAGAAAAGGGAAGTGTCTGAGGGAAAGGCTGCCATTATGGCATTCGTTGCCCAGTGCCTGACATAGCCATACTCTTCCGCCTTTGCAACCACTCCCAACAACTGGATGGAATGGCTGATGGAACAAGTACCTACCTTAGGAACCCTATCCAGGAGGAAGGAAACTACTATAAAAAGGGAGCAAAGGGAAACAGAAGGGGGGGGGGGGGGGGAGACCCCCTAATACACCAGAGGCACCAAAAGAGGCCTCCTAGACCGTGCCGAGGACCCATCCTCTTAGATGAATCTAGTCCGTCTCAACTTGATCGTAAAGAACACCGTGATGACCGTTGTCTATACACTAAGGCCTAGCTTTTTGGCCCACTCTCTACAAATTCATTGTACCGGACTCACCAGTTTAAGGTCCCATGCATCTTGGGCCTGGCTAGAAAAGCGTGACCCTCCAATTGGCGCCGATTGCGAGGATCGCTTGTGCATTGGCGAATGCGACGGTTAATCACGGTCAAGCTCCTATCAGCAAGAGTCATTCGAGAGGACCATTTTGGCGGTGGTGCAAGCCCCGCAAGAGCCCCCTATCATTCCCACAAACACACCGTCACTGTCGTAACTCAGCCTCCGCTTAGGTCCACGCTTCGAAGTGTTCATTACGCGGGAAGGATTGCTAGACGGAAAGCGGTTCTAGAGGCTTCCGACGTCAGGCGCATGCCCTAGGGACCCATCAAGGGGCTAATCCTCGAGGGTCTAATGGTCCTGTTCGCCGAATCCCCTTCGGAGAAAGAAGCCAAGAGCCAGACCAGAATCTTTTGAAGCGGTTAAACAGAACCTTAGCTATGTCGGGTCCTTGGACCTCCGGCTTTGGGGAAATTAACGCGCACTGATAACACTCCAAAAGCTTAAGTGCTAGACAGAACCAAGGTCTTGCATGGTCCTTGGACTCAAACCTATGGAGAAACTAGTCACTCCAAAAACTTAAGTGCTAGACAGAACCAAGGTCTTGCATGGTTCTCGGACTCAAACCTATGGGGAAACTTGTCACTCCAGAAGCCTAAGCGCTAGACAGAACCAAGGTCTTGCATGGTCTTCGGACTCAAACCTATGGGGAAACTAGTCACTCCAAAAGTTTAAGTGCTAGGCAGAACCAAGTCTTGCATGGTCCTCGAACTCAAACCTATGGGGAAACTAGTCACTCCAGAAGCTTAAATGCTAGACAGAACCAAGGTCTTGCATGGTCCTCAGACTCAAACCTATGGGGAAACTAGTCACTCCAAGAGCTTAAGTGCTAGACAGAACCAAGGTCTTGCATGGTCCTCGGTCTCAAACCTATGGGGAAACTAGTCACTCCAAGAGCTTAAGTGCTAGACAGAACCAAGGTCTTGCACGGTCCTCGGACTCAAACCTATGAGGAAACTAGTCACTCCAGAAGCCTAAGCGCTAGACAAAACCAAGGTCTGTCACTCCAAGAGCCTAAGTGCTAGACAGAACCAAGGTCTTGCATGGTCCTCGGACTCAAACCTATGGGGAAACTAGTCATTCCAGAAGCCTAAGCGCTAGACAGAATCAAGGTCTTGTATGGTCCTCGGACTCAAACCTATGGGGAAACTAGTCACTCCAAGAGCTTAAGTGCCAGACAGAACCAAGGTCTTGCATGGTCCTCGGACTCAAACCTATGGGGAAACTAGTCACTCCAAAAGCCTAAGTGCTAGACAGAACCAGTGTCTTGCATGGTCCTCAGACTCAAACCTATGGGAAAACTAGTTACTCCAACAGCCTAAGTGCTAGATAGAACCAAGGTCTTGCATGGTCCTCGGACTCAAACCTATTGGAAAACTAGTCACTCCAAAAGTTTAAGTGCTAGACAGAACCAAGGTCTTGCATGGTCCTCGGACTCAAACCTATGGGGAAACTAGTCACTCCAGAAGCCTAAGCGCTAGACAGAACCAAGATCTTGCATGGTCCTCGGACTCAAACCTATGGGGAAACTAGTCACTCCAAAAGCTTAAGCGCTAGACAGAACCAAGGTCTTGCATGGTCCTCGGACTCAAACCTATAGGAAACTAGTCATTCCAACAGCCTAAGTGCTAGACAGAACCAAGGTCTTGCATGGTCCTCGGACTCAAACCTATGGGAAAAATAGTCACTCCAACAGCTTAAGTGCTAGACAGAACCAAGGTTTTGCATGGTCCTCGGACCTCCGGCTTTATGGAAACTAACATACAATAGTACCTTTCTAAGTGTTTAGACTAGGTACAGTCCTGCCTCGGTCCTCGGACCAGACGCCTAAAGCAAGTTAAAACTACGAATATCATCGGAAACGTGGAAAAGAACCCTAGTACCCAGCAACCCCCTCGGACAGTTTATTTTGGGTTACATGTCCTCAGGCGGTCACCCCGTTCGCAGTACAGAACGCGCGGCCGTTATTCCAGTTAGTCTTATATAGTAACCTACTTAAAGTCAGCATTGTTGTGCCCGTCAGTTTTGATACGTTCAAAGTGATAACTCTTTACTGACAAGGGCATCGGTTCTAAGTACTGTTCGAAAGAAAAGACACCAGCACATCTATTCACAAAGCAATTATTGCAGAAAAGAAAGAATACACAAAATGAGATAAAATCATCTTTTATTAGATAAAGAAGTAGTACAATGTACATAAAAGGGCTTAGACAAGCCTATATTAGAAGCTAACTATAAAAAAAAAAGGGGTACACAGGAACGACAAATCCTCAATCTTGCTCCAGCAACAATTGAGCAAGTATAGATGGGACCAATGGGGGAAGAGAAGAAGAAGCAGGGACGCCAAAATCTCCATACTTGCTCTAGCAGCAATCGAGCAAGCATTGCTCTAGCAGCAATCGAGCAAGTATGGATGGTACCGAAAATGGGAAGCCCAAACCTTCACATGCGTGGCACACGGCGCCAAATGAAAGCCCAAATTTTGTCGAGCCAAAAATCTGATGTGACTTACGCCTGCTTCGGATCTTGGCTGAAGGAAGAGAGACTTCTTTCTTGTCCAGTCGAGGGGGGAGAAATATCTTTAGCCTTTGTCTCCCTTGCCCTGACTGGGCCATTCTGGATCTCGGAGATACCCAAGGCTTCTGAAGAGGGTTTGGTTCCTTCACCCTCACCCTAACCATGACCATTTCACTCCCTAAATCTCAGTCACACTCATAATGGGGATTTTGGTAGCATTCGAAGAGTTAGGAACCTGAAAAGCTCAAGGGTCTGCAAATAAAGGGGAATGACCTCCCACCGTGCATCTTATATAGGAGGCAAACCTGGTGGCAATCAATTCACCCAAATCTCCAAGAAGGAATTACAAGCGAAATAAATTTCGCTCAGTTTCCAAAGTAGTCTTCAGTCGTTGGATTTATGTCGCCTCGTGAAGAGACCCTAATTAAAGCGCGCCTCATGTACCGAAATGACAGGAACGCGTCTTGGATAGACTAAAAGAATGTCTCCTAGCCAGGAACGCGCCTTAGGCAAACGAAGAGGCTCTGGCATTTAGTGGAGGGCCTGACCTGGCAAGTCGTGACAAAGGCCTGAGGTCACCAAAACCCTCCTCTTCGCCCGAGGAGCCGGACAGCAGGATTTTGAGGGGGTATTGTGGGGGGTAAGAGACTAGTAGGCCCACATCAGTGCCTACATTGGGCCAAGGGCCCAGTCCAAGGAAAAACCCCTCCTCGGCCATGGGGAGAATCCTCCTCGGCATGGATATAGCTGAGGATAAAGGAGGCAACCCGTCACTGGCAATAACACTCCATATTGTCCCACAGAACAGGAAAAGTACTAAAGCAGACAAGGACAACAGAGAAAAGGGAAGTGTCTAAGGGAAAGGCTGCCATTATGGCATTCGGTGCCCAGTGCCTGACATAGCCATACTCTTCTGCCTTTGCAACCACTCCCAACAATTGGATGGAATGGCTGATGGGACAAGTGCCTACCTTAGGAACCCCATCTAGAAGGAAGGAAACTACTATAAAAGGGAGCAAAGGGAAACAGAGGGGGGGGGGGGGGGGGGAGACCCCCCAATACACTAGAGGCACCAAAAGAGGCCCCCTAGACCGTGCCGAGGACCCATCCTCTCAGATGAATCCAGTTTGTCTCAACTTGATCGTAAAGAACACCGTGATGACCGTTGTCTATACACTAAAGCCTAGCTTTTTGGCTCACTCTCTACAAATTCATTGTACTGGGCTCACCAGTCTAAGGTCTCATGCATCTTGGGCCTGGTTAGAAAAGTGTGACCCTCCAAAAATTATTAATAATTTTTTAATATTATTGTACAATGTAGTTGTATTATATACTGAATTGTATTTAGAATACTATTTTATATTATTGTATATAATATGGAAGTTGTATGTACAAAAAAAAAAATCATTTTTTTTTTATTTACTCCCATGACAAATTTCTTGCTCTATCATTGTTGAACCCCCTAAGAAAAAAACCTAGAGTCGCCACTATTAGCTAATCAAAAGAAGGAAACGATAATCCTTATTCCATCAAAACATAACCAATTTAAAGAAAGTGCTGTGGAGCCATAGCTCAGTGATGCAAAAACTAGATGATGAAATTATTGTCATGGATTTACAGTCAAAGTGAAATTAAGAATACTGGTGAAATCAAATTCTTAATTTTTTTTTTTCTCTTAATTGAATGATGTCAATATAATTTTATTCTAAATTTCTTATTTGACAATTGATTATAAAAATATGCTAATATTTTTTTTTAGTAATTGGAGTATTGGACCCTTCGTACAAGTTGAAGCTATATATAAAAGAAAAAGAAAATCAGATAAGCATTTTAGAAGTTGAAGCCTTTAGACTCTAAAGAGTCTAAACAAAGAGTCAAAGATTTTATTATTATTTCTTTTTTTTTGAGGATAAGTCTTTGATAGGTCCTGTTGAGTTCTTAAGAGCATTCCCATTGAAGATCTCAAAAAATTTAGCATTTAACATCTCAAAAACTTACTTTATCTGTTTAAATAACTCATTTTACAATATATCCAACATAAATTTTTTTATATTTTTTACCACTTCATTAAAATATTACTCCCTCTGTCCCACTTTTTTTGTCCTGTTTGAAAAGTCAAACTTTTTAAGAGAACGTCATTTATTGTTTTGTTTACCTTTTAAAAATGTATAATTTTCCAAAACTACACTTAAAAAAAATTATCAAAAAATTGAATTAGTAAATTAATAGGGGTTGGAACATTAGTAAATTAATGACTTTTATTTTTAGAAATAGAACAATATTTTGAGATATCTTAAAATGGAATAAAGGACAAAAAAAAGTGAGACGGAGGGAGTATTTTATTATTATTATTTATTCTCAATCTCATCTCTACCCCTACCCACAAACCCACAGACATAGCCACCACCACCACCCAACCCCCAACCACCAAATCACAAACAAAAACAAACCACTATAAACCCACAGTCACCACCAGCCAACCCAACCCACAGCAAACCCAACCCACCAAACCCACAGTCACCACCAGCCACCATCACCCACCCACCTGCCACCACCGTAAATCCCAAACCAAAATCAACCCACCACTAGCCATCACCACTACAAAACAACCACCAAATCACAAAACCCAGCCATTACAAATCACCAATTACAAAACAACCACCATAACCAATCCATTACAAATCACCAATCACAAAACAAAAACCTAGCCACCAAATCACAAATCACAAAACAACCACCATCACAAACACAAAATCCAGCCATCACAAAATTTCACCCACCACCAAATCCGATCAACCACCAAAATGTGACCCACGACCTAGACCCACCATGTCCAAGTGACCCACAGTGATCACCGAAGCACTGTGACTCGCACCCATGGGAAATCGGTGAGAGAGAGAGGGATGAGGAAGAGAGGGCAAGGGCGAGAGGGTTGGAGAGAGGAAGAAATAGAGAGAACCAATGAGAAAGAAAGTAAAAAGATAAAGAAGAGAGAAGAAGATGAGAAGGAAGAGAGAGAAAAGAGAGTGCAGAGAAAGAAGAAAAAGAGAGAGAGAGAAGATATTTTAATTGAAAATGTATTAAAAAATTATTATTTTTTATAAGATTTGAGCTACAGTGGACTGTTATAGATAGCAGTCTACTGTAACTTAGCTTTTAAAAATTTTAACAATAACACCTTTGTTGTAGTGTGTTTTTTTGGAATAAAAGGCTAAAAGATAGTATTTTTAGCTTTTGAGATGTTTAATGAGAATGCTCTAAATTGTGTCAGTAAAATATTAACAATAAAAAGTCAATAAAAACAAATATTATTATTTCTAAATAATAAAAACAAAGATTTAGTAGGGCTTTTTTTTTTCCCTTTTCAAGCACTTTAACTCATGATAATTGCACAACAACTTCCCTACTGAGCTGACATATAACATATATCCATTTTCATTATATATATATATATATATATATATATATATATATATTTATATTTGTTTATTTATTTTGTAATGTTTATTGATTACAATAAATTTAGTAACACAACAAAGTTCATAAGTATTGAAGTGGTAAGTTATTATCACTAGGTAAAAAAGAGATATTAAATTAAAACTAAAAGATAAGAATTAGTAAAAATTTGTCAACTCAATTATTGTAAAAGATTCTTGTTAAAAAAATTATTGTGAAATTTTATCTATATATATAGCATTACAAATTTACAATTGCCCGCCTTTTTAATTTTTTTCCCAACTAACATAATAATATTGTTTGGGTATATAGATTGAAATATAGTGTATATATATATATATATATATATATATATATATATACAGACACACTAGCTTCCATCCATATGCAACAAAGATGGTGTATAGTAAGATAAAATTAGAAGATATCAATGGAGTTGTGGGAAGAATCTGGAAAAGAGAGATAAACATTATGAGAAAAAATAGATAATAGGAGATTAAATCAAATATGGGATTAGTTCAAAGAAAAGGAAAATACAATGAAAAATACAAAGTAATAATTAAAACAATATCAAAGGAAATGTACCTTTCTCAACGAAGAGATGGTGATTAATTGAAAAAAGAAATTGAGGAAATCAAAGTCTTTGCACAAAGAAAGTAAAAACTGAAACGTGAAATATATACAAATAGAGCAAACATTTTAAAGCTCATAGTGGGGCCTCTGTAATAATAATAAAATTTGTAGAAGAGTGGCCTAGAACTTGAAAGAAACATTGAGCCTAGTGGGGAAATTGGCCTTTTTCTTGCTGACAAGTCGAGGTGGCAAGCCCATTATAAGGGAGATGGACCTCGGATTGGGTGACCACGGAGTGTCCGATGAAAGAAATAGAAAAACATGAAAACGTTTGAGGAGCCATAATAAAGCTTCCTAATAAAGTAGTAATCATCTTCACATTAATTGGATTCACCTGCCAGACACAATCACATTTATTGCTGAATGACTGGCTTGAACCATGTTTGAAACCCCAAAAGTCCATCTTCATCATGGAAAGAAGGGTGTAGGTGTCTAATGGGATAAACATCTTACCAGCTGTATGGTGACAAAACATTCCAAAGAAGATTGAAAGGATGAAGTATAGAAGGAAGCCTCATGCAAAATGAAGGGGACACACAGAAATAGAGAGAGAGAGAGAGAGAAAGAAAGAGACGAGAGAGTGTTTGTAAGCTTGTTCTTGAGCATTCTATTTGTAAAAGAGACTATGGTTCTGTTTCAATGGTGTTTTGGTCTTATTCGGCTGGTTCAAATCTCCCATTGTAGAATACTTGTGTGTGGCTAAGAGGTGTTTTATTCTTATTTTTATTTTTTAGGTAGAGGTGTTTGATTCGGATGAAAAAAAGGGGAAAATGACTAAATTTTAGGGAAAAAGAAGAAAATAACAAGCGTTTTTTTTTTTTTTTTTTGGTAATTGGAGGTGTTGGTGCAAACATAATAATAATGGAAATAACACAACGAGAAACTGAATAATACTTCTGAATATTATTAACGTAAAGAAAGAAATTACACAATACTATTTGGACTGAGGCACGACACTCGCTCTCTTTTAGGAGATTCAAGCCCTTGGTTGGCTAAACTTTGTAACCGGTGCAGGCCTTCTCTGACTTGTCTCCCCCAGGATACAATAGCCCAATAAGTGTCGTATGGCTAGAACAACCTCCACTCTTCACCTCCCCCCTTGCGCACGTATCTAGTCCAATATCTGAGACAATTCATGTTAGCCCATTAATCACCACAATAAAAAAAAAAAAAAAATAGTCTCTCTCCTTTTCAATGTGTGATTAAACATTTTCATTAACTCCTTATCTTCCATATTCACTCCCATATCTTTACATTTATTTTACTCATTTTAATTATTTAATATTAAAATGCTTTAACAGGAGGTGTTTTATTTGGATGAAAAATGAATTAAAAAAAAGGTTAAATTTTAGGAAAAATAAGACGAACCTAAGGGAAAGAATCTAAATTTTAGGAGTTCTCTTAATTAAATATATATATATTTTTAATGGGAGGTATTTTATTGGGACTAAAAAGGAATAAAAAGACGCTAAGTTTTAGGTGGAAAAAAAAAGCCTAAATTTTAGGAATTTTTTTGTTTTTGGATTCAAAACAATAGTAGCTATAGGTGTTATAGAAAAAGTGTTTTAAATTTGGTGAATGGATTTTTTGTGGTAAATTTAAAAATTAGGAGATTAAGAGCAGTTTTTATTTTATTTTATTTTTAAGAAGTTAGGGAGCTGTTTCTTTTTTTAACATGTGTTTCTGTTTGAGTTTAATAAAAAATCCTCTTATTTGTTTAGAGGAGGGATTAAGAAATTTGAATTCAATTAAAAGGTGATCAACACGTGTGTTGGATTGTAGGAATCTATTTCTATACAAAAATAAAGAGAAAAAAAAAAAATTAGATAAGGATAAAGATAAGAATTTTTTTATTTTTTTAAATTTTTCTCTAAAGGAGCCTAGTCTTTGAATTTAAATAAAACACAAACATTGAATTATAATGGATTGTGAGCCAAACAAGTTTTTTGAACGTTTTTAAAATTTTTAATTTTTTAATTTTTTATGGATTTGAACGTGTATTTGAAAATTGAAAGTGGTGTAGTAGGGTTAGTGGGTTTTATTTTATGTATTTGTTCTCAAGTTTTGTTATTACCTAAACATAGGATGTAGGGTATTTTTGAAAAGGGAATCCTGTTATAAATAGTATAGAGGGGCATTTTTGAACTACATAAAAGTCCAATCCAAAAAAGGAAATTATGTTATATATAGTATAGATAAATAGAAGATAGAATAGATAGTATAGATAAATATTTTTGAACCACCTAAAAGTTCAGTCCAAACTTATCAAAAAAAAAAAAAAAAAGTTTAGTCCAAAAAGAGAATCTTGTTATAAATTTCAGTCCAAAAAGTAAATTCTGTTATAAATAGTATAGAAATGTATTTTTTGAACTATATAAAAGTCCAATTCAAAAAACGAAATTGTGTTTATATATAGTATAGATATATAGAAGATAGAATAGATAGTATAGATAAGTATTTTTGAACCACATAAAAAAAAAAAAAAAACCAATCAAAAGAGAAGAATTTTGTTATAAATAATATAGAATAGATAGATATAAATAAATAAGTAGATACATATTTTTTTTTTTTTTTGGAGAAACTAGTATAGATATTGATAAATAAATATAGAAGAAGGAATCCATATATATAATACTTATTGCTGAAAACTGAATATACTATAATTTTTTTTTTTAAAATATATAAATAGGAGTCTTTTGGGTTAATATTGCAAAATCTGAACTTAATTTGTGTTATAGGTACTGTTTGAAATTAATTGGGGAGTTGAGAAAAGAGAAAGAATTTCGGCAACAGTGTTGCCGAAATTCAACAAAATTAGGAGAGAGAAAGAGAAAAAGTTGGAGAGAGAAAGAAGAGGAATTTCGGCAACAGCGTTACCAAAATTCCTCTGCTCAAATTCCTACCCGGTCCTGTGTCCTGTGTGCCTGAGTGTGGGGTGCTCAAAAAAAAAGAAAAGCAATTGCGGCAATGCCATTGCCGAAATAGGGAAAAAAAAAGAATTTTTTTTTTTTTTTTTTTTTTGATAATTGTGGCAATGGCATTGCCGAAAATGGGGAAAAAAAATTGAATGGAATTATGGCAATGTCATTGCTGAAAATGGGAGGAAAAAAAAAATGTTGTTGCCGAAATCTGGGAAGAAATTTTTAAAAAAGTGTTACGTTCACAATATTTTTATAATACTTTCACAACAAATCACAGGTGATTAGTTATTATTAGTTCAAATTTGATTTTAACACTGAGATTACTTTTTTAATCTAATAATAATAACCTACCACTTAAAATTTGTTGTAAAAATATTGTAAAAATTGTGTGTACCTATTATTTCTTTAAAAAAAAAATAATAATAGAATTGTGGTAATGGGATTGCCGAAATAGGTGGAAAGAAATAGGTGAAAATTTACTCCACCTATATCGGTAGAGGAATTTCGGTAACAGTGTTGTCGAAATTCCTCTTCTTTCTCTCTCCAACTTTTTCTCTTTCTCTCTCCTACTTTTGTTGAATTTCGGCAACATTTTTGCCGAAAATTTTTTTCTCTTTCCTCGATTTCCTAATTAAGTTCAAATAGTACCTATAACGCAAATTAAGTTCAAATTTTGCAATATTAACCTAAAAGACTCTCTAAATAGTATCATGTGATCTAATTTTAAAGTTAAATTTATATTTTTAAATTTTTTTCAAATTACGGATCCTATAATTAATGTACATGGACCAATGACCAATCAAATCAAAACGCAGACGCTGAACAGCACAGAACGAGTTATCCAAACTCACACGTATTTTGAGAAACAGAAATATAATAATATTCAATGTACTTGACTACTTTCAATTGTTTATTAAAAATGGAAATCATCTCTCATAGACCATGTCCATGACCATGAGTCATAGTTGCCCTCACGGTTTCAGGATATCAGTCACGAATCGATTTAAGGCTTTTAAGCTATATATATATATATATAACCTGTTCAAGAACATTTGCCACTCTAATAGTATTAACTTAAAAAAAAAAAAAAAAAAATTATTAAGTTTGATTATTTTGTGTCTTCAATATTTTGGACATCATAATTTCACAACTCACCTCAAAAACAGTGCTTCACTAAACTTTACGCTAATTCAGTTCTCAGTTATCACCTTTCTCAGACTCAGACAAAAACACAGCCGAGAGAGAGAGAGAGAGCGATAGATAGAGAGAGAGAAAGAGAAAGAAATAGATGATGGAGAGAAAGGTTTTGTTGATATGCTTTGTGGCTGGATTCTTGGGTCTATTATCAGCTGCTACTGGGTTTGGTGCTGAGGGCACAAGGATTAAGGTAAACAAACTAAAATACTCTCTCTATATAGATCTTTTTGCTTTTTTTCTTTGATGGGTTTTAAAAAAAAAGAAGCTTTTTTATGTTGTTTTCTTCTTTATCATCTTCTTCCACTAGTCCTCTGATTGGTTGCTGAGAAACCCAGGAAAAGTTAAAGAGAAGAACAATCTTCTTTGTTGTTTTGTTATCAAACTAAAATTTCAGTGAAAGGAGAACTTTGATGGGGGAGAATCTGAGATTTGCAGTTCTAATTTGTTAAATCTGTATCAGAATCTCTCTGTTACTGAACAGGAAGTAATAACCTTTATTGCTTTTGCTTTCAGTTTAGGTTCTTGGTGAATGTTAAAGTTTTAAACTTGTATGCTGTGTCTGTGTTTTAAGTTTTTCTTTGTGGAGAGAAGGTGGGAAAGCCCAGAGATTGTACGGTAGAATTCTCCTTGCTTGTGAACTTACAGGGGAAAAAGAAAACCTTATTACTTGGTTGAGTTATACTTATGGTAATGTTTGGGTTTGGTTTAGGTGGCGTCTTCTTATGCATTTGTTTTCTAATTAATCTTCTTATAATTCCAAAAATTGCAACCTCAATTGAAAGCACATGCATTATACACAAATATTGGCTTACTTCGTGTGTACCATTTGTTCTGGTCTAGTTTTAGAGAGTTCTTGGTCATTTTATTAGTTGCTTTGTCAGGGTGAACACCATTGTAAAGTCCAGCCCATGATAGGAGAGTTTAGAGATTTTCTTATTGGTTTTGAAATCCCACGTCGGCTAGATGAATCATAAGGAGCTTCACTAATCCTAAAGGTGGTAGTCGCACATTGAAAAGAAAATCAGTAGGGAGGTGTGCTAGTCCCTATACATAGAGTGGTGGTGTCGTTAATAAATATGTCTTCTAATTAGTTTTTGTGGTTACAGTTGCCTTCTCTTAGTCCCTTAACCTTCATCATTCACTTTAGCTTATGCTAATAGCACAATAGCTTCCCTAGTTGCTACTGACATATATCCATTCTATGTACATCCTCTCAAATGGAACTAAGATTAAAAGGGGGATATTTTTTGGTTTCAGCAGCACTTTTGTCTGCACTGTGAGATGAAATAACTCATTTTGTCTAGGTTTCTGATAGTTTTGAATAGAAGCATATCATTTCATCTATTTTTACAATATAGTCTGCTGCTAACAAGATTATAGCTTAAAAGAAAGGTCTAAATGCAAAAACACTCCCTGTGGTTTGGGTCAGGTGCAAAAACATCCCCTTGGATTTCAATTCTTCTTTTTAACTCCCTGTGGTTTCTGTATCTGTCAAATTTACCCTTGGGACTAACTTCCATTAGCTCTTATGGTTGGAAAAATTATGCGACCATCATGTGACCGGTGGTGCAAATTAGTTGGTGAGTCTTCTTAATGTGGTCACGCGATGGTCATGTGATTTATTTGTCCATGGGAGCTAGTGGAGGTTAGTCTCAGAGGCTGGAAAGCACAGACAAGGCAGTTGGGCTGCCGTGCCCGTGTCTGACACGGCGGGGACACGGTTGCACGCTTGTCCCGGCTGTTTTTTTATTATATAGAAATGACAGACATGGCCTGTGCCAAAAAAAAAAAGAACAAGAAAAAGGAAGAAGATGACAGAGATTCATAAGAGGAGAGAAATGTTGTTTGCAGCAAAAGAGGAACCTCTGTCACGGTGGCTTGTGGTTATGGTGACTGTGCTAGCTGTAGGCGGCAGATCTCCATAAATTTACAAGAGAGAGAAATAGAAACTGATCTCTCTCTTTTTTTCTTTTTTTTTTTGGGTCTAGAGATAGAGAGAAACTGATTCATTCTCTAAAGAAGAAAGAAAGAAGTGTGGCTATAAATGGGGGTATGTGGGAAAATTAATTAAGAGTTTTTTTTTTGAATGAACGTGTTGATAGATTGCCATGTTGTGGCCATGCAGCAAATATCTTTCCTTTTGTTTTGACCGTATTGCTTAGGCTAGCTTTTTAACTTCATTTTAAATTTGTCTTTTATAAATTAACTATTTTTTATTATTTTTCGTTATTTAAGTAGACAGTAGATACATATATATTTAGTAATAAGACTTTAATATGTATATGAAAGAATTTTTAACAATTATTTAAAAATAAATAATATTTTAATATTTTTGTTATAAAACAAATTTTGTAAGCTTTGAAATTATATATTTATATATATGTGTGTGTGTGTGTAATTAATTAATATTTGTATCCCTACCGTACTTGTGTCCTACTTTAAAAAAAATTTGTTGTGTTACCATACCCTCTCTGCACCTGCACCCGTATCCGTGCAGGTGCTTCCTATCCCGGAGGTCAATTTGGCAGATGAAAACGTCGTGGAGTTATGAGGAAGAAATGAAACCCTGGAGGGTGTTTTTGCATCTAACCCAAACCCCAGAGGGTGTTTCTGCATTTTGGCCTAAAAGAAATAGTTAAAGCTTTCCTTGAGATATGCAAAACATGTTGCCTTTTTTTTAGTTGGTCCTCTTAAGCTTACATGTATTCATTCATAAAATGAAAGTTTTCTGTTTGTAAATCGTCCAAGACAAATTTCCAATTCTAATCAACTAGACATGGTAATCGATCATGTATGCTTCAATTATAAGATATTAACTATGCATCTCTCTCCGCTGCTTCACTGTTTCAATGAGAGATACTTGTCCACTTTGGCAATTGTTGGTTTTTAAACATCTCATTTAGCTGGAATCAAGATTCTGTCATCAAATCTTAAATTGTGCTGTAGCTTGCAATGCTGATCATGGTGCAATCTTGTGGATTCCTTTGGTTCAAAGACATACTTAGTGTCACTTCTTTTATTGACTACATGCCAACACCCCCCCCCCCCCCCCCCCCCCCCCACAAAAAAAAAAAACCACACACGAGAATAAAGTTGGGAATCTTAATGATTGCTGTTCTGCAACACTGTTTGTTTATATCTGTAAAGATTTCTTTATTGGAGAATGAACATACAGCTTACTTTAGCTTGTTTTATCTTAGAAGCATAAAATTTACCGGATCTGCAACTTTTGTTATGCCTTTGGTACAATACTTACATTGTGGTTTGCCTTTTGGGGTCTCATTGTAACACAATATTAGGAGCTCTTCTGTTCCTATGCACTAAGTTCATATAACTTGGTGTTTCTACTTTTAGAGATCCTGTTAACTGTGGTCTGATATAAATTTCAATTATTTATGGTTTTTTTTTTTTTTTTTTTGTTTGTGTGTGATTCAACTTGCTGAAATAATTCTGAAGATGTCTTTTAATGTTGTTTGATTAGTCAAGTCGATTATCAAACTTGATTAATCCTATCAACTTAAAATATATATATATATATATATATATATTTAAATTAACGAGCTTGCAGCCCATACCTTGTACATGGATTTTTTCAGTTATGTCAAATTATATACTTGATACTTCTATACATCTCATTTTAAGTATATATCTTAGTAAATAGTAATATAACATCAACTCAACCAAAAAAAAAAAAAAAACTCAACCAAAATCTGTTGATTAATGTCTTCATTCCAGGTCAAATACAGAATATAGAAAAAGTTTTAAATAAATTAGAATGGGTATGAGTAACAATTGCTGGCCATATATATGAACAATGTAATAAATTAATGTAATGAGGGTGACGGGGAATGTTCTTGGCAGCCCCCTTTTGAAGATATAAGAGGCGAGGAAAGGCTTGTACTAGTGCTAAGTGGTAATTTGGGAATTTTCAGATGATGGAGAGTGTGGGGCCTTGCTTAGCTAGATTGAGTTGAATCAAGTCTTCTTTTGTTGTTTATCTAGGCTAGAGCTAGATTGCTTCTGGCTCAATTTATTTATTTATTTTTTAAGTTTTACCAAATTAAGAATATTCTGGTAATTTCCAGATTTTTTGCAAATGGACTAAAATGGGTTATATTTGAGGTCCATGAGTCTTGTTTTAAGTTTTAGAATCCCTTTCAGTTTGGTTTTAGTCTTTTAGTTGTTATTGTAATTTTTTTGTTTGGGAATCCTAGTCTTTATTGAAAAAGAATTAGGAATAGTTTCTTTGAAGGCTTTATGTAAACTTTCAAAATTCATAATACAATTAAATAAATTTTCATTAGCTTTACTCAATTTTTGAGTCAGTGATTGCCTCTTTTGTAGGTGATTACTTAGGAAATCTGATGCAAGAAGAATGAAGACAATTTTATTTTAATCTAGTTAAAAAAAAAAAAAAAAAAAAATTTAGTAGTCAATTGTAGTTTTACTGGTGGTCCATTTGAATTATATTCTAGGTGTTATTAGCTAATTAGGTTATTATTATTTTATTTATTTTCTTAGCATAAAGTTTATTTTTATAATTCAGTAATTGGGATTTGACCTAAGCCAATTAGGTTTAAGGTTTAGTCCAAGTATTAAGCATGCTATCATACTCCTATGGAGACAAGTTTCTTACAAATAAAATTTCAGTTGAAATTTTTCCAATGGTTTTGTGCTAACTCTTGCTAACCCGAGGCATTGATTCCTAGGTTTTAACTTTTTATGTATTTTTTCTATCCTGCAACTTGCTTTTGTATTGTGCTACATCAAAACCTAGATATGGTTGCCTAGGAGTCTATCCTTTTTTCTTTCTTCCCCGCATTCATTTCACTATTTTATTACCAAACAGCCGTCAAATTCCTTCAAGAATCAATCTAGTTATGCCTTATCCTTGAATTTAAACATCAAACCCTGTTCAAAAATCCTTCAAGTGCTTTTCAATAAACCTATTTTACTGCTCAATCTTTTGAAGATCCTGCATCAAGTTGGCATCAAAGCTTTCTTAAGCTTCTTTCGTGTGTCAAATTGGAATTAGAGTCCACTAAAGTTTTTGTCCTGCATCAGTGGGTGACCAAGATAATTGGACCTTGAACCTGTAAGAAACTATGACCTGAAAACTCATTCCATTTGGTAGTGGACTGAAAATGTATTTGAGTTCACAAATACACTGATACTAGCAGAGGGCACAAACAGTTAAAGAGGGTTATAGCATCTTTTGATGGAGAGATATGTAGAAGCCTTACTTTTGAAAGAGAAAAAAAGAAGGCACGTGTCAGAGGCAAAGACACTGAATAGAAAATCCTCAGTTTTACTTCTATTTTATCTGATATAAGCTGAAACCATATTGCCCAAGTTGGATTCTCTTGGAAATCCACAGCAGTCTCATTTTAAGCATGTGCCTGCATGATTTATATAAACTAATCTTGTTTCTGCTTTGTCTGTGGATCCTAGTTGCAAACATAATCTTATTGTGAAACTGTATTAATACTTATGGCTATTACTATAACGAAATGAGTTCATCCCTATCTTCCTTTTTGTACTCCTCTATGTAAGTTTCTGGAATTTTCTCCATTTATGACCTGCTAGCATCTTTAGCTTAAAATCAGAAAATGTTAAACTAGTTTTTCTTTCTAAATCCTAGTTAACATTTTTCTGTCTGTGAGAATGTCGCTTAATCCTCACTCATCTGAGATGGATTTTTGCTGGGTACGATGCCAATGGCTAAGAGATGGTGGCTCTTGGGAAGTAAACAATTGCATCCACTCCTTAAGAGTGTTTTTAGTGGCATGATGAGTGCATATTTTGCACCAATATACAGGCATACTTGCTGGCCCTGCCAGCATTTTTGAGCAGTTTACTGAAATAGGAACTGCAGACTGGCCCTTGTTCTTGATGATGAAAGGATAATAAATTTGTATGAGATAGATATTAGGGAGAGAAAACTGGAGTTTCCTATCCATAGTCTATCAATCTCCCTGTCTCTGTTCCCCTCTTCCCCCTTCTGTACTTTTTTCAGATACCAAATGACATTATTACCTCAAATTTGTTTCAGTTTCTGTTTGCTCTTTTTTTCCCTCTAGTTTTGTGATGCCAAATGGTAGTAATGCCCTCAGTTGGGGGAAAAGTATTATTAGAGATGAAACGGGAGTACAGGAGCACTGCCAATGTTCTCAAAAGGCAGGTACATTAACAGGACCTTTTATCAAATCATGCCTGCATAAATGGGCATCTGGAAATTGATGCTGAGTGCCTCCCATTTTGTCTTCAGATTTTTTGTGCATAATCACTATTATTCCTTGTCTACAGTGATCATGATGAAAGCATTGCTGAAATGTTCTTTTATTTCCAGAGTTCTCAGGTTCAGGTCACTGCTATTTCTGAATGTGTATACCCTCGAAGTCCAGCTATGGCTCTTGGTTTAACTTCAGCATTATCTCTTATGATTGCTCAAATAATTATAAATGTTTCAACTGGGTGTATTTGTTGCAAAAGAAATCCTCATCCTTCTAACTCTAATTGGACTGTAGCGCTGATCTGCTTTGTTGTTTCCTGGTATGTTTCGTTCACTACTTGCTGATAAAACTTTCATTCCTGTTTGATTGATTTTTGCCTTATCCTTTGAAAACTTATTGTTAATGAGGACTATTAGTGTCTGAATTAAGATGGTTATGATCTATAAAGCATCAATACTGACATGAGACACAGTTGCAATATGTATATGGATATGGTATAATATGATAATTCTTGAACTACTAGGATACTATATAAGCTAGGACACATTAATTACTTGGTTGATAAATATACACTTGTGTGTCTAGAAGATTAATAACAAGTCTCAAATAAGTTTAAAAAATGGTTAGAGTCATGGTTAAGTGATTAAATTTATGCTTTCCTATTAGCTTAAGCTTTTGAATAAGTGGTAGTTCATCACATATATAATCTAATATTCAAGCAACAATAGAGAGAAATGAAGCACATATTTAGTTTGAGTTTGACATCCTCTATTTTCCGATGGTTTATCTGCTGAAATGTGAGAAAAAGTGGCTTTAAGCAAATAAGTTAGTTTATTTTTGAAAAAGCTAGTTTATTTGCTAAAAGGTGAGACAAAAGAGGATTTAAGAAAATAAAATTGCTTAGAAAAGAGGATACCAACTGCACTCTAAGAGTATATAAAGTAACTATAATCCATGTTTTAGTTTTCTTAAATATGGTAAAAAATACACAATTCATAAATATGTCCAACATAAAGTCAAATCAATTTTTATTATAATGTTTCTTTTTCATATTGCTGCCTTCTAAAATATGAATGGTTGCCTAGAATATTCACTTGTTGAATCAACACGTGTGCTACATTTTTTTCCTGCTAAATGTAAGACTTTTCTTATAGTCATGTGTGTTATGTTTTTCCTCAACTGGGTTTAGTAACCCTTCAACTCCCATGTGCCCCTTTTGTGACCAACCTGTTAAGAGTACAAAGAAATGTGGCTTGTTTATTATTTTTCGGGTGCCAAAACCCGGACTTCAAGGAATGCATTGAAGTAGATTGACAAATTGACGTTTTAAGTTGCTACATTTTTTATTGGGAAAATTACATAGATCCCTTTTAGTAGGGTGGTTTCAAATTAGAATCACTGAATCAGAGTTCATAATTCCTCTCATATTATATTCTCAAAATTGTTGTAAACCCTCAATGGTGTCTATTGACTACATGTAATGGAAATTTAGTAAACTGCATTTGAGACCTATCTGGATACTAAAAGACCTTTCATGTGGAACACAAGCAGTATTTTTACTACTTTTACCACAATCCCCATTTTCTTCCTTCTTTTTACAGCATGCATAATTATTTCACCATGTACTGTTGCCTTTCGTTTTTGTTGATTCCTTTTTTTTTGGGTGTGCGTGTGTTGTTTTGTTTTGTTTTGTTTTCTGCAGTTCATTTGGTATTGGTTTCCAATTGATTTAGTCTATTTGACACTTGAGTAGGTTTACATTTGTCATAGCGTTTCTTCTGTTGCTTACCGGTGCTGCACTCAATGATCAACATGGTGACGAAAGTGCGTACTTCAACTACTATTGCTATGTTGTGAAACCCGGAGTCTTTGCTGGAGGTGCCATGCTGTCCCTTGCAAGTGTGGCTCTTGGTATTATCTATTATCTCACCTTAACTTCGGCAAAGAACGGTGACAGACTATGGGGCAATCCTTCTATTCCTAATCAAGGAGGCATAGCTATGGGACAGCCTCAGATCCCACCAGGGCTGGCACAGAGCAGTACTCAAGATCCTGTTTTTGTACATGAAGACACATATATCAGACGACAATTTACATGATTGGTAATTTTGTGTTCGTCCCCAGTTGATAATATGCTTCAATCAGTCTTAAAAAGAGGATGATGATCGTGTTGGCTCACTGGGAAATGGGGGTATTTTCAATCACATTCTGCTGTTTGCTAGCACCAGTAAATTCTTTGAACTTGTCTTTTCCTAGGATGTATATGTAATCTGAAACATTCTATATTGTTATGAGTTGGATGGGTTATTGTTAAAGATGTGAAATATCAAATATGCCTTTTGGACCATAATAGTGATAATTTCCCATATATAAAGCGTGCCACATTGATGGATGAGACTAATTTAGACACAATTCAATGGTAATGAAACAACCTTTAGGGGTTTCAATACCTTGACAGGTTCGGCTTTGAGAGGAAAAACTGATTGATTTGATAAGTGAGAGAGAAGAGAAGTGTACGAGAGAATTGGGGCTTTCCAGCTCAGGTTATGAAGAAAGGCTTCAACTCCTTTCTCCTCCTCACCAGCCACCTCCACGTCGAGCTCTTCTTCCACAGCGGCGACATTCTCAATCGATCTCTCACTCTCTCTCTTCTCTCTTTGATCTCAAATGCGATAGCTTTTGCAGTTTGGGAGGAGATTTTAATTGTACTGTGATGGTTTTTATTTAGTGATGTGTTTGTGGATGATAATGCCAAGATTTGGGAGGAAAATTAGTTAACTATAAGTTCTTATTCTTCTCTCTCTCTCTCTCTCTCTCTTTTTGGGGGGGGGAGTTTGCTGGATTTTTTGATGTTCTTCCGATTATTTCCATTAATTTGATAGAAACTTTCAAAATAATATTTTTTTCAAGGAAATTAGTCTTTATTAATTTTTTGTTTTATTATTTTTTTTTAAGGGAAAGTCAAAACTAACAGTAATTCTTTAATGGAAGTGACAGAAAATCTTAATTGAATAAACTTGAAAATTAAAAAAGTCAATTCAACAAAAGCGAAGTTAGAGTATTAAAATGAATTTTGGTAAGATTTAGAGTATATTCAACATTTTTAGTCTAATTATTTTAATATACTAATTAATATGAAAATAAATAAATTCTTCATTGAATTGGTCAAATTCAAAGGATATATTTTGCATTTTCACATAATTATTTTAATAAATTAATTAATATAAGAATAAAATAAATTATAATGTAAAAATTAGCAATCTTCAAACATTAGGTAGATATTCTCCTATTATTTTAGACGTTTTAACAAATTTATACTCCTAACAATATTTGAAAATTTTCATTATATTAATACTAGGCTCTAAGTACGTGCGTTATACATGCTCAAAGGCTCTTCAATATTTTTTTTATATAGCATTGAATTTCTTATATAAAAATAAGATGAACGTGAGAGGAAAAAATGCTAAATTTTAAGAGTGCTCCTAGTTTTTTATTTTTTATTTTTATTTTTTAAATTGGGAGTGTTTTACTTTTATTTAGATAAAAAATGAATAAAAAATGATAATTTTTTATAAGTGAAGGGAAAAAAAATTCTAAATTTTAGGAATTCTTCTTTTAAATTCAAAATGAAATATGTTAATTGACATTTATGACCCTATTTTCTAAGAGAAGTTACCCTTCATTAATAAGGGTGTTTTTGAACCACATAAAAGTTCAGTTCAAAAGGTGGAATCTTTTTATATATATAAGCTTCGTTTGGATAGAAATGATTTGCATCTACGTTTGGTTTGTTCTACGTTTTTGGTTTTTTATTTATTTATTTTTAAAGTCCAGCGCCTGTTGTACTGTTCATGGGACATGAACAGTGCAATCAGGCTAATGAACAGTAACAAAAAAAATATTTTTTTATTGTTTTCAATAAAATAAGCAGTTTCCAAACGCATACATAGTATAAAAATTTAAATATTATATTGTAAATGTAGGTAGGAACTCTTTTTTTTTTTTTTTTCATAGATAAACGTAGAATGGTAGGTACATTTTAAAACTTTCAAACAAAAATAAAAGAATTCATTTAAAAAAAAATTCAAAAAAAAAAATATACTAATATTAATTAAAAAAAACCCGATTATCCAAAAGTCAAACCCCTAAAATTTGACACTACAACACTTTCGGTTTCTCATTGACTCAGTCACTCTCCCTCTCTCTTTCTCTACTTGCTTTCCCTCCCGATTCACTTTCTCCAAAATAGATAACAACTCTATCTCTCCGACCAAACTAAACCCCAAGATCTAGGCTTTCCCAACAAGACTTATTGCTAGCTATTTTTTTAGAGAATTTTTTTGGGGAAAAAAAAAATTGAAGTTTAACAGTTGAACCTTGCCGTTTATAATATGATATAATTAATACGAAATTGGTACATCAGTATCATACGACTCATGAACACTATCAATATAAATGCTTTCATAATACAACTAGTCGCTAACCTATGCGATGGACGAAATAATAGAGATATTTCATCTACCATATATAATATAAAATAATTATTAGAAATTTCAATCCAAAAACCAAACCCACGAAAACAATGTCAATATAAATATGAAGATTAATCCAAAAACTCAAAAGAAAATCAATTCTAAACATAACAAAAGAATAAGATAGAAAGAAAATATCAGGCACATATGAAAGCAAATAAAAAAGATAGAACATTGCCTTGCCAAGTTAAGTTTAGGGTTTTGAGGTGGTAATTGATAGGGTTTTGAGGAAGGAAGAGAGTCCTAATAACAATCTCTCTCCCTTTTTCTCAACCCTAACTCTTTTTTATTTTTTTAATTTTAATTTTTATGTGAGTCTCTCTTCTTTTTTATTTTATTTTTATTTTTTGAATCCTAAAGTGAAGTTAAGTTTAGGGTTTTGAGGTGGTAATTGCTAGGATTTTGAAGAGGGAAGAGAGAGTCCTGCTGGCTAACAACTGTATCTCTCTAACCAAACTAAACCCCAAGATCTAGGCTTTCCTAACAAGACTTATTGCTAGCTATTTTTTAGAGAATTATTTTGGGAAAAAAATAATAATTTGAAGTTCAACAATTGAACCCTGCCGTTTATAATATGATATAATTAATACGAAACTGGTACATTCTAACATTAGTATCATACGGCTCATGAACACTTTCTTTTTTTATACAAGATAGAATTTCTACTCTAATCTAATCTAAGTGTATATAATATGATATAATTAATACGAAACTGGTACATTAGTATTATACGGCTCATGAACACTTTCTTTTTTGATACAAGATAGAATTTCTACTCTAGCCTTAATCTAAGTGTATATGTGTATGAAACTCCCTCCTGGAGACTTGAACCCCAACCCTTGTTCCCTACATCCCACAAGTACTTATACTTGTGGAGTGACCATTGCATCAAGGGTGTGCGATGGTAACTCATGAACACTTTCAATATAGGAAAATTATTGTATATTTTGACAGTACCATAAATACGTATTCCTTCCTCTCACATGAATTGTGAGTCCCATTATAATTAATTAGTAAGACCTACAGTTATGTGAAATGATAGAGTACATATTTATAATACTCCGGGATTACCTAATAATTACCCTTCAATATAAATGCTTTTATAATACAACAATCCTATCCATATATATTTTTAAAAAGGTTTGTTATATATATATTTTTCGTGGATGCCATGCCATTTACATTCTCAACCGAAACGTTTTGACGGGTCCTACAGCAGATAATTTCTTCAACCCCACATGTTTTGACCAATTGGTTCTTTACTTTATCAACCAAAACCAAAGGAGATATTATCAGATGGGTTGGACGTTGGTGGACCACTGCTCTGAATAATTTATGCGAACGAAGTTTCTACTTGGATCCCAGATCCCACAAAGATTTCTAATTTAACATTGTTTTTGGATAATTACCACAAGACTTGGGAATTATCCATCTTTACACGTTTTCTTGCTCTTTCTTTCAACCTTCCACATTATAATAAGGGGTAGTGTTTATTTCATACTTCAAGTGACTGACGCTCAAGTCTCAACCCACAATTCAGCAAAAAGAAAAAACTCACCAACAACATTGGTTGACCAATTCACTGAGACTAAAACTATTTAAAACTTCTAGAGAGAGAGGAGAGTCTTTTTTTAAGAGAGAGAGCTAAGATGGAGCGAAGGGTGGTGGTGATATGTGCTGTTGTCGGAGTCTTGGGGCTCTCATCAGTTATTCTTGGTTTTGTTGCTGAGGCTACAAAGATTAAGGTAAGCAAAAAATAATATATAAGTGAGTTTTTCTTTTTTTCCTTTAATGGGTTTATTTAATTTTGTTGTTGTTTTTTCTTTATCAATGATGAATCATTGAAAGTGTGTAATATTTTCTTGTGTTGCTTGCTTCACTGTGTGAAATACATTCACTTTACTTAGGCAACTGTTGGTTTTATACTTTTTTTGCTTAGACGGAATTAAAGACTCTTGTCCATCAACTATTAACTCCCACTGATGATCTTGTTAGTATCTCTATGGTATACTGATGGAGAGTTTTTTTGCTTTTTGTTGAGGCTCTTGCTGCTTGTTCCAACCGAACCATCTACCCTTACCTAAAGAGTGATTCATGGATGGCATCTTCCCTATTTTGGGGATTTGTGGATTGTTCTTGTTCTGATAGAACTGTGTTGTTTTGTTTGTCCCTTTCCCTTTTAGGTTCTTTCACATGGAGGTCTGGACTTCCATGACTATCTCATCCATCTGAACCCGCTCGATCCGACCGAACTGAAGGCTCTGTTCGGGTCGGGTTTGGGTCTTGCTCTTATATATTTTCGGGTTGGATTCGGGTTTAACCCGACCCGACCGATCCTTTTTTTTTTTTTTTTTTTTTTTGGGGGTGGTTTTGCTAATATAGTGCTCTCAAAGTCACCCCCCAAAAATCGACTTTTGAAATTGTATATTTTTATTTTCAATTATAAATAAAAAATCAATTCCTATTATAAATTTCCCTCTTATTTTCTTTTTCCATTTAAAACTTGACCCAATCTCCTCATTTAAGATTCTATCATCTTTTATATTTTCCATATTTTATTTTCAATTCAAATTTTAAATAAACCTTAAAAGAAAATCTCTTGATATTAATGACCCAACTTATTTAGTTACTTATTAAAAACTTTCACAATAGAAATATCAACTTAAATTTGAATTTAAAATCTTAAATTGGGTATCCGATTATATTTGTAAATACGATATAAATTTACCATTGAATTGAAAATAACTAATTAATTTCTCAACAAAAATCATAGCAAATCCCAAATAAAATGTACACAAAAAAAAAAAAACTAATTAATTAAAAAAATCACAAAGATATAGAGAATGAAAACTTATATGAGCTTAATTTCATAGTTTCAATTAAGAGATTCCACCTCACGTGGATTTGCAAATCCAAAAAGACAGGCTAAATGAAATGTGCTAGATTAGGAAGTTTACAGAATACTAATCTAATCAGCATGCTTTCTATTGAGGGTCTTTGAATTTGAAATTTGATTGCTCATTTCGAGGAAATTAAATTAAGGAGATAATAAAATTTCCTAATGCAAATTCAATATCATTTTTCAAACAACTTATTAAAATCCTATATTTTCCATATTGGTTTTTAAGATTCAAATTCTTAAAATGGATGTCTAAGGAAAGAAACATGCTTTGTCAACTACATTCAAGGAGGCAGGGTTGGCCCAACAAAATTTGGGGCCTAAGGCAAAAATTTTATATGGGGCATTTTTATATGTAAACATTAATTAAATAAAATTATATAATACTAATTAAATTAAGATTAATTTGATGTAAATATAGAAATTGATGAATAATACTAGTTAAACTAAGGTTAATTTCATATAGAAGATTGAATATTATAGTTGAATCAAAAAGAACTTACTTTAACTTGGATATATGATTATGCATAGTTAAGTACAGTTGTAATCTAAATTTTAATTTTATATATTTTTTTAAGAGAAAGAGATAGATAGATATTATTTGGTGTGTGGCTTAGTAGGAGATTAGTCATTATTGATGATTTATCACATTTGCAGCATTTTATTTGAAACATCTTAGGGTTTCAATTGGGTTAAATTTTTATTGGTCTCCTATTTTAAAAGCCTTGTTAGAAATGAAAAAGAAAAATACTAAAAATACTACAAAATGTTCACAATAAATGTGATTATAATGTAATTGATGAATTTCAACAACTTAATTTATTTGTGTTTGAATTACTTTTTTATGTGATTGGTGATATATCAGTTAAATCTATAGTAAAATTTGTGGTATCTTTAGTAAAATTTGTGGTATCTTTAGTATCACTCTTAAAAAAAAGTACCAATTATTTAAAAAATGTTATATTTTTATAAAATTTTGGGCCTTTTATTGAGGAAGATGGGACATTTTTTTAGTAGGGAAATTTTTTATTTGTTGTGAGGCCTTAGGCCTAGGCCTAAGTTGCCTAGGCCTTGAGCCGGCACTGCAAGGAGGAAAGAAAACAATAATGAATTATACCCTAGAAAAATTATTAAAAAAAGGAAAAAAAAGAAAAAAAGAGAGAGAGAGAGACCCGCCTGAGACCCGACCCTGAAAATGCTCTGCACTACTTCTGTGGATCTTCTGGCCCATTTCTTCTTGGGCTTCAGAGCAATAATCTCATTCAAGATCCCCTGCCTTGCACCCATTTTTGGACCCTTTGCACTTTATTCAAGGCCCTCTTCTTATTCCCATTCCTGGGCTACAATTCCTAGTTGTGGATACCAGATTATTCTTTCATGGTTTTATTCATGTGTCCTCTGTGCTTACTTGAGGCCCATGCTTACTTGGTTTGGGTTGGGGTTTACTTTCAAATTTTGGGTGTCAATAAAAATTCAATGATGTTACGGATTTATTCAATTTCACACCCCGTTGAGTTGTCAACTTATAATGAAAGTTACATCGGTTTCAAATGGGGTCTATTACTAACAAATTTTTTATCATGCATTGATGACAATTGGACACATTAGTTGGGTGTAAAATTGGGCGTGTTCCTATAGTTATTAATAAAATTTACCTAGAATGGTTAGAATTAGGTTCTTAAACTTTTGTGAGTTCTAGTTAACTCAACTGGTAAAGTTTCTAATGGTTGAATAAGAGATCTGAGGTTCAATTCCTACCTATACCAAAAAACCGATTGATGTTTTGGTCTGATGATAGAAGAGCTATCATGCCATAGGTTGAAACTCTCTTAAAAAAAAAAAAGTTCTTAAACTTTTGTTACTCTTTGACATTCATCAAGGGCTTCTAAACAAAAAATTTTTGTTTACAGGTGTCTCAGGTGATGTTTAACGACTCCAATTGTATACGCCCACAGAGTCCAGCTACAGCTCTTGGTCTAGTTGCACTACTGGCTATTATTTTAGCTCAAATAATTGTAAGTGTTGCAACTGGGTGTATTTGTTGTTGTTGTAAAAGAGGTTCTCATCCCAATAGCTCTAACTGGATAAAAGCACAGATCTGCTTTGTCTTTTCCTGGTAACTTTCTTTCACTACTTGCTGATAAAACTTTATTAAAGTTTTATTATTATTATTTTTGAATAAATCTTGTTGTTAAGTCTAAAATATGATTTTGGTCCCTATATTTTGGTACCAGTTAACTTGGTCTTGTTATTTTTAACTTGCAGTCAATTTCTGTTAGTAAGTTGACAATTGGGCCAAATTGGTTGCAAGTAGAAAATAATAGAGATCAAATTGACTGCTATTAAAATATAGGGATCAAATTGACAATGATCCCAAAATATAGGGACTAGAACGATATTTTCACCTATTGTTAATGAGGCATGTATGAACTAGAGCATTTTTCAACTGAAGACTTTTGGTTTTGATAAGTTTTAGTATAAAGTAAAACACAAAAAGTGGGACATATGATTTCTCTTCAAACACGAAAAGTATTACAATTATTTTGTAATTTATTGATGTGGCACATTATAGTGTAATATCACTTTCATATAAACTTACAACTAACATCACTTTATTATACACCAATCACAAAGTGGGTAGAAGTTTGGTGTCATTTTGAAATACAAATATGGAAATTATGTTAATTCATTATTTTCCATTAAATTCAAACGTTTCAGAATTTTTTTATTTGGCAGCATTCAGATTCCTCAATTTACCTTAATGCAATTTTCCAGCTTTAAGGAGCTTTTTTAAAATTATCATCAACATGCTAAAGAACTGTAAACCCCCTAAGGGAGCCTTAACGCAAAGCCAGAAGACCTTTAAGGTAGTTTCAAATTATATCTTTGAGTTTTTAAATTCTTTAATATCTATCTTATAATTTCAAAATTTTATACAATTAATTTTTTTTTTTTTTGAGAAGAAATGTTACAATTCAATTCTTAGAGATACTCTTCCGACTTGATCTCTTGTGAATTGGGCTAGGTGAATTTTGTGAACAACTTTTGCAAATGAAGTGCATAGTTGAATGTTTCTTAATCTCCAAACTTCTTCGTTATTTTCAAGTCATACTTCACTCAATTTGGTTAGCTTATATCAGTTACATTATTTATTGCATATTGGTTTTCACTTTTCAATTGATTTAGTCTATTTCACAATCGAGCAGGATCACAGTTGTCATAGCGGCTATTGTGTTATTGCTTGCTTCTTCATACAATATTTATAAGTCAACCGTCCGGTGCTATGTTACGAAACCTGGAGTCTTTGCTGCGGGTGCCATTTTGTGCCTTGCAAGTGTGGTTTTGGGTCTTGCTTCTTATATTTTAAGTTTGCAAAAGAACAGTAACAATCTTTTTCAAGGAGACATAGCTATGGCACAACCTCAGTTTGCAGGGGGGACTGGTACTTATCAAGGAGCCATACCTATAGGACAACCTCAATACCAATGGGGCAATCCTGCTGTTCCTAATCAAGGAGACATGCCTATGGGACATACTAAGTTCCCACAATAGGGTACTCAAGAACCTGTTGTATATCATGAATGGGAGAGTATGATGCTTATGTAATAAACGTACGCATTTGCTATATGTGGAATTTGATCAGTTGTTTATTGGTTTGGTTAATTGAAGTTTGGCTTTGTGTTGTGTTTTGCAAATAGTTGTGTCTGTGTGTCTGATAAACATGCATGAGTTGTGGATTTTAGTTTTGGTCCAGCAGCTTCATCTGATTCAAGGAAGCGGAATAAATTCCATTACTGAATATGTCTTCTAATTAGTTTTATGGTTGCCTTTGCCTTCCCTAGCTTAGTCACTCAACCTTCATCATCCACTTTTGGTTTTCCCTTATGCTAATAGCACAAAAGCTTCCCTAGCTACTGACATATAAAATATATCCAAAAAAAGTACCTTTTTTTTAAATTTTAAATTTTATTTTTTAGGGTTTCAGCAGCATTTTATTTTATCTGCACTTTGAGATTGTTTAAGAAAGAACCAAATTTGTCTGGGTTCAGAGAGTTTTAAATAGAAACCATTTCATTTTCATCTATTTTTACAGTATAGCCTGCTGCTAGAAAGTTTATAGCTAAAAAGAAATTATACATTTTCTTTATCTGGTCCCTTGCATGTATTCATTTATATAATTACAGAATTTTCTGCGTGGTCATCTAAGACAACTTTTACAATTCAAATCAACTAGACATGGTGATCCATCATGTATGCTTCGTTTATAAGATTAACTACGCATCTCTTTGTGTTGCTTCACTGTACACTAAGAGATGGAATTAAGATTCTATTATTAATTCGATAGTTACAACCAGAGGTTTGAACCCTGTATATTTTATTGAAAAACATCGGGAGGAGCCAACTCTTTAAGCATTGTGATTTTTGTTCACACTTATGTTTCTTTAGTTGTTCAGCTAATTAATGTGAATTCTGGGTACATGTATTTTTTTAATGTATTTTTTGTTATAATATTTATTTAGCCTATAAATCAAAGAAATAGACTTAGGGGTTATAATTGAAATAAAATGAATGACCCAAAATAATCAGAGAACAAATATTTAATTTTTTTAGAAGAAAATATTTTGTTTTTACCCTAAAAATAAGTTCAAATTTCTAGCCAATACAGCCAAATAGCCTTAAACTACCCAAAAACAACCACCCCACAAGAATAAGAAAGAGAAAGTTGAGCCAATATAATAACCTAACTGGTATCTGACTATTCACTCAAGAAGCATTTTCGAGCAATCTCACTTTATGTCACGGTTGACAGCGGCCAATGGGTCCACTAATTTGAAGCCTGACCATGTTAGGATGGACCATGGCCAGCTCAAGACCTGGGCTTAAGGCCCTCTATGACCCCCCAACAATTTACAAAGTGTCCCAAAGACCCCCCCATAGAAAAAAAAAAAAAAAAAAAAAACCCAAAATTATACAAAAAATCTCAAAAATCGTAGGATGATTTTTTTTTTTTAAGAAAAAAATATAAGTGAGTTTTGAATTCTTTCTCCCACTTCTAATAAAGTCCCCAAAATATTCAGCAAATGAAAATCTAATTTAGTTGAAACCCTTAAATTATTTCATCAAAAGAAAAATATTATAAGTGTGCTAATCAAGTGAATTATTTATTATCAATTGTAAGAGAGATGTTATTAAGATCTAAATACAAAAACCAAATTAGTAAACTAAAATAATGGCTTTTGAATAAAAAAAAATCATAATATAGAAAGTTAAATATGTACTATTTAATTAATAATTTTTTTTTTTTAAAGAAAGACTCACTTATAATATTCATCTTACTTCTCAAAAATTGTATTGAGTTAACCTTAGGACAGGTTTGTCAAAAAGGACACATGTTAGCTCCAATGCTCCAGTGTAATGGAGTTAACATGATACAGACACATCTTCAATTTTTGACACTTGTACACATTTTGTCTAGTTCTAGTGCGCTGAAGCTAACTCTTAATTACCCCAAACTGTTAAGTGTCCTTTGAAGGGAATGTTCATAATACTTGATGCCAATTGAAAAGGACAAATAAATTGTATCTCTCGCCCGCTATTAATCTATACTCCATATAACCGTCCTCATAGTTTCAGGAATATCACCGTATTACCATTAAATTCTGTCCATATCTTCACAAGAATTCACAACTCACCCACAGTTCAGCCAAAAACAAAAATAACTCATTTAACTAACATTTAAAAAAAAAAAAAAAACGAAATCACATAAAAGCCGTCTTAGTTCTCAAAAATTGTATTGAATTGACTGTAGAACAGGTTTATTAAAAAGAACACGGGTTAGCTCCAATGCTCCAATACATAAGAGTTGACATGATGCAAAAGGAATGTTCATAATACTCTTGGTGCTAATTGAAAAGGACAAAAAGAAATTGCATCTCTCGCCTGCTATTAATCTTGGGAAAAATGCCCATACACCCCTTAAACTTTTAACTACTGGTCAAAAGACCCCCTTAACTTTTTTATTGGCCAATTTACTCCTTAAACTATTAACAACTGCCAAATTAATACTTCAGTTAGTCACAAGTTAAAAAACTAACGGAATAAACACATGCCACTCACGTGGCTTTTAAATACAAACTAAAAAAACCCAAACATCCAAAACCCAACGGAAGAGAAGAGAACCAGTCCAGGTCCGGCAGAGAGAGAGAGATTGCACGCCGTTCATAGCCACTGCCAAGCTTCTCTCCGCCGTCTCGCCGCCCTTGTCTCGGCGGCGCCTTGGTGGTTCCGACGCACTGTTCAATCTGGGTATTTTTTTTTTTTTCTTCTTCTTACGTCTTGCTATTTAAATCTTCTAAGAACTTTTATTTTTTTTTTAATCTCCATGTGCGAATTTTTATTGTAGAAATTCTTGTTTTGGTTTAATTTCTGGATTGGGTCTCTATGAAATTCTTGGTTTTTTACTTTCTCCATGTGCCTTTCACCAACTGTTGCATTTGAGTATGCCATAGAGCTGTTTGATTAAATGCCTGAGAGAGATATGGCTACTGCTAAAGGGGTTTGGTTGCTTGGTTATCCAATTTTCCAAATATGCTGGCCTTCCAAGTTTCCCTTGCAACCCATTTGCAACAAAAACATATCAAACACGATAATTGGTTCTGTAATGATCCGGAAGCCAATAACTAAATCTTCAATTAGAGAAATTTCATTAATTTTGTCACTTGCAAATATGCCTTGTATCCATCCAAGAAATAATGCAGAGCTACATAAGGATTGATCATGAACATCCAAAATCCTGTTTATGAATCCCTTGGTATTTTTAGTGTGTTCCAGTTTGGTCCAAACTTGCCATGTCTAATTACACTATAGAATTAGTGTAGCACTTTTCTTTTTTATTATGAGAAGATAATGTAGTTTTTCCATATGTTCAGGCAAGGTCACTTTGTAAGTAAGCCTTACGGTCTTAATATCTTAACAACCATCTTATGCAACATTTGCAATGACGAAGCAGTTGATACTGAAAAATCATAAACATAGTTTCAAAATTTGCATTAAGTCACTAAAGATTTTACCTAGTTTGATCCAAATAAGTTTATTTTTTATGATAATTCATTAGTTGGGATAGAGGGAATTTGATCGCCGAATGTCTTTGTAACTCAACTGATTTAAGGTTTCTAAATACTTTGGAATATGGATCCATTAAAAAGAATATTATTAATTTTTACATTTTTCTACTGTTGCTGGGTGCATCTTTTTTTTTTTTTTTTTTTTCCCCTAAAGATACTAGGTGCAGCTAAGTAATATTAATATGTAATATATAGTTTACTGTTAAAGATATGGCTTTTGGTTAGTGTTAAAGATACTGCGTCTTGGTGTAATGATTCCAGCCATATGGTCTACTGACTAAGCCAGCATGTTGTAATATTTTGAATTATGTGAATTGAACTAGCAGCAATCATGCACATGTGCATGAGCAAATTGTTATATATTTTTTCTCACTATTCTCTATATTGTTTTTTTTTTTTTTTTTTTTTTTTTTTTTTTTTTTTTATAAATTATGTTTTCTCCAGCTCTTCTATTAATGTTCTTGTTAATTTTGTATTGTAGCCATGGATGAATGTCCACTGTCACTCCCTGGAAATTCACCTTCAATGCCAAATCTACAAGCCCCTCAATCCCAATATGATTCTATTGAGGCTGATGGCCAATCTGAAATTGTTAATGTTCCAATTGATGTGGAGGATGACGAGGATGACGAAGATTACAATTTGAGTGATTTTTCTGAATCTGATGATGATATAATTGAAGATTTTGGTATGGAGGATGATGGAATCAATAGAGCAATTGGAGGCAAGCAGCTTGAGGGAGTTTGGAATGGTGAAGGAGATTCAGATCATGGGGATAGTGATGAGTTAAGGAGTGCAGAAGGGTCATCTGATGATGAAGGGAATTCAAGGCCTAGGTTCCCTGAGTTTAACCAGCGCATTGGCATGGAGAATGTACAGCTAGTGAAGGATCAAAAATTTGCATCACATGTCGTCTTCAAGGAGGCACTAAAGGAGTGGTGTATTAAAGAAAAACATGATTTTGAGTATAAGCACAATGATAAGTGGAGAGTGACAGCTGTATGTAAAAAAAAATGTGGTTGGAAGATACATGCATCCCAAACACAAATGGGAGATGCCTTTCAAATCAAAAGTTTTAAAAGCATTCATACGTGTGGCAAGGATCATAAGAATAGTAAGATTTCTTCAAGGTGGCTAGCCAATAAATATTTGCCATTCTTTAGAGATGATCATACTTGGACAGCAAATGCATTGAAGGGTGCAGTGTTTAGGGACCATGAAGTTGATGTGACTTTGAACCAATGTTATAAGGCTAAGAGAATGGCATTCAAGATGATACATGGTGCTGAGGAGAAGCAGTATGAGAGACTTTGGGACTATGCAGCTGCTATTAGGAAGTGGAATGTGAGTAGTACAGTGAAGATACAAACTGCGAATGATGTGTTTGAGAGAATGTATATTTGTCTTGATGCTTGCAAAAGGGGATTTTTAGCAGGTTGTAGGCCACTTATTGGGATAGATGGTTGTCATTTGAAGGGGACAACAGGTGGACAGTTGCTGGTTGCTGTTGGAAAGGATGGGAATGATAATATCTTCCCAATCGCTTTTGCTATCGTTGAAATTGAGAATAAAAACTCTTGGACCTGGTTTCTACAATGCCTGTTGGATGACATTGGACATGTGGATGAGAATGGATGGGTCTTTATCTCAGACCGACAGAAGGCAAGAAACAATTAATGTGCATGTGAATTATTTATTTATTTTTTAAAAATATCATGATCTATAACCTGAATTTGAATTACTAATGTATATTTGCGTATTTTTTATGGTAGGGATTAGTAGAGACCTTTAAAGATTTAATGCCTAATGCAGAGCACAGATTTTGTGTTAGGCATTTACATGCAAATTTCAAGAAGGATTTTCCTGGGAAGGTACTCAAAGATGCAATGTGGAGTCCTGCTAGGGCAGCAACAAAGAATTCTTTTGACTTCCACATGGATGAGTTGAAGAAGCTAGATGTGAAGGCATATGAGTGGCTTGTGAAGTTAGATGTGAGAACATGGAGCAGACATGCTTTTAATCCAAGAAGCAAGAGTGACACTCTAGTAAACAATATAGCAGAGTCTTTCAATGCTTGGATTTTGGAGGCTAGGGATAAACCAGTGTTGACAATGATGGAGATCATAAGAGTGATGTTGATGCAAAGGTTGCAAACCAAAAGAGATCATATGAGAAGGTATGAAGGGAGGGTTTGTCCAAGAATCTATAAGAAGCTTGAGAGGATAAAAAGCGAGGTTGGACATTGCATTTCTCGTTGGAATGGAGAGTCCAAATATGAGGTGGAGTATATTTATGGTGGAAGATATGTGGTGGACTTGAATGAGAGGACTTATGGTTGTGGGAGATGGGGATTGAGTGGAATCCCATGTTTTCATGCTGCTGCTGCAATAATTGAGCATGGAGAGCAACTTGAGACTTATGTAGACATTGCTTACACTAAGGAGACATTCCTAAGTTGTTACCAATGGATGGTAAGCCCACTTCCAAGCCATGAATAGTGGCCAAAAACACCCTATGACCCAATCAAGCCCCCAAAATTTACAAAGAAAGTAGGCAAGCGTAAGAAGGTAAGAAAGAGGGAGGCAGGAGAACCTATTAGTGCATTTAGGGTGAGCAAGAAAGGAACTGCCATGAAATGTGGGAATTGTTTCCAGTGGGGCCATAATCAAAGAACTTGTAAAGCTCCTGATAACCCCAACAAGAAGGCTTATAAAAAGAAAAAGAAAGGGCAATTAGGACAATCATCTACATCTGGAGCTAAAGGGAGTAAAAAATTATTGGTAAATTTCAAGTACTACTTTGTTGAACTTTTCATCCAAATTTCAAGTACTACTTTGTTAAACTTTTCCAACTTTTTTGGCTTTTTATAGGGTACTCAGCAATCAAATATAGGTACTCAACAGTCAAGTCAAAGTCGTACAAAGGACAACACTAGTGGAAGCAAGAAGGATAAGGGAAAGGCTAAGGTTTAGTGGCAGCAAGAAGATAAATAATTTTTTAGTTCAATAATTTGTTTAGTGATACACAGCCTTCTAAAAATACTGATGGAGCCAGTATACTTTTGTTTTTCAATATTGCTTGGAAAGTGTAATTATTGATTCATTGAGTGTTATTTTTTTGGCAAACAATATACCATTTGTAAACACTTATTTGATATTTCAATTCATGGCATATTGAGATCCTTTTAAGAATACTGATGGAGCCAGTATACTTTTGTTTTTCAATATTGCTGGAAAAGTGTAATTATTGATTTATTTTCTTAGAGTTATTGCATAAAGTTCAATTCATGGTAGATTGGGACACATTCATTTTTGGTGGTTATTGCATAAAGAGAAGAAGTACGCATCAACCAAATCACTCATACAACTTGAATCAAAATAAAGAGAAGAAGTAAGATCATCCCAAGATTGTTTACTTTCCTTGTTGACTACTTGAATTATTACAGTGTCAAATCTACATCATACAACTCAAACCCTCCATAGCAGCCTCTCAATTTAATGGCTGTAAGAGAACCTATAACAGAAGGGGGACATATCCCATTGGCTTCTATTTTTCATTGCTCCTATATGACTCGAAACCTTTACAAGTATCAATGGAAGAAGAAAAAAAAATGTAACTATACATTTCTTCCATCTAAAGAATAGAAACAGATTTCATATTTCTTGCAGTCACAAGGTTCCTAAAGATCTGGTAGTGTTATCTTCCCAAAGTTGTTGCGATCAAGCTTACTAAAGTAATCTCAGATCAGCAATATATCTTTCTCCCCAATCTTTCCCATCTCTTTGAGCTTGTAAATTACATTCTCTGATTTGTTGAAACAAATAAGGGAAATATTTAGGGTTGATTTCTACATGAAGAAGGAGAAAATTAAGAAATAATAATTGAAGTGCTATATAAACAGACAAGCTTTTAGTAGTCTTGATTCCAATTAGGTTAGTAACAAGGCCTCGATTCCAAATAAGTTAGTAGAATCATCAAATTGATAAACTATTATCACACATGGGACAAATGTCTAGCACCATTATATTGGCAATATACTAAACATAATTGATTAAAAGGTTATAGATAAGGTTATAGATTAAAAGGTTAAAATGTCTAGCACCATTATCAACATGATTTGCTTAAGTAATAGCAGACAAATCCATAATTATAGCCATCATTTGCTACATTCTTAATGAAAACATGTAACACATACAGGCACGCACAAAGGAAACCAAGTAGCAGCTGCATAGTCCAAAAGATTGTTGACCAAAAGATGATCTAATAAAGGAGGCCTGGCCTTAAATAAAATGATGTGCATAAAATTGCTACCAAAACACCGGACTGAGTCTATATGAAACATCTTTCAAGAACATATAAATTTACATTCTTTGCTTATGCCTATCCAATTATACAGAACTTAATGGCCTAAGTAACCTAAGCAGAAATAAGATATTAAACATCTGTGACAACCTTTATGTGGAAGTACAGACCCAAGGTTAACTCAAGTAAGGAGGTGCTTGATTCCAAATACAATAATTGGTTCCGGATCATTACAGAACCAATTATCGTGTTTGATATGTTTTTGTTGCAAATGGGTTGCAAGGGAAACTTGGAAGGCCAGCATATTTGGAAAATTGGATAACCAAGCAACCAAACCCCCTTAGCAGTAGCCATATCTCTCTCAGGCATTTAATCAAACAGCTCTATGGCATACTCAAATGCAACAGTTGGTGAAAGGCACATGGAGAAAGTAAAAAACCAAGAATTTCATAGAGACCCAACCCAGAAATTAAACCAAAACAAGAATTTCTACAATAAAAATTCGCACATGGAGATTAAAAAAAAAAAAAAGTTCTTAGAAGATTTAAATAGCAAGACGTAAGAAGAAAAAAAAAAAAAAAAAGACATACCCAGATTGAACAGTGCGGCGGAACCACCAAGGAGCCGCTGGGACAAGGGCGGCGAGACGGCGGAGAGAAGCTTGGCAGTGGCTATGAACGGCGTGCAGTCTCTCTCTCTCTCTCTGTGCCGGACCTGGACTGGTTCTCTTCTCTTCCGTTGGGTTTTGGATGTTTGGGTTTTTTTCAGTTTGTATTTAAAAGCCACGTGAGTGGCATGTGTTTATTCCGTTAGTGTTTTAACGTGTGACTAACTGAAGTATTAATTTGGCAGTTGTGAATAGTTTAAGGAGTAAATTGGCCAATAAAAAAGTTAAGGGGGTCTTTTGGCCAGTAGTTAAAAGTTTAAGGGGTGTATGAGCATTTTTCCCCATTAATCTTTACTCCATAGCCCATAGTTAGTCGTCCTTACAGTTTCAGGAATTTCACCATATTGCCATTAAATTATGACCATATCTTGGACTTCACAATTCAGCCAAAAACACAAACAACTCACCGGCAACAGTACTTAACTAACTCTAAGCTAATTCTCTTAGACTTAGAACTTCTAGAGACGAGAGTTTTTGAGGCAGTGAGAAAGACAATGGAGGGAAGGGTGGTGATAGAGTGCGCTATTATTGGATTCTTTGGGTTCTTATCAGTTGTTCTTGGTTTTGCTGCTGAGGCTACAAGAATTAAGGTAAGAAAAAACTATAGGTGGGTTTTGCTTTTTCTTTAATGGGTTCATTTATTTAAGGTTGTTTTGTTGTTGTTGTTTTTTTATTTATAATCTTGCTTTTTATGTCTCTCATTGATGGAAGTGTGTAATATTTTTTTCTTGCTGTGCTTCACTGTTTCAATGAAATATACTGATCCACTTAGGCCATTATTAGTTTTAAACTTTTCACTGAGATGGAAATCATGGAATAAAAGACTTTTCATCCACTTAACTTGCACCGATGGATCTTGTTAGAGCTCTAACATATTGCATTAAGTTACATTATGTGAGATTTTGAGTTTGGAATGTGTATAACAATGGCGGAAAGCTAGAGAGAGAGAGAGAGAAATTCTGAGTAATACTGAAATTGTATTTCCAAGCTCTCAATCTTTACAAATAGATTAAGCTCTATTTATAGAGCATACATTAGGAAAGGTTCTAGAAACGCCTACTCTAACTGAATCATAATAAACTCATAACAAACAATCCAGCTAAGCACTACTCTATAACCATATTCAAGAAACTGTTGAAGGATCTGAGCTTCGTGGAATTGCCAAAGCAGAACAAATCCAAATTAAGGCACTTTGAAGAGAGAGGAAGAGAATTCAAACACTATGCTCGAAACGACACCGTTTTCTGGCTAGTGTATTAACTTCATGAATTAAGCTTGTGCAAAACGACGCCGTTTGCCACTAAACCAAATATCATCGTTTTGATCTAGATGAATGTTGGTTACTAGCCGTTGCTATAACTGTCTCTTCTTCCTCTTTCTTCAACATATTTGAATCCGGTTCTTCTTCTTTTTTTCTTCAAAACACTTAACTTAAAACCGGTCTTTCTCTCTATTTCTAGACTCAGAATCTCCTTTAACATCCTTCCTCAAAACCATGGTAACGATAGAAACCATGATTTTGGAACGAAGAAACTAAAAGCAACAGGTAGAAAGACTTTTGGTAAAAATGTCAGTCGATTGATTACCAGTGGAGATATATCGAACCTGAAGAACTCGTCAGAGAATACGCTCATGAATGAAGTGATAATCAACCTCCACATGCTTGGTGCGAGCATGAAAAACTAGATTGGACACGATGGCCAAGGCAGAAACATTATTACACCAAAGCTTTGGGGAAAATCAAAGAAAAATGCCAAGATCCTCCAAAACTTGACGAATACAACAGAGCTTGGTAGTAGTGGTAGCAAGTGCCCAATATTCCGCCTTTGTGGAAGAATAAGACACAGTGTCTTGCTTTTTGGCACTTTAAGTGATGGGGTTGTAACCAAGGTAGGCAATATACCCAGTCATGGAACGACGATCAAAGGGGTCACCTACTCAATCTGAGTCAGAAAAGGCAGATAGGGAAAGAGGACCAGATTGAAGGAAAATGCCTGAGGTGGGGTTCCCATTCAAATATCTCAAAAAGCTCTTGATAGCCACTAAATGAGCATCAGTGGGAACAACCATGAATTGGCACACCTGATGCACAACAAAGCTAAGATCAGGGCGAGTGAAGGGACCCAATTAAGCTTCTGTATTCATGAGGGTTGGCAAGAAAGTGACCCTCATTGGGAACCAACCTCAAATTAGGAGCACAAGGAGTGCGATTAGCTTTGGAAGAGAGCATGTTGTGCTTCTGTAAGAGGTCTTGAGCATACTTAGATTGATTCAGATAAAGTCCCCTGGAAATTCTTGTGATGTGCAAGCCAAGAAAATAATGAAGAGGGCCAAGATCCTTAAGCTCAAAAGCATGACTAAGTTGCTGAATCAAGATGTTTAGAAAGGAAGGACTATTGCCAATAATCAAAATATCATCAACATACATAAGTAAGTAGAGAAAGTAATTATTTTCCCTATAAATGAAAAGAGATGAATCTGCCAAAGAAGCATGAAACTCCATATGTAGTAACTGAGTTGAAAACCTATCAAACTAGGCACGAGGAGCCTGTTTTAGGCCATAGAAAGATTTCCATAAAACGCATACATGATTAGGAAAATTAGGATCAACATACCTTAGAGGTTGAGTCATGTAAACCTTTTACCTTAAAAAGTCGTGTAGGAAAGCATTTCGAACATCTAATTGCCTCAAAGGCCAGTTGAATTGAACATAAAATGAGAGAATGATCCTCATAGTTGGGGGTTTAATGACTGGGCTAAATGTTTCCTTAAAGTCAACCCCATACTGTTGGTGAAAGCCCTTTGCAACCAATTTGGCTTTATACCTGTTTATGGAGCCGTCACTGTTATGCTTCAACTTGAAGACCCATTTACACCCTACAACATTATGAGATGGGGAGGCAGGAACCAAGGACCAAGTCCCTTGCCTCTAAAGTGCATCAAACTCTTCTTCCATAGCAAAACAGCACTGTGGATATTGAGTTGCAATATTGTAAGATGGGGGCTTAGTGAGAGTATAATCAATTCTGGACTTGGCAAGTGAGGAGGATTTAATGGGTTTGGTGGATTTGTAGACACTGCATTTTGTACCCTTTACGACTCGGGCCCCCGTTCCCCAATGATGCCAAAATTCTAAGGCCCAAGTTTGGTTTAGGGCACAATCAGATTACAAATTGACTTGAGAGGTGTTAAAATGGAAAATATAACTTTTTATGAGAAAAAAAAAAAAAAACTATTTTTGGAAAATAAAAGGCCAAGAAAACCTTCAGCCTGCGTATGTAGGGTAGAACTTGTGTATGCAGGTCTAATGCATCTGTACGCAGGCACGGACCAGCGCATGCAGTTAGGGTTTCAGAAACCTATGAAAGACAAGTTTTCTGCATTAATGTTGAGGTTTGAAATGAATCCCACATCGTCTGGGAGCTGTTCCAGACCCCTATTTTCTCACTATATAAAGCCATACATGACACCTTTTTAAAACACACAAAAAATCCTAAGGGAAAACCTATGATTCACTAGAAATAGTGAATCAAAGAGGGATTTTTCACAAAACATCCTCAAGTCAATTTTATTGTGATTGGGACCTTTTCTGGTCATGATCATTGCGTTTTGAAGTTTATTAATTATTTTTGTTTGATTGTGAATAGATTTGACTTAGGGGAACAGTTAAAATCAAGCTAAAAAGCTTTCATTTTTAGGTATATGTTCTAACCTTTTTTCTTCATTTTTGCCTTTAATCTTATTTTATTTTTGTTTCTTTGCTTCTTTTATGCTATAACATGTTTGTTTAGTCTAGGTTTTCTTTACTTTATAAGTTTGAGCATGTTTAGGTTGCTAGATTTGTTGTTTTAGATTCTATTCTATTTTCATGTTCTTGGGTTAGGGTTTAGGGTGTATCTGCATGTGCATGCTTCTACATGTGTATGCAGACTTGAAGTATGCGTACGCATACAAATGGCCCATGTACATAGGCCTATGTATGTGCACGCATACTCGTGCCCAGAAACCCTAATTTAGGTTTTTTACTTTTGTGTCTCTGTTTCTCTCATATGATATGCCTCTGCTTTGTTCCTTTCTTATGCTTTTGAGTTCCTGTTCCATTGATTACTTGTTTGTTTGTCCTTAACATGATTAAATTAGGGTTCTCTCTTATGTTTCTCGCTTAATGCCATGAATTTGCATTCATATGTCCATTCATTGATGCTATGGGTGCTGAGATGCAGTAAGGTGAGTAAGATAAGTCATGCATTCACATGAACATGCATTTGCTTGTTGTAAGAGCTTTATCTTCCTTTGTTGAACATGTGTATGCAAGTCTATATGTCATGCTTTGAATGATAATGTGATTTGTTTGATGTCTACGTTTCTGCCTTGATTTGATGTAGACATGCTTCTACCTTGAATACCATGTATGATAGATGTATGCTAAGCTTGATGTGATTTGCCATGATAGATGTATGCTAGGTTGGTTGATGAGCATGATAGATGAATGTTAGGTTTTGGGATGAAATGCCATGTTGTATGCTTAGATGTATGCTAGTGTGTGTGTATTTATATGCAATGTTGAATGTACCTTTAATAGGATTAAGACGTAGGATACAATGAGTGGAAGTCGACTCATGGGTCAGGTGGTTTTGGGTGCCTAATACCTTCCTAAGACCATACCAAAACTCTAAAACCTTACTCTGAGTAAGACTAGTCGTTCCACATAATGGCGTTATATTCATGGTTTTTAGACCATAAAACTAGGTGGCGACTCCTTATGTTTTCTCTGCCTCGGTCCACTTGGCCGAGGCATACTCCCCAAGCACCACGTGTTGCACCCACAGGATGTAGCCAGAGCCTTAGGCTTGCAAATGCCATTTTTGGATCGTGTAGTCAGAGGTTGAGTATTGGTGGCAGGTGGGAGAGAGTGTAATTGGGGTTGTAGAGAATGGATTGATGCATGAACCAGGTGGGTAGATTGAGTAGAGGGTGAGGGAGGTTGGTTAATAGGTGAGATAGGCAATGTGTGATTTGGTGGAGTAGGCTTAGGTGTAGGACCAGCATGAGGTGAGATAGGCGGTGTGTGATCTGGCAGAGTAGGCTCAGGAATAGGACTTGCACGCATGAGAAGCTGATGGGATAAGACCAGAAACAAGAGGAACAGTAGGTGTGGTGGAAGTGGTAGAACCAAGTGGTGACTTGGAAGATTGTGATAGATTATGAAGAAAAGCCAACCAGTGAAAAGTTGCAGATATAGCAGAAGAGTCAATAGATGAACCAGTGGATAAAGAAGTAGATTGTAAGGACAAAAATTCAGATTCATTGAACAAGACATGCTTAGAGATAAAAATCCTAGAGGTGGTAGGTTCAAGGCATATGTACCCTTTAGAATATGCAGGATAGCCAAGGAAAACACAAGGTTTTGTGTGTGGCTGAAGTTTATGTGAGTTATAAGGTTTGAGTAAAGGAAAACAAGTGCACCCAAAAGTTATGAGATGAGACAAATTAGGTTTGGATTTTGTGGAGTAGTTCCTAAGGGGATTGGTTTAGCAAAACTGGTGTGAGAAACCTGTTGATAATGTGAGTAGCTATTAAAATGGCATAAGACTAGTAGGATATAGGTAAATTTGAGTGAGAAAGCATGGTCAAAGAGCATTCAATTAAGTGTCTGTGTTTTCTTTTTGTTGTGCCATTCTGCTGAGGTGTATGTGGACATGTTAATTGGTGAATAATGCCATTGGAAAAGTAGAATTGATTGAAGATAGTGGAAGTATATTCACCACCCCCATCAGTCCTAAGAATCTTTATTTTAGTGTCAAACTGATTCTTAACATAGGTGTTAAAGTGTTTAAAAAGATCAAAGACATTAGACTTGTGTTTAAGCAAATACATCCAAGCAAATTTTAAGTAGTCTTCAATAAAGATTAAGTAGTATCTAAAATCTTTACAAGAAGTGATAGGAGCAGGACCTTACACATCCCTGTGAATGAGTTCAAAGGGTTTAGTAGACTAAAAATCAGATTTATTGAAAGGTAATTTGTGCATCTTGCCACTTAGGCAGTGCTTACAATGAGTAACAACATCAGATTTGGGAATTACATTAGATGAGTTCATGAAAGACAAAGCAGTTCCAAGAACTATATCACTTGGATGACTTAACCTGTGGTGCCACAGCAACCACTTATTTGGCCTATTTACATGAAAAACTGTAGAATTATGACTCTGAAAAGAAGAAGGAGGATCTAGTGTGTGTCTGAAAAAGTTCTTTAAGTAGATAGGGTACACACCATTTTCACTCAAGCCCCTATAGAGGGTTCTCCCTGTAGGAATATCTTGGATTTTAAGTTTATTGGCATCAAAATGACAAGAACAGTTGTTATGCAAGCAAAACTTGTTAACCGATAAGAGATTCATGGCAATTCTAGGCACATGTAACACATTTTTGAGAAGAAATTTATGATATTTAGTTGAAGAGTAGAGTTACCTATGTGATTGATAGGAAGGTTTTGACCACTCCCAATTGTGACTTGCTCTGGTCCTTTGTACTAGGGTTGGACAGAGAGATTGTTGAGGTTAGCAGTGAGGTGATCATAGGTTCTTGAATCAACAAGCCAAGGATCTAGTGTTGGGGTTTGTGCCCTAAAATCTAATTTATTGGCATGTCATAAATAATTAAATAGTTTAATTATATGAGACTATTTATAAATGAACTAATGGGACATTATCTTAGTCCATGAGATGCATAATATGTGATTTATGTGAAAAGTCACAGAAGATATAAATCACAAGTTCTTTGTAAACTCAGAATTTTAGTTCGTAGTCGGTGATGAAATTGGGCATTTCATCTGCAAAGACTATAACATATCAACTAAGATGATTTGTCTTGATCATGGAAGTGGAGACTTCTAGTTGATATGTTGATATGTTTTAAGAGTTAAGACATATTGAACTGGACCGTTGTGAGATTTATTATTCTCCTAATGACTGTCAAATGAATAATAAATCTCACTACTTCTATTTACATCAACTCTAAATCCTAAGAGAATAATGGACTTGATCGCGAGATGTAGGTTGCTTTGATATATCAAGAGTGAGATCTATAAGATACGGTCAAAACCTCAGTATGTTGGGCAACCACATTTAATGTTGATGGAACATATATTCTCAAGATGGAATTCATAATCTCTTAACGGAGATATAAAATATTCTCTTGAGATAAGTTTAATGGGTTTGGTTATTCAGAGTGTTGGGCCCAACCACTTTAGTAAAGAGTTACTAAAGTATATATTTATGGAATTGGATTTCATAAATATATGATGAATAACATAAAGGATTAAACCGGGTATTCAAGGATTAAGATATAGTAATCTTCAAAGTGGCAGTCAACTTTCATGATTTTGTATTATTACGAATATTTTAATGAAGGGGTTGCATGTATAATAAAGTCTTGGGATATAATTTATAGATAAGGCCTAGAGTGCAATTATATTTATATAGTGGTATTAAATATAGTTAATGGTAACTTTGGACTTGTCAAGAGTTGACAAAAAAACCCAAGGCTCATTGGAGCTAGTGTCTTATTGGTCCCTTTTGGTCCCACTCCAAGCCACACACTTAAGCCCAATTGGAAAGGCCCAAAAGGCTAGCCCAATTAGATAATCAGTTATATATAAGGAGAGAAACATACAGAATTTTAGAAGGTTTTTATATAAGACTTTTCATAAGGGTCTTTCATTAAGATCATAAAAAGAATGGAATGGTGTATGTGAGTGTTGGACATTCTTTTATTCTTTCCTTGGAAACTGATTGAGAGACCACACTTCTTGGGCATCAAGTGGAATTGGAATGAAGATTAAAAATGTTCTCAAGTAATTCTTAAGTTTTGGTTTTGAATTTCACCATACCAAGGTACGCTTTCTATTCTTTGTTCTAGAATTCAAGGTTACATGTTATCTTTCATGAATGAAGTAGATTCGTGTTTGTTGCTTTCGCTGTGTGTTTTGTATGAGATACAAAACCAGATTTTCCAACATCTAGATTGTTTGCAATCAATGCATTTGAAGCTAAGGCCATAGTAGCCAGCTTTGTGGGAGGATTCTTGCCTTGATAGGCAAAGTCCATCCTATGGTTGCAGTCAAGAGCTTGATGACTTGCCTTACCACAGATTTGATAAATAGGTCAATCTGCTTTGTAATTCTGACCATTTCCAAACTAAAAAGGAGATCCAAATCCATGATTAGCAAAGTTCTATGGAGAGAAGTTCTGCTGAGATGAGTGAAATTGTTGGTTAGATCCATATCTTCCTCCACCTCTGCCTCTATTGGAATTGTTTCTGCCTCTACCTTTGTTAGATCCTTGAGAGTGAGACTGATTGTTACCATTAGACTTATTATTAGAGGCATACATAGCCAAGGAATGAGGCAGAATGTCAGGAATTTTTGCCACAGATTGCTCTTCACTTTGAAGCATGATAGAGAGCTATTAATAGGTAATAGGATCACTTCTTGTTTTGATTGCAGAACAAAAGTGTGCATATTCCTTCGGTAGACCTCTGAGAACAATACAGAGTAATTCCTCATTATCGACAATCACTCCAACTACTAGTAACTTGTCTCGAGCAATCTTGATCTTTTGCAAGAAACTGTTCACAGAATCAATGCCTTTCTTGAGGCTTTGTAACTCAAGCTTTAGATTTAGAATGTTTGCTCGAGAAGTTGAAGTGAAGCTTTGCTTTAGTGTGTTCCAGACATTTCTAGAGTTTGTAATACCAACAACTAAAGAGAAAACTTGAGGAGTTAAGGTTGAATTGATCAAAGAAAGCAAGGCTCTATCTTTGATTTTCTAGGCTTGAAAATCTGGATTCACTTTCATTGTTGTATTCCCTTGAGCATCATGTAGATACTGACAAGGCTGTGTTGTTGAACCATCAATATGTTCAATCAGTGAGTAAGCTTCCAGTATAGTGATCAACTGGTGGTTCCAAGGGATGTAGTTGGTATAATCCAACTTGATTGACATGAGATTAGACATGTTGGAGAGTAAAAGTAATGGAGATTGTGTTGGAGTTGAATTAGGAGTAGAAGTTGAAGTAGTATGGATTGGAGTAGCGTGAATTGATTGAGTAGTATCTGTTGGTGGTGTGGAAGCCATGGATTGTGGCTTTGATACCAGGTGAGATTTTGAGCTTGGAATGTGTACAACAATGGCGAAAAGAGAGAGAGAGAGAGAGAGAGAGAGAGAGAGAGAGAGAGAGAGAGAGAGAGAGAGAGAGAGAGAGAGAGAGAGAGAGATTGAAAAATTATGAGTAGTACTGAAATTGTTTTTCCAAGTTGTCAATCTTTACAAATAGATTAAGCTGTATTTATAGAGCATACAATAGGAAAGGTTCTAGAGACGCCTACTCTAACTGAATCATAACAAACAATCCAACTAAGCACTACTCTGTAACTGTATTCAAGAAACTGTTGAAGGATCTAAGCTTCGTGGAACTGCCAGAGCAGAACAAATCTAGATTAAGGCACTTTGAAGAGAGAAGAAGAGAATTCAAACACTACGCTTAAAACGACACAGTTTTCTGGCTAGTGTATTAACTTCGTGAATTATGCTTGTGCAAAACGATGCCGTTTGCTACTAAACCAAACGTCATCGTTTTGATCTAGTTGATCGTTGGTTACTAGCCGTTGCTACAACCATCTCTTCTTTCTCTTTCTTCAACATATTTGAATCTAGTTCTTCTTCTTCTTTCTTCAAAACACTTAACTTAAACCAATCTTCCTCTCTCCATTTCCAGACTCAGAATCTCCTTTAACACATTCATGTACCTATTTTCATGAATTATGCTTACATCAAGACTAATCATGATTTAAAAAAAAAAAAAAAATTTATTTTTATTTTTTTAAAAAGATTAATAATGGTGCAATCTCCTCACTCCTCAGTCCTCTAGTTCAAAGTCATGAGGCTTCTTTTAATAACTACATCTATCTTCTGAACAAGATAAGGTGTTTTTTGATGATGTCAAAATTATATACTTTGTGTTTAGTTTTAAGTTTAAACAATAATATTTCCTCAAAAAAGAAAAAAAAGAAAGAAAAGAAGTTTAAACAATAATATGTCCTCAGTTTAACCAATATCGAATGCTTATTGGTTTCAACTCCATGTCGCATCTATCATGTCACTCAAGTTTGACCTTTTTCAACTCCATTTCATTAAATAAATAATGGTTTTATGGTAGTAAAAATATATTCAATTTTATACCACATTGAATTGTCAACTTAGAATAAGAGCTACATTAATTTCATATAAATCTACAATTGACATAATTTTTATTATGCATAAATCACAAATTAACATATAAATTGGGAGAGAAATTGGTTGTGTTCCTATACTTATTAATAAAATTACCTAGCTAGAATGGTTAGAAGTAGGTTCTTAAACTCGTGTTATGTCAGTCATCGGCATTCATGATAAAGGGCTTTTAAACAAGAATAGTGTAAATGACTTGTGAGAAAACAGGTTGAAGGTAGATGTAAAAATTAAGGGATGGAGAAATAAAAGAGATGACATTTTATTTAAAAACTAAACTCGGAATGTTTTATAAATCACCTGTCCAAAAAATAGCTTAAATTGTGAGAAATGTGCTAACTATGTATTAATATGCTAACATACTGTAACACTTTCCTCACATTTAGGTACACTGAATAATATTAATATGATTCTCAAAAAAAAAGAAAAAAAAAAGAAGAATAATATTAATATAGTTTTAGTGTAATATTTGAGCAGCACAATAAATTAACATTTTTTTGGGGGGGGGGGGGGGGGGGGGGGGGTGGTTATGTTACATCCATTGTAAATTTTGTTGATATGGGCTTTTTTTTTTTTCAGCCGGATCAGGGGTCCGTTGATATTTTCTTCAGTTGTAGTTACCCTAAGAGTCCTGCTACGGGTCTTGGTACACTTGCACTACTGGCTATTATTATAAGTGAAATATTTACTAGTGTTGCAACCGGGTGCATTTGTTGTTGCAAAAGAGGTCCTCAACCTACTAGCCGTAATTGGATTGCAGCACAGGTCTGCTTTGTCTTATCCTGGTAAGTTTCTTTTACTACTTGTGTATAAAATTTTATGAGTAATATTTGCTAGTAACACATTAAAAATTCATAACAATTTCGCAGAATTTTTAAATTAGTATTAATTTTCTTAATTAAACATTGTGATGGCCATGTGTGAGGTAATAGGTTATTTAATGCTGTTAAATTATTGTGAGCTTTTTGTTGTGACCCTAAACTTAATTATTACATCGTTTCTGTCTTATCCTTTGAGATATTATTGTTTTTTTTTTTAAAAAAAAAATGTGAATACTGAAATTTTATTAATGATGCGAAAGAGATATTATATCATGGATAAGAGTTTGCTCAAGGAAGTAAAGGTTCTCTTTAAATCCATGTGTTGGAATCAACAATGCCTAAAGCATGTTTAGCTAGTAAATGAGCTGGTCTATTACCTTGTTTGCATACATGAGAGAATTCAACTTGGTGAAAATCCCTACAAAGGGTATGCATACCTAAAATAACTAGTTCCACCGAAGATGGGGGGTTGGATGTTTTGCAAAGAGAAACATTTTTCAACTGAGGACTAGTGCTTTGATAGACTCGAGTATAAACAATAATGCCATAAGAAAATAAATATCATGAATTTTATATAAGAACATAACTTATGTCACTTTTTTTTACACCAATCATAATTTATCACTAAATTAATTATAATTTTCTTTTTGAAATTTATTGTGGGGTTACACTTGTTGAAATATAGAAGTAAGAAAATTTGATTTTATGCATTTGTGTGTATGAATTGTATTGAGTTTTTACTACAAATATAAATAACAAGCACGGAAAGGTTTTAAAAAACATATATAAAACAAATAATCAAAATAACATAAAAAATAAAATTCATAAATATCCTCAAAATAACTGTTAGAGATATATATTAGACATATTAGTCCAATGTAATAGGCTAAAGCCCACTCCTGCTTGTACTAGTAGTCTAGGGTTTAGTCGCCCATATATACTCATGTTAGGGTTCATTGTAACACAGGTTATTGTACTACACTCTTATACAATAAAGATGTAACCCTTAAGGGATTCCTTCGTGGATGTAGGCCGTCAAGGCTGAACCACGTAACCCTCGTGTTCTCAGTATTCCTATTCTATGCTTCCCTTTTCCGCATCCATTCTAACATACACAACATGGTATAACACATCGCGTTGCTAATATTAATAATTATATATTTAACATGGTATCAGAGCCAAACTTCGTTCTTGGCATCAAACAAACATCTCTACACAACAAAGAAGATTCTCACGTGCACACCACCATCAGAAGTTACACATGCTTGTTTGCTGGATCTAGACTCCACGGCATCTCGCAGCCGCCACGGCTCACTGCTGTGTCCAAGATCCACAAACTCAAGCAAAGCCGTGACTTAACTTTTCAGATCTGAGCACATCAAGCCTTTGCTTGTCGAAACCGACACCACAGACATGCTCCTCGGCCTCCCGTGAGGAAAACCTAGAAATCTGGTCACCCGAAGCCCTGCCACGCGCCTCAGTTGTCTCCGGAAAATCTCCCACACGCCGCAGTGGATTTCACAGGGTCAGATCCTCCTATGGTTACACGCGTCGCCATGACGGCCTCGTAGCTCGCCGATTTGCCAAAGCATCGAAGTCCGAGCATCAATCTCTCTTGCACGCACTAGCATGCGCCTTCGAAAGTTCCAGACACGCGCCGGTGGAATAGTCACACGCGCCGAAGAGCTGCTGCTGATGTCATCTGACGTCGTCGGATGACGTCACCTATCCACGTCAGCATGCCACACACGCCCTAGTCCACGTCATCAGACACGTCATCAGCCACTTCAGTAGAGTCGCCTCGTCAGCACCACGTCACCTAGCTGACCGATTGACCCGGCCGACCCGACCCGGACCACTCGAATTTGACCCGTGAGCACTGACTGTTGACTTGACCAGGATCCGTTGACTTTGACTTTTTGCGTTGACCTTTGACCAAAAGTCAAAATTTCCAAAAGGGCCTATCTTACTCAGTTTTTCACGTAGATTCCAATTTTGGACTCCGTTTCTTCATTTGGAACTCCGAAATTGGTTAATTGGCACATTCTTCATTGTGGTTTCTTCAAAGGCATTCTTTCAAGGCATCTCCAAGTGATCTTCTAATGCTTATCCAACCTCAAGCCTTCATCGAGCTTCCGCCTTGAGTTTGAGGGAGGGTGTTAGAGATATATATTAGACATATTAGTCTAATGTAATAGGCCAAAGCCCACTCCTGCTTGTACTAGTAGTCTAGGGTTTAGTCGCCTATATATACTCATGTTAGGGTTCATTGTAACATAGGTTATTGTACTACATTCTTATACAATAAAGATGTAACCCTTAAGGGATTCCTCCGTGGATGTAGGCCGTCAAGGCTGAACCACGTAACCCTCGTATTCTCAGTATTCCTATTCTATGCTTCCCCTTTCCGCATCCATTCTAGCATACACAACATGGTATAACACATCGCGTTGCTAATATTAATAATTATATATTTAACGATAACATAAATGAATTTGCTATTGGGTCATGTACGTTTCTTCTTGCTTATAATAAAATTTTTCCCCTTTTATATTGCTTTCATCTAAAATAACTGGATTAGAATTTTCCCACACGTTGAATCCACACTTTTGTATAATTAGTTCTACAGTAACACCCTTTAAATCTAAGTTGTCAATTCTTTTCTAGTATTTGTATGCTTCAATTTGTGTGTTGAAGTAGAATATTTATCAGGTTACTCCTATATATATACAAGGTATATTTTCTCGTGTGGCAGACATCCACTTATTCAAACTTCACTATGGGCTTGGGCAGTGAGCTACTAGCTTCTGTTCTGCCATATGGGTATTTTCACCCAATCTGTTGGCTCACGGGTTTGGATTTTTAGGTTTGGTCCTTTTGAGACCCATAGAAAAATGAGGCGTGAACAAAGGCAAAGTGGAACATGGGATATAGTGTACCAACTTAGTCATTAGAGATGAAAATTTAATTAATGGTTGGAATGGAATGGATTTGATAACGTTGCCTTGAATAGTTGAACCTTCTATGTGCCTCTTTGATGACCAATTACTAAGAACTGAACCCATTTTTGGTTATTTGACCGTTTTGGGTTTTAAAACCATGAAATGACAAAAGAGGGTATATCATAAAAGTGCCTTTTTGAGTTGAAAAGTTATCATATGTAAGATTGCATGACTTGAATTAGAATTGAAGTGCATGGTTGAAATTCTTTGTTCTTTCTAAGTTTCTAATCTCCATTTCCCCCTTCTCTTCATTGCAAAAATAATGATTTCACCCTGCACTACCAATTACTTTGTGTAGACCTTCAGGTTTAGCAGTTAGCTAGCTTTTGTATTTGTCGGTTACATACTTACATATTGGTTTTCAATTGATTTAGTCTACTTCACAATCGAGCAGGATCACAGCTATCGTAGCGGTTATTCTGTTAATGACTGCTTCTATAGAAAATAGTGGTGAGGATGCAAACATAACATGCACTGTTGCGGATCCTGGAGACTTTGCTAGTGGCATGGTGCCGTTTTATCGTTTGTGACTGGTGTTGGGTCTTGTATCTTATTTTTAAGTTTGGTAAAGAAACAGTAACAATCCTAAGCAAGAAGGCATAGCTATGGCACAGCCTCAGCATGCAGAGGCCAATTTTTATCAAGGAGCCACACCTATAGGACAACCTCAGAACCAATCGGGCAATCCTGTGTGGTTCCTAATGAAGGAGGCATACCTACGGGACAAACGTAAGTCCCCACAATAGGGTACTGAATAACATGTTGTATACCATGAATGGGATTATGATTGTTTATGTAATAAATGTACGCATTTGCTATGTGGAATTTGATCAATGGATCAGTTTTTTTTTTTGTGTGTGTGTGTGTGTGTGTGGGGTAGGGATAATTGAATTGTTTGGCTTTAAGAGTACGTTTGGATTGGGCTGATTTCCAGCGCGTCTGCGTCTCTTTTTTTTTTTTTTTTTTTTTCACGCGTTTTTTAGACTTGAAGTTACTGTTCATACACTGTTCAATGAACAGTAACCGCAAAGTTTAACTTTTCTAACTTTTTTGGCCAAAATGGCCAACTAGCCTTAAAATCATAACTATTTAGTTAGTAGGCACTGTTTAGAAACATATTTTGTTTATAGCATCTCGAGTCTTAAAGACTCGATTTTGGTCTTCAAAATCGAGTCTTTGTGGCTCGGTTTGTAGCTTGGACCAACTCTGATGTGGCAGAATTGCCACATGGCATTTACATGGAAATCGAGTCTCTAAGACTCGATTTCTAAGCCCTATATATATCACTCAGACCAAACACCAGAGCATCAAAGGAAAAACCCAGAGAAAAAAAAAAAGAAAAAAGAAAAGAAAACCAGAAACAGAGATGGAGAGAAGATCGAGATCGGAGACTCAGCGACCCAGGCGGCCTGGGGCTCGCGCCGGCCAGCGTCGCGCGCGGCCAGGGGCTCGCGCGAGCCTGGGTCGCGCGCGGCCAGGCGAGCCCCAGGCCGGCGCGAGCCCCTGGCCGCGCGCGACGCTGGCCGGCGCGAGCCCCAGGGGTCGCGCGCGGCCAGGGGCTCGCGCGAGCCTGGGTCGCGCGCGGCCTGGGGCTCGCGCGAGCCTGGGTCGCGCGAGCCCCTGGCCGCGCGCGACCGCTGATGAACATGATGCCAGTTCTACTCTTAGTCACGGTAGCGGTAAAAATTTACAAAGCTGTGTGTTTCTCTTTCTCTGCCTCTGATCTGATCTGCGTAGTGGTGAGAATTTTGGGTTCTCTGTTTCTCTTTCTCTCCCTCTGATCTGATCTAACTTAGAAATTTTTTTAAAAAATTTTGGGTTTGAAATCGAGTCTTAGAGACTCGATTTCCAGGTGGACACCCATGTGGACAAAGTGCCATATCAGAACTGGTCTAAGCATACAAATCGAGCCTCAAAAACTTGATTTTGAAGCCCAAAATCGAGTCTTTCAGACTCGAGATGCTATAAACAAAATATGTTTCTAAGTAGCGCCTACTAACTAAATAGTTATGATTTTAAGGCTAGTTGGCCATTTTGGCCAACTTTTTTCAGCCAATCAGTGCACATCGTGTACTGTTCACGGACCCACAAATTTCACTTTTCAGCAACTTTTTCATTAAAAATGGGTCCCACGGTACTATTCACACATTTAAAAATTATTTTGCTACAGTGTTTTTCAGTTTTCAGTTTCAGATTTCAGTTTTCAGCTGTATCCAAACGGACCCTAAGTTGTATTCTCTGCACAATGAAGCGAATGGCTCTTTGTGTCTAAAATGTACGCATTTGCTAAGTGGAATGATTTTTATTTATGAATTTATAAAAATTAAATTTTCTAATCATTGTATTATTAAAATTTGTATATAATTTTACTACATAGACTATTTATATCATTAATAAATTACAAGTAATAGTTTGATAGTTTATGAGAGCTTATCTACAAATTTAAACAAATTTGTGTTCATTTGTTAAATAAACAAATATAAACAATTTTTTCCTTGGTTGAATTCAAATTGTTAGTTCACATTCAAGTAATTAAGCCGTGAGACTGAGATGTCATGTACTCATGTGTTTTCATCAGATTCTATTTTTAGGAATATGCTTGGGTCTAATGCTCTTGACTTATTGAGATGCTGACACGTGTGAAATAATTTTTTATGTGTCAATATTCCAATGAATCCAATACTCATGTGCAATCCTTACACCCTATTTTTTATGTAGCTTGTGGTATATGTCCATGTGGACTACATAGAACCAATGAGCTACATCTGTATATATGATCAGCCTAAAATATACAAGGTCTTGGCTTTTAGGCGAGCCTGGTGTATAATCATTATGTAGTATTTTTTTAAAAACTAATATTATTCCTGTGCAATGCATAGCTTGATGAACTTTGAAGATTCATATGTTAGCTAATTTTTTTTTTATAAATAATTAAAAATAATAATTAAATAATAATAATAAAATATAAAATAAGTAAATAATTTTAATAAAAATTGCTTTAAGTTTTAGTTGTTTTGAGTTTGGACTTTATCAGTGTTTATCTATTTTTATATTAGAAAATTCTCTTTGTGTTTTGTGTTAATTTCTTAATATGAGATATAGAATGAGTTTGATCATTCTTATTTGAGTTATGTTTAAACTATGCTCTAGCCAACATAAACAATAATAAACAAAATAGTTTTTCAATATTGAATTTTTCCTAGTGATAGTCTAATTAAAAAGATCAACGCACTCACAAATTAAATACAATAACCAAAAATCAAAATCAAAACATACACAAAAGAGTTCAAATTTTTTTTTTAAATATTAAAAGCTTACATAAGAGAACCAAGAAGTCAAATGAGCGTCCATTGTTTTGCTTCTTTATAGTAAACTTCCTTAGGCATAATATCTTGCATGCAAATTTACAATCAGAGAACAATATGTAAGATAAGTTTATTAGATTAAAACATAAAAGACTTCATGGTTGGTAGAATAATATAAATGTGTACAAGTTCTGAAGACAGGGACACTGATTATCTACTGATTATTGATCTTAATCACAACGAATCAATGTAAACAATTTTTGATAAAAGTGAAATATATTGTGTTCCTAGACTTTGCTGAGCTATAGCTTATCCACATGATAATGCTAGTCCATAACAATTGGGCTGGGTGTTCAAATATGTTATTTTGCTGGAAGTACTTTATAAAATTGAACGTGGATGATGCAGTCCCATATGATTTCACCTTTTTAATTGTACTTGCCAAAAATGCAAATGGTGAAGTGTTAAAGGTTTGGACCAAGATTTATGACTTATGCACTCCTGCTCAAGTTGAAGCAACTCCAATTTTGTGGGTTTTAAACTTTTCTAGGTTTGAAAATTGGTTCAATAATATTGGGGTAGCGGAGGATGCAAAAGTTTGTTTTGATGCTTTGGATAATTAAGAGGATGAACTTGCTGACTAGTTTATCTTTCCTGTCATTAGTAATTCTTTTGATTTAAGCTTGTATTTTGTTAGTTGTGAGTTTTGCTGAATTAGGAGACCTCTTAACTTTTTTTTTTTTTTTTTATAACACAAGATAGAAATTCTATTATATCTTAATCTAAGTGTATATGTGTGTGAAACTCACTACTGGAGATAACTCTAGCCCTTGGCCCCTCACACCCGACAAGTGTTTATACTTGTGGAGTGACTATCACACCAAAAGTGTGTGATGGTGGAGATCTCTTAACTTAGCAACTTATTCTGCTACTAAACTTTATGTTGCTCTCAAAGTTAGTTTCTCTTGTAATAATTGCAATATGTGTCACTGTAGTTCTAGAAGCATGCTCAATTGTCGTACTACTTTTTAATTCTTAAGGATGTTGCAGTTTATCAAAAAAAAAAAAAATTATCTAATGAATGATTTAAATATAGAATATGTAAAATTAAAAATATATATTATAATAATAATTTGTAAAATTATGAGATCTTCAAAGTTTATGTGGCACAATTTTGGATTCATTGTGGTTTATGTCTATTTTATTTTTGTAAACTATAACTATGTTTTTAACTTTTTTTTTTTTTTTGAGAGAGTTTTAACTTATAAGGTCTGCTTCTAAAGATAGCTCTTTATCATCAGACCAAGACACCAATTGGTTTTTGGTGTAGACAGGGATTGAAACCCAGATATCTTATTCAACCTTAGGAGATTTTATCAGTTGAACTAGCTGGAACCTACAACTATGTTCTTAACTTTAGTTCTCATATAACAACTTCATAAGTGTTTTGATAAAGAGATCTTGCCATGAATTGTAAGTAATTTGAGTTGACTATGGTATTGACGAAACAATCATAAGAGCTACTTCTCCTAAGGCTTTTTTTCCCCCTCTAATTTCCATCTATTTTAATATTGAATATACACAAAAGAAGAAATTGTGCAGTCTCTGAATAGATGGCGCATAATAATAGCAGAGTTGAACATATATAGGTAATTCCCTCTTTGATGATGACCAGAGCTGTGGGTGCTTTATTCCCACTTATAAAATGTAATATGATAATTATTTTACTCTACCGATTTAAAATTAAAGCAATCAAGTTTTTGTTTTTTGATAATCTAAAGCAATCAAGTTAGTCATAAGGTTCTGTTTAATTAATAACTGTGTACAAAAAGAGTACGAGCAGTAGGCGCTTGCTTCATCTCCACGTCACAGCGAACATAGAACTTACACAAAAGGCCCTCTGGTTCATCTCATGACTTTTTGTTGAACTTCGGGTTACTTTCTTTAAAGAGTTGTTCGTGGTATTTATATTTCCTCTCTCCTCCAAATTGGCGGTAGCTATGGCAGTGTGAAGCCCGCTGGTAATAAGACTGCTTGGTCATGGGTGATTGGGTTATTGTAAGTTGGAAGTTGTCGAAGAATAGAATGATGGGTCGGGTAGAAAATTAAGGAATATAATAATTAAAATATTAAAATATTGTGAAAAATTGTGGAGGCAGCAAAACTTGGGTGGCACAGTATGAGAAAGTCAACTACTAATTAATAGGCTTTAGTTTAATAATATGGGTCTTCAGTTTTATAAATGAACCACAGTTGGTTTAACAGGTTCTGGCCGGCACTTGTTAATAAAGTCCAAAATTTATTTGATGGTCAGAATAGAATGGAATTGATAACGTTTTCTTGATCAATTGAACCTCTTATGTGCCTCTTTGATGATCAATTATTACCGTTTTTATTGTACAAATACATAAATATTGGGGGTGTTAAAGCCTACTCGGGATTGTTGTCCGAAGTAGAGTTTTAGTTATTGAACTTTTGTGATAAAGTTAATTGAAAAGCTCCATAGAGAAGGCATCCTTTGTGCTATCTCAGGTCCTCACTTCCCTCTCTCCCACTATTTGCCTATCAAAAAATAAAAGCCCCCGAGTGTTTGGAGCATTTAGTAAATTACAGTGGTAAAGTTCTTTAAAGATATTACATGCACTACAAAAAAATCGTCCTGTCCCAGCGTTTTTTTCCCGGCGTTTTTACAAACCGCCGTAATAGATAAGCCTATACTAGCGCTTTTTGTCGGCGCTTTACAAAGCGCTGCCATAGGAGGCCTATAGCGGCGTTTTTCAAAAACGCTGGTATAGGAAGCCCAAAAGCGCTGGGATAGGGTTACTAATTTCCATTATGGAGAATGAGAAAGGCGCTGGGACAGGTCTTTCTCATATCCTTATAAGAATGACCTGTCCTAGCGCTTTTAAAAGCGCTGGGACAGGTCTCTCCATTTCTGTATGGAGAATGAGCTGTCCCAGCGCTTTTAAAAGCGCTGGGACAGGTCTTTCTCATTCCCTTATAAGAATGACTTGTCCCAGCGCTTTTAAAAGCGCTGGGACAGGTCTCTCCATTTTCGTATGGAGAATGAGCTGTCCCAGCGCTTTTAAAAGCGCTGGGACAGGTCTCTCTGTTCCCTTATGAAAAGAGGTGGAATAGGGTCCACCTATTCCAGCGCTTCTAAAAGCGCTGGGACAGGCCTCTCCAAAACGCTGGGATAGGTCCCTCGTACCACTTAAAAATTTTCAGACTTCCCACTTATTTTTTTCACCTTCCCACAACTTTGGCCTCTCGTTTTTGGTCTCCCTCTTCTTTGCTTCAGATGTTTTCCTCTCACCCACATTTTCTCTCCCTCTCCCTCTCCCTCTCTCTCTTCCTTAACCCATTTCCCCTCCTCCTCTCTTCTTCTTTACTCAAAACCCACCATTTTTTTTCCAAAATTTCAAACACAAAAATATTACCCAAAACCACAAACCCTACCCAAAGCAAGGTAAGTCTCTCTAGCTCTCATTTCTATTTTGTAGCAATATTTGTATATATATTTTTTTGTTAAATTTCTGGTTTTTTTTTTTTGATTTTGGTTGAAGTTTGGTTTGGGTTATGTGTATATTTTTGTGTAACTGTTGGTTAATTGTATGGGTTTTAATTTTGGTTTTGGTTGAAGTTTAGTTCATTTTGTGGCTTTTCATTTTTGATTTTGGTTAAAGTTTGCTTTATTTTGGAGGAAATGTAGGTGGCAGTAGTGCTAACAAAAATTTTCTCTAAGGTTTACATCAAAAATCGTTAATCTGCCTCTGTACAAAGCAAGGTAAGTCTCTCTAGCTCTCATTTCTATTTTGTAGCAATATTTGTATATATATTTGTTGTTAAATTTCTGGTTTTTTATTTTTGATTTTGGTTGAAGTTTGGTTTGGGTTATGTGTATATTTTTGTGTAACTGTTGGTTGATTGTATGGGTTTTAATTTTGGTTTTGGTTAAAGTTTAGTTCATTTTGTGGCTTTTTATTTTTGATTTTGGTTAAAGTTTGCTTTATTTTGGAAGAACTGTAGGTGGCAGTAGTGCTAACAAAAATTTTCTCTAAGGTTTACATTAGAAATCGTTAATCTGCCTCTGTACAAAGCAAGGTAAGTCTCTCTAGCTCCCATTTCTATTTTGTAGCAATATTTGTATATATATTTGTTGTTAAATTTCTGGTTTTTTATTTTTGATTTTGGTTGAAGTTTGGTTTGGATTATGTGTATATTTTTGTGTAACTATTGGTTGATTGTGTGGGTTTTAGTTTTGGTTTTGGTTAAAGTTTAGTTCATTTTGTGGCTTTTTATTTTTTATTTTGGTTAAAGTTTGCTCTATTTTGGAGGAACTGTAGGTGGCAGTAGTGCTAACAAAAATTTTCTCTAAGGTTTACATCAAAAATCGTTAATCTGCCTCTGTACATTTTTTTTTTTTTTTAATTTCGATTCTCTGATATAAGGAAATTGGTATAACTTAAAATATTTCATCTATCTGATTATTACACTTAAAATCATTACCCTGTTGCTTGAAATTGTGTAGTTGGTAGTCATTTTCCCTTGCAAATATTGTCTTGATGGTGGCTTTGGTTGCTTGGCTCTACCTTGCAGATCTATTTGATCCTTGTTTAGGGGCATTATGAGGCAATATGACAGCTGTAAATGCACTGGTGGAAACATATTATCTCTATTTAACTTATTATCCTCATTGTTTGTTAACCATCCTTTGTGTGATTATTGTTATTAATCCTCGAAAAACATATTTAATCTGGACTGGTTGATACTATGTTATAAGACTGCTATGTTAATCATTAGGAGATAGATTGTTGCATAATTTTCTGCAAATAATTTTAATTTTGAGATTGCTTTATACTGAAACACAGGGCAGGCTTTTATTTCTTACTTGGCAACTGTAGTTTATATTTGCTATGTTGTATTGTAGGCTATTTCTGTGGCTGAAAGAGTTGCTGATGAGTGTTGTGAACCTTCACCAGGTTAGGATGGTTCTTTGGTTGGTTATCAAGTCCGTCTTGATAGTGCAAGGTGTTTATATGCCTGCTCCACTAATTGTTTTTTAATGGTGCTTATAATATCAGAGGCATCATCTTATATTGCTTTGACTGCATTTTGTTGTTATTTTCTCAGTATTCTATAGTTTGACACAATCCATTTCACTTATCTTAAATCTTTTTCAAAGACATACAGTTTTGGAGTTCAGTTGTGATTTCAAATCCTGTCTTATGTGTCTTTCTTTTTGGGTTTTTCTTTTGTTAGTAATCTGATGTTGACGTGTTTGGCTGAGATGTTCTTTATAGTATATAGGATCAAGTGTTTGATTTTTTGTTTGGTGTGGGTATATAAACTAGCAGAGAGAGTTACTGATCACCATCAGTATACTTAGGACTAAACTGAAGTAGTAATCATGTTAGCAGTGCCAATTAAAATGTACCTTTCACGTTATATATATATATATATATATATATATATATATATATATATATATATATATATATATATGTCAACTGTATCACTTATATTTGCTTTAATTTTGTGATCTCAGGAGTGAAAAAACAAAGCTTCGTTTTTGTACCACGGGCATTCTTCTTAGAAAATTTGCCGTATGCCCTTCTGTCTGATTGGGTGATATTACTGAATCTATTGTAATCTCTTTGGTACTCATGCTGATTTTTGATTTCATATCAGATCTAAATTTTGATTGTCAAGTTGTTACCTATCCAAAAAAAATAAAATTATTGTTATGTTGTGGTGGTGGTTGTTTTGGTTCTAGTACTATAATTTTTCATGTCTATAAATTGTGTAGATGCTTGAAATGCTTTACTTCACGAACTCTTACCGATCTATTAATGGCAACCTAGCTATTTTAAATTCTCATTCTTTTTTCTGACGTATTTCTCTCTCTCTCTCTCTCCCCCCCCCCCCCCCCCCCCCAATTTTAGTGGATAAATCACAAGTCACTAATCTTTCTCTTTGTCATTCGCTTTTCTTGCTGCAGCCTTAAAAATCTAGTATGCTTAAGGGGTATTAAATATCATTCAAAGTGGAGTGAACATAACATTTATTTAAGATACTTCTTTGATTAAGATAAAAAGAAAAGCATATACTTGAAATGCCATTCCACTTTTTTTTTTTTTAATGATTAAATGTCATTTAGAATATACTATTTTCTTTCATTCTAATTAAAGGATTATCCTAAATTAATTAATTGGTATAAGACTTAGTTTAGTTAAGTTGGTTGTGTTTCATACATTACCTTTAATGATACATAATAATTATTTCACCAAATTGTTTCAGATTAATGAATTTCTTGTGATTACAACCATTATTAGTATAGTTTAAAGCAGTCTTTAGAAGTGACTGCAGTCACTTCTAAAGACTATAGAAAAGTGGTCTATCATATTGAGAAATAAATAGGCAACAAATATCAATAAATCTTAGAGCAAATTACATTTTAAACCCTATACTTCAGAGGTGGTTCAAATTAAGGGGTGAAATTTTTTAGCATGTGTGTTTGTGTGTTGTGGCCTTATCTTGTCTTTTGGATTCATAATGAGCTGTTGAGGGTTCAGGCTAAAGCTTCCCTTTCCCACAATGATTTAAATTTTGTTTTTATGTTTTTTAATTTGTTAAAATTGATATGCTATTCTCTTAAGATATAGATAAAGATTTAGAAAGAGAACTTGTAACCTACTGGTTGTTGAATAGAATAAATCATGACAGTATGAGTATCAGATTACTAGCTAGTTCTTATTGACAATTTATTTTTACCTCTAATACATACATATATTTGATTAACTCTGCAGACTGACATTACAGCCATAGATAAAACAGTAACGGTTGTGTTGGATATTGAGAGTCTTGCACAATCCTTAGATAGAGGTTCGGGGAGCCCAAAAGTGACTGTGAGTAGCAAATCCCCTACATTGAAATCTTCACTACTCAACTTGCATGAACTATAATTCAACAACTACTCTCTCACCTCTATTGTTTTAATCACATACCTTGTGCTTTAAGATTGGTTAAATTATTTAACCAAAAAAAAGAAGATTGGTTTAATTATAAACCTTTTTTTTTTAATCCATATGCTATTAACAATAATTAATAGAGGTGTGTCACATAAATGCCATGTGACTTATAAAAGTTATAAACCAATAATGGCCAGCATAATACATCTTGAATAAAGTTTAGCACTCTTGTACTATCATCATTGTGTTATTTTAGTTTAATTTTTTTTTATAATGACAATACTTGATCCATTATATTTTCCAATTAGGAATTGCTGAAGCTTATAGTTTAAATTATTTAGAATTTATGAATGAACGCTTATACTATATGTGTTCAAAATTTCAAATTACTATATGTGTTCAAAATTTTAAATTAACTATCTCTTGAAGAATATTATTGGACTTCTTCTATTTCTATGATATTATTGGAATTATATTCACTTAAGTATTTAAAATCATTTGAACTAAAGAAAACATTAAACTGTTTACTACTAAACCTAGGACTCTTTAGTCTTTGCTTATAAGTTAGACACAGAAGTCTCATATAATGGTTTTTGTGTTATGAAATTGTATGATAAATTTCCCTTCTTCCATCACAAAATTTTGGAAAGCTTGAACTACAATTTAATTAAGGTGAAAATACATAAGTGAGTTTATGTTTATCCACATTTGTTTTTAGGATTCCCTATGAGTTTGGATTATTGGAATGACATGTGTTCATCTTAGCATCAATTATTTGATAATTATGAATTTGTGTGTTTGAAGTTCTATTAATTGTGTGTGACATATAGAAACTTTACCCTAGGTTGGGTAGGTTTTTTAATAAATTACAATTTATTTCTCTCTGTTTCTTAAAATTAGTGATTTGCTTTTATTTCTCTATTGAAATTATAGAGATTATTGGTGTTTGCTTTATTTTGCACGTTCTGTTTCATGCCCAAAACCATGTTGTGCCTTATGGAATGTTGGAAAGGGGTGGGTTGGAAAAGGAAAGGGTAGCTTTGTTGCACAATTGTCCCACTGTGTTTGTGGTGCATTTGGAATGAGGGAAGTACACATGAAGTGATTTGAAGAGATGTTTAAAAATTTTTGGGGATATTGGATACTATATGTTTAAATATGCTACCATTATTTAGGTTTGAATGCATGTAGTGGAAGCATGAGAACTAAGTTTATATTGAAAGTAAGCTCATTAATACATAAAATGATCTTGCGCATTGCGCAGGTTAAAAGCTAGTTGGATTAATTTACGTCATTTAAGTTATCATAGTAGTGAGCAATGGTCATTTCTCTTTTGCAGGAGTGGCAGCTTGTTTGAAGTTTACATTCTTCTTTCCGTGGGCAAACACTGGAATTGCTAAAGGGTGAGTAAGATCTACTTCTTAATTCCCTTAAATTGTAAAATAATGTGGTGGGTTGTTGTTTAGGAGCAAGCAGGTGGCTTGCATGGAGAGAAAAGGTGGAATATATTGGGTGTGTTGTTTGTTTTGTGAATGTTAACATATTGTTGTTCAATTTGTTGTCAATTTCTTGTATTTTGTCTAAGTAAATACATATAGTATGCTGTGGTGGGTGGTTGTTGGAGAGAAAAGGTGGAGTATTTTCTATTAGGAGTATTGTTTGTTTTGTGACTTATATTTTTGAAACTCAATGTGCAATGGTGAAATTGTAGTGTAGGTGCGCCTCATAACATCCTAGACACTTGGGATGTTTTATTTTGTGTATATATAACATTCTAGACATTTGGGATGTAATTATAGATATGGTGTAATTAAATATATTTAGTTTCTTGGTTTAATGTGTTATTGTATTTGCTATTGGAAAATATGAATTGTGGTTCATTACCGTTGCTATAAAATAGGTATTGGAAAATATGTATTGTAGGTACATTACAGGTGCTCAAAAAATATAATTTTTTTCTTTTTTTTTTAAAAAAATGACCTATCCCAGCGCTTTTGAGAGCGCTGGAATAGGTACCGCCTATGCCAGCGCTTTTGAAAGCGCTGGTATAGGCCTTTTAAATTTTATTCATCCATGACCTATACCAGCGCTTTCAAAAGCGCTGGCACAAGTAGTAAAAACGCTGGTATAGGTTATATTCACATTTTCATAAAGGCTGTCCCAACACAAGTAAAAACGCCGGAACAGGGTTTGAAAGCATCGGGACCTATCCCAGCGCTTTTGAAAAGCGCTGGTACAGGTCCGCGTGACCCTATCCCCACACTCAAAAGCCAGTGGTTTGAAGCGCCGGGAAAAAAAACGCCGGGATAGGAATTTTGACCCTATCCCAGCGCTTTTTAGGGCTATCCCAGTGGTTTTGAAAACGCTGGGATAGCCCCATTTTTTTGTAGTGACGAGTTTGATAATCAAATTGATAAAAAGTTTTTAGGCGTGAGACATGACTATGGTTTTAAAATCCGAATCGAACCAGCCAGTTTAATCGGGAACTAAATCCTCAACTAAACTTGTAAAAACCGATGGTTCAATTATGAAAACCACTGGTAAAAACTGGGAATTGGACTTATTTTCGATTTTTTAACCGTTTTGGTTTTTAAAAACATGAAATGACAAACGAGGGTATATTATGAAAGTGCGCCTTTTGGGAAAAAATTGGCTTTTGCCCCTTTCAAAAAAACAATCCAGCATTTTGCCCTCTTTCCCAAATTAATTAGGGAAATGCCCCTCTTTTGAAACTCGATTTTCTCAAAATCGAGTTAAGCTTTATAGTGACGTTTTTAAGGATTCTATAATGATGTTTTAAGGACCTATAGTGACGTTTTGTAATTTGATTTCCATGAAGTTGAGTTATAGGTAAAAAAAAGAAAAAAAATTGCATGTAACTCGACTTCATGGAGATCGGATTACAAAATGCCACTATAGGTCCTTAAAACGTCACTATAGGCTCCTTAAAACGCCATTATAGGGCTCCAATTTTTTATTTTTTATTTTTTATAACTCGATTTTGAGAAAATCGAGTTTCAAAAGAGAGGCATTTCCCTAATTAATTTGAGAAAGGGGGCAAAATGCTAGATTTTTTTTTTGAAAGGGGCATTTGCCCATTTTCTCCGCCCCTTTTGAGTTGAAAAGTTATCATATGAGAGATTGCATGTGTTTCGAAGATTAGACTTGAACTTGAAGTGAAGTGCTTGATTGAATGTTTCTTAATCTCTGAAATTCTTTGTTCTTTCTAAATTTCTAAAGTTCTTTCTAAGTTATCATATGTGAGATTACATACTTACAAATTGGTTTTCAATTGATTTAGTCTATTTCACAATCGAACAGGTTCGCAATTATCATAGCGGCTATTATGTTATCGCTTGGTTCTACGGGCAATGAGATTGGTGAGACAACCACAGCATGCAATTCTGGATTTTTTGGTATTGGTGCCATTTTTTCTCGCTTGTGACTGTGGTTTTGGGTCTTGTATCTTATATTTTGAGTTTGGAAAGAAACAATAACAATCCTAGACAAGGAGGCATAGCTATGGCACAACCTCAGCTTGCAGAGGCCAGTCTTTATATTAATCAGGAGCCGCGTTACACTGCAGTGTCCCAAGATCCAGCAAGTCCAATCTGATGTCTATCTGGCCTAAAAGCTTTCCTTGAAGATCAAAATAACAATCCATTATTTTTAAAACGTTTTTATTATTATTAATTAAGTCAAATAGTCTTTATTTAGTATCTGCTAGAATGAATCAGACTTTATGTTTTACAAGTATCATGCCAATAAAGAAATTATATATAAATTTCAAAATATAAATTTTTTGATAATATAATCAAATCTAATAACAAATAAAATAGTAAAAATATTTTTAAAAATTAAGTTACATGGAAAATGTATATTATGTAAGTTTTTTTTTTGGGGGGGAAAAAAATGATATTATAAAAGCTCTTAGTAGTAAAATTGTAATTTAATTATATGTGGGTGTGTGTGTGTGTGTGGGGCACTTAAAAATCTCTCCATTATACTTGCTAACATGTATAGTAGCAGAAGTGTTAATCATATATAAATTTCTAGTATATATGACCAAAAACAAATTCCATAAATTACAAAAATGTAAGTATTTAGACTGCAATGTAAATATTTACTTATAAATTACCAGTCATAGCCATTTTAATGTTGTCATAAGTGAGGAAATAATATGCATAATCAATTAAGAACACCAAATCAAAAAATAATATCAATAATCAAGATGAATTGCATTATCTAATTTTTTTTTTAAATCGTATAATTTAAGCAATAATTGAACTACGATAATAGAAACTCATAAAAAAATAAAGATAGTTCTTCTCACATAAATCTCCTAATTTTATATGGTAGATGAGTTCCATCCCAAATAGATTTAGTGATAAAATTTTGACTGAAATAAAAATTCCATAAATTTTATATATAAGTGTCTAAACCTTCTAGGGTACCACAATCAAAATAATTTCAAAAATAGATAAATAAGAGTGCATAAAGAGAAACAAAAATTGTATTGCAATGTAAACGTAAAAGTTTACATATAAATTACTTGTCTAGCCATTTTGATGTTGTCATAAGTGAGGAAATAATCTGCACAATCAATTAAGAACACCAAATCAAAAAATACATCAATAATTGAGATGAATTGCATTATGTAAAATATTTTAAAAAAAAATCGTAGAATTTAAGTAATAATTGAACTACATTAATAGAAAAATAGAAACGTAATATATATATATATATACATATTGTGGGGCCCGAAAGCTGAGGTCCCAGCCCACTTCGTGTTAAGGGCCCAAAGCCCAGGCCGAGGAGCCCTACTGCCGAGGATGCGCAATGAAAGCTCCTTGAAAGCCCAAGGAGCTGGCCGAGGACGATCTCACGTTCAACACCTCACAAAATACCTGAAGAAAAGGACAAACTTAGTACAAGAGCAATACAAGGAAGAAAGCTGCCAACACTGTAATGTGGAGCCCTACGTCTGACAAACCCATACTGCAGACCTTGCTATTTAACTTTTCCCAACCACCCCCAACCACTCTGATGTGTGGATTGATAGGATGAGTCATTACGTCCAAAAAGGAAAAACTGACACGTAGATGAGGAGCGGGAGGTAAACACTAGTATAAAAAGGGGGGGGGGGGGAGGGGGATCAAAAAAAGAGGAAGGAAGGATGGCGAGAGTGGGATGCTCCTCGGACTAAGTCCGAGGAGTCAAACCCTTCAAGCCACATCGATGTAAGGCTTAGCTATTCAGGCCAAACCTACCTTTGTATGAGCTCTCATTAAATCAAGATCAGACCGTTGCCCAGCGACCAAGGGCAAGCCTTTCAAGCCCACCCTCTACAAATTATATTGTTTGGGCCTATTACACACGAACTCAATATCATTCTTGGGTCGTTAAAAATCGTGCCCCTACACATATATATATAAAGAAGATAGCTATTCTCACCAAAAAAGCCAAATTCTTCCTTCAGAAGTTCTTCACTTAATTTTGGTTTTTTATTAATTGATTTTAGCATTTTTAAATAGTAGAGTAGAGTAGACTTAGAGAGTTTTAGTTCAACTAACGTTGCTGTTTTATTTTTTATTTTTATTTATTTTTATCCAAAACAAATTGTAGCTAATAGATGTAGTAATATAACCTAAAAGGAAAAAAAAAAAAAAAGATTAGATGAAGATGAAGATTTTGGATTGTAATCAAATTAAAAAGAAATAGATGAAGAAAAGAATGGATTGGAATTAAATTAAGATTTTTATCAACTTAGAAAATATGGGAGAAGAAGATAAGAAAAAAGAAATTATAACTTTTTTTTTTTTACGTGTAGTAATTTGGAATTTTTTTTATTGATTGAATTTAGCATTCTTAAATAGTTTTAGTTCAACTCAATTTCTTTTGGATTCTAACTTAATTTGTGGAGGTGTTAAAAATAATCACCTTAACTCAACCATATATCACGTTACTTTTTTTTTCTTTTTTTAAAATCCAAAAGAAGATAAGAAAAAAAAATCTATAAATATTGCTGTAATTTAAGATGTATTACATCTCTTTAATTGCAAGTTGAAACCTATCTCAAAGCCCAATCCATAGATGCAAGTGTTTGGATTATACTATGTTGCAACCTTGGACAAAAAGTCTAAAGTTAATCTAATTTTATTTCAATTCAAATACATAATCCTTAAAGGAAACTGCACAGAGACATATTAATCACTGCAAATGAAATTCAACTGTAATAGAATTAAGATTTGTATCACGTGAAGTAACTTTATCACCAATGTATTTAATTATATCTTTCCCAATTCTAAAATCTCTCACAACTCCACGTTAAAAAAAAAAAAAAAAAAAAAGAGTAAAAATTACATGAATTATAAAACAAGTAGTTGATATGAAAACACAATTGCTATTGTGTGGGGTTCGTGGACCAAGGAGTACCGAATTGAGGAGTAACTTGCTTAGTCCAAACCCAAAGGGTTAAATGAGCTTCGAGGACTCCGCCCACTTGAGGTGAGTAAAAGAATCAGGATAGTTGGTATCCTGTGAAGACCCAAGGAGAGGAGAAAAGACAACAATGGGGACAAGGATGGTGGGTGGAAGTTTCCTGAATGATATACCTCCCACCTCCACATTCAATGCCCTACACCAACCTTATCGGTTGCAGTAATGTGGAAATGACCCATGAACAGTAACTTCACAGCTAGTAGCCTTTCTACTACCTTTAGCAGAGTCCTGATGGGACAAATATCTTGAGAAATGCCCTGTGACCTATAGGTGAAGGGTTAGGATGCATGGCAAAGGGATATAAAAGGAAGGGAACCCCTAGAAAAAGAGGATGAACATTTTAAGAGCCATTAGAACAGGAAAGAGAATTGCGAACAGCCTTGTGTAAAATATGAACTAAATTTATATACAAGAAGTTGATCCTCAGACTTGCTTGAGGAAGACATTTTCCTTAATTGTTGTTTAAATCACCTTAATCTATTTATTTGGGTTCTTCGGCCTTAAGATTGGGCTTAGTATAGTATTGCACCTGGACTTGTTTCTCACACTCTCAAAAAATTCTATTGTTTGGGTTTGATTTGTAGGACAAGGTACCACTGATCTAAGTGAGCATGGGCCTTTATTTTTTAAGCACTTACAATTGAAGTCGTCTATGGGGAAACATCTGCAATTCACTTCTTCTAAGTTATGGCTAACTCTAGACATAGTAGGGTAGAATCTATTGGCTTGCAACGTGTGGACCACTTTGTCAGTCTAGAGCGAAGGAGAGATCAAGAGCATGATCGAACTCCAAGCGTTAGGGTGGAAATGCAACACACAGGGCATACTAGTAGGAGCCACTCGAGGATTGGGAATCATGTTTCCCATGAGCAAGAGACACAAAATCTTAGGTCGGAGATTGATTATATACAAAAAAAGTTGCATCGTAGGGCGCATGATAGGGGAAATCAGACACCCTCATCAAGTTCAGGATCTGGAGATGGTAGTTATAATCTGAGGTCCGAAACTCCCCCTTAATGAATCTTTCTCCGCATCTTCATGCTTGGATAGGGTGGAGAGACATAGTAAAAGGCACGGAGAGAGCTCATTCCTTAAGAGCATGGGAAATGATGCAATGAGCAAAACTCTACACCAAATTGCTAAGTCACCCTTTACGTGAAGAATTGGTAGGGCCAAGCTCCCTCATTATTTTACCCAACCTACTTTTACTATTTACAATGGGAGGACTGATCCCGTGGAGCACATGAGTCACTTTAATCAAAGGATGGTCATTCATTTGAGGAATGAGACTGTTATGTGTAAGGTTTTTCCTTCTAGCCTCGGGCTTGTTGCCATGAGATGGTTCGACAAGTTAGAAGAGGGTTCTATGGGTTCTTATGAAGAGTAGACAAGGGCTTACGGAGCTAGGTTCGTGACGTGTAGCAGGGTCCCCAGGCCTTTAAACTCTTTGTTGTCCATGGTGACGAGAGAGGGGGAGACACTTAAAACCTACTCTAACAGATACTAGGAGACATTTAATGAAATTGATGGGGATTTTGAGAATGTGGCCATCAGGTTCTTTAAGGTTGGGCTCCCAATAGAACACAACTTGAGAAATCCTTAACTATGAAACCCGCCCAAAATATGCGTCAACTCATGGAACGCATTGACGAGTATAAGCGGGTCGAGAAGGATCAAACCCAAGGAAGGGGAAAAACCAAAGTCTTCCCCCCTGAAAGAAGAGATCCTCAGCCAGAAAGGTATAATCATAGCCGATCCAGGAGAGAGTTTGCTAATCAATCCTCAAGGGCTAACGCACAAGTAGTTAATTTGGTGTTTAAGGAGCCGGTATATCAAATCCTCGAGAAGATCAAGAATGAGCCTTATTTCAAATGGCCCAATAAGATGGGAGGAGATCCATCCAAGCATAATCAAAGTCTTTACTGTAGTATCATCAGGATAGAGGACACACAACCGAGGATTGTAGAACTTTACGTGATCATTTGGATCAGTTGATGAAGGCCGGGAAGTTGAAGCAGTTCATACACTAGCCTTCAAGGCAAACAAGTCAAACCGGAGTAGGGTATCAAAGGGAAGTTGCTCCTTGGCCACCTCTTGGAACAATCATGGTATGGGTTCACTTTCAAGAGTCATGTCAGTAGCTTCGAAGCCAGAGCTTAAGGAGCAAATTTGAGATTCTAAGAAGGTTAAGCTTGAAGCATTACCGACTTTGGGCTTCTCTGAGAAAGATAAGGTTGGGACTCTTCAACCCCATGACGATGCCCTTGTTGTGACCTTGCGGATTGGGGGATATGATGTAAAGAGAGTCTTGATAGATCAAGAAAGTGGAGCTGAGAAAATGTACCCAGACTTTTGTAAGAGACTGAACCTCAAGCCTGAGGATCTGAGCAAGTACGACTCCCATCTGGTTGGATTTGACTAGAGAACTGTAATTCCCCGAGGAATGATTAAGCTACATGTGCAAGAAGGTAATGAAGTTATGCAAGTAAACTTTTTGTGGTTGAAGCTTATTCCCCATATACAGCTATTTTGGCAAGACCCTGGCTTCATGCGATGGGAGCGGTGTCATCTACCTTGCACTTGAAAGTCAAATACCCCACTGAGGGCCAAGTTGGGGAACTTGTTAGAAGTCAAACAATGCCTAGTGGCTATTATCAAACAACAATCATTAGATAAGGCTTCTTTTGCATAAGAAGAGGACTCGTAGCTATTAACGGACCCCAATGGTGAACTCAAGACTGAGCAGCAGGATTTGATTTGTGAGGAGTTAGACAAAGTGATGATCGAATCAGATGGAGATAGGTATTTTCAGGTGGGGGCTCAACTACCCCTTGTTGAAAAGGAGGAGTTTATAGGCTTTTTGAATGATAACGTGGATGTTTTTGTTTGGAGTGCTTATGAGGCACCAAGAGTCAACCCAGATTTTATATGCCATCATTTGAATGTGAATCCTGGAGATGTACCAAAAAGCCAACCACCTCGGCACTCTTCAAAGGAGCACGTTGAGGCGGTGAAGGAAGATGTGATCAAACTCAAGCAAGCAGGGGCAATCAAGGAAACTTTTTATCTTGAATGGCTAGCTAATACTATGGTGGTAAAAAAGAAAAACAGGAAGTGGCGAGTGTGTGTTGGTTTCACGGATCTGAATAAAGCATATCTAAAGAATCCTTTCCCTGTGCCTTGGATTGATCAACTAGTAGATGTGACTGTTGGGCATCCTCGAATGAGTTTTCTGGATGCTTTCCAAGGGTATCACCAAATACCTTTAGCCCTCCCCAACCAAGAGAAGACAGCTTCTCAAACCCCTACTGGGAATTACCATTACCGTGTAATGCCTTTTGGCTTAAAGAATGTTGGATCTACATATCAAAGGATAGTGACCTGGATGTTTGAGTTTCAGATCGAGAAGAGTGTGGAGGCATACATTGACGACATGGTTGTAAAAAGTAAGCAAACTTTGGAGTATTTGAATGATTTGGAAAAATTGTTTTCGGTGCTTAGGGAGCATAAGTTACGTCTTAATGCTTCTAAATGCTCTTTTGGTGTCAGTTCGGGCAAGTTCTTGGGTTATATGATCACTCATCAGGGAATAGAGGTTAATCCTGATCAGATTAAAGCCATAAATAAGCTGCATCCACCTTGAAATCCCAAAGAAGTACAGAAGCTAACAGGAATAGCGGCTATCTTGAATAGGTTCATCTCCCAGTCAACAAACCATTATCAACCATTCTTTTAGCTCCTCCACAAGTGGAAGAATTTTGAGAGGACAAAGGAATTTATTGATGCTTTTGAGGAGTTAAAGCGGTACTTCTCACATCCTCCTGTTCTCTTTTGACCTGAGGAGGAAGAGGTCTTATATGCTTATATAGCAGTTACTAATCATGCAGTAAGTCTAGTCCTGGTTAGAAAAAATGATGGAGTGCAAAGGCCTATTTACTACGTCAGCAAATCCTTGCAAGAAGCAGAAAATCACTACTTACCCTTGGAGAAGGCAGTTTTGGCTATCATACATGCAACGAGGAAACTCCCTCATTACTTCCAAGCGCATACCGTGGTGGTTCTTACCCAACTCCCTCTATAGGAACTGTTTCAGAAATATGACTACACAGGGATGATTGCCAAGTGGGGGACGATGCTTGGTGCTTTTGATATTAAATAAATATATACCCCGGACAGCTGTAAAGGGACAAGTCCTAGCATACATAGTTGCTGAGTTTACTGAGGATTCTATGGAAGGCGAGGTGTCGAGTTCTGAGATCCTAGTGGTCTCCACTCCTTATCTTCCAGCTTGGGCAGTTTACATTGATGGTGCAGCTAATTAGAAAGGATTCGGTGTGGAAATTGTCTTAATATCTCCCAAGAAAATAATTGTGGAAAATCCTTGAGATTAGGATTTCTAGCCACAAACAATGAAGCAAAATATGAAGTTTTATTGGCTAGAATGGAAATGGTTAACTAGCTAAGAGGAAAAGTTGTAGAGGTTTTCTTGGATTCGAGACTAGTGGTTGGGCAAGTCAATGGAGAATTTGAGGCCAGGGACCAATGAATACTAGGATATCTCATTAAAGTTAGGCAGGCTCAATCCAACTTTGAAGCTGCCTCCATAAGGCAGATCTTGAGGGGCCAGAACTCTTATGCTGATTCATTGGCTATGTTGGCCACCTCTTCGGGATCAGGCCTCCCTTGGGTTATAATTGTCGAGGATATGGTGGTCCCCAGCCATAGTGATCAAACACCAAACAAAATACATAGCATACAGGTTGGTCCAAGTTGGATGGACCCATTAGTTTTGTTCTTAAGGAATGGGTCATTACTCGAAGACAAAGGTGAAGCCAAGAAGATTCAAAGAAAAGCTCCACGATATTGGCTTTCCAAGGAGCAGAAGTTATACAAACACTCCTACTCAGGACCTTATTTACTATGCATCCATCTCGAAGCTGTAAAACCTTTGTTGGAGGAATTGCATGAAGGGATTTGTGGCAGTCATATTGGGGGAAGGTCCTTATCACATAGAGCTTTTACCGAAGGGTATTGTTAGCCTAGTATGCAAAAGGCTGCTCAAGATTACATAAAGAAGTGTGCCCAATGTCAAAGATACACTCCAAATATTCACCAACCAGGAGGAGTCTTGTATTTGCTTTCCAGTCCTTGGCCTTTTGCTTAATGGGGCTTAGATATAGTGGGACTATTCCCAATGGCATTAGGGAACCGAAGATGGTTTCTCGTCGAGACTGACTACCTTATAAAATGGGTTGAGGCTAAGCTATTGTCTAATATTAGGGATGTGGATGCTAAAAAATTTGTTTGGAGGAATATTGTAACTAGGTTCGAGATTCCCCATACATTGATCTTGGACAACGGGATCCAATTCAATAGTAAGGCTTTTAGAAGATATTTTGGAGAGTTAGGTATCAGAAATAGATATTCCACTCCAGCCTACCCACGGGGAAATAGGCAAGCAAAAGCAGTTAATAAAGTCATAGTTAGTGGGCTAAAGAAAAAGCTGGATGAAGCGAAGGGAAATGGATGGACGAGTTACCTCATGTATTGTGGACATATTGCACCACACCCCAAAGATCAACTGGGGAAACTCCATTCTCAATGACCTATGGATCTGAAGTAGTCATACCTCTCGAGACAGGATTCCCGACATTAAGGACTAGCCAGTTCAGTGTGGAAGAAAACAACCATTTGCTCTCAACAAGTTTGGATTTAATTGACGAAATAAGGGAGGTAGTCATGGTCAAAATGACACATTATTAGTAGAAGCTTAGGCAAGGGTATGACAAAGGAGTTAAGGTAAGGCCACTGGCTCCTGGAGACTTGGTCTAAAGGAAAATAGTAGGAATTGCAAAGAATCCATTGTGGGGAAAGTTAGAGCCTAACAGAACCATCAGCCTCTTCATCTTCAACTTCAACCTCATCTCCTACAGCTTCCAACACATTTTCTAGCTCGTTTTCTTCACTTTCAGTGCCATTCTCCATATCTATAGGTTCAGCTTCAGCATCATCCTCTATATCTCATCATAGTAGTCCACGTCATCATCAGAGTGATCTTCATAGAAAGGTCCTACATCTTCATCTTCTCTATCATTAAGGGGTTCACACCTATTATTGCCACTATATTGGCTATCATAGTTTTCACTATTGTTGCTTTCACTATCACTGTTGCTATCATCCTTACTATTTCCATTGTCATTGCTACTGCTATCACTACTACTATCACTCTTGTTGTTGCTACCTTCATCATCATCACTAGGGGCTTCTCCCCTTTCCTCATCTTCATCACTTGTTCTTACTTCATACGGGCTCTTAAATGCATGTTAGCAAGCCTCCAAGTCCTCTTCTTCTTCTATATTGCAAATGGCATCTCCTAGAAGCATAGTCATTGCATTAGGGTCTATGTAATCAGCCTAATCAGTTGGGACCCAATTTGTGTCTTCCTTCTTCAGTCCTGGAAGCTCGTTGTTACAATTAAAGAATAGCTCAAACCCAGGCACCATTGTCCTTGACTTAGGATCATACCTTGGTTTAGGGAATCCCTAATAGCGTTGACTATCTCCATCTTTGACAAACTTTTTGTTCAATGTAGGAGTATAGGGCTTTATGGGTTCCGGGGGACAAGGGAGTCCCTTTGCTTTGGCCTTAGCACGGGCCATTCTTCTCACCTCCATTTCTAGCAAGTCATCATCAGTAGGCTTATAACCACCTAAAAGGTGGTGTGGTGGTGGGAATTATTGAGACTTTAGTAGTTGTCTTCTTCACAGTCTTCCCTAGATTCATTCACGAAAGATAATTCATTCTCCTCATCATTGCCACCACATTATTGTTGCTGTAGGGAGTAAAGTCCATTGGGATCTTCTGCACTTCTTCTTCTCTTCTTCCAAAACCAGACTTCTCAATTTCAAAGCCATCCAAGGTCAATGGCTCCTTCTTAGAATCGATACCAAAAATGGGCTTCGGTATGGTCAAAGTATCACCATATATGGTAACTATGGCTCCTTCATGTGGAAATTGAACCTTTTATTATAAGGATGACGGTACGGCCTTTGTGTCATGGATCCATGGTCGCCCAAGGAGCATATTGAAGCATGATGCTATGTTCAGGACTTGAAATTCCACCTTCTTGATCATTGGCCCTATAGTGAGCTCTAGTGTCATGGTTCCTAAGACCTCCCTTCTACTATTGTCATATGCCCTCACATGCTGATCAGTCTGTACAAAATCTTCAATACTTAGGCCCAAGCAACTTACAGTCTTTAAATGAAACACATTTAAGGCAATTCCATTGTCAATTAGGACCACTGGAATCTCTTGCCTTTGGCATCTACAGTAATATGCAATGGGTCATTGTGGTGCTTCCCCTTCTTGGTCAAATCTTTGTCAAAGTAGGAAATAGTGAGTTCCCTACTTATAGACCCAATCATGGCATTCAGATGTTGAGGAGTAATGGTTGTAGGAATTTAGATTTGATTGAGAAGGTCTACCAAATTCTGGAGGTGCTTGTATGAGGCCAGGAGTAAACCCCATAAAGATATATTGGCTTATGTCTTCTGCAATTACTTGAGGATCTCATCCTCTTTATTGGGTGTTTGTTGGGTAGATTTGTTCAAGACTTCTATTGGGTTGTCTATCTCCAGGTGTGGGGGTTTGAAGTGTCTTCCCTTGTTTATGTGTGTTAGGTTATTTGATTGGGGTTTGAAGTGTCTCCCCCCATATGTAGGTGCTTGGTAACTTGCTTAGGGTTTGAAGTGTCTCCCTCTATTTGTGAATGTTGGGTAGTTTGATTGGGGTTTGAAGTGTCTCTCCCCATTTGTGGATGTTGGGTAATTTGGGGTTTTTGTAACATTTTCACTCCACATATCATACCCTATAGTGGATGCCATACCCATCAACTCTTCCCATGTCATCATAAAGCACTCAGGTAAGTCACAAATCAACTCAAACCGGTCCTTTTCTCCTTCCTCTTCAATCATCAAGCAATTAATCATCGGTCCTCTCCCAAAATTGTGGTTGGGCAAGGGATTATTAGTGATGCTAGGCCTTGTAGGCGGTGCAATCACCTTAGTGTCTATCAGATCTTGAATTACATGACGAAGGCCAAAACACTTATCAGTGTCATAGCCAGGGCTTTGATGGCAGGCACATCTCTTACTCATATCACATCTTGCAGGTAATGGGTTTAGGATTGGTCTTGGGTCTAAAGGTTTTAGTAACCCCTTTGCTTTTAGTTTTTCAAACACTTGACTCACGGGCATATATAACTCATGAAATTCCCTCCTAGGCCTTGGAGGTGGCCCTTGTGATATTGGCATGGGGCAATAAGTTGGTAAGGATCTTTTTGTATATATTAGAGACTTCTGCAGTTTTAGAACTAGATCCTAAATTCTTTTTAAATCTTGCTGGGTCTTCATTCTTTATAGTGCCATTATTTATTGCATCCTCAATTTGTGTTCCAGCAGCAATCAAAGCTTTAAAATTAGGAAAATATTGAGCAAACAAATACTTATGGTATACAGACAATAAGTTTTTTACAACCATGGTTAATTGTTCTTCTTCACTTGGCCTATTCATCATTTGTGTAGTTTTGGACCTCCACTTAGTAATGAAGTTAGAGAAAGATTCTTTCGGCTCTTGCTTAGTGGTCTCCAAATCTCTCCTTGTCACATTCACCTCTATGTTGTACGTCTATTGATTGTGAAACTTGCGGCAAATGTCCTTCCAACTCCTTGCTCTAGCATCATCTAGGTTGAGGAACCACTTAAGAGTGGCCTCAATCAGGGTATTTTGAAACATTTAAGGAAATAGTTCTTCAGTTGCTCCTAGTTCTTTAGTTGCTCCTTGGGAAGTGCCAATCGGCACTCCAAGAGTGCTAACAGGCCCTCTTGAGTGCCAAGCCCGTGTTCGAGTTTTGGTTTAGTTTAGACTCCTTTTTTGAGGATTTTTTAGCCGAAAATTGCACCTAGACACATTTTTGATTCGTATTCTAAAAAATCAATCCCTTTTTCTTGATATTCTGGTCTTTAAAGTGATAATTATCTTGTAGATAAATATTCTTAAAAAGACTTGATTTTCCACAACTTCTTTGTTATCTAATTATCCACTTTATTCCCATGCAAGCAGGCTTACTTTTGATACTAACCAACAACCAATCACAAAATTATTTAATTAATTTTAATTGTTTTACCAATCAGAATTAATTTAAATTAATCATGCGTGATTGGTTCCACCCAGACGAAATGTGTACAGACCATGAAAACTTGATCTTGTGATATCTTTCAATCCGACGGTCTGATTTAGGAATAGGACATACGGTCATGATCGTTAAAATCTGAAGATCATTTTTATGATATGTAATGAATGAATTAATGTATGTAATGTAACTCTAAATTTTGGGTATATGAATGGTCACTCTAACCATCTTCCAAGATTTAATTATGCGTACAAAATTGAGTGTCTACACCTGGTGTATAATCTGTTGGGGAGACCACAGTTTGACTCCCTACAACCACTTTAAAAATAGGTTTGTGTGATGTGATGTTAAAGGCCATAAAAGATTTGTGAATCCTCCTCATTGCCACTTGGTTTTAAGGTAGAATGACACAGTTTATGATCCGACATAATCATTATGAAATATATTTATTTTAAATTTTAATGTGAAACTCCATTATGCAAGGTTTTAAACCCGGACCGGATCGTACGGTCCGACCGAGAAACCCTTGAACAATTCACTTTCACGGTCCGTTTAAGGTGAAGAACCGTTCCATGCGAAAAAAGCATGGACCCGTCCGGACCGCGGTCTGATCGTCCGGTTCTGTGAACCATGACTGGTTCACACGTTTCAAACGGTTGCCTTGTTTCAAGCCTTAAAACGGCGTCGTTCCATCTTTTTTTCCCCCCTTATACGGCGTCGTTTAGAGCATACATTTAACCCTGAAAACAAAAATCACTCTCAATCACTCTGAAACCCTCGCCTCATTCTCTCAATCACTCTCTGCCTCTTCCTCATTCTCTCAATCACTCTCTTGTCTCTACCTCTCTCCCTCGTTGCCGTCGCAGCTCAACCCAGATCGCAGCTCACTCTCTCAATCACTCTCTGCCTCTCTCTCACGCTCATCTCTGCCTCTCTCCCTCGTTGCCGTCACAGCTCACTCTCTGCCTCATCGCCGTCGCCGTCGCCATCGTTTGGTACTTTATTACCTGTAATTTGATTTTTCTTTGTTAATATTTGCAAGTTGATTGTGGATGATGATATAGATCTGAAGTGGTGGTGTGTAAATTGATTTGGGTCAATTGAAAATTATTCAAAGTTGGATATTATTAGTGTTTTATGAGCAAATAAATCTGGAGTGTTGGATATTAAAGTTCTTTTATGTCAATTTATATTTTTTGTCCAATTTTTGGTACTTTCTCCATCTATGGTACTTTCTCTCTCTCTCTCTCTAGCATAATACTAGGATTATTGATTGGTTCATGAAATATATGTTTCACAACCATTTACATTAGATCCTTGTTTGTTGTATTTTAAAAAAAATGTAAATTTCAACAACCTCGTTCGATGTTTTCATTCAACTAATAATGTTTTCAAGTTCCGTGTTGAAAACATTATTGGTAAGTTGATGGGTTGAAACTTTTTTTTTATTTGGTTTAAAGCTCGGGTTGGGTCAGGATTCGGGTCGACCAAAATTTCAAAACAAAATCAAGTTTAATGTTGAATCTTGTTTTTTTTTTTTTTTTTGAAAACTGAGTTGCTTAGTAACTAAGATGCCATCAGTCTAGTTCCTTGTAGGTTAGTATGGGGTTGATATTGTTGAATCTTGTTTCTGCTAGTCCAGAGGCACCAACAAAGCATAATAAAATAAAGTCTTTGTTGTCCTATTTGCACAGTTCAAGGACTTACTGTGGTAAGTCAAAAGAATTGGAGAACCTCCAAGGTTGCTACTACTTAGATTTGAACTGATTTCAGTTTTTTCCTAGTCTTCTTTTTGATAGATTGACAGCCCCAAGCAACATGAATACACCATCTTCCACTTACATTAAACATGCTTTGAGTTCATGTGTGTATAAATTGTAACAAAATCAAGTTTATTTTTCTAACAAAAACAATAATCAAGAGAGAGAGAGAAAAAAATCCAATTCGTGTTTCTTGTGCATTATAGTTTGTTAATATGCTGCTGCAAGGATTTATGCTTCAATGTGTGTTTATATTTTATAATTTTTGTTTGATAAGTATGTGTTTATAATCTGTGAACATGACGAATGAGAAATGGTTCATGATAAGTATATTTTACAATTTTTGTTTGCAAGCACAAATGTGTTTAAATTTGTGCTTCAATCTTTAACTTGTGAAAGTTGTGAATCTTGTGATGGGTCTTGTGGACGACTAAATTTCTCGGTTGGAAATGAGTCAAACAAGTGAAATAGTTTCACAAATGCGAATTTGTATTGATGATTGTGTGGTACAATTCTCTGTAATTACAAAAGAGTGATCCTCTGATTTGATCTCCTTAAAAGACTTGTTGATTGGATTTGTGGTAATGTGATTTTGACTTGAACACAAAATATCCTTCAATTTGGTTGAGGGATGGATCGAAAATCTTTGGAACAGAATTACAATGAATCTCTGGCTATGAGCTTGTTGGAAATCCTTTGTTCTTCGTGTTCTTCGTGTTCTTCGTGTTTGAAGGTTTGTGGTGGAAGTTCTTCGGGGCTTTAGAGGCTTGAATCCGTTGAGCTTCACTAATTTGTGATTTCTTGAGGTTTCTGGAGGCTTTTGAGCTTGATTCCAGTGAACTTTGAGATCTAAGAAGATGATTTGGATGATTCCTCTTCGAATGTTCTTTGTATTTGAAGATTTGTGGTGGAAGTTCTTCGGGGCTTTGGAGGCTTGAATCCGTAGAGCTTCACTGATTTGTGATTTGTTGATGTTTTCGGACCTTTGAGCTTGATTCCCGCAAACTTTAGGATCTAGGCAGACGGTTTGGATGATTCTGCTTCGAATGTTCTCCGATTTTGGGGTTGAAGTTCTTGAAGTTCTTGAAGGCTTTGAGGCTTGATTCCTGCAGAGCTTCTGTACTTCTGAGTGCTTCTGAATCTTCTCTGATGCTGCTTGTGCTTCAGATGGCTTGGTTCCTTCTTTAAATGCCTTAGGAAGGCTTCTATTTATAGGAGTTTAGAGGTGGGCGAGCGACACGTGGCGGAGTTTGATTGGTGACACATGTCACAGCCTGATTGGTTCGCTTGTGTCATCGCTTACGCGTGCTGGATTGCTTGTGTCATCGCTTACACGTGCGAGACTGCTTGTGTCATCGCTTACACGTGCGAAGCTGCTTGTGTCATTGCTTACACGTGCGCTGATGCGTGATTGGTTTTTGCATGACACTTGGCAAATTTCTGTTGGTTTCTGAGTAGTGATAGCAAAACCTAGCAGCAATACGTGGCGCTTTGTAATTGGCTGTATTTTGTGGACCTGGTAATATGACATGTCAGCTTGTGATAGGTCGGGAATTTTCCCTCTCTACAGGTCTGTTGTAAAAAATTGGTGAATTTCACTATTTCAGAAATTGTATGAAGTTGTGAATTTGTGATTCTTTGACTCTATGACTCTATGTATATTAGTTTGTTAATTTGACTCTGTGTATGAAGTTGTGATTCTTTGACTATCTGTATTTCAAAAATTGATGGGTCTATGCATGTTTGACTGGTTGTTTAGTCTTTTAGATTAAAATGGAAACAGAGACCGGGTCTACTCCATTACATGAAGTTGATTCCAATGTAGTGGAGTCTAGCTCAAGAGTAAGGGAAAAGGTTGATCCGGCTTGGGAACATTTTAGCCTTGCGGCGGATGAGAAGGGACGGAATACTTTTACATGTGTGTATTGTAGGCAAACATATAAAGGTGGGGGTATTAATAGGATGAAAAAACACCTTGCGGGGATAAAAGGTGATATTGAATTGTGTAAAAAGGTTTCTCATAATGTGAGATACCAAATGTTGGAATATGTGAAGGAGTTTGAGTTGAAGAAAAAAGCTGATAAACAACGTCAAGAAGAAATGTTTAGTGTGCCTTCCACAAATAGTGATATGCAAGAAGATGAAGATGTTCAAGAAGTATTTAGTAGTGGGTTGCCTAAAAAACCTGTTTTACATAAAAGAAAGGGTACAAATCCAGTGGATAATTACTTTGCTCCAAGAACTACTCCAGGAGCTCAACTTGGTCTTAAAACTGTGTTCCAAAGTAAAGAAAGGGTGAGGCAAGCTGATATGGCTATTGCAAGGTTTCTGTATGACAATTGCATTCCTTTTAATGTAGTGAATTCAGTGTACTACCAAAGGATGATTGATGCCGTAGCTGCTGCTGGTCCTGGTTACAAAGGTCCATCTTATCATGCTGTACGGGTCCCTTTGTTGAGAGATCAAAAGAAAGAGGTTCAGTTGTTGGTTGAGTCACAACGTAGGCATTGGGCAGAAGTTGGATGTACACTTATGGCTGATGGTTAGACAGATACTAGACATAGGTCATTGATTAATTTCCTTGTTTATTGTCCTAGGGGAATGGTATTTGTAAAATCAATTGATGCCTCAGATATTGTGAAGAGTACCAGAAACTTGTTTAAATTGTTTGATGAAGTAGTTACATGGGTTGGTCCAAAAAACATAGTTCACATGGTCACTGATAATGCTTCCAATTATGTATCTGTTGGTAAATTGTTGTGTGAAAAGTATAAAACTATTAGTTGGTCTCTTTGTGCAACACATTAATTGAATCTTGTGTTGCAGGATATGGGAAACATGCCTTATGTGGAGAGACTCAAAAAACGTGCATCCAAAGTTACAGTTTTTATTTATAATCATGTGGCTTTGATTGCTTGGTTGAGGAAGAGACCTGGTTGGACAGATATTGTACGTGTAGGAGCAACAAGATTTGCTACTACTTTCCTTTCATTTGGAAGCCTTCATGTGCATAAGTATGACTTGCAAGCCTTAGTGACTAGCAAGTTCTTTGTGGACAATAGATTGGCAAGAGGGTCAAAGGCAAAAGAAGTAGTTTCTATCATTTTGGATAATTCTTTTTGGGATGATATTAATGTTCTTGTCAAGATTTCATCGCCAATCATTCGTTTGTTATGGACTGTTGATTCTGATCAAAGGCCTGGAATAGGATATGTGTATGAGGGCATGCATAGAGCACGGTTGGGAATCAAGAAGATCTTCCGAATGAAGAAGCACTTGTACAAGCCATACACCTCAATTATAAAAAACCGTTGGGACAAACATTTGTGTAAAGATCTTCATGCTGTTTCATATTGGTTAAATCTCGCTTTTCAATATGATGAGGAGAATTTTTGTCGGAAACCAGCAGTACATATGGCTGTTTTGGACTACATTGGGACAAAATATGATGGTGACAAAGAAAAGGTAATTAAGGAAACCCAATATTTTCGAGACTGTATTGGGAGCTTTGATAGAGATCTTGCATTATCAACAAGCACGACCACTCATCCAGGTGAGAAGTAATTAATTTACTTTAATACTATAAACAAATCTTAGTTTTTTTTATTCATGTTGAAAGTTAGTTTTGTCACTATAGTTAGAATAACTGAAGTGATTATTCAATTGAAAGTTTGTTTGTTTATGTTGATTAATATTAGATTACGTTGTGTTATGAAAATCAGATGAAGGTGGAAGTTGTGGGGTGCTGATGCTCCAAACTTGCAAAAATTGGCAATTAGAATCCTTAGCCAAACTTCCGCCTCTTCTAGATGAGAGCGTTGTTAGAGTTTATTTGACCAAATACATTCTAAGAGGAGAAATAGGTTGGAGCATCAAAGGCTCAATGATCTTGTGTTTGTTCATCATAACTTGTGATTGAGACATAGGTAACTAAATGCTATATCTTATCATTATATTAATTTTTAAGAAGTCATTTATATAATGTAATTGTTAGTTACTAATTATGTTCAAATTCCAATAATGAGCTTGACATTTTATGATGCAGGCTTTACAACACAAAGTTTAATTTTGACCCCATTGATTATGCAAGTATCGACAAAACTAATTTTTGGGTATTTGTGGAAGAGGAAGACCCATATCTTAATTATGAAAAGTTGGAGAATGCAATTTATGAAGAGGGTGCATATCCAGCAAGTGCATGGCCTTCTTCTAATATTGAAGGTTAGTTTATATGTAAACAATTTGATAACCTATAGTGATTTTTCTTTTATTTTTTTCAAACTTGTGTAAACATTATAATGATTTTTCTTTTTATTTTGTTCAAATTTGTGTGTAGAATCTGTAGATGATAGCAGTGAGGTTGAAGGAATTGATTTGGGAACATTTGGACAACCTGTTGGCCCTCCTCCTGGATTTCCAGGGAATGATGATAAGCATGATAACTATCATGACATTGATGATTTATGATCATAATAATTCTGTTTGAATTTTGAAGTTCTATTTTGTATTTTAGAGATAATTTCTATGTCTTTTTGTAAGACACAGTGTGTAACTTGGAGTTTGAAGTTTTATTATTGTTTTTTAGAAATAAGTTTTTATGTATTTTTGTAAGAAACAATGTGTAGTAGTGTTTGTGTACTGTAACTTGGAAAACATTATTATGAGAAACAAGGTTGTACACAATGTATAGTTGTATTATGAGAAGTAATGTGTAGTTGTATTTTGGATTAACAAACACAGTTTATGCACACAGTTTATGCGTACAGTGTTTGTACAGTTTATGTTTGGATTAACAATGTTTTATGCACACAGTTTATGTTAATCCAAACACAAACACAGTTTATGCACAGTTTATGTTTGAATTAACATTGTTTTATGCACACAGTTTATGCATACAGTTTATGCACACAGTGTGTAGTTATGAGAAACAATGTATAGTTTATGCACATAGTGTGTAACAATGTGTAGTTGTGTATTGTATTTTTGTAAGTTATATGTATTTTTTAGAAATAAGCTTTTCTAAATGAATTAGACTATTTTAGTTAATTTTTCTATTTTTTTATTAATTTAATGTTTTTATATATATGTAAAATAATTATTAAATTAATTATGACGTCATCACGGTTCGACCCCGGTTCGACCTCGGTTTGACCTCAAAACCCTTAAACCTCTCCCTTTTACAGTTTAATGAACGATCCGGATTTAAAAACGTTGCCATTATGTAGTGCTTAGTCTTGGTTTTAAGGATCTACTAGAAAAAATAGTCTTTGATTTAAGGTACATTTGTTTCTAGGATGCACTGTGGCACTAAACCTTTTCTTTTTTAATTTTTAAAGAAAAAAAATACAGTGAATTAAGGCAATAATGAGCATGTGGCTGAGCTTGTGTTTTGTTTTGTTTTGTTTTTTTTTTTTTTTTTTTTTTTTTATCGTTTGATTTTCCCTGCTAGGTGACCAAGTCATCGAGCCATATCGCTTCTACTGGGCAGATTGGCTATTTTATAATCTTTGACTTTGACGGAGTTCCTATTAACCTATTAATTATTTAATTGACAAAACCAAGAACTAGAATACAATGAAATATATATAAAGTTCATAAACAAGGTCTTATTATATATTATTATCTTTTTCCCAATTCAGCGCAATGGAGAAAAGTGGTCACCACGTTCCTCTCTCATTATAAGTTTCATTGGTAGTTAAATGCTGTATTATCACTCAAATAATTCAGCATTAATCTCTCAATCATGTGAGAGAGGAGAGAGTCCGCCGTAAGGACCGTGGAATTAATAATTTTCCAAACTGTGAACAAAGGTTACTGCTCTCTCTCAAATTCTATATATATATATATATATTTTTTTATTGGAAGTTTGAATGCTGACATCTTCTCTCTTACTCCAATATTGATGTCATGGAAAGATACGAAGTTATTGTCAATCATTGTATAGGAGTAACAGGAGATAACAATGATAGAACAGTGGGCCTCTCTCATAGATGTAGCTCACATGATAGGTGAGATTCACCGCATGTATAGCAGATACAAGATATACATTTTTGTTCTAAGGAAGTACAACAAGTGCATACCCGAAACCTCATTGTAGGGCTCACATTTTAGGACCTTGACTCAGTCTCGAAGGAGGAGCAAGACGTACCATCAGGCCATGTGGTATCAAACAGTTGCTGAATAGTTTATAGAATTGCTGGATTAAGCATATTCACAGGCAAGTGCTAGCTGAAAGCTAGACAATTAACTCTACATTACGGCCAATCTAGGCTAATTAACATGAATATTAAAATGGATTACAGATGGGCTGGCGCGTTCTTATGTTTCGGTTACTAATGTTTTGGTGCATAAATTTTTATTTTATTTTTATTTTTGTAATTTTGACTTTGGTATGAGAAAAATAAGCAAAATGGCCAAATACTACCTTTTCGCAGAATATTCCAAGATCTACTATGGTTTCAGAAATATATAGCAAATCTACCACTATTTAAGAATTCGAGTTTTTCATGGTACTCAATTCCACTAGAATTTGTCACTGTAGCAGTGACTGAGCTGAAATTTTTTTAATTAAAAATGCCATCTTGAACTCGAGGTCTGGATGCTTGAATTTTGTGTTGACAGGACGCAAGTACCTTAACTCAAGCACTTTAAACTCAAGTTCCATATAAAGTCATAGTTTGATTACAATTATACATTAAAAATTTTAAAAACGAAACGGTCATACAGGTTGATAATTTTGTTTTTTTCTAAAAGTCAGACACATACAGATGAGTTGCTGGCCTTGACATAAGCTTTGATTAAATAAACAGGAAGTGTCATTTTAAGGGAATGTTCATTCACTGGGAATCTCAGTCCCAATTGTAAAAGAGACTAGGAAATTGCCTTGAACATCACATATTATTCCCTATTCCAGATTCGTCCTGAACATTTCAGGATTATCACTATATTGCCATTCAATTCTGTCCTCAATATATAGGACATCATAATTTCATAAGAATCACAAATCACAACTCACCACTAATTCTCTCACACTAAGAGGCAAAAATATTTAGCACATCTATATTGAAGGAGAGAAAGGAAACAAAAAGAGAGACAATGGAGACCAAGGTTGTAGTGATATCCGTTGTTGCGGGTTTCTTGGGGCTCTTAGCAGTGATTCTTGGTTTTGTTGCTGAGGTTACAAGGATTAAGGTAAGCAAAAATATAAGTGGGTTTTGATAATTAGTTCTCTTTTCTTTTTCTTTTTTCCTTTAATGGGTTCATTTAAGACTGCTGTTTTTGTTTCTTTTTATCTTTATCATCTTGCTTTCTCTGTATCTCATTAAGGGCTCTGCTTCACTGTGTGATCAATGAGAAACGCTGATCCACTTGTGCAATTTTTTGTTATAAACTTTTCACTGAGATGGAATTAAAGATTCTGTCATCAAATGTAGACTTGCACTTATCTTGTTAGGGCTCTACCATGTTTACAGTGGCAACTGACATGCATGTCTTGTTATCTCTCAGTAGACATACATGCATGCACCTATTTTCATGAATTATGCTTACATCAAGACTGATCATGGTGCAATCTCGTGGATTCCTTTGGTTCAAAGTCATTAGTTACACTTAGAAAGTTAGAATGACTTCTTTATTTAATTACGTCTATCTCCAAAACCAAAGCCTCAAAAATGTCTATTTCAATTATGTCAAATTTATGTACTTCTATGTGGCTAGGTATAGGTTCTTAAACTTGTGTTAAGTCAAACATTGACATTCAAATAAAAATAGTAGCGTGTGAGAAAGCAAGTTGAAGTAGAAGTAGAAGTAGAAAAGAATGGATATAAGAAAAGAGAGGATATATATATATATATATATATATATATATATATTTTTTTTAAAACTAAACTTTTTTTTTAGAGAAAATTACAACATACTGCTAACCCCACAACTCGAACCTTTTCCCTTCCTAAACCTCCAAACACTTTGAATTATGCTTACATCAAGACTGATCATGGTGCAATCTCGTAGATTCCTTTGGTTCAAAGTCATTAGTTACACTTAGAAAGTTAGAATGACTTCTTTATTTAATTACGTCTATCTCCAAAACCAAGGCCTCAAAAATGTCTATTTCAATTATGTCAAATTTATGTACTTCTATGTGGCTAGGTATAGTATAGGTTCTTAAACTTGTGTTAAGTCAAACATTGACATTCAAATAAAAATAGTAGCGTGTGAGAAAGCAAGTTGAAAGTAGAAGTAGAAAAGAATGGATAAAAGAAAAGAGAGGATATATATATATATATATATATATATATATATATAATTTTTTTTTTTAAACTAAACTTTTTTTTTGAGAGAAAATTACAACATACTGCTAACCCTGCAATTCGAACCCTTTCCCTCCCTAAATCCCCAAACACTTTATACATGGGGATATGTCAATTCAATTACAAGGCCTTTGGCCAAAAAAACTAAACTTAGAGAGAATTTCATACATCACCTATACAAAAAAGCTTATATTGTACGAGAAATGGACTAACAATGTATCGTGAGCAAATATATAGCAACACTTTACCCTCACTTCGTGTAGTTTTACTAAAGAATATATATATATATATATATATATATTTTAAACTAAACTTTTTTTTTGAGAGAAAATTACAACATACTGCTAACCCTGTAATTCGAACCCTTTTCCTCCCTAAATCCCCAAACACTTTGTACATGGGAATGTGTCAATTCAATTACAAGGCCTTTGGCCAAAAAAACTAAACTTAGAGAGAATTTCATACATCACCTATACAAAAAAGCTTATATTGTACGAGAAATGGACTAACAATGTATCGTGAGCAAATATATAGCAACACTTTACCCTCACTTCGTGTAGTTTTACTAAAGAATATTTTTAGCCGTATATGTGAGAGCAACATATATAATAAATCAAAATAGTGGGAGTGAGGGGGGACATTACTGGTATATGTATAATCCTCCCTAAGACTTACATGAGGCGTGAAAAGGATGATGGATTTTAGTGCTTTAGTTTGAATTTTTGATGTTTGGGACGATAGAGAGTTCTTTTGAGACCAAGCTTAGTCTAAGTTGAAAACCATCATTACTTTATGGTTATTTTTTAAAATTTTAATTAAATTCTAGACTAAACTGTAATTTACAAAATGTTTTAACATAATTTAACATATATTATTTTACATTAAATTATTTTTTTCAAAACTCCATTGTTTTTATTAAATCAATTCGTAAACTATATATGTACAATCTTTTAAATAATATGGATCCGCGATTAATATTCTTCAAAAAAATTTAAATCAATATTTTTTACTAAATAATTTATAGAAATTATATATTTATATTTTAAAAAATTAAGAAGAATGTAAAATTTAATTAATATTAAATAATAAACATCACTTTACATGCCTAAAACTATACGTGTCAATATAAGAAAAATATAATAATAACAAAAATTATGGAAAAACCTCATTTTTCACGCATGCATGACATGATGACAATACAATAAAGATCTTTAACTCCTAACGACAAGATCACTAAATTTTCTTTCTTCTAAAAATAAAATTAATAAAATCTATTTTTTTCGCCATTTCTATTTCTCTAAATGCAAAAAAGAAAAAAAAAAGTTGTATTTTTATAAAAGAAAGAAGGTTTCCATTAAAGAGATTTTTTTTTTTTTTTTTTTTTTTTGAGAAACTATTAAAGAGATTTAGTTGTTTATTTTTAGGAACATGTACTTTGATTTAATGAGATAAATATGACACGAGAGTAACAAGAGGAAAAAAAAAAAAAAACTATAATCATCTATATAAATGGAGTACAATTTTTTAAAGTCAAGGGGGCCATTGATTAATTCAATTTTATGTCATCTTTAGATTTTTTATGATCATGCTTTGTCAACATCATGAACTGGTCTTAATTTCATTATGAAAGCATTGCTAAAAGGTTACACATTACGGCCTTTTTTTTTTTTCCTCCAGATGGATCAGGTGTTGTTTGATGGGCTCAATTGTATATACCCTTCGAGTCCAGCTACGGCTCTTGGTATAGTTGCATTATTGGCTATTATTTTGTCTCAAATAATTATAACTGTTGCAACTGGTTGTATTTGTTGTTGCAAAAGAGTTTCTCTTCCTACTACCTCTAATTGGACCGCAGCTCAGGCCTGCTTTTCCTTTTCCTGGTAAGTTTCATTAATTTCCTACTTGCTGAGAGAGTAGTTCAAAACTCATTATAGTTTGATTGTTTCTCTCTTATCTTTTGAGATCTTATTGCTAATGAGGACTATTATTGTCTGAATTAAAAGCTTTTTTTCAACTGAAGATCTGTTATCTAGTATTGTTACGTGCACAACATTTTCACAATAAATCCTAAATACCATATTGATTTTTGATTAAAAAGATTAACAAGAAGCACAGAAAAGTTAAAAGAAATATCAAATATATAAATTTGGTTAGCAAAAATTAGATTTCACTCTGCACTCCAATAACTTTGGTTAGCTTAATTTGTCAGTTTGCATATCCCTTGCGAATTAGTTTTTCAATTGATTTAGTCTATTTCACAATCGAACAGGTTCTCAGTTGTCATAGCGGCTATTTTGTTGGTGCTTGGTTCCGCATACAATAATTCTCAACAAACTACCATACAAGGTGATAACTACTTCCAATGCTATGTTGTGAAGCCTGGAATCTTTGCTGGTGGTGCCATTATGTCCCTCGCAAGTGTGGTTTGTGGTCTTTTTGCTTATATTTTAACTCAAGGAAAGGACAGTCCTGTGGGACAACCTCAATTCCAAGCGAGCAGCCCTAATCAAGGAGGGATAGCTATGGGACAACCTCAACCTCAGTACCAATGGGGCAATCAAGGAGGAGTACCTGAGGGACCAACTAAGTTCCCACCACAGGGTCCTCAAGAACATGTATAGTTTGACTAATTACCCATCTTCTTCAACTGTGCATTATTGGGAGTATGATGTTTATGTAATAAATGTACACACTTGCTGTGTGGAATTTGATCAATTGGTAATTTGTTGGTTAATTAATTGAAGTTTGGCTTTGAGTTGTATTTTGCAAATAGTTGTGGATTTCTTTTTCTATTTAATTTGTGTTAATCAGAGCTGTTGATCATATATTGTTTGGTAAATTTTTACAACTTCATCTAATTTCTGAGTTTCTCCTCTAAATATACAGCAGTTTTATCTTGCTGGAGCTTTTGTATTTTCTGTTTTAACATGAATCAACTAAGCCCAAATATACTGTTTGTTGTAATAGTGGAAGCCCAATTATTGAGAAAACTAGTATGGGCTAGATAAAGATCTCCAAAATAAATAATAAGAATAAAGAGAACTTGAAAGAAACATTGACACAATTACAAAAATACCAAGAATTTACATGGTTTAGGTAATAGCATACGTTCATGGGTAGCAAGAAATAGATTCACTAAATCAAATTTGGGAAAACACAAAAATGGTGTAGGGACACTCATAAATTTCAAAACCCAAATACATCCAAATAACTCTCCAAAAACTAGAATTTACATTTGCACTAGATCCAAAAAGAAAAATTTTCTCAATACTGCACAACACCCTCAAAACAATTTCCCTCTAACTTAAACCAAAGGGCCAAAGGTTTAATAAATACCAAGCTACAACACCGCACACAAATCAAGAGACAATAATCCAAACCCAAGATAAAGTTGTACGGTCCAAACCAAATAACAAATTGTCACACCACCACAACAGAGAGTTTCTCACAAACTCAAGATGGCCTCCTCCATGACACCTCAAGTTTGAGGGAGATCTTAGCATATATTGAGGGACAGACCCCTTTAGAAACTAAGGAGGGCCATAGCCAAGTTGGCCTCAAGAACTCTAAATAAAATTAATGGCCACCCCCTAAGCGTTACTGTTGGGAAATTTAGACCCCAGTTGAAAGAATTAACAAGTTTTAAACCCAAGTTGTTAATTAGATTTATTATGAATAAAACTTGTTAAAACAAACAAACATCAATATCATGTCAAAATCATGCAACGGAAAAATAAATAAGACAAGATATGATGACCTAGGAAAACCAATGAAACCAACTAGTTTCACAGTAAAAAACTTAGGGGGAAACCTTCCTGAAAAGCAATCCACTATAGAGAAGAGAAGTTTTAGATCTAGTACAAAACCTTTGTCCCTAGACTCTACAATCCCCATAGATGAACTCACAGCAGAAACCTTCTACCGCTTCAGAACCTCTGAACTCTTCAATATATGAACGCCACCCTTTGATGCACGAATCCCAGTACGTGAATAACCAATTGCATGGATCTCAGTACGCGACTTAATCACCAACTAGAAGAAGATGTTAGCTGCAAAGTTCTTCACTTCATCAACAATGAAGATCAAGAAGCACTTGGTTACAAAACCCTAAGGCGTAAAGACGCAGTAGCTTCTTTCAGAGAGAATAAGGCATCGGTCACCTTCTGCATATTTTCTCCTTGTATTCTCTTCTGTGACGGCTTCTAAAATAAGCCTTATATAGGTCTAGGGTTGTGAGAAAAGAAACCATAAACAAATATATAAGCATGAGTTGAAAATCAAAAATTTGAATTCCCGTAATCTCGACAGATAGCAGCTATCGAGCAGGTGTCGAGATTTAAACTTCAACAGATAGCAGCTATCGAGAAGGTGTCGAGCAGGTGTCGAGGGGACAGAAGCTTTCTCGATCGATCGACCAGCTATCGAGAAGCTATCAAGATTGCGATAAGAATCAGCTGAAGAACTCAATAGATAGCCAGCTATCGAGGAGGTGTCGAGCAGCTGTCGAGTTATCTGTCCGCAAGTGTCGAGCTATCTGTCCAACTTTAATGAACAGCTTTTCTTCACTTGTTTCTTGGTCCAATCTTCATGGCTTTAATATTAGACTTGAACAACATGTTTCTTGAAGTATTAAACACATCCTAGATCTACCTAATTACAAGTAAAGTGCGTTTTGTCAAAGGATTAGCCAATTACATAAAATAATGATATATGTTCCTAACAAATGAAGAACATATGTCCTAACAATCTTCCCCTTTGGCAATCCGTGACAAAACCACAATAGACAAAACCACAACAAACAAATGAACATATGAGGAAAGTCATAAATCACTCAACTCATATTCACTTGTTGAATACAATAAAATCTATCCTAACACAAACTCTTGAAAAACCTTGCAAGAAGAGAGTTTATGACAAGTAGATTTTGACAACCTGTATTTCTGAAACACTTTAAACAAAACTCATCAAGGCATCTTAGTGTGAAACAGAAATAATAGATTGCATACAAGTAGAAATATATGTATAAGATAGAAAAGAAACAACACATGTAAGGATAGGTGAAGAAAACATACATCATCATATATATATCAAAGATATGCACAATGTATGTAAACATGGTCACAAGACCGGTGAACAAGTACAAGGAAGTAAGCACTCCCCCTAACAAGATGAAACACATCTCCCCCTTACAAAGACATGTATTTCTCCCCCTAACATGTAGAATCTGAAAAAGAAACCACATATTCTCCACAAATTCTCCCCCTATTTGTCATGATTGACAAAGGGTACAAGAAACTAGAAAGCTTTACCCGAGAAATATAAAGATGATCAAAGATGATCAAGGGGGCAAAAGAAATCCATATAAATGCATAAATGTAATGAAACAAGATGTTATGGATGACAAGATAATAGAAAGATGCAAAACACACACACACACACACACTAAACACGTTTCACCAATTTTGTATTTCAAAAACAAGTCAAGACAGTTTAGTGAGCATACATTAACACATGTAAAACCTTGTGATGGCCAAATCACATTGTACCTACACATGTATCAAGAATAGCAAAGAATATTGTGTGTTGTGTGTGAAAAACATTGCAAGATTGTATATGTGTATACATGTTATGACGATTTGAGATATGAGAAAATCGTTTTAACTCACACACAATTATAACTGCTTGATGGGGACTATCACCTTTGAGGTACATCCTATAACTCCCACATCTCCTAGAATAGACGCTTACAATCATTTTTAAAGCATTTTTGATCTTTTTGCTTTTGAATTTTCTTTGCATATTTTTCTTTTAAGCATATCATGCATGGGCTTATTAGAGAGAGAAAAAAAAAATACCCAATGATATTTGACATTCAAATTTTGCTATACCTAAGCACACAAATGTCATTGACACTGCACTTTTGCTATGCCGAAACATATAGGTGTCTTATTATGATTGGCGGGCAACAGTGATGAGATGGTTATTTATGCCTTTCTCTTAGGATTTTCTAGTCCTTCCCATCAAAAAGAGTGATATGAGTGTTAAGTATAAGAAACAACTTAATCTTACTCATTACAAACATGAGCCACAAAACTCACTTGCTTAGTTGTGCATAGAGATGCTCATCTACGCTACAAATGATACAAAGTTTAGAAGACTTTGTTTCAATGGCCATCCAAGGTACACAAGTACCAATATACACAAACACACACTGTTTTTGTATTTTTCTGATTTTTCAATTTTTTATTTTGAAAACAAACACAAAATAAAACTAAACAGCCAAACAAAAACAGATAAACAACATGAAAGCATGAAAGAAAGATGCATATGCATGGAGGCATGATAGAAAGATGCAAATGCATGAAAGCATGATTCCAAAAGCAGATAAGAAATCAAGCTTAGAGAGTCCTGCTTTAGATAGAAAGAATTAAAGCATAGGACAAACAGAGAAGACAATTAAGTCTTAGGCTCCTTTCTCACCCACACAGCACGAGTCTTTGGCCGTGAAAATGAAAAGGCACATATCCTAGTATGTCTACTAAAGGACATAGAAGAATTAGAATTCTCCTGAAATTGAGTTAAAAAGCTCAAAGCTTTTAATAACTCTCCAAACAAAGGTGTAGGTCCTTGAGAGGAAACTTGTGACTATTTGGACAATTGCTTATGAGGATACAACTTAAAGCAATTAGGACGAATGTGTCTAGAAACACCACAATGGTGACAAACATGAGGTCTAACAAAGGATTTAGAATTAGTTAGATCAGTTTTGGATTTCATACCTTTATTACCTTTCTCAGATTGGGGCATAAAGACAGTCCTTGAACCAGAAGCCGTGGAAAAGGAGGGACTGGAGGAAACAGCATATCCTAAGCCAGTCTTATCAGAACTAGGCTTTTGAGCACTCAAGACCTCATTAAGCTTTGCACTAGACATCCTCTCTATTTGAATTCTAGCTTGACTAAGCTCAACTTCAAGATTCTTGACCTTCGCTTCTAATGAGGTGTTCTCCACAACAAAAGTCTCAACTAACCTTGTAGTCTCATTCAGTTTGACTAACAAATCAGTTTTTTCAGTCTTTACCTCATTAATCTCTTTTCTACAAAGATGAGAAGTCTTTTCAAATTTTATGAATTCAGTGCATAGCTTATCATAGGCTTCTTGAAGGGTCATCTTCTTGGGTACTTCATCAGAAGAAGAATCCTCACTGTCACTAGCACTCTCCACAATCACCTTATCGGTTGTGGCAGCAAAGGCCATAACGTGACGACATTCATCCACATACTCATCAGAAGAATCATTCTCAGTATCACTCCAAGTAGCAACCAACCCTTTATCTTTGGATTCCTTGGTCTTTTCCTTCATGAGATAGTTTGGGCACTCTATCCTCATATGACCAAAACCTTTGCACTCATGGCATTGAATAAGGGGTTTCTCATTCTTGCCCTTCCTAGAGGATTTAGATTTCCTAGGAGGTTTACCCTTATTCTTCTTCCTAAATTGAAGAAGCTTGATAATCTTATCAGTTATGAAAGTTAGATCCTCATCCTCATCTCCATCTTCATCTTCATCTTCACTTTCATCTTCATCTTCAAAGTCCTCAATCTCTTCCTCTATACCCTTAAGAGCCAAGTTTTTACTCTTTCCACCTTTTCCAATTAAGCCTAATCCTATCTCATAGGTTTGAAGGTTCCCTACAAGCTTAGTCAAAGGAATTTGATCAATGTCCTTGACTTCTTCAATGACAGTGATCTTGGCATGGAATCTTTCAGGTAAGGATCTAAGGATTTTCCTAACAATTTTGGATTTTGCAATACATTCACCAAGGTTGAAGGCACAATTCACAATATCCTTGAGTTTAGCATAGAACTCATCAAAGGTCTCATCCTTCTCCATCCTTATTTCTTCAAAACTACTAGTGAGTCTTTGAAACTTCACAGTCTTTACTGCCTTGGTACCTTCATAGGTGGTCTCAAGAATGGTCCATGTTTCCTTGGCAACTTCTGTGGATGATATTTTCTTGAATTCCTCATTGGTCACCCCACAAAACAATGCATTCAAGGCCCTATTGTTGAAATTTGCCGCTATGATTGTTGCATCATCCCAATCCACCGGCGCTTCCTTTAGCTTAATCCAGCCAACTTCAACAGCTTGCCATACCTGTTCACCTAGAGCCTGCAAAAAAACTTTCATACGAACTTTCTAGTACGCATAATTAGTTCCATCAAATAGAGGAATCAAAAGAGATTGTCCACAATCCATGACAACGAGGGTCAATGATCACACTCAGGAAATCAATCCAATCAGAGTGAACCCGTTCTGATACCACTTGTTGGGAAATTTAGACCCTAGTTGAAAGAATTAACAAGTTTTAAACCCAAGTTGTTAATTAGATTTATTATGAATAAAACTTGTTAAAACAAACAAACATCAATATCATGTCAAAATCATGCAGCGAAAAAATAAATAAGACAAGATATGATGACCCAGGAAAACCAATGAAACCAACCAGTTTCACAGTAAAAAACTTGGGGGGACACCTTCCCCAAAAACAATCCACTATAGAGAATAGAAGTTTTAGATCTAGTACAAAACCTTTGTCCCTAGACTCTACAATTTTCGTAGATGAACTCACAGCAGAAACCTTCTACCGCTTCAGAACCTCTGAACTCTTCAATATATGAACGCCACCCTTTGATGCACAAATCCCAGTACGTGACTAACCAATTGCACGGATCCTAGTACGTGACTTAATCACCAACTAGAAGAAGATGTTGGCTGCAAAGTTTTTCACTTCATCAATAATGAAGATCAAGAAGCACTTGGTTATAAAACCCTAAGCCGTAAAGACACAGTAGCTTCTTTCAGAGAGAATAAGACATCGGTCACCTTTTGCATATTTTCTCCTTGTATTCTCTTCTGTGACGGCCTCTAAAATAAGCCTTATATAGGTCTAGGGTTGTGAGAAAAGAAACCCTAAACAAATATATAAGCATGGGTTGAAAATCAAAAATCTGAATTCCCGTAACCTCGACAGATAGCAGGTGTCGAGCAAGTGTCGAGGGGATAGAAGCTTTCTCGATCGATTGACCAGCTATCGAGAGAAGCTATCGAGATTGCGATAAGAATCAGCTGAAGAGCTCGACAGATAGCTAGCTATCGAGGAGGTGTCGAGCAACTGTCGAGCTATCTGTCCGTAGGTGTCGAGCTATCTGTCCAGTTTTAATGAACAGCTTTTTTTCACTTGTTTCTTGGTCCAATCTTCATGGCTTTAATACTAGACTTGAACAACATGTTTCTTGAAGTATTAAACACATCCTAGATCTACCCAATTACAAGTAAAGTGCGTTTTGTCAAAGGATTAGCCAATTACATAAAATAATGACATATGTTCCTAACAAGTGAAGCACATATGTCCTAACAGTTACTAATATCAATATTCTTGAATTTTCATTTTAAATAAATTGAAATGACGGTGGGTTTTGTCCCTTTTTCAAAAATTTAAATGACTGTGTTTGATGTTTAGTATTTAAAGTTAAAGTTTGAACTTTGAGATTTGGCAACACATTAGAAGAATACATAATATAATGATGAGTGGATATGGTTAATGTGTTTCAAACTTTTGTTTTGTGTTTTTTTTTTGTTTTTTTTCAATTTTTTTTTTTTTACTTGGTTACTCTAATTTGCTTATTTATTTATTTATGAATAACACTAATTTGCTTTTTAGTTAGAAGAAATTCTGGCATATAATGAGACAATAAATATAACACTTATTTAATTTATGGATTATGGGAAAGTCAACTACAAAATCTAATGTTCAAACTATGAATAGTATCTAAACTAGATTTCAAAAAAAAAAGAAAAAAAAAAAAGAAAAAGAAAAAAGGAGATGATTTTCTAACATAATCTTTAATTTTGTACATAGAAAAGGAAAATGCTATGGAATTTACTATAGAATCAATCATAAATTAATTTTTGGGTTTTAAAATATGTCGAATTTCATTTTGGTTTATGACTGAGTAGAAATGTATTACAAATAGTTATTTTGTATTTTCTTCTTCTATTTTTTGTGAATACAAAATATATGCTGGGGTAGGTTTTCATATATTAATTTGGCAATTTTTTTTTAACAAATTTAGTTTTCTTGTTCTTTAATGGCGAACTGTGTTTTTGGTTCGTACTTTGACCCCAAGATGAAATCATGGTTCGTGCCAGGTAGTGGCAACGCCACATTGAAGGCAGAATCCCTTGACCTGAAGAAAATGAAAAAAAAAAAAAAAAAAAAATTAAATATAATATTTGTAAAAAAATTTCTTTTGAACCCCTAAAATAAAAATTTGACCACCCTAACACTAAAAACTGATAAAAAAGGATGGGAAGATCCAACAATAAATTAAAAGATGCATAGCAACACGATAAGAGGAGAAAAACAAGAAGAGGAAGTAGAAGATAACATACATTCACAAGCGGGATAGAGGAAGCTTAAGTCTGAAATTTTATTCTTCTTTGTCTACACCGGAAACTTTGAGAAGGGAAACTGAAAAAGTGAGATAGCTTATAAGATTTGGAAATAAAAACTAGTAATAAATGTGATATTCTGTGGGTAGTTGGTGGGAGTGGATTTTTTTTTTTTTTTTTTTTCTCTCTCTCTAATAAGGAGTGGAGTTTAGGGTTTAAAGGAAGTTTCCTTGAAGTTTCATAACTTACAAATATCCTTACCTGTTTTTTTATTTACAGAAAATACCATATTTGATTTTTTTTTTTTTTGAATAACCAATTTAATCATTTTATATTATTATGAATTTTATTTTAAAAATTACGTTAAGTTCATTAATTTAATTTGCAAATAATAGCTTAATAATAAAGATATAAGCAGTAATATGTATATTTTGAGAAAGGTAAACAGATCTTTTTTTTTTTTTTTTAATACAAGGCAAATGACAATGGGGCATGATACAGTAAAGAGTGAAGACATTATTTTTTATTGAATTGTTGAGTTGAATCCTTAATAGTCTAATGCTATAGACCCCCCAAAAAAATTCTTTTCAATAGTTAATGCTATATTAAAAAACTTCAATAATTAGAAAAATTACAAAGACCAGTAAGTTGTTAAAATTGACCCCCCTAAAATAATTTTTTGGAGCCGCCACTTGACTAACTAGATATATTGCACAAGTTTAATATTGTACATGCTTTTACCTTGCTTTAGCCAGTACTTGATAGTGGCTTGAGCCAAGGCATATCAATTATCCTTGATTTAAACATAATCTTCATAAGCCAATTCAATCTCTTGTGTGTGTATGCAGATACTGTTAGGACATATGTGAATCATGTTAGGAACATATGTCATTTAGAATTAGCTAATCCTTTGACAAAACGTACTTTACTTGTAATTGGGTAGATCTAAGATGTGTTTAATACTTCAAGAAATAAGAGTTCAAGTTCAAGTATTAAAACCATGCAAATCTGTCTAAGAATCAAGTGAAGAAATGCTGGATTTTAAAGCTTGACAGCTAACTCGACAGATAGCATCTATCGAGGTTTAAAAGGCAGCTTTTGCCTGATGCTTGACGGCTGCTTGATAGATAACCTATTTATTGAGATTTACGAAAATCAGTTTTTCAGATTTGATTTCATGCATATCCATGTGTATGTGTTTAGGCTTTTTTTTCTCATAACCCTAAACATATATAATGATTATTTTAAGGGCCGTTAAAGTGTTGTTGCACTTGTTATTGCAAGCATATTGTGACCGGAGACAAAGTTGCCCTAGTTCATCTTTCTCTTGAAGAAGTTGCTGCGTTTGTACGCCGTAGGGTTTTGTAACCAAGGAGCTTCATGATCTTCATCGTGTTGATGAACTAAAGAACTTTGCAGCCAACATCTTTCTCAAGTTGGTGGTTAGTCATATACTTGGATTCATGCATCGATTGGTTAGTCACGTATTAGGAGCCGTGCATTGAAAAGAAGAGATTATCACTACAGAACAAGTCCAATTGGGTATTAGGGTAAGGATTTAACTATAGGTTGGTATAAGGTACTGGGATTTCTTTACTTATAACCGCTTGTTGGTGATAATAGTGGATTCTCAGGAGTGATGACCTTAAAATCACCCGGTGGGGTTTTTGCCTTGTAGGTTTTCCCCATTCTTAAACAAATCATTGTGTCAACTTTATTTTTCGCTACATATTAATTTAGTTGGTGAATTTTTTGTGCTACCACACGTATTGCATGTTAATCGGATTAATTAATTAACTTGGTTAATTCATCACAAGGGGTCAATACATTCTTGGCCTATCAAGTAGTATCAGAGCAGGCACACTATGATTAGGGTTAATCTTTGCTGTGTGATCCATTGATCCCTGTTGTCATGGATAGCGGACAATCTTTAATTATACCTCTTTTATTTGATAACACTAACTATGCATACTAGAAAGTATGCATGAGAGCTTTGTTGCCGTTATTAGATGAAAAAGTGTGGCAAGCTGTGGAGATAGGTTAGACCAAGCCAAAGGAAGTCTCGGCTAATTGGGATGATGCTAAGATCAAGGTGGCTAACTTCAACAGCAGGGCATTGAATGCTTTATTTAATGCGGTCACAAATGAGGAGTTCAAGAAGATATCCTCCACTGAAACTGCAAAGGAAGCATGGACCATCCTCCAGACAACCTATGAAGGAACTAAGGTTGTCAAGGATTTAAAGCTTCAAAGGCTTACCACAAGCTTTGAAGAGATTAAGATGGAGGAGGATGAATCATTCGATGAGTTCTATGCCAAGCTCAAGGACATAGTGAGCTCAGCCTTTAATCTTGGGGAAACCATTCCTGAACGCAAGATTGTTAGAAAAGTGCTTAGATCTCCTCCGAAAAGATTCCATGCTAAGATCACCGCTATTGAGAATCAAAGGACATTGATCAAATTCCTTTGACAGAGCTGGTTGGAAACTTGCAGACTTATGAAATGGGTTTGACTAGAATTAGGAAATCGAGCAAGGGTAAGAGCATGGCACTGAAGGCCAAGAGCAGTGATGTAGATGAGTCCTCGGACGATAAAGATTTTGAAATGAAATCCTACATCACAAGGCAGTTCAAAAAGTTTATGAAGAATGCCAATACAAGAGGATTTGATAAAGACCGCAAGCAGTCCAGTTCATCTCAGTTCAAGAACCAAGACAGAGAAAAGAAGGATGCTAAGGAAGGCAGTCAGTACACTGTTCCCTCCGGACCTAAGTGTTTCGGATGTCAAGACTTTGTACACATGAAACAAGAGTGTCCAATGTATCTCAAGACCATCGGGAAAAGCAAGGCCCTTGTTGCTACCTTGAGTGACACCAAGCCTGAGGATGATTCGGATAATGAGGATGATGGAATCCTAAATGCCTTCACTACCACTATAAATCCTATTGAAGGGATTGTTGAAGATGTGGATGAAGAAGAGGACTTGGTAGAGTCCAAGTTTGAAAAGATAGATGAACAAGATGACATTCACACAGCCTATGTAGAATTATACAAAGTCTCAGAAAAGCATGAGAAGTTGTATAGGTTGGCCACCAAGAAGCTTAGTGACGTGGAGCTTGAACGAGAAGAAATCTCCACGAAGTTTGGTGAAGCCAATTAGACCATTGGAGCACAGAGATTTGAGAATAATTTCTTGGCTGAGAAGACCAAGAAGCTTGAGGCAGAGCTGTTCCAAGTCAAAGCTCAGTTGGAGAGGACTTCAAGTGCAAAACTTGACGAGATGCTTAGCTTTTAGAAATCTACTTCTGATCGAATCAGTTTAGGGTATGATTTCTCTTCTCCTAACATTGCTTCTTCTAGTACTATTGTTTTTGTTTCACCTGCTAATAATGTTGAATCTGAGAACAATGATGTCAAAACTGCTTTAGCTAGTGAGAACATAGACAAAGGTAAATCTATCTTAGGAGCACCCCCTAAGCTTGATAAGAAAGAGACTAAAAACCCTAGGGCTAAGAAGAACAATACTCAAAAGTCTAAATAGAAAAAACGACATCTTTGTCATCACTGCAGATTGACTGGACATACTCGACCTAATTGCTATAAGTGGCTAGCCACTCAACAAAGCAACAATATGATCTCATTGGGAAACCAGAATCAGTTTCCATCCTCGTTTGCTCCTCTTGGAGATCTTCTCAAAGCCCTCATGTTCCTTTCGAACTTAAACGGTTTCACTTCTTCCCCCCCACCACTGGATCAAAGGTTTGCAAAAGGGAAAGATTCTTCCAAGGTGTGGAAGGAAAAAGGCTTTAAGTGATTTAGTCACTTTTTCTCTCTCTCCCTCCTTTTTTTTTTTTTTTTTTTTGCATTACTTGTGTGTTTTGCTTTCCTATTTTTGTGTCAGGCTAGTTTTATGCTTTGCTTTGTTTAACATGTTTTTGTTTGTTTGTTTTTAGTTTTTGCTTTATTTTGTTTTTCATAAAAATAAAATAAAAAATTGAAAAAAAAAATTACAAAAACAATGTGTGTTTTGTGTACATTGGTACTTGTGTACCTTGAATGACCATTGAAACAAAGTTTTCTAAACTTTGTATCTTTTGTAACTTAGATGAGCATCTTTATGCACAACTAAACAAGTGAGTTTTATGGCTCGTGTTTGTGATGAGTAAGATTAAGTAATCTCTTGTACTTAACACTCGTATCACTCTTTTTGATGGGAAGGACTAGAAAATCCTAAGAGAAAGGCATAAATAACCATCTCATCACTGTTGCCACCAATCATAAAATGACATCTGTATGCTTCGACATAGCAAAAGTGCAATGTCAAAAGTTTAACATCATTGGGTATTTCTTTTCTCTCTCTTATATGCCCATGCATGATATGCTTTATAAAAGAAAATATGCAAAGAAAAATAAAAGCAAAAAGGATCAAAATGCTTTATACATGATTGCAAGCATGTCTTCTAAGAGATATGGGAGTTATAGGATGTACCTTGAAGGTGATAGTCCCCATTAAGCAGTTATGATTGTGTGTGAGTTAAAGTGATTTTCTTATATATTAAATCGTCATAACATATAGACACTTACGTAATTGATGTTTTTCACACACAACACGCAATAATCTTTGCTACTTTTGATACATGTGTAGGAACAATATGATTTGGCCATCACAAGGAATACATGTGTTAATGTATACTCACTAAACTTTCTTGACTTATTTTTGAAATATAAAATTGGTTAGACTTGTTTTGTGTGTGTGTGTTTTGGATCTAAATGTTTGACATTTTCTTGTTAAGAGATGTTTTTGAAAACTTAAAATGTTGTTTGGATCTTTGGTTGAGTAGCATGCTTGATTGCATTCATATCTATGTTTTTATCTTCTTTGAAAAACTGTTTTTAAGCAATCTCGACAGCTTCTCAATACCTCTCGATAGCTAGGCTATCTATCGAGCCTCTTGATCTTCCTCTCTGGATAGCAGTTAATGCAAACTTGATCCATCGAAGCTTTTGAGAATTTGTCTCGATAGCTTTTCGACAGATTCTCGATCCATCAAGAAACATTCTCTCTGCTCGATAGATTCTCAATAGTTGTTCGATCCATCGAGGTCACTTTGCTATGGACACCTTTCGATAACTCCTCGACAGCTCCATCTGTCAAAAATTAAAGCTCGACACCTCTCGATCCATCAAGCTTCGTGTTTTTCTATATATAGCTCAACGCGATTTTTTCTCTCATTTTATCCGATCTTTCTCGATAGAAAAACGTCTTTCTCTCTCTCTCTCCCAAACACTTCTCAATCACACTCTTCATCTTCCCCACTCAATCTTCGGCCACAAGTGTGCTTTTTCTCTCTGGTATGATCTCTCTTCTCTCACAAATCATGCATTTCATTCATTCTGACCTAACTTTTGGGGGTTTTGAAAATCTTTTGGGATTTTTCAAAATTGATAAAGTTTTTGTGAAATTTTTGGGATGGGATTTGATTATATGATCCTATATGTTCATGCATTGCATCACATTTGTATTTTAACAATGTTTTATGCATTTTAGATGTTTGTTTTTTCTGTTGAAATCATGTGTGCTGGTAGGATTGAATTGGGCTGAGCCCATGACGTTTTCATTGTTACATGTCACATGTTCATGCATTTTTCATGCATACATACCCTTCTTTTCTTCCTTATTAATATTAATTATGTTTGGTTCTTTTCTGCTTCTCTCTCTCTTTCTCTATTCGGTTAGTCTATGCATGGCACCTAAGCGCAAGTCTACTCCATCCCGAAACCCTCTTCGTTCCGGGGCATCTTCTTCTTCTTCCCTTGTTGATCCTACCCCCTCTCATGTTCGGTTCCGTGATAAGAAAGCCCGTCAGGACTTCTCGGAGAACTTTTCTCGACGAGGCATTCATTCAGATGCCAAGTTGTCCTTTTGGATTTCTCCGATACTGACCTTCCCACTGTCATCTATAGTAGGGGTTGGGAGTCACTTTGTGGCATCTCGGTCAATTGTCCCTCCGTGATCATACAAGAATTTTACTCTAATATGCACGGATTCGATTATTTTGTACCTCATTTTCTCACTTACGTTCGAGGTATGCGCATTGTAGTAACTCCAGATCTTATATCCGATGTGCTACACGTTCCAAGGGTAGCACATCCTGACTACCCCTGCTATGATCATCTTAAGACTGTGTCTAAAGACGAACTCTTGTCTCTCTTCTGTGAGACACCTTCATCTTGGGGTGACTGTCAAAACACCCCTTGCTCGGGCTTTGCAAAAGGCTCGAGGTTCCTTAACATGGTGATGACATTCATTCTTCATCCTTTGTCTCACTATAACTCTATTTCTTAGCCTTGTGCTGGCTTTTTGTTATCCCTACTTAAGGGACTTACTATTGGCTTTCCCTCTCACTTCATACTCTCCCTTATAGATGTCTATAAGGATATGACAACCTGTGATAAGCTCATTTATCCTTCTGCCATCACTCGGATTCTCCGCCATTTTTCTGTCTTCTATCCTAAATCTACACACTTCTCTAATATTTGTGCCATAGACGCAGCGACCGTTAGACGAAGCGAGGCCCAGCTTCAACCGAAGTGACCACGAACTGAGACGACGACTCCTCCAACTTTTTCCGCTCCATCCTCATCTGCTCCTTCTTCTTTGGCGGGTGGTGTGACCCTCGAGGTTGTCATGGCACAGTTTCAGCGCATGGATGCTCACCTTGACACACTCAGTGATGAGCTGTGTCAGGTGAACACCATTGTCAGTCGTATTGCACGACGACAGGATCACCTTGGTGGCTTCGTGGCATCTCCCTCTCCTTCTCTAGAGGCATCTGAAGACAAGGACGATGATGGTGACTTCGACGATGATGATGATAAGGATGAGGATGAGGATGCCAGCTGTTCCGGTGACGACGAGATGACTGCTTGAGTTACTTGCCCTTTGTCATTTATGACAAAAAGGGGAAGTAGTTTTGGGTATGAGAGTAGTCATGTTCTTAGGGGGAAAGTTAGTATAGGCGATATTTTTGTTAGGGGGAGTGTTTTTTTTTTTTTTTTTTTTTTTTTTTTTTTTTTTAGGGATGTAGTGAGGACTTTTTGTATCTTTTCTTTTCTTTACTTTTTAGATACATTGTTCTTACTTTATGACAGCAAACCTTTTACTCATTTTTGATATATATATATATATATATATATTAAAGTTGTTATTACATTCTTTCACCTATCTTTTCATGTGTTGTTTCTTTCCTCTCTTTATGCACATGCTTCTCATTTATTGTATGCAATCTTCTATTTCTATTTCACACTAAGATGCCGTGATGAGTTTTGTTTAAAGTGTTTTAGAAATACAGGTTGTCAAAGTCTTTCTTGTCATGAACTCTCTTTTTGCAAAGTTTTTCAAGAGTTTGTGTTAGGATAGATTTTATTGTATTCAACAACTGAGTATAAGTTGAGTGATTTATGACTTCTCTCATATGTTCATTTGTTTGTTGCGGTTTTGTCACGGATTGCCAAAGGGAGAGATTGTTAGGACATATGTGAGTCATGTTAGGAACATATGTCCTTTGACAAAACACACTTTACTTGCAATTGGGTAGATCTAGGATGTGTTTAATACTTCAAGGAACAAGAGTTCAAGTCCAAGTGTTAAAACCATGCAAATTTATCCAAGAATCAAGTGAAGAAGTGCTAGATTTTAAAGCTCGATAGCCAACTCGACAGATAGTATCTATTGAGGTTTAAAAGGCAGCTTTTGCCCGATGTTTGACAGCTGCTCAATAGATAACCTATCTATCGAGATTTACTAAAATCAGTTTTTCAGATCTGATTTCATGTATATCCTAATGTATGTGTTTAGGCTTTCTTTTGTCACAACCCTAAACATATATAAGGATTATTTTAAGGGCCGTCAAAGTGTTGTTTCACTTGTTGTTGCAAGCATATGGTAACTGGAGAAAAAGTTGCCCTAGTTCATCTTTCTCTTGAAGAAGTTGCTGCATTTGTACACCGTAGGGTTTTGTAACCAAGGAGCTTCGTGATCTTCATCGTGTTGATGAACTAAAGAACTTTGCAGCCAACATCCTTCCTAAGTTGGTGGTTAGTCACGTACTTGGATTCGTGCATCGATTAGTTAGTTACGTACTGGAAGCCGTGCATTGAAAAGGAGAGATTGTCACTACAGAACAAGTCCAATTGGGTATTGGGGTAAGGGTTCAACTGTAGATTGGTATAAGGTACTGGGATTCCTTTTCTTGTAACCGCTTGTTGTGATATTAGTGGATTCTTGAGAGTGGTGATCTTAAAATCACCCGGTAGGGTTTTTACTCTGGAGGTTTTCCCCATTCGTAAACAAATCACTGTATCAACTTTATTTTCTGCTGCATATTAACTTAGTTGGTGATTTGTTTGTGCTACCACGCGTATTGCATGTTAATCGGATTAATTAATTAACTTGGCTAATTAATTGGTTAATTTATCACAAGGGGTCAATACATTCTTGACCTATCATATACCTACACTACATAAACAACCATCTTGATATAGAAAATACAAAGATTTCATTAAGAACTTTTTCCTTTCCCTATTTCCCTATTTCTTTTATTTTAACAAAGAGCATGATTTGTGATCTAGGTTGTTATTGACATTTAAAAAAAAAATTTGAGGTGTTAATTAAACATACACCTTTGCTTAGTACATATAAAAGGTCATACCTAGTGTACATATAAAACCTCCATTTTTTTTTTTTTTTTTTTGTGGGTATTTGAAAGATAATGGTACGCAGTCTTACGTTCAATTTATTTTTGAGAAACTAATCTTTTAAAAATTCATTGTTAAATTATGTGCAAATATGAAGGAGAACCTTTTATAATAACAATATATTTATACGTGGAAGTTAATGAATTATTGATATATATATATATATATATATATATTAAAAATTGTATATTATAATATATTGGGTAACATTCAATAAGTACTCCATGACGTTTAAATCCCAAGCAATACCAGTGAAAGGCATCTAAAAAAAAAAAAAATCTAATTTGTTCTTTAAGCACAAATCACACTCAACATTATTTGAAAGTTTATTTCTTTATTTTTGAGTTATCCACTTACAATTTGCCATCCAAATATTCCCTTGTATATAATTGTCATAATGCAATCATAGTGATCGCTTATCAGTATGTAGTCAAGACCAACCATTGGACATATCAAATGGATCCAAGTTCTTGGATGAGATTCAATTTTAATTCACTATTATGACTAACTTTAAGCATATTTTTTTTATGTCAAATTTCATATCCATCCTTCTATCTGGATAGGGTGGAGGTCATGATGCAAAAAAAAAAACAACTAATAATTTGACCATAAATTAGTTTTGGGACAAAGCACAAAATAGGTATTAAGTATCATTTGTGCTTAAAGAATAAATTGGATATTTTTATGCACTTTAAAGTATTTTTCTTTCTTTGTAAACAAAGTTAGATGAGAGAGTGTCTGAGTTCACAATCACAGTCATACTGAGTTTCAGACATAAAAAGTCAAAGTGTCGTTTCAAGATAGTGTAGTGTTCCTACTTCCTAGTACGAATAGGAAAAAAAAAAGGAGAACATAAGAGCATCTCCAACAGTTTCTCCAAATTTTTGTACTATTTGGAGAATGAACACTGACATTTAACTTTTACCTATCCACTTTTTCAAATACACTTCCAACAGATTCTCTATCTCATTTAAATATTATTTTTTCATTCATTATTTTTTCTTTTTTTAACAACTACATCTTCCAACATTTTTTTATACAACACATCATTATTATAATAGAAAAAATGTATTTGAAGAATGAACAGTAGCCCATCAGACTTGATGGGCTACTATTCATTAGCCAAAAAAAAATTCATGTTTGCCGAAGCTGTTGGAGCATCTACAGTACACCTCATTCTCCAAATTTTAGCTACTAGAGCCGGATGCCCAAACCGTTGGAGATGCTCTAATTGGTCCCTCGCCATTCAACTAATTCTTTCTTTTTTGGGTTAAATAATTACGCTAATTCTCTTCTTAAACAAAGAGGCAAAAATTATTAGAACTTCCACACACACACACACACACAGAGGATGGAGGTAAAGGATGTGTTGATATGTAGTATTGTGGGATTTTTGGGGTTCGTATCTATCAGAGTGTTGAACACAGGGAAGAAGCAAGAGCAGAAGGTGGAGCTAGTTCAGAATCAACAAACATTGAATAAAAGCTGCATAAACGACTTTAGCTAGTGTTTGTACTATAGATACGATCTGTAGCTTAGTGATTTTTTTATTTTGTAAGTGATTGCACGTGGGAGTGTTAATTGTGGCTGTATACTCACGTGTGAGACTTAATTTTCAGTTTGTTAGTAGCTTCTAGTTAGTTAGGCTTGCTCTGAGTTGTATATAAGAGATTGTAATCTTGCTTTTGCTAATTAATCATGCATACAGACTTTCTTCATCCTGTTTTTGATATGGTATTAGAGCAAATTCCCAAATCTTTCTAGGGTTTTGCTTTTCCTTCAATTCCTTATTCAATTTTCTCGAGAAAACACTCTGTTTCTGAGAAAATTTTCTTCCTTTTGTCAACAATGGCTTCCGCTGCTACAGCCATGGCTACAACTGGTTTTGCTAATGGTTCTGTACCAGAAAATTCATCTTCTTCTTCGCAAGATTCATCAATGGATGATCCCCTGTTCTTGCATCATGCTGAGAGTCCAAGTTTAGTGCTTGTTACACAACCTTTAATTGGTGGAGAGAACTACTCAGCTTGGGCTAGAGCTGTGAGGAAGGCTTTGCTCACCAAAAACAAATTAGGATTCATTGATGGGACTCTGACTCTCTCGTCACCATTGATTTCTTCTCCCTCATCTGTGCAAGCATGGATTAGGTGTGACAACATGGTAGGAACCTGGTTAACCAATTTAGTCTCTCCGAAGCTTCAAGCAAGCATCATTTATGAAGATACTACTCTTGAGATCTGGAATGACTTGAAGAATTGTTTTGTCCAAACCAATGGACCAAGGGAATTCAATCTTCAAAAAGAAATTGCAGAATTACATCAAGATGAGATGAACATTACAGATTTCTTTACCTCAATTGAAAGTCTTTTGGGATCAATTGCAAAACCTTAGTCCATTTCCTTCTTGCACTTGTGGAAAGTGTGTGTGTAATATCAACAAAAGGCTTACAAATTTGCAAGTTAGAGAATCTGTTATGAAGTTCTTAATGGGCGTGAATGACTCTTTTTCCCAAGTTAGAACTCAGGTGTTGCTCATGGATCCTATTCCATCTCTTAGCAAGGTTTATTCTTTATTGATTCAAGAAGAGACCCAGAGATCAATCCCAAATGCATCTGTTGTTAAAGTTGATTCTACTGTTTTAGCTGCTAAGATGTCCATTGATCATGTCACACATGGTTCCAATCTTGTTAATTTTGGTGGGAAGGGTAAGGATAGACCCATCTGTGGACAAGTGCTACAAGCTACATGGGTTTCCTCCAAGGTTTAAGTTTAAGAATAAACCTGCTATGGCACACCAAGTTTCTTCAAGTTCAAGTTCAAAAGTTACTTCTTCAATGCATCAGTCTTTTGCCTTCACTCCTGAGCAGTGTCAGCAGCTTCTAGCTTTTTTTAATGCATCCAACTCTTCTCTTGCACTAACACCTCATACCACAGATAGCCCAATGGCCAGTGTAACCTCTTTTTGCACCTCTGCCAATTTGGTAATGGCAATTATGGACTTTTCTCATAGTGTTTTTGCTGCATAAGTGGTTAATATGAAGGCATATGGTGGTAATATTTGGGTGTTGGACACTAGTGCCACTGATCACTTTGTATGTTCTGTTGATTTGTTATCCTCAATCACAGCTATTAGACAGTCCTTGGTTCAATTGCCTAATGGGGAATCAGCTCAAGTGACTCACATTGGGACTGTTGTTCATTCTTCTTCTCTTATTCTTAAAAATGTCCTTTGTGTTCCATCTTTTTCCTTTAATCTTTTTTCTATTAGTTCTTTGACTTAATCTTAGCCATATTGTTGTGTTTTTCTATCTGCTTACTGTTTTGTTCAGGACCTCACTTCCTGGAAAACGATTGGGGTAGGCAAGGCACTTGATGGTTTATATCTGTTGCAGTCAGACAACCTTCAACAATCTTCTAGCTCTTCACTTGCTGCCTTCTTAGCTGCTTACAACATCAATGATGTTTTTTTATCACTTCACTACAACTACTTCAACTTCTGTATCTTCTCAATCTTCTTCCATTTGGCATGTCAGATTAGGCCACCCATCTGATGTTAAACTCAATACTTTGTCTCATGTAATTCCTTCTTTGAAACCTTCATGTACTAAACATTGTCAAATCTGTCCTATGGCAAAGCTTAAGAGATTACCTTTTCCTTTTCATAATAAAATCAATTCTTGTGCTTTTGATTTGATTCATATGGATGTATGGGGACCATTTTCTTCTCCTACTTTAGATGGCTTCAAGTATTTTTTAACTGTTGTAGATGATGCTACAAGAGCAACATGGCTATTTTTGATGAAGTCCAAATTTGAAGTTAGACAGTTATTCTCTTCTTTCTATACTATGGTTCATACACAATTTGGCCTTAAAATCAAAGCAATTAGAACTCATAATGCTAAGAAGTTTGACATGTTTGATTTTTTCAATTCTCATGGAATCATCCATCAACTTAGCTGTGTTTACACTCAACAACAAAATTATGTTGTGGAGAGGAAACATCAGCACCTTCTTTGCATTGCTAGAGCTTTGCAAATTCAATCCCAACTTCCCATTAAATTTTGGGGTGATTGTGTTTTACATGCTGCCTATCTCATTAACAGGCTTCCTTCCCTTTTATTGCGTGATAAAAAACCTTTTGAACTCCTTTTTCACAAGCTACCATATTATTCTCTTCTCAAAGTTTTTGGTTGCTTGTGTTTTGCATCCACTATCTCTCATACCAGAACCAAATTTTCTCCAAGGGCAAGGAAGTGTGTTTTTCTTGGCTTTCCTTTTAATGTTAAAGGATATAATGTCTTCGACCTTGACTCTCATACTGTTTTTGTTTCTAGGGATGTCATTTTTCATGAAAATGTTTTCCCCTTTGTTTTAGGTTCTTGTGGTTCTATTCAGCATCCTACTTCCTTACCGTTGCCTTGTGTTCCTGCTATTAATCCTATTTTTGATCCTATAAATCAATCTAAATCCACTTCTGCTATGCCTCATGATTCCATTATCCATATTCACCATTCTCTTGATGATGATCTGCTTGATGAGGTTCCTGCAGAACCCCTTGATCCTATGGTTGATCCTATCCCTTTTAGAAGGTCTTCTAGAGCTGTCAAACAACCTTCCTACTTACAAGCTTATCAGTGCAACCAAGTATCTTCTGTTCTTGCTGCCTCTCCTTCCCAATCAGGTACTTCTCATCCACTTTCTTCCCATCTTTCTTATCAACACCTCTCTCCTTCTTACAAATCTTTTTGTTGTTCCATTTCTTCCCTTGTTGAACCTACTTATTACTAGGGGTGTCCACAGGTCGGTCCGGGTCAGGTTTATGCCCAACTCGCAACTGGCCCACTTACATCAGGTGGTCGATCTAACGACTCGCCGCGGACCACCGACGACCTCGGGTCGAGTCGGATCGGTCTCTGGTGGACGACGGTCGGGTCGGTTGGCCTCGGTACTGAGGTAAACCACGGAATCTTCGCCGGATTGAAGCTCAAAACCACCGCACAAGCCCAGATTTCAGAGAAAATCACAAGATCTAAGCAAAAATTGAAGCACAAAGCACTATATCAAGCCCAGATTTGAGCAAAAGCACCACATCAAGCAAGAATCGAAGCAAAAATCAAGCCCAGATTTGAGCAAAATCGAAGCAAAAGCACCACATCGAGCCGGATCTAAGTAAAAATCGAGCAAAATCTTCATCTCCCCATCGGATCCAAGCAAGAAACCAAGATCTTCACCAGATCTAAAGAGAAAACCAAGATCTTCACCGAATCTAACCAAAAACTACCAAACTTCTCACCGGAATATCGATGAATCTGAATGGATCTGGGTAAAACTAGCGTTCTTTCTTCACTTTCGTCGATCGGATCGGATATATTGGGTTTTGAGGAAGAAAACCCGCCATCCGACCCGCCTAAATCAGTTTTTGGTGGTGGAGACCCGTCTCCGACCGTCACCAGCGTCGGGTCGGCCCGGGCGGTTTGGGCGGGTAGGTCGGTTTCCGGGTTCTGATGGACACCCCTACTTATTACTATCAAGCTGCTTCTGATCCCAAGTGGCAGCAGGCCAGATATTGAAATAGCTGCCCTTGAGGCAAATCACACATGGACCTTGACCCCTCTGCCTGTTGGTAAGAAGCCTATAGGGTGTAAGTGGGTGTATAAAATTAAGAATAAGGTTGATGGTTCAGTTGAGAGGTACAAGGCTAGGTTAGTTGCTAAAGGCTTTACACAAAAAGAGGGTCTGGACTACTTTGATACCTTTTCCCCTATGGCCAAAATGGTTTCTGTCAAAGTGCTTCTTGCTATGGTTGCAATTCAAGGTTGGTTTTTTAGTCAATTGGATGTGAATAATGCATTTCTTCATGGTGATTTGGATGAAGAGGTTTATATGGCTCTTCCACAAGGGTTTCATAGCCAAGGGGAGGTGGTTTGTAGTCTGAATAAGTCTCTATATGGCCTTAAACAAGCTTCTAGGCAATGGTTTACCAAGTTTTCTAGAACTTTGATTCAGCTTAGCTTCATTCAGTCCAAAGCTGATTACTCTCTGTTTACTAGAAGACAAGGTGATGTTTTTATGGTTCTTTTGATAAATGTGGATGATGTCTTAATAGCTTGTAATGATAAGGCTAAGATAGATAAATTCAAGCTTATGCTAGATGACAAGTTCAAGCTCAAAGACTTGGGTGACTTGAAGTACTTTCTTGGGCTGGAGGTTGCCAAATCAGAAAAAGGTATTGTTCTTTGTCAAAGAAAGTACACTCTTAAAGTACTCAACTAAGACAACTAAGACACCTATGGAACAAAGTCTCAAATTAAGTAAATTGGAAAGGGAAGAGCTTAAAGATCCTAGCAGCTATAGAAGATTGATAGGCAGGTTATTGTATTTGACAATTACAAGGCCAGACATCACTTTTGCTGTCCATAAGCTCAGCAAATACATGTCTAGACCAAGAAAGCCACATCTAGATGCAGCCTATAGAATCTTACAATATTTGAAGAATGAACCAAGAAAGGGTCTTATGTTCTCTTCTAAGATAGATTTACATTTGAAGGGGTTTACAGATGCTGATTGGGCTTCATGTCCTGACACAAGGAAGTCTGTGACAGGGTATAGCATCTTCATTGGTGATTCCTTGGTGTCTTGGAAGTCTAAGAAGCAGTTCACGGTTTCAAGATCTTCAGCAGAAGCTGAGTATAGGTCCATGGCAATTGCTACATGTGAAATTGTATGGATTTTATACTTCCTTAAAGACATTGGAGTTAAACATGATAAAGAGGCATTGTTGTTTTGTGATAGTCAGGCAGCATTGCATATTGGTTCCAATCCAGTTTTCCATGAAAGAACAAAGCACATTGAGATAGATTGTCATGTAGTGAGGGGCAAGGTTTTGGAGAGGGTTATTAAGCTAAATCATGTGAGGACTCACTGTCAACTAGCAGACATGCTTACCAAGGCATTGGGCTACAATCAGTTTTCTAATCTTGTTAGCAAGATGAGAATGATAAACATACACACACCAGCTGCTCTTGAAGGGGAGTATCAGAGTGTTGAACATAGGGAAGAAGCAAGAGCAAAAGGTGGAGCTGGTTCAGAATCAACAAATATTGAATAAAAGCTGCATAAACGACTTTAACTAGTGTTTGTACTGTAGATACGACCTGTAGCTTAGTGATTATTTTATTTTGTAAGTGATTGCATGTGGGAGTGTTAATTGTGGTTGTATACTCACGTGTGAGAGTTAATTTTCAGTCTGTTAGTAGCTTTTAGTTAGTTAGGCTTGCTTTGAGTTGTATATAAGAGATTGTAATCTTGCTTTTCCTAATTAATCATACATACAGAATTTCTTCATTCTGTTTCTGATAGTATCAGCAGCTTTAGATTTTGCAGCAGAGGCTACCAAGCTTATAGTAAGCAAAAATAGCAATATATACGTGGTTTATTTTGTCTTTTCCTTTAACCATAAGGTTTTTCTATATATCATCTTGGTGTGTGGAGTCTGTGGACATGGTTATTGTGCATGGAATATTTTCTGATGAACTTGTTTGCATAAATTGCGCAGCTCATGACTAACTGTATCAATGAAAAACATTGGTCTATTTTGGCAGTTGGTTGTTTTAACTTTTAAGCTTTTTGTTGAGATGGAATCAAAGATTCTGTCCATATCAAATGTTAACTTGCACTATATCTTGTTTATATATATATAATATATACATGCACCTATGTCAATGAATTTTTTCTCATAAAAAAAATGTTAATGAATTATGCCTTTATTAAGGCTAATTATGGTGTAATCTCATGGATTCCTTTGTGTGTGCACTCACTATGTGAATTGAAATCATAGCATTTAAAACAAGATTTTAGTTAAATTGTGAGATTATGTTTTAAAGACATGATTTCACCATTCCAAAACTATAATTGATTTTTAAGACTGTGTATGGATGCATGCAAAAAACATTAACCATATATATTTTTGTGCAAAATTATTATTATTCTTTGTTAAAAAGTTATATTACTTTTATTTCCAGGTTCCCCTAGATAAATGCGAGTACCCCCAAAGTCCAGCTACAACTCTTGGTTTGTTTGCTGTACTAATTCTTATTTTAGCTCAAACAATTATATGTGCTTCAAATAAATGTATGTTTTGCAAACCTCAATATTGTTGTAATTTCAATCGTAATGCAACATGGGTTTGCATGAGTTTTTCCAGGTAAGTTCCATTTACGACTTGTTATTACAACTCTTGTCACAGATAGATTGTTTTGGTCGTATCCTTTGAGCAATCATTATATTTTTTAATGTCTTAATGAGGAGTATCGATGTCTCAATTAGAAGCATTCTTCAACTACATACTTTGAGTTTTGAGTTAATAGGCCCAAATATAAAGCCTGGGTTGGTGTAACTTAGGTAGTCAGGATCTAAGAAGCATCAACACCGACATGAGACAAAATGCAATTAGGTTAGTCAAATTGCATGTAGTGACTTAAACCAATTGTAGGCTTATATACTTGAGGAATAAGCAAATTAACCTTAGATTACTCTTTAGTAAGCTTAGAGTTAGTCAAATATTCTCTAATATATAAATCCTACATTGGGTTCATTGTGAGACTAGATTTGACTCTAATATCATGAAAAAATCTAAAATATTGTACGTATTATACCTTGTGATTGTGAGTAATTGAATAATTTAGTGGAAGCAAGAAATAGAGCACACACCAAGGTAAATTTCTTTATTTTTTTATTGTTAATTGTACCAATCTTAAAGTTGGAACTACATATTATCAAAGATGGTGTTTGCAATTCTTCACAGCGGGTTAAGGTTTTGAATGAGGTGTTTTGAAATCTTCTTTAATTAGCCTCGATATTGATGAAATAAAAATACATGTCAATCTAAAGTTGAGGCCAACTTCTATAGTTCATTATGAAAGTACCTTTTTCAATTTATTTCAAGTTGTATCCATCCAAAAAATTCTAAAAACACACACTTCCCCAGATCTTGCAAATGTGTTAAATGGTGATTAAATTATTTTTCACCATGTACCAATGATAAACTCATATCTAAGTGATGTATCCAATTACAAGTTGACACTTGTGCAAGTTGTGGCAAGACGTGTGATCATAGAAGAATTGCATCCATCCTGGCCTCTTAGTACAAAATCACAACAATAATTAATTATGTACCCACCATACGATACATCAAATGTTGAATACATTCTAGTAGTACTCATGTGCATGTGTATTTGTTTTGATATTTTTGGTTACAAAATAAATTCTCTAGATGAAAGTAAGTGATTGTCTATGGTTCCCTTTTTATGAATCTTATTGTAGATAATATGGTTGTGATGAAAATATAACACAATGGCAGAGTTAAGATTTGACTTCAAGGGTGGCAAAATTTATAACTAACTTATTTATGTTTTCATACACCATAAAAATACGTAAATGCAAATATTTTACACATGTATATATACTACATACAAATATATATATATATATAATATAAAACCGAAGACGTTTGACTATTTGTTAACTTCCTTATTTTGTGTCACATAAGTTTTGGAGCCTCCACAATTTTCCACATCATTATTATTTATTATTTTTTGATTTATTATTAGGTTTAATTTTTAACTTTATAAATCTGCCTTCAAACCCTAAACCTAACGCAACCCTATTGTCACCCCTCGCTCATCTGTTTCTCCCTTCATCTCAACCAAACACTACAAATTCAAACTCCTACAAATTTGATTCTCACTATTAGATTTTTGAATCGGCAACAATATTGTTTCTATAAGGCTGCTTTTTTGCTTCTACATCCATCTTTTCTTTTATCAAATTCAAATTTTGTAAACTTCTTCTAAATTAACAATAAACACCACACACAGTTGAGGCGGCACAATAAATAAGTCTTTGACTCTTTGGTTGATTGTAGGTCTAGGTGATCAGCCTTTACGAGAAGGGTTTTTTTTTTTCCCTGTTTTATTATTATTATTTTTTTTTTTTTTTATTTAGAGAAGATTTATGGTGAGGTTAACATCCTTTTGGGTGAAAGTTTGCTTAAGTAATTTTGGTGGCTCTATTTTTCTCTTTCCTCCTCTAAGTGCACCATGCTACATTGCTACTGAATAATTGTATTACATCTTTTATAAGAAAAAAAAAAAAAAAAAACTATATTGCAATTTTTGTTCTGTTTAAATTTTTATCTCTAATTTCATAATTTAGGTTTGTATTTTACTGAAAAAAATAAATAAATAAAATTTTGAGAATCATAAATAAACAATAGTTGTCATGCATGGTACCCCAAATTCGGGTCAATTAATATAGGTATTGATTTCTTTTAAATTGTGTGTTTCTAGCTGATTTTTTGTGATGGGTTACACTGAACCAAAACTTTGCCATTGAAAGAATATTTGTGGTTTTATGTGAATCAAATTTGAGAAAATTTTTAGTTGAAATTTTAGACACAATAATTTTGGAATAGATTGGATTATGCAAATATTGATAAAAATTCCATTTCACAAAATAGTACATTTTACATAAAACCAAATATTCCACATATATTAAAAGTTATAATTTGCAATGGGTTAAAAATAAACAAACGAAAATTTTCATGGGCTTAAAATAGTTCAAATATTCAAATAGATTCATGCTCTTAACAATCTTGCATGACTATGGTCACGCTATATCCTCTTAACAAATCATCCTCTCTTTCTTTCTTTGATTGTTTTTTTTTTTTAAATTATCTCTTTACCTCCTTTTATAAAGTTTAGGATTTAATCCCATTTTTTTTTTTAATAATAGAATTGTCTATCAAGTGTAGAATTATTGATTTTCATTCGATTTTATCTAATTGTAGCATTAAACACTATTTTTTTGAGATAATAGATTAGCTAAAGTTATATAAATTTTAAAGGCTAAAATAACAAAAAGAAATAGACTTTAAAGATGTAAATGACTTGTTGTATCTTTCAAAAACCAAAAAAAAAAAAAAAAAAAACCTTTTTTCATTGTTATGCAAGATACCAACTTGTATTGCTGTGTATTAGCAAAACTATGAAAATAGGATGTTTAAACCAACAATTATTTCATTCCCACACCCAACAATTAGCTATGAGCCAAAATGAACAACCCAAACATATTTGTAGTTCATGTAGGACAATTCTACTAAAAATATTTCTTCCACTTAATCATCTGCTTCCTCTTCCTCTACAAATTCAATGACAATGACAAAAGTTTGTACTTGGGACATTTCCATACAATATCTCTTCTATACATCATACTCGGGACAATTCTACTAAAATTAATGCAACACCTGCAACATCATTTTCTTTCTCTTCCTCTTGACCATCAACTTCCTTTTTCTCCTCCACTTCACCATCTTCTTCCTCTACATCTTCAAAGAGGGAAGCAATCCTCTGATTCACCAAAACGAAGGCATTTCGCTTGCTTCGTTGTCTAATTAAAAATCTAGGACGACACATATTGGGCGTTCTACGACTACACAACGGAATAACTGCAAGAGCATCCACCACTGCCACATCATCACCACCCCTCATTACCACATCAACCCCACCCCTCATTGCCACATCAGCCGCCACTGACCCATCAGCCACCCCTGAGCCATCAGCCCCCCTGACACATCACCACCTCCAGACACATCACCACCTCCTGCCTCATCACCAACCCCTGACCCATCAGCCCTTCCTGCCACATCCCCACCCCCTGCCATGTCATCACCCCTTGCCATGTCAGCCCCCCTGACACATCACCACCCCCAGCCTCATCACCACCACCCCTTGACCCATTAGCCCCCACTGACACATCACCACCTCCAGACACATCACCACCTCCTACCACATCACCACCCCCTGCCACATCATCACCACCACCCCCTGACCCATCAGCCTTTCCTACCATGTCAGCCCCTCCTACCATGTCACCACCCTCGCCACATCACTACCCCTGTCACGTCATCACAACCATCCCCTGACCCATTAGCCCTCTTGCCACATCACCACCCCTGCCACGTCACCACCCCCATTGCCACATTAGCACTCCCTGACCCATTAGCCCCCCCTGACACATCACCACCTCTTGCCACATCACCACCCACTGCCACATCATTACCACCACCCATTGACCTATTAGCCCTTCTTGCCACGTCCCCACCCCTGCCACGTCACCATCGCTCGCCACATTAGCCCCCCTGACACATCACTACCTTCAAACACATCACCACCTCCTAACACATCACTACCACCACCCCCTGACCCATCAACACCCCTTGACCCATCAGCTCTTCCTACCATGTCAGCATCGCCAGCCATGTCACCACTCCCTACCACGTCATCACCACCACCCTTTGACCCATTAGCCCCTCCTGCCACGTCACCACCCCCTGCCACATCACCACCCCTTGCCACCTTATCCTCTGGTTCTTTTTCTTCAGTTTCATTACCAGGAGTCTCCTTGTTGGCATCTGCTGCCTCTTCCACTCCCACTAGCTTTTCATCATCCACATTCTTCTCAGTTTCATTGGCTTCTTCAGTTACCCTAAGCATAACAAAACATGGTGAACAAGCAATGTTACTAATTTATAAAACTAAACATATTTTTCTTAACAACAAATTATATCTTAATTTTAAAAGATGGCTCTTTAATCATTTGGCAACAAAAGACATGTTGTACAAAATGAAAATACGGAGCAACTTCATCAATCTGAGTTCCCCAATTCCCACGACCAGCTCCATCACGTTTGACCTCACTTCTACACAGAAATATGTTAGGTATAAGGCATGTGATATGGAGATATATTTTGATGACAAACGTAGCATATACTAAAATGAGATGTTCTACTAAAATGAGGTGTTCAAGAAGTATTCACCTACGCCCAGTTTCGCTACATCGTTCAAATACCCTTTGAAGGCGTTCCACATCATCAGCTTCTCCATTATTGAAACCACCACCACAGCCACCATGGTAAGGTCCACGAGGTCCACCATAACCACGCCTCTCACTAGACCTCCCAGAATCCCCTCCTTCAAAGGCACCTTGACTGGCAGGAGCCCCACTGTCGGGGAATGATCCCTCATTGTTGGCAGAGTTGCGATTGTATCCACCGCCACCACCACTACCGCATCCATATCCACATACACCACCACGACCACCTCCACGAGGCTCATTCCTTGCCTCCCTCACTACTACCACAACAACAACAACAACAACAACAACAACAACAACAACAACAACAACAACAAAAAAAAAAAAAAACCCAAATCATTAAATACACTAAGAAGAAATACAATTTTAATGAACACCATGTAAATATAATAGCTATAAACAAACAAGCCTTAGTCCAAAATATTTGGATTAAGCTATCAATCCTCAACACATAAGTCAGAACTAACCATACCTATTCCTCAATACCATTATATTCTATTCGAAGTGATTTTGTCCTTTTATTTTACTACTTTTACTAACTTTATATTGCATCTTCCCCTACCTTTTTTCCATTTCCACAAAATTCAAAACCCATTGTAAATTTAACAAAATCACTAAAAGTAAAATCACCAACCCTAACATTTCTCATTATTAATACTCATTTCCCATTTCAAAAATTGCAAATTAATCAAAACAAAAACCAAAAAAATAGAGTCACATAAACACCACATCAAAAGCCCATTACATTTATTATACGTATACGTACACATGTACTTATATGTATGCGTATGAATCCACAACCAATCTAAATATATAAGAAGTGAAAAAGCAATCAAAAGATCCAAAACGATGACGAATCGAAAGGGACAAACCAGCTACAGCAGGTGGTAGAGGCTTGGAAGGAAGCTTAGCGGCGGGCTGAGCCACCACCGCAGCCAGCTTCGACTGACCCGGCGCCGGCTTCTTCACCTGCGACCCCGCGGTGGCGGAGGTGGCTGTCTTAGGCTGGTGAGCTGTGACCAGCTGCGACGGGTCCTCGATGTCGTCGTCACCCATCAGCACGCCTTGCCACATCACCCCCCTGCCACACCACCACCCCTTAACACATCATCACCACCACCCCTACCCCCTGACCCATCATCATCCCTTGCCTTCCTCCGCTTACATTGCTCAAGTGTATGCTCCCAAAATGTCAAAACTCTTTTCACAATCCTTGACTATTTTCACATTACAAAAATCATCTTTCATCTCATCTTCAATCTCTACTAAAATTTTCTTCAATGAACTTTCCAAGTAATCTTTTTTCTAAGCGATAGCTCTCTCCTTTAAAAAATTTATTATTCTAGATCCTTCTATGCCGGAAACCTCCCTCAATTCAAACTCCAAATATTCAGAAGTAACACATAGAGTAATCGTCTTATAGATCTCAAACCCTAGGGCATCAGTGAAAAACTTCCTAAATATACAGCCCTGATCACAGACAGTGCCTTCGCTTTGGCATACCAGACAAACCATTTCAACACTGTGATGACAAAAAAAGCCTTATTAGGGTTTTCCAATCCATTGACAAAAGATAGTTTTACCAATCATTTATAGCAACATCATATACATATACATCATAAATTTATCATACACATTGTATGCACTGAAAATTCACTTTTACTCATCCAACTTATAAAACACAACTTTAGACTCTCCTCTTCCGTCCAACAAAATCATAAAAATGATCCAAACAAGAAAACTGAAAAAGGGGGAAAGCTATCTTTACTAGTGAAACAAACAGATATTAACCAAAGAAACCAAAAATTCATATGCGTGAAACAAACAGAGATTAACCTAGAAACCAAGGAAACCAAAAACTCATACGCACTGAAATAGAGAGAGATAGAGATTACCAAATAGCTTGGAGGTAGTGGTTTCTTCTTTGAGAGAAAACAGAAAAACGGGGAAAACTATCTTTACTAGTGAAACAAACAGATATTAACCAAAGAAACCAAAAATTCATATGTGTGAAACAAATAGAGATTAACCAAGAAACCAAGGAAACCACAAATTCATACGCACTGAAATAGAGAAAGATAGAGATTACCAGATAGCTTGGAGGTATAGTGGTTTCTTCTTTGAGAGCTTGAGACATGAGGAGTTGTAGTGGTATATTAGAGTGGGCACAGAGGCTTGGAGGCCAAGAATATATAATGGGCCGGAAATTACTTGGCCTAACGCCATACATCCACATAACAGAGGCTTGGAGGCCAAGAATACAAAATGGGTCGGAAATTACTAGGCCTGAAGCCCATACATCCAGCCCATACATCCACATATATATGTGGCTTAATATGCATATATACACACATTAAAAGAAAAGGGTTTTCTACAAATACAAAAATAAATAAATAAGGATTCTTTTTAATTTTATACAAATAAAAAACCAAATGATTTGAATTTAAATTTCAATCAACCATTACACATATCTATAAAACAATAATTAAATTATTACAATCAACCATTATATGAATAACAAATTTTTATTTAATTTTCTACAAATACAAAAATAAATTTTTATTTAAATTTCAATCAACCATTATGCAGATCTATAAAACAACCATTACATTACAATCAAGAATTATATAGATGAATAAAGAGATCAATAAAAACAATAATTAAATTATTATAATCAACCATTATATGAATATCGAATTATATAGATTTATAAAACAACCATTAAATAATAGTCAACCATTATATAGATCTATGGAACAATAATTAGATAAAAATCAACCCTTATGCAGAACTATAACAAAATAATTAAATTATTACAATCTACCATTATATGAATCAACAATTATATAGATCTATAAAACAATAATTAGATTATTACAATGAATCAACAATTATGTAGATCTATAAAGATCAACCCAAATTATAGATATGCCATAGACATGAATAAATCAAAGCAAGAAAAAAGAAAAAAATGAAATAGCTAATGATTTAGATAAATTGTAATCAAAATAAATATTATGGGTGCGTTTGGATATCGTTTATTTTGCTGAAAACTGAAAAAAATAATATATATTTTCCGGTTATTGTTCATTAATGAAATTATTGTGCATTTGCTTAATTGCACTGTTCATGTCCCATGAACAGTGCAAGAGGCGCTGGATTTAAAAAAAGAAAAAAAAAAAGAAAAAGGGCTAAAATGTGTCTGCGTGAAAACGCAAACACAATCCAAACGCCTTCTATATATGCATACAAAAAAAAAAAAAAAAAAAAAAAAAAAAAAAAAAAAAAAATCTAGAATTAGATGTCAATTTCAACAACAACAACCAAAAAAAAAAAAAAAAAAAAAAAAAAAAAAAACCAAAACAAACAAACAAACAAACAGATCCACAAATGATGTTAAAGTATAGCTTGCCTAGCCCATGGCATTGATGATAATATGGGTTGAGTTCGATGCTATGGGCTGAGCAAGAGGAGTGGCTGCACTACTCTCATCTCATCTCAGCTATGTAAAAGTACAACAAAAGTTTAGTGGTACTTAGAGCCAGCCCTTGGCAAGGCTTAGGCCAATTAGGCCATTGCCTAGGACCCCCTTACTAGAGAAGGCCCCAAATTAGGGGGCAAAATTTTCTATTTATTTATTTTTTTTTTATATATAAATATTTTTGGAAGATATTAAAACATTTTAGTTTATATTTTTTTTTCATTATTAAGAAGCTCAAAGAATTAAGTAATGCTAGAGATAGAGATAAGACAAATTTAAATAAATAGGTCTTACAAATAGATATGTTACTAATCACAAGTAATTCAAATAGGAAATTGTTAAAAATACTATAAATTTTATTACATAATTTTTATTTATTTAATTATTTTTATACAAGATAAAAATTCTACTCTAGCCTATATGTATGCAAAACTCTCCTCTAGAGACTTAAATCTCGGTCATTGCCCCCCACACCCCACAAGAACTTATACTTGTGGAGTGATCATTGCACCAATGGAGCGTGGTGGTCTCCATAATTTTTATAATTTGACGTAACAATGAATACGATAGGTAGATTTCAACAAACTATTGAATGCATTTTTTAATGAATATTTGTGATTGGTGATATATCTTTGTAATTCTCATGTTGTAAATTTTATAATATTTTTAGTATTTTTTTAAGCCTCATGTCATTGATTACATTCATTACAACACCAGTTTGTAGTAAAATTTGTTATAACTTTAGCATTTTCTCAAAAAAAAATCATATTAAAAATTAAAAAGAATAGATTTAAAAAAAATTATTATATAAAATACTAGTTAAATATTATTTAAGTGATAACATAAATGTCCCATTTGAAGATTTCTTATTAGGCCTCGGAAACACTTAGCTGGCCCTATGAGATGAGAGCAGTAAACTCAAACAAAGCCTAAAAACTAAAACTGAAAGTGCAAATGGGTACGGCCGCCCTTTATATAGGCAAAATGTTCACATGTGCGAACTTGGGGCGTGCCCAAAATCTGACCCTTATTAATTATTATTTTTATCTCGCATCACACGTAACTAGGCCACTTGTACTGATCCAATACATAAAAATTTTCATTCTTGTTAGTATCTTTTAATCTTTCTTTTCAAAATAGTTGTAATCTTCCCGTTCATTTTGTAGAGAAATTG